>LR999908.1:12168126-14660584 GCA_905220335.1 Noctua pronuba
AGATTATAGGTAGGTATTACTTAGAATGATAGCTGTATAAAACGAATACTACTCAGCTTTATTAAAACGAATAACCTTAAAAAGGGTACATGGAGCCGACCATCATTTTGACATACACCGTAAGATAAATACCTTTTTTTTGCTCTGGGCGCAGTGGGAGAGTGTGTCAGACTTTTACTGACTAAAACTCATCCATGTTCCTTCTTTGCCCTTTGTGTTCCAGGGCCGCGGTATCTCTTTCGAACAGTCCCGCAGCCCCGGAGTCCCGCGGCCTCGGAGATGAATACCCCTTGTAGGACCTCAGAGTTTAAGGGCATTGATACAAAGTATCATTAAAGATCAAGAAAATCCATCTTTTTCGAGTTAACATAAATTCATAAAAAACTATGTAATTTAACATAAGTACGTATTTTATTTAGCATTTCTAATACTCGATAAATTGAACCCAAAATCGCCCGTAGGAATCGTTTCAGTCAGAAAATGTCTCCTGAATATGGAAATGACGTTTACATCGAGCACAGGAAACGGAAGGAGTCGCGTCCCAGTTGACGGCGTATGACGTCACGTGTATTTATGTACTTCCGATAGTTATGGAAATGTTACAGTTTCTATGTAAGTAATATCTATGGCATAGATGTGTTGGTGTAATCAAAAGTAATGAATCGGTTTTCCATAATCATTTACTTTTACTGATTTCGGATAGTAAGAAACTTTTTGTTATGGCTTCGTAAAGCACTAAAATAACATTTTATTTACCTACACTAGTATTTTCCCCTACAACGGTAATGGCTTAAGGATGAGCAGTACCACTACTCTTGTCGCTAAAATCACCAAAGTTTATCCATATTTTTACGACTGTTTATTGAGGCAATCTTTGAGAGACCTATTTTAAAAGTTGTTTCTAGGTAATAATTTTCCATCTATTATTTCATCATTTCATTATATTATCTCGTGTATGCTATCCTTTCTGTATGTATAGGCTATTCCTTCTGTATACAAAGTGTAGTTTTGCATCCCCGTCAAAATTCAGGAGGTTGTCATAAAATAATCAATTTAAATAGCGGGATCGGTCAATAATTAATAAACGCTACTTTTTTAGTTCTTTACATTTTACAGTATTTCAGAATTATCGCCTTCAAAACAGAAAAAAAAATAAAATAGGTGGCGGAAAGTGGTTTAGGGGTAAATAAATTATCGAATAAACATTTGAGTTTATTTGTGTGTGAAAGCGCGGTTATAGGGCGAGGACCAGACACTGGTGGTTCAAACTTACCGATTTCCGTAAACAAAAAAAAAACCTTTTTAAATTTAAATAGTGATTCAGGTCGAGAATCATTAGCATAGTTACCTCCTTGAATTTACAGGCTATTCTTTCATTACTGTGCATCAGTCAGTACGTCAACTTTATTACGCAGAAAGGACTGCACGGTTGGCGCAGTGGCTGAGCGATTGGCTGCTGCGCTGCGTGTCGCGGGTTCGATTCCCGCACGGAACAAATATTTGTATGGCCTACAAGTAGTTGTTCCGGGTCTGGCTGTTTGTGTTTGTGAGTTTAAATGTTTGTAAACGCAACCACGATACAGGAGAAATTCCTAGTGTTAGGTAGGGCAACGTTATTATAAAAAAATAAATAAAAAGTAATTCATTAATGATCAATCTTCCAATTTATTTAAACGCATCTTCTTTTTTAATACATTTTCATATTTATTAACCGTCATCTCAGTATATACCCCGTTAGTCTCCTCCTAGCCTATCTTTTCAATACAGTGCATCAGTTAGTACTTCAGAGCATACAGCATTAATTACTGGGTAAGGTACGCAAGCATCTCAGCACCTCGTCTTACCAAGCCAATGATTATAGAAAGGTTCACTTTATCCTGAGTACTCGGCTTCCGCGTTGTTATTTCGAAATAAACTTATATAGGGTGACCGGTAATTAGTGACCGATACTAAAACACGTGATTGTGCTCATGATAACAAACAAATTTCCCAAAGAAACATTTTTTTTTATACTCATGCATTTTTATCACAATAAAACTACGAAGCGGGCTTGCCAGCCGCGCGGGGGCCCAGCCTACCTACTGTTGCACGGTACGATAGTAATGAGACAGAACGACGTCACGCGGCTAACAGCTGATAGGTCAAAGGCGCGCGTTAGTTTCATATGGCTATTGTGTTATCATATCACGTGTTTAAATATCGGTCACTAATTACCAGTCACGCTATATTTACCAAAGTCAAAATCCACGTATAGATAAGTCCGCATTTCAACGACATCGGACGATGTCAGTTGAGGTGGAAGCACTCAGTCTCTTCTACACAGGATTAGGTGTATTCGAGCCGGTAATTTTCATACCCTCTTAATCCTCATCCCTCATATAGGTACTCCTCCCTAAGCTATCCATTCACTACGTCAGAGCATACAGCAATAATTACTAGGTAAGGTGCGCACTCGCCACCTCGCCCCAGCCAGCCAATGATTTAGAAAGGTGCACTTATCCCGAGCTCTCGGCTTTCCGGCACACGTGTTGAAATTCACAACGATTAGTTACGTCTTCGGAATAGATTGGTTTCTAGTTTGATCGATTTGCCATTAGAGCCTTGTGCTAGAAACTGAAGTTTTTTATCGCGAAATAATGTTTTTTTTTTTTTTTTTTATCAGCCTCATTTGCTTTCATAGATGCCATCTTAATCTCCATCAGATAGTCTACGTATATGCTGATTTTATCGCATACTCTTCGCTACAAAATCAAATAAACTTGAATGTTACGAAGTTGTTTAACCAAATACATAACATCAATTAATGCCTTATTTAAGAGTGGGTGTGCTATCTACGATCGTGATTATACCATTTTAATGCCTTTTTATGGAGACTTGAGCAATCTTGAAGATCAGAAGGTAAGGTAGGTAAGTATCATTCCAAAGCCAGACTAACTACTAAAACTTATCGAAGCTAAGAATCTAAAGTAGTGCTGAAGCAATCAACAGTAAAGGGCCGGCCATTGCAAGTTTTAAATCCAGAAATGCATGACCTGCCTTTGCCAGAGTCCTGACTCTCATTAAAGCGTTTTAACCTTATAACCAGTATGTTGGTTCTATGTCAAAAATTCGAAGACATGCCATATCAACCAGCATTGAACCCGCTCGGTATTTCATGATCCAGCCCACTCCCTCTCTTACCTGTGTACCAGCAGTGCAAACATTAAGGCTGATAATGCCATATCAAGCTTCTATTTCTACCATGTTAAAACAACTGAAACACCCAAAAACGAAAGAGCAAAACACCGGAACAAAAACATTTTATTTTGCAAAAATAATAAGACGCGGGAAAACAGCGAACTCAGCTGAATGTAAGCCCTCATTGTGCCCTCCCCCCTCCCGTCTAGACTTAGGGGTAGTGAAAATCTTAAAAGCCCTCCGTTCTTTGTCCGTTGTGGGAGAAAAATATGAACTTTATGAGACCGGGAGCCGTCACAAAGCCTTGCTATGATTACATTGTAAGTAAAACAAGGAAATATCAAGGGCTGGTGGACTACAGGATACAATTTAGTATTTATTGCGACATTATGGTGCCCGGAACGGAGGTTAAAAATGTCTGTTCTTTATTTCTCTATGGATTTAGCATTATTGCTACGCTATGTTGCGCTTTTCAGCCCTAGGACACAGTCCTACTTATGACAAGCGTCAAACATGTGTAAAGGATTGCTCTGAAGCGCTTTTTGAAATATGCATCGCTGGCAAAGTTCGCTGAAAGCACTCAGCGCGCGAAACATGACATCAGTCTAATTACAATAGATCAAATAGAACACTATCGTACTACTCCGCTTCACAAAACATCCGCATAACTACACAATAAAACATAATTACCTAGCTATGTATTTCCACGGTACATTATTCTCACAAAGAGAGATAATATCAACACAACAGAACAAAACAATACCATATTCAGTCATGTTTCGTCTTTACGCGTTGCATTGGCGGTCGGTCGCGACAAATGAGTGATGACGCGCCTGACGGATAGCGCATGGTTGATTAGGAAACGAGATTTGTTGCTATAAGCTTTTTGGTAGGCGCTCTTGTCGTAAATTAATGTTAGTGAATATTTGTGTACCTAGAGCATTTTGAGGGGCATTAACAACGGAATTGTGGGATGTTAACCGTCTTTCATCAATGTTTTACTCTACAAGCTGTAAACAGATCCTTCACGAAGCCGTCAACCAAGCATTCTGCACATCAAACAAGTAACTCTACGCAAAAATTATTGCTGTGTCACGACTTTTTTTTTTGGGGTAAAAAATCACGTTTTACGGTAAAACTTTTTTTGATGATTTTGGTTATTTGAATTGTTAACAGGCCATGCAGTTAATTAAAGTAAAGTTAAAACCTTTAAAAGTGGTATTAAAAAAACTTGTGAAAAAATTGGAACTTTACCTCTAATATCTCCGTAACTAGGAGGTTCCTAGGTATGGTTCAGAACAAAAAAAATATCGCAATGACGGGGAGAACAAGTGCCTTTCGGCTTCGTTAGGGGTCTTTTTATACCCTTTATAGTAGTTTTTCCAACTTTTCCGTATTTTTTCCTTCAGCCCTATAATAACACATATGAATAATGCCAGCTAAACCATCTAAATGAAGACATGACCCGTTAAACTCAGCCTCAATTACCATTTGAATGTTAACCACTGCGTTGAAACCACACACGGGTGCAAATACGCAAAACGCAGCATCTTACAACTCGTGAGACGCTTACAAATGTTCATCTGAATAGACTGAATACATTTCAAGAGACGAAGACAACCGTCTCGACTTGGTTCGCCATGGGGGAAATTCAAGATTAAAAAACCTTCAGGCTTCAGGTTCCCTTGGTGTCTTATAGCTTGCTTATATGAACGCAGTCTATAGAAAACGTTGGAGGTATTAGCGGGGATGTTTTTCGAGTAATTGCTAAAGTAAGGGGTGCTTTTAAAAGAAAATGGGTGAATGGGATGTTCTTGGTTATAGGCATAGCTAGTTTATGAATTTTCAAAGGCGAAGAGAGGTGATGTTTTACAATGTGTGGTTATTTTTGTTCGCAGCCGCTGGGGTCGATCTTTAGGTTAAGCCGTGCTTGTCTAGGTTGGTCTGTGGATGTCCACACATTACATACCGAGTTTCCTCCGTGCCTCGGAAAGCACGTAAAGCCGTTAGTCCCGGCTGTCATTTGTAGATCTTTCACAGTCGTTACAGGTAGTCAGTGGCCACCGGGTTGTGGAGGTCAGATAGGCAGTCGCTCCATGTAAAATACTGGTATTCTGGCCGACCCCAAAATAGTTGGGAAAAGGCTAGGCAGATGATGGTTATTTTTGTTCGCACTTTAATTAATGTTTCTGTGAAGGAGTTAAATGAACCCTGATTACAACTTCATGATCATCTCAGCACATGATTGATGATGATTAGGTACTGCTCTCCGAGAATACATCTGTCTCTTGCGCATAAATTTAATTCGCGTCGAGTTTTACGCTCCGAACATTATTTATTAGTGCTTGCAAATCTTTAGATGGGACTTATTATGCCTTGAAACGGTAAAAAGAACCAATTCCGGGTTAAACTTGCCTTTGTTTGCCATAAATACTTATGTTATTTTAGAAGGTTTACAATCCTACTTCTTACTAATATTTTAAATGCGAAAGTTTGTGAGGACGGATGGATGTTTATTACTCTTTCATGCAAAAACTACTGACGGGATTTGGATGAAATTTGGCACACAGATAGTTTATATTAACACATAGGATACTTTTTATCCCGGTAGTACGATCCCGTGGGACATAGCCGAACACATATGAATAGTAAAGAATACATATGAAATTTATTCTGAAGGGTACGGAGAAAGGCACTACGTCAACATTGTGGCTATGATGAAGTTGTAGTATTAAACAAAAAAAACACCACGTAGGAACATTATTCCTATGTTCCCAACTGCACGTAGGCACAAAATAACTCAGATAATAACTGGTGCGTAACGTGCGTCACACGGGTTTAACCCAGCTAATGATACCTGACGGGTCAAATTGAGTTGGAATTTGTGACATAGTAACAGCCGCAACTAAATCGACAGGTTTGGGTTAAAATTGCAACGATGAAATGAATATTCACGTGCATTTAGTGGATTATTCTAGACCGGCAACATTTCTGCCGCGGAAAGCAAAAACGGGCCGATCTGCGGAAAAATATGAAAAAACATTTAGCCTTGTGAAACAAAAGCGGCGCAGTTAGCAATGTTGATTTTATTTTCGCCATACCCTCTCATGTTATACGCCCCTTACAATTACCGATTTTTGAAATCAGTTAATTCTATTCCTAAACTCCAACAGATAAGCTCGAAACATTACCCAAGCCAACTTACAAGCTCAGAATGATGTCTTGTCAGTTTAAAGAACTGAATGCACCAAAAGATTCGATAACTTTAGTACGATATGCGATATCCGAACCTGATCGTTAAAACAAACACTAAATAAAGTATAAAATTTAAATTTAAAAAATCCCCAACGAAAAAATAAAAGATGCAAGATAAATGCCCACCTTCATCCCCCATATCTAGTAAATGGCTGCACCGATTTTGATAAAACATATCTAAAAACCATCGCCAAGAAAATAGCTTTCAAATAAAAAAAACTGCATCCAAATCGGTTCATCCGTTTAAGAGCTACGGTGCCAGACACAGACACACACACACATTGCGGTAAAACTTATAATACCCCTCTTTTTGCATCGGGTGTTAACAAAAGAAGACACAGTCTAGACTCAAAGACTTGTTTAGGTATAGCTAGGGATGCACCCATCCCTAAAATGTCCTCGCAAATTCGCCATCATTTAGGCGATAATTTAAGCACAAACGAAATTGATACCATGTACCCAGCTAAGCATATGTCACACGGATAAGTTGATTTCCCGCGCACCGGACCGGAAGCGTACGCCCGGATGCACCGCACTGCTGCAAGATTACATTTTGTGCTGTCTATGCATAAATTATGTTCAGAAGGCCCATCGCAACTAGTCTGCAAACTTAAAGACTACAGTAAAGAAATACTGAAATCTTTAGTTTATGCGAGTCCAAAGTATACGTAGCTATCAGATACTACCACAAAAAGTATTTACTTACATTTTTTTTATATTTAATAGCTTTATTCAATAATACTTTGTATTAACAAAGTAAGCTAAGCTAGCAAGAAACTAACTAAAAGAATTTCGTCAAAATGCCGGTTCTTTAATAGAGATGGTACAACAGAATAGTAAGAAGCTACATTTTAGTAATATTCCATTTTGGGTCAACCCAACGGCCATGTTTGCCCGGCTCGATATTCGTAAAGCTCATTGTAATGAAATGGAGCTTCTGAAACTATTTATTGTCTGCCTCATGCGCTGGTATTTCCACGTAAATATGTGAGTTTAGTGGTCAGGTAGGCTTTATTAAAAGCCCTTTAATTACAACGTGTTTCCATAATAAATTTTGTATTATGGGTTCCTCGTTAAAATATTATATTATGCATTCAAACGTATGCATTGTGCGTAACAAAGGGATTTTGCGAAATATAACAACATTGAAGTTTACGCCACCCCTTTTCTTGCATTGTGATGAAAATATCTTTGATTTTCCTTAAAAAATGGGCGTGTTATTTGAGTAGTTAAGCCAATCTCGCAACCTTACCCTCCTCAAAATTAAAACTACAATAAACCAGCTCCAACCCAAATAAAAACAATAAATTCCCATGAAAAACGGCGTAGAAAAACACAAAATGGCATCACACACACGAAACTGGCCGTCCGGATGCTATGAGATAAAACTCAGCAACCGCCACACCGGATGAGCACAGCCGCAGCGAAATTATATGCAACCATTAAAACAACACGGTAACATTATGACCAGATCATGTAATAGGTAGGTACTACATAACATTATGTTATGGAGAGGAAAATTAGGGACGCACGTAGATTACACTTCTTTTTGTAATGTGAGCAGACAATGGGTAAGTTTTGTATGCAGTGTTGAGGAAAGAAGTTGCAGAAATATAAGACAACAAGCAACATTTCTTTGTTTGATAAAGGCACCTTTAAACAAGGCTGTGAGGTGCTTCTTTTAAACACATCATCATCTGCCTAGTCTTTTCCCAACTATATTGGGGTCGGCTCCCAGTCTTAACCGGATGCAGCTGAATACCAGTATTTTACATGGAGCGACTGCCTACCTGACCTCCACAACCCAGTTAGTACTGGGTAATGCGATACCCTTGGTAAGACTGGTTGTCAGACTTTTTGGGCCACTGACTTCCTAACGACTGTCAAAGATCTAAAAATGACACCCGGGACCAACGGCTTAACGTGCTTTCCGATGCACGGAGGAAACTTGGTATGTAATGGGTGGTCACCCATCCACAGATCAACCTAGGCAAGCACGGCTTAACCTAAAGATCGACCCGAGCGACTGTTATTATATAGCTACGAGCTCCTCCTTCTTTTAAACACATCATGTTCGAATATTAGTAAGGTGAAGTGGCAGTGAGTCGGCCATGTTTGTTGAAGGACCGATAACTGCTGGAGCAGAAGAACCCGAGAGAGGAGACCGCGTGTGCTAGCGTGGTGTGGTACGCCCGCAGCCAGATGGACCGATGATCTTAAAAAGGGTGGATGGGACAGACTGGCTGTGGATGACACAGAATATCTATTGAAGCACCCAGGTTCTTGCTGCTTTGGTTTACCCAGTTCTAATGCAGTTTCTATCTACTTGACCTCAGAAGAACATACGTTACTGGAATCTGTTTCGTTTCATCTTGGTAATCCAGCTACATTTATGTTCTTGTTACTTTTTGTTTTAATTATTTTTAGTCTGTTCTGTCCCACAGCTGAGCTATTCCTTCCTAACTCTCCCAGTGTTTTGCTTTTCTCCGGCCAAACAGTCAGGAAAAGGTCCATATCGTTACAAAGTTATCTAGGTATAATTGATAATTAATATATTTTGAGTTTGGCCTCAATACATGGAATGTCAGTTTGCGTAATAAGCAGTGATAGGAATAGGTAGTGCCTATTTGCCTAAACTTCGAAGAACAGAGACAAGAAACGGAGACTTCCTTAGGACTAAATTTTTTCCGAGACATCTGTCCCGAAATTTCGAGACAACACATAAATACATTTAAAAAAAATGTTATTTGGAATAAGTAATTCGTCTATATTTACCTAAAGTTTGCGACTAGATATATCATAATAAAATAATAACATACACAGTCGTTACAACCATAAAATTTTCTGAATTATTTTTTGGAGAACATTTTGTAAATGACTTGTTGATCGTAATACACAATGAATCACAATGTTTGAATAAGAAGCAGTACACGTTTCGAAGTAAATATCTTCTTTCTAGCTCACTCTCGGCTACGTTTAATGAGATTTCTAAAGTTCAAGTGTAAAAAAGGCATTATATGTAACACATACTACGATTTAAAAGAGTGTCCATGGAGTTTCTTACATTCTACCATTATACATGATTCATGTATAATGGTAGAATGTAAAGGGACCTCATTAATATTAAGATCATACCACTTTGTATACCTACATTCTGGCAAATAAATGAATTATTTATTTATTTTAAATACCGACAAAATCAAAATCAAAGCATTTACTTCAAATAGACCATTTACAGGCACTTTTGAATAGTCAATGTCGGTCAGTCCAAGAAAAGTGAAGCTAAATTGCACGTTCCAAAGAGTAGGTCTCTATGGAGAAGAACATGCGAGAAACTCCATGGACACTCTTTTAAATCATAGTATGTGTTACATATAATGCCTTTTTTACACTTGAACTTTAGAAATCTCATTAAACGTAGCCGAGAGTGAGCTACAAAGAAGATATTTACTTCGAAACGTGTTCTGCTTCTTATTCAAACATTGTGATTCATTGTGTATTACGATCAACAAGTCATTTACAAAATGTTCTCCAAAAAAAAATTCAGAAAATTTTATGGTTGTAACGACTGTGTATGTTATTATTTTATTATGATATATCTAGTCGCAAACTTTAGGTAAATATAGACGAATTACTTATTCCAAATAACATTTTTTTTTAATGTATTTATGTGTTGTCTCGAAATTTCGGGACAGATGTCTCGGAAAAAATTTAGTCCTAAGGAAGTCTCCGTTTCTTGTCTCTGTTCTTCGAAGTTTAGGCAAATAGGCACTACCTATTCCTATCACTGGTAATAAGGCACGATACGTTAATTACCAGCGCAGGATATTTGCCTATACGAGTATGCGTGTGAAAATGTGAAGGAAACGGTTCGTGCAGGTTTTTCATCCTGTCTCGTTTTTCTTTCTCGGTAGTCGGTGGTTTCCTACCTACTGTGGCATACATAGAAATAATATGTCGCAAGCTTTGATCTATATTGGTTAGAAATAATTTAATCCGTAACAGATAAAAGAAAAACATCCAGTAGAAATTAATATGGAAACAGCTATGGTTCTACCTTTACGTAGGCTGGTTGGTACGGAAAAGTAAAAGATTGCACGATTTTCTTACGATGAACTTATTAAAAGGTGGAGCGGTTGAGTTTAGAAAAGTTTTCAACAATTACTTGTAAACTTTCACAGTTTCATTTAATAATTTCTAAGGAGAAATTGCTTTTCTTTAATAAAAAGGTGAAAGCCCTTCTCTGACCTACAGTATTGTTAGAAATTATTTCACAAAGGCATGATAAATTGTCAATTAATGGAAGTAAACGAGAAATCTTACAAAATTGATTTTCAATGAGCCGTAACCCAATCATAGTCCAAAGAAGTCTACTCAAAGGCTGTTTTATCAGCCATTAAGCCAACAAGTCAGATCGCAATCAGATATTAATGAAGGCTCCACTGAGGTTTGAGTCAAATAATAAACAAAATGGCCGTAATCAATTAAATTAGATTCATTTCGTTATATGATCGCGTTTAAAACAGGAATGGTCGACTTGTTAACTAAGAGCCGACTGAGAAACAGGGAAGACTGCGTAGATAACGGGTCTAAGATAAATCTATGGAATTTCAATAAAGTAAGAAACGATTAATTAGAATCCACAGATTTTACGGATAATCAATAAAAGATGCAAACTTTCCAAGTCGGGATCTTGAACTGTATCAGTGAAGACAACACGGTACTGCATTCTGATAATACAAAAGTGTATGCATACTTCATAACTAGCGTCATCCATACAAAATATGAAGTACCTACCTGCCACATAACACGAACTACTAAATATTGTTCCTAAAGAATACATAATGAAGACGATACTTGCACCGAACCGACTCCTAAAGGCACAACGAGAACATTATCATAGGCATGTATGCCGTATGTTAATGTCGTGACGTAACTATACTCGTTTTGGGTCCACGAACCGGTTTGTAAACAAACTTACTAATAGGTAAACTAATGTATGGGCCTATTAGGTTGATTTAACTTCCAAATGTTCAACGACGATTACGTTCTTCCAAAAAGAAAGAAAGGTAGGACCGAGTATAGTTCCTTGTGGAACTCCAATGATCGGAATGCATTTCGTCTCGTTATTAAGTCTATAAACAGGCTTAAAGGTTGGATTTAATTTCCTAACAAAATTATGCAAACGCCATTCGTGTAAATAAATATTTCTTAGTCGAACTTAATTACGATTTGCTCGGCGTTCAAAGTGCTTGTAAAAAAACTACGAAGTTCGTGATCACGAATGCTGCAGACTCGAGACGTCGGGAAAAAGAAAAAGAAATTCATTTTTAATAAACTTCTTCTTAATAAAAGTGGAGATATTCCGCATAGCGTAAAAGTTTCATTTAATGTTCGAGACGGATAATCTCAAGACTTGAAAGCTGTATACTTTTGTGAGAAGAATATGTAAGTAAGTAAGAATATTTTAAAAAGTATTTCACTTATACTGTACCTGAGATCGGAGGGACAAGTCAGTGCAGCCATGCCAATGGATACGTACCTGCAACAAAAACAAATGAACATCAGTACTGAAACATCGCACACGCATATAATTATAACAGCGTATGAATTACCTTCCGTGTTCCGCATTCAAATTGATATGATGCGTGAGAGATTTTAATTAAATGAGGCGAGGTATGCAACCCATCCTCATTTAGACTAAGTAGGAGTACATGGAGCTTTGAGATTGATGATTATTTCAGGTCCTTTCCCTACGCACTTAACTTACCAGGGGACCAAGTCTGCTATTTTTTTATAAATTCGTCATTCCAACATGATCCCATTGTTATATTGCTAAAAGTTCGTAATCTGCTAAATTCATAATGGTAGATCATTGGTCGGTCAATGGTCTCGTAATAGAATTGTGTTATAATGACATTGTCGTATTGCCATTATTTTATAACCCGTTAGTAGAAATGCTTTTCGAAAAACTTGAACATTTATTCATGCCAGATTTCATTTATATAATATATTTTGATATATTATTATTCCGTTTATTCATTTATAAACATATTATTTACATTTTTAAATATTCTAATATAAAATAATATAAAAAAAAAACATATATATATATATATATATATATTATTTATTAGTTTTATAAGCAATTATTTCATTTGTCATTATGTACGAGATTACCGTTCTATGCCATTTCTTTCAATGGAGTGCCAGTGGTTGACCACTGGAAAGTCATAATGACGCCATTACATTAGTAGATTACCAAACTTGTCAAAATCAACAATTATGAAATCAATGATAGACTATTCTGACACTATTATAATAGCAGACTTGAGGCCCAGTTATCTACTACTTACCAGAAATATAATTCGCATTTTCTACATACAATACGTTCATGCTAGGGTTACTATGAAACAATTTCGTCATTTCTATGATTACAACTTTTTCATTGAACTCGTAGACCGGTCAAAAATCTGGGGAATTCTTCCAGGTCCATTTGTTTTGCTTGCTTTGCTTTAGAAGGAATAAAAACAATGCTATCGTTACCTTACCCACATTCCTGCCATCAAAACAGGAAAACTATAAGGTTTACTATTGATATCCGCACGTTATTACTCATCAATTAGTTTATTACAGATATAAACTTAATTGGGCGTAGTAATTATAGTCTCGTATTTCTCAATTATATCTAGATATTTTCCGAAACGTTTGCTCGAAGGTCTTAGCGAGATTAAATAGAAATTTCTGAAACCATACAATAACCGTTAATGATGAAGAACCAAAAATATTTACATAAAGAGAGACATGCCTATTAGAACACCTCTAAAATCACACACTTAAGAGCGTTCAAAAAGTTGGCAACATCGCAAATAGCTGTCAAATATTTACCTGTTTCAATTAATTTGGCAATATTACTGTATGGAAATAAGAAATATGGCTTACTAGTGAACCAGAATATTAATAATTGATTGCAATTAAAACACTGAATTTGATGTTGTAACCGTTTTAGATGTAAATATTCGGTGTTACGATATTAATTATTGCATTTCATAATCAATATTTTAGTTCACTAGTTAGCCATACTTCGTATTTCCATACAGTAATATTGCCAAACTAATCAAACTAGCGATATATTTGACAGCTTATTGCGACGTTGCCCACTTTCTGTATTAACGCTTTTAGATATTGAAACCTAAAAAAGCAAGAGTCATCCATAACACAGATCACTGGCCAGTAAGTCACGGTACAATTTCTAAAAACAACAAAAGCAGTTGCCTTGTCAACAAAGGAACTACCCTTCCCGTTGCACCGAACAGGTTTCTCGACGAAGCCAAACGGCGATGCTTGCAACTGAGTAAACTACACCCATGAGATACGCTGACTAACGATACCTTCACAGTATGTAATTTCAGTAAGGAGAAAATGTTGTCTACGTAAGTGGAGTGTCACATTGTTACATGGGTGATGTAATGGAAGAAACGGTTTTATATAATAAAATACGGATGTAACTTTAAGCAGGTTTTGAAACTAGGGGATATAAATATCTGTGCATTTTACAGTTTCTGGTCCGGAGTTATACTATACACCGTGACTTTTTAGTAGTCTTACAACGGCAGCCCACTTCATGTATCCAATTACTACTAAACATTCATTTAAAAAAAAATGGTATTTATGAGATTTTTATCATTTAAAAATAAAAATCGTTTTCAGTAAGTATTATAACGCGTAACATAGTTAAAACACCCTGTTGCGAGCGATGATCTACTCGGGAAAGATTTCCTAGATTACAATAACTATTCAGAATCAATTTTGGTGTAACAAGATAAAGAAGACAAAGTACAAAATGTATTTAGTGTTCTTGAGTAAATCGGCCTTTTTGCTCAGCTGGCTCACTCTAATACCGTATTGACCTTAGTCGGGCAATCTCCGTAGGAAGTCACGCAAAAATTGTTGAGGTACATTGTTTTTCTTAGGCTAGGCTCAAGTTATCTAAACTTTTGCTTCTTGTAATGGTTACAACTATTTAGCTAGGAGTTGACGCTATTTTGTTTAAAAGGGCTTTTGTAAGAGCAGCTCGTGGCAAAATAATAACAGCCGCTCGGATCGATCTTTAGGTTAAGCCGTGCACAGACCAACCTAGGCAAGGTCTGTGGGTGGGTGACCTCCCATTACATACCGAGTTCCTCCGTGCCTCGGAAAGCACGTTAAGCCCTTGGTTCCGGCTGTCTTTTTTAGATCTTTGACAGCCGTTGCAGGAAGTCAGTGGCCCAAAAAGTCTGTCAACCAGTCTTACCAAGAGGTATCGTATTACCTAGTACTAACTGGGTTGTGGAGGTCAGATAGACAGTCGCTCCATGTAAAATACTGGTATTCAGCTGCTTCCGATTAGACTGGAGGCCGACCCTAACATAGTTGGGAAAAGGCTAGGCAGATGATGCAGGCTTCTGTAAGACTGTTTGGACGCAATGATAAAATATATCTATCTATCTTTTCACCAAATATTACACTCATCATCATCAGTGGCCTTCACTAATTGCAATGTTGTCATCTCAGCAGTGACCCCCTTTTAGCCTTCACAGACCGTCTATCGTTTCTTTGGTCGTCCTCTACTCTCATAGCCATCCACATTCATACTTCTTCAAATATTAGATACCGTGAAAATGGTTCTGAAACGTATTTTTCTTGTTTTTAAGCTACTTGAAACCTCTATGGGACAATATAAGACAGATAGTTAGACAGAAGAGTCGAGAATCGCTAGTCCAAGTCGATAAAATCACTATTTGAACCGTAAAAACTGCTGCAAACTATAACCCAACGTCCATTTTGTTTCTATAGATTGTATCTTAAATTCTCAAGTTTAATACCACGACATTTTGTTCAAAGTCGAAACAATACATCTATAGTTTTATTTATCTATGATCAAGGTGAGAAATAATGATGGTTCTGTAATTCAATATCAAATTATCGTAGTCTTGCGGTTAGACGATTACCTTTGTTTGTGAACTGGACTATCAAATTACGGAGGTATAAAAATGGACAAAAATAATTTGGTGGTCTACGTGATTTTTAGTGGTTAGACCTGTTCTCGGAAATGTTTTTTGCTTATTTTGTTCCAATAATATTCTTTTAATCTAGCATAAACTGCACTGTGTAAGTTATTAGAAACTTGGTAAACACAATATAGATGTTACATCATAGGCAGCAATCGGAATAGCTAATACAAAATATCGTATACAATATATTTTTATTGAGGGCGACATAGGGAAACTTTTATAGTTATTATATGTTTCATAACAATAAACAATACGAGACGATTGCTTGTACCTTGCAGGTGTACGATTCAGGTCGACCACGACTAGCTAGGTAGGTATACTTAGTTATTCAAGTTGAAACCTACTTAGGTAAATCGCATTTAAACGCAGCACAACTGGTGATGAAGTTAAAGTATTAGATTCTTTCTAAAAGAGATTTATATCATAATCTGCCTAGCCTTTTCCCAACTATATTGGGGTCGGATTCCAGTCTAACCGGATGCAGCTGAATATCAGTATTTTACATGGAGCGACTGCCTATCTGACCTCCACAACCCAGTTAGTACTGGGTAATACGATACCCCTTGGTAAGACTGGTTGTCAGACTTTTTGGGCCACTGACTACCTAACGAGTGACATAGATCTACAAATGACACCCGGGATCAACGGCTTAACGTGCTTTTCGAGGCATGGAGGAAACTCGGTATGTCACGAGTCACCCATCCACAGACCAACCAAGGCAAGTACTGCTTAACCTAAAGATCGACCAAAAAGAGATTTATCATGGACAAAATACAACTATCGTACATAATTAGCTCATCAACGGTCTAGTCGCGGCCGGCCCTCAGCGATTTCCGTGCTCGGTCGGCCGAATGCACCCGATACGATTCCGATCATTTTCCGGCCATTTTCCCATAGCCGCAGGCGGACCGTGCACCATGCTACCGCAAAGTGGATTAGCAGGCCTCCAGATTGGCTATCAGCGCGGTGGCCGATGGAAAATCGAGTCCACGTTTCGGCTAATTGACGTTCATAATCGTGTTATTTTGGAAAGTGACTGAGAAAGAGAGAATTAATAATTCGATATTTATTTAACAACTTAATTTTATCAATATAGGAATCGGAAACCAGCTGCAGTTAAAACTATAATTGAGGAAACCGTTTATCTGATTGCTTGATAAGAAAAAAATATTCAAACTGCGAATCTCGTTAAAAATCGATTCGGAAATCGTGACAGTTATCTTCAAAATCCAGTTTGGAGTCAAATTAGTGGGGTATTCCTCAAAGCGCAACTATTTTTAAGCGCAACAAACTAAGCGCAACTAAATTATAATTATCTCATTAATATCGTTCATGAATCCATCATACCCATCTCTATTTTTCATCATGGTTGCGCTTCGAGGAATAATTTAGTTGCGTTTAGTTGGTTGCGCTTAAAAATAGTTGCGCAAATTAGTTTGTCAATTAAGTGGTAATGTCCAGACCAAGGTGGAGCATAAATAAGAGAATCTATGTACCTCTTATGGTAGGTATAACGTTCGGATGCACAATGCATTAATAATGTACCGATAAGTATTGAGTACGCGGCCTTGAATCGCTGCAAGTAACGATGCAAACATGACGTTTTACTGAAGCCTGTTATAACATTGTAGCTCAGGTATTAAATAATAGATTTATTAGTTTACTAGCTTTTACCCGCGCTTCGTTCGCGTTAATTTAGAATGTGACAATCAATTTGGGTTATACTCTGCTTGTAATTCAATCATGATTCGAAAGACACGTGGCGCCATCTATTATCATAAGAACGTTATTATTGTTTTCCTCGGGAACAGTATTTACCTGACAACGTATATGCAAATTTCAGGATGATCGATTCAGTGGTCTAGGCGTGAAAAGGTAACAAACAAACAAACTTACTTTCGCATTTATAATATTAGTTAGTTTAGGATGAGTTCTTAAATAGTTTTAGATTGGTTTAGCTTGCGGTAAATCAGAATTGTTAATGAGTCTGTATATCAGTGCTTAGTGACATATTGTCGATAACAAATGCATGTTTCCAACAAGAAGAAGCCTAAATTTTGGTTGGACGCATTCGCCTCTAAACAAAAGTAAAGCTATTAGTTTTTCTACTTTTGTTTTTTTTTCTTTTTTTTTAGATAAATGGAAAGAGGGAAGGGAGGCCTTTGCCCTGCAGTGGGACACATCAGGCTCATAATAATAATAAATAATGGCAGCTGGATCAAGGGCTTGATTCAGAAAGCGGTACTCCTGGACACGGCGCGTATTGTTAGGAGGTTCCTCTCTCAAGAGCCCTGACCACCGGCAGCTCGGGCCTGTTCCCAGTGCTGGTGGCTTACTATTTTTTATATTTTTAAATGTTTTTTTTTATATTTATTTATATCAGAATATTTGAAAATGTATTAAATATGTTTAAAAATAAATAAAGGAAATAATTATTTTTTCAACGCCAGAATTGTCAACGAATGTTGAAAATAAGCCAATGTAGACAATCATTTAGTTGCTGCTTAGTGTAAGTAAAAACAGGTATAAATCTGTTAACGCGTAGATACACTTTATATTAAGAGTAATTAAGTTTAATTTCCTTCACCAACACGTCTACTGTAAACCAATATTCAACTTCGCAGGTCAACGATCGTGCCAGCACATAATGACGGCTAGCCCTTCGCTAAAAGCACTAAGTACTTCTAACTTAACAGAACAGCGTGTCCTTAATTGCCTCATTGATTGAGAAGTTGCGTCATCGCTTGCTAATGGTCAATGGTCCATTAAATATTTATTTGTAAGAGTGTAACTGATAAGATCTATTGCAAGTTAACATTATCGTGTAATCTCCAAAGAGTAAGAAAGAAGTGTACCTAGCAGTGCACCCACATTTCGCTAGTTAGCCTAATTCCATCAACCGGGCACAAACAAATCCAGACTCAAAAATCCTGATGGAAAAACCCAGTAACACTTTACATGACTAAAGAATCAAACCCAGGACCTCATGTTCAGCAGTCATGCTTGCGACTAATAGACCAAACTAGGCAGTCAATGATCAATGGTCCATTAAATATTTATTTATTAGCGTACTAATAACTTCTATTCCAAGTTAACAGGTGGTAAATAAATGATTCAGTTCGTTCTAGTCGCCCACTCGGTCACGAATGCGGGTAATACAGCATTATCTAATATGCATAATAAGTAATGGAAACTAGGCCTCCGCCTGTCACGTTTCTAAAGGCTTTGACCGCGAGTCTAAACATCGGAGCTGATTTAGCACTTAGGATACGTCAGTCAAGAAAAGATTTATCGAATTGTCTTTAATCTCGGGTTATGTAATCAAATAGAAGGTATTTTTAACTCGCGTTTTCACTAACACGAAGTGAAACCTGTGTAAGGCGCGAATTATACACAAACGGCGTAAGGTGAAGGCGCGCGGCAGGCATGATGCCGCTTCAAAACGTTTTCATACAAAATGTACGTAGGCAACGTGTCGTGAATTACACTAAAGCGGCGCGGCGTTTTTTTTTTTTTCGTTTTAAATTCCATGCCTGCGCTGCGCCTTCGCGACGCCGTTTCTGTGTAATTCGCGCCTATGATTGCACTGCTGGAGTTTCAATTGATGGATGACATGCAGAAGATTACGGCTAAGACCTGGTTGAGATTCGCACAGACCAGGGAAGAAAGGGGAAGAGCAAAAGCACATATTCAGCTGTGGGTGGAACAGGGCTGCCAATGATGATGATGATGAAGGTAATACAACCCCAGCTTTGAGAAAAGAGAGCAGTGGTGGCTCCAACTTACGAACATAAGTCGGTGGTTCGAACCTAGGCAGGCGCATTACTTTGTGTAATTTATTTCATAACCACTGCTCTCAAAACAGTGAAGGAAAACATCGTGAGGAAACTGACATGTACTAGAACCAAACATTCGAAGACATGTGACATCAAACCCGCACTGGGCCCGCGTGGATTATAGCCCATTCCCTCACATAGAGAGGAGGCCGTGTGTCCCAGCAGTGGGAACATTAGAGGCTGATTATGCTATGAGAAAAGCGTTGTAAATACAACAGCGCCCTATGATTTAAGCTGTAAAGTAGCATTTAGGCATAAAAGTGGTGTCTAGTGTTCGTAAAATCGGGCATTACTCTCTCATTACATTATGCACTCAAAGTCAATCAACTACTATGAATGTTCTGTACATAATTCTTCAATATATTACTTGTGCATAACTAATCGCTCATCGGTGGGGTCCAATTAAAATACTGCAAGACTGATTAGGAGACAGATTACGAACGCTTTCTCTAAGAGCTCTAGACACACACCACTACTAACTCCTACATTCCTTTGGATAGTGCGGTACGTAGATACTAATATATCGTAGGTTATGAAATACTTAGTACAGTCATATGTGAAAATATATTATGGACGTTTAACGTATTTCAGTCGTTAGGTAGTCAGCGGCCCAAAAAGTCTTACAACCAGTCTTACCAAAGGGTATCGTATTACCCAGTACTAACTGGGTTGTGGAGGTCAGCTAGGCAGTCGCTCTATGTAAAATACTGGTGTTGAGCTGCTTCCGGTTAGACTGGAAGTCGATACCAATGTAGTTGGGAAAAGGCTAGGCAGATGATGATGTTTAGCGAATTTCAAAAGCCGTTTTCTGTTAAACTCTCGATTCGATAATTTATTATTTCTTTATTGTGTGGTACACCTGGATAAAGGACGAAAAGAACCGGGAAGTGTGGCAGAAGAAAGGGGAGGCCTATACCCAGCAGTGGGTGATTCCGGGCTGATAAGATCGATGATGATGACAGGTTTACAAGATGAATGTTGGGCGATTGGAGAGGTCTTTGTCTAGTAGGAGTTTGAACATAGCCCTCTCTGCTGCAGTGTCGAAAGTGTCCCTACATCTGCATATCAGAGGACTAAAAAAAGAATGACGCTATGATTTTAACATGGCGACCTACCGGGCCCAAGTTACTTGAAGACGTACCATTGAAACAAAAGAATAAGATGAAGTAGTGGACTTTTTCAGGATGATAAAAGATTTCGCAAATTTTTGCACTTGACTGTACAAACGCTCACAGCTTGTATAGGTACCTGTACCTACTAAGTTACCAATCCTATCGATAGAAGGGTTAGGTTGCGTAATACCAACCTGTCGTGCTCCCACGCAGTTTCATAACTCACCTTTCAACTATTTAGCAATTCTATGAGGCACCTACGGGACCTAAATGAACAGATGTCTTAATAGACGATGAATGTTGGACAGTCCTTGGGTTTTGAAGCTGTAGGTACACCGGAATCTTGCGAAATCCGCTTTGTCCTGTTTTCAGTAATAATAGACAGGGGACACTGCCTAAATAAAAGCTCTATGTTGGATTCTCAACACTAGGTTTAGCATCGAGAGTTCAAATTCTGACACTACAAAAATATTTGTAGGCCTTGGGTCTTGAAATAAACTTAGATTGTCACAGCCTCGCCGTGCCTCACGAGTCGGGGGCGTCCGTGGTTTATGATATTATCAATGGCGAATGTGAGCTTAGTTTGTTTTGTGAACTGAGAAGGCCTTTTGTTTATAAAACCATGGACATGTCCAATTAGTAACTGGATAGTAGAATGGAAGCTAAGCCGCGCACGTAGTCACGCAAACACCGTTATTATTATTTTGATTTCGAAGAAGAAGAAATAGTATTTATTGATCTCGCACATTACAAATTAAAAAATGATTAAATTAACAATCAAACAAAATTATACAGGGTGTTAACGGACCCTTCACGAAGCCGTTAACCATGCATTATGTAAAACAAACTAAGTAACTCTACGCAAAAATTATTGCTGGGAAACGACTTTTGTTTTTGGGGTGAAATATCACGTTTTACGGGGAGGACAAGTGCCTTTCAGCTTCTTTAAGGGTCTTGTCACACGCTTTATAAAAAGTCAACAAGAAAAAAATAAAAAAAACGAAATTGGTCCTGAACGAGGCCAAAAAGCCCCTATCTCAGATTGGTGCTGTAACATTGAAAAAAAAGTCAAAGCGCTGGTATTTTGATAGGGAGATCCTAACCATACATGTTAACCTGATATATTTAACACAGTGAATACTCTGCAAAATACTTAAGAAAACTGTATGAAGCATTTTTAGGAAAACTATGATGACGAAAAGGTAACGTATACTTCTTAGCGTAGGTGGACAAACCAAAGCCATCAGGCACTTAAAATGCTCAATCCAAAAAGGAAATCGCCAACACACAAATAAAAAAATCCGCAGCGCTCGGTCGATGACCCAAGCACCGCGGCTAGGCAATCAATTCCTACAACCAGCAGGTGCCAGGCCCCCAGCTGATTACCCTCACACACGGCCCTACATCATCTGTTAACAGGACTCCCATATTTATGGTCAGTTAATCTGTAAGCCATTAATTTATCGCATCGAATCGCCTGTTTCTATGAAGCGGCTATTAATTTACGATAGCTAACGAGGTTTCTAATAACTAGTAAATGAGAAGCAGAGATTTTTTTTTTGTTTACAGTAATAAGGAAAGATTGAAGTTTATTCATTGATATGCGCAATTACGCAATCAACGATAATAGGCAAGGCATACATATTTTTATCAAAACAAAACGGATGCTGATATAGCCAAAGGATATTATTCAATCCATGTATTAGTCATAATATAATTTACAGTTGGTAAGTTTTCAAGTAACTCCCCGCAAATTCATTGCCATTATCACAATTAGCATATTATGATTGTTTGATAAGTGATAAAAAACGCACATCGTGTTATCACATAATCTGATATTTCGCGAAATTTTAACATAACAAACACAAGTGAATCAGACCCTCGTGATTGTTATGATAGCATTTTCCTTGGCAAGTACCGGTTCAAGAAGAAAGAAACTAAAGTTCCCGTGGTTATGAATCACGGCCTCACGGTTGAGGCAGAAAATATGAAAGTGTAAACAGAAGGTGTTATTCTTACAACGAGCACAAAAGCTGTGGATTTGTGTTGTTTCGTAATCGCAAAAATGCATGTGCGGAAAGATCGATGTGAGGTAAGGTAAATGAAAATGCGACCAGCATAGCTATTCACAAACGCTTCGATTCGATTTCGATTCGACAAGTCGTATGTCTATCTTTTTTTGGCATTACGAAAGCGATCGAGATAGACATGACTTTCCGAATCGAAATCGAATCGAAGCGTTTGTGAATAGCTATGCAGGCGTGCTACATAACAAGCGTCAAGAATGCGACACTAGAGCCAGGCGTGCTACATAATAGGATCAAGAATACTACACTAATGCATAAATGTAGATTTTCTCTATTAGACTCACGATTGATACGACTTTTTCTGCTTGGTAGTTGGTGCTCTTGTGGAATACCTACCCCGTTCTTTCTAATCATTTGTTCTCAGCTGCCCTGTTATGATTATTTTATATGTAAACCGCTTTTCACGAGGCATAACATCATACCTGTAATCTCCGAAGTGGTAGGTAAATGTGATCTTCAGTAGCTACACCCTACTTTACACGAGGTTGTGGATGAAAACACTGTTCAGAGGATCCAAAGGAAGAATATGGGGAAACTCAATTGCATTGTTTAGACTTTACTTACTGCTTATTTCTCTATCATGACACATCAGATCACATCAGGTGATTATGAGCTAACGTTGAGTGAACGGTCAAGTGCGAGTGTATCACGTCGTGACCTTTGATTCAATGTCGCATTCTAGATAGTATTAATTCCTTTGTGATTCGTAATGAGAATCAATTAGCTTTAGTACTTCTTGTTTGTCAGAGTATTAGCTTTTGACCTTTGAGAGGAAAAGAGAAAGTTGGATTGAGAGATTGATTAAATACTTAATATAATTGTTTAGGCATGACATTTTGCTCGGTACGTCTAGCTATACATACAGTATAATTAATGCAATAAGGAATTAACTTCATGCTCATTTATCGCATTATTTCATTATGTATCAAATATGGACAATACGATACATTATGTAGGACGACATACCGATCATTCCTCCTGAATAATCATTTTCCTTTACGTTTTTCCTGTGGTAATTCTAATTATTAAGTATTATACTGAAGCAACAGTACATGTACGGTTGTAGGTAATGTCTACATGCGTATACTTAGGAATACATTAGTACTGAAGAGATGTAAACCTCTACGGTTATTTATGAATTGACAGGAAAGGAAATAAACACTAACTTTAGAACTAAGAATATAAAAAGTAAAAGACAGAGCTCGACGTATGTCGGGGTGGATGTAAAAATACGATTCTTTGATGAAATAATTAATGATTTTAGCGCTTTTATTTTTATTACCTTCGACCCCTCGCAGTACCTACCTGAGTGTAATAATGTATGTGTTATCGAACTTTAGATAGGGACTATCAGAGAGGTAGGATGACTGACAGACAAAGAGATTTAAAAGACTTAGGTATAGAGCGGACATTGAGAACATACAAAAATTTTGATCCCGAACATTTTCGATTATGACACACGAATGCTACCTGACAAGCGGGCGTTTGACACTAGAGTATTGGATTACTATTTTCTTCGTGTTGTGCTGTCGCTTGTAAATATTTAATACTAGCTTCTGCCCGCGACTTCGTACGCGGATCCTGTTGCTTATGCCAGCGACAACGGGGTCGTCAAAATCGAAGATCTGAAACGTCTGATGTCGAATTCTAAGAGCCCGGGGACGGGAAAACAACGGGATGCGCGAGACGATTCGAGACGTTCCATATCTTTCATTTTTGTAAGTCAGAAGTCGATGCGTAGATACGCTTGGAACTCAAGCGTAATTCTCTATCCGTGAACGTCTCCGATTCGCGAGACAATGCATGACGTTCACGATCAGCGGTCAGTCGCGCATCATATTCTTCACAGTTCTCTAGAGACCTGGATGTAGATGCGTAAATACGTTGAGAACGCAGGCGTGCTTCGTTATTCAAGAGGAAGAGAAGAGAAGAGAGGAAGAGGTTTCCACGGAGCGAGTTGCAGCCTGATGTTCTCGAACAGCCGAATCCCAAGAAAAGAATCTACCGAAGAACGTCAGGAGAGACTTGAGTCTCTCCTGACGTTCTTCGGTAGATTCTTGGGATCTTATGATCCTCAATCTTTTAGCTCTTTTGGAACATTGGGAAAGATTTGACCTCTTTCTAGGCATGGTTATAGTTCTATTGTGAAGATACCTGATCAATTAAAATCTAAGTGACTGCTCCCCTGCGTTACCGGGTAGGCTACCGTGTCACGAAGATAAGTAGAAAAAGTCTAAAACACTCAAATAACATAAGCCCGAAGGCATATTTATTCGATAAAATAAAAAAATAAATAGGAGTTTTGTCCAGTAGAGTCAAATTTTCAATGATATACCGTCGTCATCGAATATCAGTCCTAAACTGTTACCGCCTTCACCGCGTGGAGATACTCCCAGCTTATGTTATTTTATAATTATACAGTGAAATTAGTGATAGCTTTGATTTCCACATCAGATGTTTCTGATCTTCGACTTTTATAAGTCAACAGGAAATGCCCATCAGACCGAACAACTTTTGCTAAGACGTCATTCCTATAAAGGGTGTAAAAATACCCTTAACGAAGCCGAAAAGTACTTGTTCTCCCCGTCAATGCGATCATTTTTTTGTTCTAGACCATACCTGGGAACCTTCTAGTTACCGAGATATTGGGGGCCAAAGTTCCAACATTTTCACAAGTTTTTTTTTTAATACATGTTTTTAAAGTAAGATTTGTACTTTAAACACCTCGACGACCCCTATGCTATTCAATCCATCCATCAGCACAATGTTCTGAGTGCGTTAGATTGAGTTCTACCGTAAAACATGATTTTTGACCCCAAAAAAAAATTGTTTCCCAGCTAAATTTTTTGCGTAAAGTTACTTAGTTTGATGTACAGAAGGCTTGGTTGACGGCTTAGTGAAGGGTCCGTTTACACCCTGTATGTGTTATGGTGTAGCTGGGCTCTTGGAGTTCCACAATAGGTGTTCCAGAACTTCGATTTATATAAATCAACAGAGAGTGCTCATCAGATTGAACAATGTTTGCTAAGACGTCATTCCTATATGTGTTATGGTGTAGCTGGGCTCTTGGAGTTTCACAACAGGTGTTCCAGATCTTCGATTTTTATAAATCAACAGAAAGTGGTCATTAGATTGAACAATTTTTGCTAAGACGTCATTCCTATATGTGTTATGGTGTAGCTGGGCTCTTGGAGTTCCACAACAGGTGTTCCAGATCTTCGATTTTATAAGTCAACAGAGAGTGCTCATCAGATTGAACAATTTTTGCTAAGACGTCATTCCTATATATGTTATAGTGTAGCTGGACTCTTGGAGTTCCACATCAGGTGTTCCAGATCTTCAGATTAATTCTCTCAGCAGAAAATGCTCATCACGTGGAACAATTTTTGCTATGGTACCATTTTTGTATCTCTTATAGTTTAGCTATTCTATTGCGGTTCTGCATCAGGTGTTCAAGTTTCCAAGATAAATTATAGCCTATATGTTGCCCAGACTTAATACCTATACAACAAAAAAAAAATCTTTCAAATCCGTCTAGTAGTTCCGAAGATTAGCGTGTACAAACAAACAGACAAACAGACAAACAGACAAACAGATAAACAGACAAACAGACAGAATTTTTTTTTTGGATTCGTGCTCTGTTACTGTTTCTAAACCCACCTCAATTTTTTTTTTTTTAATATATTCAATGTACAGACACAGTTTTTTTACTGTCTTATTATATGTATAGATCTCTGCTGACAGACAACGCTCTAACAAACCTAAACATTTAATAAAACTGTTCCATTATGTACTGCACTGTTGTTATTAGAGCGCAACCGTAAATGTATGCACACAATAATGTTTGGTTGCAAGTCAACCCGTTAGTGGCACATCCGCCACCCACAGTCGGGACCTGTTACTTAACCAATCAGGCACGACAACCGGCAGGTTGCGGTAGGGTTAGCGATTGTATTTAATGACATGTTTGTATTTGAAAGCGTGCTTACTTTGACTATTGTTTATTGAAGTAGATAAGAGGCTTGTCTCCCGATAAGTAGAATTATACAAACTTTTCTTAAAATTAAGATTTCGTGGATTAAGGTGCTGATTTTTCAAATTATTTTGAATTTTTGACAGTTCTCCAAACAAAAACTGTCAAACATCAATCTTTTTCCATGGATAATAGATTATATGACATTGAGAAAAACCAACCTTTAATGCAGCAGAAAAATACATAGCAATTAGTATTTTTCCAATAACTTTGCAAAAAAAACATGCCAATTAAAGTTACTACGACACTAAATTGATTCCTAAACAGTAACATTTAATAGCAAAACTATTTACTCTGAAAGTAAACCTGGGGTGAATGACCGCTTATTGACTAACATAGTTCTTGCCAATAAATCTAGTGCTAACCTTTTTGTCACCTTGCTTTTTATTTAGGTACAACTACAAACAAACTGCTATTAAGTAAGTATTTATTTTCCACGAACTGTGAATGGCCATCAGTATTCAAATGAAGATGGATGCATTTAATTATTCAAACAGCACGATTTTACATTTATCGTAATTATTTTAGGTTTAAAATGTGTTTAAGCAAATTATTACATTGACATACATACTTCTATAAACCGATACCTTTTTTCCTCATGAACCTTAAGCTTCAAATAGTCACCTGCGATCCTTGTTGTTTCGTTTTTTTTTTTTTTTCTTGTTTGCCCCACACTAGGAATTTCTTCTGTATCGTGGGTGCGTTCGCAAACATTTAAACTCACATACACGAATAGCCAGACCCGGAACAAGTACCTGTAGACCATACAAATATTTGTTCCGTGCGGGAATCGAACCCGCGACACGCAGCGCAGCAGCCAATCGCTCAGCCACTGCGCCAACCGTGCAGTCAAACATTACATTAAATGAACATGAAAAACCTCACATTATGTGTTTCACATAGCTATCACATACAGCAATAACTTACAAAAACAAAACAAATCGTTCCAGACACACACTCAGATAATAACAAAGTAACAACCATTAAGCTAAAGCGGTGACTCGCTTATTTCCTTTAACGAGTACGTATAAATAAGAGAATACACTGTAACGCAAGCATTTCCAATTAACACTCCGTCCTCTTTGACCGACTTACTGCTCATGTTACGTACCTTGTTTTAACGGGAAGCAATGTAGAATAGACATACTTTTTAGCTAATGGGATGATGATTATGTTATAAAGGGTGCAAAAAGACCCTTAAAGAAGCCGAAAGGCACTTGTTCTCCCCGTCATTGCGATCATTTTTTTGTTCTTAACCATACATCTCCGTAACTAGAAGGTTCCCAGAACCTTCTAGTTACGGAGATATTGGGGGTCAAAGTTCCAACTTATTCACAAGTTTTTTTTTTAATTGTATGTTTTTAAAGTAAGATTTTTAAGACCCCCGTACCATTCAATCCATCCATCAGCACAATCTTCCGAGTGCGTTACATTGAGTCCTCCCGTAAAACGTGATTTTTCACCCAAAAAAAAAGTCGTTTTAATGCTTGGTTGACGGCTTCGTGAAGGGTCCGTTTACACCCTGTATATATAAAAAGTGGCCACCTCCTGGGCCCAAACCGTGTAATATGGAAGGAACATCGATACGACAAGAAGAAGAACAAAATTAAAGATAAAAGAAAACTGTCCCATAGAATCTAAAGTAGGCTTTTAAAGAATGTTTAACTTTGGTAATATAACACTATTCTCTGAAGCTGCTATAATAACAGCAATTTTCAATGAAAGTCTAATAAAAAAATATTGTAATAGAAATGGAAGCCAAACATTCACATGTCATACAAAGGAATCATTCTTTTGTCTTATTAGATTCAAAGACACCACATTATACATAAACCTTTTCAAAGGACTACAAGCTACTGAAATGGAGGAAGAAGCTACTAATCTAAGAGTTAATGTACTAACTGCTGTAGCCAACCGATTAACATTAGTTCACTGATAGGTTAACGCACTAAAAACAGGGATAAACCGTGCATTAGAAATAACCCTGGAACCTGCAATGCTACTTAATAAAACTGCCGCCAGGAAGATTATTTCACCATTTTAACATAAGCTTGCAATATCTTCAGGGAGCTTATTCTTAACAGAATTTATCTTAGAATTCCTATCTAACTAACAAATACATTTTTCTTAAGTAAATTATGATGAGGTTTTTTATGATTATATATGACATCATCCATACATGGATTGTATTCAATTAAATCACCTGTCTGTACATTATTGACAATAATTGTACCTACATAATCCATACTAATATTATAAATACGAAAGCAACTCTGTTTGTTTGTTTGCTACCTTTTCACGACTAAACAGCCGATCGGATCGTAATGAAATTTGGCTAGGAGATAGATTATATCCTGGGGAAGGACATAGGCTTCTTTTTTTTCTCTCACTCATACTCATCAAAATTACCTCGCGAACGAAGTCGCGGGTAACAGCTAGTAAACTATAACTATGTCTAGGTACAATGAGCTGAAGATATGACCATGCAGGTGTGTCTTCTTTCAATTATTGAGTAGCGGATGAGCTGAGCAGCCAAGCCTTTGTCATCTAGAGACAGGCAAGCGTTTTAAAGTTATACGTCAGGATGTTACAGTTCTTTGTTTGTCCGCATTCTGCTCATCTCTTTTTGTCGTTTGTACAATCAAGGATGTATTCGCGTGTAGATGATCGTCGTTTTCCTTAATACCAATTTATTTGAAGTCAGCGCTTCACGTTTTTATGTTTGATACATTTCTATTATTCGTCGTCTCTTTAACTTCCTGCCTAGCTACATGTATCATGTTTCACTTAATTGTTCCGTATTTTCTTTGGTGTGTATTTCTGCCTATAGCCAATAACATTCTTTGTACCATCATCTTCCTCACAAGTTTCTTCTTCTTTGGAAGTAAGTAATTAAATAAGCACATAAAAACTAGAACTATTAACAAGGCCATCTTCAAGGAACTTCCTTTACAAACGAGGGTGACAAACAGTACCGTTTCCAACACTACAACAGTTTCTCGCTCTGATTACGACATAACATACACGCAGACATACATACAATTAGGTAATACGTAAGAACACAAACAATATCATGAATTAGATAACGTGAATCATTAAGTAGACAACGTTGGAT
Organism: Noctua pronuba; assembly: GCA_905220335.1. Taxonomy (NCBI): domain Eukaryota; kingdom Metazoa; phylum Arthropoda; class Insecta; order Lepidoptera; family Noctuidae; genus Noctua; species Noctua pronuba. Next base: position 12,197,795 of record LR999908.1, read on the forward strand.
CGGTGTCAAGTGATAATGAGTAAGCGTAGTCATGAAAGTGTAAGTTGGTCTTGAATGGAAAAGACGTGGGTGTTGAATATCTATGACATGTATTAGCCACCGGCCAATTTTTGTCGTAACTACTTTAATAGAATCTCAGATTTGATCATTTCTTCTGCTTTTCGCACTATAAAGGTACAAAAGCTACCAGTAACTGTAAATAAAGGCGGTGAAGAGTAGTAACATGGTAGACGTATTCTTTGGAAGATACCAGCATCATCATCTTGAATACAATTGAATATGAAAACATACCAAATAGAAAACTTAACAGGACGGAAAATCTCAAAAATATGCTTAGTAATCCTCATTACAACACTTTCTCAAGTTTCACAGATATAACGCCTCATAAATTAGTCCATAATAAATGTTTATTATTACAGAAAATTCTATGCAAGAGAAAGAAAATCCTACGCACGTTAAATCTATCATGAATAACTTTTAAAGCCCATTTCTATGAAGCATTTTAGTTGCCCGATGAAAGCAATATTAAAAGTTGCATCATCAAACCTCTGTTTTGAATCTACGACTTTTAATATTGCTATTCAACTTATTGCATTCTGTCTATGGGCAATTAAATTCTACGGGTTGGTAAATCTTTACATATAGGTATCATCATTTTGCTGCCCTTGTCCTATGGTAGGTACTTGGCGTCAAGCTATCATTTACTCCTTTCTTATTATTCCTCACACTTCTTTGGACTTCGTCTCTCTCTCTCCATCCATCAAAATTTATATTCATCATTCTTTTAGAATCTTTACATATAATATACAAATTCTTAAGTAAAACGGTGTTCAGTCTTATTTTCCCTATTTGAAAGATAGAATCTTCTATCAATCAACATAACGTGTAGAGTGTCTGCTTGTCTACCTTTTATGACACTAATTACTTCTCTGCGTCCATTTTCGATGGACAGATAGTACTTATCTATGTTTACAACTTAGTGCATAGAGCGTATACTTTATAGACCGTTAACGTCGAATGATATGCAAAGAAAGTGAAAATGTTGTACGTAAAAGTTTCCAAAGTGATTGAAAATCTTGTTACAAAATTATAGGTCAAAGAAGATGGTAATTTAATATTAGTTCACTAACATAAACTTTGTTTTAGCAAGTCAGGTTGACTTTTATTTATCGTTTTAGGTTCTAAACACGTTCTAAACTTCATCCTTTTTGGAAAATATATGAGACCTCGTGGAAGATCGACCACATTCGCCCTGGATTGAAAGAATTGTAACTCATGGGGAGAGGTCTTTTCCCAGCCATGGGGTACTGCAAGGTAATAGTTAGTGAACATTCAAAGTCTCAAAAAATTCGTGCATTCAACTCCTACGCTCCTAGTACCAATAAACATAAAACGTTGACCATAACATGGACCCTTTGACCTGTCAGACTCATAACTGCACTATATTATTGAGTGAAAGCGACTTTCACGACGGAAGCGTACGAACGGACAGACAAAAGGCACGACTCTTTTATTCACACTGACCCCGACTAGATAGGCACAATGGAACACGTATGTTTGTGAGAATATTGGAATATTATTGTACCAATTTAACTGTGAGGATATTGAAATTCCCGGCTTTTTAGGTTTTAGCCTCCATCAGCCTACTGGGATGAAATATTTGAGAAAAGCTAAAGGCATTTATGATATATATGTTGAATACTTTGAATATCTAAACACATAGTAATAATGGTAGCTAGGCAGCGAGCTGGTAGGTTACAGCCTAAGGTTTTGTTAACTGAGATAGACTGTTAGATACCGTCAGGAATCGACCCAACACTTCAGAAAATGCGATAACGCATATTCCATTCCAACAATCACTAAATCAATTAGTTTCCTAGAAATCAAATATGATGCATAAGACATTGCACTTCTGGAGAACATCACTATGTGACTAACGCGTATGCATCACAAACTCAGACTACAACATGCTCATGGTAGCCATATTATGAAAGATCAAATATGACATTTGACATCCACATGCTAACTGTCATAATCGAACTTTCATGATGATTGATGACTTGGTTAGCTTTATCAAGAAGTAAAGGAAATGCAAGTAGGAAGATTGAATAGTTGAGATATTTTTTTAACCTTTTCCATAACATAACATCACGCCTGCACGACAAAATGACAAAATGACAGATCAATAAAATAAATCTTGTCATTTAGTCGATTCTTCCGTCGACAAAACCCGTTCCTACGGTGGTGATGCTACGCGTGCTGTAATTCCCGAAAAGTTAGGCAGAGGTGTACCTAATAATACACCCACATTTCGCCAGCTATGTTTAAGTCCCATGTAATAGGGGTGAGCCTATTGCCATTAACCGGGATCCAGACTCTGCCGCTGCTGCTGAAAAACTCCTGATGAATAACTCAACAATTTTCCCGATCCGGGAATCGAACCCAGGACGCGATGATATGAAGTCGCGATCGCGACCACAAACGAACGACCTTTTCCCGTTTTAATAAATGGGTTATTCCTCGGGTAGTAAAGTGCATAATGTTTATGGGGTAATGCGATGCTTTTGTGCAATCTAGCTGATAAACTCCGAGCTTGTTTTTTATTAGACGAAGTTATAGAAGACTAGTGTTTTATGCAGATATCTCCTATAAAATTAACGGTATGCAATTATGAGCAGTATTACCCGTTATATGTTTGAGCACCTTGCAAAGTAACTAGTAAACTTAAACCCTTCTTACATAAAAGCAGGCATGTCCCTTTCACTTAGGTATAATTAGCAAGTCACCAATGTGTACCTTCGCTGCTATTAAAATGGAGAGCGCATGATCTGCATCCTCTTGACAAGTATTATAATCTGTGGTAGGATGTCAAAAGACGGCTAATCAGTAATGATTATTAATATAATATTGATATTTGAATGATAATGTTTCGTTCGTTTGCTTTTTTGTCAAAAATCAAATGTATTATTTTATTAGGAGAGGACACTGGCTCCTAAAACACAGTTTCAACTATCGCAGGAGTCAGAGAATCCCACATACCGTGAACAATGTTTTTATGCTCTTATGGTTTTGACTGCCTCGTTGGTATAATAGTCGCAAACGCACAAATTGTTGTTGGGTTTTTCCATCAGGAATTTCTCAGTAGCAGCCACGTAGTCTGGATTTGTGCCCGGTTGATGGCAATAGGCTAGCCCCCTATTACGTGGGGCTTAAACATAACTCGCGAAATATAGGTGTAATGTTAAGTAGGTACACCTCTGCCTTAACCTTTGTAGATTACAGGCGTGGTTTTTTTTTAGTTGCCTCTACTGTCCCACTGCTGGGCAAGCAAAGGCCTCTCCCAATTCCTTCCATGTGCTCTTTTCTCGTGCCACCTCGAACCAGCCCTCGCGGTAAGCGTCCAGATCGTCTCGCCACCGCTTTCTGATGGTGATACCTATATAATGTAAATATTTTTTGTTTGTTTGTATGAGTCTTAACTAGTCCTTAGGCGTGTTCCTTCAGGCAAAGATAGCCCCAATTTGTTTTAAATTAGTTTTCCACACACAATACCCTTTCAATGTTTTGATGAATGAACATGAGTAGCAGAATGAAGCATTCATTACTCCACTTCGTTCACTTCCCATTCACAACATTTCCATAAATAATAGAGCCGCACATCAATAGAATTTCATCATAAGTGCTAAAACAAAATGATTCAATTAACAGTGGACGGTCGCCTCGTGGGATATTAACGAAGTAATTGTTTAGACCATTGTAATGTTTGATTAATGTATCTGTGGGTAGGTGTGTGAGCAAATAAATCTAACATCAACAGCTATTGGCACATGACTCATTTTTACGTTCTACATTTGGTGAGCGATAAAAAAAGGCAATTTGTATCACAATTGAACGACTAAAATGAAAGGTTTTTTGTATATTTGTGCGAATCCGTTAAAAAGAGACTTTTGTGTGAAAATATATGTGGCAGAGCAAATTGAATTATGGGTTTTTTTGCATTTTTATGTTTCCGCTGCTTCTATAACGGCCCTATTAAAAAGAAAAATTGATTTAAACTTCACTCTGGGTAATTAATTATAAAGGATACAAATGAATTAAATAGAATACAAATTAATTAAATAAAAACATACAAATGAATTAAATAGAATACAAATGAATCAAATAGAATACAAATGAATCAAATAGAATACAAATTAATTAAATAGAACACTTATAATAATATTCGCCTTTTCCACTCAATGATTATCTTTTAACTAATTGGTAATTCTTTCAAGTACCCATCGATTATAATCATGACTAATGAATAGGGCGGTCATTTGCCAGTTGAACTCAATCGCCAAAAATACTGTTGTTTAATACCATGGAGTTTCTTGCCGGTTCTTCTCCATAGGAAACGACCAACCCGAACCCGTGCATCTTTTTGTCGACGTTTTATAAGTGCCTATCTGCGCCTATGTGAAATAAAACATTTTGATTTTAATACCAACGTTTACAAAACAAACAGTTTTCTGTAATTAGAATTCAGCGTAACGTAACAAAAGCACAAGTTATGTTATCAGAGCACGTACAGTTGCAGTCGAGCTAACTAGCGATGTTCCGATTAAATCGATTGCCAACTTGACAGCTACCCGTTTCCACTAATTATTTGATTTATTAACATTAATTATGATTTATTGCGTAGTTGACTTCGTAAATACTGTCCGGTGATAAATGTTAGTGTAAATAAGTAAATGATTTTGGCAAATATAGGTCCTATCTTGTATTTGCATTCGTATGCAAATGGATTTAACAAGCACACAATTTATTGGTCGCGTCAATCTCACGAAGGCAAATATTTTAGTATGTACGACTGATCATGGTTAGCAAGAATTTAAGATATACAAAACTTGTTCTCCCCGTCATTGCGATAATTTTTTTGTTCTAGACCATATCTGGGAACCTTCTAGTTGCGGAGATATTGGGGGTCAAAGTTCCAACTTTTTCACATTTTTTTTAAAATTAATACATGTTTTTAATGTATATTTTTCACCTCCACGACCCCCGTACTATTCAATCCATCCATCAGCACTAAGTTTTGAGTGCGTTACTTTGAGTTTTACCGTAAAACGTGATTTTTCACCCCCAAAAAAAAGTCGTTTCCCAGCAAACATTTTTGTGTAGAGTTACTTAGTTTGATGTACAGAATGCTTGGCTGACGGCTTCATGAAGGGTCTGTTTACACCTTGTATAGATCATTGATGATAGTCCTAACTTTGGACATGCATCATCAGTCTGAACCAAATGGCCATGAAAATTACAAACTGCATGGTTTTGCAGCAGTAAACGGTGGTCTGCAAACCCCATTTGTAGATTACACCTCCACCCGTATGAACGGTACATCACGAATATTAGCGAAATGGTAACAATGTTCGCTAACACTGGATTCGGTTCTACAAACAGTAATTACGGACGACCCTAATTGACCCCGTTCACACGTACACCGTTACTATTGGTGTAAGCACGTTACACGCTTCTGCGGACTTGCATTCGTTGTTTTGTTTTAACTGCGAAAATGTTTACCATTTCAACTCGTCCAGGATTTTGTAATATTATATTTTAGTATGTTGCAAATGGAAATTGTGCAAATAAAGGAAGTAAGAAAATGATTGATTGATACCTAAATTGTGTTCTAGTTTGTACATCCCGGATGCTAGGTACAGCAGCCTACCTGCAACCTACCAAGCAATCTAGATATGTAGGTAGTCGATTAATTGTATCCTACATACAATTACTACCTAACAAACAACTTTCCCAAAGAAACTTTTTTTTTTATACACACTCTTTTATCACAATAACACAACAGCCGTATGAAATTCGCACGCGCGCGCCTGTTACCTATCAGCTGTTAGCCGTTTAAAAAAATGATTTTTTGGTAAAGTTGTTTGTTATCATGAGTACAATCACGTGGTTAAGTAGCGATCACTAATTACCAGTCATCCTATACATATATAAACCATTTTAGTTGCAATGTGATGTATTGTAAAAGTCATGGTCTCTGGCAAGGTCGTAATTACATGCCATTCATAGTCCATACCATTGAAGAAGTGCACTTATGGCATTAACAAATAAATAGTTCCACACACACGATTCATGTTACTTATAACAATACCTTGATCGAGTTTAATAATTATTATTTTTGCTAAGATATTTTAGTTTGAATTAAGAAAATTGTCTTAAATGTGTGAATTTAATTAATATTTTTTTTAAGTGCGAGTTTTTTACCTAGAAATATTAAATTTACAAGAATATTATAATTAAGTCACACTATATCATGTTATTATGAATTAGTTTCACACTAAATATCGTGAACAATGTCACAATGAAATTTGAAAGAAAAATATTTACCATGAAACGAAGAAAAAATATTTACGTCAGAGTAAGACAGTTGTGTACTAGTGACGTAGAAAAATATATATGCTCAAGTGTAGCACAAATCAAAAGGTAACGCATGGATGTTAGAACAATCACATTTGAGTTGAGTTTGAGTTTATTTCTACTAAATTACACAATACCTCAAAGAGACAAAATCGAACACATTCGCGAACCAATAAGGTGTAGGTATGAGAAATTGTAACACATGTGACATGGCTAATCAAAACATAGCTTGTTTTTGTCGACAGGTTACAAAATCGTACGTAACCCAGATAAGTAAGAAATCAAGTAATTAATATTGCATAATAGCTGATCAAATATTGCACGAAAATCTTACATTTGATGATAGACGTGAGACATTGAGTGTAGGATAAATAATGATTTATGCAACTTAACAGCGATTAACCTCGATTTTTAGACAATTGTTGATCAAACAATAGAATTCTAAAAGTAAATCATAATAGAAGTCTGAAGGTAATAATAAAACTGATGAAAATGAATATTAGTTTTCCTTGATCGAGTAAAATAAATTTAACCAAGGAAATTAACTTAATTAAGTATTTTGATAAAGTAAAAGAATATAAACCGCACTGAAAAGAGCTTACATAACAAAGCAACTTGTTCAAATTTAAATAGAAATCGTAATAAAATTCAGTAACCAATTACCTATTTCTAAGTAACCAAATCAATTACCTAAAGGGTGTAAAAAGACCCTTAACGAAGCCGAAAGGCACTTGTTCTCCTCGTCATTGTGATCATTTTTTTGTTCTGGACCATACCTGGGAACCTTCTAGTTACGGAGATATTGGGGGTCAAAGTTCCAATTTTTTCACAAGTTTTTTTTTAAATACTACTTCTTAAGGTTCTAACTTTACTCCAATTACCTCCATGGTCCATTTACTATTCAAAGCATCCATCAGCAATAAGTTTTGAGCGCATTATATTGAGTTTTACCTTAAAATGTGATTTTTGACCCCAAAAAAAAAATTCGTTTCCCAGCAAAAATTTTTGCGTAAAGTTACTTAGTTTGATGTACAGAATGCTTGGTTGACGGCTTGGTGAAGGGTCTGTTTACACCCCGTATGTATTTTACTCTTATAAGGAACAAAATCCAGTAATCAGATATTCCTAACACACTTGGAAAAAAACCAGTCGTTTAGAAGCCCTGCATCTAGATATTTATTACGACATTTAGCCAGCGCGCGCGCATGAAACATGGGCGTGGCTACATCGGTGAGCCGAGCCATTTCTCCGAGCTATCCACACATATTAACGACATTTTAATGGCACAGCTATCGCACCAATTACTTTACACGACAAAAACAAATACAATGTTGATTGATTATGTTCTAACAGGTTCGTTTGATCAGTGGGTAGTAATCAGTGAATATCAGCGGTTTCTAATTAATGTCTCACTAATCGACTGTGTTTTAATTTCAATCAAATGTTTTCTTGTGATAAGATTCTCAGAACAGTATCCTATTAGCTGCTTGAATTGAATGAGATAATAAAACTTGTCTTGATATAATATTTATTTATTTAAGTACCCAAAACAAAGCATTGTAGTACACGTTAAAAATAAGTACTATATCTACAAACGTGTGAGTGCTCTTCTTGCTAGGTTATGGAAACCTGTGCTAAGGAGAAGCAGTCCGGTGCCCTAAGGTATAATTACGTAAAGGTTACATAGTGCTAAATTTTGGAGTATTGAGTTTGACAATTAAAAGTTTAAGATACAGATATAGAAGAACAGTTTCGTAATGAACTTCCAACAGCTGCATTATTTACCCATAACGTCACTCTTCGAATAACGAACTCGACAAAAACTAAAATAGAAACAAAACCGTCTCCATAGAGTTGGCTGCACCTATCAATCAACGATCTGAAAATAGTCTGCCCGGAAGCGAACCCCGGCCTGGCAGTTAATTGCCGTGACAATAACACCAGCGCTCATTATCCTAAATTTGGACCACACCTATCCACTAATGGATGCCACTCGAGATGACTAAGACGCTGCAGGATGATACTTGAGGTTTGGAGTGGAGAGTTTAAAAGAAGAAGTAATCTTAATAAATGTTGAGAATTTTGAAGTAGAATAATATAAAAATAGTATATATCAACTTTTTCGTGTCTATAAACGTAATGACATAATATTGCATGAATCGAACTTCGATAAAACAGAACATGACAAAAGTCTAAATACGCGAGATGGAAAGGAAAAGGATCTGAAGACTATTTGACAATGTTTCTCACGTCTGGAGCGAGAGAAAGCATTGAGGATGTAATATAACGTACGAAACTGAAAGGGGCACAGAACAAGGACAACTGTATTTGACAACGTTCGCACGTCCGTGTCTCAATTCCATCGTTTCAAACAAGACGACACGGCAATGGCAATAAAACTGACATAAAAAAGCATAAAAACTAAGAAATCAGGTGTCTATTTCCAACTAAATAACATCTTAGTAAAACCAATATTAGCCGTACATTAACAAACACGGTAAAAACTATTCTGACATATTAATAAAGCAATTGATGACAGATTAACAAAGTGGAACGAATCTCTTAGTTAACCAATCGAAGTAAATTTATTAGACAAAGACATGAAGACGAGACTAGAAGACAGCCAGTCTTGGGACACGCGAAGGTTAATAAATACAATCGTTCTGCAAATCGCGGACGACGACGTGACTAAGTCTGCTACGTGAACTATTACTAGCAACAAAGAGATTCAACCACAAAATATTACTGTTATTATGATAAATTGTGGGATAAACCCGAAAAAAAAGAACTTGGTTATGGCAAAAATATCCAATACTGAACGTGATTAATGTTTAACTTTAAAATTATATAAAGTAGTATTTTATTACAAAAGGTAGGCGGACAACGTAACAGATAAACATTCCGACTAATCAGTCTCAAACCATTAAAAATAAATATTAATGAAGAAAACCTTGAATATGATGTTTGAAGTAAATCTAGCAAAATACTAGTTGTGTACAATGTAACCACAAGCATAAATAAAGATAAAGACAATATTCAACCAACCGTAAAAAATGCAGTAAACAATAAATGATAATACTTGTAAATTAACCAAACAGCGATAATTTAAGATTCAAAATGGTAACCAATTATTCTGAACCGCGATGAAGATGGATTTTGAACTTGAGTGCAATGAGAATAGAGCACATAGTAATTAAATACGGTAAAGAGGAGGAAAAAGCGGGGTCACACTGAAGAGGACACGACATAATACTGTGCAACGATTGTTAGTAACAGGTGACCTAAAGGCTATGCAAAAAATATGACGCATTAAGACCAGTTTACCCAAAGATGTTATTGATAGCGCCAAACTAGTACCTAAATTTTAAGGCAGGTTGTTATTATAGATGCCATGGACGAGCTAGGAAGAGGTTATACATTTGAGCCTAAAAACAAATATTTCCATAAAGAATATGTTTTAAAGCTATGCCATATCCAACCAATGTTGACACACGATTCATGTTTAGCAGTAACGTGCAAGTTTAGAGATTTAACATCGGATTACCAGTGAGTCGCCCACGAATGTTCAACCGGCATCTCATCTCAAACAAAACGCTACATACAGTTTTACACATATAAAATGACAATAAACCTGAATCAAACAAGCCCTTTTCGGTCAAAGTAGAAGTGATGAGTGCGAATAATGTACGCGGATATCAACGATGTACGGGAAATGTGCTTTCTCAGGTGTGAACACTTCCTGGAATACAAAAGAAGGTGAAACTTGATGATAACTGAGACACATCTGACCGCTTTCCGCCAGACGTCGAGTCTCCATCGTACCCGGCTACGTGCGCTGAATGACATCAATTAAAGTTTATATTGATATATTAACACCGAATTGATGCGTCGCATCGATTCTATTGACTTTTCTGTTCATTTGAACTATTCATAGTAATTTATAGGTGTAAATGGTGTAATAGAAAGCAATGTTGATTATTTGAATATTCATTCGAGATTAGACTCCTCAAAACTCAATATTGAAGAGCTAGATAAATAATTTATCAGAAACAATATAAAAATTCTTGCATATTTTAAACTAAACATTTTGGCTACAAAACTATGTCATTATCATCTAAAAATTGCTGCAGAAGATTTCGAATTTATTAATGGACTTTCTTCGTTTGACATTAAGCCATTTGCTCCTAATACCGACCAGTAGCACAAGATCATTTTAGTATTAACAATACCAGTTCCTGATGCATAATTCACGTCGATAGTGAAAGTTCTTGATCTTGTTCGAGGTCGGGTGTCGAGTGTTTAGATTATAAAACAATGACACGACGGAAACAATACAGCCATGACAAATTTGATACCAGATACTAAAGGACTCACTTAGGTAGGTTCCGAATCAAGCGAGAATTGGCACAAGTGAAAGTTACAAAAGGTCACCTGTCAAGTTGCCAATAATATATCTGTTGTAAACAATGTAGTAGTAGTGTTTCGATAGGTTCGAAAACATTGAGTCATAAACAAAGCAAAACATTCGATTACGATTATTGCATGGCTATTAATCACAGTAGTTATTAGAGTAACAACAAAACATGACAGATCGATACGGACTAAACACGTGAACGATTATTCGTTTTCTAGATCAGTTTCAGTTGGACAAACGCAGTAATCGATTTGTTTTTACAAATACATTTCAGTGATTGGGTTGGACGACCGCGCAGTGCCGTCGGTTCCGTCGGCTAGAGGGTAACGCACCCCTCAAGTTCACAGTCAACCCCGGGAATAATGGGACGGGAGTCGGGACGCGACGGCGACCGCCCTAGGGTGCACTGCAGTCACACACACAATACAACACAGGCGAAAGGGACAGAAAATTGCGCAAATCTTTGAGCCGATGATGCCTATAGATAGTGGTCTTCGTATCAATCAATTAAATCGCAGCGGTATCTGTTGATAATATAATGTCAAGGATGGAATTCGACTAAACACGAAACTAACTTGGTGTAAATATTAGCATTCCACAAAATTTGGATGCCCAAATTCGTAATCGATTTGCCAGTGGCTGTAATCCCATAACGAATTTACCCATAGCTAACACAAATATTTTGATAATCGCTGCTAATCTATGTTTGCAACGGATAATCGCTAATCAACCAATAAATGTAAAATTTTGTAAGGCCAAGAACACTAAGAAACTGATAAGGAATGTGCAAGACATGTGTAGATGAAACACGATTGTTGAATATATACAGTAAACAATAGTACGTAGCTAAAGGGAACTGACAAAGCAAATATCCAATGTACTCACTCAGGCTGAACAATGATGTAGAAGATGCAGCAAAACCACCTGATATCAAAGTCAGTGGAGGAAATCCATTCTCACGGACACAGCACTTGTAAGACGAACTCTTGCGGTTTTCACAGATTCTTATTTATCAACGAGATCACTGAATTGAACGTCTCTAATAATAAAAATTAACATTAATATTGCAGGTTATTATTGCACGGAAGTATTGCTGAGCTCTATCGCAGGAGGTCGCAGGACCGTTTTCGGGATATCGATCTGATTTCGGGGCGCTGCAGTTGCCACACTGTCTCTGGCTTGAGTTTGGTTAAAGCTCACGGTTAAATGTGTTCGTGGGCTAGTCTTTAGTGTAGTTTATGTTATTATGTTTGTTTATGTGGTACGTAGAGGTCGCGATCAGCTGTTGCTTGCGGAGCCGGCGCCAGACGCGATGTGCGAGCGTGCGAGAGTGCCGCGCGCGACTGACTGCCAGCCTCGCTCGAGCTCGGGCTTGCCTCGCCTCAGCCGCTGTTGGTGCTGCGGTGTAGGCGCCCCGCGGCATCTTAACGGCCCGTTACCTACACATGAACGTACTACGAAGATATGTAAACAAACAACACGCCTTAAATCTCCTCATGTGGTCGCACAAACGTTACAGAAATATTTTTCTACTTTTGGAGATTGTTTGAATTTTATGACTTTAGTTAGTCTTTAGTTCTTCACTTAGGTATGTTTAAGTCTTTATGTTCTTAGATTTAAATATTTTATTATTGTAACTTGACGTGACGCTTAACGTGCCGACTAACGACGCCATAAATATTTTATCTTAACAGATATGACGTAATAAAAACTGCAGTGATTGTGTAACCTTCAAAATTAAACCGTACAAACTTAACCCAAGGCGAAATACCAAACAACATAGAATTACAGAACAAGCTGGCTTAGGGAACACTGCAAACAATGCCCAAATCTTACGAGCTTCCGTTGAGCAAGACGCAATCCGTTGTGTCACTACAATTGCGAAGTCACAGACAACATTCAACGCAATGTTGATAAAAAATTAAACCAGAACTGTTTGTGATAGCAACGACACTAACAACAACCTTCATTATCACAATCGTGTAGGCATATACTACGCGTGGAATTCCAAAATAAGGCATGCGACTGATGCGACCAAACAATCGCACATAATGAAAACAAGTAGAGTTACATCCTCTGATATAACATTAGCAATAAACAAAAGAGCCTTATTGTAATGAATAAACAATGAAGACCTAGCTACAGAGGCTATCGATGTAGGGATAGCTGGGTAGAATGTAGAATACAATGGCTAAGAGCAAACACTGGTAGACGAAGAAGATTCTGAGCAAAACGAAGACATAGCGGACATAATTGTAGACAATAGCTGCAATGAAATTCTGAGAATTATTGGATGTAATATGTACTTCGGAATTATGATTAACTTTCACTGTTGTGATAACGTTTCAGACATAATAATTATCTCTCTACAACGCAACTTTAACACGTCTTTCGATTACCAACGATAATTTCCAACTTACAAGTACCGTCGTACATTTCTGGATTGAGTCAATCTCTCGTCTCCAATTCAATAGCTCCGAGTTTCCCTGCTAGTTCGTCTCTTTCTTCCGTGTAAACGAATGTGTTATCATTGTACAAGATGTGTATTGTGCGCGTAGCATCTGCCGTAGCGTGTCTATTCACCGGCTGACCTTTACCCGTCGTCGTCTTGTGCACGTGCGCTTGCAAAACATGGCACTTTAAATACCACGATGCTTCGACATTTACTGCTATTGGAATAAATTTCTTTACCCGATTGGGCTGTGGATGGGTTACTAGGTACCTCCGGTTTTGCTCTTTAACCTTTATTTTGCATCACGAGCGTTTGATTCGAGAAAATATAAGACGGTTCGATTTCTATTTTTAGTTTTTCTGTTACCACAATTTCGGAGTCTTGCATATTCTGTCCCAAATTAGAACAAATGAGTCCGACCCGATCATTTATCGAACGCTAGAAAAAGCAGTCTCGGGCGAGACTACTCATAAACAAAACTCTTATCGCCATAAATAGTATATCGGTTTAGAAAAAAGGGTCGTGACTTATAGTGACGGAAACGTGGGAAAAATGCGTGAGTTCGACCCAGAAGAGCGAGACGGGCATCACGATCCAGTTTTTATCGATGTTCCGGAATCAACGACTCTCGAAGATACATTGACTGCAGTGAATATTCAAAATGGTACACTTTTGTATAGCCGTTTTGGAATGCCGTTGAATTTCGAAACTCGACAATATTCCCACGATAGAAGGAAATGGCATGTTGTAACTTACTTGACATGCTTGAAGGAATTGGAGGAACATACCTGAAACAATAATGACATAAATCAATACACAGTTATTAAAGTCCTAATTTGTAAATCAAAACGCATAACGCGCGGGAATCCCATCAGCCGTGACTGCTATCTTGTACATTAACCTACATCCAAAATATACGAGTATTGCGCACAACAACGTAAGAAACGAGTGCGCACTGGATCGCCATTAACGTTTCACACAATTCTGTCGAAATCGAAAGTGTTGTTTCTAATTACGACATAAACGACACTTGTGATGCGGAAAATAAAAATCACGCTTAGTTAGTCGTTAGCATTATCGAATGTGACGTAACTTGAGATACGGTTGAATGAAGGTTGCTTGTTAGTTTTTGAAGTATCGATTCTTTGAGCGGAAGTGAAAAAATCTATAGACACGGATTTGTCATTTGGAGTAAAAGCTCCGTTGTGCAAGACAATTAGAGACTTAAAGTATTCAGCATCGCTTTCAGAATTTACATAAGAGAATCGTATTATAACCTTAACTTAACTAAAAGCAGTCTAGACTAGAAAATTAGCTTTCCTCACATGCGAGACGTCTGCGACGACTTCGGATACAAATTAAGTTATTTCCCGAGTTTCCCGAACGTGATTTTAGAGGCAAACTAAACAGGATATACGGAACGAATGTCCTGGGTGCCGTTGTATTTTCAATAAGGTTTGTCTAGACTTAGTCTAGCCTTAGGGAGGGTGAGCTTTGGATTTTAAGTTTATGACCGCGTCTGAATCGATAGATATGTCTGGGGGACTGAACCCTAATACGAGTTTATCCCTTCTGGAGTTTTTAGTAGTGAGAAGGGGATAATTAAAGTCTAGTGATGGTTGAAATGTCTGGCTAGACTAAACGGGAGTGGTGAGCGCGGTGGCCATTAGGCAACCCGTCTCTTACCGCAGTGGAATAAAACATGCATCAGGTACAGTCTGGCGCTACCGCGTTGCATCAAAATTGCAAAAGTTTAACGTACTAACCGTACTACAGCTATAGTAGGTACTTATATAAATTCAGTTTGCACCGTGTTATGTTTCATAGTTAGATACGAGAGCCGATTTTGTAATATTTCAGTTATATTATGCGCTTTTGAATTACTGTGTAATACTAATTGGCATGTAGCTATAACGTCAAACTTTTAAGAAATCGATGTTTTATTTTAGTAAATTAAATGTGACACTTTTTTTAGCAAATCTTTAATGCCAAAGCCCACGCATATTATTTCTATGAGAAAACTTATTGCAACGGCTTGATTATGTCATTTATTTCCTGCAAATAATTATGGTCATAACGGAAGAGTGCGCCGCTACAAGTCCCATGTATCCTACGAATAAGGCAAGTGACAAGTGTCAGTACTATATTGTGTGTTATATGAATTGAGACAAGCACAAAAACAGGCATTATTTTATGCATTTGTTGTTGGTGATCATTAACCACAGTATGCATTGAGTTTGAGTCATGAGTGTGGAGTCAATCCGCAGGATATGCTCCACCTCTTGTCCTGTCCATCCTGCGCAACCACTTGCACCTACCAAGATTTAATTGAAGCAAATGTTAGAGCTGTGCCGGTGGCTACATACTAGTCTAACACCATTTGAGTTCATCGACACGTAAGAAGAAATTTACTATGCATTGGGTAGGTATTCTGTATTCTGCATATATCTCAAAATCATTTATTTACTAGACTAACCATAGCTTAAACCACACATTTTAGGAGCATTAAATTGTTCACAAGAGTTCTATAAATAGCGAAATGAACAGCAAATAAAGAAAGTGTTAAAATAAATAGGGGTTAGTATTTACGTTCGTCACTTATGCCGATAGAAATTCTATTGAGCGCACGACTTGTTAAAATAAATTACGAAACTGAAAAAGTTTCATTGAATTTCAACTTTGAACTAGGAGTTTCTGCAAGTCGGTTAGTAGAATATCGACCTCGCATTTGTCTTAGTTCAAGTGCATTGAACTATAACACTGAACACTGAAAGGCCAATCGCCTTGACGTTCTTTTTTTGGTTCAACTATATTATGCAGTTTGAACAGATACATAAGGATATTGTTCTTGGTTTTGTTACTTTATGAGGACATATTAAAGAGCAATGTTCTTTAAACGCCTCAATAATCATTAACCTTGTCCAAGATCTTGAAAATAAACCACAAAAAATGTGAACATGCATGTATTTCTCGCCATTTGGTTTCAATAAAAACGAGAATGTTAGAATGTTAACCATAGCTCATGTAACCGACGAACAGCATGATGTCATCATAGTACCTATCATAAAAAATCCTATACCAACAAAAAACTGCGAAGTAGATAATGTTAATATGTGTATTATCTCAATCTGCGATTAAGCCGGTGACTCACGCGCCGTTTGTGTTAATTTTAAAGCTTCTGGCGAGACTGACAATAATAAAACCTTTCCCTTTATAAACTTGCTAAATGATATTTCCGTTGGAGATTGCACCTACTCATACGTTAATACTCCGAGAAGGGAGTTTGAAGACATCTTACTAATATTATAAAGAGGAAAGATTTGTATTTTTGTGTGTATGTTTGTAATGAATAAACTCAAAAACTATTGTGCCGATTTCAAAAATTTTTTCACCATTAGAAGGCTACATTATCCCTGAGTAACATAGGCTATATTTTATCCCAAAATGTTTAAAAAATAAATGTCCACCCGTGCAAAGCCGGGACGGGTCGCTAGTCTTGTATATATCAGTAAACTTAGTAAGAAAAAGTTTTGATTACCTACATTTTATTCTTGACTTCTTGAATCTAATGTTGCCAGCCCCAAAAAAGGAAATAGAAAAGATATTAACTTTATTTGCATTATGTATGAATGTATACGCGGTATTGATTAGATTTTGCTTCTAACTGTTTTTATAGCTTTACAAGAGCTTTCGATTTCGAAACGTAATAGTAGTGATTTTATTATTTTCTGCATTTTTTTTTCTATCTCCAAATCGTTAGGTTAAAAAATTGAGATTTATGTGCAGAATAATTATGTTAAATCTAGAAAGCAACTACAAATTGCTAGTTTATTAAAAGCTAGAATTCAGCAATTCTATTCTATTCTAACAATTGAAATTGACGGTTACAACAATGATATTAAAGTAGCTTTCGACTTTTCGGCTGAATGAACAAATCAACAAAGGGTCGACCGCAAAAATCGTAAAACATAATCCAATAGTTTTTTTACAATCGTTTTTCTAATTCTGTCTGACTTTGTATACAGCCAAAACATGTGTTGTAGAAAAAAAAATCGTTTAATTACAAGCGAGAGTGTTGGCAGCTCGCGCATGCGCTATTTGGAGCTGGGTTTGTGGGGCACTCGCGCGCAGCAGTCGACCGTCACGCCCATTGTGCGGTGCTATTGTGTAATGAATAATTGCATGTAGGTGCGTGCACCTACTTCGTACAACTGGGTGGCAAATTGCTACTTCTATTGGGTCGCACACTTTTTAGGGAATGGTGAACTGCCAGACTTCTTTTTTTGGGTAAGAGAATGTTTGGAAAGTGGGTTGTGATTTTGTGAATGGATGAGGCAGTAACGCGATGGGTGGTAAATTAAATATGGATATTTGTAATTGAATTTTGATGATAATAATTAAACATGAACAGTAGGTTAAAATCAGCAGCTCGTGGAGCTCGTGGCTAAATAATAACAGTCGCTCGGGTCGATCTAGGTTAAGCCGTGCTTGCCTAGGTTGGTCTATGGATGGGTGACCACCCATTACATACCGAGTTTCCGCCGTGCCTCGGAAAGCACGTTAAGCCGTTGGTCTCGGGTGTTATTTGTAGATCTTTGACAGTCGTTAGGTAGTCAGTGGCCCAAAAATCTGACAACCAGTCTTACCAAGGGGTATCGTATTACCCAGTACTAACTGGGTTGTGGAGGTCAGATAGGCAGTCGCTCCATGTAAAATACGGGTATTCAGCTGCAACCGGTTAGACTGGAAGCCGACCCCAATATAGTTGGGAAAAGGCTAGGCTGATGAGATGACGAGTAGGTTAAAATCAGCCCTAAAATAAGTAGGAAATCATGCAAAAACAGAAATCACCACATGTTGCAAACTGACCACATCGCGAAATCTCCGATTTCAGGCAATTACTCTAATTAAACACGTAAACTTGAGACGTTAGTTTCGTAATTGTAACAAAAAATGAGGCTCTGGCACACTGAACTAGTTCGTAAGTAACAATGCCCGAATATTACAATGTAGCTGATTATGACAGATAGCGAAAAATAACTCACATTTTTGACAAACGACGTGTTCTAACTATAAATGGGTTGAGACAATTGAAGGAGCCCATTAGGGTTCAACAAAGAAGTGAAAACCTGTCCAATTTGTCTCTGGGAATGAGGAAAGGCTACCGCTTCTTGTTAAGTATGACTCATGAAATCCATATTATCTTGAGATTATCAAGGCAGAAGGTAAACCGCATTAGGGTTGCCGCGTCTAAATTTTTCGATTTTTTGGAAGTTGAAAAGAAATTATTAGAATAATTGTAATTCGAGGTTCTTATTTTGACTGAAAGTGGCTTTATGAAAATTTTCAATGTACACTTCTAATAAATCAAGTGGTTCAATTAAGAAACATCTTCTTTTCGTGTCGATTAACTACCACTCATTTAGTCACACTACATTTAAAAACAAGTGACACGACAAAGTAAGAATATTTATTTACAACTAACAGAATCAATTTAACGGTCAGGGGGTCTTAAATGCCCCCAGAATAATAACTACTCTGCTCATTCTCAAACTTCCAAAACACAAAACTGCGCGCCCTAACGACACCCAAGTTAATGTATGCGCAGGAGTGAAAGCTCGTCGCCGTGTCACCTACCGACGAGATTTTGATTGACTCCACACAATATGGCCGCGATTGCCGCTAATTATTTGTGGGCTTAGAAAACAAGGCGTATTTTATGCAGGAAGTAAATTATGGAGTGATGGATGTACTAGCATTAGTTTTGTCATTAGACGCTGATTGGAAGAAAGTGTAATGGGGATAAGATATCGATAATGGCTTATAAGATTCGCGCCTGGTGGATTATGGGGCTCTCAGAGAGGACGCGTGTGTCCCAGCAATAGGTTCAAGTTAAGTTAAAGTTATTTTATTTCATAACAAAAATACATTTGTGTCGAAATATTTGCACAGTAGGTACACACAAACAAGCACATAAACAATTATAGTACAAGTAACCTCGTTCCTCACCCATCATCGTAGTTAGAACGTCTATTCAAACTAAAAATACTAACATTACAAATAATAATACTCTTATTGGCACAGAACGAAGTCCCTAGCAGAAAATGCTACAAAACTACACACATTTAACGTCAAAATTTTAAGTCTAAAAATGCAGTAATTATAACAAATGTCAAAATATTAAGTATAAAAAAACAACAATTATAACAAATGTCAAAATATTAAGTAGGACCGATAAAGGCCCATTATGTACCTGCCTCGCTAAAAGCTGCTTTAAATACATGAACTTGTGAGTCACATTCATTTGTATTTCGGGGTACTTGAATGTCTCTTACTCAATTCTGGGAACGTAGAACAGGGACACATCTCACATTCGAATATTCTGTCTCCAATACTTACAGAGAACTTAAAACTATGTTTGTTTTGCTCTTTAAATTACCAAACAATGAACTGACAAGACTGTGTAGTCTTCACAATGGCAAGAAAACGCACTTCCAATGTTCGTGTGGGCGTCATAAGAAGCAGCCGTGGACAAATACCATGGGAGCCTGCCGTTTTGCCGAAAAGATTTTGACCAAATTTCATTACCCAAACAAATTTTAGCAACTTTTTTTTATACCATTGCAATATTTCGAATGATTTTAGTACGCATATTTTTACTTGGTCAAATTTTTACTTGGCAAAATATTACCAAGTATAATGTCATTATGGCATTTGGTCTTTACTAAAATGATTTATTACAGCAAACAATCTTCAGACAATAAACGTTTGGTGAAATGATTTGTTAAGACAAAAAATATTAAGGTAAAAATAGGGTAGGTTAGGTTAGGTTAAAACTGTGACCCCCTACGCACGAGCCGAGCGAGCGTAGCGAGCGGTGCCGCGGGAGCGGCCGGCGAGTGCCAGAAACGACTTGCATTAATAGAAAAAAGAGATTGTTTTTAGTAGGTTACCCGGAACTGAACTATTTAGATTAGGATAATTACTTACTTATTTAAAAAAAAAATGGTTAGGTTAGGTTAAAACTGTGACCTCCAGGAACGACTCCATAATATAGAAAAAAAAAATATGGAAAAAAACGTTACTAACTAAAAAAAAGAATAGTTAATATTCATATTATTATAACCTGTTTAGAATTTGTCTTATTTGATTTTGCGTAAAAACTGTTATTCCAACTGAAATATTTGACTAAATAAAAAATGTTAAAAGTACTTGTTGGTAAACAAGTTATAAGTTTAAACGTTCACTTCCCAAACATTAGGTTTGCGTTACAATTTTTTGTGAATAGATTTTTTGCTAAGTAATAATTTGGCAAATGAAATTATGCGAAAAATTTTTTGGGAAGTGAAAATTTGTCAAATGCCTTTCGGTCAAACAAGGGAGACCCCAAATACCATATGTATACTAGAAGAATATTTGGGCTGCTAGTAGGTACATTGAAAAAGCCTCTATTGCTCCACAAATATTGATGAGTACCACTGTCCGGCGAACCCAGGGCAGTTGTACTACCTCAGCATAAACATCCTCAAATGTTCCCACTGCAGACACAGGTCTCCACTCTTTGAGAGGGAGTATGCCATAACCCAACACGCGTGGCCATGGGGGATTGTTTTATTTCACATTGTGTGTGAATTTCTGGTATATCGGATTCGGTATCATTATGCTACCTAGCTGGCAAAAAAAAGTTCTACCACGACATGACAAGCATAGTTTGTAGGTACCGGTATAAGAAGAACAAAAAATATTTAGTGAGATACTGAACAAGAAGCCATTCTCATCAAACTCAGGCGCATCCTTTGGTACAATAACCATTTATCTCCAGTTCAAACATTCGTATTTATCCCTGCTACTGCGAGTCTGCGAATTACCAATGCCAGTTGCAGTCAGTACTTCGGTACTAACCGGTGATTTGTTGCAAAACATCAGATGCGCAGGCGCAGATGCTCATTGTTCAGCCAGGAACATACTTGACCTACTTGAATAGCGTTTTATCTGTGGCTCAAGATTTATGCTACACTTAAAGTTGATGCGTAGATCTATGCTTCTGTTTTTAAATTGATGATGAGTAATTTTATTGGTAAGGATCTGATGTTTGTTTACTATTTACCCGATCATTGCGTAAGTACAATTACTACAAGACATACATAATAGTAAACATAACATCACGCTTGTGTTTTGGGCGGAAGTGTACATAATTATAGTGACAATAACACCAAGCCATGTACATTTACAGTGCAGTTTAAATCCCCTGATATAGAAGTAATCTTATTATTTATTTCATTTTATTTATTTATTGGTTCACCAACAATTGTTTACACAGGTTGTACGCTAAAAATTTTTTTTTTTTTAATTCTACTTTAAAAAAATATATATTTTCTTATTACCGTTAACGGAGCATAAATCTAGAGTCCGGGCTTCTACGGATTGTCTGATAGAAAAACTCAAAGACTTGTTTACGTACCCTTTGTTCGTTTAAACAGTCCCGCTTACAGAGGCTAGAACAACAAGGCAGTCCCATGACAATGTATTGTTTGTTTGTGATCTATACTAATATTTTAAAGAGAAAGATTTGTATATTTGTAACGAATAAACTCAAAAACTACTGGACCGATTTCAAAACCTCTTTCACCATTATAATGCTAAATTATCCCTCAGTAACATAGGCATCCGTGCGAAGCCGGGACGGGCCGCTAGTCTTCTTATAACGAATCGGATTTAAATGTGGGAAAATTTCGGAGATATTTTCAATAACCATTATTCATTCAAAAAAAAAGGATGCAGTGTTATTGGGTTTTTTCATCAGAAATTTCTCAGTAGCAGCCACGGAATCTGGATTTGTGCCCGGTTGATGGCAATAGGCCCGCCTCCTATTACAAGGGACTTAAAACATAACTAGCGAAATATGGGCGTACTATTAGGTACAACTCTGCCTAACCCTTCGGGGATTACAGGCGTGATGCAATCATTCATTATCATCAGCAACTAATGACCGGCATAGTTCAGAAGAAGAAATATCAAAACATTTGGCTCGCGAGCGGATGTATGAGTCACCATAGGATAGAGATATCGACTCAAATGTTTACTTGATCCTTGTACAAATGTATGTCGTTCTACACTATTAAAGTAATATTCTGTGCTAATACAATGTGCTTCGAAGCAGTAAATAATGTGCAAAGACCGCAGATAAATGTGAGGTAACTGGGAGCCCGGATGCTGGATCTACCACGTATTATGTATGTAAGCATCCGAGATAAAACGTACTGTAATAATGACTATTACTTTTATGCTCGAGAGCAGAGTGGAACACTTTTGATAACAGGTACCCACACGTTGTTTAAGACGGCCTCGTTATTGCTTTACCACTTTTGACATCAACTTTCAGCCAATTGAAACTCCAGTAAGGATTCAACAATCTATCTGTGCAAGTGATATTCATCAACCTTAGGATAGATACAGACGTCTATATTAATTTGATACCTTACTTTTCCCTAAAGCATTAAATACATTACTTCTATCTATTGAGACAGGTGGCAAAAGCATGATTAAAAAGTATTATGAAGGGGCCGGGCCTGCGGGACTGTTCGAATGAGATACCGCGGCCCTGGAATACAAAGGACAAAGAAGGAACATGGATGGTTTTTAGTCAGTACGAGTCTGACACTCCCTTCCACTCCGCCCAGAGCAGGAGGGGTCATTTGATGAAAAAAAAAGGGGGGTAATGGTAATTTGCAGTCAACAGTGCTACCGCATAGCCAGTCATCTGTCTGATATTTTCACAATTACATAAGAGAATATATTCTCACATTATTAATTTATCCCTTTACAAGAGAACAAAGGGGAAACCACTTACGCAACCCTCCATACCTACCTAATGATTGCCGAGAAATAATTTTTTCTTTACCCAAGTTTCCTAATGCGATTCCCCGAAGGTTTCAACTGTTGAACGCTCGTAACTACAGAAGCTCATGGTTTGCTAATGACAAATGGTAATCGATTCCTCGTAATATGCCGCAAGCTAAATGGACGCAATCACGCACCAATTCCCGAGTTTATAATGAGATTTGTATAAAGGAAATATACAGTAAAACATATTTGTATTAAGGGTATGAAGAAAGAATCGTGGCGCTCTTTAAAACGATGCTCTAGCTAGACTGATTCTTGATTTAAAGGAACTATTTCGCAACGCAAACCGTAGCGGCGAAATCGTAAGCCGCAGCGACGTCACTGATTGTCGCAGCAAACCTGCAGGAGGAGTCATTTGATGATTTCCTATCCAAAAAAAATAAGCGTTTGAGCATGGCTTTGCTGCAAGAGTTTGCGGTTGTGCGTCACCTAAACATCACGCCTGTAATCCCCGAAAGGTTAAGCAGAGGTCTACCTAATAGTACACCCACATTTCGCTAGTTATGTTTAAGTCCCATGTAATAGGGGGCGAGCCTATTGCCATCAATCGGGCACAAATCCAAATCCGTTGCTGCTACTGAGAAATCGCCAATGGAAACATCCAATAATCAATAATTGGTTCCTTGATTCTATAATCAAACTGCAACCATATTTGCTACCTCTAAACCAAAAACCATTGAATCATTAAATAACTCTCGTTACCCATCGCTACAGTTAACTACCCTACATAAGGTGAAGCCAGTTAGAACCTAGAACTCCAACAATTTGGTCAATAGGGAGCACCGTTCTGAATCAACACTATAAACATTAAGGCAAAGCCTACCTGTACTTGAGCCGATCCGTTGCACCATACATGGTTACTTCGAGTCAACTTCCTAGGCATTTCGCAAGGAAGCAACTGTGCCAGTCGGCCGGCTTCCGGCACTTTGGAAACTGGACTTTATAACAAGAAGATAAGTTATAAAATTGCTTGTGTGGTTTGTCAGTATGAACGTATGTTAGACAATGCCCATTTTTGGTAATAAACGGATTGCGCTTAACGTTTCGTGGTAACTGATAATAAATGTACGGTAGCCGTTATACTTACTTTGTTATTATGTTGTAAATTGTACGCTTTTTACAAGAATGTGTTAGTTTCGCGCAATTATGGGGTTTGGAGTGAGATAACAGTAGCAATAACGAAATTGATTTGGAAATAACTTTTTGCGTGTTATGATTTGTGTTATATTTATAACACCGATCTAACTTTACTATGTCAGAACGGTCCAGGGGCCGTTATAATAGTAAACTTTTAGTAAGAAACATGTGGAACTTCTGACATTATAAAACAGAATTACAATCAAAAAGTTATTGTATTCAGTTGCTAAGGCCATCTATGGTTTACTGCAGATCTCGGCTGATTAGTTTTCTTCGCCATTTACCTCTGTTTTTTTTTACAAAATTACTTTAAAAGTAATCTTATAAAACAACTCATGTTTAAGAGGAAAACCTTATAAAAATCCAGTAAACCAAGTTGAAAGTAGGGCATGATGATGACGCTCTGCTCATGATACATCGGACGGATTTACGCACAATCCCTCGAAATTCAACGAAAACATCTACTTAACACCAATCAACCGCAAAATGATTACCACACAAAGTTTCTACTTAATTTTCTATCCGTCTCCCGAACCAGCGAAGCGCTTACATCGGCTTGACGATGTCTAAAGCCAAACGAGCGTAAAGCGCTTTCGATGGAAAGCTTTGCGCCGACGCAGCAAAGCGGTGAAAACTAGGGACGTGATCGGAAAAGTTCTAATAAACTGGTTAATAAACCGTACGCATAATACGCACTTCCGACGTGGAGTTGTGGACACCAGCCTGACATAAAATGAGTAAACTTAAAGTAGATATTACCTCTACCAATTCAAAACAACACTATAATCTATTTTAAATGTAGAAAGAGATTAGACGGTTCCTATGTCTTTGGTATATCTACTACACATCTACACCTAGTACAAAGAAAAACTGGAGATGTCTCATCCATCATCATCATCATATCAGCCCGGAATCACCCACTGCTGGGTATAGGCCTCCCCTTTTTTCTACCACACTTCCCGGTTCTGTGCGTCCCTTATCCAGGTGTTTCCAACGACTTTGACGATATCGTAAGAAAAAAAAAACAGTTTGATTAGAAGTTGGTATTAGCCTCCCTCAAACAAACGGTTTGAACATGATATAACTTTAGCCCATGTTTTTAATTAGTGGGTGTGCCACAGATGTAAAGGGTGTAACAAGACCCTTAACGAAGCCGAAAGGCACTTGTTCTCTCCGTCATTACGGTATTTTTTTTGTTCTAGACCATACCTGGGAACCTTCTAGTTACGAAGATATTGGGGATCAAAGTTCTAACTTTTTCACAAGTTTTTTTTTAAAGTATATGTTTTAATGTAAGAACTTTTCTTTAAACACCTCCGTGACCCCCGTACTTATACAATGCATCCATCAGCACAATGTTTTGAGTGCGTTACATTGAGTCCTACCGTAAAACGTGATTTTTCACCTCAAAAGAAAAATTGCGTAAAATTAGTTAGTTTGATGTACAGAATGCTTGGTTGACAGCTTCGTGAAGGGTCTGTTTACACCCTGTATATAAAGGGTGTTACAAGACCCTTAACGAAGTCGAAAAGCACTTGTTCTCCCCGTCATTGCGGTCATTTTCCTACTGTAATCCGTGATTTTTCACCCAGAAAAAAGTCGATTACCAACAAAAAAATTGCGTAGGTACTTAGTTTGATTTAAAGAATGCTTGGTTGACGGGTTGGCGTACCTAAGGGTTGCGTTTGCGACCAATAAACCAAAGAAGCAGTCTCTAAAAGAGTTACGTAGCTTTTAAAAAAACAACAAAACTAAAGGGCCAGTTACACAACAGCATCCTCCAATTTCACGCGACAAATCCCAGTACAACTAAATTACGTCACTTCAACCAAAAACAAAAGAAAAGTGAAATCGTTATTTGTCAGCTTAGAAAATGTTACTAAGTCACATTAATTTTATGCACTGTTACACTCGATTTCCCGACTGCGTCGCCGGTCGGTGTGTAATTGATGACTTTCCTTACTTAGCCCGGGTTACTGACGATCATGATTATCGATGACTAGCGGCCAGTCCCGGAAACGCACGGGTGGACATTTATTTTCCCCCCCAATTTTTTTTCTAGTAATAAATATAGCATAATAATGTTAGTCAGGGATAATGTAGCATTCTATTTAAGTATTTCCTTGCCTACCTAGATACAGGTAAATATCAAAATGACTTATAAAAAATATATTTTCATTCTTTTTAATCAGCCAATCTTTTGTAATGTCATCACAACATAATAATAAAAGTATCTTAATCTCTTATTATGTATTTGCTAAAAACAATGTTAAATAAGTTGTGCTAACAAAGTATGCAAATGTAAGTAACTAGTTTGTTGTTATTAATTATAATTTTAAATCTGTCTAATTATAATTTTTTCTTCTTTTCATTTTAATAGAACCGTCATCAGCATCATTCACTTGACCTTATCCCAATTCATTTGGGGTCGGCGCAACATGTTTTCTTCTTCCATACGTCTCTATTACTCGTCATTTCACCAGACACCTCCTTTCTTGCCATATCATTCTTTACACAGTCCATCCGTCCGTCAGTTCAGTTTAATAGAAGCATCACATAAAACTATTCGCAGGAATATTAATTATTACATAAACATCAAACAATATTGATGTAGTACTTCACTCTGGCATGTGGTTGGGCTCGTCCCCGATTTTAATGAGTTCCTTGATTGGTTCCATTTAGATCTAACGCAACGTATTAGTAGAGCGCACTTTGACGGCTTTGAGTAGCAATAAGACACAAGCTATAGCTATAGGGCACTGATTGGTTTTTGGTTTCTTTAGCAGCTAAAAAAATGAACAGACTCTGTTTTAGAAAACATTCGCAAATTAAACACATTATTAGTTGGCGCTAAAAGATTTCTATGCATATTCATTGTCTTAATACTGAATCGCGTTTTTAAATAGAATTCAAAATATAATTGGTGGACCTCGTTACACTACTTTGTTCTAATTCTTTCCTTTGACTTTTCGGTTTTTTTTTTAAATATTCTCCAAATCTTTTTTATTTTTGAAAATTTTTCCTCGAGTCCTCATCATATTCAACTCAGTTTCCGAAAACTTCAATAGTCGCTGGATTGGCGGTATTTTTACTAGTACTTTACAATGGCATGCGCTCATTTATTTACCCTTCCGTAATCGCGCTCTACAGCTACATAACACTCTTAGTACACCGACAACCGGTTCGATTCCGGCTCAGAGGAAGCCGCTCTGATGAGCTTAAAGCTCCATGTGCTATCATTTAGTTGCATAGGCTTCGCTAGGGTCGATATCCTGAGGCCATATAGCAGTACCCTGTAGTTAGCATGTGATGACAGGCATTATGAGTACCTAAGCCACGTATGTAATTTGTATCCTTAGGTTTATCTAGGAGATAATGTGGGAGGTTGATGCGGGAGTGTAAGGTAGTTATTTTGTCTATGCTATATTCCTAGTTGTTTCACTAGGTAACTGTATTTTGAAAGATTTCGTTGTACATAGAATATCCGTTTAGCATAGTTGCAAATATGCGACATTATCATGCTGAAATGGGGTTTCTATTGCTAGAGTTTTTTTGATTATTAACTTTGTAACTTAAAGATCAGATAGCCTAGTCAAAGTGATGTTCTATTAGTGCTTACGATGATGAGAAAGTTAAGAAATGAACTTTATTTGTTAAAACAAAAACAAGTTTAAAATAAATAGGTAAAATTACGTTTATCTACCAACATTGAACGCGTGTACAAAGTATCGTCCGTGCTATTATCCGTTGAGGAGTACTCTTGTGAGCAGGCGATCCTGTCTGCATGATCAAGTCATGACTGTCATAAAAATGTATTGTCACCAGACCCAAAAGTGTGTGCAAAATTTCATTCCAATCGGTTGGGGGGAACTGGTTGGAAATTCAGTTGCAAGATTTTACCAATTCATCCTAACTAACTAAACAACAAGGCAACTTAAATAAGAGCTCATAAAAATGTTATGGTTTGACATAAGCTACCGGAACCTAATTCGTGGCACTCCTCAAGTCCTCAATCAAGATAAAAGTTTAGGTAGGAAAATAAAATGTTTTGAAAACGATTTTTACTAGACTTATTCAGCGATAAGATGAACTAACTAAAGAATTACCTTGAACTGCGATACCAGAAACTGTTGCAGTACATAACCCATGTACGCGCAAGGAAATACCTAATGTCAAATTCAGAGCCACGCAAAAAAATGGAAGAGCAGAACTAATCGATCAAATTATCTAAAACTCAGAACATTATAGGCAGGAAGTACTGATAACTGATAAGCATCTCAACTTGATATAGTATATTTATCTAAGGGTAGTAATAAAAGCTCCGAAAAAAAATGAGCATACTCAAAATATGAAATGTACTGTTTCAAATACTTATCTTGCGAAAACTGAAAGGACAAAGAAACGACCGAATAAAATACTGAAAATTCCGAAAATCAATACAGCATTTGCTGACGAAATATTTTTCAATCAACTTAAATTGCGTTTTAACCTATAAAATAAATAAAACAGGAATAAAACCAACGTCAAGGTAAATATCAAAATGTTGTAATAAGGCGTAGTCGACGTAGTCCCGCTACGCGGGGCTCCTATTTCCAACGTTGGGGTGCCCCAAATCCCGAACTCGTTTCGCTCGTTCTTGCATACTAAGTTATAGAGCTAAAGAAAACGATTACTTTAGCAGAACATGTTTTTGGAAACTTAGTATTTTTTTTCGCAAACTTAGTATTTTTTTCGGAAGTTTTGTATTTTTTTGGAAATTTAGTTTATTATTTTTAGTAGAAGTATAATTTGAATAAGCTCATGTTTGTTTGTTAAATACGACATTTTGTGCCGGTTAATTTTGTATTAATTTTTCGGTCAGTATTTTACTAGTTTTCAGCTGCATCCGGTTAGACTGGAAGCCGGCCCCAACACAGTTGGGAAAAGGCTAGGCAGATAATGATCTGTCAAGAGTTCGGTGTCCGCAGCCGATCCGGATTTTGATAGTACCAGTTTGAAGGAAGCTTCATATGTTGGAAAAGTTGGAGATACTCGGATTTCAACACGGCTTGTACCGCCAAGGTCTTCGCAAGTAACAGTCAGCTGACAGCCAAAATATTTCTTTATATTTCACTGCATATGTTTAACTTTGCAAAATCTAACGACCTTGATACGCAACAGATGGCACAAACCTCATTATATAGAATTTTAATAATAAATTAATTACGTAAAACAACACACGTATGTGTAAAACGTGTCTAATAACTCATTATTACGTAAAGCAGTACAAATGTGTTAGGTTACCTAATTTTTTGTGTAATATCACAAAATAGATAGATGTACAGAAGGTTGACTTAATACTACGAGTGGAAAAGCATAAAGACATGCTCCATGTGCAGTGAGTTCAGGAGTACATCTCAGCTTAATGGTCATCATCATCTGCCTAATCTTTTCCCTACTATGTTTGGGTCGGCTTTCAGTCTAACCGGATGCTACTGAATACCAGTATTTAATTTAATTTTTCTCAGCTTAATTTTAATAAATTTATTTTAGTTTAATAAAATGAATGTTATGTTGTTATGTTGAATGAATGTTTGCATGCCTAAGATAAGGTAGATTGTACAAGGCT
This sequence comes from Noctua pronuba, assembly GCA_905220335.1. Classification (NCBI taxonomy): domain Eukaryota; kingdom Metazoa; phylum Arthropoda; class Insecta; order Lepidoptera; family Noctuidae; genus Noctua; species Noctua pronuba. The sequence goes on from LR999908.1 coordinate 12,227,723, forward strand.
CACCCATATTCGTGTTACATCTTATTTTATGTAGCTGCAATCAATGCAAATCAATTTTACTTTACTTTACTGTACTTTTATTTAAAATAAATAAATATTATTTTGTACGTGCTAGGAACTACTGTACGGTTATATCACTATGAGGAGAAGAACAAGTAATTCTCGACTTCGTTAAGCGTCTTTTTTCAGTGCGCGTGCGCCTGTTTTCATTCACTGTATGGAGTTGATCTTCTGTAAATACCAATTTTATGGTAGTTTTTTGTTTTATTATGATTCAGTATAGTAGGTATACGCGTGTACTATCTATCTGGCTATCGTTACATATTGTGTTACAGGTGTGATGTACCGTGTGATATATTTCTAGTGCATACATATGAGAACGCGTGAGAATTTACAGTGATTTTTATCGTATTTGTAGAATTTGCATATCTTGTTGCAAAAACGAATAGCGTTATAGTGCCTTTGTTTCTATATATAAGTTACGAACACATAACATATTGTTTACATAAATGATGCAGCAGCGAATACGGAATTTTAAAAAAGTTGCCATACTTAAACAAAACATTTCTTCCACATTATAATGTGTTTTATAGTAACTTCAAATTAATGAAAATATGACCATACGATTCAGACGAGATGTTTGATTGTGATAGATAATCTTTTGTTTTTTTGCCGCGCAAACAAACATCGACGGCAATATTCCAACACTAGTTGACAGTGGTAACCATGACAACAGATAAGCATATTCAAGTCAAGGCATTACATCCATTAACACTTCTATGGGAAGGCGAATGAGTGTGAACGACGTATTCATAAACTAACACAGTGGCGACATCTGTCCTGACATTATGGTATTATGATACCTAGAGCGCCGCAAAACTAGTGGTCACTGGGCTCAGAGTGTATCGCATGTACGTATAACAATGCCCGACACTAGGAATTTATTCTGTATCGTGAGTGCGTTTACAAACATTTAAACTCACATATGTACATATGTACCCAAACAGCCAAACACGGAACAACTACCTGTGATCCATACAAATATTTGTTCCGTCCGGGAATCGAACCCGCGACACGCAGCGCAGTAGCCAATCACTCAGCCACTGCGCCAAACATGCTTAATACTTGATAAAACAAAAATCTGAGTTAAATGATTCGTTTACAAATCCTTTAATTGGAATGTTAATAACGAGTATAGTTCCTCAATTCCCGATTAAACGGAGATCCAAAATCAAACACTACTATTTCTTGTGTTCTTGCAACATCCTTGCTGATTACAGCTAAGGCGATGAGGCTTACTGTAGGGATGTGCTAGTTTTGCGACATTATTTTGCAGGCTCACGTTTAGATACACATGGAATATACAAGGTGTAAACGGACCCTTCACGAAGCCGCCAACCAAGCATTCTGTACAACAAACTAAGTAACTCTACGCAAAAATTATTGTGACTGTGACTTTTTTTTTTGGGTTAAAAATCATGTTTTACGGTGGACTCATTGTGATGCACTCAAAATATTGCGCTGAAGGATGCATTGAATAGTACGGTGGTCTTGGAGGTATTTAAATTAAAAATAAAACATTAAAAACTTATATTAAAAAAGTGGCGTGACGATTTGGACTCGTTCCTGACTGATTGGCCAGAGGAGGCAAAACACCGGGATAGCTGGAAAGAAATGGGGGAGGCCTTTGCCCAGCAGTGGGACAGAATAGGCTGAATAAAAAAATTATGAACTTTGAGTCCCAATATCTCCGTAACTAGAAGTTTCCAGAAATGGTCTGGAACAAAAAAAAACGATCACAATGACGGGAAAAACAAGTGCTTTTCGGCGTCGTTAAGGGTACTTTAACACCCATTCGTTCTAAAACCTCTAATTAAAAGCTAATTCCACCATTGAAACTGAAGCTTGCTGGTGTAAACCACTCATAAACTACTTACGCACTGAGAGATGGCTTGCTTAACACCTAGAGCCTAGCGAGTACCGAAATGAAACGGACATTCTAAAATGTTCGCTTCCGACCGCACAGTGCGCTCGGTGCCTTCGCCAACAAGTAACCAGGTGTTAAGTCACTAGGCTACAGGTGCTTACTGTTCGAAAACGAATACAGAAGTGAACTGACCCGGCCTGCGGGACTGTTCGAAAGAGATACCGCGGCCCTGGAACACAAAGGGCAAAGAAGGAACATGGATGGGTTTTAGTCAGTGAAAGTCTGACACTCCCTCCTACTCCACCCAGAGCGGGAGGAGTTATTTGATGATTTCCCACACCAAAAAAAAAAAAAAAAGTGAACTGACCTGTGTCTAACTCTGCTGTTAATGTGTCGCACCTCTCGCCCGCCACTGCTCTCTCCATCGCTGCCGGAGCCTGGTACCTCCATCGTATGTATTGATATTGACTTGCTTACCTAAAAAAAAAGGAAATTATTATATACCGTACAGGTTTAAATTATGCTTTTTTGTTTCGCACATACATAGAGATATAAGCCATGTCCATAATAGGATTTCCTAGAAGTGACGAACTTCACACACTTTCATCCCCTATTTTAAACCTTTAAATTGTTGCTCACTTTCGTTATGTCACAGTCAAAATTGTTAATCAGTCAAAACTACTTTTGACCGGTGAAAACTAATTTTGACCAGTGAAAACTATTTTAACAATAACTAACATTTACTTAGAAACTTAATTCTAGGACTAGGTAATTACAACGTTCTGAAACAACATATTTTAAATGGAGAAAAATTTTAACATAATAAGGATTTTGACTGAGACCAGTCACAGTTTTGACTTTGTTTTGAACAGTTTTGATTGTAACAGTTATACAAGGCACGTTTTTGAAAGATTTAAAGCTATGCGCTGTCTGTCAGTCAGTTAAAGAAAAAGCAAAATGAAAGTAAACCATTTTGACTTCGTGGCACAAACAATCTTCATCATGAGTCGACATTATTACGCTGCTCTTCGTTATAGCAGCATAAGAGGTAACTTAATAAACTTACTGGTGGAATGTATTTTCTGACTGCCGCGGCCAACTCATCAATGGTCTTCTCTTTCTTCCCCGGATCTAAGCCGAAGAACTTAGCCTTCGCTGCCTGATTCAGCGCAGAAATCTTGAGGATCTGAGGAGGTGGCACTTCTTGGGCAGGAGGCGTGACTTTCTCCGCAGGCCTTCGCAACTTGCCCAGTTGTATAGGCTCATCCATCTTTTTGACAAACCTCCTGTATCTAGTCTGATCTTCTTCTTTTTTTGCTTCTTCAGAAGGTTTCTTTCCAAGTTTTCCGAGCAACGGGATTTTGACGTCCGGGTTCTTCGCTTGTGTGAGACGTTCCTTCAAATCATTCGGTCCTGGTAGTTTGATCTTGCAGGGGAAGGGTTCGGTATGTCTCGGGATGTCGGATTCTGTTCGGGATGCTTTCAATTTGTTGGGCTTGCGTTGGAACCTTCGAGGTTTGGGATCTGGAAGCTCATCGGAACTGTCAGATGAGGAACAGCTCTTTTCTGATGATGACACGCTTGAGGCTGACACTGAGTCTTCGTCTGAGGAGCTGTCGATGCCTTCGTCTTTTAGGCCCTGGAAAAAGAACGAAGTCTGTTAATGAAATTGCATTGTCTTGAGAACTCAAAGAGGATAAAACGTAGTTTGTTCCTACGTATACAACATAGCAAATTCTTGAACATCGCAAAAGATAGATCGTGCCAACATATTTGACATAAAACAACGCCTTTATGTCTTAGCTATAAGGGCGGTTTTAGTAGTTAAACTGTCAGCACTGACGTGATTGGGATTGACCGTGCAACATCCGCAATATTTAATCAATGCCAAACTAACCTTTCCCAACAGACGGATGTCCTACAAACAATCAATCATATACAAGACCTTCGTCTAATATTGGCGACTAGTAATTACATTGAAAACACAATAAAATGCATGTTTGAGCCAAAACAGTAACCGTTGCATACTTGTAGCATTACGCACTACACCGTACTACTGAGCTATTTTTATTGACTATGGCTAAAGTACTTTGCTCTATTTTTGAACTATATTGGTCTGGACTTATTTATGATCGATACTTTTAATGGGTTTTGAATTAGGACGAAAGAGAATGAACTGTCTGGTATTACATACATAGCATCACGCCTGTAATCCCAGAAGAGTTAGGCAGTGGTGTACCTAGTAGTACACCCACATTTCGCCAGTCGTGTTTAAGTTCCATGTAATAGGGGGCGAGCCTATTGCTATCAACCGGGCACAAATCCAGACTCCGTGGCTGCTACTGAGAAATTCCTGACGGAAAAACCCAATAACACTATGTCCGCCCTAGAAATCGAACCCAGGACCACATGCTCGGGCTGTTTTTTTTATTATTTTTATGAATAAATACTTGGATGTATCACAGCCAGAAGGCGACGCGGCAGACCTCGCAGAAGATGGCGGGACAAGCTGGTCGACAACGACCAGTAGCCCACATTAGCCCTGGATTTAAAGAACTGAAAGTCACGAGGAGAGGGATAACCTGTGCCCAGCAGTGGGATAATGAAGGCTAGCAGTAACAGCAAATAGGTGGATTTGAACGAGTATACACCATAAAATTAGATTTCCTGATGAAACTTCGAAGTCAGTATAGTTTTGATTGTGGCGTTGAAAATGAATAAGCAACATTTCAACATAGGTACCTATGTTTTTCAGAATCTACTTTATACTACTTCGACAAGTTACTAACAATAAAAGAGTATTGTGAAACTAACCTGAGAATCTACTTATCAAAAGGTAATTTGCACTTCTTGTAAATATGGCTTGTCTAGAAACAAAGAAATTGGCTTTAAATTAAACGCATGCATTTTTTTCTTGGCTTGGTTTTATTTAAAGCTCTATTTGTGTGGTTTCTTTGTAAATTAAACCAGCTATTTCTTATTAAATCTCAGGTTATGGTACTTTCTCTCCCATAGATAGAAGTCTGTGACACAGTACAGGGAACATAAGACTTAGCGTTCAAGTTCTAACACCACGTAAGTCAAAAATAGCAATTTACAGGAGAGTGAAAAAACTGCATAATTATACCTAGGTAATGGAACAATACCATTTTATAATTTGTGTTCACTTAAAATTTGGTAGAGACGTTGCTTGTTTCTGTGATTGGCTGATAAAACGTCGCGTCTTCCGATTCTCTAGCAAAATAAAAAATTGTCGAAACCGCCAAAAATTACTTAGGTGGTGTCAGAACTTCAACGACGATATGCAGATTACGCTTACAGGAACTGACCACACATATTGACGCGGAATCGGCATGAGCCGATCAGAAAGAGCTTTATGTCCATACAAAAAAAGCGAAAAGGACGTCAATTGCCGTTTCGATTCGGCCAACTCAAATGGTCACTGCGAATTAAATGCGACTTATGTGGTGATCAGCTCAAGCCGATAATTCTGGCTGTTGCCTAAGAGTTATCCGTCCGCTTAAAACGAATAATAAAATACTAAACAACTGTATACTAACTGTACAAACCTCTGAGCTTTCCCCTTTAGCCAGGGTCTTGGGTCTCGGAGGAACTACAGTGGACCCGGACTTCAGGATGCCCCTGACCTCAGGAGTTATCATCCGCTGGGCTCGCTCCGTCGGGGAATCATCGTCTAGGTCTGAAACATAACGATTTACTTAGAAACTGTATAGATAAGAATATTGTCCCGTATATACAAAGCACCCTGTAGAATAGCTATGGTTTAAACAAGTTTATTTAGTTGATTAGTGAAGCTGTCCATATACATGTATTATATACCTACTAAAAAAAAATCTCAAGGAGTACTTAGAAAGTTTTTTTGCTTGCTGAAATGCACTACGATTTGTATTGTGGTAATTTTTATAATCCTATCTTGGATAGTTATGCGTTTGTGATATTTATTACAATAAAATTATCTCCCTAGTCACTTTAAAGTCTTCATAAAAAATAACCTCTCTGATGTATTTCTTATCTGCAAAGTTTCTTAGAGAAGCTTCGAATACATCACAAAGAAAAAAGGTTAGGCAATAAATTATTTAAAAACAATGTAACATTTTTCTTGTAACATTAGACAAAAAAACTAAAATAAATCTTGCTTTCTCGTCCCGTCGCCGCCTACATATATCTGTCGCGACCTTTAAGAAGCGACCACATGGATTTTGACAGCTCCCATGTCTAGTTGACGTAACTACATAGTGCACACCATCGTTTAAGACATTCTTGCGAAACACATAGTATAATAATATTAATGAGTAACACTGAACAAGGCAATGACTAACTGGGTTATTCAGTTCAAAATGTAATATGCTGTGGTCTATAAAATGTTATGATTTATGTCAATATCTCAGTAGATGTGACTGTATCTAGTATCACGCGCAACGGTGCATGCACTCGGTGTAATTGTTACTCAAGCTTCGAAACGTTATGTTCGTTTCTCTGACGAAATAATACTGCAATAGTAATCAGTCATAATGATCATTAACAAAATAACACGAACAAATAACGGTTAAATTATACAATACTACACAACACCCACACTGTAATCAACCTAAATTGTTAAAATAATATTGAACGTGCAAAAAAATCGTGCAAGTTAATCTTCATGCACTGTATAACACTTATGACTACAAGTTTACGGTGATATTAGTACCAATCGAACCCAGAGAAGCGAAACTTCAAGCAAACGACAAAATCAAACTCATAATAATGAACAAATCAGACCTAAGCTCCTAAACTTGGCGTTCTGCCTCATAATATACTCTAAAGACGTGTTCTTGGCGCTGGCCGAACGGAACAGCTCCATTTTCAATTGAAAATCATTATTACGGGGTACGTCCTCGTGCGTGAGGGACTTGGTGAGACGTTCGTTCTGCTCCAGCGCCTCTTGCAGCTGGCTGGCCAGCACCGGCATAGTGCGCAGGCGCGACGCCCGCGCCGTCCGCTCGTCGCGTGCGCGCGCGCCCGCTACCGGCGGCTTGTGCGTCAGCTTCGAGTTGAACATCTTCATCTTCTCTGAGAGCGACATCTTCGCCGGATCGTCTTCGTCTAATTTAGCTGCCACCGGTGAATTTGTGCGTATTTACATAACATTGTGCAGTTGTGTGTTTACGATAGAGCCCGGGACATACACATAGTAGAGTAGTCGAGGACATGCAAAAAAGAAACAAAAGCCGACGATACATAAGACAGGAAGCGGTTCTCTTGAATGTAATGCAAATTTTACATGCCTTTCAACGATTGGTTTACTTTAAAAATTTGAATATCAAAAATTGAACAAACTCAAAATAAAAATCTATTGGAACTGCGTAATTCTAGCATAGAATAAGTGGAGACTTACCATCTTCGTCTCTGTCTAGCACGTTGGCAGTGCTCTTGGACAGAGGGAGAGGGAGGGGCTCGTCCGAGGGCTCGGTCGGGGTGACGTCGGGCGCCGGGAACGAGATCGGCTGGCTCTTGAACCTGTCCGCCACTGAAGGTCCCTCCTTTAACTTGGAGCGACTGTGACGAAGCAAAGGTTTCGGAGTTCCTGGAACGTACATTGCACAAGATTATTATAGGGCAAGGTTAGAAATACACTATAAAATATGACTCACGAAGTTTCGAATCATCTGGATATATTCGATTCTATAAGACGGATATCTATAAATGCGTTACCGATATTCATGCTACGTTCGGCGGGTATGAATTAATATGAAGCATTACACCAAGTTTACTTTTAAGAACATCTGTTTTACGTTGTATTTATAAAGGTTGACCGAGAGTAAATATTACCTTTTGCCTGTTGCTGCAGCTGTTGCCACATGCTGGCGCGGGCGACCACACTGTTGCTCTTGACGAGGCCAAGTGCGAACCCGGTGGGCTCTCTCCCCTCGTCATCACTTCCTGCATCCTCGGGACTCCTCGGAGCCTCGGTTTCAGTGGACTTCCTCTCTCGGTCCATCGTGAGAAGACCACGCTCGATAGATGAAGAAGACCACTCGTTACTACTGCTATTCGTCGCGTGATTCTCCCTGATCTCCTGGCTCTCGATCAAGCCAAGCTCCTCGCCTGGAATGTTGAGAGAAATACCGTCAAGGAGAGAAAATACCACGCCCGCATATAAACAGCAAGCTATCGAAAGTGTGCAATTATACCTATACAAACGTTTTTCACTTGTTCAATGCCAACCACGAATTCCGTAAAAAAACGACACAAATCGCTTAATAACCGATTAATCTACCTTCAAGTAATGCAATGACGTTTGACAAAGAACACGTGCATTACATTGACCCAAATAAGTGGGTCGAGAGACATCTGCAAGGTTATACTGTGTTTATTTTCAAAACCGACCTAATACGAATAGCGGCGCATTCGGTAAATCTAATTTTACCAAACAGAACGTAAACAAACCGCAAGTTACCGCCGGCCGCGCCGGACACAACTGATCCCTTTCACATGGTTACTTTATGACACTGACAGTTGTGACTCTTGGACGCACTAAATGAGCCTAACGATGTTTTACATTTTAGCTCTGCACGCCCCGTTCCGACAAAAATAAGTTTACGAGTTTAATAAACAATTTGACCGCGTGATTTGTGAATTTTAAGAGGAAACACTTACCGGAATGTGGTCCGGAATCTCTGGAGGAAGCGCGGTTGTACACACCGCTATCACAAGACACATTCAGGCTCCAGTTGTCGGCCTCGGCTTGCTGTCTGTCGTCCTCCTCCAGCGCGCGACTGTCCTCGTCCAGCGCAACGCGAACTTTGTTCACTTCTTGTTCTATTTCGTCCAACGTCGACTGTTTCCTCGCAGCGTTCACGTCGATGTTTTCGAAGTCTAGAAATGTGGCTTCGCCGTAGCTGTCGTCCTTGGTACTGCCGTCTGACAAACAATTGCCTGCCGTCGGAGACTTGGCACTGAACGAGCTCACGCCGTACGGTGGCGAGTCCAAAGCTTGCGCGAAGTCTGCGAAGGGATCACGTTCGGGTTCCCCCGGTAGGGGATAAGGGCCCCTGGTAGAGGGAGCAACACCGGACTCGACGGGTCGGCTCGGAAAACTACAGCCCGCGGGGCCGAACGCTTGGAAACGCGCTTGGCCCGGCTCCAAACTGCGAAATGAGAAAAGAAATGTTTTAAAGTAGAACACACCCGTACATAAGAAAGAGACGGTCGCTGTTTCAGCTCGCCTTCATAAATTTCGATGAATTATGGAGTGAGTGATTGGATCGGCGTCGCCGATCTATCGTTTTAGGGAAGTTTGACACCATCGGCAATATAATCTAAATATAAATGTCTGTTCTCGATCTGAATGTTATCGATCGAGGTTCGATCTCAATGCGATTTATTGTTAGCCTGCCGACGGTCATAATTTTCTATGAGTTGTTTTTTATAGTTTCGCGGATAGTACTACAATATTTACTTCCATATTTACCATATGGTATCAGCGGCGTGCTTTAATTTCATAATACGGATATAGTACGGAACACCTTGCGCAGTGAGAGAATGCTGAAATTTTCTATAATAGTGCAGTTCGAAATGTAGATCACATCGGACGATAGCTGCATTTCAATGGATGGCATTAAGGGCGCGGGAGCCAGGCGCACAGCCGGGGCGCTCATAAAACTCTTGATGCGTGCTTTGAAGCACAACAGAGCCAGAAATAGTGCTTGACCCACTAACGACTGGAGCGCTTATTTCCGTCATCAAGACAGCGCCCGCTCGGCGAATGTTACAGCACCATGTCGAACCAATGCTAATTACAATGAATCAATGAAATCTAAAAGAAAATCAAAGCAACATGATGGAAACAACTGTTGATTTAACGCAACAGATGATGAAGATAATCAGTTCGCGACGACTAATGGCATATTTGGATTTATTCTTATAATAGTTCTTCGAGACAACGCCAAGTCGCGAGATGAATAATGCGGTAGCATTTGTTAAGTAGGTAATGCCAACGCTATAAAAAGATGTTTTGTCAACAACAATGAAGAGAACATAATATAACATAAGGTACATTCTTCCCACAATAATAACAATAGATTTTAATAACAATAAGTCACTTTTCTGGAAGTCTTTTTGAAAACGTTTCTTTTCAAATATTATCATCTTGACGTTCATTTTGTGTGAAGGATGTTTCAAAACATATTTAACATAACAAGCAGCGTAGAACACAAATAAATAATTGAAGTTTTGTGGGTTCAAGCGTATGTTTTTGTTATTACAAGCCATTTTAATTGCTTCACATGGCTACAATTCCTCAATCAAATCGTGAAAACAACTAGTTAATAAAACAATTTCTACTTTCATTATGCGGAGGAAAACAATATGAAAACTTTGATTGAATTTTGTAGAAGACCTATATTTCCGTCTCGCCTGGACACACAAAGTAGCCACAGACAAAGTAGCTAGTGACCTAATAGATATAATAGTAGAAGTAACGGATTACTTACGCGTCTTTGAGCGGACAATCCCAAATTAAACGATGCATTGCTGCGTACAAAGAATTTGTGCACAGGAAGTTAAAGTACGAAAACAATTTTCCAAACAATTTAACGTTCTACACAGTCCAAATTTAATTCTTACGCTGTCTACTGCGGGCGTGAATCAAACAGTAAACTGAAGCAACGGAGATGATGTCAGAACGACGAAAAACAAAAATTAACACAAAGTTTGTGTAAGGTTTTCATAAAGCAGTTAATTACGACAACATCGTCTAGAATTCTCATTAGAGCTACGGGATTAACCTTCAAAGGCTTGAACTCGATTAATATAGAAATCTACGAGAAACAGTAGATTTGTTTCAATTTAATTTAAGTTCGTACTTTGAATAAATGCGCACTGGTAAAGCTTTTACAAACATTCAAACAATCTACAGCCCGAACTAACAAATATCTAGTTTCTTTATTTACTTAAGTATTACAAGCTTGTTTTACCACGTGTTATATTAACCTACGCTTGTTATTACTTCCTTTAGTGCAGTTGCAGTAGTAGGAAATGATAATGCAAACATGAACAAGAAAATAAAAACACTTTGATGATGACTAACTAACCATCTGGACAGTGAAATGTATAGTGTTTGGAACAAAACATTCGATGAACACAGCCCACGTGTGGCGTGGGCCGCTCACCCATCAAAATAATGGCGACCAGCCAACTTTTAGATTCGTACACCGGCAGCACAATCACCTTTACAAAGAAAGTCATTTTTAAGGATGTCAGTTCATAAGAAAGAAAGACATTCCAGTATAAACAAAAAGAACATTCATCACTTATCAAGACAGACGACAACATTAAGGATGATTTTATTTAAATTGTGATCACAAACAAACAATAAACACGCTAGTGCACGCTGCGGGGTGTGGGACGAATCTCGACAGATGCAATGACTTTGTATCTGTGATCTAAATACATTCCGCATTTAAAAGTTACTGAGAGCTAAATTAGTAAAAATAAATAATGTTTTACCTGGATGTTATCGACCGCATCTCTTCTACAGTAATGGGCTGAGTCTTGTAGCGCTCTTTGTCACGGGTTTTTGCCCTAGAAGTGGAGGGCTGCTCTCTAGGCGCCAGAAGATCTTTAGTTAGCGCTTGTTCCATGGACTTTATTCTCGAGGCAATCGATGGAAACGATTTAGGTCTGCTATCTTCTCCAGCTGTGTTGCTAGGTGTGCGGTTCCAGGGTTCACAAAATCCGTTTTCACAATTCTCATCAACCTTTAACCGGCGGTTGTTCAGGATAGATAGTAACTCATCGTTCACATCACACGCGAGGCTCTTTGATCGAGGATTCGTCTTCGGGCGAAGATTCCTCCGTCGGAGCACTGCACTCGGTAACTCTTCCGGGTTGGGCGCGGGCGCGAGATTCAACAGTCGTCGCGGTCCAGCCGCCGACAAGTCGTTCGCGTCGCAACTGAAATTCGTCACACTAATAATGTTCGCATCGTTGTCCGCGCAAAAAGAGAGCCGTGGGCGCGGCGATTGGCTGCGTTCCCTGGTTAAACTCGAACCTCTCTGCTTTAAAATAGGTCTAACTGCTGCTTCACATTCCGATCCCGAGTGGTCAGATGTCCTGGAGCGTAGGAGTGAAGGCCTTCGGGAGCTTCGGTCGTCTTCGCTCAAATCGAAACTAGAAGCATGTCCTTCGTCTCCAGACAACTTTTTGTAAGACTTTAGGATCGGTTTTTTGGGCAGGTCGAAATCGTAATCATCAAATTCGGTCGATTTTTTCTTAAGTATGGGTTTGGGTGTGTCAGATAGGATATCATCAAAACATGGTCGTTCTTCAGAAAAACTCTTTTTCTTCAGTATTGGTCTGACACTTTCTTTGTCGTCCTCTACTATTTCTGCACCACCTGCTGCTGCTAATAACACAGCTTGAGCAATAGAAACGTGGGATGAGGCAGTGCTGCTACTAGAACTAGAATTAGACTTTCGTTTCAATATTCCATGGGGTTCTGGTGAGCTTTGAGATAAGTCGTCAGTATGATGCTGATCTTCTTCTTTGCTCATTTTCCTTTTAAGTATTCCTTGAATTTGACCATCAGGCGATCTATTCCTGACAACATCTTCTAGGGATGATCGCCTATTTTTCAATATGGACTTGTTCGTTTCTAAAGAGCCATCCTCGGCGAAGGATACTTCTGGGCTACAGGACCTCCTTCGAGCTACTTGAGACTCATCCAAGCTCCGGCGTTTCTTTAAAATACCTTGTCGCTGCTTGCTGTCTGATCGACCGTTTCGCGGTTCAACGACGCTAGGTGAAAATGTAACCGGCGGAGATGCAATGGCTTGATTAGTATTATTAGATGCAGTACTGTCTTCGTGGATAGACTTTCGTTTTAAGATAGACACAGGCGTATGACTACAGGACGTTGACGAAGTATCAAGACGGCGACTTTGACTAGACGTATCGTTATTGAGATCAGAAAACATTGCACTTTGCTTTTCAAAATCAATCAGTCTCTGAGCTGCCGTGTCTATATCTCTTAACCTCTCTGTTACTCCTCTGTTATGTACCGGCCTTTCATTAATTAATCCATAATTATATGCGTGATTGGTGTGTTTTAGTTCAGATTTTGGAGCGAATATGGAGTCGAAACGAGGCTCAGATGTCTCTAAATTTATCTTATTACTAGTTAAGTTATTCGACAATTTGTTAACCCTATCTAATGTCTGTTTAGTCAACGCAGCTAAGCTGTCCATCTCCTGGGAAAGTCTAGAACTATGCGGTCTAACAGTTTCATGAAGCGTCGACATCTTCGTTCCTTTAGAATTTTCTAGTCCACAAGCATTAACATTTGGTTCTTGATTCGCTCGGGAAGTACCATTCAAAAGATTTTTAGGCGAAACGTGTTTAGTTTCATTCGATTTTCTTGGAGAATTATTTTCTAAACTAGTCAGTCTTTTCTTTGAATAATGATATTTTTCGCTAAGACTTTCACTATCTTTTTGAGCTCGATGTCTACGATCGATACGATTGTTTTCTGTGTCACTCTTGGCTTTTTCTGGACTCTTTCGAGTTGTTCTACTTCTAGGTGTTTCAGCCTTTGATCTGCTAGATATTGTATCTCGAGTTAAGTCCTGCTTAACCGGTGATGTAGATGTCCGTAAATTTCTATCAGTGGATTTCTTGGAAAGAGGTATGCAACTAGGTTTGGAACCTGATTCGGGGCTTCGACGCCTGTCATAAGTCTTTTGAGGAGTGGAATTTGAGGGTGAAGACTTAAGCGAAGTCGATTTGATTCCAAAAGATAAATTTAAAGTAGTTTTAGGAGATACTTTGGAAGACGGCAGTGAGCTTTCAGTCTTGGGGTGTGGTGCTTCAAGGGGTCGGCGAGTTCTAGGTTTAGCGACGCTTCCTGCAACAAAAAGAAAATCCCATTTTATATACTGTTATAATTTTACTATACCTACTTATAAAGTACATAATGTTAATCACGGTCAACGAGTTTGGACGGAAGAGGAAGCTGTTGACCCGCACGTGTGTATTGTTCTACGGAGGTTCACTGACTGTGCGCAAGCGTCGATTCGTGTATCGTTTCGCGCGATATGGCGGTCGGAGCCATTGTTGCTATAGTAGGTAACGCACGCCCCATTGTATTATGTAGACCCACTATGTAAAATTGAAGATCTAAATTATTGTATTTTATGTTACAATTTATAGAGATCGGTACTGAAATCACGCAAGAGAATACATGAAGCGCAATATCAGTTCGCGTGATAAACGGAAAACGATAGAGCAGATAGGAATGCATACCTTAGCGGAGATTCAAACATTAAGATATAATATTTATCTCGACGTTTCCGAAATGTTTCTAGATTCGACCGCAGTAGATTGCTATCGAAGCATGAATAATAAATGCTCCGTATTTACCAAATTATTTTGGGTATCTTCACGGACCTGAATTTTCTCAAAAGGTTCACATACTTTTACTTAAGTAATAAGCTAATCGGGTTTAAATATTTAACGTTTATAAATAGAAATAACATATTTGGGTTGTTTTTAGGTAGATATTTGCGTAAAAACAGGGTAATTCCGGACAAAAAGGTATCTTAGTTTTTTAAAAGCTTCTTGAATCTCGTACTGTGGTTAAAATCCTGTACATTTGCAGACAAAGCCGGTAATGCCAACGGGTAATTTCCTATAAAGCCCTAGCGTGGCTGAACGACGTCCAATCACGTGCGAAATGTCGAAGGCTGTGGTCGGCGGTTTGCGTCCAAAATATAAATAGGTACGTGTGTATAGTCCACAGTTTTTCAGCTCAACGAAAAATTCTTTGTGTTACCGAACACCTGATCGATGTGTACAGAGTTTTGTATAAAAACGTCACAGTGGCTACTGCATCACTTTTTTTTTTTTGGGATGGTAAATCATCAAATAACTCCTCCCGCTCTGGGTGGAGTGGGAGGGAGTGTCAGACTTTTACTGACTAAAACCCATCCATGTTCCTTCTTTGCCCTTTGTGTTCCAGGGTCGCGGTACTTATCTCTTTCGAACAGTCCCGCAGCCGCCACTGTATCACTTTGGTTAGAAACGCCACTCATGATGGTCGTTAACCTGGACGCTATTGGGCCCTGCATCCCCTCATCTAAAAGCTACCATCTTCCTCGCAAAGAAGTGGACATGGTAGATGTACGATAAGTTTGCCCTCTAAGAGTAGCAGAGACAACAACAGACTTTTTTGAATCCCTTCAGAATCACTTTCACTAAAAGCGTCTCTTTAAAAATCGCTAGAAATATTTAAAGCGAGTATTCCTGTGTTAAATTCCATTATCCCAACTGCTCAGGGACGTGCTCTGTGTACCGTAGTATAGGTACTCACGAGACTGAACTGACTGTATGTATTTTTTATGAAATGCATCGTACGAGTTAGGCATGCTGAAATTGGAAAAGTTCTCTCAGCAATATTGCGATTGCGGAGTGAAACAAAAATGTTTGATTAATCCTTTGAGGTAGGTACTCGATTTCACATTATTCGTTTTTATAGTCGCGTTCAATAATGTAATACCTCAGATCGTGAAGCGGCACGAAAACGCGTGCTTAAAGCGAATTTTCAGTTTTTACATACAATTATCAGAGCTGCATATTTTAAAGCTGTAGTCCAAAAATATTTAAAATAGTTTAAGTGCATTTTTGCCTACGTTTTCGCTCTGCGTTCAAGAACGTTAAAATTATATTATTGTTGTATGCAAAACTGATTCCTAACAGTAACTGTTTAGTGGCGAAAACCCTTGATTTCCAACAAGTAACATAAGTCTACAATGATTCAAAGATTAAGAGCATAATATGAACTAGTAGGTGCACAATATAAATAATGGAAAACCTTTGCGAACGGCTACGAATTCGCACGAAGTACGTACTCGTACTTCAACCCGACACCATTCTGTCAGGAACGGATGATTTAGGAATCAAATAAATATCCTGACGCCAGTGAAAGGCGTTTATCCGTTTAATCAACAGATTAATAGCTCTTAAATGTCTTGATATCATTCCGCATTTCCAACTCATAACAATTATTGTTTAATCAATAGATGCTATAAACAAATGGCGTACGTCTTCTGTCATACGTACAGATGCTTTGTCTACTAACGAAGAAATGTGATAATATACAAGGTGTAAACAAAATTCACGAAGCCGTCAACCAAGCATTCTGTACATCAATGATCAAACTAAGTAACTCAACGCAAAAATGTTTGCTGGGAAACGACTTTTTTTTTTTGTGAAAAATCACGTTTTGCGGTAGGACTCAATGTAAGGCACTCAGAACATTGTACTGATGGGTGGATTGAATAGTACGGGGGTCGTGAAGGTGTTTAAATTAAAAAAAAAACTTTAAAAACATGTATTAAAAAAAAAACTTGTGAAAAAGTAGGAAGTTGTTGGGGGCCACCCCAATATCTCCGTAACTAGAAGGTATGGTCTAGAACAAAAAAAATATCGCGTTAACGGGGAGAGCAAGTGCCTTTCGGCTTCGTTAAGGGTCTTTTTACACCTTGTATATTTATGTTCAGTGAATTCTTGACGTATCTAAGACACTTTATTGGTTGTTAACAAGACGCCGCCTTTGTCGATGACCGAACCTAATATCTTTTGGACTCATTTCTATTGAAGCGTACCTTATTACCCGTATTATCCGAGATTGGAAGATCGCTGTAATATGTATTAAGAGCTTTGTCCATCATTATTAGAGCTGCCAGCTTAACTTGGGCGGTCCATTAGATGATACCTGATATGTACTTATTTTAGTATGGTCCACTTAGCGTTTGACCTTCCATATCATGTATCTGATTTTTTACTATGATGTCATTGTTTTTACCGAGATTTTATTAAAGGTCACATTCTTACTCATAAGCCTCTTAATCGTGGTAAACAAGATAATGTTGCACTTGCACACAATTGTTTCCGCAACATGTTTTTGTGGAAACATTGAAGGTAGATTGTGTGTGTGTGAAACATGATTTCAGTAACGCAAACTGATGCTGCTGCAAGTATGTTATGTTTCACAACTTTTGTTTAACACTTAAAACATTAAGAATATTTTGAACATTTTCATCTTAGTTTTAGTATCATTTACAACTAAAATATCACAGAAAGTAGGAAAAAAAATCTAGGTATTAAGGTTTTCTAGGAAAGAGGTGGTTAGTGACACTAACCACCAAGACTGAAAGAGTTGAGGAACAATCTGAAGGGGGTCTTAACCGTAAACCGCAGCTGCAATTAGTCGCCTAATCTCTAAGACATACTGATTTCTATGTAAATCTGTGGAAACGACTATCACCATTTAGAGAAGCATTTTCGTAGTTGCGTAGAAACCAGCGCATGAAAAAAGATTGAGCGGCTCTCTCGCGTCGGTTTGTGGTTGTGGTCGACTTTGAAATAGTTCCTTTACCAAGAAAATTGGACTTAAAAGGAATTAAAGAAAACAGCTGGTCTAAACCAAAGTCTTTAACAACGTTACAATACCGTAAAACGGGGTGATTAGAAATGCAGGGATGAATCGAGACAAAACTTTAAGAGGGATTTTAACGTTGCATTAATAAAATGGTCTCTAAATGATAAATTAAAATTAAGTAAATAAAATAGATTACTTATTGGTAACTTATCATATTAATTCAACGTTAAAATCCCTCTCAAAGTTTTGTCCTGATTCACCCTTACATTTCTAACCATCCCGTTTTACAGTTATAGCAGACTATAATTCAAAGAGGATTTAATGCAGAATAAAAGAAAATTTCCTCATAAAAGAACAAATAAACGAAAGCAGTAAAAAACTATGCTCAGCTCAGTGAAACCACCACAAAGGACATTTAACAGACTTATAAATCAATAACGACGATCGGAAACAAGAAAGGAAAACGGAACCGTTTATTCCGCAGTAAATATTTTAGAAGTTTTGAAATAATAGGAAGGTACACAACGTGTACAGTCACAGAAACTTTTTAAAGCGATTTTATTCTACTGTATTTACTGTAGTTTTATTTTGTCAGCGTTGTAACGGGCTTAGTATTTTGGATAGTGTCCGACCGAAACAGGATTTTCAGCCGAAACCGAAACTCGTATTTTTTTATGACTTTTAATAATCTAGAGTATTTTTACACCTGTACGACAGTTACATAGAATCAAAAACAATCATTAAAGATATACACATGATAGACATATATATACGTATACAAGACCCTTAGCGAAGCCGAAAGGCACTTGTTCTCCCGTCATCGCGATCATTTTTTTGTTCTAGACCATACCTGGGAACCTTCTATATAGTTACGGAGATATTGGGGGTCAAAGTTCCAACTTTTTCACAAGTTTTTTTTTAAATACATGTTTTTAATGTAACATTTTTACTTTAAACACCTCCACGACCACCCATCTTATAGTTACATCTTATTTTATGTACCTGGTCGGTGACTAATTTTGGAAGTAGAATAGTGAGGACTATTATGAAACAGGTCTTGTTGTTATCGAAAGCAACAATCGTTATTAAACATAAATAAAATATTATTGTATCAACTGTTTTTGTCCGATAAGGGAACTATTATTTTTCACAAGTTTCTCTCAAATGACATACGTATCAGAAGTTATTACTAAGAAAAATACATTATACTCCTTCACAATGACTTGAGCAATTCCAGCGGAAAAGTATTTATTAAAATGGATTGAAGCTTGAAATATGGCGTTTATTTTCTTTTGTGTAGTTTAAGTAAGGTATAAAAGTTTTGAGTCATCGCAAGTCGTCAAATCGACATTATGTTGGAATTAATTTGAAAGCTTTTTTATATTTTTTTCTGAGAAAATATAAACAGTGAGTACTGAAAAGCACTAAATATGATGACACATTCTTCATTCTTAAAAGCTCCGCAAGATTTTGATTAAAATTTAATTTCAGAACCATCGTAGTTTCCTGGTATATTTACGAAACGAATGGGGTATTCATCATTTGCAAAAGAAAATGATCGAAATATATTATCTGCATAACCTGCCAGCACGAAACGTCACCGGTTTCCTTTGCCCGTCACGAAAGGGAAGAAAAACGAATTCCTCCGGAGTACAGAACCATAGAGCTAGCTACATTATATTCCTTTTTCAAATACTTGCCGCGCAAAACCGGGTCACGCGATTATTGTCCTAATTCGTAGTTAGCTGTGACGTCATAGGGTTGTATACTTTCACGGTAATGTATTATTA
Source organism: Noctua pronuba (assembly GCA_905220335.1). Classification (NCBI taxonomy): domain Eukaryota; kingdom Metazoa; phylum Arthropoda; class Insecta; order Lepidoptera; family Noctuidae; genus Noctua; species Noctua pronuba. The sequence continues at coordinate 12,246,879 of LR999908.1, forward strand.
TTAGCTGACGCCAGTACCTATATAATTGTTGCAGTAGAAGTGAATTTATATGCCAATATATAACACTCTCTAGATGAAACGAATAACGTTTGAAACGAAGATAAATAGTACTATTTCAGGGCGAATTTCACCAGTGAAACTAAACGCGATTAGCTCGTCCAAACGACGTTTAAGAGCTGTTAATATTCCCTATCAACTATGACACTCTGACAGCTCTTTAACGTAGTTTAGGTATGCTGTTCGGTAATCGCCCAAAACCTGAGACTAAAAACAATTATAATTGACTTTCCAATAACTGCAAAATATTGTGTTTTTTCAGTATGATTAAGAAGACTTTTCACATAAATCTATCTACATAGAAGCTTCAGAATAATTAACTACACTCAATAAAAACATGGTGAACAAAATATTCTTTAAATAACAGCAAAAACATTCCCATTAATCTAAAAGTAAGTACATGTAACATTGCATGTAAAATCCTCCAACAAATAAATAAGACATAAGCTCACATTCGCATATTTTCGTGTTCTACTAAAACATGTTTGAAATCTCTAAACGATTTACGGCTGCGCTTCATACACATATTTCAAAGCAAACAAACAATTTTGCTGCATTCTCTTTGTGGTAGTACAGTCAGAGCACCAATATGTATATGTCGCAGGGAAATGAGGATATCAGGGATTTCACGAAATCCCTAGGGATATCACGAAATCCCGGTAGATGTCGAATATTCTTGTTTATTACGTCTTTTTACTAAAAATATCTAGTGATATGACAAAATACTAATACAGGGTGTAAACAGACCCTTCACCAAGCCGTCAACCAAGCATTCTGTACATCAAACTAAGTAACTTTACGCAAAAAATTTTGCTGGGAAACGACTTTTTTTTTTGGGGTCAAAAATCACGTTTGACGGCAGAACTCAATATAAGGCACTCAGAACATTTTGCTGGTGGATGGATTGAATAGTACGGGGGTCGTGGAGGTGTTTAAAGTAAAAAAAATACATTAAAAACATTAAAAACATGTACTTAAAAAAAGACTTGTGAAAAAGTTGGAACTTTGACCCCCAATATCTCCGTAACTAGAAGGTTCCCAGGTATGGTCTAGAACAAAAAAAATGATCGCATTGACGGGGAGAGCAAATGCCTTTCGGCTTCGTTAAGGGTCTTTTTACACCCTTTATAAAGTCAGAGATATGTCATTTCACTAAACTAAATGTAGTGAAATAAGGAATACTGTTGATGAATAAAGTAATAAAACAAAATTACAAATCAACTGGTGCATTTTTGTTAGAAAATAAAGTTTTAATCAACTAAACAATAATCTGACAATGATATCAGATCCTATACCTTTTTCTATTACGTGGATTCGTTCATTAGGTACAAAAAATAAATGTAAGAAGTATTAATAAAAAAAATATAGACTTCTAAAAGTATGCGTGGCTCAACAATTAAGAGGACGACTAACTCCTGATGTAAAATGGAAAATCTCGTTATTTATTCAAACAAGGCAGTGATTTGTGGCACAGTTTCCTAAATTTAAAAGCAATTTTCGCGAGAAATAACGATTGTAACTTGGATAAAACTATGAGTTCCAGAATACTATGTTCGTAACAACATAAAATTTTAATCAGAACAGTAGGAGAAAAACCCTTTGAAAAGTTGTTAAGTGTCTACACATTGGTGCTCTTGACTGTACACGAGAGCTGCATGCTGTAGGAAAACAAAGAACATTAACACTCTTTATAATACTATGGAAGCTTTCATAATTACACCCTCTGAACTAACGCCTGGATAAGTAAAAGGGTAAAAAAGTAAATGTATTTTTTTTTCTCGTTTCACCCTTCTTTTCTAAAGGTGCATCAACACCGGCTTTATTTTTGTGGAGCTCGGTGGATTGTGTTGTGTATGCACTTTTATAGTATTAAGCCATGATGTCTGTAGTATCTAATAACGCTTCTTCTTCATTTGAAGCAGTTCCGTGTCTCTAGGGGAAACAAAGCGTAAACGCCAAAGAGCATTGAATTTAACCTTTTATACGCTATTGTCACATGTGCGTGACAAGCAAGCGCTTGCCCTGTACGCCAAACGACACAAATACGTGACAAAATGGTAGTGAAACTGTAGCTTGGCGTGGAGGGCACATGCATGCGTTTAAGCTCTGGTTCAAAAGGTTAAGGTCAAGTTTCGTCTAAGGGTACACGGACTTTCGTAGTATCTTCCTCTTCATTACACTCAAATTTTGCCAGACCAATAAGTAACCACCAGCACAGCTCTAACATTGGCTTCGTTTAAATCCTGGAAGGTGGGGTTGCTGGATGGGCAGGAAAGGGGATGGGGCATTCATCCAAATCACAATGCCACACTGGTATTGTGTTTTGGATGGATCTAGGATACCCCGTAGATATTTCACAGTATCTATGGACCACATAGCAGTGCCTTTGACAGCGTAAACTTACTGCGTCTGACTGCCATTAACCGGGCAGTTTTCCAAAGTCCGTTGCTACCGAAATTTTCTAAGACAAATTTTAAAACATTGCACGACCCGTGAGGACCACCCGCTTGGTTTCGCCGCTACCAAAAATTGATATAAAATGAGAAAAATCTTAAAACTGGGCCAAAATGGAACATTCTAGAGACACAAAGGAATATGCTAGAATTTTCAAATTAATCATTTGTTCTAGAAATGAAAAAGCTTCTTTTTGAAACTGTTTAGTGGAAATCTAAAGGCATCCCAACAATGCTAGTTTATATGAAAAGGGTATGATGTTCAAAGATCAAAAGGGCGACAGTATTTTGTCTTTTAACGTCTTTATTTAAACAGGATTTGCTTTGTTAAACCTATGCCTGTTTTCGCAGCCCCTAAATGAAAACGCTCTATTGGAGTTTCAAACTTCGGTTCATCGCTGAGAATTGAAATTCCAACATTATCTCCTAGTGTTACTGAAATCGGTAACCTTGGAAAGTGTAAATACGTATCAGAAATAAGGTTTTAGTCGAAAATAAAATTAAAAGCATTTTTCAGTCTGTACAGTCACGAGCACCAATATGTAAACACTTAACAACTTTTAAAAGTTTTTTCTCCTTTTGTTCCGATTAAAATTTTCGGTTGTGACTAACATAGTATTCTGGAACTCATATTTTTTTGAAAAAGATCCTATCTCCAAGTTACAATCGTTATTTCTAGCGAAAATTGCTTTTAATTTTAGAAAAGTGTATAGATATTGGTGCTCGTGACTGTACAGACTGAAAAATGCTTTTAATTTTATTTTCGACTAAAACCTTATTTCTGTCGTAGATTTCCAGCTTAGTGATCCTATTTTATCAACATTCGGTAAAGTAACTGTTCTACTATTCCAATTGTTTCACACATTGTCTATACTATACTAGCAAAACACTCACCTACTAAATCACAACATTACCGTGTTATCAAACTTCGTTAGCGTAGGTACACGAACGTGTCGAGTAGTTGGTTATGTATCACCCCAGTTTACACTTTACAAACATAACTTACAACTAGGTTACTAATACACTATCGGTTCATTATACTCGTAATAAAAGTCTTCTATAGTGATTTATGTATCAAGAAACAATCATGTATAATTTGCGGAAAAAAGGTGTATTCTGTTTTCCACGCAAGTCGTGAGAGGCTTTGAGGGAACTAGGTGACGATACGTTGTGGTTTGTACTTCGTAACATAAGGCAGATTCTATTACCAAAACATACTTTCTTGAAGCAAATTTAATCAATGGAACTGAACTCGATCAACACATCTAAATCACGTTCAAGAGCTGTCAGCGTCATTATTGTTGTGGAATATTGACAACTTATCTGTATTATCATTATCTGCCTAGCCTTTTCCCAACTATTTTGGTGTCGGCTTCCAGTTTAGCCGGATGCAGCTGAATACCAGTATTTTACATGGAGCGACTGCCTATCTGACCTCCACAACCCAGTTAGTACTGCGTAATACGATATCCCATGGTGAGACGGGTTGTCAGACTTTTTGGGCCACTGACTACCTGAACGACTGTCAAAGATCTACAAATGACAGCCGGGACTAACGGCTTTACGTGCTTTCCGAGGCACGGAGGAAACTCGGTATTTAATGGGTGGTAACCCATCCACAGACCAACCTAGGTAAGCACGGTTTAACCTAAAGATTGACCCGAGCGGTTGTTATTATTTAGCCACAAACTCCTCAACTTAACTGTATTATATAAACTTTAATTGAGCGTATTACGAAAATATCCAGAAGTCTACCGCTGAAGTAGTAAATCGTATTCGAAATTGCATTTCCGATACTCATTTAGTCCAATTTCCAGAGGTAAATTGAACAAGATAAATGCAACGTTCTATTCGACGAAGCCTTTTATATAAATTGCCTGTAACCGAGACTTTTTGTACCAATGAGCTTCAATTGCTGGATAAGGTTGGTGAGTGGAATGAATGCAAGAAGATTCTGGTAAAATCCAGAAGGCCAACGAGTGGTAATTGCTTTCAAAGCTTCTTCAACAACACACAACAGGATTGATATACTCTTCTTCTTCTTCTTCTTAGCGTGTCGATGGCAATTTAAATTGTGTCGGCCCAGAACTGAGCTACTAGTTTAGCGCTTTCGGTAGTTCACCCGAAGCACGGTAACGCAGTGTTTGCTGCTCCCGGCGTAAGCATACTATCCACCAAGTGCTCAAACGAGAATAAATTGATATATTAAAGCTTTTCAAAAGCTTGAGTTAATCCAATACATTTTGACTTTCCTATCATCATTATCGGTGGTAGTATGCCACTTTGAGAAGCTCTTATAATAACAGCCCCACAGGTCCTTCTTTACCAGACTTACCAAGGGGTATCGTATTGCGCAGTTACTGAATGTGTACGTCAGACAGACTGTCGCTCCGTGTAAAATACTGGTATTCAGCTGCATCCGGTTAGACTGGAAGCCGACCCCAATACATTTGAGAAAAGGCTAGGCAGATGATGAGATGTCATTTTGTTTAGTTCCTCAGGAGCTGATAAAGAACTCTAAACAAGAATTTCATCAAAAAGAAAGATCCTATTTCACCATCAACGATTAAGTACCCGTTAATTGACTTGGCAAGTAATTATGATACAAATTCTGTTCCATTTCTGTTTTTTTTTTCGGTGAGTAGTGGCTATTACAGCCGCGGATATCGTGAAATAAACCCTACTTGTGATAAACAAAGGTCTTATGTATACCCCCTGATCTGATTTTAGTAAGCAAGACATGAAACCTCTCCTACGGTATGAGAAATAAAAACGTTCCTACCTCCTTGGAATGAATGGCAAAGAGAAAATGTTAATTAAACATTCGCACGAAATCAAACAACTTCATTTAAGTTGACACAGAATTTTATATGACCAACCTTTTGCTTGTTGGACAGAGCACAAAATACATAATAAGTGTATAGTTATGTATATAAAATTGGTCAGTGAGTACGCGATAAGCTCCTCCACGTGTAACGGTTGCTTTGTTTGTAAATGTGTTATTTTAATAAGTCTATAGATCTCGCCAATTAATTAGTAAGCTATTATGGTTCATTAGTATCGAATATTGTGAAAAGCGGCTACATTTTCCTCTAAGCTTTTATAGCCCAAGGAAAAGTTTTAGAACTACTTACAAAATGAATATTTAATGGCCTCCCCAAACGAAGCTTAAATATAAAAGCAAATAGTTTTTAATATTTAAGTTTAAGCACGAACTACTTTTCAACGCCAAACAACGGCGAAGTTACGACTAAAATTTGAGTTAAAAACTTTACCCTACTTGATCAAAATTGAATGCGGTTCACCATTTTGAAAAACAAGCTAATTGTGTAAGGGCCGAACACACCATAGAAAATGATCGCGATCAGTACATATAAACTGCATTTCTAAGAATGTAAAAAACTGACAGCTCTTGATCGCGGTTTAGATGTGCTGATTCAATTTTAATGGTGTATTCCGCCCTTAGTCATATAAACAAATTAGATTTTTATTGCAAGCATGAGAACTACAACACGAAGACGTCAGAAGAGTGTCGTAAAGAATAAAATGAACGTTATTTATTTGATTCATTCACAAGAAACGTAATAAAATATGTTACGTTACATCCGAGACATGACTGTTGAGTCATCAATGTTATTACCCTTTAAAAGAGAGTGATATATGAAAACATTACGAAAAACTCATTAAAATTGAAATGTTCAGTAGCTGCTCATTTTATAACTTTAATATTTAACTTTGCAATTTTTAATCTTCTTCTTGTATGGTCGACCTCGTATTACATTACCTCTTTTCAGAACAATTGCCAGTTATTTGAAACTTCATTAGGATTGAAACTAACTAATTGACACATAGACAAATGGACCTTCTCATTTTCTGACGTGCTAGTGACAGTCAACCGTTTTTTTGTTCTGTTTGGAAATCATTAAATGGGGGGTCATTTAATGATTTCCAAACAGCCCGCATTCAACCTTAGGCGCGAATTACACAGAAACGGCGTAAGGCGTAAGGTGCGGCGCAGGCGTGGAATTTATAAGGAAACTTAGGAACGGCGTGCCTGCGCCGCGCCGCTTGAGTGTAATTCACGACATGTCGCCTACGTACATTTTGTATGAAAACGTTTTGAAGCGGCATCATGCCTGCATCGCGCCTTAAGGTGTCAAAGCTATAAATGATGACGTCGACTACACCTATAACTAACTGTCCACACATAAACATAGTTAGAACATAACAAGTTAGTACCAACCAAAGAGCTTACGAATTTTACAAATGGGTTCAACAAATATAATATTCTTATTACTACTAACTTACAATAACAATACCTAGTTCTGCCTCTCCTTGTTCAGAATCAAAGAAAAATACCCGTATTACCCTAAATAGAAACCTATTGCTACCTAGCTGAATACAATTTGTGCCAAATCAAAGAAAAATATGGATATGTTTTCTTCGTATTGAGAAAATCTACACTCTACGGGATTCAAATAGGTTTGTAGATCTGTATCACATATTCATATACAACCTTTTCGGTAGTTTCAATTAGAGATATACATTCACGTTTCCAGCTATCTGATTGGCCAATCGTTCGGAATTTAACAAAGCTTTTCGATTTCGAATATCGAAGGATTCGAAGGCCATATTTTTCCGCTCTTTTGAATATTAACAATGTTCCCAAGTCGGCATAACAACTATGTATAATGGCTTTTTCAGGGAAAATCTTTTATTGGGTACATGTTGGGAATGCTTAGAAGTTATTAATAAAATCAAACTGTACATACAGGGTGTAAACAGACCCTTCACGAAGCCGTCAACCAAGCATTATGGACATCAAACTAAGTAACTTTACGCAAAAATTATTGCTGGGAAACGACTTTTTTTTTTTGGGGTGAAAAATCTACGGTTACGGTTACGGGTTTACGGTAGGACTCAATGTAATTCCCTCAAAACATTGTGCTGATTATGTATTGTGATAGATATAGATATTGTGGAGGTCTTCAAAGTAAAAATCTTACATTAAAACATGTACTTAAAAAAAACTTGTGAAAAAGTTGGAACTTTGACTCCCAATATCTCCGTAACTAGAAGGTTCCCAGGTATGGTCTAGAACAAAAAAAAAATGATCGCAATGACGGGGAGAACAAGTGCCTTTCGGCTTCGTTAAGGGTCTTTTTACACCCTTTATTTACTTCTTCTTTATGGCATATTGTTTAAAACATGCCAAATACAAAGATATATACGAAGACAAGGTAATATATTTCCCTTAGAGTAAATAAGAGCGATTAATAAACGAAACCAGGATACAAGTGTTTATTATTTAATTTATCAATATTTATTTACTTCAGCGGACTAGATTATTTGCCCATTGGGACGTGCCTCGTAACTAAGTAACAAAAAGATAGAATGTTTATAAGGTATAAATCCCAGGACAGCAATCTAGGCAAGATAAGAAAATACCTGTTTTTCTAGACTTAAGTGAGCTTAATCTTGCGGGTGAATGTGCAAATTCATTGTTACTTTTACCTTTTTGTGTCTTTGTTTATTTTAGAAAGCTTCTTTGTAAAAAAATGTCTTTTAAGAAAAATGATTTCACTTCAATTTTCCCTGAACAGGACGAACTCTCAGAAATAAATATAAGCAGGAGCAAATAACTATTCCTGAGAGTTCACAATAACGCAAGCTTTTCAACAAAAGGATTTTTAGCAACAATGACAAATACACAATCAAACACCAAATCAACATCAATCAAGTTAAGCAAGTAATTACCTAATTAAAATGGGGCGACATCTTCAAAATGAACAAGCCCCTTAAACAAAGAGAAAAAAAAATTACCTAATTAATTAAAATTATTTGTCCGTGGATGAAACAAAAGAAATCAATAAGAATTGTAGCACGTCGCCTTATGTAATAGTTACTCCTATAATGGGAAAAGATATCAGTTTATGTACTTAGACACCTAGATATTACGAAGAGTGCCTTGTTGCCGAAAGGGAGCCGGCAGGAACCGGCTTCTTAGGTGCCTTCGAGCCTGGTACTTATGCAATTGAAACTATCGATCACATAAATGCGCAATGTATTTCATCATTTTCCCAACTATATTGGGGTCGGCTTCCAGTCTAACCGGATGCAGCTGAATACCAGTATTTTACATGGAGCGACTGCCTATCTGACCTCCACAACCCAGTTAGGTAAGTAGGTTACCAGGTAATACGATACCCCTTGGTAAGACTGGATGTCAGACTTTTTGGGCCACTGACTACCTAATGACTGTCAAAGATGTACAAACGACACCCGGGACCAACGGCTTAACGTGCTTTCCGAGGCACGGAGGAAACTCAGTATGTAATGGGTGGTCACCCATCTACAGACCAACCTAGGCAAGCGCGGCTTAGCCTAAAGATCGACCCGAGCGGCTGTTATTATTTAGCCACGAGCTCCTCAAATGCGCAATGTATTTATCACCTATTTATGTGCTTTATCCTCCCATGAAAAGCACAAAAGCATTCATATTGAAGCATGAATACAAATACAATTCACCGAGCAGCCATACAGAAAACAATGCAATTAGTCCACTGATTGACGTAATCAGACCAATTAACTCCCAAAATCTGCATCCGAGATTTAACCATCATTATGAGGCAAAATTATGTTTAGTATCCGACACATTTATTACGAAACAACAAACATAAACATTCCTTAACTCTAGTTTGTCCCAATTTCAGTATTATATGTTTGAGACGAAAACAGAAAACTTTACATCATGAAATCTTCTGCTCCAGTTACAAAACACTTACGTAAAAAGATTTAGCTTTTAAAAAATTACAAACTTTGCTTACCTATAAAGTGTACATAAGAGAAACTTTTGACAGGGTTACTGAGAGAATTTTACAGGACTTTAGCTATTATATGGAAACTTGTATTTGTAATTAATATAAGATAATAATTTCTAGAATTAATTTCTCTTACTTATAGACACAGGGGCTGACAGCTATCCGAACTAACTGAATGGAAGATTCTAGGAAGAATCTCGGGTGTTACAGTAATGAGAATATTATATTTGTGCTAACACACAGTGAGAAGTATGTAAGATTCTTGATGAATAATTATGAGAAGTTGATGATAGTACTTTTGACGTGTCTATTATTAATATCATCTTAAAAAACTGTTTTATTATCCTCCATGCTATTCGACCTATACAGGGTGGAAAGGAGATCGACGCACAAACGGTAACCACGTATTCAGTACTTACATCATTTCGAAAAAATCTTTGTGAAATTTTTCATCGGTAATTTAGAAAAAGAATCTGCTGTTCCATACATTTTGACTGTCACTTTTGTAGGTAATAGCAGTTTTCTTATAAATTATCGATGAAAAATTTGTAAATGAGGGGCTTCGGAATGATGTACTGAATACGTGGTAACACATAGTGCGTTGATGACCCTTCCCACCTGTATAGGGCAATGGTTGGTAGATTAATTCACTAACAAGTTTAAACTTGGCATGTCGCAATTCTCTGTCAGATAATATATTATAATAGTAACTTGCAATGTGTGGACTAACTTGCTGGCTTTATGTAACGTAGCATCATCTGCCTAGCCTTTTAGGAAACTCGGTATGTAATGGGTGGTCACCCATCCTCAGACCAACCTAGGCAAGCACGGCTTAACTGAAAGAGCGACTCGAACGGCTGTTATTATTTAGCCACGAGCTCCTCATATGCTTTATGTAACGTAGCATCGTAATAAAATATTTTCTTTACAGTCTAAATATGACTTCTCATTTAGCTTGTGAGTCTTTCATAAGATGTAAAGGCATTATGGCATGTACATTCTGGAAATTATACAGGGTAGAAGGGACACCCTACATAGAAATTTTTCAACGGTATTTTTTTTAAATCAGCCGTTACATACATTTTGACCGTGAAGGTGTTGCACTTTTGTAGGAAACAACTGGGTTTTTTTTTAATTACCTATGAAACATTTCTCAGATGTACTGAATATGTAGTACTGAATATCTGGTAAGCGTTTTTAAGTCGGTATTCCTTCCACCCTGTAATTGCCAAGTTGATATAAGGGTTAACTAACAGTATGTCTAAATGTCGCAAATATAATTTCTAATTAAATGTCTGGAAGTTAAATGAAGATTAGGAGCTGCTTTCATAGTTTCTCGAGCAGAATTTTCAGTTAGTTGGTTTTTAATTAACGAATTACCTAAAGCATAACAAGCAGATGTCAAAATGAGACGCAAAAGTTACAACATTAATTTGATAAAGTAACATGATGTAAATAAAAAGGAAGTTTATTACCTGGTAGTCATTTTATTACATCGCCACACCTCCCACACTAAAAACAATATTATCTACACGTGTTAGTAGAACATGTAAAGCATGTATGTAACTGTTTTCTTTTTATGACAGCATGATTATTATCATGTCACTATCACGTTCTAGAAGAAAATACACTGACCTTTTTGGTTATGTTCTTCAGAAAGGTCAGCTGTGCCTAGAACTCGTAACTCGGCATGCGTGTATGACCAGATGTATGTACGTGGAGAAGTCAAAGGAGTAATATAATAATAATAAATTATTAAGAAAATGAAAAAAAATAAAGGAGCGCGTGGCTTAATAATAACAGCCGTTCGGGTCGATCTTTAAGTTAAACCGTGCTTGCCTAGGTTGGTCTGTGGATGGGTGATCACCCATTACATACCGAGTTTCCTCCGTGCCTCGGAAAGCACGTTAAGCCGTTTGTCCCGGGTGTCATTTGTAAATCTTTGACAGTCGTTAGGTAGTCAGTGGCCCAAAAAGTCTGACAACCCAGTACTAACTAGGTTGTGGAGGTCAGACAGGCAGTCGCTCCATGTAAAATACTGGTGTTCAGCTGCATCCGCTTAGACTGGAAGCCGACCCCAATATAGTTAGGAAAAGGCTAGGCAGATGATGATATGTAAAGAAAATAAATAAAGGAATTATAATAAATTTCTTAATTGCCATAAAAACAGGGTACAGAAAAATGTGATACCCTGGTTCCAGAGCAAGATTAGAGTGCCTGAATTTCAGGAGCCAGTGACTTCTTCCATTTAGGTAACAATTGGGCAAGTTTTATGCAACAAGAGGTAACAAAATTAAATTACTTAAAATTAAGTTTAATAATTAACATTAAACATTTAATTATGCACTAAAAATAGAATTAGAAAAATTAGAATAAAAGCAAGTTAAATAATCTTATTAAATCAAAAACAAAATTCGAATAAAATGGAGTATGTAATGATTGTAGCAGGTGGCGTTCTGTTGTTTCTGTCTACCCCCAGGGGGAAGCGTGAATTTTTGTATGTCATGTATGACTACCAGAATACAACAAAGCAATCTGTCTATCAATACATTTCCGTGTATTTTCCATAAATCGATTCATCGCTTTTGCTCGTACGAAATAAATAATTCGTGGACGTAAAAACATTTTACTACACTCTCAAATGAAAAAGCACTAACGAATACATTTCAAAAGGCGTGCCAGTCTCACAATATGAAATAACATTTCAATTCAATTCAACATCGTACCATCGATTGGGGACTACATGAGTTCATATAGACACGTAATTTTCACTGATAAGTACACATAACATCACCGCAGTAATCCTTGAAGGGATAGGCCGAGGTGTACCTAATGGATGTAAAAAGACCCTTAACGAAGCCGAAAGACACTTGTTCTCCCCGTCATTGCGAAATTTTTTTTTTGTTCCGTACTTTACTTAGGTACCTTCTAATTACGAAAATATTAGAAGACAATGTTCCAAATTTTCAAAAGTTTTTTTTAATAATGTAAAAACTTTACTTTAAATACGTCTATGACCCCTTTACTACTCAAAGCATCCATTGCCTTACATTGAGTCCTAACGTAAAACGTAATTTTTTCACACAAAAAAAAAATTGTTTCCTCAGCAATAATTTTTGCATAAATGCTTGGTTGACGGCTTCCTGACGGGTCCGTTTACATCTTGTATAAAACACCCACATTTTGTCGTTTATGCTTGCTTAAGCCCTGTTTCATAAAAGGGGGTCGAGTCTGTTGTATGTCATCAACCGGACACAAGACCTGACTCCAGGTTCCTAATGAGAAATTCCTGATGGGAAAACCTCATTGCCTGACCTGTGAATCCAACCCAGGACCTCAGGCTCAGAAGTAAAGCTTGCGACCACTAGACCAACGAGACAATCCACGTAATTTCCATTGTTAAATAAAATGTGTTGAAATATGATGTAACAATGTTCGCATGTCCGTAGTACATTAATTTTATTTGTATAAAGGCGACTTGAGCCCCAATTACGTCAAATTATTTACTCTGAAGTAGTTATGGCACGTCCGAAAGTTGTGCGAAAAGGGATTAGGGGAAATTAGAAAACGTGATTAATGTTATTTAGCTCATCTTTTTAGATTTAAGGTCGACTAAGGTTTTAAATAATTACATTATTAAGCAGACATCTTCACGATGATAACTGAACTTGAAATATATCAAATCAGGTTATTTTTTATCCATACGTAAATCACGAATCACACTTTGAAGTTTAAGTTTCGCAAGCTAAGTTAATCCCATACATGGTAAGTGACAAATAGAAAAGTCGAATAAATAAAGCTTTATTGTTAGACGCTGTAAGCACATTTTGCAAAAAAAAACTCATTTAAATAACGTGACACCGTAGTTTTTAGTTCATGTCAAGCTGAAACCGCCTACCGCGCCGAAACCCCAGCAATAACACCAAAACATAAATAAGATCATCATTAAACAGAACACAGATGTTCCAGAATATTCCGTAATTAGTTTGGACTAAATACCTCAATTTCAGCTACGTCAGGTATTTGAATATACCCGAGACAGACCCGAAACATCATAACAAAGATAAACAATGAAGGATTCTGAATAAACCTCCTAGAGACAGCCCGTCTAATCTCATTCATGACACAGGACGACATCCCATTTAGGTTATTTGGTATGGATACGACACAGTATACACGAGAAATGCGAATACAGAATCGTATTTCGACATTTGAATGACAGATTACGAAAAGGGGGTCGCAAGAGCGTTCGTAAAGAAATCACACGCGAGACTCCGTGAGCTACCGCCTATCGATTCTAATCTATGAATATGTTGCCCTTTGAACGATATTTCAGCTCTGGGTTAAATAAAAATAACATTTCGTAAAAAGTTTCGCTTCAGGAGAAAATAACCTTAAATAAAGTGATGGATAAACATCAACATGTCACGTTCGAAATTGCCGTCTTACTGTCTTTACATAGGCGACGAAAAAGATTATAATATCCATTTTCTAGTGGGTTCAGAATCGATCATGGATTGACTGCTTAGTTGAAGGTCAATGGCGATTACCATAACCACATTGAAGTTCGTTGTCATCAACAGGACACGAACAGGATGAAGAGGTCATTAAAACCACATACATTTATGACTTTTTCCAAAGACCACTGGTTGATGAAAAACACGCTAAGTGCACAAACACATGTTCAAACAAAACAATATTTATCAACAAACACCAAAACTAAATTAAATGCTATCCTAAATCAACACAGGTAGATTAGTGTAATAAAAACAACTGATTTGTGTGTAAGCAAAGCAAATAACCGCAGTGAGTCAACAGGGGTGAGTTTGAGATCGCCAGCACGGAGTGACCCCGCCCATATCCATTGCAATATACCTTGACCCCGACTCACGCTTCACGAAAATTTGACGCGAGAGAAGCAATTGTTGGACCGGTCAGTAAGGAATTATTTATGGTCCAGATAAATAACTCTTTAGCGCGGAGTTAAGATTTTACGATTTAATCTTACGGCTTTTTGACTACCACATCACATTATAATATAATAATACCAGCCTGTTACTGTCCCACTGCTGGACAAAGGCCTCTTCTCATACAGAGAAGGCACGAGCATTGATCACCACGCTTGCTCAAGACGGGTTGGCGATTTCAGACTTATATTAATTATAAGTCCAGGTTTCCTCACGATGTTTTCCTTCACCGATGTCTGTGATGTCCAAGATAAACTTAGAAAGTACATATGAATTGAAAAAGTCACATTGGTGCTTGCCCGGATTTGAACCCACAACCTCATGCATGAGAGGCGAGGCCTTACCACATCACATTATTCGAGATAAAAGCAAGATTTTAAAACTGGCAAAAAATCAAACTGCGCTAACATCCAAGTAACACGGGACAGAAGAAGATAACACTCGAAGCAATGATCTTAGAAAGGATGTTTGAATGCCTTATAATAATTTGACGGAGAACCTTCAGAACCAAAGCGACCCAAAGCAAAATTCGAGCCTAACAGAAAAACCAGACACAACAGTATTAGTAGAAGCAGAAACTCTGTGTCATGTGTTTGGTCTAACATTTACAAAACGTCTACAAGTAAACGTGCGGAATTTTTCCGATTACGTAAACTTTCCATAGGCTGAAAGCGAAACAAAAACGCTAGACGAAGGAATCTTCTCACTTTCAATTAAAGATATTATTTCCTCTTAGCGATAGTCTGGCTAGCGACAGTTATGTGTGATCTTTAATCCCATTCCGAGGCTACACGTGGTTCTTGTATCAATAAACTCAACACCAAGTCTATAAAACCGTTCTGCGGTAATAATGCAAGTGCATCATTTCTTTTACTTGCAATTTGATTAGATAATATGGAAGGAGTGCCTTTAAACTTTACGGATAATTTTACACATGTTTAAACGCCCACATTGCGGTAAATATTCAACATATATTCAGCAATTTTTTGTAACGCTATGTTGTCATTGCAGTTTGATATCAGAAATCCTGACATACACTTTATTACTATCTGATAATAATGTCAAAATAATGCCGACTCATACTGTTTACCATATTCAGTGTTGCTTTGCGCATCATCAAACTAATATGATGACGTGTTTATGGCATACTTTTCCAGGAACCTGTGGACTGCCAGACAGCTTATCATAAACATGAATACAATGGTTAGCCCAGTGAACACCAGCGATAATCAAGTCACTTGGCTCAAAGTCAAATTATTTCACAAACCAAGCAACGAACAGTTTACTGTAGCCCAGTTTACAACCGCCGTTTTAGATACGTTTCCAAGTAATTCCACCGAGCTTGTTTTGATTGGAATCGAATTTAAACCCATAAATTTTTGTCCAGAAATAATTGAAAAGTAAAACAGTCTCGATTTATAGATACTTTCGTACGAACAAGTTTCTAAGATAATTTTTTTCTATGCGTTTCTGGCAGCATTCCAAGTACCTGGATCTGGGCAATTATTACGTCAGATTTATGATGTTATAAATTATTAGTATGTACTGACCTGATAATATTTTGTTATTTATGACTGAAATAAGTAAGGGCATAAAATATTTAATTAAAAACAATGCGTTTCCTCTGGAGTAACGTTTTCTTCCGTAATACAGGCGGATGGGGATAAAAAGTAAATTTAATTAGAAGCAACGGACAGCAATATACCAGCAGCAATATCCTAGACTGCCGAGTAAGCTAACAACCTTGTTTTTCTAGTTTCCTCAACGAGGGTATTAAGGCGTCTGCTCTTAACTTGATAAGACAACAAGAAAGTCTAGCAAAATATTCAACTCCAATAAATACTCGATAAAAAAACTTATCGAGTTTTGGTTCGGAAGAAATTTGGGACACAGATAAGGAGATATTTGAAGGGATGATGACATCGTTGAAGCAAGAAAGGAAGCAATGAACGAGGTTGACGTGGGACTCAAAAAGGGATATTCAAAAGATAGCCTAGCTCATTTTAGCCCGATCTAGATAGAAGAGAGTGCTCGATAAGTCGATATTAACGAGACATAAACTGCACTGAGTGTTAGTACGCTCAATAGTATCCCATAAACATGTTTCATATAGGAAAAGCAACATAAACGATAAAAGGATAGAACAATAAAATTGTCGTAAACCGGAATGGATGCACGTAAACCTAGGTGCTTTACGTATTGCAATGGGATTAGAAGAGGCTGCCACGCAAGATAAACGGTGGTTCCTTAAGGTGATACGTAAAAAATAAATCATAGCTCGAGGGGCGTGACTTAACCGAAAACGTGGGGAGCGCCCCGCGCACCCCCGCTTGAATACATCGCGAACGCACCGCGAGCGGGCCTGTGTTTTGAAGTTTTAGAATAGAGAGTGGCATGAGTCGACAATGCATTTGTTTTTTTTTCTCTAATTAATAAGTTATTAATTATAATTTAGTTACATATACTTCTGCTTTATTTGTATGACAAAAAATAATGTAAAAACGTACAACAATAATATACCTAATAAGAAGAAGAAAAGAAACCGCGTCAGTAAAAACAAGGCCAAGTGCGAGTCGGACCACGCACAATGAATGGTTCCGTAGTTGGGATGAATTTATCCCTAGAACACTAATACTTTGTATGAACAGATTTTTAGGGTTCCGTAGTCAACAAGGTCAACTAGGAACGGTTATAGTTTCGCCATGTCCATCTGTCTGTCTGTCCAAGTCTTTGCTCAGAGACTGTTAGTAATAGAAAGCTGTAATTTGTAGGTAAAATAAAATCTTGAAAAAAAAATTGTTGTGTACCTTGTCAGAATCGGTTCCATTGTGCGTGGTACAACACACACTTGGCCGGCTTTTCTACTAGCTGACCCGACCGACGTCGTTCTGTCAAAAGCTATTTTCTCTTCTTATGAACCTTCCTCGGACTTCAACGAATATTTGAAAATAAAAATTCGCCGAATTGGTCCAGCCATTCTCGAGATTTTGAAATTCATTTTTATTTATATAGATATGCTTTTGGCAAAGCCTTTTAGTTTTATTAAAATTATTTATGTACCTACTGTTTTTATTGATATCACAAACTTTACTAATATTTATTTTAAAACAGCTTTGTAATTTTCTACTACTGTAATGCTAGTGAACAATTTCTTACCATGGTTTTATTTCATCCATAAACTTTACGTGAGTAGTAACAGAAGTTGATCCAAAACAGTACTTTTGTTTTTAAGTGTAGAGAATTTATTTAATTAAATAATTTTGTGACGGATATTTTCTTACGAAAAAAAAGTCAGAGTATATTAAAATGTATGAGATTTATTCAAAAATTACTAACATCTATAACAATTTCACTGTTTTCTGGGAATGCATCTGTGTCGCTTTCGTTTAATATTTCATCAGAGACATTTCCGCCGCATGGATTATTTTCTTTGTTTGTATCCTTATTTTTATTTTTAACATAATCTGGATCACGGATCGTCCGATTTCTCGTGTACCGAGGATCTACCAGTTCAGGTAAGAGGCAGTCAAAATAAAAAAACAACAACTTTGGCTCCATTTTTTCTTTCCAAAACTTTTCATCCTTGGAAATCATTTGCGTTTTTATTTTGTCGTCACCATACCAAACATCTCAATAGGTAATAAACAATTTGCTACATTTTTTTCCAAAAAGTTAGTAGTTAGACATTGATCGTCCAAATTTAAAAATGATAATGGCGACTCCATTATTTTATTTTCCAAATCATATTGGTCCGGGGTCTGCTTTTATTGTGTGTCGAGGATCGGTTTGCTCTGTAAAATAAAACTGGTATATACCTAAATATATAAAAAAAATCATATCTAATAAGAAAGCAAATAATATAATAAGAGGCGAATCGAACAGAGTCCATCGCGTCGCGACAGCAACGCGTCGAAAAAACACTGTTGGATTTTCAACTCTCGGCGCTAAGCAGTGCGTTGTAAATCCAGTGCGCGAAAACATCCCGCTAACGTCGACTTACATCCTTAGCCGGAGTAATTTTTTCAAGATATCTTATAGTTTTATACCTACATATAACCATAACACATCTTGAAAAAAAGTGTATGTAAAATACATTATACATACATATACTCACGCCTGTCCCCCAAAGGGGTAGACAGAGACTACTGATCGCCATTGCTCACGATCCTGACATGCCTCTTTCGCTTCTTCCACAATCATCAATCGGGTCCAAAGACATTCAAATATTTACGAGCGATAGTCGGGCCAAAACGAAAAAAATCCTAAGTTATCCAATACTTGTTACTACTTAGTAACAAATCGTTCTGTCTAATGTCATACGCCCGCTTGTCATTCTCGTGTCAAAATCGAAAATGTTCCGGATCACAATTGTTGTATGAAATTATTCCCAATATCCGCTCTATAAGTCTTTTAAATCTCTTTGTCCGGGTCATTCAAGATTATGCACTTACTCAATAGGTAATTATTATAAAGACAAACTTACTTTTTATTTTCCGTCATTTTACGAGCATGTTCCCGCAGGCGTTTCAACTTTTGGGTTTTGTTTACCTTTCGTTGTTTATATTTATTCCCCATAACGGCTATGTAATGTTATTTATACCTTGTTCACTTGACAAATATAGATATAGAAGGTCTTGAAACACACTAAACAAAAACTATTCAGATAAAAAATAATAATCACGGTTGCGGGAGAAACTGACACAGGTCTGTTACTGACAAAGGCCGCAGGCCATCTGGGTGGCAGTGGGCGGGAATAAGAAAGTGACAGAGTCAATTACTTCAACATGTGAAAAAAGAGAGCGCAATAGTGAGCTGGGGCCCAAAATAAAACAACGTAAGCGCCAAACCAAATAAAAATTGTTTAAAAATAAATTATACTATCTAACAAAGATTTCTTCAGTCAGTATTTTTAAATACCTAATACTCACATTTGGAATGCCATTTTACAATGAAATTAGTTCCGATTTGAGAATTACAGAGAAAATTATAAAAAAGTAGAGGTATTTTCGGAATTAAATTCTATCGAGGAAATTTAACCCAATTGTGTTTTCCTTCAGTCTGAGTATTAACCAAATAGGCAATAAACATATATCCAAAAATTAAACCGACACATGGTATAATAGTGAAATAAATGGATACGAAGAAGACCCCAATTTATTTTGGTATCGCCTTAATACAAATAACAACACGCCGCCGACGCGGACGTAGGTTGCCAAATTGATTGTTACACCAAAATAGTTTAGTAAACTTGGCCATGTGTTGGCAAGACAAAAGATTTTTTTTCTAATGAATCTCCAGTGTATGTAAACAATTGTACAAAAGAACAATGCCCAAACGTGACTGATCTTGGATTCCAATTTGATCTTTGACTTTTAGAATTTATTTTATGGTCACAACAAAAAGTTTATGGTTGAAATCTTCTCAGAAATAGAACATCGACTGTTCTGTCTAGAAGCATATCCGATTCTGAAGCATACTTCTGTCGGGACACCTTAATATTGCACGAATGTACCGCACTAAAACTGGACCGGAGTTACAAAAATGTCCGTAGTAAATCTTTGAAAACCTTTGTCGTGTCCAATACTGTGTGTATCCCGCAAAATATAGCGTCGTCTTTCAATTTTGTCCGTTCACTGTTGTATTGAGAATCGCTATTACTTTTATTATTGGCTATACCGCCATGTGTTCCCAGACTATAGGTATTCCCTAGATGGATATTTTCCATTTAGGGTGGATAAACAAACGTATTCCTATAAGCTTTGTTTACACAACCATTTTCATCAGTGTAAAATGGAAAGCAAACAAATGAAACTAATGTTTGATCATATTTTAATTATTACCGCGATAATTTTATCGCGTCTGTGCTTATTCATTGACTAAGTAATTGTTCATTGCGATTAAGGATCACTGATCAAGTATTTAATCTAAATCTTAGGCTTGGGAATGCTTTTACGAAACAATTCTTAGTTACCCAATTTGTGAAACATGTTTCTAATAAATAACTGAATCAAATTTCAAACCCAGATTAAAACTAGATTATCGAGTCGTTCATGTAATTTATATTTCATTCTCAGGGGACGCAGCATCCCACACGAGTTTTCAGATTATGAAGATTAATTACATTGACGAAGGCGTAACGTTAATCGCCTCGAAAACATGATATTTATCGTCAACACATAGACATAGGTATAGGTACACAGTTTATTTCCCGGCACAAATAAAATCATCAGAACATTAAAGTTCGGGGTCTACACAGACTCCCATAAATTTTCGCTCCATAAAATAAAACGCCGGAGACACTGAACGCAATACCTCCGTAATGGCAGAATAAGTTCTACAATAACATTAATTACGAATTATTCCATTTAGTGGCCATTCTCCTTTATGTGACACGGGTCAAGGTTTGACTGCATTTCTCTTAATGATGAACCGCTAAAATGCAATTAGGAAACCGACGACGGAAGGTTTTTTACTATTGAAAGGCTTTGGAGCTAGATTGGGTTTAAAACTTGATTCCTCTTTACTGGATAAGTTAGTGGCGCAGTCGACTAATACAGTTATGTGGTTCTTCCTGGAATCGATTCATCCGATCTGGATTGGTTGATGTGGTTACATTCTCTTGGGAATTAGAGAAAGATGCATGGATTAGATTAAAAAATATCAATATTTATTCATTCAAGTCGTCAAGAATATAGTCATAAAATTACACATTTTATTATTTTAAATCTCGAGTCAATATTAATAAAAATATTTCAACGGGAAAAAAGTTTAATTAATAACATTACAAAACCCGTCAGCTTGGTTAACCAAGACAGATTTTCAAGACAATCGAAATGCATTCTGTCTCTTTCTAAACTTGAACATTAGAGCAGGCTGGAGCTATGTTTTAGAGCGAAAATTGTGAGAGATACCGAAGTAGGCGGCCGTGTTCGCGGGTAAAAATAATGGCTTGAATGACGCGGGGTCGCAAGTTCGTAGCCCGTTCAGACGGACGTTCACCTCAACGTAATATTGCAAAATGTTGCAAACGAAGCTAATTTGCGAACCTATTCAATGATTAATTTGTTTTATTTTAAAAGTGTTGTCGTTTACTAAGACTTTTGTTGGATAGATGGCTGGAAGGGTGACCAAAGGGCAGTTCCCTTTGGTCACCCTTGACGTTGCCATGAGTTGTGACCTAAATATGATTGGGTCGGGAGACTTCACCATCTTTTGCACTTGATGCTCTTATGTTACTTGGGGTCGGCATTACCCTTTTTTTTCGATTCTCCCCTGTCAAACGCCAAGATATCATTTACTCCTTTCTCCTTTATATCATGCCAGGCTTGGAAGACAAATGACTTGACTGCGATCTACTCGACCAGTGTAAACAGACCAAGTTTACTCTATTTTCACTTCGATTCAGTTAAGGATTCCCCTGGGTCTACGACCGCACGAACCCTGTTATTCACGCTTTTACATTAATCCGTCATATAAATTTTCCTCTTCGTGCAATGAAGCCAAAAAATATCCCGCCAAGTTTTTAATAAAAACTATTCTGCCGAAAGATAAATTTCGTCAGCCTCTTAATTAATAGAAAACAAGTTGAGAAATGGCAGAGTAATTAGAATAACTAAATTAAAATGAATAGGTGAATAATAACTACGACTGTAATTTCTAATTAAGGCAGGCTTCGCGTTCATATTCCTTGTAACATTAAGTCTAATGGATGTAACTGCGAGAATTTTCCGTACTGAGGAGAAAATTCATGTGGAACTTAATCCCGCCCACATCCGACTCATTATTTACGAGTTACGACAGTTACGTACGACAAATAATTTTACGCGCCGTCGCTCTCGACTTATAAAGGTCTGCGCAGACGAGGGACTTTGGTGTGATCCGATTCAGCCTGTCTCTTAGCGACGCCCTAAGCCGAGGCTAGTACCCCAATGGGGGGGTAATTTTTGAAGTTGTATGCAAATGGAACTGGGCAGGCCACATCTGCCGCATGTCGCATCAAAATTGGGCCAAAGTGGCAACAGATTGGATTCCGAACAGCAGAACCCGGCGACGCGGTAGACCCAGAAAGAGATGGTATGACGAGCTGGACTCTTGTCAAAAGGATTGGGCCCAAATAGCCAAAGATAGAGATAAATGAAAAGAGGGAAAGGAGGCCTTTGCGCTACAGTGGGACACATTAGGCTCATAATAATAATGCCCTTGCTGGAGGCCTTACATTTAAGACACCCACATGTTAGCCTGGTTAAGCAGCGGCCAACCTTCTAGGTGGACCTGCGAGAAAACACTGGTCCGTGGAGGGCAAAACCTCAGATCCGTGGACGTTTGTCGCGGACACGGTGTGCAGTCATTTATATGCCGTGTCATCGTGCATAGATACTACGTCACACTCAAGTTGCGATGATATGCCTTAGGGGCCCTCTCCACGAGCGAGAGAATCGCGGCGATATTATTGTATAGAAATACGTGGCACGACGATAATATCGCTGCGATTCTGTCGCTCGTGGAGAGGGCCCCTTAGCACGTCACTTTTTCGGGGAACCCGTACATTTTCCTCGCTTATTCGGAGTGTGTTATTCAATGCAGTTAAAATAGTACCTCGACAAAAGTATCTCATCTGCACAGGCCTTAACATATTTGTGGTCAACTTTGCCGTTTTTATCGGCCATCATTCTCCCAAAGGATTCCTGTTATTAGTTGGAGTATTCCGCACTCACTCGCATAACACTGGTCTCGTGAGGATGCAATCTAATATTAGTAAATGACTAGTGAAGGCGTGACCTTTCCAGCGAGTTTCCACATTAACTGCATGACCTATTTGAGAAATTATTCGAATTAAGAGCGCAATCATTAGTGCTGCTTTTAATTATTTTTTATTAGTTCATAAAGCAACGTTGCTGCCTCGTTCGTCTAAATGCGCGTTCCCACTATGTCGTGACGACAGATTATCGTGTCGTTTATAGCTTCATGGCGTTGTGTATTTAAATGGACGTGTTCACAAATAGGACGACACGATTAACTATCGTCCACGACTTTTTCATATATTATCCAACGATAAATTAATCGTCACGACATAGTGTGGCGCCCTAATGGTCGCACGCGCTACTGCTGAGCTCGATTCTGGGTTCGATTCCCAGTTATGGAAGAGTGTTATTGGGGGTTTTCCATCAAGAATTTCTCAGTAGCAGTCTGTAGTTTGGATTTTTTCCTGGTTAATGGCAATAGGCTCGCCCCCTATTACATGGGACTTAAACGTACCTGGTAAAAGGTGAGTGTGATATAGGTACACCTCTGCCTTACCTTTCGGGGATTACAGGCGTGATGTTATATTAGTAAATAAAGCAACGTCTACAGATTTGCATAGTATGATGCGCTTTATTGTGTTTATGTTACGGTGATGTCATATCGAACAGGTTTATTTTATGACAAAATCAATACTTATGTCATTTCCTATTCATATAACTAACAAACGTTATTACACGAGGATTATCGCCTATAATTACCTATAACGGGTGCTTACCTACCAACTTAGATTATCCATTACCAATCACTGGGAACCTGCTTATAATATTGTTTACTAGCTGATGCCCGCGACCTTCGTCCGCGTGAAGTTATTATAAAAATACAGTTTTCCCCGTTTTTGCATCATTTATCAGCAATGCGCCGCTCCTTTTGGTCGTAGCGTGATGTTCTATAGCCTATCTATAGCCTTCCTCGATAAATGGGCTATCTAACACTAAAAGATTTTTTCAATTCGAACCAGTAGTTCCTGAGATTAGCGCGATAAAGCTGCAGTGTTTGTTTGTTTGTTTGTTTGTTTGTTTGAACGCGCTAATCTCTGGAACTACTGGTCCGATTTGAATGATTCTTTCAGTGTTGGGTAGTCCATTTATCGAGGAAGGCTATAGGCTATATATCATCACGCTACGACCAAAAGGAGCGTAGCAGCAATGAAAAATGTTGCAAAAACGGGGAAAATTGTATTTTTAATAACTTGACGCGGACGAAGGTCGAGGGGAACAGCTAGTATATAATAATTATACGGGGTGTAAACAGACCCTTCACCAAGCCGTCAACCAAGCATTCTGTACATCAAACTAAGTAACTTTACGCAAAAAATTTTGCTGGGAAACGAAATTTTTTTTTGGGGTCAAAAATCACATTTAACGGTAAAACTCAATATAATGCGCTCAAAACTTATTGCTGATGGATGCTTTGAATAGTAAACGGACCATGGAGGTAATTGGAGTAAAGTTAGAACCTTAAAAAGTAGTATTTAAAACAAAACTTGTAAAAAAATTGGAACTTTGACCCCCAATATCTCCGTAACTAGGAGGTTCCCAGGTATGGTCCAGAACAAAAAAATGATCACAATGACGAGGAGAACAAGTGCCTTTCGGCTTCGTTAAGGGTCTTTTTACACCCTTTAGTACAGATTTAATATTGTAATAGTCTTTTGCTGGGACTACCTAGGAATGTAATCATCCGTGCCTTTTAATATTAATACCATTAATGTAGAAAATAATAAGCGATGTTATTACACTCTGAAACCAAGCCCCAGCCGTTGCTCTTTAATTATGAATCCAAACAATCGCAAAATACGAGTCTATTTTGAACGTGAGAAGGTTGTAGTGACGTTGACAAACAAACAGGCTGTGTAAATACAGACATGGATAATATACAGGGTGTGTAACAAAAGCATAAATAAGTGTGGACTACACAAAAATACGAGCCGGTACAGTCACGAGCACCAATATGTAAGCACTTGACAACTTTTAAAAAGGTTTTTCTCCTAATGTTCTGATTAAAATTTCATGTTGTTACGAACATAGCATTCTGGAACACATATATTTTATGAAAAAGATCCTATCTCTAAGTTACAATCGTTATTTCTCGCGAAAATTGTTTTAAATGTAGGAAAGTGTTTACATATTAGCGCTCGTGACTGTACATAGTAGTATTTAGGCGAAAAAATTCGTACAAAGGAAAAATAAATTCTAAAAATCTACGGTGCAATACTCGTTTCGGAAATAGTGTGGCAGATATATGAGTCTTAGATATTGGCAGTAGTTGGAAAATACGAGGGTGCTTTTTTTTTTAATAGACTGCTGACCAAGTTGTTATAAATCAGTGTTTCTAAAGAAAATGTAGGCCAATGTATTGTTTTGACTAATGTTTCACTTAAAAGATTGAGGGATTTCAACCGAATCTTCAAAGATTTCTAGAAGTTACTTTAAAAGTTATCATTAACACTAGAAACGGGATATTTACCATGCTTACCTACTGTTTTTTTTTGAGTTCCTGATATTTATTCCCGATGGTTTAAAAACTTTAAAAGTTGTTCTCGAAAATTGTTAAAAAAAAATTGAACGTTTTAAATCTAAATATATAAAAGCGAAAGGTCACTCACTCACTCATCACGAAATTTCGAAAACTGCTTGACGTATTAAGATGAAATTTGGCAGGGGGTAGTTTATAGTTAGTAGACGTCCGCTAAGAACGGATTTTGCGACAGGGCCGGATTAAGGAGGTCTAAGGGCTCTCGCAAGTTTGTATGAAAGGCCTTCATTTTTTTCTGCTACAAACTTGAAATGTGGCAGGCAGGTAGGCTTTTATCGCGGATGAAGTCGCGGGCAACAGCTAGTAAAATATATGAGGTGAAAGGGACACCGACGCGAAAGCGATTACCACGTATTCAGTACTTACATCACTCTGAGCCCCCCGACATAGAAATTTTTCATCGGTTATAAAAAAAAATCAGCTGTTTCCTACAAAAGTGCAATACCACGGTGAAAATGTATGGAGCAGCTGATTTTTTTTAATAACCGATGAAAAATTGATATGGGGCTCCAAAATGATGTACTGAATACGTGGTAACCGTTTTCGCGTCCCTTCCACCCCGTACTTATAAGTAGCACATCCCACATTTAAGTGAAAAATAAATGTAAAGCATTTTCATCACAAATATTATGTAGAAGTGTAAAAGGGAGTAGTTTTAATAAAAACTCATTTTCTGTCGACACTTTCAAACAAGCTCACACAGACATTTTTCACTTATTAAATAAAAGAGAGAATACTCTCGCGAAAATAACAAAGCAGGTAATGTCAGAAGAAATAATGACATCGAGGTTTGAATAAACAGAGATTTCAACACGAGTGCTCCTACTGTCGATTGCATAAAAAAAAACTAGATAAAGTGTCTTTGAAAACGAACATCACAAAGACATTCAAATAAAATCAAGTCCCAAGTAAACATTTAATCTGACGTCACGATACATGTGTTGTTTTTATATAAATGTTATGAGAAAAGGCTCATGTTTATTCAATCAAACATATAATAACCCTTTTATATGGTAAGTTCAATAAACATGACCTTCAACGATTCCTATAATACAATGCTCATATATCTCCTACCAGGAGACAAGGGTAACCCACAAATGAATTTGCAATGGAAAACAGTTACCGGGGGAACGTTGGAAACACTACAAAAAGGTCCCCGTTGGCATCCCAAGCAAATGAATTCTAATTTCATGAACACCCTTTGTAAATTCTAATTCATAAGCTATCACTCAATTCTTGCGCTTCAGACAGTCATTGACCACAGTCAGAGTGCCTTTGGCCAAGTAAATGAAAAAGTTTACTCTATTTCAATTTATTTTCAGACGAGAGTTAATATTGTCTGTCAAATAATGTTAGACTAAAATTGAAGCTAAATTTTGAAGAGCAACGTCAAACATAAAATAAAACGAAATATAATCGTGCCTTCACAAGACTGCAATGGTAACGAACAATAAAATGACCTTGGAAGAATTGTGAACCTCTGTCAAATTACATGGGAACTACGCTTGAGACCCGCCTATTCAAAATCTCAATGGTAACAAGAAGGCCACAATCACAAACGCGTAGATAAAACACTATTCAGAGTAAGTTAAACAGTTGTGAATGGGAAGCTTACATCCCCTTTGGCTTTCGGAAGCAAAGTGTAAAGACCAAGTGAGTTGATTACGTGCAAAGTTAGAAACAACAAGTGCTAGAATCACTTAACTTAAGGAGAAGATACGTCAAGTCTTCGTTCAAGATTAGAATATCGATTACGAACATGATGAAGTACAACATAATTCGTGATTTAATTATTGCAAACGATTACTATTTTATGAAAATACTTTCTGAAGCCTTGTGTATTTGTAGCAAGGTTTTTTTGTCCTACAGCTCCCATCTTCGAATAACAAGAATAATCTTAAGACGTTCAAAGATAACATCTATACAAAAATTTAACACGCTGAATTCTCAGAATTGTTATCTCATTTCGCAAAATCACTACGTGTTTGAAATCGGTGCCAATGAATGCTTCACCCATACGTATAAATCAGACTACGTCAAAATCAATCTCACAGAGTCATTTAAAGGATAATGTACTCTAGAATGTGTGCTTGCAATAAATTTATTCAAGTACATAGCACCCTTTAAGTCTGACCTCTCGTCGGCGTCACCGAGACGTCTAGCCATGCCAACGGTACATCGGCCGGGCGAATCCTTTGCGGGTCACCACATCTCCGCAACCAATTGTTTTTTGCTGACCATCATAATGTGCTAACGATTTGGTATCGCTGAATAGGCCAACACTTGTGGTTTTAAACAGGTCAGGCAGATCAAACACATTATCGATCTTCGTAAACAAACGTGGCTAAAATCTAGGTTCTTCAATAATGATGCTAATAGGGAATCTGGGGTTGCTACGGATTGGGTTACCAGGTACGGAGTGAGGTCATTGCCTTTTTAATTTAAAAAAAGGTCAAGTTCAAGTAACTTAATAACAAATCTAACAAACTAAAACTTCTTTAATGAGAAAACAGCAGTTGGGACTGAATTAATGGAACAAATTGAGTTTTTAAAGTTGCATCTTCTTTATAATAAAACTGACTATTTAATTTATAGATATGAACATAAAACATTAAAGATGCCCCATTCTTCTTCTTAGCGTGTCGATGGCAATCTAAATTGTGTCGGCCCAGAACTGAGCTACAGTTAGGCGCTTTCGGTAGCGTCCATCAGTTTCTGTAGTGAACAAACAACAGGACACGATATTAAGTGTCCCATCATTTGTGGAACAGCACCACATTTACACTCCAGGGCAGAGTCATTAATGAATCTCCACCCGAGCAGGTTTTCCTTGCTGCGGCCAACCCGGTTCCGGAGTCTATTTAAAGACTTCCAGGTCAGCCATGGCAACTCAAGCCCCATTACCTTTTAAAATACATAATTGAGGAAATCGCATAAAGAACCGGTATACTTATTAGTATGGAAGAGCAAGTGATTATGATAAAATTACTATCTATATCAAAAGCAATACAACTACTAATGATCTAAACATAGATATGCAACCATTACATAGTCTTTTAATTGACAAACAACCTGATAGTGAGGTGATTATACTAAAATTAACGGGCTGTTTACAATGTAAACAGCCCGTTAATTTAAACTTATCATATCTTCTTCAAAAAGTACTTACATGTAACTTACATGTAAGTACTTTTTGAAGAAGATATGATAAGTTTGAAAGTCACTGTAGAAATTTATTTGTATTCGTTTTGGTGTTCAAGGTGTTTTCGGCTTATCACTTGATGTATGTCAAGTTGGAATTTGTTAATGGTTTTTGAAGGACAACAGCTATCATCTTATTTTAGCGTAAGATAACGCTTGTCATCTTGAATTTAGTTTTACCGAAGTAGATTTCAACATTTTCTCACTTTGAAGATATTACTGTTAAAGTGGAATAAAGTACGTTATATCTAGGGTGAACTGAACAACCAACTGTCCGGACTAGTCCGCACCTGTCCTACTTTTTGGGCCCCCTTTCCGAATTTGTCCGGCCTTGTCATTTTGTAAGGACTTTTCGAAAAAAGATTCTTTGTTTTGCAGCAATAACTTTTACATTTTTATCCGACGCCAAAAGGAAGGGTTATGATTTTAGCATCTATGTATTTATGTTTGTATTTACGCATGTTCCTCCGTAGCGCCTAAACTTTTCATCCGATTTTGATGAATAAGGTGTCAATCGATTCTTTATTAAGACCCGGGAAACATTAGCTACATTTTAACCGACTTCAACAATATTAGGAGCCTATTTTATCTTGTAAACCCCAGATTTAATTAGAGCGTGGTTTTTCACTAGTCGGGATTTTTAATGGTAGTATACCACACAAATTCTTGTTTGAAAAAAACATTAATTGATTTACAGTAATCAATTATCAGTAATTAATTAACATTACAAAATAGGAACGTCCAGCTTTTCGTTAGGCCTTTTCAAATTTCAAAATGGATACCGTATCCGCAATATACCAAATTGAAATTCGTTGTTTTCCCTGCGTAATAATCCCTACCTAAGTTGTACAAACAAAATATCAAGGACGAAGTAATATTCTGTTTACTCCAGTTTCATAGACAAACATAATATTATGTGGGTAGACTAAGAATACTCGTGCGTACTCGTTTATTTGGTTACATTTTAATACACTTACGAAATTGTAAACATTTTATCTAGATACCCTGGATTAAATTTTGCTATAAAATAAATCGAATTAAAGTGTGAGAAATGTAAATGTTTATTTATTTATTTATTAAAACTTTATGTACAACTAAAAAACTGTACAAAGGCGGATTTAATGCCTTGGGCTTTTTCTACCAAAGATTCTAGATGTTCTATAATCTTTTCAGATTTTACATTACAAATTTCTTTTTTTCTTATCCACACTCCCATTCTAATCTATACTATCTATACTAATATTATAAAGAGGAAAGATTTTTTTGTTTCTTTGTACCGGATAAGCTCCAAAACTACTAGACCAATTTTAACCACGACCAGTGTTAACTATAAATTAACAATGATTATTTGCTACGTTAGCTTAAAAGTGTTTCAACATCCGGACAAACCTATTATTTTGTTTTGTTCTTTATTAATAAATAGTAAAAAAAATAAAATAAAATTTTTTCATCAATAGAAAGCTAAATTATCAGGAATTAACATAGGCTATAAATTATATTTATATCATGCAAATTAGCCGAGCTAGCACAATTTTTGCGGACTAAGTCGCGGGTGAAGTGCTAGTAGTTTATACTGTGAAAGTAATCCTGTCCGACTGTATTTCATGCCCTAAAGGCTGTACGGAATTCGATAAAAGGCACACAGATAGTCCATGAACTAGGTGGCCTCGTGGGGTAATTTCCGTCATAAACGCGGGCGAAGCTGCAAGCAAAAGCTAGTACGAATATACAGGTAGTTCCGAGTTCACTGACGGACTGCCACTGTTCACCCTTATGCCCTAAGTCATAAGGTCGAAAAGTGGTCAGCCGTCAGTGAACTCGAGACTAGTGTGAAATGACGACCGTCTGTTCCCGACCACCGACCACAGCTTAATGTGTTAACTGGCAATCAAGAGGTCTGGTTTAATCCTTCTTGACCTATTGAACTATTGTGGTGAACCTATTGTGGTGCAACCAAATTACCGAAGTTCAACGGATTACACACACACGGCAATATAAGTGAGTATCACAAACAGGTGCGAAAAAAATTACTGTCCCAGATTCGGAAATTGAAAGTAAGGCAAAGTGATGACAGATCAGCCACGCCTTTGTGCCTTCTTTTTTATGTACGAAATGTTTAAATAAATAAATATTATTACACAGTTCATCGCGACTCCGTGCGATCGAGTTGCCCTCACTTAATCTAGTATAGGATCAAGTAATCATCATCATCTGCATGTTTTTTTCGGCTTCCAGTCTAACCAGATGCAGCTGAGTATCAGTATTCTATAAATAATAATGGCAGTGATAGTCAAGTGGTGTGACCGTCGGACTGCCAAGTCAAGGGTCTCGAGTTCGAAGCCAAGACATGCGCACCTCTGATTTTTCGATTCCTGTATTGTATAATTATCACTTGCTTCGGTGAAGGAAAACATCGTGTGAAAACCAGCATGCCTAAGAGACATTACTTGACGACATGTAAAGTCATATCAGAGGCCCTAAAAACATTTTGGAACAAACTGCCCTCCACAACCAAGTTAGTAGGTAATGCGATACGCCTTGGTAAGTCTAGACCCTAGTAATATACATGTAAGAAAACAAGACCAAAAATACTTTAAATAAAGTCACACACGTACTTTCTCCAGAAAGGTTCCGTTTGAGCGAAAAGGAATAAGTACGTCTGGAAAGTTTTCTCATCGGTATCAAAGGACCAGTGGCCGTAAAAACATGCATTGAAGTCGCAGATATCGAGAGATAAAATTACGAGGACGATTTGGTATCTAGTCTTTTAGACGCGTAATACCCATGTCTGGTATTTGTCTACTGGCCATTTGCGAGTGTTTTATTTATTCTTTGTCTGTCTTCTTTGAAATATATTTCCTCCGAGTTAATTGCTCGCCGAGCTCTCCGGCTATTACCTAAGGCGCTGTCACTGTCATAAAGGAGACAGCTCGACTAGAGTTACCTCTGTCCTGACTTGTTCAGCCTTTTGGTCTTCTGTCTTGACTTAGTTGAGTTCTGTCGTATATCTGCACGTTTCGAATAAAAGCTAAATGAATAGAAACCTACCAACCGAAAAACAAAGACCTAAAAAACATGCAAAATGCGGATTTTAAAATTTCGAAATGGAAACCCTAAATTGCATTAATGGTATTTATTTAACTTTAACGTCTATCAAAATTTTAGTCAGGCCGCATAAGTCTTGTAATAAATGACTTAACATAACAATAATAAAGTCCAGCCAGCTCCCCGACTATTGACCCGCCCTCGCTCCGCATTCAGTACAACGTGCACTTAGCTGCATAATCGAGGTTACATTTCAACCGGGCAGAAATGTGGCTGGCTGCTACTGAAAAATTTTTGATGGAAAAACCCAATAACACTTTGCCCGACCTGGGAATGGAACTCAGGTTCAGCAGTCGCGCTTGCAACCAGTACACTAACGACGCAGAAAAAATAAATTGTTTTAGAATTGGAAGACCAAAGAACCGATGTATGGACTGTGTGAAAGATGATAAGACTAGAAAAGAGGTGAATTATGAGATGACGACTAAAGAGAAATATAGAATAACGTAATTAAAATTAAATTTAAAAAACCCCCAACGAAAAAATAAAAGATGAAAGGTATCTAGTAAATGGCTGCATCGATTTTGGTAAAACATGTCTACTTTTAATAATATACAAATCACGCGCTTTCATTTGATACCCCACTTGGGTATATTTGAAAATATTCGATTTTTCATACCCACTTTTATGCCCCATATCTAGTAAAACGTGCTTTCAAATAAAAAAAACTGCATCCACATCGGTTCACTCGTTTAAGAGCTACGGTGCCAGAGACAGACACACACACACACATTTCGGTCAAACTTATAACACCCCTCTTTTTGCGACGGAGGTTAAAAAGAAGACACGCTGCGTCGGCCCCAAATAAACTGAGATAAGGGCAGCAGAACGCTGATGATGATGTCGCATAATTAAGCGTTTATAATTAAACGGATCGTTATTAAATATCCGACGACAGTTCAGGGAGCGATGGAAGTTTTAATGAACGGTTTTAAGTCTGACTGCTTGTTTAGCGAATTAACTTTGTGCGAGTTGGATAAATCGTTGTATGAAATTTTATTTGATTTAACCGACTTCAAAAAAGGAGGAGAGGTTCTCAATTCGTCGGAATCTTTTTTTTTTAATGTATGTTTATCGATTACTCGAAGACGCTTGAACCAATTTTAAAAATTCTTGTTGTCATGATCTGATCAATAATAGACACCAAATCTGTCGTGTTTTTTTTTTTGTGTGAAAATATCTTCGGTGAGAATATCTACATTCTACTTAACAAAACTCATATAACAATGCTAGAATAAAATAATTACCAAATTACTATGTTTCGTAAAAAAAGCCGCGGTGGAAAATTCTAAGTACCTAGGTACTTATTATGTACATGGGTAATTTAAATAATTATTGAAGGTAGGTAGGTAATTTGATTCTACCTGACCTACCTTCCTACGTGTTTTATGGATTTATACTGGAAAACAAAGGTGTAAAATAATAATTCTTAGACCGTAACTTAGTAATGGCTTTATTGCCAAGCAATACAGAAATGGGAGTAGGTATAATATTACGAATTTACGATGAAAATACAGGGTGGTATACATCGACACATAAATTCGTCGACATCGACACGTAAATCGGAAGATATATTTGGGCAAAACCTACCGAGATTTGTCCAGAGTGTGTGTCTGTAAACATTGTCATGTTCAATTAATTTAGGTATTATTATTTTTACTGGGTGTAATCTTACTTATTTTATTTTGAATGTAATTCTATTTTGTATGTTTTTCTATTTTGTGTGTTTATATTGTATGTTTTTAAACATATTGTATGTCTTATAGCATCGTATTGGACGAGTCTGTAATGGTGTTATAATTGGTGGTAAATAAATAAATAAATAAATAAACGAGTACCACGTATTCAGTACATCATTCGGACATCATGTGGGGGCACATAGAAATTTTTCATCGTTAATTAAAGAAAATAATCCTGAATGATGTATACATCATTTACAGATTTGACATTTATTTTGTTTTTATATCTGGAAGTCTCTAAAGGATATTACGATTTACAAAAAATAAATTTGAGACAATCTCCAGGGACATATTTATATGTAGGTACCTATTTAAAAAATGACATTTCATTTATTTTATCATAGATTTACCTATAAATATTCCCGTCCCTTATTTCAGTTTTAATTTCAGTGAAATGTTATTAATAAATACGATGCGCATGCAATTCATCTGATGGCAACATTTTAAATTAAACGACACTATTTCGAAAGTCATAAAAGCAATGTTATGGCAACATTATATTCCAGCCTACAAATGAAACGAAGCACTAAATTGTTAAGCAAATAAAATTAATTAACATCAATTTACGGAACGAAGCATTTCAAATGGGACAAAGAAATCTAAAGTTTTCTCTATTTCGTTCTGTTATAGATAAATCTACAAGAATACATCCGACAGACGCTTTTATGTTTGCTTTAATGTTGTCTTAAATTAAATAAAAATACGCGGGGAATTTGTAACATGGCAACTCTAACTTCCTCTTATAAATGTTTATTCGAATATGGATTTTCGTTCGATGTAGACGTATCGTTTTGTTAATTTATCTCTGATTTACACCAAAACAAATTGCTGCAAATTTGGAATAGCTTGTGGAACTATGTAATTGCATTTTCGCAGATTTTGGTTAGAATTCTGTAGACTTTTAGACTTTTATAACATGAATTACGAGCTAGTGTCGTAATCGAATCAATCAGTAGTAATTATGTTACATCAGTTTATATACTTCTCCTTTGATTAATTGGATAGAAGTGTATATATGAGTCCTAATAAGTTAGGATTGTTTGAGTATTGTTTGGGATGTGGACATTTTCTTGAAAACTCGCAACATAATTTATTGGCAAAATTATTCTTTGACAGTCATTATTAAGTAGCTAGTGGTAGTTGTGTAGATCAGATAGGCAGTAGCTCCATGTGGTTAGACTGGAAGCCGTAACATAGTTGGGAAAATACTAGGCAGATGATGATGATGAGTCATTATTAAGTACCTCTTAAGTACCTTACATTTATAGCTTCTTTAATTCATGAAAATTTTCTTAGTCACTGAAGTTCCTCACACACTCATCCTAAGTATTTCCAAGTTTTCCCACTCAACTTGTGTCATAATAACCAACATTATTATGACTAAGAAAGACTCCATAAAATTGCAATTTAAAACGTCTTCTCAAACAACTTTATCTAACAAATTCCGTTATCAATCCAATTGGAAATGATAACAGGAATTCCTGGTTTGCCATTTGAAGCTACCCACATAATCTAATAACTATTCCCCGGTGTGACTTCTACGTAGAAACCACTTTTATAATCTAAAGTTTTATTTGAAACTGGAGACGAGGGGGAAACTACAAAGTGAACTGGGAGTTTCCAAAAGTAAGGTGCAAACTAGTCAGAAGTAATATAATACCTAGTTGAATTTTGGTGCAGTTTTCAACAGGATTTGGAAATTCATTTTTCAAGCTCAAGAGTCTGCAAACATTCTCGTATAGAATTGTATGAGGAGATTGAGGAGTTATTTGTTAGACTACACAGCAATTTTCAAATTCTGTTGTCATTCGGCTCATTCCGACTGGCAAACTCTATTAATTAGGCTTCTATTCTACTATCACGAAATCACTTTCGAGTCGGTCCAATTCGTGCTTTAAGCCGAAAGGCCTTTTCCCCAAAGATATTATTTCGAGATATATTCGATAAGCCAGCCCGGCTGTGCCAAACCTGTATGTGGCTACTCTTACAAACAAACTTATATTTTCGCAATATTATACTCAATTAATTTAAATTAACCTCATGTGAGTCCATCCTAAGGGACCCCAAGCTTGCATCATACGTATATCAATATCTTCAGAAGCCAATCCATCAGAGAAAAAATATGAAAAGATACACGTTGTATAAATAAATTCTAATCCCATATTCGTGTCTATAGGTAGGTATCAGCAAAATACAGATGTTGGGACTAGCGGCATATCATATTTTTCGTACACTCAACCTTTCATATGATTCCGCAATATTTTGATTGAAATATGGAAGATATCGTATCATGAATGGCTTTAGGTAGTTTAGGGAAATATCAAATATTATTTGACGATTGCGGAGGAATATGAATTTCACTCGATATTCGTGTACGTAAGAAAAAGCTACTGTAAACTATATCGTGCAAATAATTAGGTAATTACTTGGTTATTACAAAAACCGACTTTTAATTCTTAACCATGCAAGATTACTTAACAAAAATTCAGTCGCTTAAAAATAGACTCATACAATTTAACAAACGGGTTTAGTCGATTCAACCGGCTGTGCAACGAAGCGATGCCACAAATAATAAAAATAAAAAGAGTGTCTAACGAACCCACAACGAGTTAAACCATACATAACTAAAGTTATAGGTTATCGGTTCAATCATAGTCTAACGTGAGAAACCCATACACCGACTTTGTTCTTAACGAGATCAGAATCCCAATCGATAGCATCTCCCTTTCAAAACCACTTCCGCGGTTATTATAAGTTCCTTATTAAAGCTATGATATAATCCAATAGTACATTACGATACTTGTGTGGGAATGTGCGTGATCGTATGTGATTGGATTTATCAGCTGCAGATATCAATTGAAGATAGGAGATATGAGATAAATACTACAACCGATCTAAAATAGGAGAAATATCACAGTTCTCGATACTCTGTGAAAAGTTTAATTCAAAATTTGTCATAAAGAACATTAATAAATAATAATATGTAAATATTATTGAAAAAACAACATTGTTCATTTCTTTGGATTCGTAAGCAACCGAAGCACGCGACACTATATTCGAATGTTTGTAAAATAATAGACAAACAATAACAAAATACTTCAGCGGATGACTGCAGCAATTAACATAGGCATAGTCTACACTTATGCAATACAAATAAACATAATGAAAATTATGATAATATTATATCAAGATAATTAAGAAACAAGTACAGATAACATGTAACTGTTAATTACGAATGTGTATTCGAGCTCTTTCCCGAACAGTTACTTTAATTACAATTTACAACCAACAATCGCACCGATACTCTCCAACTAAGTAATAACTTATATACTAACTGACGTAAGATAACGTTCGTCTGCAATAACTTCCTGTTTTTACTGACTAAACACGTCACACACTCGAAAGGCATTCAAAACACACGTGTAACTGAACCAGTTAACAACCTCAACTCACTAAAAACACTTTAACCTCATCAAATGTTTGAATAGCAGTGGCTCAAATATGACAGTATCATAAACACACTCGAGAGCCGTACTATGTTTCACAGCTGATCGACGTACATATCAACAAACTCACCTTATGGTATTACTGTAAACACTACATCCCATCGATGTACAAAACGTTCGACTCTCAAATAGTATAAACTTCCTTTGTGCACTCTCGAATTGGAACAACACTGAAATTCGTCGACGACACGCGATTTCCGTGAACTAAAAATATTTTTAAAGATTAAGGGTCGCGTTTACAATGACGCGCCCGAGGACGAAGGGCGTGCGACTCCGAACGCGGTCGGCTGACTACTGGCTGCTGGCTCGGCGGACTCGTGTCGTTGGAGTGCACAGCCATCAGGTGCGACCAAGAGGTACGACTCGGCGACAGTTAATTGATGCGGTATCAGACGTGACGTGGGATAACATCGAACGCTCATATCCTTTCATACATCATTATTATGTCAGCACCGCATTCACAACGGCAAAAAATTCCGTCTTCATAGAATGTACAGATATATTTTCATTTTCAAGCCTTTGTACATTTGTACCACGGTTTGCGTTCGTACTTGTCCCCATTATCGACAATACACTACTGCAATGCGAATCCGATTTCCACAAGGCGAACACAATAAAATCAAAATGTGACAACGTCGTTACGAGGTGAGCAGCATCCAGTTCTGCCAGATGCTACAACTATGTCAACGGGTGCGCTCATTTAGATCGTTAAACATAATTATTAAGGACGCAAAAAAGGACTATTTACAGGAGAAAGTTCGAGAAGGCCTTAGAAAGAATAAAAGCGACGAGATCTTGTTCGTAATATACAAATTGAACATACTCAAGGACCTTATAAATTAGCCAGAGCTTTTTAGAGTGCATACTTTCTGCTTGGCTGCACTCAACTTCCCACTTCCGAGCTTAAAACAAAACTTTTCCGAGATATTATTAAAAGAAATAGCCTGCATTTTTGGCTCGAAATGTATATCCATTAGCATCCCAGGAAGTTAGACTAGATAAACAAAGGAATGGCCCCGGGCTCTCCAGAGAGAGAATACCAGGCTTAAGTGTGCAGAAATTTCCAGGGTTGGAACAAGCGTAAATTATAATAGTTACCAAGGCCATTATGGACATGATTCCCAGTTCGTAGCCCAAGGGCGCGGGCAATGCAGAATGCACAACCGCTCTGTTGCTTCGTAATAGAACCGCCGCACTCG
Source organism: Noctua pronuba (assembly GCA_905220335.1). Taxonomy (NCBI): domain Eukaryota; kingdom Metazoa; phylum Arthropoda; class Insecta; order Lepidoptera; family Noctuidae; genus Noctua; species Noctua pronuba. The sequence continues at coordinate 12,285,264 of LR999908.1, forward strand.
ACCGTAGACGCAATTCAACCTAGGGGCAATTTATTAGCCCTACTCGTAATAATGGAAATACCAACAGAATTTACAGTTGTACATTGTACAAGCTTTATGAGCGGGTGATAATGAGAAATTGGATCAGATAGAAGGATTAGTTCAGTCGAGCCTTGAATAATACTGACACGGGACGAACAAACGGACAGCAGAAACACTCGTAAATTACATCGTGGAAAAGGTACGGTTTACATCGAGATGTTATCCGGTCCGACCTTCAACTCTGACCAATTATTTCAGCAAGAAAGCTTTGAAGGCGCGTCCAATCTGATGGGGAGCACAAAGCCGAGTGAGGCCCGCCCCTTAACACTTTCGTCGAATATAATACGTAGAAAGCCGAAGACGGCCGTGATATTATCTATAGTGAGCTAAAAATAGCACGTGGCCAAGATAACATTGTTGACGGTCATGTCCCATCCTAAAACATGAACCTTGTTAGTTATTGGCAAACAATAGACAGCCATTGCGCATTTTGTATCCGAAATGGGCAAACATGTTTTGTGTTATTTGAGGTAAATTGATTTGGCTTGTTGTTTACGCCACGTGACCTATAACCTGTCTTGGCAGCCCATTGCTGTTATCTAGGAGTCTATCACAGACAATTTATTTATGAATAGGGTGAGTGCTGCCACCAACAGTCAATCTTGAGATCTAGAACGTGCGTGAGGCTCAATGTTCTTTTTGTCCTAGGGTTCCGAACTTTTTTTGAATTTCATAAATCTGTTCTCCTATACTTCATGGAGTAATAACGTTATTTGTTTTATACTTAACCCTCTAGTATAAAGGGCAGATTAAGTCCCAGACTGTACAGACTTTCAAAGTTTATAAATCCAAATCGGTAAGCTGCTGAAAGTTAAATATTAACTATGCCTAATGGATCATTGAAATGCAGCCCTGCATAGCCATTCTGAATAGTTTGCTTCGAAGCACATAATTATTCAATTGCTACGAATATTTCATTCAAACATAAAATATGTATGATCATGTTGTTCATCATTCCATTGATTTTATTTGTCTGTCATTCCCGTTACCCGTAATGATGGGACACGCAATGTCCCATAGCGAGCCGTTAAATTTTTATGCTTTTATTTTAAGAGTAGATATGAAATTTTTAACCCTCAATGAAACTTTTCGATACAATATTTATATTGGAAATGTTTTGAATTTCTCGTTAGTGGACAAAATATGCCGCGGCCAGTGTCCCTTCGTCCAGCATACTCACCATGGAATCCTGATATTTCATGAATGTCAAAAAACTGTTCTGAAATAGTGCTAAATAGTGCCCAAAGGAAAAAAATAGTGCTCTTGTACTTGCGAAGTTATAGCCATAGTTCGATGAGTATGCTGGACGAAGGTTTCGCCCAGCATACTCACCTCCGTCCGGAGAATCTGTATACGCTTCAAACATAATTCATACTTCAAAAAATAGTTCCCAAATAGTGCCAAACGGTGCCCAAAAAGAAAAAACAGTGCTCGAATAACTTCGGAGTTATAGGCTTCGTTCAGTGAGTATGCTGGGCGTAGGTTCTACGCCCAGCATACTCACCTCAGTGCGCGAATATCGAACGAGCTATAGGTACAATTTACGTCTCAAAAAATTGTGCTTGAAATAGTGCCCAATATCAGTCCAATTTTTGCTTGACTTTTGACTTAGAAAACCATTAAATTTTAATGTAAACTTCTACATACTAACGTAAAATGGGGTACAGTCGTCGACACATGTTTTTGGACAAAAATATTAAACTTTCTAATTGTAGACTTCATGTTATTGGAAATAATTATGGTATTTTCTCACATGTCAAAAACTTTCGATTAAATGCATTATTATATATTTTATAAATAATAATAAATGAATGAAACTTTAAGCGTAAATGAAGTCTATTACTTCATTGCATTGTGCGTTTCGATTGCTTTGTGACACAAAATGGACCCTTATCACCTTCAAAATACAGATCAGTCTTGTCTAATAATCGTAAGATGTTAGGGCAGCGCCATCTAGTATTTAAACATAAACATATTCATTTGCGTCGCGGGCGCCGCGCGTCGCTTTGTGACACAAAATGGACCCTTATCACCTTCAAAATACAGATCAGTCTTGTCTAATAATCGTAAGATGTTAGGGCAGCGCCATCTAGTATTTAAACATAAACATATTCATTTGCGTCGCGGGCGCCGCGCGTCGCTTTGTGACACAAAATGGACCCTTATCACCTTCAAAATACAGATCAGTCTTGTCTAATAATCGTAAGATGTTAGGGCAGCGCCATCTAGTATTTAAACATAAACATATTCATTTGCGTCGCGGGCGCCGCGCGTCGTAAGCCCCATACCTATTGACCGTACGTGCATCCATTACTGCCACACTATATTGAACTTTATCACATGAGGAATACAGGTCAATTCCGTAAACGTTGTGGTACCGTCCTTGATCCGGAAAATGATTATTTTGAATAATTTTGTCAGTTGTAATGTAAGCATTAATAACAGCAACTTTATTTTTCATGCATGATTTACTTCATTTGATATCTTAATCCTTCAAGCGCCGTGATCTAGACAAAATATATAAAATCATTGTTCCTAGCTACCGGGGTCCCATGCGACGCGCGAAGGCTTAATCATATTATTATAAAGTATTATTAAAATAATGTGTAATTAATAATATTGCGATTCTAAAGTAAATACTCCCTTACATAGACAATTAATAATTTACACAAGACAAAAATTGTTAGAAAGAAAGTTAATAATATTGTATTCGACTGTACTCAATGTAATGTATGTAGAAGTTTACAATCAAATTTAATGGTTTTCTAGGTCAAAAGTCAAGCAAAAATTGGACTGATATTGGGCACTATTTCAAGCACAATTTTTTGAGACGTAAATTGTACCTATAGCTCGTTCGATATTCGCGCACTGAGGTGAGTATGCTGGGCGTAGAACCTACGCCCAGCATACTCACTGAACGAAGCCTATAACTCCGAAGTTATTCGAGCACTGTTTTTTCTTTTTGGGCACCGTTTGGCACTATTTGGGAACTATTTTTTGAAGTATGAATTATGTTTGAAGCGTATACAGATTCTCCGGACGGAGGTGAGTATGCTGGGCGAAACCTTCGTCCAGCATACTCATCGAACTATGGCTATAACTTCGCAAGTACAAGAGCACTATTTTTTTCCTTTGGGCACTATTTAGCACTATTTCAGAACAGTTTTTTGACATTCATGAAATATCAGGATTCCATGGTGAGTATGCTGGACGAAGGGACACCGCGGCCATTGTACCTATACTTTTAATTAGATCAGCGATATTGTGTGTGTTTCATGAACAATTAGTGACGAAACGGGACCTTTTACCCTAAAAATAGAACAAGACATTTAGCAACCTGGAAAATGGGGGTATCCCTCAAAGCGCAACTATTTTTAAGCGCAACCAACTAAGCGCAACTAAATAATTCCTCGAAGCGCAACCATGATTTATTTACGATATTTTTCATCATGGTTGCGCTTTGAGGAATAATTTAGTTGCGCTTAGTTGGTTGCGATTAAAAATAGTTGCGCTTTGAGGAATACCCCGAAAAATGAAATAAAAATTTTCTTTCAACTAAATTTTTTTTACACGGCCGAAGCATAAAAACTGAAGTAAAAAATCTTCAGTACACTGCACACGGCAGCCATGCTACGGAAGCCTTACCTTTGCGTATAATTTAGAAATGCCATGAGAAGCGACAACTAATTTCCGTACTAAGGAAGTACTCGGAATATCTAGATTAATTAAATATTTATGCTTTCAGTCTAGACTCAGAGACATGTCTTACGGCTGCAACTTCCCTCTAACACTCACTCCGGGAGTTCCATTAATTAAAATAACCCCATCACGTTCTTCTGCTGTATTTTATTATTCCAGTCTTCGCTAACATTTTCATTGTTACGTAAATAACGGTTGTGGCCGTTTATTTTTTTTTGCTGTCTTTCTTTTCCGCGTGTATTTGAACTATTTCTTCGTTTATTGAAATGAAACATCATGTTATTTTTCACACGTATGTTTTTTTTATGTATGACCACGCATACCTTTTTACAGAATGGTCCGATTTTAACAATTCTTTTATTGTTGGAGAAAATTAAAATCAACAAAAAAAATATTTACAATATTATGAACCGATTCTGTTGTGATTCGGTCAACATACGTATTTCTGATGACAATAAAACATATTTGGGAAAAAAGTAAAACAAAAAGTGGAAAACACATCAAGTTACACGCTACTAGCTTATACCTTCGGCTTTGCTCGCGTTCGGTAATTCTAGGTACTACCGGGATAACCTATGTGCTATTCGAGACCATAATCTTTCTCTGTGCTAAATTTCATCCAGATCCGATCAGCCGATCTTGCGTAATTGGGGAACAAATATCCATCCATGCAAACTTTCGCATTCGTAATTAATTTGCTTGATTGACGCCTCCTGAAAATCTGTATTTAAAGTTTTTTTAAGACTGCCTCTATCTAGCTCTGATACAGTCTGTTTGTTCGGAGTATTTCAAACCGCCTTAGGCAGCTTAGACTTCAGCTTAATATAAAGGTACCTACAATTCCCTTCAGTAATGACTGAGTAGTTAGGTTCGTAAATAAATGAGTAGGTTGCCGTCATGTTACGTTGGATTGTTAGTGAAATTCCAGCTGCCTCTAGAAGCCTCAAATTATCAGTCTTTTGGAAAGGAATTTTCCTTCGCAGAGATATTTTCTTGTGTCTAAGTAAGAGGACTAATTGAACAGTCTCGGTAATTATACAGGGTGGGTAAAAAATCGTGGATCAAACGAAACAAAGCTATAGTTGGGGTTATTTGCAGTAAAAATATCTATGTGGCAGACTCCTAACAGTTCATCACATTAAAAGTTGGTTTTAGAAATACGAAATCGTGACAAAAGTTCTGTATTTGCTAAAAAAGGCGATAACAGAAATCCTTTTGCATTTTCTTATAACTATAAATTTTCGCGAATTTATATACCGTATAAAGTGTGCAACATTATTTATACGTAGCTGGCCAACCCCTTTTGTTTGAACCAAAGAAGCAGGCATGCTATATTGTCTTCATAAATCAATTGAAACTTTAATTAGAAAGAACATCTACCTACTCTATCGACGACGTAGTATCTTAACACGCTTGAAATTCACCCTCATTTCGCCAGTTATATAAAAGTCCCATGCCATGTAATATGGGGCAAGCCTTTTGCCATCAACCTGCCTGGCTGCGACTGAATTTTTCCTGATGGAAAAACCCAATGAGAGTTGCGACCACTGGACCAACGAGGCACTCATGTAAACTTAATAATTAAAGAGTTTCAAATTAATTGGTGGGCTTAGGGACAAAGTTTTTAAGTAATCTTAAATATCGCGGGACATTTACGTTGATTTATTAAGATGGCGCCTCTTGCCGTCTCTAAGCGACTTCTGGAACAATTTAGGTTAGTTACGTCACAATTCTTAATGAGCGTAAATCCTCGGAAGAATGTTTCAAAGTGACTTGAACGTGACATGTTGCTATTCGCTTTAAAAAGGAGATTAAAGGCTTACATACCTAAAACTATCGGAACCAGATTATATCGTTTTACATCATCGACATTCAGATGTACATTGCTTGACAATGGCCCTTTTTTTTTTCGGGTGGGAGAAGATCACCCCTCCCGCTCTAGGCGGAGTGAAAGGGAGTGTCAGACTCGTACTGACTAAAACCCATCCATGTTCTTCCTTTGCCCTTTGTGTTCCAGGGCCGCGGTATCTCTTTCGAACAGTCCTGCAGCCCTGGCAGGCGTCGGCCCTAGACAATGGCCTCCTCTAAACATCCTCACAAAGACCAGTCCTTGTACTTTTGGTATCCAGCTGGTCCCTTCGATCTTCGCCAGATCTTTATTTCATTGCTATCATGTTTATATTGACTGAAACACAACTGAAAAGCAGTCTCCCTAGTTAAACGTAAAAGTATCCCGGATTCCAGCTCTAAATGCAGACCGAATTTACTTAGCCACCTCTCTTAGCCAATCCCACGCGTCACTACATCAGTCCTGTCAGGCAGGTGGTAATTTAAAACATTCACACTTGCAGCAAAGGGGAGGGAGACAGACAACCATATACTAGCGGCCTGTCCCGGCTTCGCACGGGTGCATCTATTTTCCCCTAATCCCCCCCCATTTGTTTTTCTAGTAATAAATATAGCCTATGTTACTCAGGGTGAATGTAGCTTTCTAATGGTGAAAAAATTTCCGCAGCACATGCGACGTAAGATGTTTTATGGCATTTTTTTACACCTTGGGTTACGTTACTAGGTTTTAGTATGGATTCCTTATCTTTTCTAGCAATAAAATATAGCCTATGTTACTCAGGGTGAATGTAGCTTTGTAATGGTGAAAAAATTTTTGAAATCGGCACAGTAGTTTTTGAGTTTATTCATTACAAACATACACACAAAAATACAAATCTTTCCTCTTTATAATAATAGTAAGACTAGCGGCGCGTCCCGGCTTCGCACGGGTGCACATTTATTTTCCCCTAATTTCCCCCCCCCCCCCCATTTATTTTATAGTAATAAATATAGCCTATGTTACTCAGCGTGAATGTAGCTTTCTAATGGTGAATTTTTTTTTTAAATCGGCACAGTAGTTTTTGAGTTTATTCATTACAAACATACACACAAAAATACAAATCTTTCCTCTTTATAATATTAGTGTAGATGTTTCAGTAGCACAGTTTGCCTGCAGCAGACTGAAATATAGCTGGTCTGGGACAAGAATAATCCTTTAATATAAACTGGCGGTATAAATGGGGCGTTTGATATGCTCCCGTTTCCTACATAACTGACAAACTGGGTTTCAGTTATGCAGTGCAGTTTTAATAGGTTGGGGAACGTTTTGGACACGTTCATGACCAGTGATCGGAGTAGGTAGATTGATTTTTGGTACTTGTATCATAAATGCACACAGAAAGAATAACATGGATAAGCCATTTTTCCGGAAAGTAATTCCGGTATTTCCGGATTCAATTAAATATTGTTAATGTTGGTAGTGATATTATTACTGCTCAATTCAAAATTTAAAGTAAGGTATCAAAACTAAATTAATTCATTATTTATCTGTTGAATAATAAAAACAATCACACCAATAATCCACCAATTCCGGAGGAATGTCCATAGTAATATATACGTTTCGGATCAATGACCCCAGTTCAATCTACCTACTCCGATCACTGTTCATGACAGATAGATGTTTAAAGTAAAGACTTTTTTAGTATGACGACTTTTTAGAAAACAATATCCTTTTTAATATCATAAATACGAAAGTAAGTTTGTTTGTTACCTTTTCACGCCTAAACTACTGAACCGATCAACCTGAAATTTTGCATATACGTTGTCAGGTGGCCAGCAAACGCAAACGGACATAGGGTACCTTTCATACCGAATAAAAGTACTGCTCCCGAGGAAAACAACAATAACGTTCTAATGATAATAGATGGCGCGACGTGTCTTTCGAATCATGATTGAATTATATTATTGCAAGCAGAGTACAACCCGATTTGATTGTCAAATTCTAAATTAACGCGAGCGAAGACGCGGTCATAACCTAGTATTCAAATAAAACACGAACTTTCAGTATCCAATATTTGTGATTTAGCGTCTGAAGCTATGCATTTTACTGAAAGCTACCTGTTACAATTTTAAGTGTTAATAAAATGTGTAAAACAAAACACCTTGATTGTATTATGTACTTAACATTATAGGTACAAAGTGCTTAATGTAAACTACAATCAACATTTAAAAGGCAATACAGAACATAAAATAATACGTATTTACTCTTTAGTTAGATTAAGATTGCACCGAAGTGCCGACTAAAGGTCTCTGCACACAGCGGGCGCGGCGCGGCGGGACGGGACGGCGACGCGACACTGAGCAGTTGTAATGTACTAGATACTAGCTTCTGCCCGCGACTTCGTACGCGGATCCTGTTGCTTATGCCAGCGATAACGGGGTCGTCAAAATCGAAGATCTGAAACGTCTGATGTCGAATTCTAAGAGCCCGGGGACGGGAAAACAACGGGATGCGCGAGACGATTCGAGACGTTCCATATCTTTCATTTTTGTAAGTCAGAAGTCGATGCGTAGATACGCTTGGAACTGAAGAGCAATTCTCTATCCGTGAACGTCTCCGACTCGCGAGACAATGCGTGACGCTCACGATCAGCGGTCAGTCGCGCATCACGTTCCCCACTTGTCTCTAGAGACCTAGAAGTCGACGCGTAGATACGCTTGGAACTCAAGCGTAATTTTCTATCCTTGAACGTCTCCGATTCGCGAGACAATGCATGGACTTGCACGATCAGCGGTCAGTCGTGCATCACGTTCCGCACTTGTCTCTAGATACCTCGAAGTCGATGTGTATACACGCTGAGAACTCAAGCGTAATTTTCTTTCCGTGAACGTCTCCGACTCGCGAGACAATGCATGACGTTCACGATCAGTGGTCAGTCGTGCATCATATTCTTCACAGTAGATGCGTAAATACCCTGAGGTTTCCACGGAGCGAGTTGCAGCCTGATGTTCCGAACAGCATCAAGTCTCTCCTGACGTTCTTCGGTAGATTCTTGGGATCTTATGATCCTCAATCTTTTAGCTCCTTTGAAACATTGGGAAAGATTTGACCTCTTTCTAGGCATGGTTATAGTTTTATTGTGAAGATACCTGATCAATTAAAATCTAAGTGACTGTTCCCCTGCGTCACCGGGTAGGCTACCGTGTCACGAAGATAAGTGGAAAAGGAAATTAAACACTCAAATAACATAAGCCCGAAGGCATATTTATTCGATAAAATAAAAAAATAAATGGGAGTTTTGTCCAGTAGAGTCAAATTTTCAATGACCGCCTTCACCGCGTGGAGGTACTCCCAGCTTATGTTATTTTATAATTATACAGTTAAATTAGTGTTATGAAATGCCCAGCAGACCGAACAACTTTTGCTAAGACGTCATTCCTATATGTGTTATGGTGTAGCTGGGCTCTTGGAGTTCCACAACAGGTGTTCCAGATCTTCGATTTTTATAAATCAACAGAGAGTGCTCATCAGATTGAAAAATTTTTGCTAAGATGTTATTCCTATATGTGTTATGGTGTAGCTGGGCTCTTGGAGTTCCACAACAGGTGTTCCAGATCTTCGATTTTTATAAATCAACAGAGAGTGCTCATCAGATTGAAAAATTTTTGCTAAGACGTCATTCCTATATATGTTATAGTGTAGCTGGGCTCTTGGAGTTCCACATCAGGTGTTCCAGATCTTCAAATTTATTCTCTCAACAGAAAATGCTCATCACGTGGAACAATTTTTGCTATGGTACTATTTTTGTATCTCTTATAGTTTAGCTGGTCTATTGCGGTTCTGCATCAGGTGTTCAAGTTTCCAAGATAAATTATAGCCTATATGTTGCCCAGACTCAATACCTATACAACAAAAAAAAGATCTTTCAAATCCGTCCAGTAGTTCCGAAGATTAGCGTGTACAAACAAACAGACAAACAGACAAACAGACAAACAGACAGAATTTTTTTTTTGGATTCGTGCTCTATTACTGTTTCTAAACCACACCCAATTTTTTTTTTTTTAATATCTTCAATGTACAGACACAGTTTTTTTACTGTTTTATTATATGTATAGATTACGGACGACGCCACACAGAGCCGTCCCGCTCGACGCGACGGTAACCGTCGCGCCACGCCGCCGCCGCGCCGAGCGGAAATACAAGTCAGAAGCGGCGGGGACGGTGATCGACTGTGATCGCGCCCGCAGTGTGACCGATGCCGCCGCGCCAGCGTAGCGTCGCCGCCCCGCCAAGCCGCGCCCCGCTACGCCACGCCGGCTGTGTGCAGAGACCTTAAATTACTTCGTACGAGTACGAGTCTTCCTGTACCTATTCGCTTAATGACCGAGGTACCCCAGGTTCGATCACGTTCAGGCAACTAAACTTGTTTGAGTTTTCATTAGCAGGTATCAGGATGTAGTGCGGGTACTTTGGTAGGTAGGCAGGTACTATTATCGACAGTCGTGATGGGATCGTGTATGAATGCATAATTTTGCAGTTATAGTCACGACTGGTTTCCTTGTTGAGGTGGCTTTTTTTGTGGCTGAAGATATGGTGCTGATATTTGCCTAGTAATGTATTGGATTTGTTAAATGTCAACGCAAGTCATCATCTGCCTAGCCTTTATCCCAACTATATTGGGGTCAGCTTCCAGTCTAACCGGATGCAGCTGAATACCAGTATTTTACATGGAGCGGCTACCTATCTGATTTCCACAGCCCAGTTAGTATTGGGTAATACGATACCCCTTGGTAAGACTGGTTTTCAGACTTTTGGGGCCACCTGTAACGACTGTCATAGATATAAAAACGGGGCCGGGAGCAACTATATTAACATGCTTTCCGAGGCACGCAGAAAACTCGGTTCTACGTAAACATATCAAACAAAAAGGAAAAATCTAAGTTTTATTATTTTCCTTTAACAAATTCCTTCAGGAAATACAAATAACATAACCAAAACTATATTCATATAACATGAACATTATGAACTGTGCAAAATTTAGGTTTATTCTGTCGTGTAATTTATTGTCGTTTGGTTCCGGGCCAAAACTAAACCCCATATAATTATGAGAAGATAGTCATAAAATCTATGGGAGAATAACCCAAATAAATAGATTGTTTTTGCCAGGAATTAATTCCTAAAAAACATGATTATTTACTATAGGGTAGGATGCTGTAATCAGAGGCGGATTATCCTTAAGGCAAACTAGGCATGTGCCTAGGGGCGCGAGGGTACAAAGGGGCGCGCGGGCGGAATTGTAAAATAAAGAAAAAATATTTAATAGGTATAGCATAAAATTAATAAGAAGAATATATTACTTCGTCACTATCTGGTCGGGAAACATTCTGAGTGACAATATTTTTAGTAATTATAGACAGACTTGTGGTTGAACTTCAAAAGAGATGAGAATCATACAGTATTTTTTCAGTTAATTATCATTTTTAAACAAGTTGACCAATTTGAGCACTGAAGAAGTTCAAAATTGAGCAAGTACGTTAGTAACAATGTATTCCGGTGATTTAGAAAAGTGTATTGTGGATGAATGTATCCACCTGCGTTCTTATCTAACAATGGTAGCTCGAGATGGAAAACTGCCCGGAACAACCAACGCAATTTTAAAGGTTCTGAGAAATGAAGAACTTGAATCAATTTATCCAAACGTTGACATAGCTTTAAGAATGTGTGTATCGGCGGCAGTCAGCAATTGCATTGGTGAGCGGAGCTTTCCCTGTCTAAAGAGCATAGGCGTATATAGGGGGGGGGGGGGGGGGGGGGGCCGGCTAGTTGTGCTCTGCTCATTGACCACTTGTAAATAGGAAGCCGAATGAAGTCTAGCCCCATGTATCTCAACATGCAGGGGCGTAGCTACCGCCGTATCAGCCGTATTAATTATACGGGGCCCCCGAGTTACAAGGGCCCCCGACGATGAAACAAAAACAAAATCTTCTCTCAACCTCAAATATTGTTCTTGATAAAAGATAAATTGAAAATATAACTTAACACGGTCCAAAAAGCTCCAATTTTTCGAGCTCGCTTCGCTCGCTCTTTGATGAAGGCTTCACGATGCAAGTCAGGATGCTATTTTCTTAGTTTTGCAAAAATAATTTGTTGATTTTCTCTTCTTTTTGGGTTTGGCCGCACTCGGGGTTCAAAGGGCCTCCAAAAAAATTTTATACGGGGCCCTACTAGACTAGGACTAGCTACGCCACTGTCAACAAGGCACGGGCCAGGCCCTGGAAAATATCTCTAGATACGCCAATACCAAAAATTATCTTCGCTCAACTATGACAGTTATCAGATTTAATTCGTTAGCAATACTTAACATAGAATCAAACTTATTGCAATCTTTAAACTATGACGATGTTATTGTCAATTTCGCAAAACAAAAATGTAGACGCCGAAATTTTTTTTTTTTTTTAATTTTTTCATTTAAGCTGTAACAACAAGTAAATCAAAATTATCAACTTAAAAGGCGAGCGAAAAAGCTGCTTAATTTTAAATACATACCATTATAATTTCATTTTTACTTTAAATAATTTCTGCAAATATTTCAATTATTTCAAATTATATCTAACTTTAAGTTATAAGAGTGCTTTTAAGTTCAATTTAAGTATACATAAAAATTCAGACCGTGTTGAAAATTTAACCCTGTATCATTGTTTAAATAAATAATTCGTAACTTGATTTTTTTTATTCACCAAGTATTCATAAATTCTTAAAATAAATAAAAGCGCCAGACAATTCACGACGACGCGCGACGTTCGTTTCCCAAATTTGCCCGACCGAGAAAGAAATCCGGGACCTTCCGCGCTTGCGGCAGACACCTAGGCCACTATCTACAGGGTGTAAACGGACCCTTCACGAAGCCGTCAACCAAGCATTATGTACATCAAAGTCACCCTAGGCAAAAATTATTGCTGCGAAACGACTTTAATTACCTCCATGACCCGTTTACTATTCAAAGCATCCACCAGCAACAAGTTTTGAGTGCATTACATTGAATTTTACCGTAAAACGTGATTATTCACCCCAAAATAAAAAGTCGTTTCCCAGCAATAATTTTTGCGTAGGGAGACTTAGTTTAATGTACATAATGCTTGGTTGACGGCTTCGTGAAGGGTTCATTTACACCCTGTATAGGGGCGCCGATGAGATGCCTGCCTATGGCGCTCTCAACGTTTAATCCGCCTCTGGCTGTAATACTACATCATTGAGAGGATAACCACTGCCACCAGCAGCCCAATTGCATAATACACAATTACAATCCATAATGCTTGAAAAATTGGGCTATTCCTCAAAGCGCAACTAAAATATTCCTCGAAGTGCAACCATTAGTTGCGCTCACAAATTCATTTAAAATATAAATGTTTATTCCTCAAAGAGCAACCATGATGAAAAATAGAGATGGGTATGATGGATTCTTTAAAGATATCGACAGACAGTTTTGAATCAACTGTCTTACTACCAGGCAAACAGAAATTAACTGGAACTAAGTGTTTAAGCAACTTTTGGTCAGTAATGTTAAAAATACATTAAAAATAGTTGCGCTTTGAGGAATACCCCGAAAAATTAACCGCATAAATAACGGTATGGAAATTGTCGAACAATCGAATTGTCACAATGAAAGACATTATCAGGAATGACTTCTGTGCTATCTCAAATACATAACATATTTGCACTACAGGCTGGTCCAATTTCAGACCCATTGTTACCTCTGTTTGTTTGCGTGAAAAATAGTACTTACTACAAACGAAAAACGAACAAACAATAGGATCAAATGATGGAACAAAGACAATGCAAATATCTTTCGAGGCGCAGTTCGGTTATCTGTGACCTATGACGTTATGGCTACCATAGACTTCACGATCTTTTGTTAAACTTTTATTATTGAATCGCGTACTAATGGCAAAAACGCGCGCTTTTGAAGGTCAATTTAATTACAATTTATTTTGCTTTGTTACTATTTTTAGTGTGTTTTTGTTTGTTTTTGTTAGACGTAAATACACGTGAACATGGCCTAATGACGTTGTGTACATAGGTTATTTACCCTATGTTTTGACCTTTGTTTAATTGTTGATATTGATTAGGAATGCACATAAAAGTTTAGTGGAATTTCTCTACTAACAACTGCGGAGAAAAATCTAACACCGACCACAAAAGAAACTAGAAGATTCTTCTCATTATTTTTATTTTCCTCAACTTAGATTAAAAGTGAGAAGTTCTTTGTATAGTGTTATTTACAGTCTAGTGGTGTTCATTTCATTATGTACTTTAGTCTTAATTGCAAGCAAGTAATTAAGGATTTATCTGCGACTTAAATTAATTAAGCAAAAAGTTTTCATTTAACAAGTGGTAAACCAGGTTACCTTATCAAAAAAAAAAGTCTCTACTTTCTTTTTGGAAAAATCGGATATTTTTCTAAAAAGAATAGATAGATAGAATCCTCTTTATTATGTAGGTACACGATACATATTACAGGTAAGTATGAAAAGTAGACTTATTACATAGGGTGATATCATGGGCGATGTTATCGCTAAAAGCGATCTTTTCAAGACAACCTTGGGTTGGTGTTGGGTTCTTAATACGGGAGACGAGTGAAACACATGACAGCTAGTGACATACTGCTCCATTCACTGTTTGGATCCATGGCGCGGGCACAGCCACGCACACATAAACATTATTAGCGCACATACACAACAGTTGGATTACAGGGAGACGGAGAGTAAATACTGGAAAAGAAATATTATTCTAATTCTTGCTAAATTGACTTAAAAAGCCGGTCGCAGATATCAAATATAACAGAGACTATGTAACGATGCACTTATGAAGTCACAATTTGCAATACAATTTCTACACCCCGCAAAAGTTCATGGTAACATTGTATTGCAATAAAAATGCAAGATAACCTACTTTCGTTCAACTTTTCCAAATTAAGAGCAACCTTTGTATTATCGAGTGCGTTATTTCATGAGAATATGTGACCTCAGAATCGTTATCGCGTAACATTTTATCGATACCAAATGTACAGTCACAACCACTAATATGTAAACACGTTGAAACTTTCAAAAGTTATTCTACTGTTTGTAATTTTATGCTGTTACGAACATAGTATTACGTAATACTATTATAAAATAGACATTATATCGAAAGTCGAAAACAATAGTTCGCTAGTTCTTTTTTTTTCGATTTTTTCTAAGTGCATACATATTAGTGCTCGCAACAGTACACAAATCCCGATCCATTTGCATTGCTAACGGTACCGCGCGGCGGCCGGGGTCGATGACCGGCCGCGAAGGCCGCACCAATGGGCCCTGACGTCACAGCTGCCTAATCGGAAAATAATAAGACGGATGTTGAACTCCTTTTCAGTGAACACTATTATTAAACACATAAGGTCTATTTTTGTATTGTGAGTCGAGAACAGTTCAAGGTGCGCGGTTCCTAAATGTAAATAAATATACCAGTTTAGAAAAGCTGCGGTTTAGCAAATTCATAAATGTCTAATGGTTACAATATTTTGTCGATTAAAATCCAGAATACTTTGAACTTTAGAAGAAAATTCATTATCTTATCTCCTTTACTTGTTTAAATAAACTCATTTTGGTAACATCTTGATGTTGGTAACACATAAAAGCAGCTGTCTAACTAGAAATAAACTTTTAATGAGATTTGTTAGAAGTGTAAAAGTTTACTTAGAAACAGACTGTTCACAAGTCAAACCTTAAAAAGTTACGAATGGCCATTTAGTTTATAAAATATTTTATGAATGATTGTTGCTAGTTTATTTTCTGAATGGACCATTTGTAAAACTTTTTCTAAGCTAACAACTATACTAAGCAACCTCTCCAGATATCAAAGTTTGTACCAACCAGCTTCTTCAACAAATAAAATAAAAAATAAACACATTCAATAAAAGTAATCTGCAAAAACTTTTAATATTTTTCTTTACATTCATTCGTGCACTGACAGACAATTAAGGTGAACACTAAGGCGCTTCTCCCACTACACCGTGATCCATCGCGCAGCGCTGGGCCTCAGATTTTAACATTGTAAGAAAGTATCTGAATTTGTATAGAAAACATGCCGAGGACAACACACTGAAAACGCGTCGGCGTATGAAGAATTTTCCGCGCTACGCGATGATGCAGTGAGAGAATCGCCTAAAGAATATTTTTTAAAACTTATCCTCTAAAACAAATAAACAGACAGTTAGTTTAGAAAATCGTAATTTTGTCAATACGAAATCCTATCAGGACACCAATTTTTAAACCAATGAAAAGCTAATTGATTATTTTAAAACCAAACATTTAGGTTACAATAATTAATTGAATGTAGTAACAGGTCGCGTGCCACCCAAGCCGAGTAATTAAATCGGTTAAATGATGATTCAAAATGGTTTCCATAGAGAGCACGTGGCAAAGAGTTAGTGTAGCCCAACGTGGGGCGATAACACGTACACTCGCGTACGTAATGTTTTACGATGCATCGTAAAAAACATTCAATTCGGACGCTCTTCTTCTAATCTTCTTCTTCGTGTCGGTGGCACGCCATTATATTTTATTAGGTCAAAACTTCGCTATCTCCACGGCTTCATCGGTGGAAACTCGGACGTTGAAATGAGTAGATAATAAATATCGTGAAAACAAACATACACCCCACACTGCTCGCTTGATGCGTTATGTATGGCCCACTCCATCTTATAGAGATGAGGCCTGGGCCCCAGCTGTGGGATCTTTATAGGACCTTTATACATGAAAAGAATGACTTTATGTATGGATAGAGTGGGGACAAGAGACTCCAAAACAACGAGCCAGAAATGGCTGTTGTTGTTGTTTTCGAAAACAACTAGGTACTATTAACACTAATGCGATCGTTAATGACATGTTCAGGACCGAATTACAAGAATACAAAGCTATTTTCACATATTTGTTTTTAGTTCTAAAAACTTCGAGTCTTCTGAAAGATTTAACTAACGTACAAACTTCTTACCATACGCCAAATAAGTTTGTTAATTTAGAATCGGAGGTTCAATTAGGAAAACAAACGCCATTGCTCCGTGTAACATTCCTATTGAAGCGTCTGATAGGCCATGTTTTAGGATCGGTCAATAAAAGCTCAATTAAAAGTTTTTATTAACGGCTGTTTACTTAGAAAGGGAAAATAATTACAAGTTTTATCTGTGGTTAACTGCTTTAGTAGATACAGTTGTTCGGAATAAATGTTTGGACTTCGATACTTAGTTGCAAAAGATAAAAGTTATCGAACTGAACCAACAACCTCATATATTATTTGCTTTTGTACCTTTTCGTATCCTTTAGAGTAATAAACATTCGAATTTTATGTACTGCACAAAAATAAAAATAAACAGTGCAAAAAAATACAACATGAGATTTATATTTTGTCCGTGACAGTACATTGCATACTGGATGCAGACAGTATTTTTAGCGAGTCATTTGGCTACTTGATACCGGTAGTTAGTACCCGGTACATTATTGACTCGACCGGGTTAAATACGATCCGAGCAAAGATTTTATAGCGAACATCAGTTAAATGTGAACTGAATTAATGGTAGACAGATAAAGCATTACATCAGTAATTGGAAAATGGTCGAGGAATTTGAAGCTGTTGGGCATTACATCATCATCTGCCTAGCCTTTTCCCAACGTGTTTGGGTCGGCTTCCAGTCTAACCGGATGCTGCTGAATACCAGTATTTTACAGGGAGCGACTGCCTATCTGACCACCACAATCTAGTTAGTACTGGGTAATACGATACCCCTTGGTAAGACTGGTAAGACTGTGGCTGTTGAGCATTACATAACAAATAATGTATGGTCGAAATTGTGGAGTAATATAACATCGCACCTGTATTCACCGAAGGGTTGGGCAGAGGTGTACCGTTAGTACACCCAAATTTCGCGAGTTATGTTTAAGTCCGATGTAATAGGGTCGAGCCAAGCATAAACCCGACATGATGGCAGACTCCGGGCTGTCATTGAGAAATTCCTATTGGGAAAACCCAAAGAGACTTTACCTGACCTGGGAATCGAACCCAGAACCTCATGCTCAGCATTAGCGCTTGCAGCACTAGACCAAAGAACAGACATTACGTCACTAATTGGAAAATAGTAAAGAAATGTGAAGCTGTGGAGCATTACATAATATAATAAAAGAATAAATGACCAGGATTGTACGGAATCGTGCTCAACATTTACCGAGTTGTGCCACACAAAAGGCGCTTTTTACAGAATTCACCGGAGCTTTAGTTATTGGAATGGCGGCGCTCATATTCCAATTAGTTTTCTGAATAGAAAAATCTAGATTTTACTGGCATTGTGACTAAGAAAATAGCTAACTGTATAACAGGTTTTTTTTATTATTTGTTTAATTCTTTTGAGAAAACAACAGTAACATATCGTGCGTCTGCTTACACTGCTACACTTTTATCGTGCACATCTTGCTCCAACGTTCTCACATAATGTACCATCTCAACATGAATGATGTAACCAAGGTTTTGTAAAAAGATTCTGATTTAAAAGAGTGTCCATGGAGTTTCTTGCCCGTTCTCCATAGAGATCTACGATAGGGAATGGGCAAATACAGTACTTTCACAGTTTTTACGATACGATACGATAGGCATTACGATACCCATTGAACCAATACGTGATCAACCTTCAGAATATTCCATTTAAATTGATACCTTCGCGAGGACTCATTAAAGCGATCGGTCTATAGTCGTCATCTCAGTAGGGGATGACCTAACCTACCTTTCTGTCCATAATATCAACTTTCACACAATCCATCCATCTTTTCTGATAAGACAATATTATCTATCAGTAATATGATGTTGCTATCAGCCCACATCGGTCAATTACCTCTGAAAGGTAAACTACATGTCGTAATTAATCGAACACTCTTGTTACCGAGTAAATGACGGACAATTGGCTCCTAATTAGGCGCCAACCAGCCATTACATAGCCGTCTCCTATAACACTATTGTATCGTGTGTCAATCCTACCCACTTTTATGTCTACTTCTTTTGTGTGTCGAAAAATATAATGGAAAGAATATTTCGTCCATTTTGGAGACATGGTTCTATTGAGGCAACTAATGGTCACGTGTACGCTTCAAGGATAAGTCGGAGAAGAACTTTCTAGATCTTTTCCATTGTTTCAATACAGCATTTATCAGAAAAGTGTGGTGTTTTTTTTCAGGATTTCGATGTTGGTCATATGGGGTAAGTTGTTCAGTTTGATAGTATACACCAGACTTTATTTTTATTTTTTAGAACGTTGCCCCACACTAGGAATTTCTCCTGTATCGTGGGTGGGCTTATAAACATTTAACCCTGATATGGGTATGACATACCCTAATATAGAATTCTCGATATTGATAACTGAAATGACTTTAGAATAATACTTATTTCTGTAATATATTAATTAACATTAGGGAAATGAGATAATATGATAAAATAACCCAGTACTAGTTATAAAAGTTTTTCTACTTCTATAAAAACAAAGTAGTAGTTTTTTACGATACGTTGTTTTTGTATCTTTAAATCACTCCCCGCACCCCTCCCTCCAGCTACCGAGCCAGCCGAATTCCAGGTTAAGAAATATTTAGTGTTTTACAAATCGGCGGGTATGAGATACCCGACCTCATTCACGCCGGGTTAAACTCACATACACAAACACCCAGACCCGGCACATCTACCTGTAGCTCATACAAATATTAGTTCCGTGCGAGAATCGAACCCGCGACACGCAGCACAGCAGCCAACCGTGAGGCAAATATGATCACACCTTGTGACACAAGCTGTATATCTAAATTGCTTACTCTGAACATAAGAAACAAAACAAATGTCTATACTTAATATTGTATTGTTGGTTGGTCCTTGAGACAAGAGGGCCACGTGTAAAAACGGCCGGCTTATCTCAAACCTTTTTGAAGCTGAGACCGACGTGATATCAAAATGAAACGGCCGTATTTCTTAGGGAAGAATGAAAGCTTTCGAGATAATAATTTCGTATTTAGGGAAAAAGATAACACAAAAGAAATGTCCTTGGGCGTCACGTACGTCTTCTATTTTTCTATTATATCCTTCATTTTGTTACGTTGGTCTAATGGGTGCCAACTTGACTTATGAGCGTGAGGTCCCGAGTTCGATACCTTGGTCGGACAACTGTTATTGGGTTTTACCATCAGGAATTTCTCAGATAATAATTTCGTATTTAAGGAAAAAGTTAACACAAAAGAAATGTCCTCGGGCATCACGTACGTCTTATATTTTTCTATTATATCCTTCATTTTGTTACGTTGTTCTAATGGGTGCCAACTTGACTTATGAGCGTGAGGTCCCGAGTTCGATACCTTAAAGTGTTATTGGGTTTTTCAGGAATTTCTCAGTAGAGTGACGGAGTGGATGTGTGTTCAGTTGATGATATTAGGCTCGCACTTGCCCGTCGCTTCGCCGTACTATTAGGTTACCTCTGCCTTACCCGCGGAGAATACAGGCGTCATATTACGTTACCTACCTACACTTATTCTTTATCCAGTTTCCATAGCCACTTAGCCACATACCTAGATGCATCAGCTAAGTAAGTACGCCACGTCAAAGTATGCAATTTCGTAATCCGCATCGGGTGCAGCGGCATCGGAAACCAGGTCACCTACATTCAGGAATATGGGAACGTCGAGACGTCTGGCGTCCTGGACCACAGTAGACATAATAGAATCAACATACAGTATTACAACTTGGCACAATAGTTGGAATCGACTCACAGTCTCACACACATGCAGCGCGTTTATTCGGATTCTATGCATGTCGGGGTTAACCAAAAGTTAAGTTGCCACTCGCGTTGGAATTCACAAAAAGGGCTAGTTGATTTACTGTTTATTTTTACACTGTGCTTGGACGTAGTGCAACTTGTGCAAAGTTACTCTTTTGATAGCCTAAGTACTGTTCTTTAAAATGTCTTTGTGTGAGTGTGAAGTACGAGAGGAGTTCGAGAACTCTCGGGAACTTTCGGGATTAGAGTGATGTTTTCGCTTGAAAGAAAAGCAGAATGTTTGCGTTGGCTGAATAGCTTATGCACACAACTGGGAATAGAAAGATAGTAAGCTGTATATCTCGAAGTTTACTCGTTGCGCTATTGTGGTGAACCGACTAGTAGCACAATAGTATTATGCTTAGTAAGAGAAATTAACCAGCACAGGCGACGTCGACGGGATCCTAATCCTAACTAATATTATAAATGCGAAAGTAAGTTTGTTTGTTTGTTACCTTTTCACGCCTAAACCACTGAACCGATCACCCTGAAATTTTGCATATACGTTGTCAGGTGTACAGAAACGGACATAGGGTACCTTTCGTCCCGAAAAAAAGTACTGTTCCTTAGGAAAACAACAATAACGTTTTTATGATAATAGAGGGCGCAACGTGTCTTTCGAATCATGATTGAATTTTATATTATTACAAGCAGAGTACAACCCGAATTGATTGTTAAATAAAAGCGAGCGAAGCCGCGGGCAAAAGCTAATTGTTTTATAAAAGGTAAAATTAAATTAGTTAGTTAAAATCAATAAGTTTTATCGTGTTTAAGATATCGATCATCGTGACATCTACGGAGTATCCCTAGCAAATTCATTTTGAAAAAATGTACACAATTATTTTAAAAACATCGTTATTGTCGCACGTCTGAATGTAACAAAGGTAACAATTAAGTGTTACAGATCACCGACCCATGACAAATTAATCTAGATTAATTACTGTGACAGACTGAACGCTTTTTATTTGTCTACCACTAATGATACTGGGCCAAATAATAATTAATGAATTCAAAGTTATAACTTCATTATCTATCCTAACTAATTTTATAAATGCAAAAATAACTCTATCTGTCTGTTACCTTTTATGCCTTAACGGCTGAAAGGATTTCGATGAAATTCGGCACACAGGTAGACTAAGGGTAAGGATTTAGTTTTGTCCCGTTGGTACACACAGCGTCAGTAAGTGCTAACCCCTCAAGCTTTAACATTTTAAAGCTTGAGGGGTTAGCACTTACTGACGCTATGTGTACATTTTCGTGGGATAGTATCCGATTTAAGCGCGAGCGAAACCGAGGGTAAAGCTAGTAATTTTATAATTAAAACCGTTGACACGGAAGACTAGAGGACGCCTGTTATTGAGCGGCTGAAATGTGATAAAATCTAACCGGGTTAAAGCTTGGTATTCACACAAGTTGCATAATAATATTTCGCATATATCCGTTAGTTTGAAAACCGCCATTAAAGTTTTACTTTTACCGCTTCCTGTCAAATATCTAGAAGAAAAGAAGACATTGTTTATGCCGTGACATATTTTAAAATAAAAATGCCTCGTTGGTCTAGTTAAGCGATACTGCTGAGCTAAGTCTTGTGTTCGGTTGCCTGATCGGGCAAAGTCTTGTTGGGTGTTCCTATTAGGAATTTCACAATAATACCCCAGAGTCTGCCATCATATTGGGTTTATGGTTGGCTCGCCTCTTACTACATGGGATAATGGGAGTCAAACATAATTTGCAAAATGGTAATGTGTCGCCAGCACATCACGTTACCACAAACTGTCAAAAAGGAATGCCAATTTTAGGCCCAAGAATGCCCAAGAAACTTATTTTATTAAAAAAATCTTATGTAAATTTTACGTAATTAACTCTGCTATTCACGACGCGATAAAAGTTGGAAAAATATTTGAAAAAATAAAAAATATTGAAACAATAACGAAATTCTGAATCTGTGGCTAATAAGGTGGAATTACTAATTTGTCCTTTTGTGTAAAGAAATTCCAATGCATGTATTAAATATACATTTACAATCGTCTTACAATACATAATATAATAAATTCAATGATCCAAATAATGCGCCGGTCGAAAAAAATCCTTATAAATGAAAAAAAAACCTAAAATGAAAAAAAAAACCTTATTATTTTGAAAGAGTTTTTTTAATAATATTCTTTTATTTTTAAATTATTTGTAGTGTATACTAATATTAGCATTCGGTCTTACACGCACTCAGGGCCTTAATGACAATGGCGGCCTGGCATTTCCCTTTCTCCAAATGATTTTAAACCATATAATGTTGATGATTAAGTTTACAGTTAGTAGTTAGTACTGTACGACTGTACACCTCTGCATGCTCCGTTATGTTATATTAAAATAATTAGTCCATCACGTGGCTAATCTATTTTCATTGTATGTCATGTTTGCACCGATGAACCCGTCCCAGTTGTCAGCCAAATGGCTGCTATAAAACAATACATTATACGCGCGTGTTATGCACTGAAGATATAAATATACAATTAATATTAATGTAAAATATGTAGATTTTTAATATCGTTATTCTGCATAAAGGAGAATGGGCAGAATTGCCCTGGCGTCCAATAGCGTTAAGATATATACCAATAGATAGATCTCTTTAAGAAGAACATTTCTTATTCTGGCGACTTCTCTCGATTCAGAGTCAGAGAGGAGCTACAGAGGTCTAATGTTGAGGAATTAAGTTAGATTAAATACTGTTATTTCGTAAATTTTTTAACTTTCATTAATACTGTACGTTTCAAACATCATATTATAAGCCTATAAACATCATTTTCAAAATATTGACATCTTAAAATGCTATTTTAGGAGCAAATCCTTACTGTAACAGTAACTTGGATAGATCGTTAACACAACCCCAACGCCCAATAGCGTCAAGATATGTATCAATGGATTGATCTCAACAAGAAGAATATTTCTTGCTTTGACAACTTTTCTCGATTCAGAGTCAGAGAGGAGCTACACTTCGGTGCCTAATCAACTACCTAGTTAGATCAATAAAACCGAACAGACTACGAATTAGCAAAAGTTGTATAGTAGCAAATATTATAATTGAAAGCTCTTTCGAATGGTGTACGTCTTATAGCTACTGGTTACCCAGAAAATGTTAACTTCGGTGCTCAATTAGACACACATTTAGGTCAATAATTCCGAATAGACTACGAATTAGCAAAAGTGGTGCTAGTAGCAAAAGTTCTCTTTGAAAAGCTCTATCCAATAGTGTATATCTTATAACTATTAGTTGCCCGTACACTCTTAATTGGTTGTAAATAAAATCTTAACTTCGGTGTCCAACTAGTACCTATTTAGGTCAATAATTCCGAACAGACTGCGAATTAGCAAAAGTTATGTTAGTAGCAAAAGTTGTCATAGAAGAGCTCTCTCCAATGGTGTATATTTTATTGCTATTGGTTTCCCAGAAAACGTTAACTTAGCTGCTCAAATAGTCACCTATTTATGTCAATAACTCCGAACGGAATAGGAATTAGCTAAAGTGATGCTAGTAGCAAAAGTTCTCTCTAAAAGGCTCTATGCAATGCATCATATGTTATTACTATTGGTAACCCAGATAACCTTAATTGGTTGCCAAGAAAATTTTAACTTCGGTGTCCAACTAGTCAGCTATTTTTGTCAATAACTCCAAACGGAATACGAATTGGTGAAAGTCGTTAAATGGCAAAGGTTTTTCTTGAAAAGCTCTATACAATGATGTATATCTTATTGCTATTGGTTACCCAGAAAATCTTTACTTCGGTGCTCAAATAGTCACCTATTTAGGTCAATAACTCCGACTGGAATACGAATTGGGAAAAGTCGTGTAACTGGCAAAGGTTCTAGTCAAAAAGCTCTATCTAATGATGTATATCTTATGGCTATTGGTTGCTAAGAGAATCTTAACTTCGGTGTCCAACTAGTCAGCTATTTAGTTCAATAACTCTGAACGGACTGCGAATTAGCAAAAGTTATTTTAGTACCAAAAGTTGTCATTGAAAAGCTCTCTGCAATGGATATATGTTATTGCTATTGGTCACCCAGAAAATCTTAACTTCGGTGCTCAAATAGTCACCTATTTAGGTCAATAACTCCGAACGGACAACGAATTGGCGAAAGTCGTGTTTCTGGCAAAGGTTCTCCTTGAAAAGCTCGATGAAATGGATTATATGTTTTTACTATTGGTTACCCAGACAACCTTAATTGATGCCAAGAAAATCTTAACTTCGTTGTCCAACTAGTTACATATTTAGTTCAATAACTCCGAACGTACTACGAATTGTCAAAAGTCTTGTTAGTAGCAAAGGTTCTCCGTAAAAAGCTCTTTTCAATTATGTGTATCTTATGGCTATTGGACCTTGGGGCATATGCCTATACATGGATGCCCATTGTCCTTTATTGGGAGAAAGCGGTAAACACAGGTTCCAGTGCTTTAAATGTTTAAATTAAATAACGTCAACGTTGTTTTAAAGAAAGTTGAGTGATGTAGTAAGTAATAATTTACAATAACGATATATATCGGGGCTGCGGGACTGTTCGAAAGAGATACCGTGGCCCTGGAACACAAAGAGCAATGAAGGAACATGGATGGGTTTTAGTCAGTAAGAGTCTGACACTCCCTCCCACTCCACCCAGAGCGGGAGAAGTAATTTGATGATTTCCCATCCGTAAAAAAAAAAAAAAACGATATATATATTTTTTTACTTATTCAAATTAAAAACTGGAAAATTGAGCCTGCAAGTTGTAACCACCGTTAATACATAATTCAAACCTTAATGACTTCAATTAGGATAGAATACAAGTTTACAGACGTGTAAATAAAAAAAATATTTATTTATTTAACACTTCAAGCACAAAGTACAGAGGCGGACTTAATGCCATAGGCATTTTCAACCAGTCAACCAAAATTGTAAAACTTTTTCATGAAAGCCTTTCAAAATTGATTACCCAATTTCCAAAACCTATAGATATAACACACTGGCTAGTACCACGAACAGTAGGATCTATACGGGGTGTAAACAGACCCTTCACCAAGCCGTCAACCAAGCATTCTGTACATCAAACTAAGTAACTTTACGCAAAAAAATTTGCTGGGAAACGAAATTTTTTTTTGGGGTCAAAAATCATATTTTACGGTAAAACTCAATATAATGCTCTCATAACTTATTGCTGATGGATGCTTTGAATAGTAAACGGACCATGGAGGTAATTGGAGTAAAGTTAGAACCTTAAAAAGTAGTATTTAAAAAAAAACTTGTGAAAAAATTGGAACTTTGACCCCCAATATCTCCGTAACTAGAAGGTTCCCAGGTATGGTCCAGAACAAAAAAATGATCACAATGACGAGGAGAACAAGTGCCTTTCGGCTTCGTTAAGGGTCTTTTTACACCCTTTATACTGACTGAACAAAAATAGTTTCCATTCCACAAAACTTTCAAAGGTAACACAGTCCGCTAAATCAATTTTCGGTGAGCACACATTTGCGTGAAACAAACACAGACATATCGATTTCCAGTTGGTATCGATATTCGAAATCATAAGCGACCACGTAACTAAGTATACCATGTATACTGGTGCACACATTCGATTCGGCAATGTTTGTAGAAAAAAAAAGCCGACTAGAAGTAACTAAACATAATTCGGCCTACGAGCCCTGAATCATGTTTCAGCTCCGTAAAATTTCAGCTAAGCCGAGCTGGTTTTTTTTCCACATAGTGACACATCAAGCTATTCATTTCCAATATAACATGGCCTCGCTTTGTATAGATTTCCAGTACATTGAGATATCCGTTTAAACTGGTTTTGTATAGCTTGGTTGGTCTTCGTGTGTTCATGTAGCATCCCTGAGCTTTCTCACCCACCAGACGATCTATTCGTGGAACTATCTGCTCATTTCCAGGTCTGATGATAACTATAACTTGTAGCTACGTTCCACGTGTTCTAACTCCTAACCATAAATCATCTTTTCTCAACTATATTGGGGTTGGCTTCTAGTCTAACCGGATGCAGCTGAATACCAGTATTTTACATGGAGCGACTGCCTATCTGACCTCCTCAACCCAGTTGGTACTGGGTAATACGATACCCCTTGGTAAGACTGGTTGTCTGACTTTTTGGGCCACTGACTACCTAACGACTGTCAAAGATCTACAAATGACACCCGGGACCAACGGCTTAATGTGCTTGCCGAGGCACGGAGGAAACTCGGTATGTAATAGGTGGTCACCCGTCCAGACCAACCTAGGCAAGCACGGCTTAACCTAAAGTTCGACCCGAGCGACTGTTATTATTTAGCCACGAGTTCCTGCTCTCCGAACCATAAATCGATAGATTTTATATGCATGTCCCGCTTTATTCGTGGCGGCTAGTTGACACGCGATTGCGCCACATTCAATTAACATTCGATGCAACATTCGAATTATTCGATTAGTTTCCAATTGATATTCCTTTCTTGTTTAGTTGGTAGCGCGAATTATATTTTGAATACGATTGATTCGGATGGATGATGGATGATGATTGTTTTTGCATCGAATAATTAATCGAGTGAAATGGAATACTGTTAGTTGGTCTATTACAATGCTATGGGAACTTATTTATTTATTTATGTACACAGGAACACAGGAACTTCGTTTGTTTACTTATTTTAATTTACAATACCTAATAGAATTTTTCCTGAACAAGGAAATAATATAACAATAACATACTGAAGCCCTTTGTATAAGATCTAAGGAAGATACCTGAAAACAATACCTCCATTTTTCTTAACCGACCCATATTGATAATTTACAATATAATATCTGTATAATAGAAATAGTACTATTGAGATTCCTGCCATAAATACTTGGGATGGACAGAGATGGTAAAACGCGAGATTTATTTATTACCAAAGAAGTCTGCAGACGACGAAAATACGCACAGATTAAAAAGGTGAAACTGCCAAACTTGTTTTGGTGTTAAATATTGATAGATGGCAGATGAAACTGTCGCGGAGACGGATTATGTTTTAATTTATGTATCTATGGTTCATTTAAGTTTAGTCTCAAAACTTAAAGAAACTGGAATATAAGTAGATAACTATTTAATGACAGTAGACCTCGCAAGAGATGGTGGGACGAGCTGGAGAAAACTAACGACCAGTGGTCCACATTGGCTCTGGATCGAACAATTTGGAAGTCATGGAGAGAGGCCTTTGCCCAGCAGTGGGATGAGACAGGCTAACAGTATCAGTAACTTTTAAATACGTTTAGCGTCTTATGTAGATATTAAACTAGTTACTCAATTTATGCAGTTTTCATAATTTATTTGTATTGTTCTAAGTTGAGTACTTTCTCAGAAAACAGTGATCACTTTTAAATAAAAAACTATGAAGTAATTAACTGCCATTCATTTTCTAATAACTTCTACAATATTTTTTATTAAAGCATTACCATATCATAATGAAAATGCAAAACTAAATTACTAGAATCTCTTAAGAACTTTTAACTTGTTAATGTAAATTGTTCTTTCAACTGCAAACTACCTTAATACCCTGCTTGTTAAATTAATTGCCTTTCAAAGAAAACCTTCATATTTCATTTAAAAACACTACTTTACACAATATTACGTTTACCGAGTGACCACCGATAATGTTTTCAAAGAAAAACTAATGTTTCCGATGTATAAATGAGTCACAATGACACGTGAAAAACCGTTTACTTACACAGAAAAAGCAGAAACACTTACCGCGAACTTTGATCGCGCCGATCTGGTAGTAGCACCTACAGATGAGGAGCAGGAAAACAATCCAGGATATCACGATAGGACCATCTTGCACCAGTAAAATTTCCATCTTGTTGACAAACAAAACACGGAGCGAACAGACGAAAAAGACCACTTTCAAACTATCTATATACGACTGAAGGTAACTCTTTGTATTTTAGACAAAAAGTATAAAAAAGTTTGTGGGGTAGACGCACGGCACGGTGTCATCGGTCGACACTAAAGAAATGCGCCTCGAATGCTTGGCACATGCGCGGGAGTCGAGATCCAAATAACCGGCGAAATTACACGTTTTAATTAGTGTTTGTTTTTTTTTTGGGAAAGTTCGACACTATAATGATTAATGATTGTCTTTTTATAAAACAGTTTTTACTAAAAATTATAATATTAATTGTTTTTGAAAATTTATGCTAAAACAATTTTCTAAATCTTAAACAGAAACACAAGAATGCCTCGCTTCACATGCTGCAATTATCTCACATACTAAACACGTCGCGATCCAATCATCGATCAGAATGGATCAGATAAGCGCGCGCAACAAACGAACCGCGTCGACTGACCCGCGCCGGCGCACGCGCCTCTCTACCCGAACATATGTCGACTTGTCGATGGTACAATACTCTCGTAAATGATAACTAAAATAAAACCAATCTCCCAAGCGGAGAAATGGAGAAAAAAAAAGTAGACGCGGTATTCTAGACTCGATAACTTGGGGTTCAAGATCGTATGTCGATGACCTATGTAAATTAGTTTTAACAGGTGGATGCAGGCTTAAAGGAGATAGACGATGTGGCTTTTTAATTACGTCACGACTAAAATAGGACACAGCTAAGTAAGTTTTATTACAGGTCCCGTCACGTAAAAAGAACGCTGAGCGACAGTGGACGGGATGTGTTTGCGCATGTTATACAGTCGCGTCCTAAAGTACTAACTAAGCTATTGTTTTATAATATAAGTATATTTGTTTCATTGTAGAACCGTAATAGGTACTTTGCTAGCTACTTAGTACTTTGGAAAAGGCTGGAATAAAAAAAAATAGATTATTTGAGCGGTCACCGTTCTTTTTACGTGACGGGACCTTTACCAAACAGAACTACATCGATAAATTCTATTCGGTCTTTCTTTATCTGTGGTTAGTTCGTAACCTGGTGTCAGAGTTTTTATGCCGCCCATGGGCCTCTGACTTGGCTTTACATGCCGTCAAGAAATATCTCTCAGGCATGCTGGTTTCCTCACGATGTTTTCCTTCACCGAAAAGCAAGTGATAATTATACTATACGCACATGAATCCGAAAAATCAGAGGTGCGTGCCTTGGGTTTGAACTCGAGACCTATGACTTGGCAGTCCAACGGTCACACCACTAGGCTATTCGGTTATTCGGTTTCCAACTGCGATAACTTTTCGTTTATTCGGTTTCAGTTGGACCAAGTTTATAGCTCGAATTGTTCGAATTGATTTCTGGTTGGAAACGTGTGTCAAACACAAAACATTGAATGTGAAATAAAGTATTTGCACGTGAGTGTTTGGGACAAAGGATATTTAAGGTAAATTGGAACAAA
Source organism: Noctua pronuba (assembly GCA_905220335.1). Taxonomy (NCBI): domain Eukaryota; kingdom Metazoa; phylum Arthropoda; class Insecta; order Lepidoptera; family Noctuidae; genus Noctua; species Noctua pronuba. Next base: position 12,315,071 of record LR999908.1, read on the forward strand.
GGCTTCTTGAGTAAAATTTTCGCCAAGTCACGTGGTATTCAGATGAGTTTTGATGTGAGACTGTAAGGGGAGAATCATAAAATAAACATGACTGTATCTTTCTCATATCACGTCTTTTTTGTGATGAATTTTAAAGCACACATTATGATGTAAATATTCTTCTACTAGCTGTTACCCGCGACTACATTCGCGTGGAAATTTTGATGTGAATGTGTGACAAAAAAAAAGGAAAAAGTTACCTGTGTGAGATTCCAAACTATAATCTAACTCTGTGTCAAATTTCATCCAGATCCGTTCAGCCGTTTTGGCGTGATTGAGTAACAAACATCCATCCATCATGGTAAGATTCCGACATATCCATGAAGATGGAAAAGTGTCCATGCTTCTAGAGTAACTCTGCAGATATATTAAACTTTTAGATGTATTCTATAATGGTAGCACATTATTCAGGATCAACTTTCAAATGACAGACATGATTGTATTAAAAGTTCAACACGTGTGTTAAAAATCATGCATCCATTCATACATGAAACATTTGTATTTTAAAAGCTATTTTGACGTAGCTACACGTTTATTTAATCACAGACGGTTGTCGAGCTTGGATTTCGAATTTTTATTCCCGAATGATTACTGTATGCGAGAATGTTTTCTATTAATTTGAATTTTGGAGAGCATGGCTGGAAAAAGACTTGCTAATTGCGGCCTAGGTCTTTCACACTGAGGGCACCAAACGTTGGGCTACAGGACTGTTTGAAAGAAATACCGCGGCCCTGGAACACAAAGAGCTAAGAAGGAACTTGGGTAGGTTTTAGTCAGTACAAGTCTGACACTTCCTTCCACTCCGCCCAGAGCGGGAGGGTCATTTAAGAATAATATTCCATCCGAAAAAAAAATTGCACCAAACGTTACGAGATCTTTCAGAATAGGTCTAGGGAAGTGACATGGATTTTTTCGGAAAGAATTTCCGTAAAATTTCCAGGCAACCCCATTAAATTGAAAGAATACCTTTAGAGGCATACGGGGTGGAAAGGACACAGACGAAAACGGTTACCAGGTAATCAGTACATCATTCTCAGGCCCCTACATAACAATTTTTCATCATTAATGATTTGATCATCATTATGATTTTTAATCATTAATAACTCATGACAAATCTATTGTATTGTAAGGGGGCTCAGAATGATGTACTGAATACGTGGTACCCGTTTTCGCGTCGGTGTCCCTTCTACCCCGTATTGTGTAATATTATGTAATAAAAAATTGTCTATCTGTAACTCTTACGCCTCATGTCCAATGAAGTATCCCTTCCGCACGACTAAAGTTTTTCTAAAGCAAAGAAAGTACCTTCAACTATTTATGAACACGCTTGCTCGCTGCATTATATTCTAGCCATTTTAGACTACGGTATAAAGTGCAAGCGACTTCACGACATTTTTCTTTAGAATAAGTCAGTGGGGTCTCAAGTTCCAAACAGTATGTACCCCAGCTCTTTGGGGAAAACACTCGTTCTCATAATGCATCGTTCACTCTCTTGGCAAGCAAAAGAAAAAAATAAAAGTGCTTCAAAAGTTTGCGAAGGAAATACATTTCGGTAAATATGGCGTAATTGAAATGAAATATAATTCCCATGAGCCTTTATGTACTTCGATAAAATATTGTTTGTCTACGTGATGTAATTATATTTTGAAAGAACGAATACAAAAAGCATTACTTGAAATGTAAGTTATTTTATAGAATCTCGGTCAAATCTTTCTGCCGTCTCATAAGTAAGGGTCTATAGGGAAATTAACTAAAACACATGTAGGCACTTAAGCTATCTTACTGGATCTGTCCTCAAAAGACGATTAGGGACTTAAATAATGTTATTTGACCTTCGTGTTACAAATCTAAGTTTCGCGTGCGGATAAATTTTAGGACCCAAAATATCTAGATCAGTTATAAAATAAAAGTTCAGTTGAACGCGATCAACGCATTTAAATCAAGAGCTGGCAGTGTCGTTATTGTTAGGGAGTATTGATACTGAAAGATCTTGAACGCCGTTTAGTCGTGGTAACCGCGTTCAGTTTTATTGGTGAAATCCGCTTTTAGTGTTACTTAGATTAAGGTGGAAGCGCCAAGGTAGACCGCGAAATTCAAATTTACTTACGTCAGGCTGTTTGTTGAACAAAATATTATTTACGACCGCTAAACACGTATGTATTTACAGAATTATAATAATTAAAATAATCCTCCGAGTTCATTAAATCCCATTGAATGCCTATTTCAAGAAAAAGTCATTCAATGGAATTAAATAAACAAATAGCAAAATACGCAAAAAAAGAAGTTTGCGGGCTACCATAGCGCATCCAAACTCAACCCTAAATAATGTACCTGTTAACTACTCTATAGATCTCATAATACTGCCATCACATATGTAAATAGAAGTTCCAGTAAAGCTAAATTCCGACCGTTTTCACAGGGGCTAAGCTCCGAATAGGGTTGCCCAAAGCTGGACTGGAATATTCCGTTATTTACGAGTCTGGGAGTCCGAAATGGATAGGTTTAAGGCAAAAGGCATGCAAAATGGGTTTTTCTGAATGAAGAGCAAGGCTTGCCTTTGATCCAAAGCGATGAATGTGGGCCTAGGAATTAAGTTAAATTCTTAGGCTGAGACCAAAAAAGCGTATTTTTTTGATCTGCGAGTGGCGTAAAATGAGTCACGGAATTTACGCTGTATTCGGTTTCATACTAAAGTCGCCGTGTGGTACACACGGCGGCACATGAAGCTGTACATTTTCATTATAACTTGGCCTCGCTTTGTATAGATTTCCTATACAATGAGAGATCCGCATAAACTGGTTTTGTATAGCTTGATTGGCCGTCGTGCGTACAAACAGGTGTATGTAAGTGTAGTATGAAATCGGATGCAGCGTAAATTCCGCGACTCATTTTACGCGACTCTCAGCTCAAAAAATCACCCTCGTTTGGCCTCAGCCTTAGTTACAATTCTTTGTACCTTGAATTACAGTTTGTAGTTTTAAGCGAGTGTTTAGTATTCCAAGACTTAATTAGCGTTTTAAAAAGAACGTGTTGAATTAAATTTTCGACTTCAAAGCTGCCTTTGGCAGAGCTAACGTATTTTTCTAGTTAAAATGCCAACCCTAAGTAACCGCAAGGCCGACAAGTTAGCCCTTTTATGTTTATAGATCGGAAAGTTAACTGTTCGTGAATCATTCGGTCCGAAACTTAATAGGCTTTAAGTAGATGTAGGTATCAGTGGCGAAGGTTTCATACAAGTCGATTCCTACCGGATTCCCTTTGAAAAACGGCACAGTCAGTATTCTGTAGACATTCATTAAATATGTACTCCGGCTTACTTCTTATAAAAATTGACCTTTCGCTACTAGTAGGAATGTATGTGTGTTTGTTATGCGTTGTACCTACCTATGTTTATTGTATTTTTTTTTGTTATTTTGTATGATGCACGTCATGTCCCTGCGACAAATAATATTTTTTCTTTCTTCTTTCTTTCTTTAGGAAATTGTACCTATGATATATACACCTTCGTGGTCTGACCTAGCTATACCATGAATCATAGAACAATCAACTACTCAGGTCTGGTTATGTATGACTTATGAAGTCATGATCCTTTACAGGTAACCATTCATCAAAGAAAGGCCATAAGCAAGGAATGTTTTGTTTTGAGCTACTAAGGTCTGGTTGTCTATGACTTATGAAGTCATGATCTTCTAGAGGTAACCATTCATCATATAATGGCCATAAGCAAGGTGTGTTATACAGGGTGTAAACAGACCCTTCACGAAGCCGTTAACCAAGCATTCTGTACACCAAACTAAGTAACCCTACACAAAAATTATTGCTGGGAAACGACTTTTTTTTGGGGTGAAAAATAACCTTTTACGGTAAAACTCAATGTAACGCATTCAAAACATTGTGCTTATGGATGCATTGAATAGTAAACGGGTCATGGAGGTATTTAAAGTTAAGTTATAACCTTAAAAACTAGAATTAAAAAAACAACTTGTGAAAAAGTTTGACCCCCAATATCTCCGTAACTAGAAGGTTCCCAGGTATGGTCTAGAACAAAAAAATGATCGCAATAGGGGGGAGAACAACTGCCCTTCGGCTTCGTTAAGGGTCTTTTTACACCCTTTATTTCTTCTTTATAAAAATGCAGACATGATTCACCTCGCTCCTTCGATACTAATTTTAGAAGTAGTTTAGTGTAACCCCGACTTAAAATATCAAGTGTCTTCGCGTGGGGGCATTCGATTTTAACATGAGCGTCTTAAAATATGCTTTTTGCTTTGTAAAGGTGATATTTTGTTTTGTTTACCGTGTAATGCTCTTTAAAGTATGAGACATAAAGTTATCGATGTCAACTTTTTCGTCCCATGAGAGTGTCTTTTCATTTTCGACAGTGAAAAGTCTAGCTGTTTGTGTATGTGAGTTTAAATGTTTGTAAACGCACCGACTCTACTGGAGAAATTCCTAGTGTGGGGCAACGTTTTATTTAAAGAGGTATCACATACTGATTTTACATAATAGGAATGATAGGAGAAATACACACATGGATTTAATTATGATTGAATAAGTTGTTCCGTGCCGTGAATTCAATTGGCTCTTAAGTGAATTCACTGAACGGAACAATAAACATTATGCTACCATAATACCATACCGTTTACTACGCTTACTTATGCACATATTATCACGAAATCGCTTTAGGCTTACTGAAGCGTATTTCTGAAATCCGTTGATTGGACCGCCGATCTACGGTTCGTAATCCGTAGGAAGTAATATCCGTCAGTTACGATCAGCTTAATCTATTGATGTTCGAATAGGGATGCTTTTGGGAGACCTTGAGTTGCGGCGAATAGATTTTTTGGTAAAGGGTTGATCGGCCAAAAGGTGGATGATCTAACAATGTAGCTATTAGAAATTAAATATTAATGCAGTGTGAAGATAGCTGGAGCCCTTAAATTCATTTGAGGTCACCACAGGATAGTCCGGTTGAGCAATTTTTTTTTTCCTCTTAGGAAAGCTTACAGCTAGGATATAGATAGTTAGTGAAAGAAGGCCAATTAAAAGTTTACACTGACAATATTAGGGTAGCACAAGAAACAGTAGACAGGCAAGAGAAAGTAAGAATAAGTAAGCACTCGGAGAGAATTAAGAAAAGGTTTTAGTGATCTTCAAAGAAGTTTTTACACAGTTTTTTTTTTACCACCAGTGTTTAGGAACACTGGTGGAGAATAAGTCATGCTCATCAACACTCTGACACATCGAGTTATATGCCCTGCTAGCTCTTATTATATAAGAGTTTTGTCGATATGTGCACCGCACAGAGGGAACATACAAAGGTTGTTGATTCCTTAAGGTGAAGGATGGAACACGCAGCCCAATTTTGCTCATCAGTTCAGAACAGTCGGCAAAATATTGCAACTTTATCGAGTTGAACTGCGAGTGGCCTTAAATAAAAGAGAAAACTTTAAAAAAAATGTAGATGCTTATAAGTCTAACGAGGAAACTCACCAAGGTATGAGAAACAGACCACGCTCTAAAAAGTCTAACTTAAAATCGATCAACTATTGAATGTGGAAACTGAATATTTTAGCGGTACGGTCTACTAGCTAGCTTTGAAATATAATACCCCACGAAACGAAGTTCATTCTGGTGCACTATTATATTACTGGCACAGGTAACTTACTTATTAAAGTCAAGTGCACTACATTGTAAGGATACAGCTCAGTCAAGTATTACTAAGTTGCATAATGGTGCTAGAATAATGGTAGTTTGTTATAGGAAGTTAAGTTTGTATGGTACTTAAGTTAATACTTTGAAGTCAAGGTGTACCTGGAGCTTTTATATTCTATTATGTACAGGGTAAACTTGTTGTTAAGATCAGCCTTATTTTGTCTCGATAGTTGAGTGCATATTGCATATTGGGAATTAAGCTCAGCGACAGAATTCGCAATACCGCAATACGCTCCAAAACTGGAATCGCTGATGTGGGGAACAAGACTGCTAGGTTGAAGTGGGATTGGGCGGGCCATGTCTATAGAATGCATCAGGACCGATGGGCCAGAGTCGTCACGCAGTGGGTGCCAGAAGACGGGCTTCGTCGCCGAGGGAGGCCTAAAAAACGCTGGCGTGACGACCTCGACGCGTATTTGAGAGATAGGCCAGAAAAAACCGCACGGAGAGAAGAATGGAAGGCTATGGGGGAGGCCAAAGAGAAAAAAAGTTGAGTGCAAGTACCGTACTTATACATAGAGAAGAATTCCGAGGCACAGAGGTCTTGGAAACCAATGAAGAATCGATGGTTTAAACAAAAGGTGTACTTTTATACTCCTTTGTAAAATCTTATGTTTATGTGTTGTTTCACGACGACGTTTAGAACGAAACAATGGATCATAGTGTTAAACTTTATTCGTGTTGCTAAAATAATTTGTCTCCGTAATGAGAAAATGGCGTGTGATTTTTTTAAAGGAATTTGTTGCGATGGCTGCTGGTGATGACTATACCAATATACAGGATGGAGGGACACCGATGCTCCAATGATTATTCAGTAACTCATTCTGAACGCCCTTTCCTTCAAAAGTGCAATACCTACACGGAAAAAATGTACGGAATAGCTGTTTTTTTTTTCAATTACCTATCGATGGATTTTTTTTATGTGGGGGTTCAGAATGATGTACTGAATACGTGGTAACCGTTTGTGCGTCGGTGTCCCTTGCACCCTGTATTGCCGCCGTAAAAGCGGCGCATTTCAGAAAAGAAGATGGGGAATAGTAAGCCAGCTTAGCGCCTTTTTTTTTAGTAAATAAGCTTATTTATCTTTACATTTTACTTCATATGCGGCCTTTGTGCTTAGTACGTTCTTTGACAGTCGTTACAGGCTGTCAGAAACCCACACGATACGGATATTCTGACAACGCGACTTACCAAAAAGTAACATATCAAGCAGTCACGAGTTGTGGAGGTCAGACAAGCTGTCTCATCATCATCTGCCTAGCCTTTTCCCAACTTTGTTGGGGTAGGCTTCCAGTCTAACCGGATGTAGCTGAATACCAGTATTTTATATGGAGCGACTGCCTATCGGACCTCCACAACCCAGTTAGTACTGGGTAATACGATACCCCTTAGTAAGACAGGTTGTCAGACTTTTTGGGCCACTGACTACCTGTAACGACTGTCAAAGATCTACAAATGACAGCCGGGACCAAGGCTTTACGTGCTTTCCGAGGCACGGAGGAAACTCGTTACGTAATGGATGGTCACCCATCCACAGACCAAATCGACCCGAGCGCCTGTTTATTTAGCCACGAGCTCCTCCTACAGTAGACACTCACTAGCTGATAAATTAAGAAACAAATGCTTAATTGCTTGTATTACGTATTATATTATTTAACAAAAAAAAATATGACAGCCATTAACTTTGCCTCCCTCTTGGGAACTTAGTTTTTGCAGGGGTGAAGCGGTTTGTCCTACTCTTTTAATTCAGTCACGTAAAGGTCACCGTCATAGCGTGCTAATTTTTTAACCCACTAAGTATTATAAATGTCAAAGATTATACAACATAACATAGCCTGTAATCCCGGAAGGGTTAGTCAGAAGTGTACCTAAACTTGCGAAATGTGGGTGTACTATTAGGTACATCTCTGCGTAAGATTATACTGTACTTAATCTGGTGAAATGTGGGTGTACTATTAGGTACACCTCTGCATAAGATTATACAAGTCTCGTTATTATGTATTATTTGTATGGAACCCTTAAAACTCCAATACAGAATATGTTACATATTAACCTTATGTAACACGTGACGAAGAACTCATAACTTTCAGATGAGCTCATAAAAGTATAATATCTGGATATCCATACCTCATTTTGAATTATTAACAGTCACATTTTTTTTTAAATAAAAAACATGCCTTTTACGTTTCGAAATCGTACACGAATGGTTCTGCACCACCGTTATAAGAAACGAGCAATAAACGCCGAAAAATAGTATCTCGTCTGGGGACTCCTTCAATTTTTTTCTTATTCTATTATTTGTTGTTTTAGAGGACACAGTAATACGCACCCTGTGAAAATTTTAAGTGTCTGCCTGTTACGGTTCTAAAGTTACAGGCCAGTGACAGACGGACGGACGAACTGACAGATCACGGAGCCTTAGTAATAGGTCCCCGTTTGCACCTTATCGGTATGGAACCCTAAAAACATCATGTATGAATTTTTCGCTCGAGTTCATAGCAATAAGTTATGAGACATCAACGTTTCAAGAGAACTAAACACTGAATTTATCACGTGTAAACACCCACTAACATCGCTCACTGTTGCTAGACACGCTACTTGAAATAAAAAACTATGTAGTACATACATGCTAGTGGAAACTTTGAAAAGTACACAACATGTACGGCTTGCGAGCGAATTCATTCACGTTTAATCACACTGTATATGTCACTGTCCTCTGAAAAATACTGTGACGGTGTCCAGTGGTTTTCGGAATTGCCACTACATCAAACAAAAGCAGGGATGATTGAAATCTTTGTTGGTATGACGTTTTTGGAAAGAGAAAAGTAATTTGGAACCAAGAGAAAAATTGTATATGTTATCTTCGCACTGACGAAATGACGAGCGGAGATGAGCGAAACGGAGAGGTACGGTGCGTAAAAGCTAGGGTGTATCCACAGAGGCTGTGCGGATAGGAGAGAAGATGTGCAAAGCGGCACCGATCACCGCACGCCGCCGCTCACAGCTCACCGCATACCGCACACAGCACACCGCTCACCGCACGCTGCTCACGTCTTTTCTCGACTCCGCATGCCTAAACAACTACGAGACATCTCCTCTTCTCTCTGCTCAACCGTTTCCACTCAAGCTATACGGAGACGAGAAATGTAAATAAATAACGAAATTCTATTTATTTATTTATGTACACACAAAAACTTATCAGGACATTAAATTAAAATAGAAGAGCACAAAGGGTACTGCTTATTTCATAAGAAATTTCTTCCAGCAGACCTTCGAGAGGAAAGTTTCATTAGAAATGTATACACATGTTCTATTGATGGTTTACACCACATTTACTTTCCTCTCGTCTCGTCTCAGCTTCGGTGGAGTCCGACCCTAACCCTTTGGGCACTTTCCACCCATCTCAAAAACAGATAATAATTTAGAATCTTTTAATTTTAAATACCTTGGAACTTTCTAACCGTTTACTGTCAAGGAAAAACAAACACCGATAAAAGGGTTCTACTGCCCTTTGTTCTAATTTAAAGTCACTGAGCTAAACAGATCGTTCCGGTAAATGTCAGGCGTAGGTGGCTGATAAACAGTTTACCCGTGGACCAACAACATAGATAGGTTGCTGGTTGGAATCCACCTACTTCTGTTATGACAGCACGAGGATTGGAGATAGGAACTTCTGGGAGGTTTAATGTTGATTTCTTGAATTATGCTGGTAAGTTAAGCCACCTCTTTACACACACACAAGGTGTAAACAGGCTGACAGACAGACAGAACATCAAACTAAGTAACTCTACGCAAAAATTATTGCTGGAAAATCAATTTGGGGTTAAAAAACACGGTTTCCATAGGCCTCCATTAAACGCACTCAAAACATTGTGCTGATTACTGGTGATGGATGCATTGAACAGTACTGTGGTCTTGTGAAGAAGTTCGAACTTTGACCTCTAATATCTCCGTAACTAGAAGGTTGTCAGGTATGGTCAATAAAAAAAAAAAAATCGCAATAACGGGTAAAACAAGTGCCTTTCGGCTTCTTTAAGGGTAAATTTACATCATTTAGTTAAAGATAAAGTTTGGATGTGATGAGATGAGGTCCAATCCTTATCATTTAGAATGAGCAGTGGCCCAGCGGTATTGGTAAAAAGAGGAAACCAGTCGCTCAACAGTGGAAAAAAGAAGCTGATGATGCCTATACAGCCCCCTTTCACTCTTCAGAATGTAACGAACACAAAACCGAAACTCCAAAACCTTGCAGCATAAACCGACACTGCAAATATAATGAAATGAGGTTTCTAAACGAAAATAAACCTCATAATCCACAAACATTATCCTTGTGGTAACGCTCTATTACATGCAGCAATGTGAAGGACGAGATAGGTAATGTTAACCTTGACCCAGTTTTAAAGGCTACACAGTTACCTGTTGTGTTTAATCCACGTGCCGAGCGTTTGTATTTTGACAGGACCCCCGGTGTGACCCCGTACGTCAAATGGGCCTGTTAGTGATGACAGCTGGACATGGGAAGGCTTCTAATCATTGCTGTAGTGGAAGAAAAAAGAGAGATGCACGCGGCTAAAAATGGGTATTGTTTTTTCAGAAAATGAGATTACACTACTGAGATATGACATTCTATCATAGCCTCCTAAAATATAATAATAATACCAGCCTGTTACTGTCCCACTGCTGGGCAAAGGCCTCTTCTCATACAGAGAAGGCACGAGCATTGATCACCACGCTTGCTCAAGACGGGTTGGCGATTTCAGACTTATATTAATTATAAGTCCAGGTTTCCTCACGATGTTTTCCTTCACCGATGTCTGCGATGTCCAAGATAAACTTAGAAAGTACATATGAATTGAAAAAGTCACATTGGTACTTGCCCGGATTTGAACCCACAACCTCATGCATGAGAGGCGAGGCCTTAACCTCTGGGCCATCACAACATAGCCTCCTATTGTGACTTATTGAAGGTCTTGATTTTGGGCCTTAAATTTTCACGGAACGTCCATAATCAGGTATCAGCTAACATACAGGGTGTACGGCCCTCCACATAGAGATGGGGTGAATTCAGTATATCACAGTAAGGAATTATTTCAGGTATGTTATGGGAATCCAATAAATTTGATTTGTTTTATTTCCTCTTACGAAATGTATCGTTACCGTGGTAAAACGTAACGAACGGCAAGCGCGACGACGAGTTCGATGAACTCTGTAGCTAGGCAGGAAGTTAACAGCTGATTTCTGGCGTCGTACGTTAGAGAATTTCAACATCCATTTTTGGATTTTTTTATTTTAGCCGTATTATTTACATAAATGGAGTGCTGCGTACAGGGAATGTTATTTTACATTGAAATAAAGGAATAGTAACTGAAAAAAAAAAACCGGAAATCCGCAGAAAAATTCCGGTGGAATATGATTCAAAAAAAGGAGCTGAATGCACCCTGTCAGTTTGTGGAGGGCTGTCCCTTACACCCTGTATATCGTCAGTCAACTCCTCGAAGTCTGGTGACTCTCCCAATAACTTCAAACGGCACTATCCTCGACTAAAAGTTCATTTCTTCTCGTATGCACCTTTCTATTATGAAGGACCAGTCATGTAAGGTCCCGACCTTGGCCCACTTTTAACACCTGACCAGCTCGTGGCAAGATTTACGTTTTACGTGCATTTATTTTTCGAAACCCCTAGCGGCCCCGGTAGATATACAATCGAGTATAAAATACGTAAAATACTCTAGCTGCTACGGTAATTTACGTGTTTTCAGTAAATTGGTTTTCAGTTTTAACGTGTCTTTCAGTGTAGTTAACTGCTCGTGTTTTATGCTAGCTAGAGCTGAAAATTTTAAAACAGCTGGCATTTCGCTTACCTTATGTGGGTGAAAAGGTAAGTTTATATGTGTCTACTTTGCATAATGCTCTATTGCGTTTACCGCACTTAGAACCATTTTTTTTTCGGATGGGAAATCATCAAATAACTCCTTCCGCTCTGGGTGGAATGGAGTGTCAGACTTGTACTGACTAAAACCCATCCATGTTCCTTCTTTGCCCTTTGTGTTCCAGGACCGCGGTATGTCTTTCAAACAGTCCCGCAGCCCCGGCAGGCATCGGACCCCTTCCTGTGTGCTGACATCTCTTTGAGGCGCGCGTGGAACACGAACGCGCCATCGACACGGCCTGTTGTCGTAAGACGGACGGACGGCGAGCTAGGCAATACTCACCGTCCACAGGTCCAACTTAGAAACATTGCTTTTAAATCTAAGAAAATGGTTCAAGCTTAGAAACTCCTTTATCTTTTATTTATCTTCCCGCAGAACATTATATTGTACAGAATACAACTGTAATTTTCTTTTTAATTCTCAATGTTTCAGTCGAGGGCCACAGCCTTGTCCCGATTCACTGGCCATCCTGCACTGACCTCAGGATTTGATGCTTAACACATGCATGACATATTCGTAGGTCACTCACGAGTTGAATTTGTTAGTACTTTTTCGTTTGACACTTTCATTTGCGGAACTAGTATTTGCATTTTGGACTAGATTTATGTTAAAACTAGCTTTTGCCCGTGACATCGCGGTAATTTAGAATCAATCATGATTCAAAAGACACGTGGCGCCATCTATTATCATAAGAACATTATTTTTTGTTTTCCTCAGGAACAGTACTTTTTTCGGTATGAAATGTACCCTATGTCCGTTTCTGTACACCTAACAACGTATAAAATTTCAGGATTATCGGTTCAGTGGTTTAGGCATGAAAAGGTAACAAACATACTTTCGCATTTATAATATTAGTTAGGATTAGGATAAGGATAATTCACAAAAACCATGTTATCACATTCAAGACAGACACACGAAAAGTGAATTAATATGTAATGTGTATAGAATATAAAATAAATAGAATATAAAGTAAATAGAATAGGATTTCAGGTTCTCTTTTCGCCAACACCAAACATAAGGTAAGATCCCAAACCCGCTTTTCTTCCCAAAAGCCGAAGATAATAATATTTAATATCATGATACATCCAGACCACGTTATGCCCCAGGACTGCTATTAAATTACACTCGTAAAAGGACACTCGACGGCCATATTTTATTGCGAAAATATATCCATTTTGTATTACCTACTCTCTTTGAAATGCTTCCGTGGCAAAATGTTACTTTTCACTCGGGTTACTGCCGCTGTAAAAATGCTATAACTTTTGTCTTATTCTAATTAGTGAAGACTTCGTAAGCATTTTGCGAAGATGGTTTTCCGTCTTTTACTCGACGTGTAACCGAGACGGAATATCTTTGATCTGTACCAAGGTCCTTTTCGTAATTAAAATTATTTCAAAGCTCCCGAACAGTTTCTACCCTCTCCAGCTAAAACATTGACATCGGTAGAAATAGATTCACCCAGACGGTTCCTATTTTGTGTCAAGGCAATATGTAGATTCGCGTATTCCATATTAGGAAAAGTAAATTGCTCTGACATACTAGAAATATTCCTAGACGGTATAGTTAATTCAATTTGTTCGCATAGGGGGGAGATCGATGTATACGATAAAACGAAGCACTCGTGGGACGTTGTTTACTTAATGAAACATTACTTACTCCACCGGAACGTACTTAGCGACACCTTAGCTCTTGTTCCCGCTGGAAACTAATGCATAAACTTGAAACGATCGTAGTTCTAAGACAAACAACCTTGCTCCATAATGCTGGCAGGCTAGAGGCCATGAGAACACGATCATAATATTCCTGCTCCACAGCTCCTTAATAATTCATGGTGAGGTTGGCTCACACGTACGACTCCAGGCTCAGCCAGCACGTCAACTCCGTAGCTCTACCTGTGGCCTATAAATTGAGCTCATTTGAATAATAAATTGACTACACGAACGTCTTCGATGGATAAAATATAGACGCGGACACGGAATTCTTTGAGAGTGGCTAACGTAGTACATTGAACTATCTGGAAACGTACGTCTACAAATGGTATATTATTTAACACGAGTTTCCCTTTCACTTCAGGGTAAAAACCGCGAAGAACCGCAGTCGGCAATCGATGGCTCTAATTGATACGTTAAACGAAGCGAAATTGATAGACACGCAGTTTGATTTTCTATCCAATTATATCTGTTTCGATTATTAAGTGAAACGATATGCTGTACTTTCCGAGAACTATTGTTATCGTTACGACAGATCATCTTCATTTCGATCTTTCGTGCACGACTATATTTTATTATGTAAATAAAATATGATTGACGATTTCTTGAAAGAAACTAGCAAAACACTGTACGTACTTAATTATAGCAATAAGCGCGAAAGAGAGCATAACAATGGTATTTAATTAATAGCAGCCGGAATGTGTTTAAAGATACCGCTTCTTCAATCAACAATCGCTCATAATCATGAGCACGATACTGAGAATCCATAACCAAACATTTAATTCCTCAAACAAGGAATGCTGGAAGTGAAAACAGAATGATACTTTCCATTAGCAAAGATGGATGAAGAACTATATACGTATTTGTAGGCGATTACACCTGTGTAAGGTTCGAATTCAAATGCAAAGGGTACGAGGCTACGCTAAGGTAACGTGTGCCAATAATCACGGTAACAATAGGGTTGCCTTATCCAGGTCTAGCTGGGACACCTGGTAAAGATAACAAGCAAAAGCTTTATGTCAATTGACGTTAATGGTAAAACTGAAACTACACGGAACATAACATCGCGAGCAATTTATATCCAAGAATTGTTGAACGTTTGAAAATTTAGAAGAATTCCACAAAGCTAAGCTGAAACAGAATCTGCTGGATTATAACTGTTAAATGATCTTCTGTTAAATACTTGAAAGTTTAAACAATTCGTTTAAATCGCCCACTTTAAATTCAGGGAACAAATTCCGTATAATAAAATTTGCAAATCGGGCCGATTCATTTAAGCATCGGAATAAAGGGACGTGTGTGGGACATCAACATGTCCCGGCCTAAAAGGGGGTTAAAGGGGTACTTGGGACTTTCAACCCTACGTGTGCCGACCGGGTGTTTGGCGTGTCAACGTGACTGCGGTCACGGCCGGACGGTAGAACGCAGAAATAGACTGAGGGCGTATCTTTGACAGGTCGAAACGTATTGTTATTTTGATGTCATTGTACCTGGTGATAGACGTGAGTGGGACATCTGGCTCAATTAGAATAGTTAGAAATGATAACGTAATTGTGCCCAAATAAGTTGAGTTTGGTTTCAACTAACCAAAAACTTAACATTCGTCTTGTTATTGAAGAGACATCGACTGCAATCCAATCATTATTAATACAAATTCTGCGCCATGAACGTAATTCAAGCCACACCTACTAATCAAACGAAGGCTTAAAATCCGCAATAACCTGCTAAACTGCATTTCACACGCGTGAAATCCAACGGTTATTGCAAATGAGCAAGGAAAAGCCCTGTTTAATCTCAACCCTCAACGAAGCACTGGAGGGTCCATAACACCCCCAGAAACACGAAAGTAAAAAATTACGAGATTTTCTAATTATAGTATTAAAACGAATGAAGGTTTTAATGATTTCTGTGGGGTTAAAAGCGTGAGCGGTAAAAGCTGCCACGGCACCAATTTGTCACGAAAGAATTTTAAACTCAGTCATAATTTACGAAATCCTTTACTGTGCTGCGTCAAGAGAACCATTTTGTCGAAACGAAAGCAAATAAAGTGCGAGACAAATGGTGACAATGAGAACGCGTGAATTTTGTGCTGTTAATGCGTCTACATGTTAGCAGTTAATCGCTATGTGTTTCACAATGTATGTGCGTACATGTAAAATGTAATGCCTATTGTTTTGTTGCGTTTAAAGTTGAGAAAGTTTAATTATGATTTTTGCTCGAATATAGTCTAAGTTTTTACATTTAAATGGTCTTTAATGTAACTATATACTTCCGCTTTTATTGATATTAACCCTGAGTTCTCACTTTTAATAGTTAAAGTGATACCGAACCTCAATTTGGTTGAATAACCAATGTTTTTACGAACTTCCTCTTCTGTCAAAACTCATTGAAAATAAATATAGTAGTAGAAAAACACTTAAAATGCTAAGTACTCACCAGCAGCATCATTGACAACGGTTGGCTGCGCAAGAGTTCGCTTGGGCGTGCTGGTAGTTCGTGGTGATGGCTGCGCGCGTCGGCACGGAGGAGTACACTCCGGGCCATTCGAACGCTGGAACAATACACACATAAGTTATTAGGGAGCTGAATTAAATAATTTAAGATAATAAATAACACCCGCTAACAGATTTATTGGTAGTATAACTACTAGCCGTGTGATTAATGGAATTTTCTTTCGGCAAAAATAACAAAACTGCCATAATTACATTCATCCTTTATTTAACCCCATTAGGGGGAGGGTTTTTAAAAAGGGCTCCTCTTTTTTGGCTCACCTACGTTCTAAAAGGAACACACGTGCACAATTCAATGCAGTGTCTGAATGAAAATGCATTAAGTTTGTCCAGCAGAGCACAGAGATCAGCGAGCTTTACCGCGGTGCCTTGCAGGGAAAGATCGCTGGTCCATTTCGAACCAAGACCGCGTTATTGAGAACCAGTGGTTCGACCACTGTATTTAATTACCTAGTTCGTGATAGGTGGATTATTACCTGATGGTACAATAATCGCATGTTTGTTAGGTGTTATCGCATCATTTATAGCTTTAGAAATATATCAGCAACTCCAGTTATTATATTAATTGGTATTATAAACATACATGTATCTTTTTGCATAATGTGAATATTGAAAAATTTGCAATTTATAGTTTCGATTTCACTTGAACCGTGTAACAATAGGCACTTCTGGTAAAGAAAAATATGGCGCTAATTTTATACTGAGTACCATAATCAGTCTTCAATGTTTCCAATCCTGGGACGCTAGCCTCTCTGTGAGTGGGTGGGATGTCACAATTCTTCAGTTTTTTTTTTTTTCGTTTTTTTTTATCGTTTTGCCAGACTAGGAATTTGTCTTGTATCGTGGGTGCATTTACAAACATTTAAACTCACAAACAGCCATATATTAGACAAATAGATCATAGATATTGGTTTTAAAACAATTTCGCAGTGTTCTCCTTCACCGTTTTGAGAACTGATTGTACTCGAAGTGAAGTGCCTGACCGGGTTCGAAACCATTACTTACGAAATGTAAGTACAGACTTTCAGAGCCTCTACTGGACCAAGATTGCTCTTTGTTGAATATATAGGGGAGGATCCTCCGACCGGACGGGTGTTGTGTCTGGTGGGCTACTGCCCGACAGTTGTTGTCGGGTTTTTTCTGTATACTCTTAAGTCGCGGATACCTTCAACTGCGCGATTTAGAATTTTCATGATAGTTTTTCATTTGTGCCATAGATGGCGCTGGTATTATGTTGCTGTAGTACTTTTTGTAGTGCCCTTACAAATATACAGGTAGCGTAAAAAATCGTGGATCAAACGAAACAGGGCGATAGTTGGGGTTATCATGGTAATTCGTTGGTAGTATTTTTTTTTTTAGTTAGATTCAGAAGTTACAAATAATTTCTCGTGAGACTTAAAAGATATTGAATAAAGTGCCAATACTCATAAGCAACTAAACACCATTTTATGTTATAAAATAGGTACCCATTTTACTCTAATTGCCTATTTAGTAAACATTTTGATATTTTCTTGAAAAACACTCAAGTAGTCATAACTTTTAACGAGATCAAGTAAGGACTCTGACACAGAGATATTTTTTACTGCAAATAACCCCAACTGTCGCCGTTTCGTTTGATCCACGATTTTTTACCCACCCTGTATATAACAAAGATAAAAGGCTTTAATTGAATAGCGATGATAATATTAATGCTTCGCTACGTGATACAGAAATGAAATTAATCAAATTGTTTGTCAGTGCGAATTCTCGGTATTTCTATGTGAGATTAATGAGATCTAATTGAGTCGGCGCCACAATCATGGTATTCGATGAAATACGACGTATTTCGAAGCTTTGACATATTTATTATTTTCTATGTATTTATTTGTTTATTCAAAATCAAAATGGGCACATGGGCACTAACTTATAAAACGGCAACGGTTTGGTTGTTTCCTATGGCGAAGAACCGGCAAAAACTACATGGTTAAAGTATTAGCAGATTTGAATAACAATAAATCTATGGTAATTTTAAAAATTTCATACAAAACTGTCGTCTAGCGTTATCCTTTCACGGCGCAAAGTATGTTATCTACAGTTATGTATAGACCCTATCTATAAGTACTAATATTATAAACAGGTAATGTTTGTTTGTAAGTTTGTATGTAGGGAGTAATCTCCGGAACTAACGATCCAATTCTAAAAAATCTTTCACTGGCAGAAAACTACTTTATTCGTGGGTGCTATGGGCTAAAGGCATAAATTATATTTATATCATGCATACTAGCTGAGCTATCACAATTTTAGCGGACGAAGTCGCGGGCGAAGTACTAGTAATAAGTATTTGGAGATCGTAATGTTGTAGGCAAGAGAAAACTCCCAAGGCTCCTCAAGACCATTCAAGTGTTCTTAAAACCACAAAAACATAAAAAAGTTAGTCATACAAAGGCGAACTTAGAAGGTCGTCTCAGTCTCAACCAATTAGGCGACACGATTTCCACAGAATTCAGAATAGTAAGCGTATACTGAGAACTTAACTTTACTGTTAACTTAATACAACTAAAGTTTTCAGAACAGTCTGCGCTAACTTAACAAAAGCTTAGGTACTGAATTCCAAGGATCCGAGATCAGTTCAATATGTGCAGAAAGTGGAAAACCGGGGAACTCCTTACCTCTATCAACAGTCTCGAGTGCAAAACCCTGAATATTTGCATACTGAGAGTCTAACCTAAGCATCTTGAAAGGAGTGAAGATTGAAATCGTAAGATTTGCCCTGCCACGTCAAAAGATGATCATGAGCGCGCGGTATACGGTCACAAGCAATGAAATAAAGGGTGTAAAAAGACCCTTAACGAAGCCGAAGGGCACTGTTCTCCCCGTCATTGCGATATTTTTTTTGTTCTGAACCTTCTTGTTACGGAGATACTGAAGGTCAAAGTTCCAATTTTTTCACATTTTTTAAAAACAAAAGCAGCAAAATTCAAAATCGATTCCGTCGTAAAATAACAGTTTCTACTTTGAGATAAGACCTATTTCGCAATAGTATGGTTTCCAAAATTGTATGTTCGTGAAAACGTTAGTCAATACATAACATAACATCACGCCTAAAATGCTCGAAGGGTTAGGCAGAGTTGTACCCAATTATAGTACACACACATTTCGCCAGTTATGTTTAAGTCCCATGTAATAGAGGGCGTGCCTATTGCCATCAACCGGGCACAAACCGAGACTCCATCGCTGCTACTGAGAAAATTCTTGATGGAAAAAGCCAATAACATTTAGCCCGACCCGGGAATCGAACCCAGGACCTCATGCTCAGCAGTCGCTCTTGCAACCACTCGACTAACGAGGTAGTCAATCAATACGGTAGGAGAAAATCGCTTTTGATTTTTGCTAAGTGCGTTTCATTGCTCGTGACTGTACGTACACGTAACGGTAAATAGCTCGATTTGAAATACAACTTTTCTATGGCAATTAGTATCACCCATAAATACATATGAATAAATTCTTAAAATAAAGATCTTTTCATTTACGAAACGAGTATTTTCCATTTTAAATTAGCTAGTATTTACGTTAAGTTTAGCTAGTGCACATCTAAACTTTTAAATCTTTGGAACAAAGTATAGATTCACCTTGAGTCCTGTCCAAAATCCTTAATTTAGTTAGAATATTATTAAGTAGAACTGTAATAAGATTTGCGCTTATCTTATTGATTAAATTAAAGAGCTGTCGCAACAAGACACTTAACAAGTTAAAAGAGTTTCGGGTTACTATAAGTCATCTACAACTTTCAAACATGGTCAATGACTTATGACATTCACTTTGAATCATTATTAAGATAATAATAATGCTGGAACTGTATTCTTTTTCTGAATCAGCCCATGTCATTAATTGCCAAAAGCCTCGACCAATACCTGAGGAGGCTCTCGTTAGGCAGCTGGATCAAGGGCTTAATTCAGAAAGCGGTACTCCTGGACACGGCACGTATTGTTAGGAACTTCCTCTCTCTGGAGCCCTGACTGTAGATTGGATCCTGTTCCCGATACCGGTGGGCTACAATTTTTTATATTTTTAAATGTTTTTTATATAATTTTTGTTGATAAAAATATTTAAAATATATTAGTAAGTAAGAAAAATGAATAAACGAAAATAAATGATGACACAAGTAACTTAATTTTGCAATATTGCACAATTCTTGATAATTGTGGAAAACAGAATGTTGTTGTAGAGAAGTTTAAGCAACACAAATCCGTTGACTGCTAAGTCATCATCGTCGTCATCAAAGAAGAACAAGGATGGGGCAATTTAAATTGTCCGTATCTCTTCTTAGGCGTTCACTCTTGACAGAGTGGTCGTGGTCATGCGGGGTCGTCCACAACTGCGGTCGCTGCCGTCGCGATCCTTTTCCAACGGTCTCTATTGGCTGCATGGCGAGCACATTCTGCCATAGGGACCTTGGTGATAGATTTGATGGAGTCAGTCTGTCGGGTAGGTGATGGACCACGTGGTTTTGTGCCTAAGACTCTACCCTGAATCACCAAAATTGTCCGTGCACGCCACACCATAATACGTGTTTGTCTCTGAATCACCCAATGGCTAACAAGTAGAAAAATGCCTATTACTGGACATTTGTGCCAAAAGCATTTTTTAAAGTAACTGTAACTCGATAAATTTGACCAAAAACTCACCATTTTATTAATCTTATACTCCTTGAAATAAATCCTCATATTGAATATCCGGAAGACTCTTTAACTTTATGCTTCACATAGAATTAAGAGTCCGATTCACTTATTCACTTCACGTTTCAACTAAAGTACGATTTCACCTAAAATACAACTGAAATTGCTCATAACTCTTCCTAATGATGTCATAAAATCCATTTGGAGGTTTAGCTTTTAGTATTTGTGAAAAAGGATAAGACGACAGTTTCGTCCTTTAATCTGTGTTACAGTTGGCATGGCATTGGGTTACAATAGATTATCTTTTCGTGTTGGCAGAAGTTATGTTTATTAGCACAGTTACCCAGGAAGCATAATCAGCCAATATCGTTCCCACTGCTGGGAAACACGGCCTCCTCTCTATGAGAGGGAATGGGCTATAATCCACCACGCGGGCCCAGTGTGGGTTGGTAGATGTCACATGTCTTCGATTTTTTTGTTCTAGGACATGCCGGTTTCCTCACGATGTTTTCCTTTACTGTTTTTTGAGTGCTGGGGTGATGAAATAAATTATAATTCATGCGCCTGTCTGGGTTCGAACCCACGACATACTCGCTAACACGATATGCTCGTAAGTCGGGACCGCCACCACTGGGCCACCGTTGCTATCTTACCCATGATACACCGGTCATATTTAAGTATAGACAACTTGTGGAGGCTAACTTGCTTTGTCGGTCTGGTTGGCCCACACAGACCGCATTCTGCATTCGATCCCGTTCTTAGGCGGAACGGATATACAGATATATACTAAAGTTTTGAAGTAACTAATAAGTTCTCTGAAGATAGATTTACAATTAATCAGAGCATTGACTTCTAGGAAACCTATGCTTTAAGTACGATATCAAATAGTACAGTGTAAGTATCCTAGAATATATATTTAGTCATTATCAAGAGCTATCGAAAGTTAGTCGAAGTAACAGCTGAGAAGCGCCTGTTCATTATAGGTTTCTTGTTAGGATCGCTTGATGGAAACCGTCTATGTGTGAGTAAGGAGGTGCGCAGTGTTTGATTGGAAACTTAAACTTAGATAGTGCTTGCAAACGTCTTACTTAAACTAAGGCTTTAGCTTTCAATTGTTCTGTACATCAAAATATACGGTTATAGATTCGCGAATCTTGCAGAGTATGCCGGCCGAAATATGCACGCGCCGATTGTATCAAATAATTTGTATGGAGGGATTCAAAGTGGCGCGAATAATCGCGTGGTTCAGTTAAATAATGGCTTGTCCAGTCGCATTCCGTGAATCCCGCAGGATTTGTCTCCGTGTGGCCAGAGGTTTAGAGAGAAAAATATATTGTACTTATTGTATCCATTGCAGCTAAAAGGTAAAGTTTTTGAAAGTTACGACAGCCTAATACAACAAGTAGGAAAGAGCTCAAAAAACAATTGGACCAGCCAGCATTTACGGAAACTTCATAGAATGGCCTTTTCTCTATTCTGTAATTGTTTCCCCATATTCCCTCTCTAAGTTGGTAGAAAAAACATGGAAAGAACTTATGTAAATAGAGGTTTTTCCGAAATGTTTGTGAGTCTTACGTAACTCTAGTAATAAAAGGCGTTAATTCGGGCTGCAGGATAAACAAAGGTTTTAGTTAAACGGATTTGGATTACTTAGCGGTAAGCTTACTGGTAAAGAATTCCAGGAACTTGGTTTCATTTATCCATACTAATATTCTAAATGAGAAATAACTCTTTCACGCCTGCAAGGCTGAAAGGATTTTGATAAAATTTGCACATAAGTAGACAATGAACTGGGCCAGGATACTTTCTTCCGGGTAGTTCGTGCTCGAGGGATAAATTCTGACTTCTACGCGGGCGAAGCTGTGAGCATAAGCTAGTCAGAAATAGAAAAGTCTAGTACAATAATAAAAGTTACATGATCAAACAAAATCGATTTTCTGTGATTGTCTAGATAGAACTCAAGGACAAATACGACGAAGAACGCTCTAGAATAAAATATTAGACGGACCCAAGAATAGAAATAACTGAAATCCATGTAAAAAACTTCAAGTACGAATATAGCAGGGTCGCCAAACAAACACAAGTAGAACCTAATATTGACAAAGCCATACACTAGTTTGAAGGACCGAATAATGCTCGGACAAAGTTACAAGCGCTTATTTGCTCGTAGAATGTTATGTTTACTAATTTTCCACTAAAGTTGGCACAAATTCCTAACTAAGTACGAGACAAAGACTTGCCAAGGACGTTGGTTCAAAACACGCAGTCACTGTTTCTAGGTCGCTAATCCTTTGACTGTTTGACAACATTAATTTCGAAGGTACAAAGAATGTTTACGAACGAGACGAAGATTGAAGGTATATAAATAATAGAGAGTAAGTAGGTGTCTTCAGATCAAGTAGAAAAACAAGACGCTTTGCTAGACAGGGTGCAAGTAGATATCCAAACAGTTTTAAACTATACCACGACGACGAAAAGAGAATGAACAAGTAATGATGTACAGAATCGAAAGCCTGGCTCGAGTCCAAAAAAGGCGAAAAACGTCAATTAGGAGCACAACTTTAGCAGTAGGAGGATGTGGGCCTGAGCTTCATAGATAAACAAGATAGTAGTTTGCACAGTAAAAGAGGACTTGTGAAACTCGCTTAGTCACTTTTAACCTTTTTTAAACTGTTAAAGAAATAATTTCAAAGTTCTTTTTAAGGTCTTATGCCGGGTACACATTGGTGTAACGTAACATGAAATGTAACATGAATGAGCCGTCCAGACTTATGCAATGCAACATGAAATGTAATCCAACAGCAGGCGAATTTGTTACAGCGTATGTTACATTACATATTACGTTTCACCAATGTGTACCCGGCATTAGGTATCTCATCTTTAGCTTCATAGCTATAGGTTCCGTTACGTAAAAAGAACGCTGGGCGACAGTGAAGGGGATCTCTTCGCACGGTTATAGTCGCATCCTGTAGTACTAAGCTAATTGTTTTATAACATAAGCGTTTTATTCTAGAATCATAATAGGTACTTTACTAGCTACTAAGTACTTTTGAATAGGCTGGTATTCAAAAAACAGATAATGATTACATGATCGGTCAGCGTTCTTTTTACGTGACGGGACCTATACCCCTTTGTAACTTAAAAGTACTCATTGTTACTAAGTACAACAACCAACCTATTTTATGGACAGAAGTGTGAAACAAGTTAAATCAGAGAACAATGTAAGCTCGCAAACTAGATGTTTCGAAACCGCTTAGATCTCGGTCTGTGGTAGGACAACCTTCAATGACTAGATAGATTGTCTGATCTACGTAACCTAAGCCAACGAACTATCTGCGCTATGCAAATTTGTAATATTAAACTTAGATATCAAGTATTATGTTTGAAGTTTGAACACGTTCATACGAATTGAATTGGGTTAATGTATTGGTTTCTGAAGGACTAAAATCTCTGTACAAAGGAGATGATTTATAAATGTCACTATGAAGCCTCGGGTTATATTGATAACCTCACTTTTTAAGTTGACCTTTATGTGTGAGAAAATAATACACCGTGAATTTTTAGTCGTCTTACAACGGCAGCCCACTTCATGTATCCAATGACTACTAAGCATTCATAAAAAAAAATAGGAATTATTTTAATAATTTAAAAATAAAAATATTATTCAATATTATGACGTAGTTAAAACATCCTGTTGTGAGCTATGATCTACTGGAATCGAGAGCTGGGTAGGTATATTCTCCCGTTTGATACGTAAACATCATTAACAGGATGTTTCATAATTTTTTGTAATGTTTGTGTTTTTGTTAATGTTGTTGTACCTAAGTATTACGTAAAAAAAAAAATCGCGCCTAGAACTATTTTATGTCTGGTACATTGAGTGGACCACCTTTGTAAGACGATTAAAAAGTCACGGTGTATTGATAACCTCACTTTTTGAGTTGACCTTTATCTGTGAGAAAATATAAAAGATGAATCCAGTAGGTACTCCAAAAGTTTTGAAACTGATTGACGGATGATGTCCCTTCCCTAGTATCAATCTTACTTCAACAACCTTGAAACAAGGATTTTAAAGAATTAGCCATCTTCGAACCTGCAGTGTTAAAAACTTTTTAGTTAAGAAACTCTTAAGAGCACTTAACACAGTAAGTATTAGCTTGGCAAAACACTGTTGGAGAGTGGTGATCTTAATTTTAATCAAGGTGAATATTTTAAGTGAGGGTCTACACAGTTGATGAAGGGTACTTTACTTTGAAGAGACCTACGTCTAGCAGTTGACAGTTTAAGACCTGGTTCAATCCATTACATTATACCGGAAAAACTTGAGCGAAATGTGTTTCAATATTCATAGATATAAATAGGCAGCTTCATGAGCCTATGATTAAAGATTGAATAATATTGACATGCATGCCTAACGCATAATGCGTTTATTTATGTATTTTCATATATGTAAATAAGTAGGCACATAACTCAGTAGTTGTTTCTTACGATTGCCTTAATTTCATGTTCCACTGAAGCATTAAATAAATGACGAATAGGGTGGTAGTCTTTTCTGTAATTAGCTGTCATAATAAATTACTTACATAATTAGCAACTGAAGTTATGGGGCTGTGACAGAATATTCCTGTATACTTAGGTGATTAATTCATAGCTTGTTGGTACCGTTCAGTTTCAGGAAATAATTTATTTGAATATCGAACAACATGAACTCAAAGACCTATTTTTATTTTGTATTCTTTGGATACATAAGTATTATAAATTATCATGGGAAAAATGTTGTCTTCGACAAATTCTACGATTTTAACATTGCTATGTATTAAAATCGTGGAATTTGTTGAAAACAAAACATTTGTTAATCTACACTAATATTATAAAAAGGAAAGATTTGTATTTTTGTGTGTGTGTGTGTGTATGTTTGTAATGAATAAACTCAAAAACTAGTGTGCCGATTTCAAAATTTTTTTCACCATTGGATAGCTACATTATCCCTGAGTAACATAGGCTATATCAAAAAAAAAATATCCACCCGTGCGAAGCCGGGACGGGTCGCTAGTCTTAAATAAAAGCAATAATAACACACAACATAATAAAATAAGTGAATGTATCAACAGTACAATGTACTTGAACATAAGTACTTAAATCGACCTAGCGAAAAGAATCAACTGACCTATCACGATCTAATTAAATGACACTTCGTTGGCCAAGGAACTACAACTTACAATGAAACTACTGCCAACGAAAGACCTTAATTGTACAAGAGGCTTGTTTAAATAAAGGGTAAACAAAGTCGCAAGGCAAGATCTTGTGAAAGTCTGTTCAAGCAAAGAGAATCACGCTGAGGTTGCGGCATAGATGAACTGGACGGGAAGGACGCGATGAATGGAAATGGTAATCTAAATTAAGTCAGCAATTCGGCTATGAGTTTAGCATCTTCAACGTTATCTAGGACAGGATCCATTGTAGGACACAAAATCAAGTGTCACGTCGTTTGTGGAACTACACCACACTTGAAAGCCAACCTGTTTATCTACACTAATATTATAAAGAGGAAAGATTTGTATTTTTGTGTGTGTGTGTGTGTATGTTTGTACACACACACACACACACACACACACACACAAAAACTACTGTGCCGATTTCAAAAATTTTTTCACCTTTAGAAAGCTACATTCACCCGGAGTAACATAGGCTATATTTATTACTAGAAAAATAAATGGGGGGGGGGATTTAGGGGAAAATAAATATGCACACGTGCGAAGCCGGGACGGGCCGCTAGTTAGATATAAGGGTAAAGGAAGACTTGTTGTATTCACAGTATTCATAAATGATATCATGTGGGAAGAAGAATACACTCTTCAGCCCACATTGACCTATTGAATTCACGATTTGAGGCACGTCCCTATG
The DNA here is from genome assembly GCA_905220335.1 of Noctua pronuba. Classification (NCBI taxonomy): domain Eukaryota; kingdom Metazoa; phylum Arthropoda; class Insecta; order Lepidoptera; family Noctuidae; genus Noctua; species Noctua pronuba. The sequence continues at coordinate 12,341,533 of LR999908.1, forward strand.
ATGTACGAGACCAAGGTTAGGCACTCCTAAAAAAAGATAACATATCTAATAATAAAGAGAAAACAATAACAGATAAAATGAATAAGAAGTGATTTCTGCAAGGACGACTTCTGGGGCCACTTTGGTTTCAAAAATTGGCAGTCAATCAATATTGAGTTTTGTTCCAAAGTGGTTAAGATAACGAATTTAAAGGAGAACAGTCAGATAACAAACAATACAACACAAGATTAATCTCTATTATCTATTCTATTTGATAGAAGACAGACTGCGTGATCAACCTCATTTCCTTGCATCAATATTCCGACGCGACAGATTGTCACGACGCCATACTTAATTCACCATACAAGGCGGTATTCGCGAGGTTAGTGATTTACTGCTGCTTCCGACAACAATGCCCGTATTTAGTTATCGGTTAATTCAATGTCGTCTCACTAAACGGAAATGTACAACTGAAACTGTAATAGTTTAACTTCTAAGCACGTTTATTTGCGGAGGTAAAATTAGAAGTGGGTAATTTCGAAATGAAGGTGTTAATTTACATTACATCGTTAGAGATTATGAGCAATATTTAGATGTAAATAATAATAGAAATCGTCATGACAACGATTTCAACGCCATCAACTTTCAACAAAAACCTCCACATGAAAAAACTGACATAACTTTCAATCACAATGTTTCGTCAACGAATCAAATCACAATACTTCTAAACGATCACGATGTAACAAGACAAGTATTACACAAAACCGAATAGAAAATAAAATCGCACATTAATCACGATACAAACGACAATAGAGACATGCGCAGACGCCGATGCGCGTAAACACGCGCACAGTGGGTTCGCAACTGCGATATGGACTCAAGAACAGCGCCCGCGCACCTTCTTTCACTTCGATTTCGGTACAACCATTCATAAGGTGCCGTATGGTCTGTATTTTGATTTGAACATCTGGTTTCAATGCTAAGATGAACTACTAATCTAACCTTTATTAAGTAACGATCCTTACTGAAGTGGAGTATGTGAGAGACACTAAAGATAGGCAATGGAATGAATTGGTCTAACAATATAGTGACTCCAATAGCAAGTGACGCATAGAAACGTCCATAAGATAAGACAACATTACGCAAATATGGGACACTTACGTAAATTATTCAATATTGCTTACGTAATATCACCGGGTATTCCCAATCAGCAATCTGGATGCCAAACGAAATTATTTTATTGGCACGGACACTTTTCCCACAAAATTCTTTATTGTAGCTGACATGAGGTCGACCATGACAGACCTAAGTCTTGGTAAAGAGACTCCATCGATTTTACAAGTAATAATAGATGGGTATCGATTATATTGACTTCAGATTTAGAACTTAAACAACAGTAGCCAACTAGGTACGTAATTATTTAACAAGGCAGCGAGCCACTAACAATAACAAACTCTTCATTGAATAAACATTACTTATGTTTACAATTTCATACGGATTATCAACATACGATTACATCCTTGAGGACTCCAAGAAAGCTGTGTTAGTATTACTAAATGTATACTTTGGTCCAAAAAGGGCTACTAGAATGAGCTCACCTCGTGACACCAAGTAGGGTAAGTATTACATTTGCAAATTGCGAATAAATTTTGCTTGTAATCGTGCCCCTCAACAATAAACACATCATGGTAATTAAATTTCTATACATATGTGAGTTATTAACTGTAGCTCGTGAAAATGTCACTAAACTTAATACACGCTCCTGTTAATTATTCTAATATGGCGTGCAATTAAAATACTGCTTCCTAGTAGAGTAAAAAGAAGCGAAGATACTTGCACGGAAACCGGAACGTGTAGTATACGTTTCTAATACTGTTTAAATGGTTGGTGGTTAGCCCGCAACCGATCTTGTTAAGGGTATCGTGTTACCGAGGACAGATCTAGGCAGTCGCTCCATGTAAAATACTGGTATTCAGCTGCATCCGGTTAGGCGGGTAGCCGCAACAAAGTTGGGAATGCGCTAGGCAGATGAACCTTTGATTCAATGAAAGCTATTCAAGTGAAATCAGACCACGGTATTCATATAAGAGCTTTCCTTCACCCCGGAACATAATAACAACTACAATAAATATCAATCCAAAATCCTAAAATAAAAAATACAAAATCCTATAACGTAACAAACTAAAATTCGATTTTGAGAGATACCGCGGCTTTGGAACACAAAGGGCAAAGAAGGAACATGGATAGGTTTTGGTCAGTACGAGTCTGTCACTCCATTCCGCTCCGCCCAGAGCGGGAGGGAAAATTTGATGATATCCCATCCGAAAAAAAAAAACATTAAGTTACAAATAGACCCACCCACCCGGTGAGGCATTCGCCTGTAACGAACAATGCAAAATTTGATTTTATAGAAACAATTTACAAATTGTGTCGTTACAGGTTAAGCACTGTAATGCTCGGTCCTCACTCACTGATGTAATACTCGAACCTGAACTGTTACATTACAGGCGAATGCCCCCGGTGAGGGAGCGCCGTAATACGAGGTGACGTATATATTGAGGCAGACTGCCGATGTCGGTCGAACGCGGTCTGGTGAACGCGAAGGTAGATTAAATGTATCAAAGCCATGTCATCTCGTTAATCTAAACTCGACTCGGTTCGAGCTCGAAATGTCCAATAACCGGGGTGACTTTCACGTTATCACATAGGATTAGATAAGATACCATAATTTGCATTAGTCAGATAGATGACCGGATGCACAATCTAGGTAGATTTGTTGCTTTGGAATTTGGTCATGCCAAAATACTTTTTAGGCTTCCGTCCCTGAAGGGTAACCAACAGGACCCTATTACTAAGCCTCTCTGTCCGTCCGTCTGTCAGCGGGTTGTATCTCATAATCCGTAATAGGTAGACAGTTGAAATTTTCACAGAATGTGTATTTCTGTTGCCACTATAACAAAAATTAAGGGGGCTTCCCTACTACGATGGTACGGAACTCTTCATGCGCGAGTCCGACTCGCACAATATTTATAGACGTATCAATTGGTTTACTTCAAGTATTGACTTAAGTCCATAGTTTTCTCGCCTACGCGTTAATGATCATCAACATAAATAACAATGATTCAACGCTACAACTAATACAAAATCTTAGTATTTATACTAGAGTGATCTCAGCTACTTAGTATAATAAGAATAACAGATGAGATGACTGTGACTTTGTTTAAAATGTCTGAGAAACTGCAGGTCGGAAACTGAGGATGAGTTTTTGTAAACTAAGAAGGAACTGACTAATTTCAAGAAGCGTCTTCATGACTAATGTGATTTAGATACCTAGATGAGACCGTAGGCTCATCACCATTCTCCTGCCCTTATCCCAATTTATTTGGGGTCGGTGCAGCATGTCTTCTTCCATACTTCTCTATTACCTATCATCTCAGCAGTCACCTCCTTTCTAGCCATATTATCCTTCACACAGTCCATTCATAGTTTCTTTAGTCTTCTTCTACTCTTATTTCCATTTACATTCAAACTTAACATTTTCCTCATTCCACCGCATCACATAAATAAGGGATAAAACGTCTACAAAGACCAGAACTACTAAATTAGTTTAATTTATCTTCTCATTATTTTATTCACTATTATAATTACCTAAACACGACTCAAGCAAGAGAGATTAAAAAGTAAAAGTGCGTAACACCTTCATTCACAAGACATGTAACATTAGAAAAAATTTCTTGCATAAGTAATGAGAATGACACAATATTATTTTAATTGTTACATTTCTAGTTGCCTTACTATAATATGCCAGATGCTTCGCCCGCGTGGAGTTCGACAATTGTGCCAAGGGATCGTACTACCGGTTTTATAGGATATTCCGCTTTTTATTCCGGTAGTCCGGTTTTCCGGAATTTTCCTCCTCTTACTTTAGAAATTAGAGGTGGGGGGGACACATTTTACCACTTTGGAAGTGTCTATCTGTCAAACGCTTGACTTTGAGCAAAAATGGTTTTAAGAACCTCAATGTCATTTTTAACGACCTATCTATAGACACCCCGCACGTATAGGTATGATGAAAAAAAAAAAAAATGTTTCAGTTTCATATATGGGGAGCACCCCTTAATCTTTTATTTTTATATTTTTGTATAAAAATCGAAAAGCGGTTCACAGAATACATCTTTCAAGTTTCAACTGTGTAGGCCTAATAGTTTCAGAATAAAGTGGCTGTGATATACAGACGGACAGGCAGACAGACATGACGAATCTATAAGGGTTCCGTTTTTTGCCATTCGGCTACGGAACCCTAAAATGGGGAAGAGAGTTTAAATTTTAATGAGACAAACTTAAGTCTTCAAAAAGATTTTTTTTTTTATCTCATTCCACATCCACGCGTAATCTAGAATTCATAAGATTTTACTAATGTCTCGAAAACTTTTATTTGGCGAAATGAGAGAGAATTTTTCTAAAAGCGAAATAATCGCGATGAACTTTTCTGTGAAAGAGTCCTTTTGAGTCATTGTGATAAGCTTTGGCAGAACATCACATCGATCATGAATATTTCAGGTGGGCTCAGTAGTAATATATGAAAATTGCGATGTAATGGTACGAATGGAAGGGATCAACGTCAGAGATAAAATGCAATTAATTAGTGTTCAGTAAAACCATGTGCGATGGATGGGCAAAAATATGAACATTTATTACCATTGTGATAAATGCGAATATAAGCTCGAATGATTAACTACTTAAGTCCGTGTTAATTTAGGATATGATTCAAAATATGGGCCAGACTGATTCCTCTTTAATCTCTAGATCGAATCTTTTGTTAGAACAAAAGATTAGTACCACCCACAAATTCTGGAGTGTACGGATTGTTGAATATGTGAATAATAAATTAATAATAGGTATTACAGTAATTTTTAATCTCTTATTGCTCGAAAACTTGTATCACTTAATATATTTGTAAGAAATGGAACGCAACAAACGTCATACCTTCCCGCCGTTCCTCCTCTTAGCTGTCAAAAGATTGTCAAAACTTTTATCTTTGTTTACCGGCAATCGATTTGTTCTTATTGTAAAAACGTATTTAAATATTATAGAAAATTAATATTAACTGCTACTGTGCTTTATTTCGAGAAACTCCTACAATATCTTACTAATATTATAAAGAGGAAAGATTTGTATTGTGTGTGTGTATGTTTGTAATCAATAAACGCAAAAACTACTGTGCCGATTTCAAAAAAAATTTCACCATTAGAAAGCTACATTATCCCTGAGTAACATAGGCTATATTTTATCCCAAAATGTTTAAAAAATAAATGTCCACCCGTGCAAAGTCGGGACGGGCCGCTAGTATTAAATAAAGATACTTAGGAAAGAGGGTGGAAAAACTAGATTAAGTAGGCATAGTTGTGATAAGTAGTCTAGTCATGCGCAATATAATCTGAACTGGATCAAAATTCATGAACACGTCTAGAAACACCGGCTCTATAATAACTACTCAGGGGCGACTGAATCAGTGCGAAATAACGATAGATCAATTAAAGACAAGCTGCCAACATGTCTACCCAAGTGAATAGACATAAAATCACGCAACGGACTCACACATGCAGTATTTGATTAAAATATTTGAAGTGACAGTTTTCGTGATGGATGTGGGAATGCGTTACTTTTGACACCAATGTGATGTTTCAATTCCTCTTGTACGGAAAACTTTTTGACGAACTAGCACCAGAATTTTACCCGCGATTTAAGATTATTTATTTGTGCATCACGTTAGTATGACATGTTCACGAAGTTCCGCGATAATCTGTAGAACCTCCATCAAATGCTCTAAATAAACGAACCATGAACTGCTAGACTAGAATCTTTCCAGTTTCCAGTCTAACACGCTGCAAAAAACAAAGCTTCAATTCCAATTTTTCTCAAAGAACAAGAAAAAAGAGGAAGAAGCTGACCCCTACATCAGAAAACTGCACAATATCAATATGACACACAAACGTAATCCTCCTCAATGGATCACAACTCCTTTGACATCAAACAGGCAATATTTCATTCATTCCCCATTGCCATCAACTTGACAACAGGCGGCTTAGTGCTAGTAAACTCGCAAAGCGGTTGTACACATCCCTAGTTGCATGTAAAGGCATGCATAGAATGCAGAGGGTCTAGCGAAAATGGAATGGACAATTCGTAACCGAACGAATTGTGGGCTTTGGTACAAAGCTCCATGGACGAACTGCGAAGCAATTTTGAGAGGTGATACAAAGGTTGATAAGCACAGTGGTGTATTTTTTCAACCTTTTAACACAATCCGAGTGTGGGGTCCATCAAACTGTGTCAATGATGCAGATTTTTCCAGAATATGAGACGTTTTCGGGAAGAGTATGCCTAAGGCCGCCTTTATACATTTATGTTGAATTTAGTTTAATTAATGAATAGTGTAGATTTCCGAGACAAGTCTATACTACACCATCTATTTATTTATTCAACTTCCTTAGTTGATTAACTCAAATGCAAATGCGTTAGGTACTGTTGCTGTGAGTTAAAATAAAGTATGACTCCTCATTTTATTTAAAAGATATTAATTAAAAAGCCAAAGAATGTCGAGAAATGTGAGGCTTGAAGACTTCCTGCGATTACCCAAGAGTGGGACAGTTCAGACAATACTGAAATACCCAGTGAAGAGTTTCTCAAACAAAATTGAATTAAACATATCGGTGCAAGTAAGAGGTCGTATTCTTTAGCATCGTAACCAAATAAGAATTGATCTCGCAATGGGGTGACGAGGTCGGCAGCATGTCAGGCTCCTTGCGGACAATACAATACAATCGATTTACACTGTAGGCGATACCAAAATTGGTGTTGTTTCACTTCACCAGTTTAACAAGCCACCTCTTTATTTACGTAACACACAAAAAACATCCTTATTATCATATAAAATAAGACATACAAAAATTAGCGACACAACTTTTTTTACGCCGGTCGAAAGTAACCATTTAAGGCCGATGGTGCATTCGGTAGCGTCGGAGGCCATGTAATGAAATTGCAATACTTTAAAAAATGCTTAATTTTATACCATGGAATTACTTAATAAGTTAAGGGACTCTGAATCAAGGTGGCCGAGTTTCGAACAATGGTGATGGTATGTCAGAAGCTGTTGGCAATGCTACAAAAAACTGACAATACATAATCGAACCATAAGTATGAAAAATATTACATCAATTGGATGTCTTTCGTAATTGAACAGCATTTCATGGAAAAGAAAACTTAGGTACTTACTTTGGCGTTTTTAATGCAGAAACTTTATGTACTCGCAAAAAAACGCTGAAAGTTATCCATGAACTCGTAAATATAGGGTGTAAAAGGACCCTACACGAAGCCGTCAACCAAGCATTCTGTACATCAAACTAAGTCACTCTACGCAAAAAATATTGCTGGGAAACGACTTTTTTTTTTGGGTGAAAAATCGCGTTTTATCCTAATACTCAATGTTACGCACTCAAAACTTAGTGCTGATGGATGCTTTGAAAAGTAAACGGGTCATGGAGTTAATTAAAGTTAAAACCTTAAAAAGTTGTTTTTAAAAAAAATGTGGTTTCCCAGGTATTGTCTAGAAGAAAAAAATGATCCCAATGATGGGCACAATATGTGGTTTTCGTTTTCGTTAAGGGTCTATTTACACCCTTTATAACTTTGTGACCATTAAGAGAGTAAATAAGGTAAACGGTATAATTTGCAATAAAAAGAAATGCACGTTGTAAAATAAAAATTAGTTACCAGCACAAAAACAAAAGTTTTGTACCAGCTATTTACTTCGTGTCTTCTTTGTATAACAGCTTAATTAAAAAGAAACTCCCTCACCTCCAACCTAAATAAAAATAAGTTAAATCAGTATTTACTTCAAAACAATGAAATTCTCGTAACTCAAGTCTCACGGCACAAACACCGGTTTTCTCACAAGCTTACTATCTAGGCCTCGTGCCCCATAAATGGCGCTAAAATGAAGCGTCGATAATTTACATGTAATTTCACGACAACGCCATATGCAGCAATCATGGATACTTGACCCGATTGCAAAGGAAGGCTGCCTGTCTATGTGAGCTGAGCGAGTAAGCTATGCACTGGGCCCGCGTGCTGAATTACGACCCGCTCCCTTTACCAGAGAGAAGGTCTCAATTCCAGCATTTGGAAGATTTTGGATGATCTCTTTCTTGATCGTGTGGTTAGTGCCTAACCTGGTGTCAGAGTTTTTATGCCGCCCATGGGCCTCTGACTTGGCTTTACATGCCGTCAAGAAATATCTCTCAGGCATGCTGGTGTCCTCACGATGTTTTCCTTCACCGAAGCTAGTGATAATTAAACAATTCGCACATAAATCCGAAAAATCAGAGGAATTTGGAAGATTATCTGATATCAGCTGATGGGAAATTACCATGGAAGTGCCAGTGTTGAACCCCATCACAGGACATGCCTCATCTCCTTCCCTGCCAATCATGTACATTCAGGAACGAGACCATTGACAGAGCTGTCTATAGCAAGTTACTGGTCAGACGCAATTTGAGTGGTAATCAATCGAGACGAAAAGAAGAAAAATACCATGGATTCAGAACATGATTCTAGAATCATAGATGGTAAAAGTTTGTGTCACGCACGATTTGACAGTTCTTCGTTTGAGCCGAGAAGACCCAGCAGGATGTAGTGTGGCGGAGGGTCTCTGAACACTTCAGGGCTGAAGCTTATTGGCCTGGAAACGACTGCTACGCCTGGGGATCCTGGGTCCAACCCTAGTTCAGGTAACGGATTTTACAATTAAGAATTTCTCTGTACAAGCCCGTAGTCTGCATTTGTGCACATTTGAGGACTGGCTAGCACCATTTTACATAGGATTTAAACGTAACTGGATGGAAATGTTGATGTACTGGACACCACGGCCACCGGGGAATGCAGACGTGATGTTATGCCTATTAATTGAGTAATAACGTTTGTCAAGCATTGTATTAAGGCAGCTTTTAACAAAGACGGCCATGTTTCGAAAACATTGAGCGGAATCGAATGATTGAATACAAACTAGGGTTCGTTCTTTTGATCTTTGAACGGTTGAGGGTACCGAATGGAATTTCTTGGAAAATTTGATATGGAAATCGGGGAGATACTGTATGTATGCTAAATTCTTTGATATTGAATTCGAAGTAGGTTTCAGATGTCTCATACTTCGTCTCGATATTTCCAGCATACTTACATCGAAAGCAAAAATCCATTAAATTCTTAAGTATTTTCAGATATCAGACTCGGCAAACAAAAAAAAACGCGTAAATTACTTTAAGAGAATTTATTACAACAAAAAACTTAAATTAACACATAGTTTCCATCGACATCCAATCGAAATTAACATACTAAAAAGGTTTTAAGACATATTAATGGTAATTTCAGGCTACAAGGAAAGCTTGGGCCAAATTACAAATATTATGAAAGAAAAAACAAGCTTTCAAGTAAATAAGGTACTTTAATTACATAAGAACGGCCAAGAAAACCTTGGATTTAGCGAGAGGACCACGAAAGAATTAATATGATAGTCACGTTTTTACATAGCGAGATTATCAACTTGATAATCAGAGGCAGAGGTGAAGGTGTGCTAGTAATATTGCCATTTTTGATATGATAGCACTGTGGGTGCGGTTCTCTTTAATTAAATACTATGTTATTTATATATTTAAATGGGTGGTTATGCTTTTTAATTGGTACTGTCTAGACTAGACGTGTTTTATTAGTGCTAATGTGATATTGTGTCGGAATAATGGATGTAAAAATACCCTTAACGAAGCCGAAAGGCACTTGTGCTTCTCGTCATTGCGATATATTTTTTGTTCTGAACCATACCTGGGAATCTTTTAGTTACGGAGATATTGGAGGTTCCAACATTTCCACAAGTTTTTTAAAAATTTAAGTTTTTAATGTTTAACTTTACTTTGAATACCTCAATGACCTCTGTACGATGCAATGCATCAGCACAATACTACTGTAAACTTTGATTATTCACCCCAAAAAAAAGTCGTTTCCCAGAAATATTTTTTGTTTTGCGTAGAGTTACTTAGTTTGATATACAAAATGCTTGGTTTATGGCTTCGTGAAGGGTCCGTTTACACCTTGTTATGTATAAACTCGTTTAAAATATTGTTTAAAAAATAAAGTTCCAAATGAGAACCCATAGTAAACCTTAACTAAAAAAATCGATGGGCTTGTGAGAGTGAAAAGATTACACTTCCTATATCTAATGAAAAAGTAATTAACTCTAAATGAGGTGGGTTCTAAACTTACATAATTATTTAAAAACTAAACTTCAAGAATGTGAAAAAGGATCGACCCGCCTTAACAAAAAGCTAGATAATCCCCCAAAACTTCTTTGTAATATTCCATTCCATTTTTGTAATATTCCATAACGGACAAAGCATTATGGAATATTACAATAAAGAATGACATAATTCCGACAAACAAGTGGAGGATTACCGGCCATAGAAAAAAAAAGCTTATAAATAGGTAATTAACTTAAACAATTATACCAAGAACAATGACTACGCCTGTAGGGTGACTAAGGCACCTCACATGTGTAATATCATACTTTTAATGACTAATATCTTCAAGTTAATTTAAAATGAAATCAATTAGTTTATTCAAGAAAATAACAATTTTCTTCACGATAAAATCAACTTCTAAATAAACAGAGCAGCGAGATAAGATGGACTGTAGAAACGGGTAAGTACCTACCCGCAAAAGTCTAGTAATAAAGTAAGTCAAAGATTCTGATAAGCAATCAACTGAGTAGAATCTAGATAAACTTGTTAGTGGAGAAAGTAACTGTCGTACTGTTGAAGAATAATATTAATTAGGATTAGAAACTAGTTGTAGACTAGCCAATGAAAGCTTCAGTAAAGTTATTTGGTAATGAAATGAATTTAATCATTATCTTTTTTTACCTTTTCATCTTTGACGTGTTTATATGAATTTGCTATACAAAAGGATTGGAATTTATAGCAAAAAAAACTTGTAAGGCAAGCAAGAAAGGTAAATTATGTAAATCTAGCTTTTGTCTGCGAGTTCGTCTGCGTTTATTTTGTATTTGGTCCTTTTTTACACAAATATTAGAGGTGCCAGACTACATACCCGTCAAACATAATGATCAGTTTAGTGGTTAAGGCGTGAAACAGAAAGACGGAGTAAATTTCGCATTTGTAATTTTAGTATGGATAGTTAATAATGTTAAGTTTACAGTAGATGATTAATGCTTACAATATTGGCATTGAGAGTAATGCCTCCCAGTACGTCAGTTAACTTAAGATAGACAGGCCCATTTGAAACACGCAAAAACAGGGTGTTATTTATTTTGACTACAGTTGTACATGCAAGACCTTGAACTTCATGAAAGTACGACTTGAAATGAGAAGGTAAATTAAATATTAAATTCAATATAGAAGAGTTTGGCTAGCAAGGAGGTGAATTCTGAGGTTAAAATGTATGGCAGAAGAAGAGATGCCGCGTCAAATCTGAGAGGACGATGACATGGAAATCTTTCCATTAGCAAAACCAAGTAAATAGAGGCAAGACAAAGAGCGAGCGTAATGAACAATACTGTATGAAACTTATGACGGTCAAAAGGCAATGTACCTTCAAGACATAGATTGATATTAATTGATAAGATTGATGGCTGACAACAATTGATGAATGAAAACAATTTCGTACGCGATCAATCTCCCACAAAGTGCGTCATTTAAATATTAAATTTTGTTTATGAGTAGACCTCGAGTATATTACAGTGATGAATATGCAATGGCATTGAGAAATATTGTTATAAAAACCGCAAATAATAAGTGTGAAATGACTTATATTATGTTAGTTGAAAACACAATTGAAATGCTGTGAATTAAAACAATAGGTTGATTAGAAACACCTGTTACTGGTCACGGATAAAATTAAGTATGTAGATCTGTATTTTAAAGTATGAAATTAATGAAATGATGGTACATGTAAATACTTTCAATCAACATTCAATTTTATTACAACAGATTCTGATCTGTATCACATAACATCGCAGTCATTGCAATGGAATATGCATAGTAGCGCTTGTTTCTCACGAGAAGATTCCTAACCTAATCTTAAAAATCTGAGTCATAAGTTTATAGTAGGTGTATCATTATTTATAACTACAAAATACCCTTAACTAATGTACGAATCAAAACTTACCAGATCATTGTCACCATCAATTCCATTTTCGACCAAGATATCTTCGAACAATATGTCCGCCTCGCACGGAGAACACAAGTTGCTGAGCAATTCACTGAACCTTTCCACTTTGCGCACACACACGGCCCCTAGTAAGCCTCCTACATCCTCTTTCACTTTTGGCACTACACTATCTTCTACATAATCAACATTATTAACTTCTATTGCTTTAACAGCGGCAGGAATACAACTATTGTGACTATATTTGAGCCCATCACCATCCAAAATTTCATCATTAATCTTAATTTCGATACCATTCTGGTGTTCAACATCATCAACAACAAGATTATTAAATAAATCGTCGATTTTCTCGTCATCTATACTATTAGACATGTCTTTTTCGTTTACAATATCGTTAAAAAATTCTTCACTATTGACTCGTATTGGTTTTTCGTTTTTTCTTTCGTATGTATCACTATTCGATTTCTTTTCTTCGATTTCGGAATTCTTGTTTCTACTTTCATCTAATTTAGAACTGCGCTTTTCGTCAACATTCTTTCCTTTAGGACTAGTCACTATAAAATTATTTTTGTCTTTTTCTAAAATATTTTTATTAATGGAATGTTTAGTTTTCGTCTTAATAGCACCAATTTCCTTCTCGAAGCGTGTCGAAGACGTACTCTTCAAATTTTCTTTTTCATTGCTTTGTCTTCTGTGCGATCGTTTATCTCTATCTAGTAACTTGGAATTTTTAGGTGATTTAGTTTTGGCGTCTTCAAGTAAGGAGTGTACAGATGAGCTTCTATTAGATTTTCTTGGAGACGGCGACGAATCGGAAAGATTTGCGGCAGCAGCTCTAAGACGTGACGTACGCGTTGTTCTAATAGGCACTGAAGTGGAAGCTGTGTTAAGATTTAGCTCCGAGGAAGACTTAAGATGAGCAGCAACGTCGTCTGGAGGCGTCAAATCAGGTGATCTTTTCGGGCGCCTGAAATTAACAATGAAATACATTTAGCAACCGAAATAACACAAAAATATCCACTATTACTTCACAAAAATTGTAAGGAATCTCCTGTAGAAGACGAAACTCACCTCTCAGTGACGTTAGCAGAAAAAAGCGTCGCTGTTCTAGCCGTCAGTTGTTTTCTCCTCTCCTCCTTATACTTCTGTATCCTGGCCGTGCGGGCCTCGTCCTGCGACTGACTCATGTCGGTCTCCTTGCGCTCCCGTCGACGTCACGTACGCCAGTACTTCTCGAACCTTCTAAACCCTTGTGCTTCCTTATTGTAATTAATATAAATCTTGTCTAGCATGGCGGCATTAAGCGCGCTATCGGGCGGAATATTGGCAGTGATGAATACAGACTAAGGCTCGCGTTGTGGTGACCTGGAAATATAAAATATAATATATAAGTCTCTATTTACAATGAATTGTTATCATAATTAGGCGTGAGTAATATAAGTGCAGATGTAAGGTCGGGGGCAAATCGTAGAACACAAACAATGATGTTTGGTTTAATGGATCGTAGTTGGTTTATTTCTTGTGAACGGGACTGTAAGGCTTTTGTTCCATTGTCATCGCATAAGGGGAATGTTACAGCAACTAACAATTGCGCAGAACGCGTGTTATCGACAAAAATATCTCTATTCTTGAGAAAGCAGACATACTCCTAGACTTCTAGAAATTTTTGAGGATCAGTTTGTTTTAATACGACAAAGATGTTGTTGAAGGGTCACTGTTGCTATTACAAAACTACGAAGATGCGCTCTATGTACAAGTCAACATCTATATGTCAATGTTGTGATTCAAAATGTTTTAGAATATCACATAGCATAACGCCTGGCATCCCTGAAGGGTTAGGCAGACGTGTACCCGTGTATAGTACCTACAGCTACATTTCTAAATTACATTTAAGTCCAACATTATAGGATGCGAGCCTATTGTCATCAACGGGGCTCAAATCCAGTCCCGCGACCATGAACTTGCTGGTGAAAAAACAAAATAACACTGCCCGAACAGGGAATCCAACTCAAGACCTCATGCTCAGCAATGCCCCATAATGTTGTCACTTTAATTCGAAGTAGAAGTTTTAACTAGATTCATACCAGTAACTTTCAAAGTTTCATCGCACCTAACTAACCACACATTTGATCTCCATCTAAAACTATAAGCATAACTTGTGGATTAACTCCATCCACCAAATTGCGTGTAACCCGCCGCTTATGGACTGTTTCATCAACTCTACTTAGTGCAGTTAACTGGAATCGGTTATCGTTTACATAACCCTTAACCGCCGTTAATTAAACTAATAACCAATATGGTTGGGCAACAGTTTCTACTACGGCCTTGCTATAAAGGTGCAGTTCCATTGCCTCGTAGGATAATCACGTACTGGCTACAGGCTAAGCACGTTCAGTGCGTGGGTCTATTTGCCCGTCCTGCGTCTACTTTTTTACTGCATCACTTGAATGAATGAATATACGACAAACCCGTAACTAAAGCTGCTTCTACGTATGTCGCCTGTGACCCGCATTGAGATTAACGCAGCCAACAAAGACAATCTCACACTTATCTGCATGGCCCTTCTAAAAAACTTAACAGAAATCAGTATCATGTATCATCTGAAGTTTCACAAATACGCATGGTATGCTGGTGACGACCAAAACCACGCATATATCGTGGCAGTCACAGCGGATGACACCGACATTCTCATAGCAAGTGAAGCTAGGTATATGTATGCCTAGCGTGTCTATATACCAACATGCTGCTTCGTCCTGCTGTGTCCACGACGCAGTTGTACATTTCGCGTCTGCATTACTCCACGAAGATTGAGGAAGTCGTGAAGGTTTTGAGACTGAACTCTCAGGGTCTAAAGGTTGGAATCGCGCCACATCAACTTGAAGTCGTTCGTGGTACGAGTTCCAACCTACCATCTACAGACATTCTTGAAAGAGGACTTTAGGCCGAAAGATGTCGCATATCGACGTTTCCGAGGACGGTTACGCGACCCCACGAAGCGAAACACCTAGCCGACAACGTTAGGTATACAGTTATAGTTTGTAATGTTTTTATTTTTAATATTTACTAGTGTTTATAATTGTTTAAGATTAATTTGTGTATCTTATCTGTGGGCCTCAGTTGCCTGATTATAAAATGATTATTATATTATACTTTACGCAGCAATGGATATGCGCCTTTAATGTCTACCGCGGCGTTGTGATATGACATGCATTTGACATCTAATTACCGTTGATTAGACTGCGGTTTGCTAAATGAAGCTGGATACGACTCTGATTTGAAAGGAGTTGTTTATTCGCGTTATACGCACTTCTGCAGGAGATATGCGGTAGATTATGATATCAATGGTCTTAATCAAATGTTTGTCTCATTTCGCAATTGCAGCCATTGTAAGGCCAATAACTTAACAGAAAGATTTGCGTACATTTTCAGAAAGGCATATGAGCACCAGCTATTGACGAAGACTGCTTACATTGAAATATTATGCCTTTAATAGAGCAGTATTCAAGTAATGAGTGCGTCTATGAATATTAATATTTTCATTACGTAAATACCGATTTCATTTTAATTGGTGGTGTTTTTCACACACAAATTGCTAACTACGCAATGTTTGGAATAAGTACTAATATTGAGGTTAGATTCAAAAATCAATTAAACGGGATATCTTCCGTGATTGTTCATTATTTTGAGCTCCCGATATTTCGACGCTGTTGCAAGCGCCATGATATACGCGGAACATATCCCGTAAGTGACAGTATAAGTTTAGTGGTAAACCATGAAAGCTTAAAACAGTGTTTGATAAATCAATTAATTGAAATCCGTACACATTTGGAAGCAGCCATATTTAACTAATTCAAAACCACAAATATAAACATTTATGACGTAAGCTACCCAAAGTATTAGTTTACCTGCCAACTTATGAATATTTATGCCGTTTAGAAGCAGCAAAAAACGCCTTACAAAATTATAATTTGATATTCGAAGAAGAAAAGGTGATTGACTGAATAAATGATTGACGCCAACACATAAAGCCATTGGCTAAGTATAGAAATTTGATATTTGGATGGAAAACGATCTTGGAAAATTCATCTTAGATTAGTGGTAAAAATATAACAAAACTAAAGCTAACAAATATTCAGGAAAGTAAATAAAAACGAGCCAAAAGCAGCAGTTCTACCACCTTCTAAAGATAATGAGGTTTAACATAACATCACGCCTGTGATCTCCGAAGGGTTAGGCAGAGGTGACATTTCTTCAGTTATAATTAAGTGCTATGTAATAGGGGGCAAGGCTATTGCCATCAACCAAGCACAGATTCAGACTCCGTGGCTGCTACCGAGAAATTACTGATGGAAAAACCCAATAACACCTTCCCCGACCTGGGAATAGTACCCAGGACCTCATGCTCAGCATTCGCGCTTGCGATCACTAGACCAACAAGTCAGTCTTGCAGTTCTATTTGGTTCTTAATGTATCTTATTTACTTACTATACAAATTAATTGCCTTTTTCCGTGGTGGTGCTCATGGTAGGCAGAATCTACAGAAAGATCTTAAATACTTCTTTTACTACCTCCACGTCCATACATCTGATCATACACACCTGTCGCAATTGTAATCTTATTTAGAAGCTTAAATTAATTAGAGACTCGTCAAAACTTACTTGACCCTCATGTGATCCTATTTGGGGCGAATGTAATTTTAAAAGCCCCAAACAGGATCATATTTATGAGGGTCAACTGAACTGGGCTACATTTATAACGGCTTCTATCAGATCGAACTGTCTTCGAGGCCTCAGCCACCCACACTGGAGATTTTGACATTTAAAACAGTACATTCTAACTGGGAAAGACCGTTCGTATTCAGGTCTTAACTTGTTACTTCGACTAACGTATAATTTCTCATTTACGCTACCGGTACATAGCTGTATTGAAAGTGTAATTTATAACGTTATATCCATGTGCTCCACGAAGGTTATACAAAGATGGGCTGCGGTACTGTTCGTAAGAGATACCGCAGCCCTGGGACACAAAGGGCAAAGAAGGAACATGGATGGCTTTTAGTCAGTGAGACTCCTTTCCACTCTGCCCAGAGCGGGGGGGGGGGTCATTTGATGGATTCCCATTCCCAAAAAAAGTTATACAAAGATGTGTTCACCCACATTTTGCCAGTAATGTTTAAATATGGAATGGAGGGCTTGGATGTCATCCTAAAAAAATGGAAAGAAGTACCGCAGAATCGGGTTCGATGGAAGTAATGGTGGGAGGCCTTTGACCAGCATTGGGACAGTACGGGTTAGTCTTTAGACTTGACGGTTTAGGGTTAGCCTTTTTTTTTTTTTTTTTTTTTTTTTTTACCGATGGGAAATCATCAAATGACTTCTCCCGCTCTGGGTGGAGTGGGAGGGAGTGTCAGACTCTTACTGACTAAAACCCATCCATGTTCCTTCATTGCCCTTTGTGTTCCAGGGCCACGGTATCTCTTTCGAACAGTCCCGCAGCCCCGGCAGGCTTCGGCCCTTGCGGGCCCCTTCCTGGTTGCTGACATCTCTTTGAGGCGCGCGTGGAACACGAACGCGCCGTCGACACGGCCTGTCGTCATAAGACGGACGGACGGTGAGCTAACCCATTACTCACCGTCCACAGGCCCGCGCCTACGGTGGCCGGGAGCCAACTCGTGGCTAAAAGTAAAAAAGTGGTGGTAAAGATACTTAGTTTGATGTACATAATGCTTGGTTGACGGCTTCGTGAAGGGTCCGTTTACACCCTGTATAAAAAAAGTCAGGGTAAGCCTCAAATCGAGATAAATTCAGACAACAGGCTACTGAGAAATTCCTAATGATGCAGCGCCTAATGTAGGGATCAAACCCCATGAACATTAGTTCTGCGACCGCTAAACCAGAGTCCAGTCTTCATGGCAAAATTCATTATTAATAAATAAGTACCGACATTATTACTATCGACCATTGCCTTGGTTAGCGGACAGGACCACTTTATCTATAAGCAACCATGAAATAAATGACTGCATTACTATTACAATATTGTGCGGTCGTTACTATGTAAATAAATAGTAGAATATAGATAAGCTAGTACTAAGTTCACGGTTTTCTTGACAATCGAGGAACCAATGACTAAGTTACACAGTATTGATTCTTGGATAATTTAATGAAGGGCTCAGAAACTCTCGGCTCCTTTCTCATGGGATACTTTCTCATTGAAAAAAAAATATTTTAAATAAGTAAATAAATTATGAAGTATATATAATTATGTTTTTTAACTCAGTCTTGCAGTTTATGCGTAATTTTTTTTATCCCCTCATGTCAGTTTTAACAAGATTAATGTCTAATCTTCTCCAGTCACTAAAACAGTGTTCCGCAAAACTTTTTGTGTCTAAGGAAAACCGGAAAATACTTGATAAATAAAATAAAAAATTACTTAATATTAATCAATATTATCTTTCAAATTAATTACATTTTTAAATATTAATTTAAAAATATGTAAAGAAAATATTAACAATTTTAGCCCACCGGTATCGGGAACAGGGTCCAAGCTACCCGGCGCGCGGCGGTCAGGGCTCAACATTTATTATGAAAGTTTTGCAGCTGTTTAGGTAGGTTTTTTTCTTCAGTTTATGTATTTAACTTTAAGAGATAACCTTATTTCCGAGGCACACCAACGCGGAACACTGCTCTAAAACACCAAAAGCGCTGCCTGCCTGTAACACCGACACGTGTTACATCAACCGTAATAAGCTTTACGCAAATCCAGGCTTATTTCAAACGAAAACACTTTTACTACCAAAAATATCCATCCAAGGTATGTAAAACAAGTAGGTACAATCGCAAACAAAAAAACATTAGAAAGCACCGCTTGCCTACATGTCGTTAAGCTTTTATTGTAACATAAAACACAACAAATCCTATTTTTTAAATGATAACTTATTGCTGCTCGTGACTGTACTGATGAGTCATTTTTATTCGTTTCCTTTCATGGGAATTTCGATCTTGGAGTTGACAGCTAAGAGGTTATTTTCCTTTGTATGGATAGATACAGGTGGAGCCAGCCTTTGAGCAAGACCACGTTTCACGACCTCGGCTAGGCTTAGAAACGGCAGTGTCTACACGACAAACTGTAATTGACATTGACATTGTGCTTTAACGTTAGTCGTAAACAAATGGCTCGAAGTAATGTGGCTGTTATCACTCGTAAAAATGTATTATGGCTACAAATTTTATGATAAGACGCATATGTTGCCGTACGCGGTATGGCTCTTGTTATGATACGTATCTTTGGATTGTGCGACGTAAATGATTCAAAGCACATAAAGCGACAGTCCAGTGTTTATTTGAGAAAAATAAAGGACAATGGCAAACATGGTGTTTGGCATAAACAGTTTGAACTAACTCACAAGATCAATACACGACATGAAAGGATGACGTATTTGTTGAAGCCGACTCCCATACTCTTCTGAAAAGGTTACGTTACGCCTGTTTTAACTGAGTCAAAACACGAAATATACTTTCAAGAAATCCTAAAGAAGCTTACACCAGAAAATCTAATCCTTAACAAGCAGGGGTTGCTAAATACGTGACACTAAGCTACTAGAGCGTACATCAGCAAATCCCCAATGTTGTTTACATGACTTTAGTGCAAGTTAAGCTGCAGTATTAAGCAAAACTAATACTCCTGCCGAGAGCTATTCCGTAGTCTAGACAGCTTCGAACTACGGACCGTAATACCGTATCTTTATTTTAAACACAGCGGTTTTCAAAGTAAACGACTTTCTCCCCACTGGATATTTGGGGAGGTAGCGGGTGGAAGAGGGGTTAAATGCGAAATGAATGCAAATATTTGTTTAAAAATAAAGAATTGCAAGCAAACTAAAAGAACATTTTTAAGTAATAATAAAGGTTTACAACCAACAATAGAACCCGGCGACGCGGTAGGCCCAGAAGGAGATGGCGTGACGAGCAGGACTCTTGTCAAAAGGATTGGCCCCAAATAGCCAAAGACAGAGATAAATGGAAACAGGGAAAGGAGGCCTTTGCCCTACAGTGGGACACATCAGGCTAATAATAATAAAGGTTTTAAAAACTGGAAACTGACAATGAATAAACTTAGATAAAACGATCGACAGGATCCCCAAACTCCGAAGCTGTTAAAATTTCCCAAAAGAAATGTCATAATTTTTATAACAACAAAAAGAACAGCCTAAAAGTTTGACAGAAATAGTCTCATCTAAACTTACGCGGTACAACCTCTCGGGAGAGCCTTTAAAGTCTTTGCATTATGGCTTCATAACTTCAGGGGAGTTCTCGAAGGTTTTATACATAAACGACAAGCAACATCTGTCGGCTACGATATCTTTAATAAGGGAGACGGGGAGTATTCAAACCACGTGGAGGAGAAACGGCGAAAATAAGTTACGTCAGATGAGATCTTATTATTAAACATTGTTTTTCCTTCTGTACATAAAAAACTAGCGGCCCGTCCCGGCTTTGCACGGGTGGACATTTATTTTTTAAACATTTTGGGATAAAATATAGCCTATGTTACTCAGGGATAATTTAGCTTTCTAATGGTGAAAATTTTTTTGAATTTGGCACAGTAGTTTTTGAGTTTATTAATAACAAACATACACACACAAAAATACAAATCTTTCCTCTTTATTATATTAGTAAGATGAAGGCTTTCCGGACTCATCTTAAAAACAAAAAAAAATTAGTTTACCAATTGCACCAATCTTATAATTAAGTACAAAGAAACATTCCAATACGGATACGGCTACTAGTCGTAAAATATTTCTTTGAAGTAATGTCACACCACAAGTTAGAACATTATTCAATCAAGGATAGTAAGCTTAGTCACAAGCTTAGTAAGCTCGATTATTCAGGCCAGTCATGATCTACCCTGTGGGCTATGGATACGTCGTAAGCATCCATCATAGACTGACACATAATTATAGCTAACGCTGTTTACTCAGCCATCATTCGTGTACCCATTATACTAGTTGCGATAGTTTGTCAACATTACATTAGATGAAATATACATATAGGGTGACTGGTAATTAGTGACCGATACTTAAACATGTGATTGTACTCATGATAACAAACAACTTTTCCAAAGAAACATTTTTTTTAATACTCATTCGCTTTTATTACAATAACACAACAGCGAGCCGTATGAAATTCGCGCGCGCGCCTGTGACCTATCAGCTGTTAGCCACATGACGCCGTTCTGTTTCATTACTATCGCACCGTGCAACAGTGGGTAGGCAGAGCACCCGCGCGGCTCGCAAGCCCGCTCCGTAGCTCAGTTCCAAGTCGTATGTTGATCAAAATTCTCAAGTCCAAGATACTTAATCTTGGGCTACCTTAGCGCGTCCTCTTTCAGCTGATAGGATGCTCAGTTCGGCCTAACTATCTCCATTAACAGGCGTATCACGTAAGTGCAGTACAAGTCCAAACAAATAAAACCATAATTTTACTACTTTTCTTAGACTTCTAATAAAGTTCAAGATAAACATTTGATATCCAACTGCCAATAAGTATCCTCTCCGAAGACCGGAACCTCTCGCATTAGTTTTCAACCGAACGCATTCGTATGTGTCCGGTGTCACTGTCGGAAGCTATGTCACCCAGTTGAGAAGTGCTGACGGACGCGAAAGGACGCACCGACACCGCTGAATACCAATGAACCCTTTCGCTCCCGAATAATCTGAATAATTTCGACGCAAACGCATCCGTGCTTCTTACAAAGAAAGCCTTTTCTAAACAGATGGTAATGGATTGGATCCATGTCAGAGACCCAAAGCCCTTAAAATGTTATTCTAGTTTCAAGTTCATACAAAGAATTGATTTCGGAGAAGCCGCGTTTCTGAAATGTTTATTTTATCTTTGACTAAATATTATTAGATAACATAGAACAGCAATCCATCAAAATCGACGACGTCTATCGAATTAGAAAACAGGTCGATTCGCATCTATTTGGCTTTATTTCGTTGTAACTAATTTATGATACCATTTTGAAGTAAGAAACCTATGGATTCGGCCGAAAATTTTTGGTTATATTTGATTCAATTTGCTAAGAAAACCTTGAAGTGTTTTTAATTGGGAGTTAAGTTTTTTTTTGCGCAAATAAATTCAATTGCTTTTCATCTGATCAATCAACATCTTACTCAAATAAAATAACTTCGAAAATGAGAAACTTAACCGAAAAACCTTTAGCTTCATGAAATTACTCTTTCTCAAAACACAGCACAAAAAGCTTGCTAACCTAAGAACTAACAGTACAGTACATTAATTGCGAAAATTCCTGTTTTACAAATGTAACCCCGTGCGAAGCATCAATATGGCGTGCTGTTCTCACAGTCTGATTCACACGGCTCAAGACTGTATTATGAGGCTAGTTAATGGGCAACAACCACGCGGATGTGCATTGCTAGTCCACTGAACGAAGATGACATCAATGCATAACATTTGAAAAAACTTACATGTTTAATAGTGCAGAAAAGTGATGTATAAGCAATGATTTGTCAAGTTTTTCTGGGAGAAGAAATATGAGTATCTCGAAGTAGGTTTCTGTGATTTACATATGATCAATGATAATGATAGCCCTTAGGTAGGCATGGAGATTTCTGCTGCGGTACATCTTAATAATATACTAAACTAGCTTTTGCCCGCGGCCTCGCTCGCGTTAATTTAGAATTTGACAACCAATTCGGGTAGTACTCTGCTTGTAATAATATAATTCAATCATGATTCGAAAGTCACGTGGCGCCATCTATTATCATAAGAATGTTGTTATTGTTTTCCTCGGGAACAGTATTTTTTTCGGGATGAAATGTACCCTATATCTGTTTCTGTACACCTGACAACGAATATGCAAAATTTCAGGAAGATCGGTTCAGTGGTTTAGGCGTGAAAAGGTAACAAATAAACTAAAAAACTTACATACTTTCACATTTAAAATATTAGTAAGGATTATTTTACGCATGATCAAGTAAATGACAAAAACCGACGAAACCGTCAAACCGTTGAAAAACAGCAACCATATTCTGAAGTCATAAAATGCTTTTTCCACCTATTCCAGCCAAAACTTGAGACCTGACCATAAAACTGTTGGACGTCGAAAGCTTTTCTATAAAGACTTTTTCCCAGTTCTTTTTACCGAAGCAAAACACTTATTGAACAGCTTTCGAGACAGCAAAAAGTATTGTTGTCTGTTGCATTAGCGAAATTGGAGAAAATCCATCGACAGTAATGAAACAGATCTTGGGAAATAAGGAACGAAGATCTGGTTCCTGTATTACAGGAATTTGATCTTTATGACTAGACTTGATAAATGATCGAAATAAAATGACCGAACAGATGATGTCATCAAAGTAAATGTGAACGTTACTGCAATACACGATGTCCACGAGCAGAGAAAGGCTAACTACCATAAGCTGACGACCACCCGGAAAAATAAACGTCACTTCGAATCAAAAGACATTTAATTCGATCCCATTAAAGTCAAATCACTTAATGATAATGCAGCAAGCCAAAGAGAAATTGTCGCAACGTTTACATAACCCAATTAACATAAACCTTTGGACATTAACTGTTTGCATAAAAGTAACTTGATCTTACTTAAAGGATAAAATAAGAAGCCTCTTGATTAAAAAGCTTTTGTAGGTACCAACAGCGGTTGATGAAATAAATTGTAATTCATGCCACGATCGTTCGGAAAAAACACATCAATATCGAACGTTAAGCCCGAATACATTTTGATAGCTGAAAGACGAAGTTAAGCCTATCCAGTCTACCCCACCAAGTAAAAGGTTTAAGCAAACCGAGTTACGTAAGAAAGGAATTACGTTATAATAATAGTCATAAAGATGAATATGTCATGTGATCAAAGCAAATATTGAAAGTAAATAAAGTCAAACGTGATCTATTGAAAAGTGAAATCAATCTTTCTCATTCATAATTGACGTTTATTTGTCTTTCGCATTAGATTCTGTGTGTACACTCACGTGCAGAGAATTTTAAAATTCACGTAGCAACCTACGTATAGACTGCTAAAGATTATCTTTTAGCATGCTTCAAGAAACTTAAGTAGAACGAAGTTATTTTTAGAAAAAAAAAGTCTTTGTTTACTAGATTTATAAGTCACAGCTGTATAGATTTGTATGTCACCTGTTATCACTGTTCCATTTGAAACTGAGACATGACTAACATGTCGCTGACGTGACGCCACAAACGATAATGCTCCTCGTCAATATTTGCTCGTCTCATAAATGTTAAGACGCCAACTATCCATTCTGTATACTTTCTTCTTCCGTTAACAACAAAAAAGTTTATGTAACGCCATTGCTTTCTTTGTTCAAAAATTATGATATAAATTTCAACAATAATCTGCTAAGCCTTCACGCAACGAAGCGCTATTTCTAGAAGCATGAATTTCGCTTTAATATGTCGACGATGCTCAAACGAGATGGCAGCATCCCACAACGCAATATTCTCTCAGATCGTATATCTTATAGAATGAAAATGTAAATCATATAGCCAGTGGATCACGTAGCTGAAACCGCGGTTGTTAAGCAAACCGAACCGATGAGTCAGAGAGACTTGTTGCTCGACTTTTTGCTTGGAGAAAACAGGACCATTACTTAGATCAGAGAGCATAAGACAGCCAACATGCTGGGCACGTTGCAACATAGATTCGTTTCGCGACATGCGCCAAACATCTTGTTGATCAAAGTAATACAGATCGTTCAAGACGGAATCTCGTTATGTTCGGTGTCGAGTGTTTACGCTCTAAATGAGCTGAAATCGAAGCCATGATACTAATGTTTTAATAACATACAACCATTTAAAGAATGAAGATGTATCTGCAGACAATTTAATGGGAACGATGACCTCGTCCCACCTAAAAGATAGTCAGACTGAAATAAATCTGTTTACAAGACTAGACCGTTTTTGAAGGCATTGCAAAAAATATGACGTTTGTCAAATTGTAGAAAGTTTACAGTAGACGAGAAACAATGAGACACAAATACATCTGCATAAATATCCCTTTTTCATTTCAGGACAACTTCATAATTCACATTTGAAAATATTAAAACAGAATGCATCTCCGAGAATTTGTTTTGCAAATTGCTGAGGAGGGACACGTCTCGTTTCGTTTGTTGTTATAGCAGTAAACTTGAGACCAGTTAGTTATTCCCGAGTGCCGAATACGGGTGTAATAAGGCTTGGACCCTGGACATCAGTAACCACAAATAAAAGTAAAGTCGGACCGGATTTTATCGAAAGCCAGTCTCGCCTTGGAGGATCTCGCTTAATTTATACGGTAACTTACAGTAAGTGGTGGGCACGACTTTTTTTGGCACACGGCATTGAGTGGCGCAGCCGTTGGCTATATTAGGCATCGAAGCTACGATCGATTAAAAATATTTATTAATAAAATAAAATGGCGTAGATCTATAGATAATAAACGAAGAAAGTAGTATTGCTAGATAGGCTTTTATAACTGTATATAATAATATCTAAGTTCGTTGGTAATAGAAACATGGAAAATAGGGTTGGTGTATCGGTGGTTTGTTGAACAAACTCACTTTTATTATCATTGTTTGAACAATGATTGGATAACAAGTATAACCGCATGATCGATACAATTCCTTACAATGAAAGTTGCGTAAGTGATGCAATAAATAGCACAGACAACACAGTAGCAGCGATTTAAGTACTTTCGATAAAAATATGAATAAAAAAAGAAACCGTAATGGAGAAAACTGATAAGCCGAATATTAAAGTCACGTAAATACCCTTGTTAGTCAAAGTAGGGCTAAATCAAAGCTTTGAAATGGTAATTCTGATACAAATGATAATCTGGTTTCTTATTCAATATGAAAACATCGTCTTTCGAATAACTTGACGAAGCGATACAATTTATTTGAATTGTTAAGAGAAAAGTCTTTTGATAATTTTTGAGACAACATAATATGTAGATTGGATCACGAGTTGGAGACAGTCTGATTGCAAATTATGAAAACAAAGTTTTAATATTGTCCTTGCTAGCTGTCTCAACAGCTTCTTTTATGCAACATCAAGTCTCGAAAACAAGCTACGCCTTAATTTGGAGACCTAGAGTTGCATAAGGCGACACGTCTTCATCAAGGCCCCAAAATTTTGCAGCCTTGATATGGAAACCAGTTTTCAGCATTGGCAGAATTTCAAACTAATATGATATCATACTCCCATAGGAACAGTTACATTGAAAACACAAAATCAAGCCGTTACGTAAGATCAACGTGCTATATCTTCTGAAAATAAGTAGAAAACAACATTATGTCCCCAAAAACTACTAACTTTAACTTCGTGGATGCATTTTTTGGCTGGCTTCCATCTCATAAGCAGCGAGTCTACCTAATCCGAGGAGCCACATTTGAAGTATCTAGTTGCGACCGTATTTTTGTAAAAGATGTCGGCAAAAGTGCTGAAAACCTCAATTGGAAAGTCGAGTGCAGTTACAAAATAACAAGATGAAAATGTAACTAAAATTGTGTTTATCTTACTTGCAATAAAGATAATGCAGAAGCTGTATGATAACTATCTGTACAAAATTGCAAAGAATTTAAGTACATTATTTGCTCTTGCGCAAGCGACAACCTAGAATTGAAACATAACAATAGTCACAAAAATTATATTAATGAATGCCATCCTAATTTAACAATTGGCGTAAAACAGACGGTGCAGAGCACAATGTATTCAAAACAGCATTATGATTCAGAGCGGCCCGAATCATTGTGTATATTTAGATTTTGTACCGTTGACAATTATTTAGAAGTTGCAGAATTAGGTAGGTCATGTTAGCTATGTAAACTCATCTATGGACAAGGCATTTTGGTAGATATTTTTTTGGAACAGATGATACACATAATCTAAAAGAAGAATTCGCTTCAACGGAAGCTCCCAAAATTCAAAGCTAAGGAAGATATCATAGCTAAAATGCCTTTGGTAATATACCTTGTAATTAATGGTAATAGAAGGAATAAGAACGACCTTCCGCTGCTTTAGTTTGTTCTTAGTCAAGAACCGATAAACGAATATATTTCAGAAATTCGAATTTCAAAATCACCCTATTTGTCAATGATTCATATGGCATACGTGGAATATTACGGGAATGTTCAAAACCAAAACCATACAGACGAGTGTCTTCAAAAGCTTTTAAAAAAGAGAAGTCCAAACCAACTACTACGAAGCCATTTTTTACCCGCTAGCAACACACCATATAACCATAAACATAATATTTTATGCATTGCATATTAATTACAACCTTAGGCTCAACATTATTGCCTATTAAACTATCTATCAAACGTAAATTATCATTAACCTGATTTTCATTTGAACGAGCAATTTTTACTTGATCTACTTCGATAGCTGGCATGAGGAAGTCACTATCAACCATACATTATACTGGCAATTCATTATAATTATTTCGATAGGCACAGCTATTATTGGTAGCTATCATGGTATCGTGTATTTCACTTGACTTGGCAAGCGAAGCCATACTATTGATCTCTTTTGATATACCTAGTTTAACATTATCAAATTCTGTATTAAAGGTCAGACTATAATCCTGTATCCGTTAAGCGGATCCGCCACTTATATTATGTCACAATGTGAAGGGTTGTCACTTTGATATGTTACCTCCGCCATAATATTGGTAAGGTACTATGGGCCCGATGTTTATAGCACTATTACCCCAACATTTATTGCTGTGGCTCGATGCGCATGCTATATTTACTTACAAGCTATCGACAGGCTAGGAAACTTCAGGGAAAAACCCAAGCTTACAAAAAATCAATACCTTTTGACAGCTAAAATCCTCTTCCAACCATATTGGCCCAGACAGCAAATTCCATTCGATATCTTTCGCATTCCGAAGTGCACTTAGAGCCAACCAACTCAACCCAGAATGTAGATAAGCACCTGATACAATTTTTCTCACCCCTTATCGCCACAGCAGTGGTATCGGGCACTTACGTCGCGTAGTACATTTACGCTAATAAGGCGAGAGAGTCGAGGCGAGGTAATCAGAGGTGGCTTTTACGACATTTCGCTCGTATTCCCTTATGGGGCTGCATGGAGCAACAAGCTAAGAGGTCGTAGTAGAGCGGTACTAAAAGCCATATGGAGTTGTGGTGGGTTTAAATACGAAGTATTCATTGGTTTGGCTAATTGTTGCCTAAGCAATACCAGTACACAGTATACTTTCTAAAAATGTGCTTTTCTTATATTCAAGAAAAACTGAATTGCAGTCAAGCAGAACATCTTAAGTATTTTCTATGATGTTCAATGCAAATTAAGAGAGAACAATGTCGTTAACCTCATTTATTTCCATGTGCCGGATAGTCTCAGAAACTCCTGAGCGGATTTCGTTGCAGTTTGTCCAACGTTTTACTTGTTCTTTATATGTGAATTTAATGAGTTCATTATATTCAATGTTGCCGTCGCACAATATGTAATAAATATTACCGTAAGTTTTACTTAATGCATTCATCAAGCAACAATCAGGTTCAACGACACGGCTATTTAAGTAACAACGCGACATCTCACTTTTGGTCGTGTTTGCTTTTTTTCTCTGTAACCTTTAAGGCCGCGACTTTATACAAAACTGTTGATTTAATGCTGTGTTTTATACGCATACTTATCTTCTCGAATATGCAGGAACTGATAAGTAAGATGAGCATAAACTGGTTGATAAGATATAAGAGACAGAGCCTGCATAGGGAAATATAGAAGTTAAGAAGAGAATCATATTAATGAAGAATAATTAGTAAGCTTGGAATATTTCCAACTGTTTACTTGAAGTGATAACATGGAATGTTTACCACTTAAATAACATTATACACAACATACACACATGGCCTTCACATCGTGCAAATAACTAGACTTCTAATAAATTGAAAACTTCTAACTTTGCAGCTAAATGAATTACGAAATGCCTAGATACTAGATACCAAAGTTGTTTCAATCAACCAACTTAAACAAGTACAAGTAAAGGCAGCTCCTTTAAGTTAATTTCGAAGTTATCAAACAAACAACTCGCTTTCGCCAAGAAAAACATATCGACGAAGGGGAGCAAAATATAACTTCTGCAACTTTCTCTAGAAAAGCCGGCCGGATTGGGTCAACGATTGATCATACATGAGTTACATAAGGATAACCAACTTGATGATCCATATAAATTAGTAATGAATGAAGAAATTAATAAAAAGTTGTAACAAAGAGAGTTAACTGTACCTTATAAGTAAAGAAACAAGAAAAAAACTTAAATTCAACACAAAACACTGACACAAAGTTCGTATTTAGGTTATGGTCGTCTCGTCAGACTACCAGGGAGGCAGAACAGCGCAGGAGGTTGAGCGCACCTGTTACCGCGACGCGAGGAGCGTTACTGGCACGAAGCGGTCCATTAGTCGCACGGCACACGTCATGCGGAAGCCGGTTCTGCTGGACACCGATGTCTTCGAAGAAAACCGCGATAAAAGATGCATTCTACACTCAACGGCTACGCAAAAAATGACACACCAACCATTTTGAGAAGATGAAAACATCAATATGCACAAATAAAACGTGAATACATATTTAACACGAGGTGTTAAGTTTCGGATTTTATCAGATACATTTACTTTTGAAGACCAAACTTTGCTCTTCGCAGAGAATATTTATTTCGCAAAAGTAAAATACACTTGGCTTGCGAAAGATAAAAGGAAAAATTACCGTACCGAGTCGGGGATTAAAGAAAAACAGAATATATCAAGTCCTTATCAAGTAAGTCAGCTGAGGGGATACATCTGTTACTGATACTCAAAGATAAAAACGCTTATGCATAAATGATAAAAAATAATGTCTTTTTATAACATGCTATTGCAGTATTGTAGACAAAAGTAATATTACCGCTAATTTACGACTGATTGTTTCATACGGCATTGATCCAGTGGATTTCATGTTTTTAGTTTTTTTACCCGATTTATCATCTTCTAGTAATTAGTTACTTTTCTCATAGTTATTCATAAGATCGTATCTCCCAGGACCATGAATACCATAAGTGCTTCCACACAAATTGTTATAGCTCTGTTTTCCTTGCTTTCATGGAGTTCTACAAACATGTTTAGCTTTACCGTTTCAGGAATTGGAGTTTCCATTACAGAGTAAAACCTCTTTCTCAGATCACATTTACATACTCCTGAGAATATGCCATCTCTATTTGCCGTTATAACAGAATTATGATGACGTAATGGTCTATTACAAGCGAAAAAGTAAACCAGTTTAACACGACATGTAGTGTAATAGACCTAGCGAAGCACTAACCCATTAACTGTAATGTTTAGGACTCTCTGGGATATTACAACGTAAGGGAGAAAATGAGGATACCAACACACATAATGGAGAAAGCGTGTTGCCAACATCTGGCCAATAAACATGTAGAAATTCATTCAACTCCAATTGATTATCATAACAGACAGGTTTTCGGCTGTGTGGGCAGTGACAATGAGA
This sequence comes from Noctua pronuba, assembly GCA_905220335.1. Classification (NCBI taxonomy): domain Eukaryota; kingdom Metazoa; phylum Arthropoda; class Insecta; order Lepidoptera; family Noctuidae; genus Noctua; species Noctua pronuba. The sequence continues at coordinate 12,372,285 of LR999908.1, forward strand.
ATAAATAAATAAACTCTTTCGTTTATAATCATAGCTAATCGATCAAATCCATATTTATCAATGAGAACAAATTATCGATCAATACACGATATCTGCACTTGAAATAGATTTTTTCTGTTGATGTCATGTTTGAATTTGTTTTTATAGATTGTGACATAATCGTGCTGACTTTTCAATTTGAGATTTGGACAATCACCTGGCTCTGAGCTATATCGGATAACGACTACAGTAATTGATAATGACAAAGATGAAGCTGCGGAATGTTTCATTAGTTTACAAGTACCTAAATATTTTTTGACACTGAATTCAATGAAATTCATAATAGTCAAGTAGCATACGTTTTCGGATACTTACTTTATGATGAAGATCCCCATCGAGACGAAAAACGCAATGATCTATAATTAGCTACATATGCATAGTTTCTAAATATTTATATCCTATCTAGAGCCACTTGATTGAAGTGTCACCTTCGTCAGTGAATCACTCTAAAATGCTGTTCCACGTCATTGATCTATGAGCGGAATTCCCGCCTTAACATGCTATTATTAGAACTGTAGAAATTGGTAACATAAACATAAAATGACTTTCTTTTATAAAAACTGAGAACTAGCCATTTGCAAGCACAATTTGCAAGATTTGTAAAATTATTTCATTCTATTTTTATCCCAAACTGGTCCTTAGATGTTGCAAACCCGTCCCGTCTTTCTAGAAATTTCTCCTTCCTATATTAGCATTGGTAGAAAACTGTGTGAAACTAGCTAAACATCCCCGGAGGGTAGGCGACAATTTGTTCCATTACGTCCGGCGCTCCCTTGAGAATTCTTACTTTCTAACAACGAGGGCTCTGTATAACAATGAATGGAATTACGTTAGTTTGTTGATTGTTATGTAGTGTCGTTTACTGCGTGAGTTAATTGCATTCTCATCTTAAATTCACACTAATTTACCCTTTACGAAATTAGAAAGGGACTATTGAATAACTTTTTGCCACACGGATTTCTACACAGAATTGCAATGTGACTTATTCGGTTTTAAAAAGACACATCCTGTCTGATTCAGAACTAGGAATAAAATAAAACAACAACGCCCTCTTCAAAGTAATCTAAGTATAGACAGCGCTTGAAAAGAACACTCTTCTCATAACGATTCATTTTGCGATCAACTTTTTAGTCAATTTCCGAGGAGCCAATTACGTGGCCAAGTTCGCTCGCCGGGATAGCTCCGCGCCGACCGCCGACCCAGAACTGTTGACTCACCACTCGAGACGAAACGACAGTCTTCATTTGATACCTTCAAACATTTACTCAACGTTTTATCAAACTTGTATTTCATTCCTTTGAAGATCCGTTTGACCTTTTAGCCCACTTTTGTTTGGCACAGCAATTACAGAAACATTATTTCTCGTAAAATAAAAACTTTATGGGCTACGTAGCTGTAACAAACGCTTTAGTGAAGACACTACAGTCTAGATTGTTGAAGGCATCGAGTAATCTTCGTTGCGTGCCAACTGGACACGGATCATAGCCGGCAGATTCGAGCGATTAGTGCATAAATAGGAGACGATGAAGCGAGTTTCAACGCAAGCAAGCTGTGATACCAACCGGTTTTTTAGATATGTATCAAGGCTAAGAACGATCAATAAATTCTAATCACAAGAAGAGTGAAAACATCCCGCGATAAGCCGCTACATTACTCATTCTCGTATCCGTAAGTCAAGAGGCTGTTCGCAAGTGGTATCACTAAGTGTAAGTTATCAAGTAGACATTCAATTTAATAGCAGCAAGCTAAACGGCAAGCATTTTCTACCGTTAGATGGAATTTCACCAATTTGTGGTGAGCGACAGTTACGCAGAGAAACATAAATATAAATAGACAAGTCATTTATCACGTACAGTGATCTTCTCGCCATAGCGAAACTTAACTTCGCCATATGCTTAATGTGTTTCGAAAAGCTATTAAGCAAAAATCCATTAAGCATCTAACCAGTCCAATTCTGAGATCAATAATTAATCAATAGAATGATAGTTTAAGAATTCTGCAGAGCTATCCCAAAAACAATGAGGTTCATACAATGGGTAAAGCATCTAAGATCAATAAAACCTGACACAATCGAAGATACTGCACATAGAGCACAATCAGTAAGTTTACTAACCCTTGTTATGGAAAACAGAGAAAGAAATAACAACAGGATTATTCTTGACGGATGAACTAGAGAAGGGAGCCCAGAAAGAGATACAGAAGTATGTGAGAAAGACCTTATAGGAGCATATCATGCCAGCCAATAAAGGTAAGGATAACTAGATCATACAGTGAGATCACCAATGCTCAGGTAATCAGGTGTAAATCAGGTTCATTGACATAATATACTCAATCGCTACTACTTCACCTTCAAAACAATAAAGAACTCTATATTTAGCAGACAAGCCGATAAGATCTTCGTTCGTTCCGGATCACCGTTAAACCGTCTGGCAGAACATGACAGCGAGACATTCGTATCACTTTCGCCGACTCCCTAGCGTGGTAAGTTCAAAGATCACGATAAGGCAAGGTGGCAGGTTTTATTAGCCCATCACCAATCAGAAGTCAAGAAACATGCATCCCTCAAATGACTAGCAGCAATTCCGTGATAAGTGGCAGACAGATATTATCAAGCATGTTTGTATGTCGTATGCACAGTAATAAATAAACTGACTAGCTGTATCTCTTGGCTTTTTCCGTTACTAGATTTGTGGACTTATGCGAGTAACCGAGAAAGCATCAGGACAAATTCGCACTAACTTAGGCTTAGCGTGTTTGCGTTGGAGTAACAGTTTCAGGGTTTTGGGGGCGAGACAAATATTAGTGCGAAAATGAAACCTAGATTGAAGGACGATCAAATAGAAGACCGAGCTTTGCAGAGGTGATGCCACATACAGAGTGTAAACGGACCCTTCACGAAGTCGACAACCAAGCTTTCTGTACATCTAACTAACTCTGCGCAAAAATTATAGCCGGGAAACGACTTTTTTTTTGGGGTGAAAAATCACGTTTTACGGGAAAAATCAATGTTACGCACTCAAAACTTAGAGCTGATGCTTTGAATAGTAAACGGGTCATGGAGTTAATTAAAGTAAAGTTAAAACCTTAAAAAGTGGTTTTAGAAAAAAAAAACTTTGACCTCCAATATCTCCTTAACTAGAATGTTCCCAGGTATGATCCAGAACAAAAAAATTATCGCAATGACGTGGAGAAGAAGTGCCTTTCGGTTTCGTTAAGGGTCTTTTTAGACCTTTTATTACGGTTCATTTGATTGTCTAGTTTTTTACTAAGCTTTTCTTCAACTAATGACGCAATTTCCATAACAAACAAACCGCACATGATTTCTCCAGGCCAGAACTTAAGAAAACGCAACGTTCGAACGGAAACAGCTATGATTGCCTACATGTTGTGAGTTTACGGTCTGTCGATCATTCCGATCGTTGCACTGACCACTACAACACTGCATGCATATCGATATACCTATCTATCGGTTATTGCGAAGTTTAATTTAAGTTACATGAATTACCAGTGGGATATAATACGAATAACAGAAGGCTTATGATGTTGTTTGGCTTAATTGGATGTGTTCTGGTTTTGAGGTTGTATTGTTGCATTATATGTGAAAGTTTGGCCGTGGGTGCAAGGCGAAACAACACATAACGGTGCGATCATTATTGAATTTATGGGCTCATGGATGAGTATTTATCTAAAGAGATTAAAAGATATTGGCCAACTTCGGTCTAATTTACATAAACAGTAAACGCATAATTTAAATGCAGTAGCGTTAGTTGAATTCCTCAGTAGCAAATAAATCAAGCCGATTTTAATCTTCTATTTTTAGAGCACTAGAGTTTTTATCTCACATCAAGAAGCAATAAGGAAACTGGCCGCCATTCTGCGTCGCGAAAAAATACAAAGGAAATTAATGAAGTTAGAACTTCCACGTAATGTCTCTTAGTCTGGCAAAGTTGCGACAGCTGTTCAAAGTTAGCTCTAATTCGACAAATTATAGTTGGACATCCCTTTAAACCCCAATCCTCAAAGTGCTCCAGTTACCTAAGTGGAATTGACATTTCATTGTCTAGAGAGCCTGGACCGCAAGACTAAACTTGGACGAAAACAGTTTCTGTGACGTTTTTAGAACAAAGCTAACAATAGGCGGGACTTAATGCCCGTTATAAAAGACGTCGGTGGCAATCGAAATAGAATCTAGGCATTTCTTTGTGGATGACATTATCAGCTGAGCGTTAATTTGGACTGGGAGATACGAGATGTATACAGACAACTTAAAACGCAGTGAAGCAAATATTATTGCAGTAAAAGTTTCGCTCTTAGTATGACAAAGTTTTCTTAAAACATTTTGATCAGCATTTTTTTGCCGTTCATAGGCGAAAAGTTCATTCGGGACACAAGGCCTCAACAGAAACTCCCCTATTTGGCTTACAAATGACAAAACTTCGGCGAAAGCATCCAAAGTAGGACATTACAAGTAAATTGCTTTTTAAGGAAAATATCCTGACCAGTCACAGAGGCCTTAAATTGGCGAACTCGGGATTGGCGGTCCTGTGGTTGCGAAAACCAGTTTTGGAGGCAGTTAAGTAAAGGCGATAAAATCCTTTTGACGAAGAATAAAACGACATTACTAAGCTGAGCTTTCGAAAGCTAACAGATCAAAAATACCAATACATAGTTTCCAGTGCTCGGTCACAAGCCTCCTCGCCGTGACAGAGACACGTATCCTAGGTGAGAGGAAGAGGAGTAAGAGATGCCGAATACCTCACAATGTCGTCCTTCACTGTTTTCAGAGTAGTGGTGATGAAGTAATTTATACAAAGTAAAATGCCATGCCCATTACTGAATAAAAATGGGATGTATAAGTACAGTACACACGCGTGCATGGACTTAACATGAACCCATAATAATACCATTCTCATTTATTACATTAGTATGATGTTATGAAAACACCGATATTCTGGTGAAACAGCTAATGCAGGTGCATTACAACGGTTTCTGCGCCAAGGAAGCGTATTCTTGTAACGGTCTCATGCATTCGAGTGTACAGTCACGAGCACTAAAATGTACACACTGAGCAAAATTTAAAAGGTATTTTCTCATGGTTTAATAATTGCTACTTTGAGATGAGGCCTATTTCATAAATGTCATTATTATCTACCTATCCTTTTCCCAACTATGTTGGAGTCCAACCACCTTCCAGTCGAACCCGATGCAGACTGGAGGACCCTTAAAATTTGCACCCAAATTTGCGATAGTAGTACCCAGTTACAAGATAGATGGCAGATTTTCGGACTTCTGACTACCCGACACACTTTTAAAAGTTGTTACGTGGTAAACAAATTATTGATGTGACTGTACATGGCCATCGTCGGAACAAAACTGATGATTAGATAAGGCCTTGCGTTATCGCTATCTCGACCGCCTCATCTATACGGAGAAGAAATTCTTTATTTATGTTTTTATAGGACATTCTTTTGCAATTAAATAGCGATGGTAGAAACCGAATGGTATTTTCCGGATGACAGCCGAATATTGTGCAGTAATTGCTTCGAGTCGATTGTTGTTTAACAAATACTTCCGAATCGACTGTCCGGAACTGGATAAGTATATCCCTCTAAGATTTTTATAAACATACGTATAAGTACTGGTGGCAGCGAAATCTTCCCTTGCAGGGCAAAGGCCTCCCTGCCCTCTTTCCATTTATCTCTGTCTTTGGCTATTTGGGCCCAATACTTTTGACAAGAGTCCAGCTCGACACGCCATCTCCTTCTGGGCCTACTGCGTCGCCGGGTTCTGTTGTTCGGAACCCAATCTGTTGCCACTTTGGCCCAATTTTGATGCGGCATGCGGCAGATGTGGCCTGCCCAGTTCCATTTTAATTTGGCGGCTGTGTGGCAAACGTCTGCGATTTGAGTCTTGGATCGAAGTATACTGTTCCGAATACGGTCAGAAATTTTGACTCCCAGAGTATACTTCGTTCCATGGCTCGCTGGCAGACCCCGAGTGCGGACGGGAGTGAAGCTAAAGCCACAGCAATAAAAGAAAGGAACGAGCTTGTGTTGGAATTCCTGCGGTCTATGGTTATTCTTTAATTGTGTTTTTATTTATCATGCGCTGCGTGTTTTCATGGCGTCATCAAACGGAGCCATTATTCATGTACCTACTTAAATATTGTTTGTTGATTTCAGATTTATCATACAATTTCATTCATAAAATTGTATGACAGATATTATCAAATACCTGCGAGTAATTGCATTCTCAACGCCACTTTGACAATTCAACAATATTCAATGCGCTTCTTACGTCGTCGAGCAGAAGAATTTTACAAATATTTGAAGCATTATTACGAATTTCTTCAATATCCTTCAGATTGCGATAAAAAATGTCTTACGCAATTGGGGTGTTGAATACCCATGTAAAGTTATTCTGTTCAGGTACTTTCCTATTCAAGAGACAGTACCAAAACCCTAACAAGGCCAGGTCTAGGTCGAGTTCAACAAATGATTAGCATTTTTACAAACATTAAACGAAGACGGACATTTTCCTCAACAAACCAAATAAAGTGTACAATTTAGAACTACACATTCTATTTAATAGTCGTGTTTTGTTTTACTGAGCATTTCTTGCTATTACGGAAGGAAGACGATCTTCTTGAATGTGTTGCGTCAATTTTTGACGATATTTATAAAATAAAAATAGCTACTATATCTATCTCTGGTTATGTTTGTGGTGAAATCTTTTTTTTTTAATTGTGTATTGTTTTTGTTGTTATCTTTATACCAGCCTATTGCAACCGTCCTACTGTATGGCAAAGGCCTCATAATGTCATAAGAGAAGGAGCATTGATCGGTAGCTCTAGCCGGATGGCCAATTTCAGACTAAATATTGAAAATTATTTCCAGGTTTTCTTATGATGTTTTCCTTTAGTAAAGATAAAAATGCTGATGGAAGGTCTATTTAAAAAGCAAATTACCCTAGATCGAATTCCCAACCTTATCTTATTTTTAGTCTTCGAAAATCATAAACTATTTAATAAAATTCATTGCAGTTGCAATTATCATTAACCATATTATCCAAAGATAATCATATAAGTGTGATTAAGTATTTTTATACACAACAAAATAATTGTTGATACTACAAGCTAAGTCAATTAGATAAAAATCGAGTACAACATATTTATTTAGTAGTCCAGTAAGGTCACTAATAAGCATAACAGATAGTAAGCTTGTAATAAATCATTGACTGCTTATCAAGAAATTACTGCTATTTTTACTGCCGTACAATTAAAATGACCCACCCTTTATCTACTTATGCTAAAATGACATCACAGTACTATTTATGAAGAAATTTTTGTTGTGTCTTTTGTCACACTCGGATAACAAATTAATGCAACTAAGAAACCAGATTAAACATGATTAACATGCTTTTTCAGGCACTTTACTTTTTGTAATTTATTTCATATCCATTACTATCAAAGGAAATTGTCATGTCCTAGAACCAAAAGTTGGAAAACATTGTGATCAACCTATACTTGGCCCCAATGATGGAATATGGCCCGATCTCTCTTGCAGAGGGTAGGCCTGTGTCATAGCAGTGGGCATGTTACAGGCCAATAATGCTACATTCTTAAACCACTTAAAATTAAGTTTTTCTATTGCTACTTTAACCCTTAATGTGACAATGACCAATGAAAGAGTCACGGTCAAAATGGTCGTAACATCATCAAAATTGAAAATACCTCAAATTGTAGACCATAATTAGTACTCCAATTCATACTATTGCAACAAGTACCAAACTCGCCGGAGACCAGAGCTAAGACAATTGTTAATGTTGGGATTTCCAGTATTATGTTGAAGATTTTGGCTACAACTGTCATTTGTTTTTTAAGCTGATCATATTGAAAACATTTTGCAGCAAAGTCCTAGAATCTACTAAGTACTGTTATGGCTATATAACGAAACCCCCTTGTTAAACTAGGTTTATTATTAGTTTGAATATTAGGTAAAATCTTTGGCAAAATACAGGATGAGGCAACAGATTTCAAGTGTCTCTATTCCTGTTCTCTGGCGACTTAGATACTTGTTGTTTCAGAATGTATTGAAGTCCTAAAAATAAGCCACTATCACCCAGTTCTTAGAAAAATGCCCATGGTCCTTTAAGTTGTTTGTGGTCATGTAAGTTCTTTGACCGAGCTCAGCTCACAAAAGGTATTACTAGTGCATCTAGAAATAGATTCAATAGACTGAATGATAAGATTAGCCTCTTATCAATTATGACGGTGATCTCAAGTATTTCTTATAAAGTCAGAGACCTTTTTCCTTCTATAGAAGTGGCAGACAATGACAGATTGTATTTTATATCTTATGCAGGGTGTAAAAGCCCTCCACAAACTGACAGGGTGCACTGCAATTTTTCTCGTTTTTTTTTTCTGTTGCCATTCCTTTATTTCAATGTAAAATTACATTCCCTGTACACAACAATCCATTTATGTAAATAATACGGCTAAAAACAAAAATCCAACAATGGATGTTGAAATAATCTAATGAACGACGCGTGAAATCAGCTGTTAACTTCTTGTCTAGCTACAGAGTTCATCGAACTCGTCGTCGGGCTTGCCGTTCGCTACGTGCGTTTTGCCACGGTAACGATACAGTGCGTTTTGCCACGGTAACGATACATTGCGCATATGAGGAAATAAAACAAATCAAATTTATTGGATTTCCATAATATTCCCGTAATAATTTCTTGTACCGGTCATCTTAGTATGATATATTGAATTCACCCCATTAGTTTGTGGAGGGCTGTCCCTTACACCTTGTTTATGTGTATCTTTAACTTGATATCTTTAAAAAATAATGATGCATGACAAATCAAAATAAACCATTTTCTTGTGATTATTAATATCTAAAAGACTATTAACTTGTTCGCTTATTGTTTTTCAAGTCACTATGACTAAGAACATTGTGATTCTCTGGTTGTTGTGTTTAATAGGTTTAAGTCCGTCTAAAGTCTTAAATGTTCTTGCCTAAGAGATCTATGCTTTGGACTCCTTGCAGGTTGAAAAGTGTTTGTAAAAGGTTAAATAGAAATTAATGCTTAAAAGAAAGAGCAAAATGATGTTTCTGGCTAGAAAAAATAAGATAATATTTTGAACTGGGCAATGTTTAGTCTTCCTTGTCATCATGTTTATGGAGGGGGTTAGATGCATAACCCATCACGCATAACTGGGTGTCTTCCTTGAGAATTGGAAAGAAGTACCACAGAATCGTGACCTTTGGAAGGAATGGAGGGAGACCTTTGCCCAGCTGAGTGGGACAATATGGGCTAGCTATAATAAAGGATATAATAATGTTTAGTCTTAAAACACTAGTTTGTATTTTTATCTACCCAAAATTGCTAGTAGTAAGTAGTCAATCATAAAAGACGAAAATAGCTGTTGGTCAATCATAGTTCAGGAAGGGGCTCAAGGATTTCCTCTGCAACAGGATCTCATACAGGAGTGGTCAATTTGGTGCTAAATATAGAAGCAGGGGCCCTTGTCCAAATCAGAGGCGGTCAAGATTTATCATTTCCTCACTCCAACCAATCATTTACCGACCTTGTTGAATGTGACATTCTGTCATTTGTTTGTTTTTCAACATTGTTGGCTTGAACAAATATTGGTAAGCATTCTATTTGTCAATGTTAAATGTTTGTAGTGATAATGTTATGTTTGAAGAATAATAATTAAATGGAAGAATTAATATGTATTGACCCCTGCCACCTATTACACATAACTGGGGAATTGTGGGTAAGCTATAGGGTCATCACAGCTTTTAAATGATTAGGAGATTACAGGCATGATGACATAGCATAATAGCATAGCTTAATCAGCCTATAATGTTCCTACTGCTGGAACACACGGCCTCCTCTCTATGAGAGGGGATGGGCTATGTTGGATACCATGCAGGCGCAGTGCAGATTGGTAGATGTCACATTTCTCAGATTTTTTTAGTTCATGCCGGTTTCCTTAAGATGTATTCCTTCACCATTTTGAGAACAGTGGTGATTAAATAAATTACACAGAAATGCATCTGCTTGAGTTCAACCTCCACCACTGGGCCACATGATGACATGTGTTGTTTTAATTGAGTGGTAGTTTTTGTTATCTATTTTGACACAATAAAATTGAATCACTTTAACTTGAAATGTTATTACTTACCTATGTAAAAAGTATACAGGAAGGTATTGCATAGACATAAAATGTATGCATTATGATGATGAATGGCATGTTATTACTTAGTTGTTGTAGTCATGAATAATTCATTGACATCTCATTACATCACTTAGATATAAATAAACTTAACTCAAGCTTATTACTTACTTATGGAGAAATGAACAAATCGTTCATAAATTACTTTAAAAGCAATATTCCTGGTTCCATTTTTGCCGCCATTTCAATCATGTAGAAACTTGACAAGTATTCGTATAATAACAAACAAACAACTCATAGAGAATGAGTAATCACAACGTGCAAATGAATGAAACCCAATGAAAATTCTCTACTAAACTAACCGATACGGAAAGATTTTTGATCATGATAACGTGGTGGAATTCAGAATGTCGCCAATACCATAATAATAAAACAAAACGAATAAAGATAACACCACAAAGCCATTGGATAACGGAGGAAAACATTACTGAAAAATTTAAAACTTCACCGGAAAAAAAATAATTACACAAACCATGAGCATTTTAAACTTCTAGAAGAATGTTTTTGATAGTTTCTATACAAAACAATATAAATAATGAAACCGTTACCTTTTAAAACAATCACAGTGCGAACAGGTCAACAGGAACAAAGTAGGTTGCCGTCCAGCGTTCATACGAATTTACACGTGCAACGGCACCTCATAACAAGAGTAAAACACTAGAGACTAAAATTTCGCAATAGCTTAATTCCACAAACTAGTTTTAACAATTTAAATCAAAAATAATAAAGGCTTTTTTGCAAAATAATTTTCACAACACGCATACGATACACTCTTGCGAAAAATCTGACATTAGTGACAGTTGGGATTTTTTTTTTCATTCCTTCTTGTGTTCAATGGTTCAGGAAACCGGTTACGCATAGGAGTTGAAAGATAATGTTAGAAAAATACTATTTTGTTATTATTTTTGTTTCTAGTCAATAAAAATCACAGTATCATTTGAATTAGTTCAAAAAATAATTTTGTTATTAAAATAATAATTATGATTAAAAAAAAGAATTTACTTCGTTTTTAGCACCGAGCTGACAGTGCCCTCTATGGGCAATTAGTGATTTTAAACAGCGCCATCTATTACAATATATGGGAGCAACTACTGCTAAGTTGGTTTTAACTTTTGATAGTAGATGGCGTTACCAGGTCCGAATTTCATTGCTTACATTTGTGAAACTAGATGACGCTACTAGTTTTAAATTTATTACGTTTCCGAACAAACTGTACCCAAAAGTTAGGTACCGGCTGTTTGGTGTGGGAAAGCACCCTCAACATTTTTTAATATTACAACGAGAGTCTACCATTAACCCTTCCGCGGCTTTTAAGTTTGAAAATACTAGAAATCATATTTAAGTACGAAATGACTGTGTCCTTTGATTTCCGAAATCAAGATGTCTTTCTTCACTATGCCAGGGCCCACACAGCGGAGCCCATTATAACCTATTTTAATATCAGTTTACAGTTGAGTAGTCCAGAAATTACTAGAACCATCCAGTAACTGAATGATTAGTTTAGATGTCTAACTACCTACAGATGCTATGTATATAAAACGGGGTGAACAGAGACGGAGGGGTTTTAACGTTAAATTACCTTATACGATGTGTTGACAACAAGGTCTCTAAATCATGATCGTCCCGTTCTTAATCCATGATAGTTGGGGTCGGCGCAACGGGTTTTTTCTTTCATCCACACCCCTGCCAACAGTCACGCAATCATTTACACCTAGGTCTCTTAATAATTATGTTAATAATTATTAATAATCCGGGTGTTCTCGTCTGGCTAACGGAGAGTACTTGCATAGACACAACCTTGTAGCCAGGATTATTCATCAGCAACTTGCTCTGAAATACAACCTTGTGGAATCGGAAGTGCCGTACTATAAGTATGTGCCCGACCCAGTTCTCGAAAATGGCTGTGTCACATTGTACTGGGATCGATCCATCATCACTGACAGGACTATTGTAGCCAATAAGCCTGATATAGTGGTGGTGGATCGATCAGAGCGGCGCGCAATGATTGTTGACATAACGGTCCCACATGATGAGAACCTCGTGAAAGCCGAGAAAGATAAGCAAATCAAGTATCTTGATTTGGCTCACGAGGTTGTCGACTTGTGGGATGTGGACTCAGCGATCATTGTGCCGATAGTTGTATCAGCCCATGGCTTAATTGCCAAGAGCTTCGACCAACATCTGAGGAGGCTCTCGTTAGGCAGCTGGATCAAGGGCTTGATTCAGAAAGCGGTACTCCTGGACACGGCTCGTATTGTTAGGAGGTTCCTCTCTCTGGAGCCCTGACCGCCGGTAGCTTGGACCCTGTTCCCGATACCGGTGGGCTACAATTTTTTATATTTTTAAATGTTTTTTATATTGTTTTTTCTAAGGAATATTTAAAAATGTAATTATATTTGTACAGAAATAAATAAAGGAAATGTTAATAAAATCGACTACCTACCTACTTGTTGGTAACCTATCATAACAATTCAACTTTAAAATTCCTTTCAAAGTTTTGTCTCGATTCACCCCTGGCATACAGTCACGAGCACCAATATGTAAACACTTTACAACTTTTAAAAGTGTTTTTACCCTACTCTTCTGATTAAAACTTCATGTTGTTACGTACATCGTATTCTGGAACTCATATTTTTATGAAAAAGATCCTATCTCCAGTTACAATCGTTATTTCTCGCAAACATTGCTTTTGGGTTATTTGTTTTACCGGGCGAGTATATATTTTCTTTACGCTGAATATTTTTTATCACTAAATGACTTTATCAATTAATCATCATCTTGCCCTTGTCCCATTCTACTTGGGGTCAGCGCAACACGTTTTCTTCTTCCATTCTCCCCTGTCAGACGTCACGGCATCATTTACTCCTTTATCAATTATAGATGGAATAAAACCTAGGTAGCGCATGACTTGGGGTTTATTTCAGGAGAATCAACACAGTTACTGCGACCACTAATCTGTTTTCAGCTAGTGACGTTGACCATTAATTTGGTCATGGAGTCAATTGAATGACATAAGATAGGATAGGTAATGAAAACACCAGGTAAAACTGAAACATTTTATTTAAATTATAACTCTTTTCTTCATATAAATAACGCTCTCTTTAAATGTATCTGGAAGCCTCTACATAAACATAGTAAAGTTTTAAATGTCATACAACTAGGTACAGGATAAAATACAGAAAGTAGCTTAGACAAAAATTAAAAATAGCTTAAAAATATCGTCGAAGTACGCAGGTTAAATTGAACGAAGTCACCCAGTAGATCACTGCAGGCAATCAATGTTCACCTAGAAAACAAATTATGGGTTAGGTACTGCTATGGAATTATTAAGTACTATGGTACTGCACTGACCATAGATAGCGGTAGTGATTATTTTATTTTGTTTTGTGATTAGTTTGCATTCTCGCGCCATTTTTCACGAGAATAATATTTACACAATGTCTTTTTCTTATTATTATCAATCTAATGGCAGTAATTATGCATATGATTATGGATAGTGCTATAGTGCTAATGATATCTTTAAGTACGTTTTTTTTACTTATTTTCTTTTTTTTTTCTATAATTTCACTGGGCATGATGAAGAATATGATGTTCTTTATGTCATATTTCTATTGAAATTTGGAACTGACCATTATAATTTTTTGATGTCGTTGATTAGATTTTTGACAAAAAGGTAGAAATACATAATTTAAACTAATCATAATACTAAACTACGACACTAACGACTACTAAGACATCTCGTATAAGATAAAACAATGAATTAGTCTCATGTGATTACCTAACACTATTTTTAAACTTGTTGACTGTACCATTACATAAAATGTTGTAAGCACAAAAAAAGTAAATACACAAAAATCATGCAAGTTCAATACAACTACAATTGAAAATCATGCGATTTAAAACAATCAAAGCAATAACCATTTTCAAAATATTAAAAACAAATTGATCGTTGATTTTGGCACAAAAAGTTAACAAAAAGGTAAGATTTAGTTACATACAAAATATTGCTATCATTAAATAAAAGGTAAAATGAACATCACAGCAAAAATTTCTAAAAATAATAATGGTTTTAAAATAAGATAATACAATTTTATTTTAAGTCAATGAAGTAATTTAAAAATAAACGATACGTGTATAGTTTGAGAGGCTATTAAATGCGTTTTGCGTAGAGATGTACCGAAAACAAACCAATTTATAATATCAAACCGTGTGTAGTACCGCGTAACGTGAGACATTATTTACAGAAAATAATCTCTCACACGTTAAATTAATAACTTGTTAAACGTATGGTAACTTCTATGCAAACCTCAGATAGCTAAAAATATTCTTCACAAAAACAGTTAAAGATATTCCTCAATCAACGGTCCGCAAATCGGTACATCTCAACTCAGGAATTTTGTGGTTACATTGTTACTTCTATGTTATATAATTAGCATAGCGATAATTGTGATCATTGCCAGCAGCAAACCGAGCAGCGTCAGCCAGTCCAAATCTGCCAGGTGTTGGGAGAACATCATAGTGTAGGTACAAGCTAACATCAACGTGCCAGAGTCGTGCCAATCGCGCTTCGACTGCGAGTTATCGTCGCCTGTCGGAACAAAAACAACGCATACAGTAAAAAAAAAACTAGTTAGTACAGGCAACAAAAAACAACGGGATTGTGAACACAAAATGAACAAAAAGCTGGATGCAAAATGTTTACAGTGAAACCCAGACACCGTGCATGAGTATAGACCACGTACCTCTATTTTCTTTTTGTGAGTGAGTTTGCCTTTTAGTTCTCCATGGAACTACGTTCGTTGGCAGTGAGTTGCTTTGACTAGGAGTACAATCATCTGTCTGGTCTACAGACAACCTTCTCAGGTGCTGATTCATAGATTGAACCAATTTAGGCGAACTTAAATCATTGCGAATTTTATTTTCGGAGCCATTCTGGCTTTCGTTGACAGTCCGCGATTTTGCGTGACTGTCTAATTTAAATATTGTCGCCAGTTCTTCAGAAGAATTATATTCTGTTGAATCAGCAGCATCCTTCTTTGTTTCCAAATCGTCTTCGTATATAGACAGATTAACGGAAGCCCTATTAGGAACTTCTTGATTACAGATAGTTTGTGAAACTTGGTTCAGCTTTTCAGTGGCTTCGGTAATTCCAGACATTTTCTCTGTATTAGTGTTATTACAATTATCCGGTTTTGGTCCTTTATTTTGTGTAAATAATTTTTCATTTACTTGACAAATACCAGCGATTAAATCAGATATTCCGTCTTTTAACTCTTTAAAGGCGTTAATTTCATTAATTTCTTTAATTTTATCATCAGTGTTCAAGAAAGGGTTTAACGAATTGATAACTGGTGGTTTCAGTTCCATTTTGTTTTTGTTATTTTCGTTTTCATTAACCGTTTGTATTTTTACCGCATCTTCTTTTATAGTCAATGGGACAACGTCGGGTATCAACTTACTCTCTGGTATCACAACGGTAGTTTCTTGAGCCTTCAATTGTTCTTCAGCTTTCGCTATATAATTCGATAGTTTTAAACTTTCATCTTCAAAGTTTAGTTCTTTTTCGAAACTATGCTTAAGCTGATCTTCGACTTTGTGTAACTGATCTGATATAGCTAAAAGACTATCTTCAGTCTTCTTCCCTTTCGAATCTTCATTGACTCCGTTAACGTTTGTCTGTGGTTTATCATCTTTCTGTTCACTTATCACTTCAGATCGAACGTTAACATGCTTTACTTCAGGCGCAATATCTTCTGAAGATTTACACGTCAAACCATTCAAAAAAGTTTGCCGGCTATCAGAAATTCGGCTCTGGACGTCTGATTTCTTCTCATTATTGTTCCTATTTTTATCTAATTCTGCTAACGCTACACCTAACTTGTTACTTGTATCCATGGCTTCCTGCGCCAGCATGCTAAGAACCTGTTGAAACTCATCCTTTGATGAACGTTTTGATGCTTGGGGAGATCTATTTGATGGTGATGAGCTTTTGGACTTGTCACAAGATGGTGGCTTAGCAAGGTGCTTATCATCACTATGAATGAATGAATCGTCTTTTGCGAAATGATGGGTGGGTGCATGGGTGTTATTGACAAATAGACTGACAGTGTTATGTCTTTGCTTTACCTTGTTACGAGGGTAGTGCTCCGGCTCGTTGTCGTTATTTTCGAATGTATTACGCAGCCTTTTCATGACGTCACTGTTACTATGGGTTTTTTGTAACGTAGCCATTTTACTCATGTTCAACGCATCGTCGATTTCTTTTTGTATCATGGTGAATATGTTAGCGGATAGAGATCTCACAGCTCTCTTCTTCTTAAGATTAGCGGCAGAGTCCTTAGTGTAAGGATACTCATTATAAGAATGATTGTTATTGATTAGACCAGTGTAATCCTCACCATTAAAATGTGAGGAATGCCTATTATCCTTCCGCAAACTTCTATACGCTAAATCGTCAGAAACGAGGTCCGGTGATCTTCTTGGAATAAACCGGGATCGGCCTTTATTTTCTGGTGTTGCATGAAGATAGTCACTCTGAGGAGCTGGTGATACTGGCCCTATTGGTATGCCAAATGGCGGTTGAGGGTCCATTGTTTTTAACCGACTGTTAGTCTGTTTTATATTTCTGTAAACAACGTCATCATAAACTATATCTGGCTCGTTTCGTTCGGACTGCCTGTCATCATCTGACGCATAGGGTACATAAACAGGTGAAGCTAACATATAACTTATATGCGATTGTGCATCCTTATAATTAGGTTTTTCCTTTGTTAAGGAATTCATCCGCCTAAATGCCATATCATCTTGCAGTTTGTCAGGTAATGTCGACCGTCTTTGCGCACGTCTCAAGGGCGTCGTTGGCTGACTTCGTAGTTGGATCTCGTCATCGTTTCCATTCCAATCATTGAAGTGGTCGTTGAACTTCGGCGTCATTAACTCACGACGTTCAGCTCTATCTAACAAATCTTCGTCGCCTAAACCTAAGCTATTGTAGATGGCTTCTAATTCATTGAGAGCATCGTCAAGGTTAGTAGATTTTCGTCTCTCTGAACTCTTTTCATCGTCAGACGGCATTTGATAAGTACTGGGAACATACGTATCAGATTTATGTCTAACGTGTGTTTTTGAAGTCGGCGATGTAACAGTTGTTTTTGCTGGGTCAACTGTAACCGATCGCTTGTACTCTGTCGTCGCCTTCCAAACTTTAGCACCGTCGGTTGTGTCAACAGAAGAACTTTTAAAAGGAGTTTTGTTTTTATTTTGAATGTCTGTGTTTTCTTGGCCCAGTTTATTTTGTTCTAAATACGGAGCAACTCTGTTCATTTGCGTACTGTTTGAAAAGTCACTGCTGCTTCTTGAGTTTGCGTATATATTTTGCTGCCGTCTTTGTCTTTCGGCATCATCAATTTTTTTCCAAAACTCTGATGCGTTGCGTGGTCGACGATACACACTCTCAGCAACGTTTTGAGAAGCTTGAGAGTCACTTAAGTATTGATTTTCATAACCATTTTGACTAGTTTTAACGCTAATAGGTCTCCGAGACCTGGGGCTTTGATCTGCATAGTACAGATAGTCATGTTTTAATTGGACTGGTTCTGGTTTAACAATATTTGTGGGGCCTATGGACTTCCTCCAAGGCGGTGAATTAGCGTAAAGCCCATAATGATTTGGTTCTGCAGACACTGAAGCTGGCCTTCGAGGCTGTTCATTCCTTATCTGGAAGTTCTGTATGTATTCATTATTTTGCATTGCAATGTGGTCCTCAGAGTTTGAAATAGGTCGTCGCAATCCATTGAAGCTGTGGCTCAGTGACCTCTCCTGACTTCGTCTCATGACTCTTTCAAAATCGTTATTAGGAACGCCGTGCACAACATTTTGCTGTGTATGTGCAACTCTATCGGCTACCATGGGGTTATGTTCATAGTACATTGATATAGGAGTTGCGACTTTTCGTTGCATATCACGAGGGGGTGGCACAGGCGGTGCTTTCTCCTCTCTCTTAACATTAGTTACATTTCCCAAAGGGAACTTGACACACATGACACTCTCCGGGTTCTCATACTGGTTACTGACGCTCCTTTCTCGGTTATTATTAGCATAAAGCATTTCTCTATTAATGTTACTAGTAGGTATGGAATAATTAATATGTTCGTTGTTAACTTTTGCGTTAAAATTGATGGATGATGGGTAACTTTGTGTAGAAGGGAATGATGATATTGATTCGGATTTCATAGGACGGCGGTTAACGTCATTGGCGTATAATTGTTCCGTTTTAACATTTTGTGTTTGGTCACGTTTGCAGGTACCGTAACCACTACTTTGACTTGTCGGCGTTCTTGTTAACAGTTCAACTTCAGCTTTTGTGTAACCTTGCTGTAATAACTCTGCTTCTTTATTCAGTTGATTTTCTTCATCACGAGATAACCTTTTGATATATCTCTCATTTCTTGCACTTCTCGACCTTTTGTTTAATGAGCTGTCACGTGAACGCATTAAGGAATCTTCACTTCTAAATCGAATCATCAATGATGAATTTGATGACTTGAGTGATTCTTCTTCACTGCTCGACTCTCCCTTCATACTATTTCTAAGTGCTTCAACTCTGGCTTTCAATCTGCCTTTTCTTGTTCTCTTGGAGGGTGTCTCCAGAGATGGTCCTAGGGATCTATTCGAATTGTCTTCTCTTAAGCTGAGGGATTCTTTGGACGCTCCGTACATTTCTTGTGTTTTTGCCCGGTAGTTGATGAAGCCAGCCGATGGGTCGGAGAGCACACCGTCATCGGTAGCATCTCGAAGATTCGGTTTGGCTAAACTCTGAGCTCTTCTTGAATCCCTTATAACTATGTGGTCAAAATTATTAACTGCTGGAGTCTTCTTTTTCTTCTTAGACTTTCTTTTCGATGCTGAGCGTGTGCTGACTCCTTCATCGCTTTCCGAGGACTCTTCACTTTCGTCTTCTTTTTTCTTTCTTCGAAATAGTTTCCCGATGGACCATTTCTTGTCTTTCTTTCGTTCAGTTTCTTCTGGTTGTGCGGGGCGCTCCACGCGGCGCTGGACGGTGGCATATTCTTCTGTGTAAGGACGGTACGTCGCCGTCGGTGCCGATATGTCTCGGTGAGGGACCGGTGGGGAGTTGACAGCCTGAAACGAGAAAAAAACTAAATAAATTTTATGTCGCGGCTGAAGTGGACACAAGAGCTCGTTGAAATTTAAAACTTATTTCAAATGCCTGCATTGTCCCCGTCAAAGCATTTATAAAAACTCGCATTTTACAACCTAGAGTGTAGTTGTGAGGCCAGTAAAAAATTCAACGTGTATACTGAATGTAATCACGATACTTTAGTAGGTACCTCGCCCTGCTGTCTAGAAGTATAATTTGCCAAGGACTTTAGTTTGGCATAGTGTCAAATGTAAAAATGTTATGAATACTATGAATTTGTATTGTTTATTGGACGTGAAAACGGAAACGTTGTAATTGTTTTTAGTATTTTATCTTAGGTTAAAGATCAGAGTAATTTCGACCAAGGATAACAATAAATCTGCAGTGGTACACAATCAGTCTCTTTTATTTCAATATATTTTACGGAAGTCAAATACTGCGTAGAGTTATTTAAATAAATTATGAAACAACAACAAAATACATGGAAGTCAAAAATACTTTTACAAAGTTTCTTCACGTTCATTAACAGTACCTACTACTGCTGATGGACGCTACTGGAAGTGCTAAACCAGTCGCCAAATGGGCTGAATCAATTTAGATTGCCATCGAAACGCCCTAAGCTCCTACTGCTCTACGTTCAACAATTTTAAGTATTAAGCATAGCATAGCATCATTATCAGCCTGTAATGTTCCCACTGCTGGGACACAAGCTTCTTTGAGAGGGACTGGGCCTTAATCTTTGGTATGGCGCTGGAACGTGGATCCGCGAACTAAAGTTATCTAAAAAAAACGTGTTATGGCGATTTGTCGTAGATCCGCGTTCCGGCGTTATTTTGACGGCATTGCAGGGATCCATCATCATCATCATCTTCCTGCCCTTGTCCCATGTTACTTGGGGTCAGCGCAACACGTTTTTTTCTTCTGTCAACCGTCACGCTATCATTTACTCCTTTATCTTTCATATCGTTCCTCACACAATCCATCCATCGTTTCATACCAAATGTTAATCTCCAAGTAGACTGCGATCTCGTGGATGTAAAGCCTTTGACGTAGTTCTAGGACAAACCATCAGTGTTCTCCCTCCCTCAAAATATTTGAACGGCCTTAATTAGTAATGCGTTGAACTCTGATTGGCTACAATGACCCAATTAACAACAAACGCAAACCAATAATGGAATCTATAATTGTTTCAGCATTTCGCTTGCCAAAACCCAATGTTTTAATCTGTTTGTTTTGCACCAACGCTCATTAATTAACAAATGATAATGAAAACAAAATTTGAGTGTATCAGCTGGTTATCTTTAGCGTAAATTATGTCACGTTTACGTATGTTTTTATCTCTTAAATGTATTATGGCAACAGATGAACATAGTATCGTGGATTTCGACGCCATCTGCGTTATATCAAGATGACTCTGAACACAGTAGGTAAACAATAATTGTAGCTTAGGCCCGTGTTCATGAAATTTGGTGATGCGTGAATCTCTATTTAATATTAGTGCAAAGGAGAATGGGCTTCGATGTATAGGCATATGCCCCAAGGTCCAATAGCCATAAGATATACATAATTGAAAAGAGCTTTTTAAGGAGAACCTTTGCTACTAATACGACTTTTGGCAATTCAGCTCCTCTCTGATTCTGAATCGACAAAAGTTGCCATAATAACAAATGCTCTTTTTAAAGAGATCTATCCATTGGTATATATCTTAATGCTATTGGACGTCAGGGCAATTTCGCCCATTCTCCTTTGGATGAATTCTTTGGTATTAAATCGAGATTCGATCAAGAATATAAATCTGTGTGGATTCGTTTTAGCTTAAAACTTAGTTGTTTGACGAATAATTTCACGCAAATTCCATGTCATTTTTTAACTCATCTAGCACCTATTCGGAAACTCAAACAGGACCTTAGTCACCCATTATTCGTGACTGAAGTGGGAGCTAATATTACTGAAAGGTCAGCCATTTGATTCCTACTCGACTCAACAAAAGCTCGACTATGAAACCAGGGTTACACCTAATCACTTTCAAATACTGGCCGTGGCTTCGGAATTTAAAGGCCAGAGTGTGAAAAAAGAATAGGTTTAGTATCCAACGAGGCTTTAGCTATTAGGAGTTTTATATTAACCCAGTAACCCCGGATTCATGTGCGTATTGTATAATTATCACTTGCTTCGGTGAAGGAAAACATGCCTAACAGATATTTCTCGACGGCATGCAAGTCAAGTCAGAGGCCCATGGGCGGCATAAAAACTCTGACACCAGGTTATGCTCTAACCACACGAAAAAGAAGAAGGAGTAACGTAAGGTTAATTCGAACGTTTTATGAATCATTTTGGTTTAATTTTTTGCGAGAAGCACAATTTGTATCACTCATAGAATATAATATGAAAAAATCAAGTAAATTTTGTGTGCGCCTGCGCAACGAGTACTTTCCAAATTCAAATCGGCCGAATTTACGCCACGTTTACTTCGGGCGTTCATGCTAGGCCAGGACCATACAAGGCGTCATTATCATAATTAAAATTAAACTTACAGGTAAAAACGATCTAAAATATTCATTGTTCCTCCTTTCGGCGACTTCGACCATGGCGACCATATTTTATTATAATATAAACACTTATTTAAAGAACATTTACAAATATTCACACCCACTTGCGTACTTTTGGCACGACGGTCCTACCGTATGTTTTAACACAATATTACACACACTAACACCTATATTATATAAATAATAATATCGTACTATTATTAATTTATTGCACTGAAAACTTCCACCGTGTTCACTATTTCAGTCTTTGAGCATCGTCATTAGTCTCCTAACTAGAACTAAAATATTGCTTAAACTAACACTCAGACCACACGTAATATTGTATTTTCGTCCCGTCTATTTTGCACTTCTTTGGCGTTACGATACACTATATTATAATCGCAAGAATATTGATGAAAGACTATTATGACACACGAAAACATGTATATGTTATATCACAACGAAAGACACAAACAAATAACTAATTGGAAGCTCGGGGAGCGCGGGCGCACCGCGGACGATGCGCGTGCGACTCGCCAACGCTGCGCGCACGTCGCCTCGCGATAATTTCGGCCAACTACAGATAGATCCGCGTCTTATCCTATATTTCTTCGCTATAATAACACAGGCGCCCGATGCTCCACAAATCTAGCTATTTATACACTCACAACATTTTTTTTTATTTAGATGCAATTCTCGTGTCGAAAGGAATCTTCAGATGTTTTTTTTTTGGACAGATGTTATGAAAATAGACGTGTGTATAGGAAGTGCCGTTAGCACTGAATGACTCGCATTATATTAGTTTTATTTAAATGTTATTGATAACGAGCTCAGATGTCGACAGGCGTTCATTAGGTTTCAAAGATAACAAGAAGCGAGAGAAAATTATTATGATTACTACGTTTGAACATTAACGGGCTTTTCTTTGTATTTCGGTCAAAGATCAGAGACCTTAAACTAAGAAAAACATTCGTGCGACATTTTATCGTATTAATAAAAATATTTGGAACGCAATAAAGATATAAATATCTCATACCTGGAGGATGTAGAGATAGATGCGTAATTTCTTAATCAAGCAACGTTTGAATTTGAAGATAAGGTAGTCTGGCAAAATATTTAAAGCCGACGCTCCTAAATAGGCGAAGAGTAATGCAAAACAAGTTCAGTTACTGCAAAAGGTGGGAGCAAATGAAGCGAAGAAAGCAGCGAAGGGAGAGCCAAATATAACTCGGCTGAGTCAAGTGCACGATGTTGATTTTGAAACACTATTCAGTATAGTTGCTCTAACTATGTTTGAGATATAGACGAGGTCACTGCTAGCAGACAACTATTTGAGAACAGCGGATATCATGAAAACAGATCAACGATAATTTGTTTACGTGTCGAACCATTGATGTATCTGCAGCAACGTTTATATTGTAACTGTGAGGCAAAGCGCAATCGATTGTGAAATGAAAACTGAATAGCAGGTTATCTTTATTTAGATTGAGCCGCCATTTTTCATTGAGTGTTAGTTGCTATGATTTATATTTACGAACTCAATGAATGAACTAATGATGTTTTAAAAAAATATGTTAAGTATCAAGCATTTAAAAATGATAAATTCAATATTGAAACAGTTTTCGAGTACGACTGCAAAACACATGTTTTTCTGTACGCAGATAAAAAGGACATTGACAAAATAAATGCAAAACGTATGTTTAGTTGGAATTGTTTCTATAAGTATCAATCTTGGGATCGTAAAGACTTCGTGGAGATTTATAGGACAGACTGCAAATATACGACTGCGAACATTCGACCGAAATAGTTCTGAACGGTCGAAGAAGTACAGTTAAATGATGGATATTCCAATGAAGACACTTACATCGGATTTCTGGAAGCCTGGTAGCCTTTGATCAGTAAATCTGAGGTTTCCTATTATCATAGTGAAATAGCAACAGCCACTTAATTTGATAATAGACTACATCTTTTAGAAAATGGGGTTTCAAAGCAAAGGCGCCTTTTAAGCTTTCGACATTTTCTACTAATGCCTTAAGAAGAAAGCAAATTCTGCGAAACATTTCGCATTACAAACAACGTTAGGAATCCATTTAGTATCACAAATGTTTTGTTGCCAGCACTTACTTTGAATGTATATGACCAAAACGCGCAAACGATGCAGCTTTTTGTTACCCTGGCGTATTGCTAAACGATCCCCCAAAGCCGCACTCGTCCAAAACATACGATTGTGAATGCGATTCTTGTGCCAAAAATACGCCGCGTCGAAGCATCGGTTGCGTTCTTTTTATTCGCTATAAAATGCATCACGAACAACACAATTTCGTCTGGAATGTCTTCAATGCTAGCAACGTCAACTGCAAACGACTGTCTAAGTGGTTGTCTCAAATAACCAGAATTCCTTTTCCCTTTCTCCAAAAGGAATTTAAAACCCTTTTTAATTTTGTAATGGATGGGAATCTCCTAAATTAAGTCGGTCCAACAATGATTGGTTATTTTTAGAATCTCATTCCGTAACCGTCACGTTGGGCTGACGTCTAAACAAATTAACCCAACAACTCCATTCGAATAGACACTATTTAATTAAGCCTGAAAAATGGCGGGAGTGTGCGGGAGAACCGCATCAGATACACTCCATTAAAAATAGGACAGAGTTGGGACCAATTTATACCTTGTCGGGATAATTAAGGAGCCGCAGAACGCAATCAAATCGAAGTAAGGGCCATTTAAAGCACGGTACGTAAAACTTCTACAAGTTATTACAACAGAACACATATTAATAACCCTTGTAACCAAAGGATCTGACGTGTGTTTTGGCTAAAAAGAGATGCATTTAGATTTTATCGTTCCTAATCAACGAGTAAAATTCAACATCTTTTTTAACAATGGACTTAATCTCGAAAATAATCGTAAAGAACAAATTGATGTTGCAGAAAATTGGGAACCGATTCCATCTACTGAAGGTGCTCAATTTCGTAACAATTTTATTGAGGAAGTATAAAAGGAACCCTGTTATACTTAAGATGAGAGAAAATGAGTTGTCGTCACATTATGCAGGCAAGCTCAGGTAATTACAGCTGAGGCCGTGATCAAAAATAGATGAGCTGTTCTGCAGTGATGTAACGCTTTGTTTGATCGTCGTTGATCTAGTATTTGAGTAGATGTATGAACACAGATTGCTTGACACTTGTTTCATTAGTGTAAGGAGGCCAGTGGTCCAATTAAAACAATATTTGGTGCATGTAACTCTGGATGTTTGTTTACGTTCATGGCTTTGATTCGCAGTGCTTATTGAGAAGGAATGTGATGTTAAACGCATGTTCAAAATTACATAAGATCATGTGTTCCATTTCTTCAGATATTGTATCGACCTAATTATTGTTTATTTATAAAAAGAATTTCGTTTCTTATTGATTCTGCATCATTCTAGTACTCAGTCATCTATCTTGAACCGTAGTGTTATGTTTAATAGATGTAACAATGATTCTCATCTCATTAGTCGTCTTACACCTGGTTCCCTCCTCATTCATTTATCTACCCGTGCGTTATTAATTCGATCAAATCCTAATAATATTTTGTCTGAACCGTAGGACCATCACCACGTGAACGTTCACCCATCCATCTTAAAGACGAATCTGTCTTCCCTAACTGATGTCCCCGGGACACAGATACGACCGCCCAGTGACAAGCGTCACACACAACTACGCATTTCCGTTACAAAATCACATTTATTTATTGCTTTTTTTCATTTTTTCGACGGCAACACCGATCATGGTTCTAGGAAGCGACTTGTTTGAAACATTTTTTCTTTGTTTTAATATACGTGAGTGCTGAATCTCGTATAAAAGTTAAACCCACAGTCGACAATCCGGATTCCTTTCATGATAATGTTAAGAAGTTTCTTGCTTCCATAAAACTAAGTGTATTGGACTGGACAGACATTTGTTCACAAGTTTATTGTGTTATTTCTACTATTGATCCAGAAAATGGTAGTTTCATAAGTTTGGATTAAGACTCGATGGGGTTTATGGACCATTTTCTCTCAATCCAACTTTGAACAAAAGGTTTCATTGTACTGGTTTCTCGTTTAGAACTTTGGTAGCTAAAGTAAAGACGGAGTTTGTGAACAGAATCAGAATCTCAGAACTTTTTGTGAAGAACCTGTGGGCGAGATGACTAAAAGACTTTCTTTAAGAGCTATGGAGAAAAAGGATAATACCGAATAGATAAGAAAAACGATAAATTAATTTTACTTTCAGTTACAACTGGACCGAATCTGGGTGAAGTTGGCGAACAAGCGAAAGTTGATCTTTTGTTAGCGCTTATCATTCGCGCCTCGATCTTAACGTTGTGTTAAATATAGCCCCCGGAGGTGATATCTCGGGTGTTTGCTTATTATCACTGCCCATGACTTTTGTTTTCTATGGTTGGTGATGGTTGTATTAAGGTTCACTATTGCCTGTTCTGGTTTCGGATAAATAAAATACGTGGTGTCTGTATGCAAGTATATTTGCGACTAGTTTAATTCTCATTTAAGTAATGGTTTTAAAGGCGGCACGTAGTAAACATATAGCTAAGTATGTAGATATGTGACTTGCGCAGCTACGAAGACAATTTTCAATCTAACATACCGCCCACCAAAAGGACTTAAGTACTTTTACAATCACAATTAAGTTCTAACAAATTAACATCTAAACAATCAAGTACAAACTCCAAATTGACAGTCTAAACCCAAAATATAACAATTGTAAATTTATTATAAATGAAAATCTAATTATGCTACGTATAATCCACCGGTAATGGGTCTCCCATTATTTGTTCTTTCGTTGTGGCATTCATTCGAGCACACTTCATGCATTTGTGAATATGTTTCTTCACCAGTGATTTAGCTCTTATAACCCAGTATTTAAAACGTAAATGACATAACATTAACTGTACTCCTCCATGAAGTGTTTTCTCATGTGCATCAGCAATGATTAACTGTATCAGTGCGTTTCTATTTCCCAAGATCACAGGATTCTTCTTATCATCAGGTAAGTTAGCATGTCTTAAGCGACCGCCCACCCTGAGTACATTTTTCTCGTCTAAGTATGGATTTAGGCATCGTAGCTGACTTTTTTTCTTAACTTGTTTCCCTATTTTTATTCTATCTATCTCTTCCTTAAATTCTTCCTCTTGAGCCTTTTTAATGCAGATCCGTAGAGTATCTTCTAATTCTTGCGTTGTTAAACTCAGATTTTCATTGGTTATATTCTTTTTATAGTTCAGAAATCTTCTACAGTAAGTAATCGTTTTTATTAAACCTGTTAATTTTTCAAAATTTTCAAATTGTGATATTAATGTTGTTTCAGGTTCTATAATCCGTTCTGCGTGCAGGTAAGTATTGATTTTAGTTTTCTTCATTTCCAAGTCTGTTTCTGTTATTTCATGTTTAATATTTCTTTTTGTTTCAGATAGCCAGCCCGGTCCGTGCCACCATAAGTTACATTTCTTCAAGTCGGATAACAACATTCCTCTAGATGCCACATCAGCGGGATTTTCGTGTGACTGAACATGGAACCAGTGCTTGTTATTTATGTTCTCAACAATTTCGACCACACGGTTTGCAACGAAGGGTTTCCACCTGTTAGGTTCACCACTAAGCCATGCGATAACAATTGAAGAGTCAGTCCATGCGTACATTCGTGTTGTCGGTATCCTCATTGATTGTCCAACTTGTTTCATTAATTTTGAAAGAAGTAGGGCACCACAAAGTTCTAGACGAGGTAACGAAATGGTCTTCAGTGGTGCTACTCTGGTTCTGGCAGCTATCAGTTTTGTTTCAATCTTGCTATCTGGAGTTTCAATTCTAATATAGACTGCCGCTGCATATGCACGCATTGAAGCATCGCTGAATCCGTGAATTTGTATTTTGTCGTTGTTAACAGTCATCGTACCAAGCCATCTTTCCATTTGTATTTCAGTTATGTTAACGAGGTCTGATCTTATTTCTCTCCATTCTTGTTCTAATGTGTTACTAACTTGTTCATCCCAGTTAACCTTTTCAAGCCAGAGCTTTTGTATTAATATTTTAGCCATAACAGTACTCGGTGCTATCCAACCAAGGGGATCAAACACTCTTTGTATATCAGACAATATGTTTCGCTTTGTTATGGACTCGGTTATGGGTGTAAATCTAAGATTGTATTGAAACTGGTCTGTTTTTAAATTCCATTCAATTCCTAATGCTTTGAGAGTACCATCGAGGTTTAAATCAATATGTGCCTTGGCAGATCTTTTATCTTCTTCTATATACTTCATTAAATCGATACTATTGGATGCCCATTTCGTAAGTTGAAAACCGCCTCTTTCTAGTGTGTCTGATAATTCTTTAGAAAGTGTCATAGCTTCAGCTACTGAGTCTGTGCCAGATAAAATATCATCCATGTAAAAATCCTCGTTTATAGTTTGTGCAACAAGAATATTATTCTTTGCTTCATCTTTGGCTACCTGTTGGAGCGTTCTAACGGCCAAATATGGTGCAGACGCTGTACCAAAGGTGACTCTGAGCAAGCGGTATTCCTCCAAGGTATCAGATTCCTGCTGCCTCCACAGGATTCGCTGAAATTCTGCGTCTTCTTTGGTCACTAATACTTGGAGGAACATCTGTTTTATATCTGCCATAAAACAGACTTGTTTCATGCGCCATCTCATCAAAATGTTTCTCAAGTCTTCTTGCAGCTGAGGACCCACACGTAACTCATCGTTCAACGAAACGTTATTTGATCCTCTACACGACGCATCAAATACAACGCGTGTTCGCGTGGACTCTTTGTCAGATCGGACAACAGCGTGGTGAGGTAAGTAGACAGCTCTTTTATCCTTTTCCTTATCAGATACCTTTTCGAGGTATCCTTGTTCTATATACTCATTAATAACTTTACTATATTCTTTTTGCAGGTCTGGCGATTTCCTGAACTTCTTTTCTAATTGTGTAAATCTATGTGTTGCTATCGATTTTGTATTACCATCTGGTGTTTGTGGACTGTATGTATTAAATGGTAATTTAACAATGTACCTTCCTTCTTCATTTCTAGTAGTTGTCTTTTCGTATACTTCTTCACACAGTTGTTCTTCCTTTGTTAAGTGTCTTTTAGTGTCTACGTCAATTTCCCATATTGATTTTAACATGTCTTCTACGTCAACTGAATGATGCATGACAACATATTGGGTTTGTTGTGTTGTATTCACTTCTCCAAAAAGAATCCAACCCAGGCTGGTTTCCTGAGCGCTTGGTGTGCCTGGTGGACCTTTGATTAGGTTGTTTTGTAGAATTTCGGCATATTCTTTCACACCCAAGAGCAGATCTATAGACCCTGGCTTGAAGTAAGTTGGATCAGCCAGGTTGAGGTCTTGAATGTGTGCCCATTCTTGTTTATTGATTGTTTTGGTGGGTATCTTTGTGGTCAGTTGCTTGGACATTACATATGCCTTGATCGGTAAACAATAGTTTCGGTCCAATCGTGATCGTATTTGAAGCTGTACCACGTGTTTTATATCAGTCTTCTGAGATCCCACCCCTATAATGCTTGCTTTTACAGGTTGTCGTTCGAGCTTCAACAATTGAGTCGCCTTTTCGCTAATAAAAGCTGCCTCGGAACCTTGATCTATCAGCGCCCGCAGTAAAATGGTGTTACCTTGCTCGCTTGTTGCTTCCACTACTGCCGTTGCTAAAAGTGCTGCTACTCTCTTCTTAGTACTGAAATGCGACGCTATCATTGTATTGACTTGTAATGCTTGCTCTTCTTCTGCATGTGTTACAGCCGGAGGTGAGGTGACCGATGATTCTCCATGCTGCTTGGTCTTGTTTTCATGCAAAAGGGAATGATGGCGCCTCTTACAAATACGACAAGATACTGGCACTTTACACTTAAATGCCGAGTGTCCTGGTACTAAGCAGTTAAAACATAATTGTTTGTCTTTCACAAATTCTCTTCTTTCAGTAGGTTCCTTCTTGCCAAATTCCTTGCAATGACTTAAACTGTGACTTTCTTTACACATCACACAAACTTTCTCCGTAACTGGTGCGGCAACATGACATGAACGCTCCTTTATTGTTTTATAGTCCTTTGATGTACTATTCTGATTTGTTAATTCCAGGGTACGGAACTTCGATTCTAAAAACTTCTTCAAATCACTCCAGGTAGGTAAGTTTTCGGATTCTTCTTTATATGCATGTTCTTCCCAGTTCTTGTGTGTCTCTGGGTCCATCTTCTGCACTAGAAGATATATAAGAAATGGATCCCAAGAGCGGACATCTATATTTAAATTATTAAAGTTGTTAAGGCACTCTGTGGTTGTATCTAACAACCCCTTTAACTGAGAAGCTGATTGGGAAGTGATCTTCTTTTGGTTGAATAACCTTCTCATAGAATGATTCAAAAGTAAGCGTTTGTTGCCGTATCTCTTTTTCAAAATATCCCATGCATTTAAATAATTATTATCGGTTACCTGTATATGCTTCAATAGTGATTCGGCTTCTTGAGTAACACTAGTCTTCAAATAATGAAGCTTCTGTACATCGCGAAGCGAAGTGTTATTGTGCACCAACGAGATAAACAAATCTTGAAAAGTTTGCCACGATTCATAATTACCGGAAAACTTTGGTATCTCGATCCTCGGCAGGTGCACGAGGCTATTTTGTGGACTCGTGCAGTCGAAACTACTATTTGGTGATCTTGATTCCACCACTGATGGTTCAGATAACGAAATAACCATATCCTTTAAGTCACCTTGAAGCACGTTAAACAAATCTTCGTAAATAAAAAATTCCTCATTCAAAAAATATGGCAATGTTCCTTTATGTTCTTTTGGCGTTATTTTTACCAAGTCTTTATGCGCACATTTGAACGTATTCCAATAATCTTCGATGATTTTCATACGTGCCTCAATATATCCTCTTGTTAAGCGTGCTTTAGGACATTTCTTTAGATTAGATTGTGTTTTCCGTAGCAGGTTTGCAGTATCTTCTAACACGGAGAGAAGTTTCTGTTGTTCTTCAGTCGTATTCATTTTTCACATAAATAAAGAAGCTTGAATGCTGCTGATACCCGATGTATAAAGTCGTCACGTAATTATTACTACAAGTCTTCGTAGTAAACAACTTGCTAATTCTCGGAATCCGATGAGCACAAAAAAAAGGTCGGCTTATCGCTACTGTGGAATGTGGGCCTTTTGTTCTCTCGACGAACGTCCGTACTGGATGGATCCGGCTCGATTGCGACCATATGATGGTTGTATTAAGGTTCACTATTGCCTGTTCTGGTTTCGGATAAATAAAATACGTGGTGTCTGTATGCAAGTATATTTGCGACTAGTTTAATTCTCATTTAAGTAATGGTTTTAAAGGCGGCACGTAGTAAACATATAGCTAAGTATGTAGATATGTGACTTGCGCAGCTACGAAGACAATTTTCAATCTAACAGTTGGTACTCTTAAATAATGGATGATCGAGTTTACGAAACATTTATTTATTTGTGTATAGTCACGAGCACCAATATGTATACACCTTCCTAAATTTAAAAGCAATTTTCGCGGGTAATAACGATTGTAACTTGGAGATAGGATCTTTTTCATAAAAATATGAGTTCCTATAACGACCGTATAATGTCCGTAACAACATAAAATTTTAATCAAAACAGTAGGAGAAAAACACTTTTAAACGTTATTAAGTGTTAACATATTGGTGCTCGTTATTGTACACACAAAATACTTATCAGAACATTGCATTAAGATAGAAGAACACAAAGGTACTAAGTAAGAAGGTGCTAACATTGTGCGATGAACCGATGATCTTAGAGTGTTGTGGCCATCAGAATTTAGCCTGATAGCTTTTGTTGGAGTTTCTGAATTCAAAAATCTTATACTGGCACTTGGCTTATTTGTCAAAATTTTCGCGATATTGGATCAAAACAAAATGTTTTTTTATGAATATTGCGATATAGTTCATTTTGTTTTAATGTTAGAAGGTGAATATTTGCCCAGATTTGCCAAGTGTTTGGCCACCATTATAAGAAAACTTGGCTTTTTAGAGGACATTCAACTTAGATACAATAAAATGATTTGTTGTTATTTGAATTCGAAAGCGTCGTGAGTTCAATATTATTCTAATAATACAATATGACAGCAACAAAGAGATTCTGTAACAAAAAACCACGGAACTTTCAGATTCCCTTTTAAGCCATTCAGCCATAAGGATTTTCCTGAAATCCATTTATCAAGTCGGCTTAATCATGTTTTGGCTACAGTCTCGAAACGTTAAAAAACTCACCAAAAAAAACACATTCAACGAATTGGGCAAGAATGAACGGCTTTATTTATTTTTAAAAGCCCAGTAAGAAAATTGGGCCTCTTTGTTACACGTTCTTAATAACTCTTTGGAAAGAAAAAGATTTCGTAAACAAAGAACTGTCACTTATTAAAGCTTGCTAATTCTTTGAAGTCTTTCAGAGTAACATAAAATTACATTTTCCTTAAATTTTACGTATGTCATTACTTCCCCGAATTTGATCCTTATTAGCAAAACAATCGAATAGTGTAATATTACGTACACACACAAGTGTAGTATTACAGGTTCGATTCCTGGCTAGGAATATTGATTTTTCAAAATTCCAATGATGCAGTTTTAGTTTTCATCAAAATCGGGCTCGAGACTCCTTTGAGCATTTTTCGATATTCCTTATAGTTTCGGATTTGGCCATCCATGCCCACTTAAAAAAAATACCCTGTATATCAAAATTGAAAAAAAAACAGCTGATTCAGATTTTGGGTATCACCAGATGACAGTTTTTTGTCCCTCAATTTTTTTCATCGAATGACGTTGCATTCTGCGGTTTGTGCCAAACCTGACGCAAAATGACTACAAGCGCACGAATCGTAAAAAATACGTTGCGTTCGGTGTCATACAAACGGTTTGAGCGTAATTTGCGTCACTTACAATGAGTCAGTCACACTCTAAACTCTCGTATGTAACTGAAAACAACGTAATTTCGTCGACAGATTTTTCATGACGCACTCTTCGGGTCATTTGGCCTTACCCTGCCCCTGTTCCCGTCAATATAATTATCTTAATTAGGAGTCGTATGTCCGCACGTGCATCGCATAGGACGTGGGTTCATTCTCTGACGTTACAGGAAGTGGTGCAGTTTCCCATGCAACGTTCGAATGTACGCGAGCTTCAGATGTATTTATAGAAGACTTGTTCCTGGGAAGAATGCTGTGATAGTGACGTATGAGTTTTGATGTTGTAACCATCTTGTATGATATTAATTGTCTTGTTGTTTTATAGCGTGGGAGCCGTTAGGATTATAAGGAAAGTGAGGAATTTGGAAGGAGTGGAGGTGTTCATTTTATTTTGGACTGCCCGCAAACTTCATGCGAGTCCAATTATTATAAAAATATGACTGACCCTATTTAAATCGGATTTTGTTAATAATTTCAAGGGTTTTTATTTTTTGCATGGAACCCTAATCTTTTTTCTAAAATAAAAAAAGCAGTACTACAGCTGCCTGCCGGTAAAAGTCTCGTCAAAATCGGTCCAGCCGTTTTGGAGATTTGCCGGAACAAACAGACAGACAGACAATTTTTTTTTTATGCAGCTTATTTTCTTATGCATTCAGTAAAAAGCTGTTATTTTGAAATTACAAACAGACACTTCAATTTTATTTATTTCTATGGACAGTCCTCGTCGTCATCTGCCTAGCTTTTTTCCAACTATGTTGAGATTCAACATATTCCAGTCATACTGGAAGCAGCTGAATACCAGCATGTATGTGGAACGACTGTTTAACTAAACTACATTAAACCCGACTGGTAACACGATACGACAAGACGACCGACGGTAAGACGGTCAGACTTTCGGCCTTCTATTGACACGTAAAAGCTGTCAACGATCTATGAATCACAGCCGACAAGAAAAAATTAAAGGAAGTGTTGCCATTTTATGTTATCTGCTCCTACTTCATTATCTGCCTGGCCTTTTCCCAACTATGTTGGGGTCGGCTTCCAGTCTAACCGGATACAGCTGAATACCAGTATTTTACAAGGAGCGACTGCCTATCTGACCTCTACAACCCAGTTAGTACTGGGTAATACGATACCCCTGGAAAGACTGGTTGTCAGACTTTTTGGGCCACTGACTACCTAACAACTGTCAAAGATCTACAAATGACAGCCGGGACCAACGGCTGAACGTGTTTTCCGAGGCACGGAGGGAACTCGGTATGTAATGGGTGGTCACCCATCCACAGATCAACCTAGACAAGCACGACTTAACCTAAAGATCGACCCTAGCGGCTGTTATTATTTAGCCACGAGCTCCTCTTTACTTACAGATTGTAATTTTTTCTTGCCGAAAGTCATAAAGTTAAAATACATTATATTCTCGTAATAATGAACCATCCAGCTAGACGGTGGTGGGCGGTGTTTGCCCATCGTCCTTAGTCATAGTTCCTGACTCACAATTTACGCCACCCACGAAACTTAAGCTCATCTATTTACAGACGAGACTTGGCTAGAATTTAAATGTAAATTAAGATATAATTGCACTTCCATACACCTGCGGAACAACTGTGTATAAACAACTCAAACTCAAAGCATTTATTTCAATTAGACCATTACAAGCACTTTTGAATGTCACAAAAAACAAAGAAAGCGAAGCTACAAGGCATAATAACTTGTGAAAGTACTGTAGTTGCCCATTCCAAGGCGTAGATCTCTATGGAGAAGAATTGGCAAGAAACTCCATGGACACTCTTTTCAATCAAAATATTGTTACAAAATCTTGGTTACATCATTCATGTGGAGACTATACATTTATGTGAGAACGATGTATAAAGAAGTGCAAGCTAAGAGCAAACAGAGTAAAAGATATAATCAACAGTTCAAAAATAAAAATAAACCATGGCAGCTAAGAGATGACCATTCTCTCTTCAAGAATTTTAAACACAACCTCAACTTGAAGTATTTTATAAGAAATTCCTAATACTTAACTTACTTCTAAATACATATGTTTGAAAAATTCGTTTGTACGATAACGACAATTCATCAACATCCTTGCATCATTGAACGCGATGTTTTTGAATTTTGAAAATGGAAGGCATTGCATTTGTTAGTTATGCAAATATCCCGCTGGACTTTTGCTTTCACTACAAATTCGCCACATTCGCATTTTAATTTGTGTCTTCTTTAGACGGCACAAACTTTGTGAGGATTACTTTATTGAAAATCTGTAGAAATCGATAATCATCATTCGATCAAAAGAATTGCACTGGCGGATAAAGTGCTCTTCCAGGCATCGTCAATTTACCATCATCTATGTTGGGGTCGGCTTCCAGTCTAACCGGATGCAGCTGAATACCAGTATTTTACATAGAGCGACGGCCTATCTGACCTCCACAACCCAGTTAGTACTGGGTAATACGATACCCCTTGTTAAGACTGGTTCTCAAACTTTTAGGGCCACTGACTACCTTAAGACTGTCAAAGATCTACAAATGACACCCGGGACCAATGGTTTAACGTGCTTTCCGAGGCACGGTGGAAACTCGGTATGTAATGGGTGGTCACCCATCCGCAGAGCAACCTAGGCAAGCACGGCTTAACCTAAAGATCAACCCTAGCGGCTGTCCTTATTTAGCCACGAGCTCCTCGCATCGTCAATATACCTCCGAAGCTAAAATATGCTGGTGGTGATTCAATAACTAACTGGTAAATCTTCTTATTTAAATGTTAGCAGAATTTTCACAAGTTGCTGTAACCAGAAACTGAAAAAAAAACAAATGAAAATATTTCGCTAATAAACACAACATTTCCGTTGTAACATAAATCTGTTACAACCAACAAATAATAATGCTTTCTATTGACATATCCGGCTTTTAACCGTCGCACGCGCATACATCTCATGCCAATATGGCCGACCAAGCATCTGCGCTGTTCTACGTATTTATAACTACCCTTGTTACAATTTTGGAAGAGTTACATTTCCTGTTGTAACGCGATAATTGCTAGGTTGGTTTGGAAGTTACGGTTACCTGTATCACCAGTACCATCATCATCTTCCTGCCCTTGTCCCATGTTACTTGGGGTCGGCGCAACACGTGATTTTCTTCCATTCTCCTCTGTCAACCGTCACGCTATCATTTACTCCTATTTCTTACATATGATTCCTCACCATTACATCGTTTCCTTGGTCTTCCTCTCCCTCTCCATCCATCAAAATATATTCATCACTCTTTTAGTTACATGCTATATCATAAGTACCATTGATAGATGAACTCACATCAGGAAACTGTATTTGAAAAGGCCGAAAAAGCTACTCCTCAGGTAGCCACTATCTTACCAACGGAAAAGTAAGCTCCATCTTGCACCTTTATATTATTAGTTTATGCTAAATAAGGCTCATATCAAGTTTGTCTTGTCTTCCTGCCCTGGTCCCATGTTACTTGGGGTCGACGCAGCACGGTTTTTTCTTCCATTCTTCTCTGTCAACCGCCACGCTATCATTTACTACTCCTTTTTCTTTGATATCATTCCTCACACAATCCTTCCATCGGTTCCTTGGTCTTCCTCTCATATCAAGTTAGTAACTAAAGGGCGTAAAAAGACTCTTACCGAAGCCGAAAGGCACTTGTTCTTCCGTTCGTTTCCCAGCAATAATTTTTGCGTAGAGTTACTCAGTTTGATGTACAGAATGCTTGGTTGACGGCTTCGTGAAGGGTCTGTTTACACCTTGTATTTACGTGAAGTTGCCAAGAAAAATAACGTTATCTGCGAAAGTTCTTTTTATTGATACCTCTTACTGTGACACACAGTTACCACTAATAGGAACTAAAATACTTCCTGGATATGTTCTACATATTTAAACCATTAACGAGTCTACCGCAGCTTGCACTGCTGTGCTGTGCCAAAAACAGACGTCCTATTTTCGGCTCCAAAATTGTGGCCGTTTCAATCGTACTTTTTAGAACCTTTTCAAAACCATTTTCCTGGTTACAAAAAGCACGTAAAACGCAGTTGTGTTCATTGCTTTTATTATAAGTATTTTTTAGCGTGATTAAGATATAAATTTCCGTATTATAGACCAAATTTTCAAAAGCCAAAACCTCTATTTATTTTCTATATATATAGCTATTTTAAAAGCCTTTCATAATTCCCAGTTAAGAAAAGGGCTCAATTCTCGAGCATTCTTCAGCACTGTAATGTTTTGAAAGCATGTCATATTTTAAGGCGAGTCGGCTTCTTCCCTCATTAGCGCCCCACTAATGACGCAACGATTTATTAGAATGGCGCGAACAGCAAATAACTACAGAAAATGACAACAAGCGGTTTTTGTAGGCAAATGTATGAATATTTCAGGATACTTTTGGAGCTTTGAAAGTAAAAACGAAGGCAGAAACTCGTTTGGCAGAGAGTACGTGTTAAAATAATCTCACGTAAGCTGACGTTTCACCTAGACTAGACGGTAAAAGAAAACCAATTGGCCAATAAAAGTAAAACTTACTAACGTAATCTCCAATTCCAGGCGATCAACACTAGGTATAAAACGTTAAACCTGAAGCCAAAATCTTCGCACACGATATCTTGCAAAACATGACAATTTGGCACTTACACATCGCAGTTATTACTAGCGTAATACCAGTATAATCTAGCTCAGGTCGACTGGAATGTCCTAGGGAATGGACTATTAGGGACGTGGCAAGGCCATCCCGGGATCCCCCAAATGATCCCGGTCCAATTCCACGAATACGTGGAATAGCGGGAATTTTTGTTTACGCATTCTTGTCGCGCGACAGGAATAAAAGGTGAGATTATATTCGACGCGATGACTGCGACGAGTAGTGATGTGCGCAGTCGAGTTAGTTATCGATTGCTTCGTTAGCTCGCATTGTCATGTAAATGTCGTTACATCACAATTATGGCAGTGACAAGATGAGTGTGTAATTGTATTGTTTGGTTTATACGTAGATTATTTAACAGTTATTAAGTAATTTGCCTGTCATTCACCCACAATATAAATAGCAAAGTAACATTAATTAGCAATAAATATACAAAGGGAAAACTACTTTAAAAATATGGATGATATTTTTTTTAATTTAACGGTAGCCATAATACTTTATTTATGTAAACTTCATGTACAATAGTGGTATATAAGGTCTAACTTTTTAAACACGAAATATTTCAAGAGTAACTTCTATAGGTCGTAAAGTCACCATAGCAACGAAAAAATTTTTTTTATCTAAGTTTATTTTTATTAAAAAAAATTAAAAAAAAATACTTGACCCACAAAATAAATACTGTCTAAAGGTTTAAAAAGTAAAAAAAAGTTTAAAAAAGTAAAAGTAAGTAAGTAAGTTTAAAGTTTGTAAAGGTTTTATGCAAAATGTCGCAAGAATATTTAGAACTATAATAATTTCGTAAAAATAAAAACATTCAGAAAAAATTTTTTTTTTCGTTTCTATGGCGACTTTACGACTTGTAGAAGTTACTCTTGAAATATTTCGTGTTTAAAAAGTTAGACCCAGTAAAATTTTGCTATAAAGTAAGGTTTCCCTCGATCTGATTCAGTTCCTTTGATGAAAACTTTAAATTCAGTGTTCGAAATTAACAAGATAATATATAGGCGGTTTTAATGCCACAAGGTATTCTCAACCAAACAACCTTTGGATTAAATAGGACAACATTGTGATAGGATACAAAATAATATCTAAAAAGAACTACTTGTTTTCGAAAATGTATATACTTACATAGCTAAATAAAAGTTAAGAAATAAGTAAATCCTTCTACAACATGTCAAATCATATAATCCCGGAACATCGAATCAGAATTACCCAATCTATGTGCGTTTTCAACAAAATAAACTCCAAATCCTCTCCATTTAAAACCCCTCAACAATTTCGCCGAGCATTTCCTTCATAAAAAAAAATCACGAGCCCCAAAGTTATTTCAGTAGTGAGAAGTGGGACTACGTCCGCATGACCCAGTGCACTAGGTACTTGAGCTCGCTAACGAATGAAAACATTCCATTGCCTCAACCACAGCTGTAAATCAGGTAAAATGGAACATTCCATTTATTTTCTGTGTGCCTTAGTAATTGAATTTATATTCAGAAAGTTTTAAAGTTAATTAATTAATAGGTTGATTGGATTTTTGATGTTGTTCAATCATTGTTCTTTGATTGCTAAATTTTAGTTTAATCGAATATTGTGAGACAAGAAATCTTGTAGACGGACATAATTTAATGGCCATAGAAACATAAGCATTTTAATTAATTTAATTTTGACTTTTTCATTATAGTCACTGATAGAATGTGACTTTATCTAGGCCATAAGCACATCCTACTAAATATTATAAATGCGAAAGTTTGTGAGGATGTATGGATGTCTGGATGTGTGAATGTTTGTTACTCTTTCACGCAAAAACTACTGAACGGACATGGGTGAAATTTAGCACACAGATAGTTTATAATCTAGATTTATACATAGGATACTTTTTATCCCGATAGCATGATCCCGTGGGACAATTATCAAACTCCACGCGGGCGAAGGCGCGGGCATAAGCTAGTTTTATAATGACAAAGCACATAAATAAGTTTTAAAAAAACATTGAACACGAAACCCTAACAGTAAAGTAAATATGATCTACTTAACAGAACATTCAATTACTATAATAAATTAAAGTGTCAAAAAAATGTCCCACAATTACAATAAAATTATCTATCGATAACGCACACCCATCCCTATAAGTAAGACGGATGGCCGTCACTAATGAATGAATATTACAGCCATAGCTTTTCGCCTTGAGCTCGCACACATACGCACGTAAAGTTCATGCACACATACGCGCGGAAAATTCACGAACACATCGTGACATTTTTATCGTATTCAAACGGTTGGCCCTACAGTGTATTCAATCCGAATAAGAAGAATTTAATAAATATTAAAGTTTGTTATAGATATTAGTGATAAAATACTAGTATCTTCGTAACTTAGGGCAGCTATGTAATACCCTTTACTATTAACTCTCATCATCTGCCTAGCCTTTTCCCAACTATGTTGTGGTCGACTTCGAGTCTCGCCGGATGCAGCTGACTACCAGTATTTTACAAGGAGCGACTGCCTATCTTAACCTCCACAACCCAGTTATTACTGGGTAATATGATACCCCTTGGTAAGACTGGTTGTCATACTTTCAGGCCCCTGACTACTTGTAACGACTGTCAAAGATCTACAAATGACAGCCGGGACTAACGGCTTAACGTGCTTGCCGAGGCACGGAGGAAACTCGGTATGTGGTCACCTATCCACGGACCAACCTAGGCTAGCATAGATTAACCTATAGATCGACGCGAACGGCTGTTATTATTTAGTCACAAGCTCCTGAAGTAGTAATAACTACCTATATATTTTTAAATACTATGTTTCTATAGATTACCTACTAATATTTTATAAACACGGGTTACATAATCTAGTTCGCCCTTGTAAGACAATGTAAATAGCGCGGCATATTCACGTAAACCACGCGTATATTGCAGCAGATAACCCTGTATAAAATTGGGAGACTTTATTTTCATTCAAGGAGCACCGGGTAAGTTTCAAATTGGAATATTTGGGATATGAATGGTACATTTTTCTTTTATGGGGTATGCAACTTTACAAGCGAACCGTGCTCGGAATTTCACATGTATTTTACTGACACAGGATGTGTAGATCTTAGACAGTCGTAACGGGTAGTAAGAAGTCTTAGACTTACAGAGAGGAAGCCCAGAGAGTCTGACAAGTAGTCTTACCATGGGGTACCGTGATTCCCAGTAACTGATGGGTACGGAGATCAGATTAGCAGTCGCTCCATATTTTTTTTTTTATCGTGTGTTTAGTGCCTAACCCGGTGTCAGACTTTTATGCCGCCCATAGGCCTCTGACTTGGCTTTACATGCCGTCGAGAAATATCTCTCAGGCATGCTGGTTTCGTGTATTCCTTCACCGAAGCAAGTGATAATTATATAATATGCACATGAATCCGAAAAATCTGAGGTTGCAAAAATCAGACTTGGGTTCGAACTCGAGACCTGTGACTAGACAGTCACACACCGCTAGGCTATCACTGCTTCCATATAAAATACTGCTATTCAGCTGCATCCGTTTAGACTGGAAGCCGATGACAATTTGACAGCGAAGTTATTGCCTATCGCTCTAACGCGAACGGTGGCAGTGCCTTTTATTTTGACTGTTCGGCAAAATTAATTGCGTTATTTATGTACGCTGTCGAATCGACGATTTTTGCAAACAACGGCAGCAATGACGATGACCTGGCCAGCGTGGCAAGCAAGAGATGCAGGAGACCCAGGGTCGGGTAAAGTGGAGAGCAATGGCGATGACCAACTCAAACCAGACCAATTACATAGTAGATTTCCCGCTTGTTAACTTTTGTTAACTTTGTATCTTTTTTTACATCTTTTGTAGTAAACAACGACTTATTGTCGGGCCTACGCTGCCCCCCATACTTAAGTACAAATGGTGTAACCATGATAATATTGTTATACCAAATAATTTTAAAGAGTAACCATGGAGTTTCTTGCCGGTTCTTCTCCTTAGGAAACG
Organism: Noctua pronuba; assembly: GCA_905220335.1. Taxonomy (NCBI): domain Eukaryota; kingdom Metazoa; phylum Arthropoda; class Insecta; order Lepidoptera; family Noctuidae; genus Noctua; species Noctua pronuba. The sequence goes on from LR999908.1 coordinate 12,413,890, forward strand.
ATCAACCCGACCCGTGCACCTTTTTGTCGACGTTTTATAAGTGCCCATCTAGGCCTATGTGAAATAAAATATTTTGATTTTTGAATAGGTACTTTTGATTTGTCAAAAAAATATGAAGTTGTGAAAGTACCGTAGTAGCCCATTCCAAAGCGTATAGTCAGCATTGGGTGGATGATTAATATAGACTGAAGAAGAGAAGAGAGGGAGAGAAGCAATGGCTTAGGAATTTCCTTCAAAATCTTTCGGATTGTGATTGAAAGTGTTTTACGCAATTGGGGCTGTGAAACTAACGAAGATAATAATGGATTTTTCATCATCAATGTACAGCTTTCTATTTAGCTTTCTTTGTTTTCAGTATTTTGGAGCTAGAAAACTCAGAAAGTGCAAGTCCTACAACATTTTCTTTACCGATCTATTTCTGTCTTAATCGTCTTACCTACGTCAACAACGAAGATCAATTCAACTCGACCTGATTACAAATTAGCGTATGCCATTAATTAACCACTATTACAATCGATCTCTCTCGTAATTAACTCTCACACGTGGGTGACAAGCGTCTAATAAATTAATACCATTGTACTAACTCACCTGTTATAGTTTATATTGTTTCTCAGGAAAAGGAGAATGCCATAAAGCAGGTGCGAAAATCTTCTTTTGAATTATATCATACACTCTACAAATAATGAATTTTTTTCGCACTCTTTGTCACTGGCCGGTTCAATGAATGTTAGGTTACTGACGAACTAAGCGGCGAAAAAACCTTTCGTCTTTAGTTGGTTCGGACAGCCAAACTGACCTGGGCTGAAGGATGAGACTGTGTGGAGTGCTATCGGTGTAGATTTCGAGATTCGATTATGAGCTCTATCAATATCAGAAGCTGAAGATGCATTGCCGAAATATACATAGACGAAAGCTGGAATCTCTCAGCATCATGGGGCAGTCAGTCCGGCAATCTAACTAGGTACTGCTCTCAAGATATTAATTTACGATGATTATTAATTCAAGCAATATTCTTGAAATGCAACGTCGCTATATGTCAATGTTATTTGACATCTGACAGCCGACGTAGCTAAATTACTTATCATCATCATTTGCCTAGCCTTTTCCCAACTATATTGGGGTCGGCTTCCAGTCTAACCGGATGCAGCTGAATACTAGAATTTTACATGGAGCGACTGCCTATCTGACCTCCACCCCTTGGTAAGATACCCCTTGGTAAGACTGGTTGTCAGACTTTTCGGGTTGACTTTTTTTTAGACGTTGTTAAATTACTTATATTGTTATTAATTTGGCCAATACTGAGAGTTGTTTAACAGTAAATATTCTCAAATACATAAGGTATGCCATCAAGCTATTTTCATACTAGTCGAGCCATTAACAATAACATAATTATTTTTTCTTGCTTTTCTTTCTTAATAAGAAAATAATAGTTCCTTCCTCCATCTCACACAGTTAGAGAGTTCGATTCCGGATGTAAACCAGTGTTATCCCGACATTTTTACCGTGCAACCGCTTCAGAAACAGTCCCAAAGCGGTCTGTTAAAATTTTATATCTCCCACGAGAATTGACGGCGATATTGGTAGGGTTGGCGACAGAATATTTCGATTTTTGATCTGATTTTCAATTTGGTTTAAGAGTATCGATTTTGTAGGTGTTGAAAAATTATGACCTTATGTTTTAGCTTGCGATCTATGATATTACTAACTTATGCCCTCGGCTCCGCCCGCGTGGAGATAGATAATTGTCCCACAGGATCATACTACCAGGATGAAAAGTATCCTATGTATTAATCCAGGTTATAAACTATCTGTGTGCTAAATTTCATCCAAATCCGTTCAGTAGTTTTTGCGTGAAAGAGTAACAAACACATCCATCCTCACAAACTTTGGCATTTATAATATTAGTAGGATAACCTGCTGTTAAAAACTATCGAAAAACATGGGCTAATATTTAACAATGCGGTTGATGGATATTGAGGAAATTGGGATCCAAACAATTCATGTAAAAATCAACCTCAAACAAAGGCAAATGTGTGTTTTGACTGCCAAATCACTGAGGTTTATGTGCTATTTAGTACTACACCTACCATTCACTAATGCCAAACACTATGAAGAGGTTCCTAATCCTCTGAATCAAATCTATAGGAAATTGCACCACCCTACCAAACTAACCTCTCATCTTTCATGCACCCAGATAAAATCTGGCATCCCTACACCCGATCAATATAGTAATGACAAGCCCGCATGTGACGTGCACGCAAGATGAATCCTAAGGTCAATGGCCCAAGGGCGTTATTGGCACTTACATAACAAACCTAAGTCGTAAACCTCACGAAAACACTGGATTCCTACAATCAGGGACCTGTCTTCTTTGTTATTTTTCTAGTCTGCTATGTCAACAGACTTGAGCTAGATAGAATGCTAGGTGAAGTTCTGGAATATGTAAGTATTCGACATGTTTTCCCGAAGGAGATTTACAGGGGTGAATGTACTGTTGTTATTGTACTGTCAGCATCAAAAATAGATGATCATAGAATTTCAAGTATGTTAGGTAAGGTACATTTTGCTTGGTGATGTTATAGAGTCGGATATCTTACCAAGGACCTCGTTGGTCTAGTGATGGTAAGCGCAACTTCTGAGTATGAGATCCTGGGTTCGATTCCCAGGTCGGGAAAGGGTGTGTGAAGGGTTTTTCCATCAGGAACTTCTCAGTAGCACTCACAGAGTCTGGATTTGTGCCCAGTTGATGCCCCTATTGCATGGGACTTAAATATAACTGGCGAAATGTGGTCGTATTATCCTACCAACATGCAGGCCTATTCTCATGTCATAAAGCCAAAATCTAAAATTAAGAATTACCTGACACTAAACCAAAACATGTTAGGCACCTTATGTCCAACTGTGGTACATCTTTTGTCTCAATTGATAGTGTGTTGACGATGGTCAATTTAAATGTCACTCAAATGACAAATGGTTTCAAAGCGTTTCAAACTTCTGCTACTAATTTTAACGGGGCTAATATAAACTTTTGGTCGGCTGTGAATCCAATAGGTAATTATTTCCATTCAACGAGGCTAGAAAAGTAAAAAAAAAGTGAAACGCTCATAGAAAGTAATTTTGTCTAGGCCCTCAGGATTTTAACCTAGTACTGGCTGGCTTTGACTATTAAACACGGTACTATATGAATAGTACAATAACAACTAGCATAATATGGCAACATTTAATGCTAGATTTTACGAGATATAACCTATTTAAAGCAGATAGTTAGGGTGCTGTAGTGATGTTATATCGAGCGGGTAATGGCGCAGACGCATAGTGTGATGCCAAATAGTTTCACACTCCATTAAATACATCGAGACGTGGAAAGTTCGGTGCTCATCATCAGCTTGTAATACATACATCTTTATACAGTTAGTTATTACACATAAAAATGCATGCAAATATGATTGGTAAATGCTAAAGATATCCTTTACTATTTACCAATCATTGTTATAGACGAAATTGTCTTATAAACTGTTATATCTTGACGACGCGTTGGTTAATCTATACTAATATATAAAGGCGTAATATATAAAGGTGAAGAGTTTGTTTGTTTGGTTGAACGCGGTAAACTCGGAAACTGCTGGTTCGAATTGAATAAATCTTTTAGTGTTGGATTGCCCATTTATCGAGGAAGGCTATAGGCTATATTACATCACGCTACGACCAATAGGAGCGGAGCAGCATGAAAAATGGTGCAAAAACGGGGAAAATTGTATTTTTAATAATTTTACGCGGACGAATGTCGCGGGGAACAGCTAGTTAATTAATACACTCGTTATTATTTCGATGCACATGTATAAAGGAATCAAAATTACACACAGTATACATTATGACGTCCAGTCAGTGTTGCTCTCACGCTAAATATAATTTGCAACATCCAATACAATACAGATTAATTTGATTTATTTACAACAAAAACTTCACATTCATACTTTGGGAATATTACTAAATTCTCCTTATGACTTCGTCCGCGTGGAAGACACAAATCTATGGCCATCAGCAATAGTACCTACAGTTATTTATCAGTGAAAGAATTTTTGTAGATCAGTAACTCAGAGGGCATCTCTTGCAATCAAACAAAAATTCTCTCTATAACATTGTAACATTTTGTCATACCTCAAAGACTAAATTAATTGATAAAGTAATCAATGTGAGCCCTAAATAGCCATGATATGAATCATTTCCCGTACAAATACACGCAAAAATACGATATCTTTCAGGAAAATTCATAAATGAAAATATATCATTCTCTATTGGTTTCGTTACGAATGTGAGGTTCGACGAGAACACGTTACGATGAATGATTCTTTTGATTGCTACACGATATGGATGTTTTTCAAATATTTTTAGTAAATGTAATATACGTCTCTAGAGGTTCATTAAAAGAGTTTTTAGCTGGAATTACTTCATTAGTATTATGTTTACAATCAATGTGATTGTGTTTTGTAATTCAATTAATAACGGTAAAACGAAACTAAAACTCTATCAAAAAATGATTGCTGGGAAACGATTTTTTTTTTCGGGTGATAATCACGTTTTACGGTAAAACTCAATGTAACGCACGCAAAACTTAGTGCTGATGGATGCTTTGAGTAGTAAACGGATCATGGAGTTAATTAAAGTAAAGTTAAAACTTTTAAAAGTGGTATCTAAAAAAAAACTTGTGAAAAAATTGGAGCTTTGACCTCCAATATTTCCGTAACTAGAAGGTTCCCAGGTATGGTTCGGAACAAAAAAATGATCGCAATAACGGGGAGAACAAATGCCTTTCGGCTTCGTTAAGGGTCTTTTTACACCTTGTATGTTAATATTCCGGAATATATTCTAGTTGAAATGATATTCAAATGAAACAATCACACAGATAGCCAGATAAACGACTTTGTTTTATAGTGATTAAAGATGAAGATTCAAAGAAATATGCTACTGCAATATGTTTCGACGAGTATAACACTATCTACAAACGACGAACCAATAAGAGACTCTCTGAAATAGAATCACAGGCACACGTCCTAACTGGAATGCCTTTAGGCTAGCAAGTAAATGGTTCTCTCGGGGATTGCATTGCCTGTCCTAGGCCGAAAGGTTTCGGGCTTCGAGCAATAGAGCTTCTATTGACTGGCTTTAGATTGCTTGGCGTTTTTAATTCATTGCGTACCGATGTGCTACGATTTGGTGTAACGTGGTTACTTATTTACTTTCTCTGTATGTTGTTTAAAGTTTCTAGTGTTTCGTTCCTTATTAAAAGTAAAACTTACGGCTAAAAGACGAAGTAAGGTTACACCTAGTTCTAGCCGGCTATACCTACTTAGGTGCGGCCGGTAACAGTTTGTTATAATGCAACCAATTTGGATGTAGCGCGTTTTCTCCCACTTCTAACCTAACCTAACCTAATCCATTTGGTCGGTGTGTCGGTGCAACAAAAAGGATAGTTACTGGCCCTTATTTAGCCGTCTAGAACTAGGTGTAACCTTACTTCGGATTTAAGCCGTAACATGTACACCACATTACATCACCACCACCATACCATCACCATTTAAATTATAATTCACACTATTATAATTTAGGTACTAATATATAAAAATAAATAAAATTGAAGTGTCTGTTTGTAATTTCAAAATAATAGCTTTTTACTGAATGCATTTGAAAAAAATATATACGGTACTTTTGCCAAAAAACTGTTTTTATATTTGTCTGTCTGTCTATTTGTTCCGGCCAATCTCCGAAACGGCTGGACCCATTTTGATGGGACTCTTACTGACAGATAGCTATTTTAGAGAAAAGATTAAAACCCCTGAAATTTTTAACAAAATCCGACTCAAATAGGGATGTGACATTTTCATAATAATTTCACGCGGACGAAAGTCGCGGGGCACAGCTATTTTATTAATATAATCAGAGAGTTATAATTTCATTAAACGAAGTGCTAATTTCAGTACTAGAATCGACCTAAACTTTAGTACTAATAAAATGTTATCAGCCTCTCAATCGCCGTTAAAGTCAAGGCAACGTGTTCTCACAATACTTGTGTTTTCACTCAATTTAGTTTCGCGTGTCTCTCATTGGCCATTACGGCCACTCCAGCATAATGAAGCGAAATCACGGCATGTTTGTATGAATTACTAAGATTAACTACCGTGACTGACAAAAAAAAATGGAGTTACTAATAATGAGTGCGAATTTTAGTCATGTTCGGGGTTGGGTAATTTTTTTAAAGTAGTCTAAGTGGTGGGTATGGAATGGACAGTAACTATGTTGGACTATTTTTAAGCGTAACCAACTAAGCGCAACTATACATATTATTCCTCGAAGCGCAACCGTAATGAAAAATAGAGATGGGTATGATGGATTCATTAACGATATTTTTCATCATGGTTGCGCTTTGAGGAATAATTTAGTAGCGCTTAGTTGGTTGCGCTTAAAAATAGTTGCGCTTTGAGGTATACCCCACTATGTTGTCTTTTTAAATAATTGTTGAGACTGTATTTGTACCAAAAGTTCTCTTTTATCTCTTTCGTATGCCTATACGAGGTGGAAGGGACACCGACGCGAAAACGGTTACCACGTACTCAGTACATCATTCTGAGATACAACCACATAGAACTTTTTCATCGGTCATTAAAAAAAACAGCTGTTTCCTACAAAAGTGCAATATCTATATTGTCAAAATGTATGGAACAGCTTATTATTTTTTTTATAAACGTACCCGTAATTACACTTGGTATCCAAAGTCCAAATTAATACAATATTTAATAAATATTTTGCGGAAGTGACAGTATTTATCTTAGAACCCAGATAAACTAGCATCCCAGGATATTAATATTTATCACACATAAATATATAACCAGCATATATTAGGCGCTCTAGGGTCTAACGGTTGCCGACGCGTAGCACCTTCATAATTTCTCCTACTTTATAACTTCTAGCCACGCACACACTTGGACCCTGGAGCCTTTTTCTAAGAAGAAAATATTTCTTAGATCTAACATGAAATACCTAAGTAGAAGGCTATATAAAATGAAGACTTGGGTACTACATTTTCTACTTGATATAAAAATAAGTCTTTTTATAATGTACATTTTTTTTTTCTTATTATTGCAGATTTGTTGTTTGTATATAATGTAAATATTCTCTTGTTGTTCATAAACAGCTTGGTATAAAGATGAGCTGGATTTATTAAAATAGATCTTCTATCCGTAAAAGACAATTTATGAATCATTAGAAGTGTATTCCCAAATCACCTGGTGCCTATATTTCTGCCTAAAAGTATCGAAACCTGTACAGGAAACAGGCACAGACAGACTCCGTAGATCGGCAAAAATTACGGAATTCACTACCAACTCCAACCAATCCCTTCTTAAAAACCTGGATGAATTTTCGAAAATCCTTCAAGTGCAATATTTTATGCTTCTAGACCCGATGGTTTAGTCTGTACATTGCCTCTCAGTGAGCTGAGGATTTTTACAATCTAGATACTAGGAGGTTGAGGCTCATGGTTCAATAATAACAGCCGCTCAGATCAATCTTCAGGTTAAGCCGCGCGTGCCTAGGTTGGTCGTGGATGGGTGACCATCCATTACATACTGAGTGTCCTCTGTACCTCGGAAAGCACATTAAGCTGATGGTCCCGGCTGTCATTTGCCAATCTCTGACAGTCGTTACAGGTAGTGGCCAGAAACTCGACAACCAATCTTTCCAAGGGGTATCGTATTACCCAGTACTAACTGGGTTGAGGAGGTCAGATAGGCAGTCGCTCCATGTAAAATATTGGTATTCAGCTACATCCGGGTAGACTGGAAGCCGACCCCAACATAGTTGGGAAAACCCTACGCAGATGATGATACGAACAGAATGATAAAGATACTAAGAAAAACATTGACATAATAAGTAAGCTACTTAGCTACAGTTTCATACCTATTGTCCAGAACACACGTAGCTTATGTAACAAAGTGGATAATAGTGTAAGAATGCAGTTATTTACTAGGACACTATTGCCCCAGACTTGTATTGTGTTCGTGGGAGTATTATTATCCGGCCCATTGTTTTAGATAATGAGCTATATCTCTCACAAGAAGGGTTTTGTTTGTATTGCTGACATCAATGTTGTAGCACATGTTTTTCAAATATGAGAAGCTACATGATTCTTTTGCAAATTCTAGTTCTGAGTTAGGTTTAAATGCTACAGCGAGTACTTTCCACCCTGAAGTACCATGCATTAATCAGGCTGAAATGAATTATTTATTGGCCTCTGCCAAAAGTGTCAAGAAAGTAAATCAAAATGTACAGCTAATCACAGCTTTGTTTTAATTTTACTCAAGAATTAGAAATCATCATCATTATGCCAATTTATTTGGGGTCGGCGTAGCATGTCTTCTTCTTCCATACTGCTACTATTACTCGAGATCGTCACTCATCAGACACCTCCTTTCTTGCCATATAATCCTTCACACAGTCCATCCATCCAAGAATAAGTAATATCTGGGTGAATTATAAAGTAGGTAATGGGTTAGTTTGTCGTTTAATATCCTAACTGAATTCATATGCAATCAATAGGCCAACCAACAAGAACTTCAAAGTCCTGTGCTGATTTATAGTTCATTTGTCACCACCACAATTACCCCAATGTCACTTTCTATGATAGACTACTAACACAAACACGCAAATGCATACGTTTATAGCGTCTCAGTGGTAATCGTCCATGACCTATTGCGTCTTCTAGGGGTGAGCCGGTGACCGATGACACAGTAGACGTATCATACAGTATTACAACTAGGAACATAACATTGTCTAAATCGACTCACACCAGATGCAAAGCGTTTAAACGAATTCTTAGCATGATTCAAGTAACAGGTTACTCGTGAGTAAGTTGGAGTTTTCGCATACATCGAGAAAAATGGTTTCGTTTAAATGATAAATGATGTTTATTTTGCAAATAGACTTTTACAAACAGTTTTACACGTCATTTTTTTTGTGTAGCTAAGAAGACAGCCAAGCCGCCCATCAGGAAACCTAAGGCGCCTATACCCAGGAAGGCCGCAGCTACACCCAAGTCTATACCGGCAGCCAAGAAAGCGTCCGCCGCTAAGAAGTAAGCAGCAGTCGCGCTCACACAACACAGCACTAATATTAATTTATGAAATGATATTCATGATATTATTTTTTTTAAGATTATAAAAAAAACACTTTTCAATATTTTTTGCAAATAAGTCGGAGGTTCCTATCTTTGGTTTTCTGATAAAAAACACAGAAACAAACTCCGAATTCACAGTCAGTTTTAAAGTCCAGCCTGCATTGTCTGCATGGTCTTTCAGTAATCTTGGTGAGATCATTGAAAGACCATGCAGATTCGCATTTCAGATGGTCACTTAGACCTGTCCATTTAGTGTAAGCATGTGTCAGTGAGACATTGACAAACCTAACCTGCGTGTGATTTCACAAAAGGACGTAGTTGATTTACGGGTTTTCTTTACACTGTGCGGCTGATAAAGAAACCGTATAGCACAGTATAGGCGTGGCCGCACGCACCTAGATCTGACCCGGCTATGGTGGGTCAAGTTGCGGCCGTAGTGTTAACTACGGGAATTTTTCATGATCGCAGTTGAGGGTTGATAAGGCTAGGGTTGATAAAGAAACGTACAGTCACGAGCACTAATATGTTTACGCGAAGCTACTTTTAAAATTATTTTTCTTCTACAGTATCTACCAGTGGCGAAGGTTCCATACAACTCGATTCCTGCTGGCTTCCCTTTGAAAAATAATAATATATACTTATTAGTTTATTTCATTTTATTTGTATATATATGTATTAGTATGTGCCTATTTATGTATTTCAATTTATGTTAACAAAATGGTATTTTTCTTATTTTTTTTTTTGCACTCTATCACTATGCTGTCCTATTTGACCCCAAGGTTGACTGGTAGAGAATGCCTTGTGGCATTAAGTCCGCCTATGTACCACTTTTGTACATGAAGTTTAAATTAAAAAAATTAAAATAAAATCTATTGCCATCAACCGGGCACAAATCCAGACTCCGTGACTGAGAAATTCCTGATGGAAAAACGCAATAACAATTTGCCCGACCCGGGAATCGAACCCAGGACCTCATTACGCAATACCTACTAGAACTTTATCTACAAAAAGTAATTAGTAAGTATCAACTTATATTCGTCCCTCTGGTCCCGTGGACTGCAGTCTGTAGGGTAGGTTCACGTTAATTAAAATAAATAAAACTGTTATATATGACAGTTTTCCCCTTTTTTCAGTAACTAGGGTTGCGTGTTCCTGGTCCATATATAAACAGAAATACCTGTTTATTCCCCCCGGCACTTGTGGAATGTTCTACTAATTGAATAAACCAGTAATTTTTCATATTAATTATGAAGTAAAAGAGCCTTTAGAAATTAACTCGTGCGGGAAACTTCCGAGAGTTAGATTTTCCTTGTAAATAATAACAAATTAATTTATATCATCATCTGCCTAGCCTTTTTCCCAACTTTACGGGGTGTAAACAGACCCTTCACGAAGCCGTGAACCAAGCATTCTGTACATCAAACTAAGTAACTTTACGCAAAAATTATTGCTGGGAAACGACTTTTTTTTTTTGGGGTGAAAAATCACGATTTACGGTAAAACTCAATGTAACGCACTTAAAACATTGTGCTGATAGATGGATTGAATAGTATGGGTCGTGAAGGTGTTTAAAGTAAAAATCTTACATTAGAAACATGTATTCGAAAAAAAAGTTGGAACTTTGACCCCCAATATCTCCGTAACTAGAAGGTTCCCAGGTATAGTCTAGAACAAAAAACTGATCGCAATGACGGGGAGAACAAGTACCTTTCGGCTTCGTTAAGGGTCTTTTTACACCCTTTATTAGGGTCGGCTTCCAGTCTAACCGGATGCAGCTGAATACCAGTATTTTACATGGAGCGACAGCCTATCTGACCTCCACAACCCAGTTAATACTAGGTAATACGATACCTCTTGGTAAGACTGGTTGTCAGACTTTTTAGGCCACTGACTTCCTGTAACGACTGTCAAAGATCTACAAATGGTAGCCGGGACCAACGGCTTAACGTGCTTTCCGAGGCACAGAGGAAACTCGGTATGTAATGGGTGGTCACCCATCCACATACCAACCTAGGCAAGCATGGATTAACCTAAAGATCGATCCATAAAGGCGTGAAAAGGTAACAAACAAACTTACTTTCGCATTTATAATATTAGTTAGGAAGTTAGGATAAAGACAGATTTTATCTAAAAACTTAAATACACTGTAACATTTGCTAACACGAAAACAACAGTATTCACCGTTATCGAACGACAAAATAAATGTCGTTAGAGAAAAGGGAACAAATCTAAAGACACCTTAAATGGTACTTGGAGAATTTATCTGACCCTCTTAACAATATTGTCGGATTTTACAGACCCTTAACTTTAAAATATATAGATGGATGAGTTAGAAGACCTTTTTCGAAGAATTTACGTCATCATACGATTATTTGCAATGCCATACCGGGGATAGACTTAATTATGCATACTCATTTTTAGCTTTAGAGCAGTGATAGCCTAGTGGTGTGACCGTCGGTCTGCCAAGTCATAGGTCTCAAGTTCAAACCTAAGACACGCACCTCTGATTTTTCGGATCCATGTGCGTATTGTATAAATATCACTTGCTTCGGTGAAGCAAAACATCATGAGGAAACCAGCATGCTTGAGAGAAATTTCTCGACGCCAAGCGTAAAGCCAAGTCAGAGGTCCATGGGCGGCATAAAAATTTTCATACCAGGTTAAGCACTGATACTGATACTGCGAGCCTGCGTCATCCCACTGCTGGGCAAAGGCCTCTCCCCATGACTTCCAGTTGTTTCGATCCAGGGCTAATGTGGGCCACTGGTCGTTGGTTCTGTCTAGCTCGTCCCGCCATCTTCTACGAGGTCTGCCGCGACGCCTTCTGGCTGTGTCAGGGCTCCAGAAAGTGGTTATTTTGGCCCACAGCTCATTGTTAATGGTTAAGCTTATGCTCATGGTTAAGCACTACCCACACGAAAAATAAGGATTTTTAGCTTTTTATCAAAATGAGTATGTAAACGTCTTAGCAGATGGCGTACGTTACTATCTCCTCAATGGCTGCAAATTCTGATAACATTTAGAAATACCTAAATTGATTGTGACTAGCGTAACCTCCAGCTTGTTACTCGTACCATTTTCTGAAGAAATTATCATAGTGGCCCTTTGTCCATCCTTTGCTGGGGTGGCCAAGAATGCAACAGAATTATCTCTGTTCCTATATGTAGATGTCGAAGAGGGATCCAGAGACGTCCCAGGAAACTTCCAAACATATCTTACCTGAAACAAATAAAAACAATCATAAAAATAAATCCAAAATAATCAATAAAAATCTAGACATGGCTTTGAATTGCGAAACTAAATACGGAAAATGAAATTAAAAGACTAATCACCATTACTGTTTAATTGGCAAAGATGGCTGCGGCTTTTTGAGCGGGAAAACGCCCAATTATAATTTTGCCCAAGAAGGGTCGAATTATGTCATTTGCAGTTAACCAGAACTAGAGGCAACCTTTAATCCTGAACATTATTACATAGTCTAATCAGGTAATTCGCATTTTAGGAGGTCCATGGGAATCGTATGAACTGATTGTGTATGCAACTCTTGTTTAAATGTCTCCTCACTAGAGCACATAGGAGGCCATATTTTTCAAGTCATTACGAATTTGTTTTCTTTTCTGGCCTAATCATCGCTCTGGTTATTAAACATTTTCGCATCTTCACTTTGATTATTCTTCTTTATCGTGTGGTTAGTGCCTAACCTGGTGTCAGTTTTTATGCCGCCCATGGGCCTCTGACTTGACTTTACATGCTGTCGAGAAATATCTCTCAGGCATGCTGGTTTCCTCACGATGTTTTCCTTCACCGAAGCAAGTGATAATTATACAATACGCACATGAATCCGGAAAACCAGAGGTGCGTGTCTTGGGTTCGAACTTGAGAATGGCTTGGCAGTCCGACGGTCACACCACTGCCACTGGGCTATCATTGCTTTTATTAAGATTTTGTAACTTGGCAGCTTGCAAGCTGCCAGCATAGATAATATTACTTAATTCACCGTTCTGGCTATGTACTATTCTGGCAATATTAATTTAACTATTTTTTTCACTGAGGAGCTCGTGGCTAAATGATAACAGCCGCTCAGGTCGATCTTTAGGTTAAGCCGTGCTTGCCTAGGTTGGTCTGTGGATGGGTGACCACCCATTACATACCGAGTTTCCTCCGTGCCTCGGAAAGCACGTTAAGCCGTTGGTCCCGGGTGTCATTTGTAGATCTTTGACAGTCGTTAGGTAGTCAGTGGCCCAAAAAGTCTTGACAACCAGTCTTACCAGTAATAACTGGGTTGTGGAGGTCTGATAGGCAGTCGCTCCATGTAAAATACTGGTATTCAGCTGCATCTGGTTAAGACTGGAAGCCGACCCCAATATAGTTGGGAAAAGGCTAAGCAGATGATGAATATATTTTTTTCACTAATTTCTTTAATCATAAATGACTCAATCTATTCTGACATACCTTTCCATTCTTTTCGCTTATCTCCACCATCGATTGGCAGGTATAGACAACGAAGCATTGTACCACAACTTCGCAAGGTAACAACAAAGCGAACCCTTTGCCAAGCCGCTGGTACCCTTTGCCAAGCCGCCGCGCCGCCGCTGGTAACGTGTTTAATGTGTCTACACCAGTGGTTCTCAAGGGGATAGTTCTTATGTCTAGACGCGTTTATAGTTTTGTAGTTATCTAACACTATCAGTGGCTGGGGACTATAGAACAAGTTTTAGTTGGGAGTAATTTTCTTCGGAAATAATGTATGGTCGAAAGTGACTTTAATTTCTATGAAAAACTTTTTGAGTGGAGCTCGCTTAAACTACATTTTTATATTTACGTTTTGTGACGTTTTTTTTAAATTCATAATATGATCATTATACAGGGTATTTGAGGCATCGTTTGCCAAATTGAACGGGCCGAAAGAATGGGTCATTTGCTGTTTCTTCAACCAAACACACTGTATATCAATCGAAGTCAAGATAATTCATAGAGTACACTTATTATGAAATACTTTATAAGTAATATGACTGCTATTTGTAAATAGTAAAGTGCCAAGTTTCAGAATAAGCCCGTAAAATGGAAGGCGGACCGATTCTTTTTTTGAATCTTGGATAAAACAAGAAACAAATGAATGCGCTTTCATCGAACTGTTCCATTTATAAAGCAATTCATACTTACAGTGCTACGGGAAGCGCAGCTGGATAACATTCGTAAAATTATTTTTTAAATGTATTGGAAAGACAAGATGGCGGATGATTTCAATATTCAAATTTCGACCACGTGCCAAAAGTTCGTTGGACAGTGAATGTAGTGTTGCCTGCCTGACCCCGTCTAAAACTTTGACAACCCTAGCCCCAACGTCCACAAAAAGGTGTGACGTCCAGACAGGAAGGAAGGTGACGTCATAAGCCCATTAGCACTAATGCTACCCATACAAGCACACTCATTGTTTTATGGCCAGTGATGGAAGACGCCGTTAAGTGCAGGTGGGTGCAGGTGCAAGCCGCTGAGTAAGCGGTGTTTTGTGTTATTTATTGTTGTGTGTCTTTATGCTTAGGTGTTGTGTCGTTGACTTTACATAAAGAAGCAAGTAGCCATTAAGGACATATTAGTGGTGCAAGGCATTTTTGGCGCTTGAATGACGTTGATGGAAACCATTTTGTGAAATCGTATTAAAAAACAAGATGGCGATCTTAGTTCTGATTTTAACCACGTGACAAAAGATTTTTTTACAACTATATCGATACTGCTCCTAATGTTACGAAATATAAATATTGAAGTCAGAATTCTGAAAATTTACAAAAGTCTGAATATTGACGAACAATTTTTGGGGAAATTACTTTATTTAAGAAGAAAAGAGATCGATTTGTTTCAGTAAAAGAATTCATATAGCAACAAAGGAAATTTTCCTGCAAGAAGGAGAAGTTTACTATTAAAAAACTTTTCCCAGTATTTAAAATGAAAAATGAGGTAAAACTTAGTAAACTAGGTCGGAGTTTATTGCATAAATGAAATTATATAAGGTAAGGACATACAATACAAGGTAACTAGAAGAAAATTAAGTACCATCATAATTCGCTGAAATCGGAAACCTTTCCAAGGACGACCTAAAAACATAATTTCTCAAAGATTTTTCTCTTCAACCCCAAATATTCTAAAAGTATGCATAAGGAAAAACCCTCGGTATAAAAACGCAAAAAAAATATTTATGGTTATGGGACGATTTAACCAGAGATAATCTGGGTGAACCTGTGCCACCGGCCACTTCCTATAATGCCGGGCCCATCGTAAACTTTAAAATACTTTATGGTTGAAAAAAGAAAAGAAAATGGCCGCTCCTTCGTTTTTTAAAGTCGATATTCTTTTTTTTTTATTTGAAGTGCTTCGTCGGCTGTAAAACTGAAATGTTTTTGTCACAGTGAGACCTGTTTTTTGTGAAATCGTACAACTTTTGTCGCGACGATTTTACAAGTTATTTCTTCTGATTTCAGGTTTTTCTTGCAAGTGGGCATTTATTGTCACTAATGTATAGAGAAGTATTTGTCGTCCGGCAGCGAGATGGGCAGATGACATTGTTGCCATTGAGGGAATACAATGGATGAGGCTGACACAAGAGCGTGGAGCTTGGCACAAGCAAAGAGAGGCCTATTCCCAGCAGTGGGTGAAGTCAGGCTGTGGATGATGATGATGATGATGAATTTATAACATACATGTATACATTTTGTTCTTTTCCACTGCTGGCCAAAGCTCCATTGCTTGCTGCGGGGCTGTTCGAAAGAGATACCGCGGCCCTGGAACACAAAGGGCAAAGAAGGAACATGCATGGGTTTTAGTCAGTAAAAGTCTGACACTCCCTCCCACTCCACCCAGAGCGGGAGGAGTTATTTGCTGATTTGCCATCCGTAAAAAAAAAAAGCTCCATAGCTTTTCTATTTTCTTGTGATTTGCTTTCTCCGGCCAATCGGTAAGGAATCAATAATGATTTTAAGTATAAAGATATTTTAACACTGGTGTTCTTCAATGCACTTCGATCTCACACTACAAAGATATCCGATTTTGCTTTACGATCCCTTGCGAATCTAACTAACGACACGCTACTCAAAATCAAAGGCATTCCATCCGTCCAGCGTTCTTAGTACAGATTCCAGCTCAATGGACCGATTTTTAATCCCCTCTAAACCCAGTTGGCTGCTGACTTCAAACCGCTACACATCATAGTAGGACTACTGACCTAGTAATGCTGCAAGACACTTGTGAATCTTAGTTAAGGTGATTCTTTCAGTGTAGTCCGCGAAATTCACTTGTTTTATTTTTGAAAATGGTTTTTTTAATTGGTTTGAAAAATGGGGAGGTTCTCAATTCGACCGCATTTTCTTTTTTTTAACGATGTAAGCCTGTTGATTAAAATTCAATTTTTGCAGCAATTTTGATCAAATTAATTATAGTCGTAGAGCTTTTGAAATTATATTTGCTGGCAATCAACACAAACTCCCTAAATTGTCTTATTTCCAGCGAATATATTTTCGTGAGCTACGAGTATATATATTGATGTTTTAAATGACTTTATTTTAGTAGCTGAGAATTAAATCTTAATCAAAAAAGTAAAACAGCGCCGCCATTTGCGAAAAACGTAAGAATTTTAGAATTTCTAATACCTTGCCGGTTCCCCTTAACATACAAGGAAACTAACGAAGACAATTCACCTCCACTTCACCTGCACACCGTACCTACGGCGGCGTGGTCTCGGCTCATTAGTCCGATTTTTCTAAACACCCACTCTACGCCCTAATCTGGCACAGTTTTTTAAAAGTAGCTTGTACATTATGTTGGGTTTAGTCTACCATAATGACTTAGTATAGTAAATAATATATTAATTATTTAGACCTTTAGACTTTTAGATAAGTAATTATTTAAAACTAGATTAATATTATAAATTGTACAACTTCTTTATGCATGAGGAGTTTGCCTCTAAGTGATTTTGCACTGTTGCATTTAAATTTTTGCAAGTTACTTTTAGCATACAACCTGTGTAAACAATTGTTGGTAAACCAACAAATAATTTTAAAAAAAATCTGTTAGAGAAATTAATTGTTAGTAAATTGATTATTGCTACTTAAATTAACCATGTATTAAGTGTGTAATGGCTACAACACAGCAAATTGGCGTGATGTGTGAAATTGATAAACAATTAATAGAAAGAATTGAATGGCCAAAGAATTAGCATTGCCATTCAACGTGATAATGCTGTCAGTCATATGGGCATGTTTCCGGATGACGGCGATTTGGAGGCGTATGTAGACGCGTAAGCGCCCTGTTGTTTAATTAGTTACTTTATTTTATATCAATTAATGGATAACTGTGTTGTCTGAAAACTGTAAAACGAATCTATGCAGTATGCGGCAATAATTGATACTAAAAAAAACAATTAAAACTACTGCTACTACTAGTCAACAAAAAGCACACATCAGTAACTGTTAACATTGTAGTAGGACAATCGCTGACCGCTGTCCGTCAAAAAGTTTAGTGACAAAAAGGAGATCTCCTAGCGTTCATTGGGTTATTTTCGAGTGTCTGTGCAGACTTAGGTGTAATAATAAAAAATGTTTATTATGTTATTCTCTATTTAAATAAATTTATTTTTGTTGCCCCCAAAAAAAAAGTTACCCCTATCTGGGTGATCTCCTTTAGTGCCATTATGTGCATCACAGATGTAAAGGCCGCTTTACACAACACAAACTAATTACACACGCCCGGACTCGCCCATCTAAATTTATGAGAGAGATGCCTTATTTAAGTCAAATTACGCTTAATGAGTGGGTCGTTTCAAAAAACTTGTTACACTTTATTATCTGTGCTTTAATCTACTTTCATAGTTGGACGTGGGCGAGGGTCATAAGAAATAGTTTCGGTGAAAGATTTTAATCGTTAGGTGTGCATTCACGGCTAAATAATAACAGCTGTACTAGTCGATCTTAAAGATTAAGCAGTGTTTGCCGAGATTGCTCCGTGGATGGGTGACCATCTATTACATATGGAATTTCCTCCTTGTCTCGGAAAGCCCTGGTTCCGGGTGTCATTTGTATATCTGTGAAAGTGGTTTACAAGAAGTCTAGCCCGAAAGTTCAACAACCTGTATTACCAAGGGGTATCGTGTTCGTTTTACCCTGGTTGTGTGTGAAAGTGTTAACACTGAGAAGAGTTAGCTCGCACATCCCGTATGGAACGATAGATACGACATTATGTGTGAGTGAGCGAGACAATACTATCCAAATGTCACTGTCAGTGTCAACGAAACAGATACTTATTGAAACACATCACGCTGTAGGCAGAATCTAACAATCTAAATATTTGAGAAGGAAAGTTTTTGCTTGATGTAACGTTAAAAAGGTTTTGTTGGATCTTTTGCATATAATAGCATAGTCAGACGGTAAAAAAAAACAGGTTGAGATTGACGATTCTTCATACAATTAGATTTTTTGTGGTGTTAGTGAGGATGGCGTGTTACAGTGCACTTACCTAAGTTTTTTGAAAGAAGGTGTTGTAAGTAGTTTTACTGACGGTCATTCTAAAAACTTTTACAATTCAAAAGGTAATTCAAGATATCATCATGGAATCGGATGCGACTGACTACCGTATTTTATATGCAGTGACTGCCAAACTGCTCTCCCCGCCTTGTTTCTGGGTCACAATTGATGGGACTGGTTATCTAAAATTAGACTGTCAAAGATCTTTGAATGACAGCCGGTACCAATGGCTCAATGTGCCTTCCGAGACACACGGTCGTTACAGGTAGTCAGTGCCCCAAAAGTCTGACAACCAGTCTTACCAAGGGGTATCGCCCAGTACTAACTGGGTTGTGGAGGTCAGATAGGCAATCGCTCTATGTAAAGTACTGGTATTCAACTGCATCCGGTTAGACTAGAAGCCCATCCCAACATACTTAGGAAAAGGCTAGGCAGATGATGGCTTTATAAACTAGTCTTGTGATTCCTTAAATCCATCTCTATCAGATCATTCCTTCCTACAAATCCATTGTAAACCAGTGAACGTTCAGGGTTGGTCCCCTAACTTTTCTATCAAGCTACCGGGTTCATCAATTGCTATTCTACCCGGGTGCCGATAGTTCCGATACGAGTCTAATTAACATTGTAAATATCCTGATCGGATCATAGTACCGTTGACGTCAATCGACTAGCTAATGAGTTGGCGTTACCAAATGTTGGAGATGGGAATTTGAATAGGTTGCAAGCGCTGATATCTAGTTGTGGAAAGATTGAAGAAGAAGAAAGGTTTGGCCTTGGGCTACGGTACTTACAATAAAATAAAATAAATTGTCGGTCTGTCTGTTTGTTCCGGCTAATCTCCGAAACGGCTAGACCGATTTTGACGGGACTTAAGGGCAGATAGCTGATGTTATAAGGAATAACATAGTCTATTTTTATTTTAGAAAAAGGATTAGGGTTCCGTGTAAAAACATAAACCCCTTGAAATTGATAACAAAATTCGATTTAGATACGTAAGTAATATTTTTATAATAATTTCACGCGCAAAGGTCGCGGGGAACAGCTAGTATGATAACAAAGTAATAGGCTAAGTAAGTATGGAGCTCAGACCTTTTTAAAACCAATTCATTTTGTCCAGTCTATCTATCATCAAAAAGTAAGTTGGTGTTTTAATTCCTACGAAATCTATAGGTTTTTTTGCAATTTCTGACTTTTCTTAATCTGAAACCTTAGTTGGTCCCATGCAGTCTTTTGATCCTTACAAGTAACAGAACAGAGGAAATCACCGTCGAGGTAGACCGCGGCGGAGACGGTGTGCGAGCTGATCTTGTTTGCGGGGCGACATGATATGGCCAGATGTCGCACAAGATAGAGAGGTTTGGAAGCCGAAAAAGGAGGTCTTTGCCCAGCAGTGGGACATTTGAGAGGCTAACGAAAAAAAAGTAACAGGATTGATTGGGATCAAAAAATATTTTTGTGAAAACTAAAAAAATAATAAAAAATACTAAAACTACTCCGTTTGCTAAAATATGTGAACATTTTTTTTTTCTAACTTCTGGTTAGCTCCTAACACCGTTTTCCAGTAGCAGGCTACTACGATGAAGCTGCCTCACCTCCCTCAATTCCACCGTGTATAGCACAAGCTAATACAACTGATACACATGAGCGAACAACCATTTATCGTATGTACGAATCGCTTTGCATTCGGCAATCCACCCAAGGAATTTGTGTCTCAAGCCATACGGGCTATTTGCTCTCGCTCCGATGGACCAGCCGTCTCACATGTGGACATGGTTCTATTCTAACGTCCGAATGTCCACAGCGCTCCCTCTGTGCCGCAAATCGATTGCTTCCGACGTTTGCGATGCAACTGTTGCTTCCGTTTGCACTTGGGAACTTCCGTGTGGGGAATATTGGGTTTGTTTTTAGTGCTAGTATTGCGTAAAACTAATATGTAGTTCGTTTTGGTGTTTAGAGGCTTGCTTTGGTAATGATCTTCAGGTTAAGCCACTCTTGCCTAGGTTGGTCTGTGGATGGGTGACCACCCATTACATACCGAGTTTCCTCCGTGTCTCGGAAAGCAGGTTGAGCCGTTGATCCCGGGTGTCATTTGTAGAACTTTGTCAGTAGTTACAGGTAGTCAGTCGCCCGAAAGTCTGACAACCAGTCTTACCAAGGGTTATCGTATTACCCAGTACTAACTGGATTACAGAGGTCAGATAGGCTGTCGCTCCATGTAAAATACTGGTATTCAACTGCACCCAGTTAGACTGGAAGCCGACGTCAACATAGTTGAGAAAAGGCTTATAGACAGATGATGATGGTCTCACATTACCATCTTTCCATGCTGTGGGTTGCTGACAAAAATGACTGTGGATTTCTAACAAGACGATGGACACGAAGTAGCTTGTCCTTCCTTTGCGTCCAACACCTTCAGCTATTCTTCGCAGCGTTGTCAGGCACGATGACAAAGGCTGCAGGAGTGTTCGAAAGAGATACCGCGGCCCTGGAACACAAAGGGCAAAGAAGGAACATGGATGGGTTTTAGTCAGTAAAAGTCTGACACTCCCTCCCACTCCACCCAGAGCGGCGGGGGGGTTATTTGATAAAAAAAAGGCACGCTGACAAAATAAGGTAATTTTTAAGACATTACACATAGTCATGGTCTATTTAAAGACCACTCAACCAGTGACATTTTCGCCCTCTCCATCCAAACATTAAAATAATCCCAAAATAGACGTATCAACTGCATAATACATTTTAATTAAACCGGCTCTTAGTTCCAACTCTGATTAACATCCAGAATAATGTCCCATGTAGACGGTATCGTTATGAACCAATCTGCATTAAATTATAAATCATAGTTGATAACGATATCAACTAGTTCGCAGACAGTTTTGTTGGCAAAATAAATAGGTTTGGTAACTAACGTGTCATTTTATACCAGTATATTAACTGTTCCCGTTAGTTTCGCTCATGTTATTACCAATATCCTTTTTTGTTAGCCTGTTTCAAGTGTCCCACTGCTGGGCAAAGGCCTCCCCTTTCTCCTTCCAAACCTCTCTTTCCTGAGCAATATCTGGCCATATTGGCCCCGCAAGCGAGATCGGATCGTCACTCCACCTTCGCCGTGGTCTACCTTGATGGCGATTTCCTCCGACAGGCGTCCAGTGGGTGATGATCAGAAACAATCACTGAAAAACTGTTCATCAACTTTAGGCGGCTGCCATAGCAACCAGTAAACAATTGAAGATTTGCAAAGAAAGACAACGTTAAGCCAATCGTCCACGACGCGACGTTACTTAAAACTAAATTTCACAAACTTTTAAATCACCAGTACGTAGCCAGAACCAGTCAGTACTAGCTGTGATATCTATCTGACTATTGATATATTAATGGCGGTTTAGGTCTACCTTACTTTATAGAAGCACCATGAACGGTGGGCGTTAGACTCTCATTTTCGAGTTGCTTATTATCATTATTACCACACTAGCCGAATAACGTGGTCAGAATGTTGAACATAATTTACTACATTTTACTACTTGTACTTTTGATTTTATCATAACGAGATTTCAAAACCATATAAACTGTAACATTGCCAAGTTTGGTAAAACAACTTGGTTTTATTATTAAAAGTAGAGGTTTATGGCATCTATACAATGTTCAAGTGTTATGTTGGATTGTTGACTGGTTAAGTACCTAACCAGATGCAGCTGAATACCAGTATTTTACATGGATCGACTGCCTATCTGACCTCCACAACCCAGTTAGTACTGGATAATACGATACCCCTTGGTAAGACTGGTTGTCAGACATCCGGGCCACTGACCATATCAGTTTAAAAAGTTGTATGAAGATTGCACTCTGTCAGTTACATACTTATGTCTAAATACGTCTAAGACTGGGTTTTATGATCCACATTACAGCAGCCGTTGACAATACAAGACACCATCTCGTCATTAAGCTCTCCAGTGTCATCAACATCGTAGTCGTTAAGTATCGACTTAATGTGTACGAAGACATGCGACGCTTCCTGCGTCCATAAGGCAACTGTCCCGCCGTCAGCGGTTAGCGAGAAGCGTACAGGGTTAGAAACTATAAACGAATTGTTTGTTTGGCAGTGTCGCCACCACCAGTGGTGTGAACAGCCAGCGGTCATCGTCTGCTTAGACTTTTCTCAACTCTGTAAGAGTCGGTTTCTAGTCTAACTTAGACCGACTGCCTATCTGACCTCCACAACCCAGGATCTGGGTAAAACGATACTCCTTGGTAAGACTGGTTCCCCGACTTTCTGGCTTCTGACTATCTGTAACGACTGTCAAACATATCTAAAACTGAAGCCGAGTACAACGGCTCAATGTGCTTTTCGACGCACGGAGGGGTCTCGGTATATTTTGCTTTATTTTGAGAACCCATGCACGGAGCGACTTCGAAGATCGACTCGTGCGATTGAAATTATTGAGCCGCGAGGCCTATTAATGAATATACGTATCACGTTTACTGATACGGGACCAACATTCTTTTGTACGTTCCCTGAGCGAGAAATTGTCCATAACTAGTCGCTTCCCGCCTATGGTGGGACCGGTACCCTACCATGAAACATCACACTGATATAATTGTCGTAAATGACGCATTTATACGTCGTCAAGACCTTAAAGATGCATAGGATATGAAGGATAATAAAACTGTGAAGTGTGAGATACAAGGGGTTATTAGGTTTTAGTATTGTTCCAACTTTGTCTTGCAAGTTCTTGAACCGACAGAATTCAAGAACTTACGAGTACAAGACTCCATACAATTTTACGGCCCGTAATTGGATGAAGTAGCAACACATCTGACAAAATAAATGGGGGCAGTGAGTTTATGACTGATATACTGATACTGTTAGCCTGTGACATCCCACTGCTGGGCAAAGGGCTCCCCCGTGACTTCCACTTTATTCGATTCAGAGCTAAGGTGGACCACTGATCGTTGGTTTCGTCCAGCTCGTCCCGTCATCTTCTATGAGGTATGCCCTGAAGCCTTCTGGCTGTGTTAGGGCTTCACAAAGTGGCTATTTTGACCCACAGCTCATTGGGCATGCAGAAGTTCAGTTTATGACTATGCTTCTTAAATTATGCAGGTAAGAATGACACAACACTGAGCCCAGAACAAACATGCGAAGCAAATGTAACGTTAATTTGTACGATTACAAAATTACTTATTTAGCACCTAATATTTACTTAGTTACTTACAAGAAGACTAGGGCAACAGACAAGAATTTCCGCCGCATAATCTTGTTACATCTTTTTAGTCTTGACTTTTCACCCGACAGTAGGATATAGAACCATAAAAATCTCTCAAATGCCCGAATAACACTGAACGTAAATTAATCTATTTTAAAATGAGGCGTAGTTTGCCCTCATTCCAAACTTTAACCTTTGGAAGGCGCGTGTGAATCCGTTGTTTGTTTTTACACCTATTTATAATCTTCCCGATCTATTTGTAAGAATCAAGTTACTATACTATCCCCGTTTTTCCACTCGCGTACGTGTTCATTCAAGTCTGTACTGCTCTTCTTCTTAGCGAGTCGATAGCAATCTTAATTGAGTAGGTTAGAATTTGGCAACGAGTTCAGCATCTTCAGAGGCGTGTATCAGTTCCTGTAACGTGCAAACAACAGGGTATTTTTTTTTTCGTATCGGAAATCATCAAATAACCTCCTCCGCTCTGGGCGGAGTGGAAGGGAGTATCAGACTTTTCCAGGGCCGTGGTATCTCTTTCGTACAGTCTCGCAGCCCCGGCAGGTATCGGCCCTTGCGGGTCCCTTCCTTTTTGCTGACATCTCTTTGAGGCGTGTGGAACACGAACGCGCCGTCGACACGGCCTGTCGTCATAAGATGGACGGACGGCGAGCTAACCCATTACTCACCGTCCACAGGCCCGCAACAACAGGGTATGCAGGACAAATTCTGGAACTGTTCCATTGCTTGTGGAAGAACACCACATCTACATTCTAGGGCAAAGTCTTCCAGGACTTCCAGGTTTAACCAAGGCAGTTCATGTCCAGCAGGTGGATGTGTTGGGTAGGGAAACAATGTCCCGCCACAGCTCAAGTCTTTTCTCAGACTGTTCACCAGTGTACACTTTAGTGCACGAAAACCGGCCTCCTTACTCCTTAGCAGTCAAACCACAACAATGTTTGAATAAAACAACGCTGCATTGTGCCGACATTGTATTGAACCCACATCTGGCACTGTACAATGTAAAAGTTATTAAAATATTTATATTGTCGCCGTATGCCTCATTGAAGTAGGTTAGGGGGACACATAAAATGTAACACGGTCTGAATGGCGTAGGCGCGTCTCGGGGCTCAAGGAACACCATGTGCGACGTTTTTTTTGCGAATATTTTACAGTAGACGTACATACATATAGCTGGCTAAAATGGTTCTTTTTAGCGGACCCCAAAAGGAGGGGTTATGTGTTTTTCTTAGTGTATAGATGTCAATCTAAATTGAGTTGTTCCAGGATTTAGCTACGAGGTTGGCACCTTTAGTAGCGTCCATCGGTTCCTGCAGACAACAGTCTCAAACAATTTGAAATAAAAGTAGTAGTATTAAAAACAGTTTTGATTTCCATATTCAAATTTAAATCACATATTCGACGATTCAAGTTAGCAGGTAGGCAGGTAGTTGTTAGTTATATATCAGCTAACTTGAATCCACTTCTTCTCAATCCATAAAAATAACAAATACGGTCAAGAATCTTTCCTTCTTGTTCTTTTCCGAATCCCATAAAATTGCTTATTCAATTGATAGCAAAACCTTTCCCATGAAAAAACCTGTAATATCCGGAGGGTCCATAGGAGAGCAAAATGAGAGCATCGACTTACGC
The DNA here is from genome assembly GCA_905220335.1 of Noctua pronuba. Lineage (NCBI taxonomy): Eukaryota > Metazoa > Arthropoda > Insecta > Lepidoptera > Noctuidae > Noctua > Noctua pronuba. The sequence goes on from LR999908.1 coordinate 12,439,422, forward strand.
CTTAATGCAAAGATTTAGATTGTTAGATTCCCCCTCGAACGGTGAAAGATGGTGATATTACTGGTTCATTGAAATCATACAATTATTTTATTGTTTTGCGAGACCTAAGTACGGTGAGGACACGTTCAACAATTTGTTAAAGTTTGTCAATATCCACAGAGATTTGCCAAATTCCAGTCAATTTGGTATAAATAATTTGCTCTATTGCATTATGTCATCCGTCATACCATAGAATGATGACTGGCAGAGCAGAATGGAAGAAAAAAAAGTTTTGCGCCGACCCCAAGTAACATGGAAAAGTGCAGGAGATGATGTCACCATAGAACACGTTGTCCAAATTCTTAGTAAACCGTCCCATTATTACATAGAACCAGCTGTTGCGTTGCCAAGATTATTTTATTACATTAATTCGCTAACATAAATCTCTAGAATTTTCGTTCTGTAAACATCTTTTTTAGGTTTCAAGACAACATTTTGCGAAGAAAAATTCATTATAGCTGCCATATTTCAAGAGAATTTGCATATAAAACCAGTAATTTTACGCATTGCAGCAACTTATTGTTTTGTGAAGCGGCAGAACAAAGAGTACTACAGCAACATAGAACAAAAAGTACTACAGCGCCATCTATGACACAGAGGATGAACTAATAACATCGAAATACATCTAAATCCTACATCGCGCAAGTAAAGTTATTGCGCGACTTAAGACTATATAGGATGACTGGTAATTGCTATTTACTGCTATTGAGATAAAAGTGAATAAGTATAAAAAAAACGTTTCTTTGGGAAAGTTTTTTGTTATCATGAGTACAATCACGTGTTTAAGTATCGGTCACTAATTACTAGTCACCCTATAAAGTCTGGGCGGAGGATCCTCCTTTTTCTGGGATGAAGAACTTTACACATTTTGTAAACACTTTATTTCTAAAAGTTTAAGGTTTCGTCGTTTTTGAATTCTTAAATCAGAAGTGAGAACTAAGGTACTTAAGTGATTATTTCTGTAAGCTTAGTTTCGATTATAAGAGAACCACAAAAATTCTACAGTTGTAATCCATTCGTATACGACCCTAGCTTATCTTCTCCTGAGGAGTCCTACCTCTGTAAATGCTAATAGGACTTACACAACAAAAACACGCAAAACTACCCAAATAGCTAAAGTATCGACAATTACTAAAACTGTGCAAGCAAAACAAAATAAAACAGCCATAAATGTAATGTACCACGTTTCAGACTTACAAATTGTTCTTCAAATAAAAATTATTGGTGGAATGCGAAACGAAACCACACATTTGGGGGTCCGTAAGTCCGGAGGTCCTAATACCCAATATGATTTTAATGTCTACGTTTTATTTTCCTCCTTTCCGTAAGACATATTGCACAGAGGTAGTATTTCCGGAGTCAGGTTTTCTGCATTCAGAATATTGCGGTCCTGGCTTGCATAATATTGTAGGTGAAGTAAAATATTGCGAGATTTTCAAGCTGTTCCGTATGATAAATTTGCTGCTGCTGCTCTGTTTATATTATAGCGATTTCTTTCACGAAATATGGAGGTAAGTTTGGAGCAAAGGAACCTTATAATAACATCGTCGATTTGGTACCGGAAGATACTATAGCAATACTATTATTTATTGTTGTCTTTCTGATGACTAGTGATTTAAAAATAACGACACTTTGATCACATGCATTAGACCTGCTGCAGTCGTAACTCTCCATAATGTGATTCACTTCCACATTCAAATGATTTCAAATTAGGTACGGAACCTTCAGACCAGTTTCTTTATTAGTGTATGAAATATACCATATTTGTATAAAAAGGGCACATGCATGTGAGATGTATACAGTACATAGAGAGTATAAAATTTTACGCCCTTTCTGTTATGCGGGCGAAATTTTATTTTATTATTATTCTCTGCTTCACTTTATTTGTTCCTTTCTAAGTTTGTTTCGTTTATTTTCTTGATTTGTGTTCCTTTTGGTTAGTTTACTTGCGGTGTTGTGTTCTGAATCTTAACCACAATTTGAGAGTGGGGCCGCGAAAATGTACCAACCCATATCAAATTATCTCCCATTTTCGGAAGTAATTGTAATGATTTGAATATTTAACTGAAAAAATGCCTTGTTGGTCTAGTGGTTGCAGGCGCGACTGCTGAGCCTGAGATCCTGGGTTCGATTCCTGGGTCGGGAAAAGTTTAGTTAGGTTTTTCCATCAGGAATTTCTCAATAGCAGCCACGGAGTCTGGATATGTGCCCGGTTGATGACAATAGGCTCGCCCCCTATTATGTGGGACTTAAATATGACTGGGAAAATGTGGGTGTGCTATTAGATTAGGTATACCCCTGCCTTACCCTTTGGGGATTACAGGCGATTAACGTCTGCTTAGTCACACTTTTTTCTCATAAATTTAGCAACCTTTAAGAATAACTATAATGTATCTATCTCTATAGCTTTTACAAATAAATAATCTTCACAACAAAAATCATCTCAGCTACAAACACAATTGTTAAAAATACAAGCTCTAATCGGATCATATTCTTTACCAACGTTATACCGAAGCTTTCAGCATTTTGTCTTAAGTCCCGCGAGCGGTCCAGACTTAGTACAAAAATACTTCGGGACAAGAATTCTTTATACTTAAGACCTTTTCTTGACATAAATTACTTAAGATCTAATTTAGGTTTAACTTTATTGGTCATTTAGAAAAAAGGTATCCTGCGTTTTGTAAATTGATAGGGCTTAACTATAGCCTCTGTAAATGGACTGAAGATTGCTTTGAGATAAATTTTAGCATAACACCACAAATGTAATCCACGAAGGGCCAAGCAGTGTACCTAGTAGTACGCCCACTTTTCGCCAGTTATGTTTAAGTCCTATGTAAGAGGGGGTGACCCTATAGGCTATTTGACAACATCGAAAAAAAAACAAAAATATTATTAGTCCGTCAGTTAGATCACCAAAAAATGTTGGATACGTATTTTTTCTTTTGTCACATAATCTAAAAATTACGACGATACAGCGCATCAAAGTTCAATAGAGGGGGCTTGTGACGTCACTCGACAGTAAAAGTAACAGAAATTGAGACGTCACGCGAGATTCAACGCGCTGTATCGTGGTCATTTTTCGTTTTCATGACAAAAGAAAAAATACGTGTCCAATTTTTTTGATAATCTAACTGACGGACCTCATAGATTCAAACTCATAAATTCAGTCAAATACCCAATTGCTATAAATTATGGCTGTTACTAATATAAACCTGATGGAAAAACCCAATAACACTTTGCTCCACCTAGGCATCGAAGCCAGGCCCTGACCACGAGGTCAGAGAGTCAATCAAATGCCAGTAGAACTTCACAATGCTCTGTGTACATTACGGAATAGTTTTCTACTTTAGCTATTTACGCAGAGAATGAAGGAAAAGTTTGGAAGCAGGAAACTTCAAATGCATCAGGTTAGCTCCTGGTAAAAGTTTTAATAGTACAGTTCATCATTACTCAGAGTAAACAGCGCAGTTTCCTCTCTGGTTGTTCGTTAAGTATATAAAAGCATCTAGATGTTTGAAGTTTTGGTAGCTTTGATTTATTTATTATGTTATTTTTTTAGCAGGGTTATTGCGTAGCACTTTCATAATCTCAATTTGAAAAATTTGGGCTTCGGTGCTGCAGTCGTAGCGGCACTACAAAAAGTACTACAGCAGCATAGTACAAAAAGTACTACAACGCCATCTGACATAAATGAGGAAGAAACTAATATCAAAATTCTAAATCGCTGTTAAAGTTATCCGCGACTTAAGACTATATATTTTAAAAAAAACTTCCACAACAACTGTAGCCCACCAGACAGCACCCGTCTGTTCGGCGGATCCTCCCTGTTCTATGGGGGACAAAGAACTTTACATCCTGTTCTTCATACCTCTAAACAGTAATAAAAGTCTGTAATACGTTAATCTATACATATAATAAAATCGTAAAAATCCAATTTTATGTTCCGACTTGGCTCAAAAACTACTGCATAGATCCTGTTCAAATTTTGCACAAATATTTCTTACAGGCTTCTTCACATGTTAGGCTATATATTATCACGCTACTCGCTTAAGGGGGTGAGCAATAATGCATTATGTCAGTATCCTTCATTTGTTTGACGTTTCAGTCATGACAAGCACCAGAATGGCTATTTAAAGCTTATGTCAACAGAGAAAACAGCCTAGCGGGTTCTTGAACGTTCTGTAAGCTACTGGTCGCAAGTTCAAACCCCACTTATTACTTTCACTTTTTTGTAATTTGTTTGAATATTCTTTTGATGCGTTTGCATTTCCGTTTTTCTCCTTTTTTCTTCAAACGTTTCTCCAAAAAGTAATAGAGAAGTATGGAAGAAGATGACATGCTGCGCCGACCCCGAAAAAATTGGGATAACGGCAGGAGAATGATGATGATGATTTCTACAAAAAGTTCTTGCTTTACTAGAAGTCTGTTTCCTTCTCGATTTGCAAAATATCAATAATCAATCGCAGTTTGGAATTTTATTTTGGAATTTTATTGTTCTTTTATAGATTGGTATAGTGTTCAGAAGCGAGCATGAGGTCCTGGGTTAGATTCCCGGTCGCGCCGGTGTTATTGAGTTTTTCCACCAGCAAATTCTCAGTAGCAACTACGAAGTCTGGTTTTGTGCCCGGTTGATGGTGTATCGGCACTATAAAAAGTACAAAAACAACAAATAACAAAAAGTACTACAGCGCCATCTATGACGCAGCTGATGAACTAAACATCGAAATACGTCTAAATTCTGCCTGGGTCAAATAAATCGCCCAAATAAAGTTATCCGCGACTTAACACTATATAGAAGTACCCGACAACAACTGTTGGGCAGTTATAGCCCACCAGACATTACACCCGTCTGGTCGGACTATCCTCCCTTTTCTATGGGGGATGAAGAACCTTACAACCTGTTCTTTATACAAAATGGCAATAGGCTCGCTAAATATTTCATGGGAGTTAAACATAACTGACAAAATGTGGGTGTACTACTAGGTACTATATACACTCATCTGTTTTCTCATTAAAATATGTATTAAAAAACAGATAGGTAATTTTATAACAAACACGATGGTATAACGTTTTGTTTTTTTAATTAGCCTATTCTGTCCCACTGCTGGACAAAGGCTTTCCCCATTTCCTTTCCAACTCTCCCGGTGTTTTGCCTTCTCTGGCCAATCAGTCAGGAACGAATCCAAATCGTCACACCAGCGTTTGTTGGGTCTGCCTCGGTGACGATGACAGTCTTCAGGTACCTACTGTATGACCATTCTGGCCCATCTGTCCTGACCCATTCTGGAAATGTGACCCGCTCAGTCATTTGAACCTCTTACACTTATCGCCAACATCGGCGATGCCTGTCTTGTAGCGCATTGTGGTGTTGCGTATTCAATCGGTGATTTTGATGTTTAAAATCCATCGCTCTTTGGCAAACCTTGAATTTGGACTTTTCAGCCTCCGTCAAAGATCATGTCTGGGTACCATAGGTTAGGATAGGCAGGATACACAGGTCGACAAATTTACGCTTAAATGTGATTGGAAAGTATAACGTTGTCTAAGTAAAAGCGGTCGAGCCTAGCGTCTGTCGTTAGTAAACCCATTCGTTATAATTTTGATGTAATCTTTTTTTTTAGCCTTTATTGTCCCACTGCTGGGCAAAAACCTCCCCCATTGCTTTCCATTCTTCTCTCCGTGCGGTTTTCTTCGTCCAATCTGTCACAAACGCTTCTAAGTCGTCACACCAGCGTTTTCTAGACCTCCCTCGGCGACGACGCCCGTCTTCTGGCACCCACTGCGTGACGACTCTAGCCCACCGGTCCTGATGCATTCTACAGACGAGGCCCGCCCAATCCCACTCCAAACTAGCAATCTTATCGCCCACATCAACGATTCCAGTTTTTGAGCGTATTGTGGTATTGCGAATTCTGTCGCTGAGCTTAATACCCAATACGCTACGTTCCATAGCCCTTTGGCCAACCTTGAGTTTGGACTTTTGCGACTCGGTCAGGGACCAATTCTGAGCATTACGGTGCTCAAACTTGGTCCCTGACCGGTTAGGATGGGCAGAATGCACATGTCGATGAGATTGTGCTTCAGGGATAAAGGTAGGTCACCCTTCATCAGCAACTTCATGGACCAGTAGCTCTTCCATGCGTTCTAGACTCGGCAACTCTCAAACTAAAATGTACTCATCGACGTTATAGTGAATTTCTTGCCCATCTACCTCAACCCTACTTTTTACGCTGTTGGTGATGACTTTAGTTTTTTTTTATATATATTCAACATATTTTTCATTCGGTGAACAGTTGGGGGGGGGGCTGTATTAAGCATTTTTCTATACTAAGCAGGCTTTATTTACAATTGTGGAGTGAAGAGAAATAACGAAAATAACTAATAACTGAGATTATAACTGTTTCACTCGCGGCACGTCTTTAACGTTTAGATGTGGCTGCACTAGCATTTTAACTTCAGAGCAAAATATTAAAAAATAAAAGCAAAAACATATAAAAGCGAAAGGTCACTCACTCATCACGAAATATCGAAACCGCTTGACGTAAAAAGATGAAATTAGGCAGGGAGGTAGTTTATAGTTAGTAGACGTCCGCTAAGAACGGATTTTGCGACAGGGCCGGATTAAGGGGATCTAAGGGCTCTCGCAAGTTTGTATGAAAGTCCTTCATTTTTTGTGCTACAAACTTGAAATTTGGCAGGGAGGTAATAAATAGTCAGTAAAAGTCTGCTAAGAACGGATTTTGCGGCAGGGCTGGATTAAGGTGGTCTAAGGGCTCTCGCAAAAAGTCTCTTAATGTTGTAAATTAAAAGCAAAATCTCACGACATCTCACCAAGGGGATAGGGGGGGGGGTTGAAAAATCGCCAACATTGCCTCACGTAATTAATGGACGCCCCCTAACCCAAGCATCTCCTTGCTTAAAAGGTGATCTCCAAATCATGTGTGTCATAACTTTATGTATCTAATTGAAATAAACATTCTTTTTTTTTAACACTTTGCCCGACCCGGGAATCGATCCCAGGACCTCATACTTAGTAGTCACGCTTGCGACCACTCGAGGCAGTCTTACACATACATACCAAAATTTCCACGCGAACGAAGTCGCGGGCAACAGCTAGTAAACTATACAAATAATCAACCTTAATTATAAACTAGTTCTAAAATATGGTCTATCATCTAAAAGCCTTCCGGCAAACCATTAACTTCGATCACATTGCGAAGAGAATCAACGATCGATTCCGATCTGATAATCTTTTACCGATCAGGAGTGAGATTGCAAAATAATGCCTTTTCTTCTCGTATGGCCAAGGCAGATAGACACTAAATCATTTTTACATCCCTGCTAAGCCCCTTCCGCTGGCCTATATGCCGATGTCTTCAGAAAATATAATGATAAATTGCCCCGCTTTTGTTATTATCCAGAATATGCCTCACGACTTTATGGATTTTTGACACTATTCTTAAATTCTTTGCGGATTATCGGTTTTATTTCTTCTGGTTTTTTTACGATCCTAACTTCTATAATTTCGTTTACTGCCTCAGGTTTAGTTACTTATCTAATCTTTTCACACACAAAAAGGTACAAAGGTTAGGCGTTCCCTACCAGGGTTTGTCTTTACTACTTTTACACCCAAAATACAATGCCACAAGATTACTCTTCTTTACTAAAACAAACGAAAATGGTAGCTAAGAGAAATCCTTGCTTTCCTTAAGCTAAAAGCGGAACAGGAAACAAAGGATTTAAATAAAGTAAAAGGTAGATAAAACAGTGGGTTTGTAAATAAAAATAAAATACTGAGAACAAGAAACGAAAATAAGGAAGAAAACGTTTTCAAATATTCATTGCAGAGTTCAAGTACCATTCCAATATACATTCGAATAGTACATTGAACAGTGATGGATGACAAACAATTTAGTTAGAAGCACCTCCTTCACCTTCCACACTTATTTGAACCCTTTCCTGAATACCCAGCCTCCCAGATCAATATAACAGATTACGTATTTAACAAACACAACTTTAGTAAGTCATTACTTGAAGTTTTTTCCTCGTTCGTTTGTTCTCTTCAAACTAAGTTAACTTCAAAGTAAACTAAGGATAACAGTGATTGATTGTGTTTTGTTTGCATATAAAAAATCTCAGTTTTACATACAATTTTTCATTCGGTATGGTACATATTTAATTCTACGAGGCCTTCACCCCAACGGACTCACTACTGTATATTTATACTGAGCTACTGTTGTTAAATATATTTGTACTATTTCAACGATAATTCCAATCAAAGGCCATTGATTTATCGAAGTTATTGAGTTAATAAAGTAAGGTGCCCGACTCTCATATAGAATTCTAGACCGAAACATTAATTTAGCCTAGAGACCATCCCAGAACGATTGCGAAAAAGTGAATCTACCCAATACGACAACTGTTTCCGTGATTTCAAAGATTGGTGACTTGTCGAAGAACTTCAGTGGGTTAGTATTAGTACACACGCGCCGAGTAATATCGTTACGTAAATCCCACGAAAATTTGAAATACTACCACACCACACTGCGCGCCAAAACACAAATTACTGACTTTGCTCAAAAAGTTACTAAGCTGAAGTGTGAGTGGGTTGGCTATGTCTGCCGTATGCCTGAAGAGCAGTGCGCCATAATAACCACGATGTGGAGCCCTGACACAGCTAGAAGGCGACGCGGTAGACCTCGCAGGAAATGGCAGGACGAGCTGGACAGAACCAACGACCAGTGGTCCACATTGGCCCTGGATCGAAGGATTTCGAAGTCATGGGGGGTCCTTTGCCCAGCAGTGGGATGACATAGGCTAACAAGTAACAGTAGGTTTAATACTTTAACATTACCTATGTGCGATACTAATTGATTGTGCTTATCGTAAAAAATTAAACCAAAAAGTTACAAGACAGTTGTATTTTCGATGAAATAATCACGAAAACGGGTGAAACCGCGACTCAAAGCCAGTCAATCTATAATAGCGCTCTCAGTATTCGTACCCGACGTCGTTCGACTAAAAACTCATTATTAGCTTTCTGAAACAGACGGCATTCACGAGACCCGACTCCATATTGCATTATCGAGACACAATGGTCGTTTGTGAATGGTAATCAACGAACTGCCTCACTGCCTGCCGAACTGGTGCTGCTGATCATGAAGTCCTGCGTTCGATTCCCAGGTCGAGCAAAGTGTTATTGAGTTTTTTCTTCAGGATTACAGCTACAGAGTCTGGATTTGTGCCCTGTGGTAATATGCCTGCTATATTACATGGGTTGGGGTCAGCTTCCAGGATGACTGGATAAAGCCGAATGCCAGTATTTTACATGGAGTGACAGCCTATCTGATATGGGACTTAAACATAACATGCGATATGTAGGTGTACTATTAGGTACACCTCTGCCTAACCTTATGTTTATGTAGCTTTCTGAAACAGACGGGACTCGAAATTGCATTATCGAGACACAGTCATCCTTCGTGAATGGTAATAAAGAAAGACACTCATTGTCCTCTACTCCCTCTAACTGCTGCTGTCTGCCTGTTTATAGGCAATTAGGCCGTTTTTGGGCAAAAGTAATAATTGAAGTGTTGGAGATAGTTGGTTAGATGTAATGGCTAATCGTTTTCCAAGCGAGTAGTAGTAGATTTTTATTGGCAAGACCTTTTAATGTTTTGTTTCAAATGGTTCTTTTTTTCTTCTTTCTAAGGAGAGAATGAAAGCTTCAAATGGTGATGTAAACATTTATAATACTTAACCTTGACACATTTTAGTAAATGCACTCATTTTTTTGAAGCAATTTTTGCTATTCTTATTATTTAGGTGTCGATGAAACTCAAATTTTGTTAGACTAGTATGTAGCCACCTGCACAGCTCTAACATTTGCTTCGATTAAATGCTGAAAGGTGCAGGTGGTCATGCAGGATGGGCAGGACAGGAGGTGGAGCATTTCCTATAGAGGGGTTCCACACTGGCCTTCTGTTTGGGATGGATCGATCCCATTTGGCCAGATTATATCTACAGCAGGCATTTTACTGTTAAGCAAAATGAATCTTCATAATTAAAAGTAATACACGCAAAATCTAAATACGTGTCATCTATGATTTATAGCTTCGTGAAATAAAGCAGCCATTACAAAAAAAAAATAAGCCAGCTATTAAAAACTCATTACCACGAATCTCTCGCGAATTCTAATATATCGAATTGATTTGCATACAATGCTTGCGGTGTTCTACAAACAAATGGGACACTGAGTCACCAGCAAGACATGTAATCATCCTTTATTTGAACGTGCGAAAGTCTCATTGTTCATACGTACCCAAGGTGACGTAATGGAATTACTGTGTAGTCAAGGAAATTGTGAAAGATTGACTCTTACGAGAGTTAATGCTGCGAATTTCACTTTCTTTTCAACCGTGTGTGGTGTCTTGGAGGAAAACATGAGGTCTTGAGAGTGTTTTCTTTTTGCATAAAGCCCTGTCAAAAATCGTTGGCGTGAGTGACTCCTGAAGCGGTATTTATGAGAATAATTCGAGAATTTTTGGTCTTACACGTCACATCACTTTGATGTGTGTCAGCCGTAAAAGGAGACATTATATTCCGTAAAATACATAGGTACAGCTGCACAAGGATCAGTTGGGTGTGGGACCAAAATCGAAACTAACGCCGCGCCGCGATCTTGTATTATTACAACATTTCACAAAGAAACTAAACTTAAATGTTTAACGACTGCGCCTCCCTATTATGTCACTCGAACGCCAAAAGATCCTTGTAGCTCTGTATTTTTAGTTCATCTGATGAAAACCAATCAACAAGGAAGAAAACGTTAATTAATGTTTTAAAAAATCATTTTCTAAGTAATCCATTTCATTGATTTGGGAGTCTGGGAATTCGGGAAAGGAATGAAATAAGTGTAGAAGATAACGAAGATGCTTTTAGGAAATTGTTAGCAATCCATCACTGTTGAATGCATCTACTAGATCGGTATTATAATAGTACTTAAAATTTGCATCAATGTAGACTTTTTCCTCTGTTACAAAAATAACCTTTTTTTTTTTTTTTTTTTTACCGATGGGAAATCATCAAATGACTTCTCCCGCTCTGGGTGGAGTGGGAGGGAGTGTCAGACTCTTACTGACTAAAACCCATCCATGTTCCTTCATTGCCCTTTGTGTTCCAGGGCCACGGTATCTCTTTCGAACAGTCCCGCAGCCCCGGCAGGCATCGGCCCTTGCAAAATAACCTTACAATGTAAATCTATTCATACTCCCACCAAAACAAAATATTATTTACCAACCCCGAACGGCGAACCCTCATTTAGATTTCTTTCCAAATATAGTTCGACGAAGCACCATTCAACCCGTTCGTTTTTTTTACGAGCGCGTATCGGAAGCCCGGCTATCGGGAAAGGGTTAGTATTACAAAAGTACAGAAGCGTCTACATGACCGCGACAGGACCGATAAGGGTAGGGTTCCCTTTAAAACGTCAGACGCTACCGACAGTGTGCTGTGACGTCACAACCGACGGATTCATGTAAGATGGCGCATACACTTGTTCGTTTGCCCGAATTCAATTGCCTATGGAATTCGGGCAAACGAACAAGTGTAAATGAAAGAGTTCGAGCACGCCTTCATCGTCTTCGGACAAACTCGTCCGGCTTCATCTTTCGGTTACTGGTGCATTCATTGAAACTACTCATGGTTGATCGTTCATGTTCCATTGCGATGGCCAGTGTTTAAATGTATCGAATCGAGTAAAGTCATTCGACCACCCGAATACGGGCTAACGATCAACTGTTTTTGCACCATGATTGTTGGTCTACTTGGGCAGTTACGTAGTGCGAGCGAGACCATGCCCGTGCTTTTACGAAAACAGCATTCGGCCATTCGTCGTCGGTGACGGAAGGCTAAACGTCGTCGGTAGCAGTCGGCGTGTGTTCAGATAGACCACAACCTTAGGCCACAAATTCAGAAGAGCGTTTCTTGTAGCAAGCAACGGCGCATTACTAGGACATCGAAAACGGGTCATTTTTCGGAACCGTTTTTTTTCGGTTTCGGTTCTAATCCCGAACCAGATACCCGGGTTTTTCGGTTCTTTATTTATTTACAACTAGCTGTTGCCCGCGACTTCGTTCGCGTGGAAAATGTATGTGTAAGACTGCCTCGAGTGGTCGCAAGAGCGACTACTAAGCATGAGGTCCTGGGATCGATTTCCGGGTCGAGCAAAGTGTTAAAAAAAAGAATGCTTATTTCAATTAGGTTCATAAAGTTATCACACACATGATTTGGAGATCACCTTTTAAGCAAGGAGATACTTGGGTTAGGGGGCGTCCATTAATTACGTGATGTTCAAGCCCCCCCCTCACCCCTTGGTGAGATGTCGTGAGATTTTGCTTTTGATTTAAAACATTAAGAGACTTTTTGCGAGAGCCTTTAGACCTCCTTAATCCGGCCCTGCCGCAAAATTCGTTCTTAGCAGACTTTTACTGACTATTTACTACCTCCCTGCCAAATTTCAAGCTTGTAGCACAAAAAATGAAGGACTTTCATACAAACTTGCGAGAGCCCTGAGATCCCCTTTATCCGGCCCTGTCGCAAAATCCGTTCTTAGCGGACGTCTACTAACTATAAACTACCTCCCTGCCTCATTTCATCTTTTTACGTCAAGCGGTTTTCGATATTTCGTGATGAGCGAGTGAGTGAGTGACCTTTCGCTTTTATATATTTTTTTAATATTTTGCTCCGAAGTTAAAATGCTGCTGCAGCCACATCTAAACGTTAAAGACGTGCCGCGAGTGAAACAGTTATTATCTCAGTTATTAGTTATTTTCGTTATTTCTCTTCACTCCACAATTGTAAATAAAGCCTGCTTAGTATAGAAAAATGCCTAATACAGCCCCCCCCCCCCCCCCAACTGTTCACCGAATGAAAAATATGTTGAATATACATAAAAAAGACTAAAGTCATCACCAATAGCGTAAAAAGTAGGGTTGAGGTAGATGGGCAAGAAATTCACTACGTCGATGAGTACATTTGAGTTTGAGAGTTGCCGAATCGAGAACGCCTGGAAGAGGTACTGGTGCATGAAGTCGCTGATGAAGGGTGACCACCTTTATCCCTGAAGCGCAATCTCATCGACATGTGCATTCTGCCCATCCTTATCCAAAAGCAAAAGTCCAAACTCAAGGTCGGCCAAAGGGCGATGGAACGTAGCGTATTGGGTATTAAGCTCAGCGACAGAATTTGCAATACCACAATACGCTCAAAAACTGGAATCGCTGATGTGGGCGATAAGACTGCTAGTTTGGAGTGGGATTGGGCGGGCCAAGTCTGTAGAATGCATCAGGACCGGTGGGCCAGAGTCGTCACGCAGTGGGTGCCAGAAGACGGGCGTCGTCGCCGAGGGAGGTCTAGAAAACGCTGGTGTGACGACTTAGAAGCGTTTGTGACAGATTGGACGAAGAAAACCGCACGGACAGAAGAATGGAAGGCAATGGGGGAGGTTTTTGCCCAGCAGTGGGACAATAAAGGCTTAAAAAAAAGATTACATAAAAATTATAACGAATAGGTTGCCTAATCATTAAGTCAAGAATATTTAAAACTGCGACAGACGCTAGGCTTGACCGCTTTTACTTACACAACGTTATACTTTCCAATCACATTTAAGCGTAAATTTGTCGACCTGTGTATCCTGCCTATCCTAACCTATGGTACCCAGACATGATCTTTGACGGAGGCTGAAAAGTCCAAACTCAAGGTTTGCCAAAGAGCGATGGATTTTAAACATCAAAATCACCGATTGAATACGTAACACCACAATGCGCTCCAAGACAGGCATCGGTGATGTTGGCGATAAGTGTAAGAGGTTCAAATGACTGAGCCGGTCTCATTTCCAGAATGGGTCAGGACAGATGGGCCAGAATAGTCATACAGTAGGTACCTGAAGACTGTCATCGTCACTGAGGCAGGCCCAACAAACGCTGGTTTGACGATTTGGACTCGTTCCTGACTGATTGGCCAGAGAAGGCAAAACACCGGGAGAGTTGGAAAGGAAATGGGGAAAGCCTTTGTCCAGCAGTGGGACAGAATAGGAAAGAATAGGAAAAAAACAAAACGTTATACCATCGTGTTTGTTATAAAATTACCTATCTGTTTTATAATACATATTTTAATGAGAAAACAGATGAGTGTATATAGTACCTAGTAGTACACCCACATTTTGTCAGTTATGTTTAACTCCCATGAAATATTTAGCGAGCCTATTGGCATTTTGGGGTATAAAGAACAGGTTGTAAAGTTCTTCATCCCCATAGAAAAGGGAGGATAGTCCGACCAGACGGGTGTAATGTCTGGTGGGCTACTGCCCAACAGTTGTTGTCGGGTACTTCTATAAAGTCTTAAATCGCGGATAACTTTATTTGGGCGATTTATTTGACCCAGGCAGAATTTAGACGTATATCGATGTTTAGTTCATCACCTGCGTCATAGATGGCGCTGTAGTAATTTTTGTAATATGTTGCTGTAGTACTTTTTATAGTGGCGATACACCATCAACCGGGCACAAAACCAGACTTCGTAGTTGCTACTGAGAATTTGCTGGTGGAAAAACTCAATAACACATTGCCCGACCGGGAATCTAACCCAGGACCTCATGCTCGCTTCGGAACACTATACCAATCTATAAAAGAACAATAAAATTCCATAATAAAATTCCAAACTGCGATTGATTATTGATATTTTGCAAATCGAGAAGGAAACAGACTTCTAGTAAAGCAAGAACTTATTGTAGAAATCATCATCATCATTCTCCTGCCGTTATCCCATTTTTTTCGGGGTCGGCGCAGCATGTCATCTTTTTCCATACTTCTCTATTATTTTTGGAGAAACGTTTGAAGAAAAAAGGAGAAAAACGGAAATGCAAACGATGTCAATACAAAAACAAAATGGAAATCTAAAAGCATCAAAAAATATTCAAACAAATTACAAAAAGTGAAAGTAATAGTGGGGTTTGAACTTGCAACCCGTAGCTTACAGAACGTTCAAGAACGCGCTAGGCTGTTTTCTCTGTTGACATAAGCTTTAAATAGCCGTTCTGGTGCTTGTCATGACTGAAACGTCAAACAAATGAAGGATACTGACATAATGCAATATTGCTCACCCCCTTAAGCGAGTAGCGTGATAATATATAGCCTAAGTTGTGAAGAAGCCTATAAGGAATATTTGTGCAAAATTTGAACAGGATCTATGCAGTAGTTTTAGCGCCAAGTCGGAACATCCAATTGGATTTTTACGATTTTATTATATGTATAGATATACGTCTAGGCTCATCTTATACTGTGTTATATTAGAACCGCTCCTCCGAATTGGCAGCCTTAGTATTACAGAAGTATAGAAGTGTTTACACGACCGCGGTAGGACCGATAAGCCGTGCCGGGTAGCCGGATGCCGTCCCCGGTCCGTGTCGGAACGGGACACAACACAAGGATTGTTTATACTGCACGTGCTATAAATATCGTGGTAAGGACGTTTTGTGGGGATGGTGGTTCAGTATGTTTTAGTAGTTAGTCTTTTGTACTAAACGGTGATCAGTGTACTGGATGTTGACGCTACTGTACACCACATTTCGGGAGACGAGGTACTGATTAGACTTGAATGAGATTCGACGAAGGAAACCTATTAACATCATAGAAAACCTTTTGATGGAGTTGATAGCTTGATTGCTAGAATCATTCTAGCTGTCATACAAACCTATACAGGTAAAGGCCTTAAGAGCGTTAACGGCTTATGACAGTTCATACAAACTTTCAAGTCCTTTTTTATCGAAATGACTTAACCGATTTTTATGAAACAACATACGTATAAGCAGGAAACAAAAGTCTAAAAAGTTGTCAGAGAACTTTTCGAAATGTCTTTTAAAAAAAAGATAAGTAATTGGAAATGTCTGTTTCTATGGAAAATCTAAAATCTAATTCTAATTAAAGAGTTTTTCAAGGAGTTTTTTGACGCCATTTTTTAAGTTAGTTACTTTAGTTTATTTTAATTTATTAATGTATATATATTACATTATTTGATGATTCATTGTAACAAATATAAATTATCCATTCTAATTAATAATCTAATTAGATGATTTTTCAAAAAGTTCTCTGACAACTTTTTAGACTTATGTATCCTGCTTATGCGTATGTAAGTTTCATGAAAATCGGTTAAGTTACGTTAACGCTCTTAAGAGTAGCAGATATCAAACTGTGATTTGCAAACTTGACAACGGGAAGTATTTCTATTACACAAACACGCGGTGTGTTTGTGTAATAGAAATATTTCCCGTACGAGCCAAAAATCAATCGTTCACTATGTCTATCCAAGGAACCCCAACTCACACAAGGCGCAACAAGGGAGCAACATAAAAGTATAAAAATGTAACTTTATAAAGCTGAACAGGAAGATCCTGTCAATAAATAGTTATGGACGTGGTTCCGTAGTGGGTACCCGTGTCACACGTGTTAGTTTAAACATAATAGCTTTTGTAATAGGCAGGTGTAGCAAGGAGGATGGGACTGTTGCTGTCTTTGGACTGTCGGATGTATGGGCGAAAAAAAAAATGTAAGGGCATGAGCCTTTACACTTAATGTTAATAAAATAAATGTTTATGTTTAAAAAGGTATTTAATACGAAATTGCACTAAAAAAATGTAATAAGAAAATTATAGAAAAAATGTTACAAAAAGTTGGATGTTGCGCGAGCTCGATAGTAAACCAAAGACTCTGGTCCTTCGAGCCGGACGACTTCAGATAAATTAATATAATAGTAAAATGCAGGCCCAAGAAACGCTGAGGTGTCAATTTGGACTCGTTCCTGACTGATTGGCCAGAGAAGGCAAAACACCGAGAGGAAAGGAATGAAGGAGGCCTTTACCCAGCAGTAGGACAGAATAAGCAGAACAAAAAAAACAGGTAAAATGTTTGATGATCATCTGATCTTCAGGGTAAGCATCTAATGTCGTAGGAGATATGAATATAACCCAATAATCAATGTAGTAGAGAGACTAGTAAACCTAGATCGATGGTGAAGTAAGTTTTTTTTTTCAGGATTTTTTTGCAGTTTTGGGAAAAAAAATCCTGAACAAACCGAAGCACATACAGACATATCGGTGCTAAATTGCTTAATTACATTTAGCTTTAGAAATAAAGAATTTGGAGCCAAAGATCAGAAATCACATTTTTGTAGCCAGTCACAGACGAGGTAACGATGGTTTGCGAAAATGCAGATCCCAACTTTTAGGAAATACGGTGAAGTTCTCGTTTATTTTTATATCAGTTTTATCTTGAAAACGAGCACAGGAATGCTCACGCTACAGCCTAACAGTTTCAAGATAGGAACGCTTAGGTACTGAGATTGGGAAACTCATTTAGTAAATCTCCGTTTGAGGTGCGCATAGGGTTACCATCATTTTGGATTTGTCCGGATATATTCGGCTTTTTGGCGTATTTGTCCGATCTTTCGACTAGAAAAACACAAAAAGGTTAAAGAGTGCTGAAATAACAAAGTTAAATGTTCGGATTTACTTCGCAAATACCCGGGTTTTTATCCGGAAATACTTTGAAATGGTAACCCTGGACGCGTACCGAAGTAAGTAGGTACTAGCCGGAGAAAAGATAACAGAGAATGTCTTTATTTAGGCGTCGCAGCTTCTTAGTGAGTATTTAGGATCTAATTTTCTAACGCTATCTGGCTTTTTGCCACAACAAGTGGTACCTAGGCGAATATTACAAATTGAACACAAACAATATCTGCCTGTATTTTACGATAGAAAATCTTTAGTTTTTTTTTTCTACGAAGAAATAACAAGACGTTTTAATTTATTAAAACTACGAATAACATTGTTGAAGGTCTAGTAAAACAATTTTGTCTATCTTTCGAAACATCGCTTTGAGTTATGGGAATGGACCGGCCATATAAATATAAAACACTTATAGTCCCACTGCAGGGCAAAGGCCTCCCTTCCCTCCTTCCACATTTCGCGATCTAGTGCGATTGTAGGCCAATCCTTTGCGAAAGAGTCCAGCTCATCCCGCCATCTCCTTCTGAGCCTGCCGTGTTGCCGTTTCCTGCTATTTGGTATCCAAAGAGTGGTAATTTTTGCCCATTGCTCCTCCGACATGCGGCAGACGTGAACAGCCCAGTTCCACTTCAACCTAGCAGCTGTAAGGCCACCATCAGTAGCACCTAAGTAATTGTTATTTAGTTGTTTATTGGCTACTAAAGTACTAACATTATGATTCTACCGCAATCATTTGAAAAAAATCCAAAGTATGTAGTGTAGGTACGAAAATGAATGACAAGACATGACTTATTCATCCCTTGTAAACTTATTCTTCCGTTGCACATAGATAGATACCCGTTCATCCAATCAAAAAGAATCGTCGATTCGCTCAGAACAGAGCCGTATTAGGGATTCTATTTGAAAGATAGCCGATGAATCGGGTCCAATATGTCCAACTTGTTTCAAAATGTATCAATGACCGCACTTTGACCTTGAGCTGACCCAGCTTAGTAATTTTCCCAGTGCTGGGACAGGCCTCCTCTCTGCCTGCTCTAAGGTCTAGCATAGTGCGGAGTTCCAATACTAGAGGCCAGCATATACTGGTTTTGTAGCCACTCAAAAATCAAACAGAATTTGAATGAAATTGTCTGCCAAGTGAGTTAATGGGAACTTAATCGCAGATGGTGAAACAGACCCTTATAGTGTTAATTATTTTGATCTAATGATGATGATGATGCCATCCAGTCGATTTCGGCACAGCGACTGCATTCGATGGCTTTCTAGGGAGGTTGTCGAGAGCTTTGGTGTGCTGCTCTATCATGTGCTCTCAAGTGGCTAGCATACCCAACTTTTGCCGAAAAACTCAAATAAATAATCACGGAAGATATCCCGTAAGTGACAGTATAAAAACAGTAGAATGGCAAAAGATGACATGCTGTGCTGCCCCAAATAAATTACGATGAAGGTGATGATGATAAATAGCTCATAATCTTGTTTAAAGCTTCGCCTGTTCTGTTTTGTTTTAATTTCTTTGTTGAGTAACAGAACACAGAGATTATAAATGAAACAATTTCCTCAAGCTTATGTGCAATAAGTAGGCAGATGTTGAATGTACTGATTGTTGTGTTAAGTATATAATTAGGTAAAAGCTTGCGAACACCTACGTAAGAAGTTGGCAGACTCGTCTCACAATTAATTTGTTTGATTTTCTTCATCTGTGTATTTATATATCTCATGTATGCTTATTCTTGGAAATTTTGTGTACTATTGCACCTACTATTTTGTCTCTACATCCCCTAAGGTAGACTGGTAGAAAATGCCCAAGGCGTTAAGTCCGCCTTTGTACATTATGTGCATAAATAAATAATTATTAACGTGAACTTCATATTTTTAATGATTGGGAAGGTCATCTCACCCACCATCATCTTCTTGCCCTTGTACCATGTTACTTGAGGGTCGGCGCAACATTTTTTTCTTTCCATTTTCTTCACGGTTTCCTTCATATCACTTCTCATACAATCGTTACCTTAGTCTTCCTCTCCATCTCCATCCATCATCATTTACATTCTTGGGAAGGACATCTTTGTTATAAAAAAAGAAAGTATAGTTACCAGTGGTGAAGGTTTCATACAACTCGATTCCTACCGAATTCCCTTTGAAAAATGGCACAGTCAGTATTCTATAGACAAATAATACAATCACATTATAGTCTCCGGCTTACTTCTTATCATAATGCATACATCTTATACATAATGTCTCTCTAGTTACTTATTATTTAAAAGTAATCTGTGGAAAACGTAGTGGGTAGCATATTTATCATAGTTTAGTATGTAAGCCTTTTCATAAACCTATAATATTTTACTGTTTGTTTTTCCTAAATAAATAAATAAATAAAAATTTGCCCATACCCATTTCTACTGATAGTTATTAATCGAGAAGAAATATTTAAAAAAAACCTATTAGACGTTTGCCAATCCAATCTATCTTATAGTTGGGTAGTCACCGACTGAAAAATATGTATCTGCCTACTTACATACTGTACTAGTTTCAAAGAAAAAGAAACTGTGTTCCCATCAAATACAGGGGCCAGTTTTTCTCCAGTTTTTGGCTACCGTACATGTTTTTGGAAACTTGGCAAAGTTTGGTCTTTTAAAACTCTCTTTAGATCGTTTTAAGGCAAAGCTTTTTATTTGAAACGTTGCCTGCACTATAAGATATTACATTTGCTGGCCCGAAAACGCAATTTCAACGAAAAATATGAGACGTTTTGAAGATTTAAGGTTTCTTCTAGCCTTGCTGTCTAGTACACAAACAACTTATTGCAATAGTTTAACCCGATTGCTTAAACATACCAAATGTTATTTATCACATTTGTATTTTTATTTGTATATTGGCGCCTTGTTTTTATATAGTTATGTCGTGTAATTTGTATTATTTAATTGTGCTTCTGTGTGTTGTGCTATGTCTTTTGTGTGCACTAAATAAATGTTTTATCTATCTATCTATCTACATAATTAATTAATTTCTTAAGTTTTTTGCAATTTGCAGATCAGTGTCAGGTTGTACGTTGATTAAAATATGTTGAGGATGGCTTCCTTAGCACATCCTCCTTTTGAAGTCTATCCTTCATAGATTTCATTATTAAATCGTTTTTAGAACTGTATTGTATTGTGTAACGGGCTGGTTTCCGCAACTCCACGTCAAAGCGCGTATTTTGCGTGCGGAAAAAAACGAAAAACGCTAAACTCTATACCAATTTCATTTTGGTTGGAACTATCTATTAGTCGAGAAGAAGTCCAACACCTAGCAGTGGATGAAGTCGGGCTGTGGATGATGATGACATCCACTAGTTACCTTAATTCTACATAAACGAGTTTTAGTCTCCCACTTATTGTAGAACACCATAATTATGTAATCTGCTCCGCTTATCAACGGGCAGGTTATTGACTTTTAGTAATTAACCCGGTTTTCCAGTAGGATCATATTTCTTGGCCTCTGTGAAATGGACATCACCTAGTGATAATGAATCGATTATCAGAACTAGTTAATGGTCAAAATGGCAGACCGAACTTGGCTATGGGCTGATCACAATGACAAAATGACACCCGATCCTAAGGGCCTTTGCATTTGCACACCACGTTTTTTATGCGCTGACGACGCGCGTTTTTTATTAGCGCGACCTCTGTCCGTTATCAAGACGTTTTAGCAGGTTTTATGCCCGTTTTCACCGACATCCCCCAAGTTTATGGGATCCCCTAAGTATGGATAGGGGACCGATAGGGGATGGTTTCTGTTTCACCAGAACTTAGGGGTCAGTTAAACGTTAAAAGGTCTCCTAAATTTAGGTGGCCGATATTTGGGCCCATAAACCGGCACATACGTAAGTGATCTCTCAATTAACGAAGATGGATTCTGATTTCAATGAATTTTTTGAAAATTTAGAAACTGTTTCTACAATTTTCCACGCTATAAACGTAAATAACAGCCGTAGACCAAAAATATATCGGAAACGACCAAATTACGTCGATATTTTTGATGAAACTGACTTTTATCGGAGATATAGGTTAAGTAAATCTTCAGTGTTGTATTTGTTGGAAAAGATAAAACACGCCTTAGAATTTCCTGATAATAGGTGAGTACATATCATATTAAAGATTTTACAAGTCCCTTGCCTTTAAAATAAATTAAACCTCGTGGTACTTTTTCGTGGTAACATGGTATTTTTTCGGCTATACTTTATCAATGAAAACTATAAGTACCTACCTACAATACACTTGTTAAGCCGGAACCTAATTACTTATTATTAATGAATGCTGTCCGTATGGTACGTAGGTACAATTAAAGCAATTTTTTTTTCAGAAATAATGCTGTATCTCCAACAAATCAGCTATTGATAGCATTGAGGTTTTATGCTACGGGTAATCATTTGTTGGCCGTGGCAGACATGGGCGGGATCAGTGTGGCTACTTGCAGTCGAATAATAAAAAGAGTGTCTGCAGCAATAGTGACTCTACGTCCGGAGTTTATCAAGTTTCCTGAAACCAGTGAGGAACAAGAAAAAGTGAAGATGGGGTTTTATAATATTGCAAGGTTCCCTAATGTTATTGGATGCATTGATTGTACACATGTCAAAATACAATCACCAGGTGAAAGTACAAGTCCTTATATTTGTTAAAATTATGAATTAATCTGTTTAAATATTATTACAATTGTACTTACATACATCAAATAAAATATGTGTATTTTTAAGGTGGAGATGATGCAGAGCTCTTTAGAAATAGGAAGGGGTACATGTCCATAAATGTACAAACAGTAGCATCAGCCAACTTGTTAATAAGAGATGTTGTGGCTCGTTGGCCAGGTTCAACACATGACTCAGCTATTTATCAAAATAGCAACACTTTCAGAAAATTTGAAAGAGGAGACTATGCTGACAGCTATTTACTGGGTGACAGCGGATACCCATTGAAGGTAAATAGTTAATACTACAAATATAATCCTCCTTCAGGGCTATCGGGTAAAAAAAATAGCTTCAAGTGTCAGTTTGTTAATTTTAGAGTAGGTAACAGTCACACATTATTATGTCTAGAATAGTATAATAGATATCTATAGAAATAAAACAAATTAGTATTTAGCTATCATAGCTTATAAATATTTTTTTCAAAAATTACATTTTCTCTTATGTCTAATCATTTTTCGGCACACCAAATAAATTCTTCAGATTGAAGTTGCCACCTGTAAAGTAAAGTATAATGTTAATTACCAATAAAGCAGCAGTGATAACTTTTTTTCAGCCTCATCTTTTGACTCCATATTTGAATCCCACAACAAGAGGACAGCAAAAATACAATGAGGCTCATATAAAAACCAGGAATGTGGTGGAAAGGCAGTATGGAGTTTTAAAACGACGTTTTCCTGTCTTAGCCATAGGTATAAGATTAGACTTAAAAAATGCTATCAATGTTATTATTGCGTGCTGTGTCTTACACAACATGTGTATTTTAAGAAATGAAGAGGAACCAATGAACGAAAACATTGTTCTCAATATAGAAGAACTTATTTCAAATGGACAAATAACTAATTTCACATCGAACATTACATCCCAGAATGCATACGGGCTTCGCAGAATACAAATAACAAATTATTTTGAAAACTTGTAATATGTAATAAAATAATGACACAGGTTATGTACTATTAGGTTATTAAATAAATGTTTTTTATGATAAGACATACCTTTTATTTGATTTAATACTTCTATTTTTATTTCTAGGTCTTTTTTTGCCGATTCTAGCTGTATAGCATATAGGTTTCTTTTAAATTCAATCTCTTCTTCCAATAATTTCTTTTTCAAATCTTCTATGTTCATTTTTATATTGTTAACTCCTTGGAAACCTGAACATAAGGTGGCCACAACTTCAGCCTGTGATGTTTGGTTTTGATCTCTAAGAATAGGCCTACGCCTTTTCCAAAGAGGAGTTGTTGACATATGTGGAGTGTTTACTTCTGTGACTAGTTCGTTTTCTTTGAATTCTTTTTCTTCATTTTCATGAACATTCAATTCAGCATCCAAGATTACCGTCTGCGATTCTTCAATGGCTGCTTCTAAAGTCGTGACTTGGTTGGTCTCTATTGGTATTGTGATGATTGCATCCGAGTCTAAAACATCAGCAATACCACTGCAGCCTCGACCCATTAAATCGCAGACTTGTTCTAGAATAGGGTCTGTTTTACTGGTTGATGGTCCCCCACCCGTTCCAGTCGAACAACTCCTGTTGCTTGAGTTATATATTTTTGCTTCACTCTTCATTTTCTCCCAGACTCTTATTAAAGCATCTTTACTCCTAAGATAAAAAAAAAAATAGTTTCAAACGTGGTAATATTATATTGATAAAATACGGTATGTTCGTTTGTATCTAATGTTAACTAACCTGTACATGTTTCCTGTTGAATTATAATGGTTACACAGCTTTATCCAAGCTGCGTTCTTGGCCTGATTGGTGGTACCATCTGTTCTTTTATTAAGAATTACATGTCGATAGGCAGACACCAATTTCACCAACTTGTCTTTCTCATCCATTGTGAAATTTTGGCTACGCTTCCTCTTTTCTGCCATTATGAATTGACCGTGACGATAGAAAGTTTTCAGAGCAAAATTATTTATATAAAGATTTATGGAAAATAGGCAATTACGATAATCCTTTAGAAAAATAACACGCGACGCTGAACTCACAACCACAACAAACAAATTTCAAATCACACGAAATACGGCGTGAATGACAAGTGTCAAAAACAAAATAAAATGACCACAGATAATACGCAAGGTTTCGTAATGAATGCACAGATTAAATTTGCAAGAAAATTTGAATTTAATTAAAAATGAGAATTAAATCATATTTAATAATGCTATCAAAACATGATTCATTAATAACTCTATCCATTTAGGTGTATATTTAAGAGAATTTGATAAAAAATTGTCATTTTTCAAAGTATCGATAAGTTCAAAAACGAATCAGTCACTATTATCGAAAACAAAACGTCACATAGTTATGTGTCCCCTAGCTAAGTGATGGAAATGATGGTGAAACAAAATTTTATTTAGGGGCTCCTTTAGGGGAGCTTTTAAGCTAAGGGTCCCATACGTAGGTGGTAGTATAGGGGATGTCGGTGAAAACGGGCATTAGACTTTTGTATCGATACAAACGCTGTTTGTATTGATTCAACCATTCGCCTACAGCGCGTTTCAATCGTAAGCAGAGTTGTCTCGAGCGACGCCATCGTCATACTGTGATTTATGTATCAGTGCGTTTATAGCGATACAAACGCAAGTATCGTGTGCAATGTAACAACGTGACTTCAGTCTTGCGTTAGCTGAGCGTCTTGATTGAGTTGTACGCGCGTCGTTAGCGCATAAAAAGACTTGGTGTGCAAAGGCCCTAATAGTCTGTGAAACTCATTCATTTCTTTAGGGTACAATTGGAGACGCCTTTATCCAGCAGTGGAGTGCTCAGCTGACAATTACTAGTCAAGTACAAATTACTTTGTATAAAACTCTTATCGATCCGAGTTAGTACATAACCTTCAGCAGCTGGCAGTAATATAATTATATAACTAACGTAACAATAGCGCAGACATTCCCACGATTGCAATCAGCTGGTAACGAACGCTGCCCACTTTTTCTTACAAATGTACTTAACTTACATTTCTTACGTGCTTCGATGTAACTGAATTAACATGTAATTAGCTATTTTAATCTCGATTTTAGAAGAGATTGTAATTTATGTTTGAAATGGAATGATCTCTTATCAAATTATAGGGCTAACTTTTGTTATGTTTTTGTCGAGACGGAAAATCTACTATTCCGTGACAATTCTACAAGATACTATAGTTGCTGCCAGTTAAGATGGCAATAGCGGTCATTGCTCTTTCCATAATATCTCTTCGTACGAACCAAAACAAATGAACTATGTATTGTTTTTCATTAGAAAAAATGTTGAAGATCACGATAGATGACGATTCAAGACATGAACAGGCTTATTTGTGGATTTCAAAGTTAAGAACTTTAATAAATGTAGGTGGGTCAATGACCGCCATTGCAATCTTAACTGGCAGCAACTATAGACACTTATTGTTTAAACTTTGACCTACGCTAGGAATTTCTCCTGTATCGTGGATGCTTTTAAAAACATTTAAACTGACATACAAAGCCAATGGCACTAAACTTAACATAACAATCACGCCTCGAATAGACAGAGAGATATGCACCATCGTTCGCCAATTATGTTTAAGTCCTGTGTCCATTGTGCATTCCATTATGGAGGACTCTATTGCAATTAACTGGTCACAAATTCAAATAACAGTCTGCTACTGAGAACAATTATGTAGGTACATTATTTTCTATCCAAAAGTTGATAAACCGCAATACAAATTCTTTAGATAAAAGTTATCTGACTATTAAACAATCAGCCCTTAGTATACCTACGATCTACAAAGGAACATCTCTGTCTCAACAATACAAGTACAATGTTGTTTAAGTTACTCCATTTGTAGGAAGTGAACGACTCACTGATAGTTTGAAGGCAGCAACAATGTACTGATATGTAGTCGCATGTCACTGGGACGTTAACCACTATCGCCGGAAAACAAACCTCTGAATGAGTGCAGCCAACGTACCTGGAAAGATAACAAACTCATTAGTAAACGTATCTAAGAGTATGAGGTCAACTTTACTTAAAGGATTGAAGAAATGCGTTCGTATTTCGATAAATAAAAACCAATGTTTCGTCGTTGAAGTTCTAACACCACGTAAGTGATTTTTGGCGGTTTTGACATTTTGATTTTTGATGCCGTTTGCTAGAGAAACGGAAGACGCTTTGTTTCAGCCGTAAGAGCAGTAAGAGTCAAGAGATGAGGATCTTTCTTAGGAAATAACTTTCATCTCCAAATAATCACTACGATAAAAAAACATGCTCACCAATTTTTTGCAAATAATGAGTCATTAGTCGTTACCAGTAATGGATAAGACACCTTAAATCTATAGGAACACGTTATAATAAACAAGACAATTTACCAATGAACTCGGACTTACGTGAAAGGTATTAAAACCAACCCCATCCCTTTAACACTAAACACAGAAAACAATACAATACCTAAGTATGTAGGGATAGTGAATCAATTTACCAGACATAACAGGATTACTTCCACACTAGAAGTAGGTGAGCTCACGATTTATTTGGCTCCAACTGAACGGACAGACAAAACATTGGGACTTATTAGAACGGGCCCTAGTAATTAGGTCCGACCCTTGGGTCCGAAGGTAGATGAGTAAAGTGATGTACTACATACTACCTGAGTTCAGCTCAAACGTGAAATAGAAGACAGTAAATGTGTTCGCACTGGCAATATAAAAAATCTTGTTGTTTGATGAGATAAAATAAAGGGTGTAAATAAACCCTTAACGAAGCCGAAAGGCGCTTGTTTTCCCCGTCATCGCGATACTTTTTTTGTTCTAGACCATATCTGGGAACCCTCTAGTTACGGAGATATTGGTCTAAGTTTTTTTAAATACAAGGTTTTAATTTTGTAACTTTACTTTAAATACCTCCACGACCCCCGTACTATTCGCAGCATCCACCAGCACAATGTTTTGAGTGCGTTACTTTGAGTTTTACCGTAAAGCGTGATTTTTCACCTCAAAAAAAAAGTCGTTTCCCAGCAATAATTTTTGCGTAGGATTACTTAGTTTGATGTACAGAATGCTCAGTTGACGGCTTCGTGAAGGGTCTGTTTACACCTTGTATTTTAACGAAGAGATGAGAGAGAGAGGAATAGAGATTTCAACATTTTATGTGAATATTCCGACGGTACAAACGCATAGTAAGTATTATATGAACAAAACAACACATACACATAGAGGCAATAGAACAATGGAGGTTAAAACTGAATGTATTGGAACAATAGTTATTGAGAACTACATAGGCAAAATGTAGTAAACAAGGAAGCATTGAGACCATGTATGACTTAAATCAGGCGGTACGCAGAATTTTGATTAAGATAAGTAAAATATGTTCCTGCTGAATTGAAAGACCGTAAATTCTGAAATTTTTGAAGCAGACTGAATTATTGGAAGCATGGTAAAAATAAAAGGAGATCTGTTAGACTCAGCAATGGGAGGAACAAGACTGCCAATGATGAAGAGGATGATGGAAGTGAAGCAGCTAAACCCAATTAAGATCAAAGAAAAATCTGATAAAGTTAAACAAGATTTAGGTCACAAACCATTTTAATATTGCAAAGATCAGACTCATTTGACTATTAATCAAGGACCCAAATTCCAAATAATAAAACAATCCAGATCAATAACTCACAGGGCTCAAAGTCACAACTCAAGCAACAAATGTCAGAGTAACTCGTCCAAAGCCACAGGCCGAGAACTATCTAAATTAACATTAATTGATATAGTGTCCGGCCTTTATTTATGGAGAACAATAAATTGGCGTCAATGGACACCGCTGTGATTTTCTCCAGGACCACATCTTGACCTCTGGTTGGTCATTTAATTCTTGTTTATTGTTTCAGAATTTTTATAGCTGGCAATATTGCTGTTAGGGCTTGGTTGGGAGTAGGAATTATAGTTGCCAAATAGACAGCTGGCTTGCCAATGGCTTTAGCAGTATTAGGCCTCTTCGTAATAGATTTCTGTCACAGAGAGTTTTTGATTTTAGTAATCCGTTTAAAAGGGTGTTAAGAGACTTTTGATAGAGTAACTATAACAATAAGACTACACGAGATCTGTCTGGTTCAAGTATATGGAAAGATTTCACCTAGCAGCAAGAAACGTTGGACTCATAGTTGCACTTTGTATGACGCTTTACAAAGGTATCATTTATTCCAGATACGTAAAATGATCCATATCTGCACTACATGTTTTGTCTACAGTAGGTTCTACTACAGATATTTTCTTAGGAACAAACAACACGGCCCGTTTACTCGAATGATAGTACCTACAAGAACCTGACCTAGTATTTTCCTGCACTTTCTTTATTTCTATGATTATCACGTCCCATTTAGTCCGTTGGGTTCCGAGACCGTTACTGTTCAATCCTCGTGGAACTGCGAGAAAATAAACAGCTGACGATACGTTTCTGCTAGCCTAGTAACCGTGAACAGTAGGTTGAAACCTTAGGACTGCTTTAATATAGCTAGCTCTCTTATGTTACTAGCTTATGCCCGCGGCTTCGCCCGCGTGGAGTTCGGGAATTGCCCACGGGATCTTACTTCTGGGATAATAAGTAATCTATGTATGTATAGTAGATACATGGTTTTTATATAGTTGCTTATAACTTGCCAATATTAGTTCATAGTAATATCAATTAGGTACTTTACATATTGTTATGTGAATATTGATACCTTGGTTTGAGATTGAACACCGGTGACGAAAATCAAATGATTATTTAGGAATCTATTTATAGATATAAAACTTTTTATGTAAAAGTTTTATTTAATATATTTAATATCAATGTCGCGTATCACGAGCCAACGCGAAAATCGGTGGAATAAACCATATTTACAGACTTCTACCTCAGAAAAATCCTACCTACTTACTTAATAGGTAAATACTCCCGCGCCCCGCACGCCCCGCGCAACACTGCGCGCCATGCGCCGGTCTACGTGAGCTTCGAAGCCCTATTTGACTCTGTTGGGGGATGATTTTGATTTTTGAAAAAACTGTGATACACGTATCTCATAATTTTAATTGAAAAGTATGTATACAAATTTTCAAGTCAATCGACTCAGAGAATAAAAAGTTTCACAGAATATTAAACACCCCATTTCACCCTCTTAGGGGTGGAATTAAAAAAAAAACTGTTTCTTAGCGGATACTTACTCTTCACAAAGAACGCACCCTCCAAATTGTATGTCTCTAGAACCAGCCGATTGGGCTGTGCGTTGATGTATCAGTCAGCCAGTCGACAGTGAATTCTTAAATTGGGGGATGATTTTGGAAAAACTGTGATACATGTATCTCATAATTTTATCTCAAGAGTATGTACACAAATTGTCAAGTCAATCGACTGCGAGAATAAATAATTTCATAGAAAATTCAACACCCCATTTCACCCTTTTAGGGGTGGAATTTCGAAAAACCCTTTCTTAGTGAATATCTACTCTTTACAAAGAATACACGCTCCAAATTTCATGTCTCTAGAACCAGCGGATTGGGCTGTGCGTTGATATATCAGTCAGCCAATCAAGACATTAAATTTTTAAATTGGGGGATGATTTTGGAAAAAACTGCGATACACGTATCTCATAATTTTATCTGAATAGTATGTACACAAATTGTCAAGTCAATCGACTGCGAGAATAAAAAGTTTCATTGAAAATTCAACACCCTATTTCACCCTCTTAGGGGTGGAATTTCGAAAAACCCTTTCTTAGTGGATACTTACCCTTCACAAAAAATACACCCTCTAAATTTCATGTCCCTAGGACCAGCGGTTTGGGCTGTGCATTGATATATCAGTCAGCCAATCAAGACATTAATTTTTTAAATTGGGGGATGATTTTGGAAAAACTGTGATACACGTATCTCATAATTTTATCTGAAAAGTATATACACTAATTTTCAAGTCAATCGACTGCGAGAATAAAAAGTTGCATAGAAAATTCAACACCCCATTTCACCCTCTTAGGGGTGGATTTTCGAAAAACCCTTTCTTAGTGAATATCTACTCTTTACAAAGAATACACGCTCCAAATTTCATGTCTCTAGAACCAGCGGATTGGGCTGTGCGTTGATATATCAGTCAGCCAATCAAGACCTTAAATTTTTAAATTGGGGGATGATTTTGGAAAAAACTGTGATACACGTATCTCATAATTTTATCTGAAAAGTATGTACACTAATTTTCAAGTCAATCGACTGCGAGAATAAAAAGTTTGATAGAAAATACAACACCCCATTTCACCCTCTTAGGGGTGGATTTTCGAAAAACCCTTTCTTAGTGAATATCTACTCTTTACAAAGAATACACGCTCCAAATTTCATGTCTCTAGAACCAGCGGATTGGGCTGTGCGTTGATATATCAGTCAGCCAATCAAGACCTTAAATTTTTAAATTGGGGGATGATTTTGGAAAAAACTGTGATACACGTATCTCATAATTTTATCTGAAAAGTATGTACACTAATTTTCAAGTCAATCGACTGCGAGAATAAAAAGTTTGATAGAAAATACAACACCCCATTTCACCCTCTTAGGGGTGGAATTTCGAAAAACCCTTTCTTAGTGGATACCTACCCTTCACAAAGAATACACCCTCCAAATTTCATGTCCCTAGGACCAGCAGTTTGGGCTGTGCATTGATATATCAGTCAGCCAATCAAGACATTAAATTTTTAAATTGGGGGATGATTTTGGAAAAAACTGCGATACACGTATCTCATAATTTTATCTGAATAGTATGTACACAAATTGTCAAGTCAATCGACTGCGAGAATAAAAAGTTTCATTGAAAATTCAACACCCTATTTCACCCTCTTAGGGGTGGAATTTCGAAAAACCCTTTCTTAGTGGATACTTACCCTTCACAAAAAATACACCCTCTAAATTTCATGTCCCTAGGACCAGCGGTTTGGGCTGTGCATTGATATATCAGTCAGCCAATCAAGACATTAATTTTTTAAATTGGGGGATGATTTTGGAAAAACTGTGATACACGTATCTCATAATTTTATCTGAAAAGTATATACACTAATTTTCAAGTCAATCGACTGCGAGAATAAAAAGTTGCATAGAAAATTCAACACCCCATTTCACCCTCTTAGGGGTGGATTTTCGAAAAACCCTTTCTTAGTGAATATCTACTCTTTACAAAGAATACACGCTCCAAATTTCATGTCTCTAGAACCAGCGGATTGGGCTGTGCGTTGATATATCAGTCAGCCAATCAAGACCTTAAATTTTTAAATTGGGGGATGATTTTGGAAAAAACTGTGATACACGTATCTCATAATTTTATCTGAAAAGTATGTACACTAATTTTCAAGTCAATCGACTGCGAGAATAAAAAGTTTGATAGAAAATACAACACCCCATTTCACCCTCTTAGGGGTGGATTTTCGAAAAACCCTTTCTTAGTGAATATCTACTCTTTACAAAGAATACACGCTCCAAATTTCATGTCTCTAGAACCAGCGGATTGGGCTGTGCGTTGATATATCAGTCAGCCAATCAAGACCTTAAATTTTTAAATTGGGGGATGATTTTGGAAAAAACTGTGATACACGTATCTCATAATTTTATCTGAAAAGTATGTACACTAATTTTCAAGTCAATCGACTGCGAGAATAAAAAGTTTGATAGAAAATACAACACCCCATTTCACCCTCTTAGGGGTGGAATTTCGAAAAACCCTTTCTTAGTGGATACCTACCCTTCACAAAGAATACACCCTCCAAATTTCATGTCCCTAGGACCAGCAGTTTGGGCTGTGCATTGATATATCAGTCAGCCAATCAAGACATTAAATTTTTAAATTGGGGGATGATTTTGGAAAAAACTGCGATACACGTATCTCATAATTTTATCTGAATAGTATGTACACAAATTGTCAAGTCAATCGACTGCGAGAATAAAAAGTTTCATTGAAAATTCAACACCCTATTTCACCCTCTTAGGGGTGGAATTTCGAAAAACCCTTTCTTAGTGGATACTTACCCTTCACAAAAAATACACCCTCTAAATTTCATGTCCCTAGGACCAGCGGTTTGGGCTGTGCATTGATATATCAGTCAGCCAATCAAGACATTAATTTTTTAAATTGGGGGATGATTTTGGAAAAACTGTGATACACGTATCTCATAATTTTATCTGAAAAGTATATACACTAATTTTCAAGTCAATCGACTGCGAGAATAAAAAGTTGCATAGAAAATTCAACACCCCATTTCACCCTCTTAGGGGTGGATTTTCGAAAAACCCTTTCTTAGTGAATATCTACTCTTTACAAAGAATACACGCTCCAAATTTCATGTCTCTAGAACCAGCGGATTGGGCTGTGCGTTGATATATCAGTCAGCCAATCAAGACCTTAAATTTTTAAATTGGGGGATGATTTTGGAAAAAACTGTGATACACGTATCTCATAATTTTATCTGAAAAGTATGTACACTAATTTTCAAGTCAATCGACTGCGAGAATAAAAAGTTTGATAGAAAATACAACACCCCATTTCACCCTCTTAGGGGTGGAATTTCGAAAAACCCTTTCTTAGTGGATACCTACCCTTCACAAAGAATACACCCTCCAAATTTCATGTCCCTAGGACCAGCAGTTTGGGCTGTGCATTGATATATCAGTCAGCCAATCAAGACATTAAATTTTTAAATTGGGGGATGATTTTGGAAAAAACTGCGATACACGTATCTCATAATTTTATCTGAATAGTATGTACACAAATTGTCAAGTCAATCGACTGCGAGAATAAAAAGTTTCATTGAAAATTCAACACCCTATTTCACCCTCTTAGGGGTGGAATTTCGAAAAACCCTTTCTTAGTGGATACTTACCCTTCACAAAAAATACACCCTCTAAATTCCATGTCCCTAGGACCAGCGGTTTGGGCTGTGCATTGATATATCAGTCAGCCAATCAAGACATTAATTTTTTAAATTGGGGGATGATTTTGGAAAAACTGTGATACACGTATCTCATAATTTTATCTGAAAAGTATGTACACTAATTTTCAAGTCAATCGACTGCGAGAATAAAAAGTTTGATAGAAAATACAACACCCCATTTCACCCTCTTAGGGGTGGAATTTCGAAAAACTCTTTCTTAGTGAATACCTACTCTTTACAAAGAATACACGCTCCAAATTTCATGTCTCTAGGACCAGCGGTTTGGGCTGTGCGTTGATATATCAGTCAGCCAATCAAGACATAAAATTTTTAAATTGGGGGATGTTTTTGGAAAAACTGTGATACACGTATCTCATAATTTTATCTGAATAGTATGTACACAAATTGTCAAGTCAATCGACTGCGAGAATAAAAAGTTTCATAGAAAATTCAACACCCCATTTCACCCTCTTAGGGGTGGAATTTCGAAAAAACCTTTCTTAGTGGATACCTACCCTTCACAAAGAATACACCCTCCAAATTTCATGTCTCTAGGACCAGCGGTTTGGGCTGTGCGTTGATATCTCAGTCAGTCAGTCAGTCAGGACTTTGAATTTTATATGTATAGATTACATAAGCTACGTTTACAATAGTCTTCATGTAAAACACTGTTCAGCAATATGTGGTATCTAGTACGTTTATGCCATGGAAATAAAATCTATACCTACTTAACAGTTAACATATACATATATAACATAATAAAGCTGAAGAGTTTGTTTGGTTGAACGCGCTAATCTCAGGAACTACTGAATCGAATTGAAAAATGTTTTAGTGTTGGATAGCCTATTTATCGAGGAAGGTTAAAGGCTATATAACATCACGCTACGACCAATAGGAGCGGAAAATCAATGGATAATGTTGCAAAAACGGGGAAAAATGTTTTTTTTTTAATAATAAATCATGCGGACGAAGGTCGCGGGCAACAGCTAGTTTAAAATATTTTTTTACTTTGTAAATAAAGCATCCGCCGATTAAAAAGCGACGGGAAATTTTTGGCCAGAACAGTCAGTGTGAAGAATGTCTTCGAAAAGATAGGGTAGACTCTACTGGGAGTAGCACTCAACACGCCATCCGAACCATCTCATCTGCTCATAGTCTGAAAGATTGAGATAAAATGGAAAAAAAGCTTTAAATACAGTTGACATTTTCTATCGGAACACTCTTGAAAAGAACTGCCGGAACCAACTCATTGGTCCTCATCACCTTGCTTGGCCAACTAAAGATTCAGCTTAGATTTTCAATCATTATTACTGGCAAACAAGTCGACAATCTATCTGATTGTGTATAGTTATCACCGCCTAGGCTTGCAATATCTACCTTTGCTGTAAAGATCATCATCTGCCTAGCCTTTTCCCAACTATGCAGCTAAATACCAGTATTTTACATGGAGCGACTGCCTATCTGACCTCCACAACCCAGTTAGTACTGGGTAATACGATACACCTTGGTAAGACTGGGCTTTTTGGACCGCAGACTACCTGTAGCGACTGTCAAAGATCTACAAATGACAGCCGGGACCAATGGCTTTACGTGCTTTCTGAGGCACGGAGGAAACTCGGTATGCCAATCCACAGACCAACCTAGGCAAGCACGACTTAACCTAAAGATCGATCCGAGCGGCTGTTATTACGAGTATTTAGCCACGAGCTCATCCTAGCCAAAGATTGTCCATGGAGTTTATTGTCCGTTTTTCTCCATAGAGATCTTCGCTATGGAATGAGCCCGAACTTAGCATCTTTTAGTTTTGTATCTATCTATAACTGGTTTATGTTTTAAATAAATGGTTTAGATCGGTGTTAGTCTCTCCACGCCTGTAATTCCATATGGGACCAACATAATACGCGCTAAAGTCGTTCATGTCATACGTCCAACCGACCAAAATTGTTTTACAAGACAGTGTAACAGTATCCATTGTTAAACAACGCTATAAAAGTAATTGTTTAACCAAAGTACGAGGCAACAAGCTCGTGTATCATATTGCTGTTTTGTTTACGTTTGCTAGAAACGTTGTACCTTATGCAACAGAGTGCATTCCTTCCTCGTGAACATATGGCTTCGGAGAATTGGTGCAAGGAGAATTGGCAGTGATGAAATCGATGGTGTTTTGTTTTTGACAAATCCTTTCGTAAGTAGGAAGTTGCCTTGATGTGAAATAACATCATTGGAAAAGGATGTCGAGTTCAAAATATTGGAAGAAGGTACTCTATCGAATGATGATTAGGTGCTAAACACGAGTAAAAAGACAATTAGCAGAGAAATGAAGCATTCGCGGAATTAATACTACATAGTTTGCATAGAAGATTGGTTTTTTAGGGCTCAGTTAATTTCAGAAGCGTTCATCAATGAAAGTATGTACATTATATGAAGCAATAACGGAGCGTTTCTTTCCATGTAATATCTTTTTTTTACTAAGCTGCACAAAGTAAAAAAAGAAGAAACAAATATTTGACTAAATCTGAACATCTAAACGCAATCATTTGTAATATCGAAACGTAGAAATAGTGACGGAAGCAACGGAGTTACCATATTCAACAGAAAATGGAATTTCTATAATAATACTAATTAATGATTTTGCTGGTAGTAATAGTGAGTACCATGAGACGTTTGCTAACTAGTATTATAAGACAAGCCGTTCACATTGCTGCGATATTTTATCTGTTTTGTCTCATCTAATCTAAGCCATTTTGAGTAAGGATCCTCCTATCTTTGGAAACATATGCTTTCTTTGCTTCTAAGTCAGCCTCTTATTAGATTCGCAACAAGTTTTATGATACTAAATTATCATGTTACTAAATAAATGATTAATTAGTGACTGCTGATATTAAAAATGTAAAGTACGTACGTAACGTTTTTTTGGAGAATTTAGCTTAAATGGCAACATTCAAAGCTATGTCATCTATGAAAACAGAATATGTCATAAATGTCATAAACATTGTCACTTCTCTGTCTTGATCAATTTAAATCTAGATGTGTGGTTTTGTTGTGGATAGTTGTGCATTTTATTAGTTTAACAGTTTTATTTGTTTCGTGGTGAACTATACAAAAAAAGAAACGTACAGTGAAGGTGTATAGATATGATAGAGGCTAAAACAATGCCATAAACATAAACAGTACAGTTGCTGCTAGTATGTGCGAGGAGCATCATATAGTGATTATGGTAATGATGCCGATGAGGCCGATGATGATGGCATGCCCGCGCCGCCGGTCGCGCACTTACTTGAAGAAGTTGTTATAAGATTATAATGTTAAGCTGCTTAAAATAAATGTTTTATCCAACTTGTAATTAATGTTTCATTTTTGCCCCCGTCGTTCGCCCGAATTCGATTGCCCATGGAATTCGTCAAACGACCAAGTGTAAATGAACGCGGTCGAGTACGTCCGCCTTCGGGCAGACTCATCCAGCTTTATTGTTTGTTTTTCGATTACATAGTGTAATTGCGCCATTAAAAAATAAGCCGACCAAAATCATAAGACAATGTGATGGGTTGTGCAAATGTGGGTTCCACTGGCTAAATACCTAAGTCCTTAAATGCTACGTACTTGTAATAAAATATAAGGTAAATTGGATTGTATAATAATGAAAATATTTTTGAATGACATTACAGCTGACGTAGTTGTCTATCCTACAGTGTTACATGGATCTTTTGAAGCTCCATTGAGGTTGATAGGCGAGAGCGCTGTTGCTAAACGTTTGTGAAATGTATTGAAAAAATAAGATGGCGGCGTTAGTTCTGATTTTGCCCACGCGACAAGTGTATTTTTAAATTGTGTTATTCTAGCCAAATCCAATATTATAAAAATATGCTGTGATTACCTTTTATCTTAATTTGACCGAGACCTACCTTTTGGGAGTATTTTTACGAATGTACGCGAGCTCTAAGTGTGGTCCCCAGAACCCATAAGGGTATGCCATTGTTCAAAGAACAATGGCATACCCTTATGGGTTCTTAGTGTTTACTTTATCATGTATGTACACACAAGTGCCTCGGAAATCACGCTAAGCCTTTGGTCCTGGCTGTCATTTGTAGATCTTTGATAGTCGTTACAGATAATCAGTGGCCCAAAAAGTCTTGACAACCAGTCTTACCAAGAGGTATCGTATTACCCACCACTAACTGGGTTGTGAAAGTCAGATAGCCAGTCGGTCTATGTAAAATACTGGTATTCAGTTGCATCCGGTTAGACTGGAAGCCGAAACAAGCGTAGTTGGGAAAAGGCTAGGCAGATGATGATGATGAACACACAAGAGGGAACATAAGGAAACATCATAACATTACTTATAGTACGAAGGCACAGCTTATTTCAACAGAAATTTCTACCAGCAGGTCTGCGAAAGGAAAAAAAAGTTGCCAAGCAAATAGTTTTGTCTAGATAAGGCATCAAAATTGGCGCCATAAGCCCGACACTAGTTTTTATCCACCGGACCTTAATCCCATACCATCCAGTAGCCAGCAGACCACTTATCTCTTCAATGACACATTGTCAATGTAAATAAAGTCGTCTATAGTATGAACAACTGTCTGTCCGTCCGTCTGCGACATTCCTGAGCGATGATTAGAGAGACACTTTCAGATGATTCCCGGAATAACTGTGCTCATCGGCATTTGATGTCGTTAACCGTTTATACTTTTGACTTGTTTGTAAGTTTGCTTTACATTAGATGAATAGTTCATCATCTGCCTAGCCTTTTCCCAACTATATTGTGGTCGGCTTCCAGTCTAACCGGATGCAGCTGAATATACCAGTATTTTACATGGAGCGACTGCCTATCTGACCTCCACAACCCAGTTAGTAATTGGTAAAACGATACCCTTGGTAAGACTGGTTGTTAGACTTTTTGGGCCACTGACTACCTCTATCAAAGATCTACAAATGACACCCGGGACCAACGGCTTAACGTGCTTTCCGAGGCACAGAGGAAACTCGGTATGTAGTGGGTAGTTACCCATCCATAAACCAACCTAGGCGAGCACGACTTAAGCTGTTATTTTTTAACCATGAGTTCCTCGAGCGACAGTATAGATGTCGCCACGCACTAAATAAACTCAGTTTAAAATTACACAGTAAAAGACAAAACAGCTGAGAGGTAAATAACACTAAAAATATAAGGTAAAACATGAGTTTTTATCTCAACAGGAGTGTAGGTCATTGCCCAGTTGCGGAAGGAAAATGACGAATCTCTTTATCTAACTAAACAAATGAAATAAAACAGTCATTTACCTCTGTGCTAAATACCTAATCAACAAAGTTGGTATTTAGACAATGAATGAATTTAATTTTCCTCAACTATATGAGGAAAAAATTATCTCTAATTGATGGTTTGACCGTACTTGACCCCTGTTAATAAATTAAATTATTGCCATAATTAATTAAGGAAATAGTATTGTAAATTTTATTTATTAATAAAGTTATATATTATTAATGTAAAGTTTAATCAGAAAAGCGCGTGAGTGAGCGATTGCTTCTTCGCTGCGGACGGAGGGTGTCAGGTTTGATTCACGTATGGAACAAATTTCTTTGCCATAAGTAGGTGTTGTAGATAAACTCGAAAACGGGATATTTATTTACCGTGTTTACTATTTGGTTTGAGTTCCTGATATAAGGTCGGGTAAAGTGTTATTGAATTTCTCAGTAGGATAAGTTTTTAAACTGTCATGGTTACTGACATTACCATTAACTCTAGAAACGGGATATTTACCATGTGTCAGTAGTACCCACGGAGTCTGAATTTGCACCCGGTTAATGACGAATGATGTGTGTGATGTGTTCACCCCCTACAACATGGCACTTTAACATAACTGGCGAAATGTGGGAGTACTACAGGGGTACACCTCATGTTCTGAAGAAATACTATCATTAAAAGCAATAATAATAATATATTACATTGAGGAAGTGACGACAACGCAACTAGATCCATAAACTGCTCCTCTACCGTTGGCCTCACCTACTATATCAATAAAACTGATATAAATAAACATGTCAACAACACAAAGGAGCAAGTTATCTTGTAAATGAATAGATGTTATGATTGCCACATCACACCCACACACCCACACGCCCGTTCAGTACAAAGGCAGTCCTGTTATTGTGTTGACCAAGGGATTGCTGCTGTTTGTACAAAGGAGAAGCCTTGAGGAGGTGTCAGAAACGATCTATTGTGCGACAGTGATCTTGTAGAAATTTGATATGCGATCAAAACTTTAAAGGGGACGGCTAGTTTTCTTGCATGGAACACCCTCCTTTGCCGCTTTCAACAAACGGAAGAAGTAACTGGAATTCCAGCACAGCGAGGTCTTCCAGAACATCTAAATATATAAAAGCGAAAGGTCACTCACTCACTCATCACGAAATATCGAAAACCGCTTGACAAATTAAGATGAAAATTTGGCAGGGAGGTAGTTATAGTTAGTAGACGTCCGCTAAGAACGGATTTTGCGACAGGGCCAGATTAAGGAGGTCTAAGGGCTCTCGCAAGTTTGTATGGACGGCCTTCATTTTTTTGTGCTACAAACTTGTTCACACCCTCAATGAAAAAGCAGCGGAGTGTGGTTGTGCAGCTGTGTCGCAAACTATGCTCCACTGCTCCATCTCCTATCCTGCCCTCTTAGCCCAAAAAAATGCAGCCGAAGTGACCTTTGCGCTGCCAACGACGACGCGGTGGAAGTGGCGATGTTTTGGGCTAACAAAATATAAAATTTGTCGTGCCAGCGATACGAAGAAGAAGAATCATGATCATGAATCTTTATTTCTCTCCACATCATTTTACTGGAGCTTCTCGTACCCCACAAGGGGTGCCCTTAGCGTGTATTCGCTTAGTTTGTAAGTAGTTTAAGTACCCCTGGCTGGAGGCCCTACATTCAAAGCACCCACAGGATAGTCCGGTTAAGCAGACGACAACCTCCTTGGTAGAGTTGCGAAAAGCCATCCACAAAGCAAGCCATCGCCCGGTTTATCATATTATATTAATTCGAAAACAAAGTAAATAACACCTACTACGTGTTAATTACAAATATTTTTATTACGTCGACACGTCACGGAAGGCACGTCCGTCCAAGAGATTGTTCGTTCGTGCAGACTAAATTAGATTTCTTCATCTTGTCTGGACTTAAATGAAGCTGCGTAGTGATATAAGATAGCTGTAATTATATAAATCGGGCAGAAAACTTTCTTCTTGGCAAGATCGTACTATCGCTGAGCACATCATCCTTTACTAACCTGATGATGAGAATTGAGATAGTGATCAAATGCGAGCCTATCATATTTTTTTTTTTGCGTTATTTCATGTTTTCATACATAATTATCCTCTTGAGTGCCGCATGATGCCGCATAGGTGCATAGGAGAAAATGCTCCAAATGTCAAGTGATGGTATAGTTATGTGCAACAACTGTCACGCTGACGGTTGCTCATTTGACGTTGGTATTTAATGTTTCTTTGCATACCACACACGATCTGGCTGTTTCATTCGATTAATCGATTCAAACTAGATCGGTTTTAATAACATTTTAATGAAAATAACGCGAAAACGAACGAAAAAATAAATAAAACAAAATACATCTGTGGTTGTGTGACGCGGCGACGCCATACTTAACACACATAGTCAAAACTCGATAAAAACTTGTCAAAATAAAAACATATCACATCATTGAGAGATGAAGTCAGTTTTAATTGCATCTTGAATGGTATAACTAGTTAAGTAGACTCATAACGAATCCAGGAAGGATATAATATACACCGTGTTAATTTATGGCTTTATATTGAAAAATTAGTTTTTCCGAAGGTCTACCCAAAAATCAAGAAAATAGACGGAGGCTTGGCGCTCAAGGGGATATCATAATTAAGAAGGAACTTTCATATTTGATCTTAGACCCCACCAACTTACTAAAAAGCAGATAAAACTGTGAAAGAAAACACGCATTGGACCAGCACAATTAAAAGCGAACGTAGGGGGGTTTAAGGTGTGAGGAATGGCTAATATTACGGGCTGATGCCTATTGATATCATAGAATGTTTCTTAGCTAAAACAACTGGGCAGACACTCATCAAAAAACCATAGCTTCTCATTACAATACTTATTTTATCCTTATCCTTACTTCCTTTATAATATTATAAATGCGAAAGTAAGTTTGTTTGTTACCTTTTCACGCATAAACCACTGAACCGATCCTCCTGAAATTTTGTAAATACGTTGTCAGGTATACAGAAACGGACATAGGGTAGGTAGGTACCTTTTATCCCGAAAAAAAGTACTGTTCCCTAGGAAAACAACAATAACGTTCTTTTCATAATAGATAGCGCCACGTGTCTTTCGAATCATGATTGAATTCTATTATTTCAAGAAGAGTACAACCCGAATTGATTATCAAGTTCTGAATTAACGCGAACGAAGCCTCGGGCAAAAGCTAGTTTATTTATAAACGGGAGAACCAACTGTTATAATAACAGATAGATAGCAGTTGTATAAGTAACACAGAGCCAATTACAGGTTCCCAAGTGTAAAAACAGGAAAAGTCGTAGAAATATAAGGATCACTAACAAGCACGATAAAATAAAAGAATTATAAATATGATTAACATCACAACACCGTTCAGAACCCGCTTCAGTTACATTACAGGTCAAGTGGCATAACATAACCGTTTGGAAACCACCCAAACAACGCATTGTATTCTCGCACAAGTGTGTTTGCCACTTAATAATAAACGCACAATGGAAAAGGAAAAATATGATACAAAAATGTTATATTGAGTAATCTTTTGTAGGACATTTAATGGTTACATTTACTCATGTGTATGTGTGTCATGTAATGATTAAGTTTAGAAAGATAAAGATTATGATTATTGGTTAATTAAGTTGTTCTTTGTAGAAACCAAGGTCTTTAATTTTCAAGAAATTAATAAAACAATCGCGACTGCTGAGCATGAGGTCCTTGCTTCGATTTCCGGGTCGGGCAAAGTTTGATTGGGTTTGTCTATCAGGAATTTCTCAGTAGCAGCTATGATGTTTGGATTTGTGCCCAGTTGATGGCAATAGGCTCGCCCCCTATTACATGGGGCTTAAAACATAAATGGCGAAATTTTGGTGTATAATTAGGTACACCTCTGCCTAACCCTTCGGGATTACAGGCGTGATGTACGTTATTCTTCTTTGATTTATTATACGTTGACTAAGTGACTGACCTTTTCAGTTATGTATTTAGATTATCTGAATAGTCAACCATGCGTAGACGCAAATTCTAGTGCATCTCCTACGCTATGCAAATATTACTAGACAGTGCGGTAGGTACCAGTCAAAAGCTTGCCTACTTCTTATAATATTAAAGAGTCAATGTGACGATGTTGGAGTAATTATGTCTACTCATTATAATTTTAGAATATTAATAAATTACTGACAGTTCCAAGTTCCAAAACTGTACTATTGCTCTTTCACGGTAAATTTACCTTTGATTTTACATTGCTGTCAAAATCATTATAATCTTCCAATGTTGTTTTCAATAAGGTTCAAAATCACAGTAGGTGAGTTTAAATCTGG
Source organism: Noctua pronuba (assembly GCA_905220335.1). Classification (NCBI taxonomy): domain Eukaryota; kingdom Metazoa; phylum Arthropoda; class Insecta; order Lepidoptera; family Noctuidae; genus Noctua; species Noctua pronuba. The sequence continues at coordinate 12,482,207 of LR999908.1, forward strand.
TTTTTAGGTACTGTTCTTCTCTTCTGATTGGGCATCACTATTAAAATGATAGTGATCTTTATAGACATTAAAATAAGGTTTCTGTTCACTTTTTGCCGCTGACAAGTCTATACAAATCATAATGATCTTTATTCTAGTTACAATAAGATTGCTATTGTGCTAAAACTTGCTTGTACATGTGCGTCACTCCCAGACTTTGCTTTTCTTAAATCGTGACACATAATTTTCGGTTCATAATTAAAACAACCAACATCATATCAAAACCGAAACAAGACGAACAAATAAAAAACCGTGATGCTAATGACACAGTGATGTCAAAACTAAACACCCGTTGTATGGGACCCACGTGGGAGTGGGACTACCACATGCTAAGATTATAAGCAAACTTGACGGACGTACGTCATTGTAACGCTTTGTACACACTGTGGAGTTGAATGACTTTGAAAAATTTGGGTTCAAAATTTACTCTTATAATAAAATCGAAAAAATCCAAATCGATGTTCCGAAATAGCGGAAAAACTACTGCATAGATTCTGTTCAAATTTTGCTTATATATTCTTTAAAATTGTCTTCAAATGTTAGGCTATATATTATCGCGCTACTTACTTAAGGGGGTGAGCAATATTGCATTATGTCCGTATGATTCAATTGTTTACCGTTAAGAAATAAAATTAGTGTCTACGGGACAAATTTTCTACCAACTACTATTTAATGAATGTTTAAGTACGAGACTCATACGAGTTCGTTTACACTTTCAACAATTACTTTTGAAACAGTTTTATGCCTAAAAAGTATATAAAAACAAATTCTGGGAATAAAAATCACGCTTTCAGGTAAAAACAATGTGTATAGTCAGAAATTTAAATGTCGAAAAGAGCGAAATAGGAAAGCAATTAAGTTGCTAAAAAAATAATGTAATGTGAATGATCGCTTTCATTAGTCCGTTTATGCCCAGTTGGCGACTGCCCTATTAGGTACTTAGTCACTATTTTATTGAATCAAAACAAAACATTTTGATATTAAAGTTTATTCACTTCCAAAAATACATCATCATTGTTGATCACATCATTTTCTTATCAACGAAATTCCACTGAAAAAAATTATTTGTCACAAAAATGACAACATTCAATTATCAAGAAATAGGTATCCATCAGCGAGTGACTGTAAACATGGTAGTCACTATTTACCAGTATTTAGTTCAGTGGTTTATGGCTAGACTTCTAAATATGGCGCGATGGCGGGACAAGTAAAACATTTGCAGCTGGGCATTACGTCATCCATAGAAGGTCAATACAAAAGGGATTAGCTTGTTTTAATATGAAGCATGTACATGGCGCCACCGATTTGCTTTTGTTTCTTTGAACAATGGTCTAAGTTAGCTTACAACAACATGGTAACTACAGTTCTACTCTGCTTTATTTTAAATAAAAATGTAAAAAAACGTAAGTATATAAGTACAAAAAAAAAGGTGTGTAAGAATCGCAGCTTTGGCGTTCTGCCTAACCCCATGGGTAAAAGGCGTGAGTTTATGTATGTGCGACTATTAATAAGCGTTGTTTCTTATTAAAGTTTAAATAATTAACGTGACATTGATTTTTTACTTTCCCATATTTATTTTTAATTTGATGAAGGCGGTGTGATACCTAAGCTTAAGTCACTATTAGTCGACTTCAAAAATAAATATTTAATTGTCCATTTTTTTAACCCTTTTTCTATCTTCAAGTACATCAATATTTTCTTTCCAACGCCAGCTGTGGCTAATTTTGCCATACTGTACACTAATAAAAATAATCCCATACATCATTATGTCCTCCCCCTAACACAATGTACATAATAACAAAACACTGGCCAGTTGTATGAGATCGCTTGATTCAAAGAGGCCCAAATATGGAACACCCTCAAGGGCAGTCGAACACAAAAGTGTTACAAAAAACTTATGAATTGACTGTTCGTTAACTTTTTTGCCAGCTGTCATGGTTAGATGGGCACTGTGTAATTAATTTTGAATGATTTGCTTTGGAATATTAATGGCAATGTGCTATTTTTTTTTCTGTGACTGTGTGGCTTTGTGTTGATACTTTCATGTATTTTATTTTATGTAATGTGTAATTACATACTTTTATAAAAAAACCTAATAAGTAATGTTACAATTTAAAATTTAATTCATTTTGTATAACAACTACGGTTGGTCAATAACATCAATAATTTAATCAAATTCGCATTTCGCTGAACAGTTTCTATAAATATTTTCTGTTTTCGCAGTATTTGAAGACGTAATTTCCGTGAGAAAGTCTCGTACATAGGTGCGACTAGGAAATTAAGGCTAAATTTTTGAATATTTTGTATGTTGTGTCACATAATCACTTGTTCCGAAACTAGTGACATTTAGGCAATGTAGAATATAACTCCGCCTATCTCTTTTGCCAAGTCTTACCAAAGGGTATCCGGCTACCCAGTAAGTGGGTGGTGGAGGTCTGATAGGCAGCCGCTTCACGTAGAATACTGGTATTCAACTGCCTCCAGTAAGACTAGAAGCCGACTCCAAAATGTTGAGAAAAGATTAAGCAGATGATGAATCTCTTTTTAAAGAATGACGAAATGCTAACGGTATACTTACAAAACATACCTAACGTGAGAAAATAATAATGAATCACAATAAATTGCATGCTTAAATCCTATAATTATTCGCGACTTTTGCCTACTTTCAAAGAACCGTTACTAGCAGACGGTTAATACATTAAACCAAGATTTAATTGTCCGTCGTTAAGCGCGGCTTCTGACGTAATTTGGTTATTATTAGTATTGTTTAGAGTTAAATTAGTTTTAGGAATGAGAAATAAGGAAGTCTAGCAAGATCTTAGGTCATTGTTTAAGTTTGAATAAGGTGAAGTAAGTATACAATTGTGTATTCCAATCACAGCATTCTGGGGACAAGGGTATTTTTTTAGCTATTCCATATTAATATTATTAATTCGAAAGTAACTCTGGCCGTCTGTATGTTACCGTTGCACGCCTAAATGGCTGAACTAATTTGGATGATTGGTAAACAGGTAGACCTAGGGTAGGATACTTTTATGTGCTGGTAGTACGATATGATATGATTTTTGACTTCCACACGTGGCCACGGAAAAAAGCTAGTACCTAAACTTTATAATTGTATTGTGATTTGAAAGAATTGAACTCTATTTCATTATGCTTATAGTATTTGGAAACCCACTTGTTCTGACTCTTGATGTGCCACAGCCAAATTAACGAACTCCCACTCATTTTGTGCCAATTAATTACAACTACCTAACACATAACTAAATTAAATAAATGAAGACATTAATTCGATACAGGTACTTAAAGCTAACTCACACAACGATTCAGAAGTTCAAAATTAAGAAACTTAAACAGCCCTAAATCTCTTTTAAGTAATTTTAGACTTTACATAACGGTAATTTTATTTAAACCTCTGTAGCTGCCCCAACCTTGGCCAGTTATCAGGTAAAGTGGCTAACTGGAGTAACTGGCTAATCCGAATCAAGTGGAGTGACATCTTGACACACGTAATTGGATGTGATAAGCCTTGAAGGGCATCAAACGATGACATGAAATAGGTCTCATTGAATTTCTGAGACGTTTTTATCGAATCTCGAGACATGATGACATTTACGTGAATGGTTTTTTGCTAACGTCAAATTTTTACGACGTCACATGACTTTTGACGTTGACGTGGTTGTGTTGAATATTGATGCGATATCAGTTCAATGAACGTTTATTTACCTAAATAATTTTGATAGATTTGTGAATTCACAACATTTGTTTTGCAAACTGTATAAGTACCTCCAATAGATTCCCATGGCTACGTACTCAACTACTTATTTGACAACGTTACAACTACTTTGTTTTTCATTAATTGATGTTATGTGCTAACATGAACAGGTTTTTTACGAACTGTATAGCAAGTACGACTACACAATACTATCAGCATGGTCTTGCATTTGCAAGTCCATGGTCACTTGAAATTCCTTAGTTATCTCTCTTAGTGTACTTACATGTTCATGACCTATCGCTTTTAATTGTTAAGAAATAACTATCACAATAAAACGTGACTTTGGCAGAATACGGAATTTAAATGTATTTTTAATTTTGATAACCATTTTGTACGCAACTGTACTAAAGGTTTTTTTTAAATAATTTAAGTGAATTATGGAATACATAACAGTCATAATTAATACGAAAACCTTACGCTAGTTTTTAACAAAAAGTTAGAAAACAGGTTTAAACTCAGACTGTCATTGACTGAGGCCGAAATCCAATATCTAGGTTAAGGCCGAATACACTACAATTTAACAACAATAATACGTAGGTGTTTATGTATAAGTCTATCATTAAAGTGATTATCATAATTTATGTATTCCAATGAATATCTAATTTAAATTTTACTGCATATGAATGATGTTTTTATTTAACTTTCCTTGTTTAATTTACTGTTATTGTGTTGGGTTAGTTAACGGCATGTTGTTGATAGTTATTGTAAGAAAGTTATAAGTACAAAATTTTGACTTGGTTCTTCATTTTCTAGGCTACATTTTCCTACACAGAATTGTACCTTAAAAAATCTTACGGAAATAAATAAATTCCTACAATACTATTCAAAATAACGTCTTCTTTGACATCCATATCAATGAACCATACATTACCATTCATAAAAACATTCAAACGCATTCATACAAATATTGTAACAATGCAACTGCATATAAGTGTTCTATTATGTGATAATCGGTAACACATTCCTATTCAGACCTCGTAACACATAGGAACATCCATTGTTATGTCATTTACATAATTTTGATATAAGACAACACGGTTTTATGCGACTTGTGGTTTTAGGGTTCCGTGGTGAATCGGTCTACCTAGTATCATAAAAATCTATCCACTTCCTTGAACTTTGGGTTCCTTAAGACTGCACGCATTGGTGTTCAAGTTGTAAAACAATTTTTGTTTTTTAAATAAGTTATCTAAAGTAGAAGAACCTTTACTTCTCTACTACATAGTTGGGGTCTGCACAAAATCTATAAGCAAAATGGTACCAATGTCACTTCATCCATTAAAATCACTACTTTTGCTATGTAGACAAAAATGTGGCAAAGCATCCTCACAAATACAAACTTTTTTCAAGACTTTAAGCTCCATGTCATGCAAAAGGCACTGTCTATGTCCGCAAGCAGACTGCAATAGTTGGGTTCAGATGGTGACATTTAGAAGGTCGCGAGTAAGACCAGCACGCGTACCATAACCACTGTAGAAACGGGTTCTTTCGACGGACAAATCGACAAAATGACAGATTTCTTTTGTGGATCTGTCACTTTGTCGATTATTAGTGCACAGATTAATCGTGATGAGATTTCTAACAACTATCCACATTGAATATTCTGTATATAAATAAAACTCAGAACATTAGGTTCAGATGATGTTTTTTATACATCTCTATAAACCTACGGAGCTTCTTTCGTGTTTCGATTCGCGCTTAACCGATTTATATATGACTATCAACTGCTAGGATCTTTTGATGCGATTCAGTGTTCATTGTGTAGTAATCGATATTCCTCACAAGTGTTACTTATTTGTTCCTGCATTAAAATATAATCGTATTGGAAGTGAACAATAAAAGAAAAAACATTAAAGGAACATTGACAGCATGATGAGAATTTGATCAGGGTATCTTTCCTGTTTGAATTCTCACGGCGAAACGTAGATAGACAGAATATTCTCTATTATGTACTCGGTTTTGCCCGCGGCTTCGCTCGCGTTAACTTAGAATTTGACAATCAATTCGGGTTGTACTCTGCTTGTAATTATATAATTCAAAAGACATGTGGCGCCATCTATTTTCATAAGAACGTTACTGTTGTTTTCCTCGAGAACAGTACTTTTTTTCGGGATGAAAGGTATCCTATGTCTGTTGTTGTACACCTGACAACGTATATGCAAAATTTCAGGATGATCCGTTCAGTGGTTTACGCGAGAAAGGTAACAAACAAACTTACTTTCGCATTTATAATATTAGTAAGGATGTACAGTCACGAGCACTAATATGTATACACTTTCCTAAATTTAAAAACAATTTTCGCGAGAAATACCGATTGTAACTTGGAGATAGGAACTTTTTCATAAAAATATAAGTTCCAGAATTCTATGTTTGTAACAACATGAAATTTTAATAAGAACAGTAGGAGAAAAACACTGCTAAAAGTTGTTAAGTGTTTACATATTATTGCTCGCGACTGTACAGCTCACCATACAAATTTCAATTTACATTAAAAAAAAAACATTAACTTAAAAAAATGTTTCTTTGGGAAAGTTGTTTGGTATCATGAGTATAATCACATGTTTCAGTATCGGTCACTAATTACCAGTCACACTACAATTCACAATATTAAAATAACGACAAAAAAAAGAAAAACACAATTAATAACAAGCTTTCATTACGTACACAATCACACACACTTTCTCAATGAATTCTTAATCAATAATGTCAATACCTTCATCTCTAGCGAATATATATTTATTAAACACATAATAAACAGGCTGATGCTATAATAAATACGGTTTGTGATATAAATCCACATGCTATGAATTATATGAAAAGCAATAAAGACGGTGATCACGTCCCGTTCTAGTTTTTGTTATGTGTATCGTGTACCTACATAATATATTAAGTTAGCGCATAGCTTTGGTTACGTTTGATTCCTTATTTGTTTTGGTTTATTGATTGTATATGTGGTTAATAAAGAAATTGGTTATATAAAGTTATGTTTAAGGAAATTGACAATCAAGAAGAAATAATTTTGTGTTTTGGATCAAAGATAAGATAAGATTAAGATCAAGTTTAGGATAGCAAGAAATGTAATTTAGTTATTTACTCATTGATTTTCGCTTTACCTAATTGAAAAACTTAGAAGACACTTCTTTGTTTTCTTATTTCTTTATACAATTGAAAACTTGAAATTGCTGATGAAATAGCCTATCCAGTATCCATACTGATATTTTAAAAGCAGAAATAACTCGTCCATCACTGTCCTTTCGTCTCGTCCATCATTACCTTTTCAACCTTGCACGGCTGAACTGATTTCGTTGAATTTTGGCATATAGGTATGAAGAGTAGGTACTACTTACCGATAGTACGTATAATTTTCACCACAACAGGGCAAAGCCGGGGGTCGAAAACTAGTCTCCTATAAATATTATTTCAAATAATGAAAACAGTTGGCCAAGCCCGCACATTCCCCAAAGTTGGAACTTTTGACATAATCTGATAGTGTGATGTCAATATTTTGGTAAATGTGTGTCTGAAAACTTTTTGTTACAATACTATTTGGAATCACAAACTTTTGGGACCGATTGCCTTTTTGATATGAAAACTTAGGACAGTCTGACCCCGAATGAAATATATGAAGGGACATACATAGTCCATATTTTGTTTTATTTAGATCACTTACTCCCATTTGATTGCCATCGCATATTTTTTTAATACTGATGAGACAAGAAAGGCGTAGGCAGTCGTTCCATGTAAAATACTGGTATTCAGCTGCATCCGGTTTGACTGGAAGCCGACCCCAGTATAGTTGGGAAAAGGCTAGGCAGATGATGAGACAAGAAAGTCGTTATTGTAATTATTTAACGTTATTGTAAATAAGTGTCATACATATTATTTTGAAAAACTGCCTCGAAATACAAGGGAAATTTAAAAAAATGATCTTTCCGGGCGCTTTATCTTCAAATTTAGTGGAACTTTTTAATAAATTGATTTTCAAAGGATCCATTCGTTTATGAGCTATCAGAAAACTATCAGCTTAACATTCTGAACGGCGTAGATTTCTCACAATCAGCAGATTATGTTGGAAAAGTAGAAAATGTCCAAAAAAGTTAGATTTCTTCAAATCAACCCAGTTTGGGCCCCAAGTTTTCTTGTCAAAATTGTTGCAAATTAGGTCATTTCAAGGAATGCACCCAATTACCAATTACCCTGTATAGACGATGTTTGGTTGAAGGATCCATTGAGAGACAAAATTAAATTATAATACCAAGCGACAAAATAGCTGCATATTGCATGCTCCTCATACCTTTTTTAAACAAAAATTTCGTCCTCTATCCCAGGGCTACCATTAAAACGGGGTCCCGGTAATTGGCAAAGTTAGGCTTTTAAAGTTTTATTTTAAAGTTCAGGGAAACTGTTAGCCTGGACTAGAATGTAGTAGTTACTGTGGTAGTTAGTAACCAATTGCTTTCAAAAGGCTGTTTTAAGTGAAAAACTCTTTCGCTTCTTCAGATAATAATGTAGTCACCGTTTAACTGCCAAGTTGGTCTCGTTATCGCAAGCGCGACTGCTGAGCGTGGGGTTCTATTCGCGTGTCGGCCAAAAAGTGCTATTGGGTTTTGAAATTTCTACTACCCCCCAGTGGCGAAGGTTCCATACCACTCGATTCCTACCGGCTTCCCTTTGAAAAATGGCACAGTCAATATTCTATAGACAAATAATATAATCACATTAAAGATATATACTCCGGTTTACCTCTTACAAAAATTGACCCTTCGCTACTGCAGTAGCTGTTTGTCGGTCTGTCTGTCTATTGTCTGTCTTTTTGCTCCGGCTAATCTCTGAAATGACTGGACCGATTTTGACGGAACTGTTATTGGCTGATAGCTATTGTTATAATGAGTAACGTAGACTACATTTTTTTTTTTGAAAAAATATTAGGGTTCCGTGCAAAAAAATTAAAACTCTTGAAATTGTTATCAAAATCCACTGTAAGCAAAGCCACTGTTAGAAGCCAGTACTTAAACATAACCACTTATCAAAGCAAAACACTCCCGAAATCCTTAACCCCGGTCCCTACAAGATCCCAGCTAAGCCCGTTTGTTCGCCAACGAAGGGTTTCGACAAAACAAAGAGTTCATAGCGATCATAGAGTGTTCCGGTCAGCAATCCATAGACAATTGGGACCCGAATCACGTTTGGTTTTGACTGGAACGGGATGGGTGGCCCGCTGGGGTAGGATTACGGGAAGACGTCATGTCGAGTTGTACATTTCCAGTATCAGGTGACCAAGCATTGTTTCGGTTTTCGGTACGATGTGAGGTCAGGTTATGATGGAGATGTATGGCTTGATTTGACGCTGTGTGTACATACAGGCGGGTTGCGTGTACAAGTTTGCGGGTTGGCTTGTTTTTTTAGAGAGAAATAATAGAAAAGGTAGGTACGTACTAGCGGTAATAAAAGATGAAGTGGAAAAATCGAATCCAGAATTGGTATTACCAGAATTTCAAGGTTTCATTCCAGGTTATTTTGACTGCCTCGTTGGTCCAGTGGACGCAAGCGGGACTGTTGAGCAAGAGGTCCTGGGTACGATTTCCAGGTCGGGCAAAGTATTACTGAGTTTTACCACCAGGTAGCCACGGGGTTGCTGGGTTTGTGCCCGGAAATCATCAAATAACCCCCCCCCCCCACTCTGGGTAGAGTGGGAGGAAGTGTCAGACTTTTACTGAATAAAACCCATCTATGTTCCTTCTTTGCCCTTTGTGTTCCAGGGCCGCTGTATCTCATTCGAACAGTCCCGCAGCCCCGTCAGGAAAGGGTACACTTCGGCCTAACCCTTCGGGAATTACAGGCGTGATGTTTGCCCACCGGAAAGGGTACATACACCTTTGCGTAACCTTTCGGATTTTTTTTTTCTAATATCATGCAGAAAATAGAACATTGAAATAAGAAATTTACACAAAATGGCAGTCAAAACGAATGATAAAAGACTACGTGTGTGCATATTCAGACGTCCCATTTCAGCATTCCCATGTAAACCAAATGAAACAGCGCAAAACTAAATTAAATTCTCTTCGCTTTGTGGTAGTTAGCTCTAAAACGAAACGTTTCGAAATAAACATTCCACATTTTACTAGCAAATATTCAAATTAACAGACACAGTAAATGAGAAATGGAGACTCTCTGTCCGTTTGTACTTTCCATTCATGTATGAACTACTAGCTTTTACCCGCAGCTTCGCTCGCGTTAATTTAGAATTTGACAATCAATTCGGGTTGCACTCTGCTTGTAATAATATAATTCAATAATTATTGGAAAGACACGTCTGACAACCAGTCTTACCAAGGGGTATCGTATTACCCAGTACTAACTGGGTTGTGGAGGTCAAATAGGCAGTCGCTCCATGTAAAATACTGGTATTCAGCTGCATCCGGTTAGACTGGAAGCCGACCCCAATATAGTTGGGAAAAGGCTAGGGAGATCATGATGATTGGAAAGACACGTGGCGCCATCTATTATCATAAGAATGTTATTGTTATTTTCCTCGGGAACAGTACTCGGGATGAAAGGTATGTCCGTTTCTGTGCACCTGACAACGTATATACAACATTTCAGGATGATCGGTTCAGTGGTTTAAGCGTGAAAAGGTAACAAACAAACTTGCTTTTGCATTTACAATAATTATTAGTAAGGGTTGAATTGATTCTGATAAGTTTTTTATAGAGAGATCTGCTTACTTGATACAGAACAGTGAGATAGGTACCAAAAGAAAAACTTTAACTTGAATTTGTAAAAGATAGGATTAACACAACATCACACGTGTGATCCCCGATTAGGCAGAGGTGTAGCTAATTGTAAGTACTTCCACATTCAGCCAGTTATGTTTTTAGTCCCATGTAATAGGGGGCGAGCACCCCATATCTTCCCGTGGGTGTCATAAGAGGCAACTAAGGGACTTACCAGAGAATAGGCAGCAGCGTTCTTTGTGCCTTTGTAACAACCGTACTGCGGTCGCCATCTCGCCTGCCAAGCGTGACGATTATGTCAAAGTCTCCCCTTTGGAGGAAGCCTATGTCCAGCAGTGGACTGAAATGATGATGATGGGCACAAATCCAAACTCTGATACTTTGGGCTATTTTAGTTTGGAAACCTTTCAGATCTTGACATAATCTTGAGAAGCCTATGGAAACATTGATGTGACATACAACTCCATCCATAATTGAGTTGAACCTAGACATGTGCATGTTCAACCTAATTAGGTATGGAACAACTACGACTTTCCAGGAATTCCGAGGTTATTCATAGGTAAACCGACATTAAAATAATTCAATGAATTTCATCTCATACCATAATTCATATTCATTCATATTTATTTATTTGCGTAATTAAAATTAGTACGTGGATGAATCCGCGGGTATCACTAGTATATTTTATCAAAATTTTCAATGATATAATTGCATCCAAAAATAAATTAGTAATAAATGACATTTTGCCCACAGTCCCAGCAGAAACGTGACAAGCCCTTGGGAACAGATTTTAATGGACGTAAAATTACCTATTATTGGCTTCATTGGAGTATTTTATTGGGAAAATAATTTGATGTCCATAGGGAATCTCGATGTGAACGAAAATCGAGGAATTACGAATAAGTACTTTATGTTGGTTTCAGTATAATTTTGCCTAATTCAAATAACGGTGAATAAGTTTATATTAATCAGTCACATTTTGAGGGTTTTAGCAGTAAACCTTTTTACAACGAGGTTTTCAGTACGACTGGCAGCCTGAATGACATTTCCACGACACCATGATGCCCATGTCCCAAAGTTTCTTTAATCAACGGATCATACAATCTATCTACCGACGATAGATATCCTAACGTTATGAATGATTCGATGATTCTGTTTAAAAATTCCTAGAATGGCTTTCAAGTAAGGATATATTGTGTAATTTTAGCGGGTTTATTTTTTTTACATTAAAGAGTATCCCATCCATCTATCCAGCCCGTTTTCCACATAAAATCGGAGACCATCAAACAATTACAGCTGCACTCTGCTTACCCCCTAGGGCCATCTTCAAAACAATGCATGTTTGAGACTACATTGTGTTGCGGCCTGTGACCCACTTAGCGTGCCCGACCAGCAACCACAGCCCGCAGCCGTAATCTAAGAGCGTGTAACGAAGCCGGCTAATTAAAACAATAACCATAGTAATTAAGTTTATGTGGTAATGTGGTGCAAATGGGTGTGTTTGTGTTTAGCTTTAGGACTTCCTTGTTCCTTAACATCACCCTCCAACCCTTATTCCAATTTATTTAAGGATAGCGCAGCATGTGTTCTTTGACTATACATCTCTATTTATTTAAGTATTCAATTATACATTCGAAGCTCACAGTTGTTTACAAAAACGCTTTAACGCTTGATTCTGAACGCGGTACTCCTCGACAGGGCTCGTATTGTTAGGAGGTCCCTCTCTCTGGAGCCCTGACCCACCGGTAGCTTGGACCCTGTTCCCGGTACCGGTGGGCTACAACTTTAATTTTTAAATGTTTTTTCTAAAGAATATTTAAAAATGTAATTGAATTTGAAAAGATAAATCATAGTACAATGTCAAACAGTATATAGTAATCACAATAGTTCAGAAAGCAAAATAAAAATTTAACTACTCGTCACATCAGCAGTCACCTCCTTTCTAGCCACATCATCCATCACACTCATCACAGTGTCTTTGATCTTCCCCCTCTTCTATGGACTTCCATATCTTCGTCTGAAAATTTCTGACCCAGTATTTCTAGATACTTTCAATCATCACGCACTTGGTAAGTAGTGCCCGCTACCTTCATGAATAACAAGACCTTCGCGGTTCGGTTTGGAATATTTGATTCCTATATCTTCTCTATGTATGTTTTATAAGGGAATGTATACACAGTAGGAAGATATTTAAACCAAGTCATGTCATGAGTAGGAACGGCAACAAGGACACCATATACATGACAAATAAAAGGAGCAGTAAATAAGGAAGAAAATATCAAGATGTTAATAAGACTTGATCTATAGTTTTAAAACACATTGAGTTTTACTGTAAAACATGATGTTTCACCGCAAAAAAATAATATTTTCACAGCAATATTTTTTGCGTAGGGTTACTTAGTTTGATGTACATAATGCTTGGTTGTCGGCTTCGTGAAGGATCCGTTTACTCCCTGTATTGCTGATGGTTGCCCCGATCAGACCATGGCCTCCTTGCTGGAGTGTCAAATGAGTCTTTATATCAGCACATAAGAGGACTTAAGAAAACGCTACGGATGTCGCGGTTACGGTGGATTCCTACAGGGTCCAAGAAAATTGATAAGTCGTACCATCGCGGCATCGTTAAGAAAAAAGAAGAAGATAGATAATGATGAAAAAAGCCCATAATTCAACACATGTCATTTCAATGACCACTTAATATCACTAGAACTGAAGTATTCCCATACTATGTCAGTGTAATATAAACCCAGTTACCTTCGGGTGCCTTCGGTTAACGCAAGCCTAACTTAGAAATAAAGTCGCGCACTGGCTCGGAATTGTTACGATGTCCGACCACTAGTAATGTCACCTGGGTGCTATTGATGGTCGGGGACAGGTAACATAGACAATAGTAGTTTAACGTGGGTAGAAAAAATATGGACTTTAAGTTTGATGTCTTGAAAGAACTGGGACTGATAATGGGAACAACTGTCAAAAATTCGAAACTTAAGGATAAGACAAATTGCCAGGTTTTGGACTAAGTACGTAAATAGTACACTTATATTCCGCCAGTTATGTCTAAGCTCCATGAAATAGTGGCGAGCCTATTCCCATCAACCAGGCACAAATCCATACTACGAGGTTGCTACTGAGAAATCATAACGCCCAATAACGTTTTGCCCGACCAGGGAATACAACCCAGGACCTCATGCTCAGCAGTCGCGCTTGCGATCCCTCGACCAACGAGGCACTTCTGCGTATTAATGTACATTTCGCCTATCAACCTAAGTTCTTATTGTACAAACGCTTTCCCCGCCCTTTATGCAGCTGACATTTCCCAAATGCCGGAGCCGACGCGTGACAAGATTTTCAAACGTCACATTGACCCGCATATTTCTTTGGTGTTTTATTTCGGAGTGCAATTCAGACAGATTGTAATGTGCGCGTGTATATTGAGATTTGTATGCATAGTGACTTGTGAGCTATATGAGTAAAAGAACGTGTAGCTAGTAAAGAGGTTTATTCGGGGCAACAAAAAATTGATCTTCATCTTCCTGCCCTTGTCCCATGTTACTTGGGGTCGGCGCAACACGTTTTTTTCTTCCATTCCCCTCTGTCAACCGTCACGCTATCACTTACTCCTTTATTTTTCATATCATTCCTCACACAATCCATCCATCGTTTCTTTGGTCTTCCTCTCCCTCTCCATCCATCAACGATTATATTCATCACTCTTTTAGTCACATGCGATTCGTCCCTCCTCATCACATGTCCATACCAAGACAGTCGATTCCCTTTCAACTTTTCTGTAACTGGCGCAACTTTTAAACTTCCTCTAATATACTCAACAAAAAATTTATATGATTTTAAAAAGATAGGCTCGCCACCTGTCCCGTATTATATTTACATGGACCTAACATAACGACACAATCACATGGCTGACGAAAACATGTCCTTTACACCCAAGCCTGCCCGTTCAGGGATAACACGTGTGATATTATGGTATGTCAGCACCTATGAAAACAACCTCGATGTGTAAGCATGTATGATACAGCTGACCTATTCACTTATTGGCTCTCGTTACTTACTAAACCAAAAATAGAAACGTGGGTGTACTATTAAGTTAAAGTACACCTCTGTCTCACTCTTCGGGGATTACAGGCGTGATGTTTATCTATTAACTAATCCATTTAACTGATTAAATACTCAGTCATACATCAAGTTACGAGTAACATTGAACAGATTAATTATAGCCTGAACTGTATCATTAGTCAATACAATCACGAGCACCAATATGTAAACACTTAACAACTTTTAAAAGTGTTTTTCACCCACCGTTCTGATTGAAATTTCATGTTGCAGTGGTGGCGGCCCCGACTTACGAGCAGTAAGCCGTGGGTTCGAACCCAGGCAGGCATTACTTTGTGTAATTTATTTCATCACTGCTCTCAAAACGGTGAAGGAAAACCAGAATCAACAGTGGCGACCACCAGAAAAGCGCCGAATGAAGCTCGACTCCCAGGGAAACAATTTGACTGTCTTGGACCCCGCAACGAAATGAATCAGAAAAGAATAGCGAAGGAGTAGGAAAAATATAATTTCCATTGATTTCCACCGGAGTAAGTGCTTCCCTGATCTCCACAACCCAGCCACTGGCTGACTGTTTGGTAAGACTGATGGTCAGAGAACAGCAGATGAATAAAAAGCTCATCCTTATTAACATGGAACAGAATTTCATCACAAGTAAAATGAGATTGTAAAACAGTACATCGCCAGCCCCTTTGGGACCCACCCTGTACGTGGAGGTAGCATAAACACAAAATAAATGAAATAAAAAAAACAGATCAAGACTTGGGATCCGGTTCCCTGTAAGTGATTTTAAATATTCATCGAATAATCACTATTCCGAGCTCGTAAGCGTATATGGGACAAGCGTAGGTTTTAATCCATAAAACAACATTGCCACTGGATAGGAAATCCTGAACGGGATTTAAAAAAACCGGGAAAGTGAGACTGAGAGTCAGACTCGTACACACGGTGACACATCAAGCTATACATATCCAGTATAATATCTGACCTCGATTTGTATGAGCTTCCCGTACTATGAGAGGTCAGCTTAATTTTGATTGGCATAGCTTGAATGGTTGTCGTGCGTACACGATGGGTTCCGTACTTCCGTACAATATTTAATACTCCGAGCAAAAAACATTTCATGTATGAGAAAGTTAATATTAAAAGCCCCGTTTTAATTTTAAACTTCATTTTATTTTTATTATTTGCTGCTATATCGGGCTTAGTAATACGCACTCTGTGAATGTGTCGACTTAGGTGACTACTCATCCGCAAAATATTTCATCCGCGGATGAAACGTTAACCTTTGAAAATTGGAAGGCGACGACTCATCCGCAAGTTCGGATGAGTCGTCGCATAGTTAATATTGATGTGGTCATATCGGTCATATAGACAGACAAACATTTGTACCTATTACCGCTCAAAAGATACAGCTCTGCGACAGACGGACAGACAGACAGTGGAGCCTCAGTAATAGGATCCGTTGGCACCCTTTGGGTGCAGGTACGAAACCATAAAAATAAACGGAACGAGATACTAGTGGTCACATCTCTTTAGATATTAGGCAGGTCTCTGATAAATCTCTCGGTGGGGATAATTAATCCTTTGATGTAGACTGAAACCCTTCTTATCAAGGCTTACGAAGGTACTTTTTACCCGACTACTTCAGCGTGTGTCATTTTTTAACTAGCTACTAAGCGGTTATACTTAAATTGGAATACCTAAGAACAAATAAATGTAGTGAGGAAAAAACCAAAGCCTACGCTCTATGCATGACATAATCTAGTTTACGTCATGTCTCATTGACTGTATTTAAACATATTAAATAATGACTCCCAACACTCCATAAAATGAGCTCCTCCATTGTATAATGTTGACAAAGTGAACCTACTCATCGCCATCTTCCTGCCCTTGTCCCATGTTATTTATTCGGGGTCAGCGCTTTTCGTTATCATTTTCTGTTGCTTGGTGTTCCTCTCCCTCTCCATCCACCAACATTTATTCACTTTTTCATCTTCTTCTGCCTCGCCTTTTCCCAACTATGTTGGGGTCAGCTTCCACTCTAACCGAATGTAGCTGAATTCCAGTATTTTATATAGAGCGACTGCCTATCTGACCTCCACAACCCAGTTAGTACTGAGTAATTCGATACCCCTTGGTAAGACTGCTAGTCAGACTACCGGGCTTCTGACTACCCGTAGCGGCTGTCATAGTTCTATAAATGACAGACGGGACACACCAATGGCGAAGGTTCCATACAACTCGATTCCTACTGGCTTCCCTTTGAAAAACGGCACAGTCAGTATTCTATAGACAAATAATATAATCACAAAAATATGTACTCCGGCTTACCTCGTACAAAAATTGACCCTTCGCTACTGGGACACACGTCTAAGATAAATGGATATCTACAGGGTGTAAACGGAGCCTTCACGAAGCCGTCAACCAAGCATTCTGTACATCATACTAAAGTAACCCTACGCAAAAATTATTGCTGGGAAACGACTTTTTTTTTGGGGTGAAAAATCACGTTTTACGGTAAAACTCAATGTAACGCACTCAAAACTTGGTGCTGATGGATGCTTTGAATAGTAAAGGGGTCATTGAGGTAATTAAAGTAAAGTAAAAACCTTAAAAAGAAGTATTTAAAAAAAAAACTTGTTAAAAAATTGGATCTTTGACCTCCAATATCTCCGTAACTAGAAGGTTCCCAGGTATGGTCCAGAACAAAAAAAATGATCGCAATGACGAGGAGAACAAGTGCCTTTCGGCTTCGTTAAGGGTCTTTTTACACCCTTTATAAAACCTGTACTCAATTCCAAGAACTGACCAACGTAAAAGAGGTTAACTCTAATAGCTAAGCTACTGTTTACACTACACCAATGCTGGGTGACAAAGTCCACTTAAAAATTAAAATCCTTCACGCTCACCGGGTCACCTACTCGCCCACATTGGTGCACCGTCGTAAATATTGAAACGCTTATACTGATACTTGTGGATTTAACTCCTTTTGGCCCTTCATGAATTATTTACATGCCACACAGAACGTATTATGGGGAATATGGGCGTCAAATACCTACTTCGAGTGCTGGACTGGTTTTTAATGTTTGTTTGTTTTTGTAACTTGTGATTTTTCTGTTTACTGTCAAAATCAAGGCTTTTATTTGAACTAGGCTGAAGATTAGGACTTTTTGAACGTCAATTTCACAAGACAGTCGAGTATGAATGTAGAAGGCTATAATATAAGAGTAGAGGAAGACCAAAGAAACGATGGATGGACTGTGTGAAGGATGATATGGCTAGAAAAGAGGCGACTGCTGAGATGGCGAGTAATAGAGAAGTATGGAAGAAGAAGACATGCTGCGCCGACCCCAAATGAATTGGGATAAGGGCAGGAGAATGAGGTATCACACAAGACAGTCTCTCCGAAACTCCAGCTCTTCCTAGTGTTTTAGCTGAGAAGAAGAAGTGGCAGAACTTACTCCCCAGCATCACATCTGTCTGATAGCTAGAACCAGATTCCATACAATAATATCCGAAGTTTGATAGTAACAATAATATCCGAATGCTCTCGATTTAGTGCATTGATGTCCAGCCTGATCATGGATTGGTGACCACCCATTACAAACCGAGTTTCCTCCGTGCCTCGGAAAGCACGTTAAGCCGTTGGTCCTGGGTGTCATTTGTAAATCTTTGACAGTCGTTAGGTAGTCAGTGTCCCAAAAGGTCTGACAACCAGTCTTCGTATTCCCCAGTACTAACTGGATTGTGGAGGTCAGATAGGAAGTCGCTCCATGTAAAATACTGGTATTCAGCTGCATCCGGTTAGCCTGGAAGCCGACCCCAATACAGTTGGGAAAAGACTCGGCAGGTGATGATGTCCAGCCTGATCCCTTGTTTACATTGACAGAAACAGATGGATGTTACTGAAGGTGCCGCCGAACTCTTCGGCAAATTCCTGGTCCGATCAATTTAGATTCATTCAGAACTCGTCTGCCTTCAAAGCAAGAGTGAACATGAATCTTCTGGGCGCACTCGTCCCATAATATATCTCATCCATCGCTTTCCATCAGGCGTGATCGAAATCAAGAGCAGGCCATTTTAGCAATAAAAAAAAAATTGCCGAAGTTTAAAATTATTTTCTGGTAGTAAACAAAAGTCAAATAAAGGATTGTTTTAATTAAAATATTAATTTTAATCACAAGGTTATGGTAATAGGTAGGCCTTTTAAAAGTTAATTTTGAAATTAGCTTCATCGCGTGTTAACTTTTACTCATGTCAGGTTTTTTTTTCCTAAAATACTTGTCTGTCTCATTCTGTCCATTCCGATTTTATGGTGGACGGCTGGTTACGATGACCTCTATCATTTTTAGACCAACGTGCCATGGATTAGACACGCAATAAAAACTATAAAACTGTTTATTTTTAACATAACAGCTCTTTAGCTGGTCATCTAACTAAAATAATCACTTACTACATATATACAATTACACATACATAAAATCACACCTCGTTGCCTGACTTTTGCATCCCTCGTTGGTTCAGTCCTGGGTTCGACTCTCGGGTCGGGCAAAGTGTTATAGGGTTTTCGCATTAGTAATTTTCTGAGTATCAGCCACGGAGTCTGCATTTGTGCCCGGTTAATGGCAATAGGCTCGCCTCCTCTTACATTGGACTTTAAACATAACTGGTCAACTGCGGGTGTACCAGGTACACCGTTGCCTAACCCTTCGGGGATTACAGGCGTGATGTTATGTTGTGATTTAAAACCTTAGAAGAACCTTCAACACACTGCCCACTGCCACTCTTCGCACAATCTTATAGTCAAGCTAAAAATAATGACACATCATTTTCTCCGGCCGTTTTCTTTTTTTTCTTTTCCCGGCAATCCGGCATAGTTCTACGGATAACAAACGACTGGCCGCCGTTCCGGCTGAGAGCGAAGCCATGTTCTCTCGTCACCCATGTCGGTACATTTCCTTTGGGCGACCTTTAGGAAATTGACGTAACTCCACACTGTTTACGCGCTTTTAACGGTAAAAATGGCGGGTGTCGTACCCGTCTGATGTATGGTATGAAAAACAAAGAGATTTTTTCATTATTATTGTACTTACCTCCTTTGTGTAATTTGTTATATCACCACTGCTCTCAAAAACGGTGAAGAAAAACATCGTGAGGAAACCGGCATGTCCTAGAACCAAAAATTCGAAGACTTGTGACATCTACCAACCCGCACTGGGCCCGCGTGCTGGATTATAGCCCATCCCCTCTCATAGAGAGGAGGCCTGTGTGCCAGCAGTGGGAACATTATAGGCTGATTATGCTATGCTATGCTTATGCTATTGTTCTTCGCTTGAGGTGTCTTTATTGCAAGTAGCCTATAAGAACTTGGCCATATTTATTTATTCTGTGAATAACACTTTGACCGAACCGGTCAATATTCAGTCAATTGAAAGACTTACTATATTCAAACTTATTCGAAATAACCCAGTCCATAAAATATAGGTCTGTTCGTAAAAATATCCTGTATAAAGTACTACCTATTGCCCGCGACTTAGCCTGGTAAAAATTACTATCGGCATAAAAAGTATCTATAGGGCTATAGTCCTCCTGTGTGCAAAATTTCACCAATTTCCGTTCAGCCGTAAAAAGGCGAAAGATAGACAGACAGAGGCACTTTCGCTTTTATAAAATAAGTATGTATAGATACATACATTTATATACGGTACGTAGGTATGTACCGTTCATTATTTATTTCGCAAGTAGGATGGTGAATACGTCTCCCAGTGTACATTCACGGCGAGAAGTGATTTACCACTTATGATTTTATTCATGCGAAATAAATTGTGAGATTTTGACGGTCGTATCCCCAAAATGGAAAACGATATTTCTCATTTCAGATTTCTCTTACTTATTCAAGATACTAACTTTTGCTTTACGATATATTTTCGTTATATTTTGTGTATCTTCATAATTATTATATTTACTAGCTGTTCCCGGCATGCGTTGCAATGCACCTTTTTCCTATCCTACCTACCTACTTACCTACCCTTCTCTACCTACCTACTTACCTACCTACCTACTTACCTACTTACCTACCCTACCTACCCTACCTACCTACTTACCTACCCTACCTACCCTACCTACCTACTTACCTACCCTACCTACCCTACCTACCCTACCTACCCTACCTACCCTACCTACCCTACCTACCCTACCTACCCTACCTACCCTACCTACCCTACCTACCCTACCTACCCTACCTACCCTACCTACCCTACCTACCCTACCTACCCTACCTACCCTACCTACCCTACCTACCCTACCTACCCTACCTACCCTACCTACCCTACCTACCCTACCTACCCTACCTACCCAACCTACCCTACCTACCCTACCTACCCTACCTACCCTACCTACCCTACCTACCCTACCTACCCTACCTACCCTACCTACCCTACCTACCTACCCTACCTACCTACCCTACCTTGAATTTTTCTCGCCGTAAAAACCATCCTTGAACTCCAAAGAACATTTAAAAAAAAAAATTGGCCAAATTGGTCCAGGCGTTGTTGAGTTATGCGCTTACCAACACATTTTGCGATTCATTTTTATATTATAGATTATAGATTTGAATGGCTCAAGTGTAGTAAAATCTTGTTTTGTAGGGAAATGACAAATAAATAAACCGTTAAAGGAAACGAAATATTAATCTCAGCCAATGCCTGAAGACTTTTACAAAGGGACATTCTTTTGTTATTATTCATTGTTTTGTTATAATAACAATAGAAATGTCAAAAACATATTTATCTGACATAAGCTACTGAAAACTTTATGTCAAATCTGTTAAAAATCGTAGAAACACGAAACGCTTTCAAATTGTGACTTATCTAAGGGTCTCCTTTGCTAATGCGTAAATTAAAGAAAAAATAAACTAACCTCGTTAATAAAATCACTATTCAATTACTTACTTCCTTCAAAGAAATAAGTTTTCTTCTAAGTATCCAAGTAAATAGACCCATTGTACATTGTATTGTATTTTTTTCTCATAAATATCAGAAAATATCATTACATTCGAATCAAGGAGAAACTATCATTAGGTGCACTCACCACAATGATATGGTAAGCAGGTACAGTCAGCAAACGAATTAGATGTACAGACAAAAAAATAACATTTCCCACAACAGTAGGTACTCCTATTTTTTTTTTTTTTATTGAGAGCGTAATAACTCGAAAACATTGAAGAAACTTGGAAAGGCATTTTCACTTTGAATAAATGTTGTTTGTTATTCTTAATTCTTTTTTGGAGCGATTACAAGGAGTTGGCTACACAGCATTTTGTACTATGGCAAAAGCGCCAAATACCCAGAGTTCCTTGTACTTTTGTAGTTTTCAGCACAGTATTAGGTTGTTTGTTTATCAAAATAATAATGATTTAGGTACGACTGTATCAAATATTAACCTCTTTACAGAATTTTAATAATTTAGGTTATCAATAAAACTCTCTATCTTAGAGAATAGTAATCATGACTATATTGATTACTAGCGGCTCGTCCCGGCTTCACACGGGTGGACATATATTTTCCCCTAATTCTCCGCCCCCCTTATTTTTTCTAACAATAAATATAGCCTATGTTACTCAGGGTGAATGTAACTTTCTAATGGTGAAAAAATTTTTGAAATCGGCATAGTCGTTTTTGAGTTTATTCATTACAAACATACACACAAAAATACAAATCTTTCCTCTTTATAATATAAGTGTAGATAATTATGTAAGTTCATATTTATTACACCCGTGAGTTATAATTTGATAGACATACAACCTGGTACAGACCTGCAAATTGCAAATAAACACATGAAAATTTGAATTCCAGCTGGCGCTTCCCTCTTAACTGTTAGCAGTCGCAAATTAGCTGCCTGTACACCTATCACTTGTGCTGTCAGTACTAAGTATAAGTAGGCAACTCAATCAAATAAGCGATTAGCAATAGAAACTCGACTGAGATGTTTACAAGCGATATCACGAAGTAATCAGTGACAGTGACACCGGCGTGGAGCGTTGTAGGGTTACCATTCACCTGGATTTATCCGGCTTTTTTGCCTGACTGTCATTGACTTTGACTGGCCTTGTCATCTTGTCAAATATAAAGAGTTCAACAGCCACATTCAGCCAGATCATTGTGCCATAGATGAGTTATCATACATTACATACGATAGGAAATCAGATAGACAGTAAAATACTGTCATTCAGCGGTTAGACTGGAAGCCGACCCCAACACAGTTGCGAAAAAGGCTAGGCAGATAATGATAAACAGTTCTATTAGTTCTGAAAAAAGACAGATTCAAAAGAGAAATATCCAGAATTTTCAGCCAATGCCCTGCCTTTTGTTTGGACTTTTCAAATTGAGGAATGGTAACCCTAGTCGTGTGCACAAGATCGCAGTGAAAGCTGTACCTACTGTAATTGCATGGACCGGTGCGCCATCATATTTTTGGTCATACATGAATGGATGAAAAATGTGTCTTTAAAATTAAAAGTGATGTAAGTTTATAAAAAGAGAGGCTTGGCAGGAGAGAAGTGAAACGTAATTTAAATTTTGAATATTCGGTTTATCAAGATATAAATTGTATATATTTTTTGGCTAGCCTGCTCTGACCCACTCCTGCGCAAACGCATCCCTCCATACAAATAACTATTATACCTACGTATTTTTTTATAGATAATTTTACTGACCAAATTGGAGCAGGTTCTCAACGCATCATTTTTGTTCAGTACGGTTTTAAGTAGGGATTGAAAGTTATCTATTTTACAAGCTTTTTCTGTCTGAAATAACCGTTACAAATAAGGAGTGACACAAGCAATACCGCGAACCAATCAGTAACGTTGACATCTGCGCGTGCGCACAAGTGAAAGCTGAGCTGAAATTACATCGAATCGATCTGTACGTGATCAATTATATTATGTATTATGTGAGCAAATAACTTGTTTGTTCGCGTGTTCGATTGTTTGTGAATAAATCTTTAATTGATACAGTGTGGTCAATAATCGCAGTTATTGCATGATGTGGAGAGATGCTGTTTTCGTTCGCGAATTCAATCATGAAATCTATTGTTTTATTATCTGAAATATTCTTTGAGGATACTTATTCGTTGGTAGTTTGGGCCGCTCGTTGTATGTGTTATACGGTTTCATTGTTTTTATTTTGCCTTATGTATTTTTGGTGTACAAAAACTACTGACTGGACTCTGATCAGCTGTTCCAACATTTTGTTCTTTTCTTTTACTTTCATTTAAATTGAAGACGCTTTTTATATCCAATAGAACTGTAACTATAATTTAAAATCAGACAAAAAAGGCAATGACAGGTGTACCTAATGACACTGACATATCTCAAAACTTTCTAAATATAAATTGACTGACAACGTTCTAGAACTTTCTTCAGTTAAATCAGAGGAATTAATTAATTGTATAACAAACTAGCTTTTCCTCGCGGCTTGGTTCTTGTTATATACGGAAATTGACCCACGGGAACATTTTATATGCCTATGACACTCGGGGATAATGTAGCTTTCCGTTATTAAAAGAATTTTCGGAATCAGGTCTGTAGTTCCGAAGATTACCCCCAACATGCAAACTTACAGACAAATACATGTTTATCATTAACTTTAAAAACTGGATATTTACCATGTTTACTTTTTGTTTTGAGTTCCTGATATCCCGTTCCGTGATCATGATGCTTGCAACAGCGCCGAAATATCGGGAACTCAAACCTAAAGGTAAATATCCCGTTCCTAAATTGAATGATAATATTAGTAACCATGACAGTTTAAAAACTTATACAGGCTTAAACGGCCCAGGTTTCTTTGGCCACCATCATCTCATCTGCCTTGCCTTTCCCCAACTACGCTGGGGTCGGCTTCCAGTCTAACCGGATGCAGCTGAATATCAGTAGTTTACATGAAGCGACTGCCTATCTGACCTCCACAACCCAGTTAGTACTGGGTAATACGATTACCTTTTGATATGACTGGTTGTCAGACTTTCAAGCCACTGACTACCTGTAACGACTGTCAAAGATCTACAAATGACAGCCGGGACCAACGGCTTCACGTGCTTTGCGAGGCACGGAGGAAACTCGGTATGTAATGGGTCATCACTCGGTCCAAACTTTACTCCATCGACCATCTGGAATAGTAGTAAACTCCTGTATCCATTTAACGACGTATATAATAACACTAGCTGTTCCCCGCCACCTTCGTCCGCGTCAAGTTATTAAAAATACAATTTTCCCCGTTTTTGCAACATTTTTCATTGCTGCTACGCTCCTATTAGTCGTAGCGTGATGATATATAGCCTTCCTCGATAAATGGACTACCCAACACTGAAAGAATCATTCAAATCGGACCAGTAGTTCCAGAGATTAGCGCGTTCAAACAAACAAACAAACAAACAAACAAACAAACCCTGCAGCTTTATAATATTAAGTATAGATAAGTAGTAATATAATATTATTATTATTCATCCACAAGATCGTATTATCGTAAACACAAATGGCGAAGTGGGCGATAAAATCACGCTATTGCAATAAAAGGGTAGGCAGTATTGGATTGTTTTTATAGAAATCTGAACGAAACGAGTTCCCATAAGGGTATTTATTAGTGAAGAGAAAAATCTTTTGTTTTGGATTATTGGCAGAGAGAAAAGGGAATGGCGTACGTATTATTTAATCGTTTTAATATCCTTATTTTGATTTGAAATTTATTTTCACTTGTAAGGTGTATACTAGGTGGAAGGGGACACCGACGATAAAACGGTAACCACTTATCATTCCGAACCTCCCTACATAGATTTTTTTCTAAAATCAGCTGTTCCATACATTTTGACCTTTCCATAAAATACTTTTAATTCAGATTAATAAAATGTCCATAATTTGTGAGTAACATTATTTTAAAACTAGGTAAGTTTGATAACCGACGAAAAGGGGGAGGGGGCCGGGGGGTACAGAATGATGTACTGAATACATGTCGCTGTCATTCCACCCTGTATTTTTGAGCGACATAATCGAATACTAAAGGATTTATTAAAAAAAAATGAACTCTTTTAAAATCAAGTTACAAAAACAATTGCAATGAAAAAATAATTATAAACTTTCTGATTGAATTGCAAAAGATTTAATCATGCAAAGTGTACTACGAATTTCATTGTTGTTAATTATGTCTCTAAAGTTTAAGTACTTACATAGTTTGTTCTTATCTCTACTAAAGTTATTGTGCCAGCTAATTTAGACATCCCAGTCATGATAATTAAGATTTATAAAGCAGATTAACCAGTCTAGTCTAGTTTTAGACTAAAGGATTGTATCTTAATTGTTTTTCTGTAGAATATTTTAGATATTTACTTGCTCATTCTAGTCCTAATGTTAATAGTTTTGGTTTCACAAGTGGTTATCTGTGATAATTGTTTTTGATGTTGGTTAATTAATAGTGGACAAATGTTTATTTGTTTAAATGAAACTCTCTGTGAAATAAAATCAGTCCATGTTTTTTAAAAGAATATTGGCGAGTTTTATAAAATGAAAGAAAACAATAGAAAAAAAAGTAAAATAAAAAAAATGTGTAAAATCTCGTGTATAAACTAACACGAGATTTTACACATGAAAGCTAGCTTTTTCTATAAATGGATTTACGTTATACTTTTTATTGCTCGAAATATCTCCAGTAAGTACTATTCGAAATGGTTGTTCATCAAATAAATTGTGTTGGCACTTAAAATGATTAATTCGACGTGATATATCGCGAATTCTGTCATAATAAGTACCTCATCAAACAGATTGATAGCAAAAGCTTCATAATAATTTAAATTCAATATTATTTCTGATATCAATTGGCACCAATAAGTGCATAAAGTCCTTATTTGGGACGTATTATTGTAGTTTCCATAAATAATTTCGTTCTGTTCAGACAAAGGATCTACAAATAAATTCTAGATTATTTCCTTGACATATTTAATAAAATTATTCATCCACATATTATAAATTGAAATCGCTTTTTGTGTATGTCCGTATGACCGTATTGTTCTTCCAAACTACGCAACGGAATTTGACGCAGTTTTCACCATAATTTAGAGCAATTATTCTGAAAGGTTTATTTGTGTAATACATTATTTTAAAATAACGTTTTATAAAGAATTCCCGAAGTTTTGTCGTCGTAAGAACCGAAGGGACCGGTCGGTAATGTTTGAAATCTTACATCTCCAAAACTACTTATTCGATTTCAAAAATTCTTTCACAGACGGAAAGCTACACGATAAATTACGATGCGTCATAGGATATTATAAGTTTCTCCGGCACAGATGAAGTCGCGAGCAGCACCTAGTTCAATTATTCATGATATGTATCATGAATAATTCCATTGCTTGTAGCTAAATATTAACAGCCGCTCGTATCAATCTTCAGATTAAGTAGCGCATACCTAGGTTGGCCTGTGTATGGGTGGCCACCCATTACATACCAAGTTTCCTCCGTGCCTCGGTAGGCACGTTAAGCCGTTGGTCCCGGCTTTCATTTGTCAGTCGTTACAGGTAGTCAGTGGCCGGAAAGTCTGACAACCAGTCAGTCTTAGCAAGGGGTATCATTTTACCCAGTACTAAATAGGTTGTGGAGGTCAGATAGGCAGTCGCTACATCGAAAATACTGGTATTCAGCTGCGTCGGGTTAGACTTGCGCCGACCCCAACATAGTTGGGAAAAAGGCTAGGCAGTTGATTAATAATGAAATTGTTCTTAATGATTATTAGTCATGAATAATTCTTCTCTTTGTTGTACACATCATCGACCCACGTATTATTAACAGATAATTCCTATCAATCAATTCTTAGTCTTTGTTTGAGTTCGATGAACGTCGTACAGACCATCGATTGTACTATCAGTCTATCAGCTGTCATTAGAGATAACAGCTTGATTGCTGATAGGTAAATAATGGTTTAGTTATAGAAATATATTGAGCGATAATGACCGTGTGTTGTGGGAGGAATGGGAAAAATATCGTTGGTACATAAGTTGAACTTTAGATATATGAAAAATGGGAGCCTGCCATTTTGCCGAAAAGATTTTGACCAAATTTCATTACCCAAACAAATTTTAGCAACTTTTTTTTATACCATTGCAATATTTCGAATGATTTTAGTACGCATATTTTTATTTGGTCAAATTTTTACTTGGCAAAATATTACCAAGTATAATGTCATTATGGCATTTGGTCTTTACTCAAATGATTTATTACAGCAAACAATCTTCAGACAATAAACGTTTAGTGAAATGATTTGTTAAGACAAAAAATATTAAGGCAAAAATAGGGTAGGTTAGGTTAGGTTATAACTGTGACCCCCTACGCACGAGCCGAGCGAGCGTAGCGAGCGGTGCCGCGGGAGCGGCCGGCGAGTGCCAGAAACGACTTGCATTAATAGAAAAAAGAGATTGTTTTTAGTAGGTTACCCGGAACTGAACTATTTAGATTAGGATAATTACTTACTTATTTTAAAAAAAAATGGTTAGGTTAGGTTAAAACTGTGACCTCCAGGAACGACTACATTATATAGAAAAAAAAATATGGAAAAAAACGCTACTAACTAAAAAAAAAGAATAGTTAATATTCATATTATTATAACCTGTTTAGAATTTGTCTTATTTGATTTTGCGTAAAAACTGTTATTCCAACTGAAATATTTGACTAAATAAAAAATGTTAAAAGTACTTGTTGGTAAACAAGTTATAGTTTAAACGTTCACTTCCCAAACATTAGGTTTGCGTTACAATTTTTTGTGAATTGATTTTTTGCTAAGTAATAATTTGGCAAATGAAATTATGCGAAAAATTTTTTGGGAAGTGAAAATTTGTCAAATGCCTTTCGGTCAAACAAGGGAGACCCATGAAAAATACCTAGAATTAATAAGGTATTTTTAAATGTTACAGTTCCATGCTGAGATACCTTTTGGCTTCGTACAGGACCAATTTAGTCTGATGTATATCTTTATTTTTATCTTGTTTTCTTTTTAAGTATATACTTTGTTTTATTGTTAATTTAATCATTTTGTTTTGCCCTGTAGATAAATAAATACTTTTTCTTTCTTTCTTACTTAACATCACGCCTATAATCCTCGAAGGGTTTGCAAAGGTGAACCTAATAGTACACCCACATTTTTAGTCCCACGTAACAGGGGGCGAGCTTATTGCCATCAACCAGCCACAAATCTAGACTCCGTGGCTGTCTACTGAGAAATTTCTCATAGAAAAAACTAATAACACTTTGGTCGACCCAGAAATCGAACCGAAGACCTCATGCTCAGCAGTCGCGCTTGCGACCACTAGACCAACGAGGCAGTCAACACAAATAATTCCCATGAATAAATACCTTCAGTATTAGACAGCCACATACATACATACATTGTTTTACTTGGCAAGCCACAAGTCCACACCGCTGCTTCGATTATAAACTATAAAATAGATTCGGAGTTCGTTCACCTCACGATACGAGTACCTATGTATAGTCTGTATGTATGTATGTGTTAACAATAACAATTGCTTGTGATCACTTCGGCACGATCAACCGACGGACCGACTTCTTATTGATAGAGAAGGAAAGAATGGATGTGATATCTTTGTTGTTCTTTCTTTTTAAAAGATCTTGTTGTAAAACTAAAAAGAACCAAGATTTTAAAGTAGATAGTTACTGACCTCATACATAATTTAGACATAAATAACCAATTTATGTGATAAAGAAATAAGACTCCAGCACGCGTAGCATGACCACCGTAGAAACGGGTTTTGTCGACGGAAGAATCGACAAAACGATGGATCAACAAAAGAAATCTGTCATTTTGTCGATTCTTCCGTCGACAAAACCCGTTTCTACGGTGGTTATGCTACGCGTGCAGGTAGGTACTTTTCCTAAAATCTAAGGTATTAGATAATAATTATTTGCAATAGAAGTACCTACCTATCTTTAATTCAAAATATTGATGTTCTATGTCAAAATTGTTGCTCTAATAAACTTAGGAAAAATAAACAGATTTGAAGAAAATTATATTTTCTCACAGATTATCGGCTCAATATAAAATAGTGGAACGTTGCCAAGCTATTACTAAAATAATATAATAGTCGAAACATAAATGTATTGAATATGAAGGGTAAACATATTTTGAAACCAAATTATAAGTAGTAACCTAACGGTAAAACACGGTAATATTTATTTTTAGTAGGTTCCATTCTCCAATTTTAGTAATTAATTAGTTTTTTAAACGGCTAACAGGTGATAGGTCAAAGCGTGCAAATTTCATACGGCTGTTGTGTTATTGTGATAAAAGTGTGTGTATAAGAAAAAATGTTTCTTTGGGAAAGTTGTTTGTTATCATGTGTACAATCACGTGTTTAAGTATCAGTCCACTAATTACCAGTCACCCTATATTTATAGTCAGTTACATAAAACGAATCATCAAACACTGGCAACACAAAAGTTTTTTTCAAGATGGCTGCTCTGTCTAATGTTCGGTAATTTTAAGATCTAAAATGAAATCTACCCCAATAGTGTTAACTTGCTTTTGTATAATAGTCCACGTGTTTGGCCAAACTTCATTTAGATATCTTAGTTACATGGGCACAACTTTTATGAGCTATCTGTCATCAATTTAAATTCAGTAATACACATAGGTTCTCTGAAAAATATCATAACGTATCGCTGACGGTTACCTGAATTTAAAAAAAAAAACATCTTACGATCAAACAGCTTATAATACCATATCCAGCTACATCACCTTCCGAACTCAATGTAAATAGGTAAGTACTTCTAAGTATCAAGGTATACCATCTGGCCCATGGCTTTGAAGCCCCGTGACGAATGTGATAATGGTCTTATTCGGTCGACTGTACAATGGAGAGCACGACTCATAACTAAGTCGTAATCACGACTTGAATATATTTAATTCAACGTAGATACTCGTAAAACCTGCCGTCGTGTTAAAGCTGCCAGTGGCGAAGACTCAATACAACTCGATTCCTACCGGCTTCCTTTTGAAAAAAGGCTCAGTGAGTATTCTACAGGGTGTAAACGGACCCTTCACGAAGCCGTCAACCAAGTATTATGTACATCAACCTAAGTAACTTTACGCAAAAAATTTTGCTGGGAAACGACTTTTTTTTTTGGGGTGATAAATCACGTTTTACGGTAAAACTCAATGTAACGCACTCAAAACATTGAGCTGATGGATGGATTGAATAGTACGGTGGTCGTGAAGGTATTTAAAGTAAAAATCTTACATTAGAAACATGTATTTTAAAAAAAATTGTGAAAAAGTTGGAACTTTGACCCCCAATATCTCCGTAACTAGAAGGTTCCCAGGTATGGTCTAGAACAAAAAAAATATCGTAATGACGGGGACAACAAGTACCTTTCGGCTTCGTTAAGGGTCTTTTTACACCCTTTATAATCACATTAAAAATATGTACCTACTCCGGCTCACCTCTTACAAAAATTGACCCTTCACTACTGAAAGCTTCTTAGTTTTGTGGCACCAACACTTGAGTTCAAAATGGAGAATTTGAAATTGAGAGCTTGTCAAACTCTTAGCAAATGTGATTTCTTTCAATGTAGCTCGCGAAAGTCTAAATTTATTTGCAAAAACGTAAGTGAATTTGAATTTTACGTACTACAACAAAATCAAACCATAAGTAACGCTAAAGTGAGACACCATCACTTTTCTTGTGAGTATGTACCGTCAACAACGAAAGTCGTTTAAGAATGCAATTTAAATAAGGTTAGGTACTTTAATCATGAAGCGTTTAAAAAGGGTGTTAATCGACTTTCTTTGCTGATCCTAGTTTCTACTTGGAAAACCGATATTGTAATCCACTCCACTTAGCGTACAGTTCTTTACGTCGTATTCATTAGATAACACAATTAATTTGCAGAACAAAACTGTTATTTAAATTTGCCTTTTCCGAAGCCACTTTAGAATATTCATGATAAACCTTTTATACACTATGGAACTAGAAGCTACACACACAAACATAGCATTAAAATATAATATACCTACTAGAATTTTTAGCAAAACTACGCAAAACAGGTCGTTTTTTATCTAAATGATTAAAATAGTCGATCAACAAACCTCAATGTCAAAAAATCTGAAGTATTTTTCACAGTTTTAGTTGTTCGATATTCAGGAACGATTATCACTAAAATACGTCATAAAAAAACCAGTTTGTTTTGATACCCACCGCAGTTCTCAACAACAACAGTAAAATTAAAACATTCTGATTTTTCAGTACCTAAATCACTTTAATTATTTTTACTACGTACAGTCAACAAAAGAGTGAAGTATCCAGTTGTAATATTTATATTTTTACTATTACTATATTGCCATAATTCATTATCTGTTATCGTTTGAATAACATATTTAAAAGCTGTTGGTCTTGTCCTAATTGAACGTGATCGTCGCGCGAACACGCGATTGTTTGTATGGATATTATGTCATACAAAATGCGGTTTGATTGGTCGCACATCATATTCAAAGAAATAGGTAAATGAGACAATCACCTATTCAAGTAAAAGCACTTTTATACTAGGACATGGGGTAAAGCTTAAGAACTCACTCTACAGTCTTTACTTCTTAGCAATCATTATTATTATTCCTTTATTCATACATTCATCTCAATTTTTTTTTTTTTTAATATTTCTTAAAAAAACACATATAAAAAGTAATGGTCTACCGATGTCGGGAACAGGGTCCAAACTACCGGCGGTTAGGGCTCCAGAGACAGGAACCTCAGAATGGGGGCCGTGTCGAGGAGTACTACCTTCTGAATCAGGCCCTTGAAATTTGTACGGTGTACTTAAAAAAGAATATTCTATCTATCTATCTACACATATTCTTGATCACAAAGCCTAAGGTGATTATATTGTTTTAAAGTACATAGTTGCACAATGAAGCATATTCCGCTTGCTGATTTTACCCTGAAAACTTGTCCCTTTGTTTGACTGTACCTGTAAAAAGCAGAGTTTAGCAACAAAATCCTCGTAAACAACGTACCTTCAGTAAAACTTGGCAAATAAAACGTTTACCTTTATTTTATTAGCAACAGCATCAAATACCTTGTTGTTTACTGGAGTTTCCTTCCTTACCTGAAACGAAAACAAAATAATTTTAATAATGGATTTCATTTTGACTACAATTGTCAAAAGTATCATTTAAAAGGAGGCTTTGATTGTACAAACGGAATGTTTTAATTTTGGTTTTATCTTTTAAGAGCACTGAAGTTTCTATCATAAAACATTTATGGCTTTCTGATTAACTAGTATTACTAAAATTATTGCACGGAGTCTGGATTTGGCCCGGTTTGATGATAATAGGCTATAGGCTAACACCTTATTACATGGATCTTAATCATATTGAGTGATTGAAGTGGATGGGAAATCATCAAATGACCTCTCCCGCTCTGTGCGGAGTGGAAGGGAGTGTCAGACTTGTACTTGGCTAAAACCCATCCATGTTCCTTCTTAGCTCTTTGTGTTCCAGGGCCGCAGTATCTCTTTCGAACAGTCCCGCAGAGTGTATGACTACCTTTACAGATCATAGTCGACATTAGGAATTCAAAACACAATATCTCTCAACTTCACATCGCTGACCTGAAGGCCACCGAAACCTAAATGAACCGCGTCACACTTGACAATTTCGACTACTAGAATATTCTAAGCTCTAACGAGCCCTTTAATTCCCTGAACTGCTCGTGGTTCCAGCGTAAGGTTGCGCGCAGACTAGACTGAATTAAAACAGACTCTATGAAAACAAGGATAGTGCGTGCAGTCAGAACAAAAGTCTCATAAAGTCAAAGTTTTACATCTCACACTTTTATTGCCACAAAATTATACACAAGCATTCACCAGTCACCACCTCTGCCTACCCTTCGGGAAATACAAGCGTCAGTCAGTCTGTGCACACGCACATCCAATGTATGATCTAGGGGCCTAAAATGGCCGCTTTAGCTGAACCATAACAGGATAATAATATGAATCTCAATCACATTAAAGTTCTTAAAAAAGTCTCAGACGCAGTTGATATTATGTGTTGTCAGTTTGTGGTAATTTTTTTCGAAAGTAACATAATCCATTTTATTTTCCTATTCTGATTCTGCTAAAGCGGCCATTTTAGGCACCCTGTACTTTCCCATGTAGCCTCACTGCAGCGTCAGTAAGGTCGCCCTCAATAAATAGGCATAAATCCAGACTCCGAGCTATTGAAAATGTGTTGGGAAAAACCTTATTACACTTTGGCCGTCATGGAAATCAAAACCCAGTAGCTGCAACCACATAAACAACGAGGCACTTCCAAGATTGAATTCAGTACATCAGTCTGATCCAGGGGGATCGTAAAACCCATAGCCCTGCTGTTTCCTATAAAAGTGCAATGCCTACAGCCTACACGTCAAAATGTGTGGAAGAGCAGATTAAAAAAAAATACTGATGAAAAATTTCTATGCCGGCCCCCAACATAGAAATTTTCAAATAGGGTTCTGATTGATAATTATACTGAATACACGGTAACCCTTTTTTTTTTCTTAGGCTTTTTTTTTACGGATTGGAAATCATCAAATGACTTCTCCCGCTCTGGGTGGAGTGGGAGGGAGTGTCAGACTCTTACTGACTAAAACCCATCCATGTTCCTTCATTGCCCTTTGTGTTCCAGGGCCACGGTATCTCTTTCGAACAGTCCCGCAGCCCCGGCAGA
Organism: Noctua pronuba; assembly: GCA_905220335.1. NCBI lineage: Eukaryota > Metazoa > Arthropoda > Insecta > Lepidoptera > Noctuidae > Noctua > Noctua pronuba. The sequence goes on from LR999908.1 coordinate 12,516,577, forward strand.
TGGTAACCCTTGGTGCGTTGTTGTCACTTCCAGCCCCTATAGTCAATATAGTAGCTCAAACTGTCGTTTCTTTGGTGTGCACACTGCCTAACAGGACTAACAGCCAATCACATAGTAATGGCTACTACAGAATTAATTGAAGCGCCCGCTTTAGCTCACTCGTTCAGTTCATTAATTTGATAGAGGCTGTACCATGTACCTACCTGCTTTGCTCTTGTCGATTGACAATAAAAAAGTAGCTAAGCTTTTTGGCACAATTTTGTTAAGAGTGTAAAAAAAAATTGTGAAATGGACCTAAAAATAGAGTATATCTTGATGGGAGAGGGTAGGCAGTCATATGTATTATGCCTGTCTGTCTGTTTGTTTCGGCTAAACTCCAAGTTCCGTCAAAATAGGTCCAGCCGGGACCAATTTTGACGGGACTTTTACTGGCAGATAGCTGAAGTTATAAAGAGTATCTTAGAAAATAAAATCCATGAAATAGTTAACAATTCCAATAGTTTCCAATTCTAATACCAATTCATAAAGGGTGTAAAAAGCCCCTTAACGAAAACGAAAACTACATATTCTGCCCATCATTGGGATCATTTTTTTCTTCTAGACAATGCCTGGGAAACCACAGGTTCTGGAGATATTCAAGAATTGGAACTTTGAGTTCCAATTTTTTCACAAGTTTTTTTTTTAAAACCACTTTTTAAGGTTTTAACTTCACTTTAATTAACTCCATGATCTGTTTACTTTTCAAGGCATCCATCAGCACTAAGTTTTGAGTGCGTAACATTGAGTTTTAACGTAAAACGTGTTTTTGCACCCAAAAAAAAAAATTGGTTTCCCAGCAATAATTTTTGCGTAGAGTTACTTAGTTTGATGTACAGTATGCTTGGTTGACGGCTTCGTGAAGGGTCCGTTTACACCCTGTATTTTTATAATAATTTCACTCGGACGAAGGTGGCGAGCAACTGCTTACAACACCAAAAATTTGAGGTACCTACATCAAATGAATTTCAAAACCATTTATGAAGTAAAATCAAAATCTAGACTTGTAATTCCGTCTGGTGTATAAAAGAACCTCAAATCCCTTCGTTCCACGTCATGACGTCAAATCCGTTTCTAGTAAGACCAATCAAATAATAAATCATTGTAATAATTGCTCATACAAAATGTTCTACAAAAAATTTCTATGTATGTGTATGGCAAAAACAACTATGAATGTCTGTCTATGGGTCAACAACCCTTTCATTTCATTATCCTACTGAGGTGTGGTAGGGTTGTCACCTTGTTAACCGCAAGTCGAGTACTTGTCCCGCACTTTAGTTAAAATTAATTTCCTAAGTAATAACAGTCACTCTACTCTTAGGTCGAGATCTATCAACGTTAGTTGGCACGGACTTTGGTTTTGACGTGTTCAGTGCTGCTTGTAGGCCACAATATCAGGCATTTTAAATAACCAAAGACATGGAAGCTTAGATATAAAGGGTGTTACAGGACCCTTTACGAAGCGTCAACCAAGCATTATGAACATCAAACTAAGTAACTTTACGCAAAAATTATTGCTGGGAAACGACTTTTTTTTTGGGGTGAAAAATCACGTTTTACGGTAGGACTATATGTAACGCACTCAAAACATTGTGCTGATTGGATAAATAGTACGGGGGTCGTGGAGGTGTAAAAATGTTATATTAAAAACATGTATTAAAAAAAAATCTTATGAAAATTTGGCCCCCAATATCTCCGTAACTAGAAGGTTAGGTATGATCTAGAACAAAAAAAAATATCGCAATGACGGAGAGAACAAGTGCCTTTCGGCTTCGTTAAGGTCTGGTCCTTTAGAATCGTGAAACCCAGAAATCCTAATTCAAAGCACTAAAGCCGGCTTGATTTACTCAAGAAACGCGAATCTGCACGAATTTCAAGATGCCTAAGTGAGACGTAAAGTATCTCGACAGTAAATAAAGTTACGAAGTTCTTGAGAACTGTTCCTTTATGCAAAGTAATCAGTAACTTGAGTCTATTTTTCGTTGTTTGATAAATGGGGGCTAGGCTAGGCTTTTAGAAAGTTTGGTGTCACTTTCATTTGATAGATTTCTGAGAATCATTAGGGGAAAATGTTACCTTACCTGGTAATCTCTTAACCGTTTGCGGGCCGAGGTTGGCCGCTGTAGAAATGATTTGGCCAAATGGGGTATCATCGACCCGTCCCAAATACGTATAGTGTGGAGCCCCTCTGCAAGATATGCCCCACCTCCTTTCTTGCCCATCTTGCACAACCACCTGCACCTTCCAGGATTTAAACGAAGCCAATGATAGAGCTGTGCAGGTGGCAATATACTGGTCGGGTATTATTTGAGTCTATCGACACGCAAAGTGAAACCTTAACTGGTATGATGGTAAGGTAAGGTTCACCATCTTGAAATATGTATTATTCCTACTTCTAAAGATATCTAAAGTTTGAAAGTATTACATAACACATAACATCACGCCTGTAATCCCCGAAGGGTTCGGTCTGTCTCCCACTGTGCTCTGCCTACCCACTATTGCACGGTACGATAGTAATGAGACAGAACGGCGGCGTCATGCGGCTAACAGCTGATAGGTAACAGGCGCGCGCGCACGAATTTCATACATACGGCTGTTGTGTTATTGGGATAAAAGTGAACGAGTAGGTATAAAAAATGCGCCTTTGGGAAAGTTGTTTGTTATCATGAGTACAATCACGTGTTTAAGTATCGGTCACTAATTACCAGTCACCCTGTATGATTTCATTTATTTTAATTTAGCCAACTGTCAAAACACCTTGTTCAAGTGACATCCCTAGACAAGTCCGTCTGCGCACTCATTAACATGTACACTGACGTCGCCTGAAGGCATACACTTGAAACATGTACTAATATTATACTACTATACAATCATCATCATCTGCCTAGCCTTTTCCCAACTATGTTGGGGTTGGCTTCCAGTCTAACCGGATGCAGCTGAATACCAGTATTTTACATGGAGCGACTGCCTATCGGACCTCCACAACCCAGTTAGTACTGGGTAATACGATACCCCTTGGTAAGACTGGTTGTCAGACTTTTTGGGCCACTGACTACCTAACGACTGTCAAAGATCTACAAATGACAGCCGGGATCAACGGCTTAACGTGCTTTCCGAGGCACGGAGGAATCTCGGTATGTAACTACTATACAATATACATGACTAAAAATAGTGCTAACATCGCTGTATACGAGTACTTTACAACATTTATGAAAGTCTAGGTGACATGTATAGCTCGTTTCGTAAATTATTGAGTAAGGAAGTAATTTGAAAATTTTAATTGGACTACCTCGTTGGTCTAGTTTTCGCAAGCGCGACCGCTGACCATGAGATCCTGTGTTCGATTCCCATATCGGGCAAAGTGTTATTGGGTAAAACTTTTGAAACCTTATTGAATGCCGAAACAAGAACGAAATAATAAAGGGTGTAAAGCCGGGACCAACGGCTTAACGTGCTTTCTGAGGCACGGAGGAAACTCGGTATGTAATGGGTGGACAGCCAGCCACAGACCAACCTAGGCAAGCGCGGCTTAACCTAAAGAACGATCCGAGCGGCTGTTATTATTTAGCCACGAGCTACAATGTACGACTATGACGCTATAATGTATTATATATTGATAATGTCAATTTTATATTATTACTGATGTACAGAAGAGCGATGTTAGCAGGAACAAACATTTAGTTTCTAAACTAAACATAGTTCCTTCTACTATTTTATAAATAACCCATTAACACGTGTAGTTTAATATAAGCATGTTGTAACCACAATGTTTATACGGGAGAATTGGCGCCATTTACGTATGGTGGCCAGCTGTGAGAAAACCGCAAGATACACTCAGAAACGACGCATTGTTTGTGCATCAACTAGTAACAAATAGCTTAATACGGCCTTAAACGGCCAGAGCAGTCTTGTACTGCGAGAGCGGTTTTATACAGCCAGAGCAGTCTTGTACTGCGAGAACGGTTTTAGGCGCAAATAACACAGAAACGGCGGCGCAGGCGTGGAATTTATAAGGAAACGAAAGAACGGCGTGCCTGCGCCGCGCCGCTTGAGTGTAATTCACGACACGTCGCCTACGTACATTTTGTATGAAAATGTTTTAAAGCGGCATCATGCCTGCACCGCGCTCTAACCTAACGCCGTTTCTGTATAATTCGCGCCTTATACGGCCAGAGCAATCTTGTACTGCGAGACCGGTCTTATACGGCTAAAGCAGTCTTAAACGCCTAGAGTAGTCTTTGCTATAGCACCTCTAAAAGGAAGGAAACTTATGTTCTATTTTAGATAGGGACAGTAAGGTTGAAGGGAAGTCCATTCAGTGGACGCGTTTTTATTGCTGAAATGTTGATGATGATGACCACTTATTTGAAATGGTAAAGCAAAATGTCCTCTCTAACAAATGAAGTAGAGGGGGATTTTCAATGAGCCCTTTGTAAACGGATGGCTATAGTTCTGTTCAAACTTTATGACGGCTCGGAAGTTAGCTGCAAGTGACGGTCTGCGCAAGTATTATGGGGGCTCGGAACAGTAAAGCTGCGCAGAACACAATAGGGAATATGCATGTATTTTTTTCTTCACTAAAATAAATAAAATATAATAAATAGTAAGTACTATCAACCCAAGAAAATAATTAAAAGTTAAGTTCAACTACTGCTTGTCGCTCAAAAAAAAAAATTAAACTCCTACAATTTTCTACGACAGTTCAAACGTCCGTGACTGTCGCGGCCATTCATGTCATGTTATGTGACGTCACTAACCTCTATCTGCCATGTTTACATCTAAGTTTTTACCCTTAATATATAAATTTTATTAATTGAATATGCTTTATTCAATCAAACATTGCAATAACAATATTATAATAAAATCTTAGAGAAACTTTAAGTACTTTTCAAATAAAAGTGTTTTTTTGACACATAGACACATAGAAGGACGATGCGTTTTGAGTTTGCGTTCCGTTTCACCAAAAACACGCTACATAAAATATTAAATTGTAAAATAAGTGTTGTATTAGAAAGTTAAACATGTGTACCACAAAGTTTTTATGGACCAATACAAGGCATTTTTAAGAAATAAAAACAGTTTTGTATTTCTTGCATATTCCCTATTCTTGTATTCATGCATGGTCTTGGCTGTATTATGCGCAGACTGTCACTCGTAGCTAACTTCCAATCCGCCATATAGTTTGATCAGAACTATACTCGTGGCCAAATCAGAGCGGCAAAATTACGATAGCAATTTTTCTTTTTTTTTTGTTATTATACGTGTATAATATAAACCACACGTGTGCTCTAATATTTATTACGCAAATATGGACAGCCTCACAATTATTTTTTCAATACATAAGGACTGGTATTGAAATATTTTTAATGGCTTTAAATTGTATAGGCGAGTTTTTTATATGAGCTTTCAATCAAAAGCTCGTTTGGTTAAATGATTTAATATGGCAAATTGATATGTATCGGGAGTTTTATATATTATGTGTTGTGTTATGAATATATACGACATACTTATGTACCAGTATTACGATGAGTTAATAAGAATTGAGGTAGGTACAAGTTTTTATGAAGTAGCTCATAAAAAATTAAGGCATATTTGTTAACTTTTTTGAAGTAACATAACATCACGCCTGTACCATCCCCGAAGGGTAAGGCAGAGGTGTACCTAATAGTACACCCTTGCCAGTTATGTTTAAGCCCCATGTAATAGGGGGCGAGTCTATTGCGATCAACTAGGCACAAATCCAGACTCTACTAAGGCGCAAATTACAGAGAAACTTAGTAAGGTGAAGGCGCGGCGCAGTCAAGATGCCGCTTCAAAACGTTTTCATACAAAATGTACGTAGGCGACGTGTCGTGAATTGGCGCAGCGCGGGCATGGAATTTATAAGGAAACGAAAGAACGGCATGCCTGCGCCGCGCCGCCGTCGCTTGAGTGTAATTCACGACACGTCGCCTACGTACATTTTGTATGACACCGTTTTGAAGCGGCATCATGCCTGCGTCGCGCCGTACGCCGTTTTTGTGTAATTCGCGCCTAACAAAAACTTACTAGTTCTTTGCACGGACTGGGAATCGAACCCAGGGACAGCTACACTCTTTATCAGCGGGGTAAGGACTGAACAGATTGGATTGGATATTATTAAAACTAATACGAAGATGTTATGTTGGCGACATGAAAATGTTACAGACAGACACAGTGAGATACTTTTGCATTTATAATGTAAGTATGTATTGATCACAGATTGCCCACACCACTCACTTAGCTAGGCAATAAATTGCCCACTTCAATCAACGGAGCCTATATCAAGCTTTTTCTAGGTATAAAATTCTCCACTTAACGTAATGAAAAGCTACTTGATCACTACATACATAAGCGTTAGGTACTACGGTACTAAGGGATACGGCAGACGTACCAAAGGTCTATTCAAGTCCTTGTTTTTGGGTTATTTCTTCTTAAGTGAATATCAACTTTACTTGGGTAAAAATAAAGTTGATGTAAAAATAACTGGTACATACTAAACTTATACTGTCACTTACGGGATATCTTCCGTGATTATTCATTATTTTGATCGGGAGCTCAAGGCAGAGGTGTACCTACCTAATAGTGCACCCAGATTTCGCCAGTTAAAGCTTAAGCCGCATGGAATAGGGGCCGAGCCTATTGCCATCAACCGGGCACAAAATTTCATGATTTTGGGCTCCCGATATTTCGACGCTGATCGGGAGTTCAAAATACAAACTCAAACTCAGAACTCAAAGTGTTTATTGCATTCATGTGTACATTTAGTTGTTACATAAAATTTCCGTAAGTTCCAACATGAAACCCGGTTAGGGCACAGCAACATAATATTGGACAAAACAAGCACATAATGAACAATCACGGAAGATATCCCGTAAGTGACAGTATAAGTTTAGTTGTAAACCGTGAAAGCTTAAAACAGTGTTAGTACTGTATACTATTGATAAAGTCGAGTTTTTTTTTCAACTTATGTATGTATTAAAGTTGTCTTTACTGTTACTGACAGCCAGTAGTATCCCACTGCTGGGCAAAGGCCTCTTCCCATGACTTCAAGTTCCTCTAATTCTTGGCCAATCTGACCCGCTGGTCTTTCCAAAACTGCATATTTGTTTACACGTTTGGGAACTAAATCGAAAACATAGTTTAGAGACTCATCTTAGCATATTTGGCATGAACTATTGTCGCAATGGAGACACAATAGGTCGTTAAGTTGTTAAAATAAACGTTGCTATATTAGCGAGAGTAACTGCGGAATACAAAGTGTGTATGGTCTGTAATAAAACCATAGAGTAACCGTAACAACGTTTTAATAAGGCGGACATAGGCAATGTCGATATTGAAAGGTCTATAGATATAATTATGTCGCATAAGTATAGGCTAAAGAAGCCTAGTCTCACTGTCCCACAGAAGTGGGACCAGGCTAGCTGCTAGCTCCTCGGCCCAGTGTGGATTGGTAGATGTGACATGTCTTAAATTTGTTGGATCTAGGACATGACAGTTTCCTCAAGATGTTTTCTTTCACCGTTTTGGCAGTGGTGATGAATTAAATTACATAAAATGATGCGCCTGCCTGGGTTCGAACAACCTATAAGTCGGGACTATTACCTTTGCCAGAAATATATTTGTAAATATAAATAGCACAAGAGCTCATTCATGGCTAAATAACAGCCGCTCGGGTCGATCTTTAGATTAAACCGCGCTTGCCTAGATTGGTCCGTGGATGGGTGCCCACCCATTTCATACCGAGTTTCCTCCGTGCCTAGGGAAGCACTTAAGCCGTTCGCCCGGCTGTTATTTATAGATCTTTGACAGTCGTTTCAGGTAGTCAGTGGCCCGAAAGTCTGACAACCAATCTTACCAAAGAGTATTGTATTACCCACTACTAACTGGATTTTAAAGGTCAGATAGGCACTCGCTCCAAGTAAAATACTGATATTCAGCTGCATTCGGTTAGACTGGAGGCCGACCCCAACATAGTTGGAAAAATGCTAGGCAGATGCTGATGATAAATAGCACAACGAAGACCAGATAGAAAGAAAAAATATTTAATTGACGCAAAGACACGACGCGCATACAAAATCACATAAAAATAAAATAAACAATAAACATACAACGCATAACAAATATGTAAATATAACAGGCGGAACAAAAACAGTTGACAGCTTGCACGTCGTGACTGCGACAAGCAGGTTACCACTCAGCATGATGCTCAAGGAAAAATCCAAAGAGCCATGGAAAAATCATCAAAAGGTTGAACAGAAAAAATTTGCCGCCGAAACGCCTTTTCTAAATTCAAACTACCTCACATAACCCGTTCACTGCCACTCGAAGTCCGTCTTTTCATATCTCACAATCCCACGCCAATTCCGACCAAGTAAAGAAAAAGATGCCATAGCAAGAATCTCATATAGCGATAAAACTCGAGCAAAAAACCCATCGATTCATGGGAAAGTGACCCCTGTCCCTTTCTACTGGGTACTTTAGTAACCGGTCCCATTGACCACGGACAAGAATTCCCATGACGAGAACGTTGACGTAAGTAATAATGTCAATAATGAGAAAAAGTAAAAAGACATGAGTGTCGCGATCGAAGGGTTAATTGTTTCTTTACGTAATTTTTGTTTCGTGGTTACCAATTGGTAATTAACAATACGTAAGATTTTGTGATTGAGTCATTATCTTTTTTTTGGGAAAGAAAAAGTTGTCAAAGTAAGTTTTTTGGTAAGAGGTAAAAAGGTCTCAAATATTTTTACCAACTTTTAACATATCAACATGTTGTGAAGCAGCTTATGAGAATAAAAGACACATAATTTAACAGAAAAATCAGTGGACATAAACACACATACAAAATATAACATCACGCCTATAATCCTCGAAGGGATGGGACAGGTAATAGTTCACCCACATTTCGCCAATTTAAGTCCCATTCAATAGAGGGGCAATGCACTTCAATTAATATAGCGAAAAACTCACATCAGGCAATTTTAACGAATATATTTTCAACTATTCATCGAAACATAATTGGTTCAGTAGTTAACGTTAAATTCATAACATTCGACAATGCGGGAACGATTGCCTGCCGCCATTGAAGCGAACTGGACGCGTTCAATTTAAATGCAATTTTTGTTCCGTCCATATTGTGTCCGATTTAATTTTGCGCTGTATTTCTTTTTGTTTGTTTTTTTCTTTTGCTATCTATTTGCTGCTGTTGTATCTATAAACAATCCAAAATTATATTTTGACAGAATAGGTGAATCTGAGCTGTAACATTGCAGGCGTATGCTCGGAAAGTGAGGGAGCACCGTAACAATTTCAAACTCAAACTCAAAACATAATCACAGGCAGTTCGAACAGGTTACTTTCGAATAATAAGTCATGATAACTTAACATGATCAGACAAAATTCAATGGTAATGATGAAGCTCAAAATAAGTCTTCAGTATCGTCCTCATTTATCCTACGGTACCAGAGTGGAAAGTTCCTCATCTTGCGTAAAAAGGGGGATCCTCTGACCAGATGAGTTTTGTGTCTAACGGCAGTTTGTGAGGCAGTTTTATTTATCCTGATCTAGTGGATGCTCCGTTTCAACGATATAGGATTTGTGTGACTTATAGTATGAGGCACAGTTCGTGAATAATAGCGTCGCAGCTGCTGCCAATCCAAGAACGAAATTTAATAAAAATTTGAAACATTCCAACCCTATTATTTCCTACGCAAAAATGGCAGTACGTATTAGCAACAAAAAGAAAAAACCTCACATCATCTTCAACACATTTACACTATCACACTCTCATGAAACAGGTCCCAAGAGTAATATAACCGAATAAGTTGAGGAGCTCCCGATTGCCACCCAGTTGAGGAAGAAATGCCCCGCTTCTTGATTTGATGGGATTTTTTTCAAATCGATCCGAAGTCTAAACTGTGGGCCTAGCACGAACGCGCGAAGTCAACAAAACGTAAATTTGAACGAATTAAAAATAGTCCTCTCACACATAATATTATCTAGTGATAGTTTTACGAGTTGACTGCCGAGGTGACGAGTAATAAAAGAATGGAAGAAGACGACTTGCTGAGCAGAGCCCATTTGGATGAAATTTGGCAAACAGATCGTTTCTAACCTGGATGTAGGACATAGGATACTCTTTATCCCGGTAAAACGATTCCGTGGGACAGTTACAGAGCTCCACGTAGGCGAAAACGCAGCATAAGTTAGTGAAAAATAACTGGCAAAGGACTGTACGTCGTGTGTTCGTACTAGGGTCTCTGTAGTAGGTAATCTTACGCCATTTTCAGAAATTCCGTGACATGAATATAATTATTTCACCCTCAAAAAAATGGCACCGCTTTGCAATATGCCATTAATTCATTCGAATGCAAATTGCTTTGCCCTTTTTTGATCGAGTTGTTGGAGTATCGATTCTTATTCGATTTTTTAAATAATGTAGTGGAAACTCTCGATTTATTTTGGACTGAATCACAATAATTGATGACTCAACTTCGAAGATTAACCATCAGATATTGTTTGGAATTACTTATCACTTTTATCGATTAATTATCGTTGTCTTAATTCAGTTCAATCATGTGACAAAAGGCAACTTTCTTATTTCGATAGCACTGTGAAACATTCAAACCATTACTCTCTTCTTTCAGCCCTATTTTTCATATTAAAAAAAAAGAATTAAGTCATCGAATTAAAACCAGTCAAGTCTCCGTGAGAATCGCCCTTAATACCGTCGGCAGAACAAAAAAGCCTGTTGCATCAGAACCACGAGACGATAACAACAAAAACTAACATAGTACACAAGCAGTTTCATTGAGAAATGCCCTATATTTCACACACTTTACGTAACCGGCAATACGAACGGAATTGCGACACTATCTCGACAACATAATACATTGCTAGTTTTTATAGCAAAATCATTCTCACAGACTGCATAAAAACAGCAGTAGAAGCCAAACAAAAGAGTACAGTTTTGAATGAGTGAGTTTCTGGATAGTGCAAGCCAGGAGTTTGGTTACACGCAAGCGTAACGAAGCATCCAGAGACAATTCCTAAGATGCAAATGAAGGAGGAAACGAAATTAAACCAAGTGGCTGAGTTATTTATGTTGCAAGAGTCCCAGTTAAGATTTATAGATTATTTCTTAGAAGAATGAAGTCATTTGAAGAAAATGGAGGTATTTTGAGATGGTTATACCATCTCAAAATACCTCCATTTTCTTCTTATAGCTTTACCTTCGTATAGAACAGGTAGTGGAGCAGTTAATTTTTTTTAATTTAAAGTTAATTTCAGGATCAAGGCTCTAAAAGGGAGGGTCCCTTTTGAGGTTCACTTCTCAATATCGCAAGTATCTTTAGATATTATCGACACCTGCAAGGAATAACATCGTAACTCAGTTTTAGGCAATTTTGAGTTACAATCGTATTTATGCTGTACAAAAAATGATGATTTTTTTGCACTCACCCCTGCGGCTAAATTCCTTTATTTTATTTACGTAAAGATATTTAGCTAGTCGTATCTCGTTCAATCGCCACCTAAGGAAACACAACATATCAATTTTTTTTAAACTTTCCGTACACAAAAAAAATACAGGCAATTCTGTACCAGTCAACCAAGGGTGGTGGAGAAATAACATGGCAGGTCTTTAAAACGAAGGGGAAAAAAAACTAAAGATATAATGGACTTTGACGTCTCATAATTATATTGATGACAGCAGCTGTATTTTCAATAAAAAATACAGGGTGTATGGGACATCGACGCGCAAACTGTAGCCATGAATTCGGAGATTCTAGGCCCACAGCGGCCAAATCTTTCGTCGGTTATTTATTTCCGCGTCTATGTCCCGTATATCAAACAATAAAAATACGTTAGATTTTCATCACAAATCAACACCTTACTATACGAGAACAATACTCTTAGAAATCAACGTTCGTATTACAATCATACTGTGGAACAAGGCCGATGCAAAGAGCACTCGTATTATTCGACCGTCCGTGACATATCCAAGTAATATGACCTTTTGGGTATGCGGTATCTTCAGGCTCATATTCCTTTGCAGTATAAGCAAGAATGTCAGTGGTATTTTGCTCATCATGCAGTATTATTCTCGCAGTACGCGTTTTTGTGCCACCTACAATGGAAAATAGAATGGTTTTGAATGTTGCTCCAATTTTAATAAACCTGGCTTAGAATTTTTGAATTAAATAGAAGTTTTGAGTATGAATGTAGGTGGCTGTAAGAATAAGGTACAACCAAAGAAACGACGGATGGACCATGTGAAGGATGCTATGGCTAGAAAGGAGGTGACTGCTGAGATGATGAGGTATAGAGAAGTATGGACGAAGACATGCTGCGCCGACCCCAAATAAAATGGGAGAATGATGCTGGCCGCTTAGAATTTGTTCAAAAATTTTTTTTCTGAAATTCGAATGTTGGGGTCTTAGCGGTTAGCAAATGATCAGCTCAATTCAAGTTAATTCGAATAAATCAGTCGTGCTTATATTGATAATAATCATACTTGACAAGGAAGTAGGACAACAGTGATGGCAGTCACTATGGTAATATGATATGACATAGTACGTAAGAGTTCTAGTTCAATGAGGATCAACACGTCTTGATGTCATAGTTCACGAACACACGGTCAATGACGATACCATTACACAAGGCTAAATATGTATAAAAAGTTCCTATCATGTTTACAAACAGTTAAATATTTTTAATATACGGTATACAAAGAAATGAATCGCATGTGATTAAAAATAATGATGAACATGAATGTTGATGGACGGAAAGGGAGAGGAAGACCAAGGAAACGATGGATGGATTGTGTGAGGAATGATATGAAAGAAAAAGGAGTATATGATAGCGTGACGGTTGACAGGGGAGAATGGAAGAAAAAAACGTGTTGCGCCGACCCTAAGTAACATGGGACAAAGGCAGGAAGATGATGATGCAAAGAAACGGAAGTGGGCACAGGCAGGCTACTAAATTATGCCGAAGATCAGGCCATAGATGAGTTAGAAAACTAAGAATTTCACAGTCGGCCAGCGATAATAATGATGAAAAAGTCAAAAACTAATGGGAAATACCGGAAAGCTTAATGTCAATCCCATTCAAAGTAGTTATAGATATACGAAACGATTTAAAAGTTATTGCCACTTGTCTGGCTCGCCGATGTGAGGTAGACCGACCATATTACATTATATTCTGTTGCATATTAGAAAAAAATGCATTGAAATCTTGTTTTATATCCGTCTACAATTTTTTGTTGAAAAACGTGAAATATACTCACGTTTTTCACCTTTACCATTCAAACTTTGTACCAGAAACTATTTCATACATACTAACAATTTTAAGGTGTATTGGTATGTGTGTATAAAAACCATTCATTACATGCCGAAATCTCCCCGTGCCTCGGATAGCTAGTCCCGGCTATCATCTGTAGATATGTTGACAGTCGTTGTATCCATACCGACTGTCAAACATCTAAAGTTTGAGTCTCACAAACAATCTTTCCAAGAAGTTACGTGTTACCAAGTTACTGGGTATGGAGGCTAGATAGGCAGTCGCTCCATGTAAAATACTGGTATTCTACTGCATCCGGTAAGACTAGTCCGACTGCCGACTCGAGCATGGTTGGCCTTTCCTGCCTAGCCTTTAAAACACTTCGTATTCTCATCGTCCATGACATATTCCCAGCAACCCGACCCTTACGGAATGCGGTATCTCAGCATCTGACAGGTTTGTTGCGAAACCGACGTTTGACGCTTAAAGCGGATTTAGAGCAGCGGTGTCCTCTGCCATATTAATGTTTAGTTTTGTTTGTGGGATGTCGGTAGCGCTGAAGCGGCTTTTATGGTACAGTTAAGTCTGTGTAAACGCCGGGAGGGGACGTCCTAATAGGAGATACACTGACTTTATTGGTGACGTTCTCCAGAAAAGGTGAGGTTCGTATAGTCCTCGCTACCAGGTGGAGTGTATCATCAGATGTATAAACCTGGACGAAGCACGAGATATATGTAAGAATCGTACCAGGTGGCCTTTAGCTTACCCCCATGGGGACAACGTGTGAGTTTATGTATGTATATTACAGTAGTAGTTACTAAACTGCCCTACCTTTAATTGTTTATCAAACGTTTCATTTAGTAGATGACGAATTTCTTTGAAGTTTGTCGAGTGTTACTAGTTGTAATTTCTTTCTTGACTTGAGTTGGAGTTTGAAAAGGGCAAGAACAGAAAAAAAAGGTCAATTAGGTAACTACCACTTATAACTTTCAGTCCAGTTTCACAAACTCAATAATCTTCCCTCATAAATGTTCACAAAGTTCTGGCTATTTAATGTTCCGAGAATTTTAAACGGGCTACAGGAGCAAATGACCCAAGATATTAGGCAACTACCTATTTACTTGAGAAATAAGAGATCAGACAAAATTGTATACTATAATAATTAAGAAATTATACATCTGAAGGTCAAAAAAAGTACTTCAATCTTGTAAGATAAGATAGCCTTAAAAACCCAAATATTACTACTATCGATAACGCTACAAATTCAAAGAATCTCAAAAACAAAAACACTGGCCACCAAAATAAAGAATTCCACAGAAAAAAAAACAAAACACAAGCACAAAAAAAGTAAACCGTACGTCACGGCGACATTACCCCTCCAGGCGTAATCCCCATAAAATTTGCGCAAACGCGGGAAAAGCTGCAACTTTAGCCATTCATAAACTCAGGGAGCCATGAATGAGTTAGTAGGGCGGAGAGCGTAGATCGCAGCACACCCATTTATTACAACACCATGTATATTAGAATGGGGGTGTAAATCTGACGGGTTGCAATTGGGACCAAAAGTTGGTGTGTTATTGTCGGTTGTCGCTTCATCGCGAGGGTTTTGTAGGAGTTTCAGGTTATAGGCAGGTTCAGAAATTGTTTCTTTTACGATTTCAGACGTGGGATGAGTTACTCTTCCAAGAGTTCATTTAATTTTTACGGTCAGTAGTGTCATAAGGATTTTGGTAAAGTTGAGGCATTCGAAAGTTTTGCAGGATCTTGAAAAATTTCAAAAATTTCTTGAATGCTGCGAAACTGTTCCAGCTAACGACCAATCCCGCTGCATATGATGTAGGTGTAGGTATGAGCAAACGGAACGAGCTCGAAAATTTGAGCACCTCGCCTGGGATAAGTCAGATTTTCTTTTAACAGCCTAAATCTACGACACTGGCAGAATCAAAGGGGGTTCATGGATCACGTAGCCCTATCACTTGCCAGGAGTCAATGAATCAACTTAGCCTGCCGCATTCCTCTGCTGGACATATCCCTCTCCAAAGATAAAAAAAACTACATATATCCCTCTCCAAAGATAAAAAAAACTACATATATCCCTCTCCAAAGATGCGCCACAAGACACCACCCATACCGTCTGACCTATCCACATATTTATATTTGATGGTCGATATCCCAGCTGGTCGGTGGGCATCCAGAGTGACCAATGGAACCTGTGTACAGGATGTACTGGCGTCTATTCACAGTCCCTTTTAACGACTGCCTCAACTGAACTTAAATCAGTCACTGATACTTCCTCCCATAAAGTTGACTGCAGCCAACAATACAACCGCTAGTAAATTCAGGAATGTCGTTAAAACTATAAATAGTGAACTGCGAAATACTTAGTGTCGTTACAGTACTCTTAAGGAGCAATAAGGATCAGAATACTCTATTTGAGTAAACTGATTCTGAAATGACTTTTGACGGGAAAATTTAAGAATTGGGACTACTTTTGGTTATAAAAGTCCCCTAACAATATTTTTTATTCTGGATCATATATGGGAACCTTCTAGTTATGGAGATATAAGAGGTCAAAGCTAAAACTTTTACACATTTGTTTTTAAATTTAATTGTTTTATGTTGTAACTTTACTTTAAATACCTCCTTGACACCTGTATGTACAATGTTTTGAGTGCGTAACATTGAGTCCTAACATGTCATTGTTCACCCAAAAAATAAGTAATTTCCCAGCAATAATTTTTGCACAGCGTTAGTTACTTTGATGTACAGTGGGCTTACTATGAGTTTGAAATGTATTATTCGATATCGAATACTATCACCCTGTCTCTTTCATATTCATCGACTGCTTTACGACACGAGAAGTATATCCGATAGTTTTCGATATCGAGGACAGTTTTCACAAACTCATAGTAACGGCACTGAATGCTTGGTTCACGGCTTCGTGAAGGGTCCGTTTACACCTTGTATTTATGAGATGAATATGAATCTTCAGGTAAGATTTAATCAGATGAAGTATATTTTACACTTCATATTAGTAACTTTTCGAGCATCTAGATACAGGATGCGTGTAGAACCTAATCGCTGCAAGCAAAGTTTAAAACTGGCCACCAAAGCCACCTTGAGACTTAATAGCATGGTAATCAAGAACCTCTATTCTATTCTAACCTCTGTGCAAATTATTCGAGGACCTAAGTAATTGCCATATTTTAAGAATGATAAAGAATAAAGATAGTATTATCATGACAGGAATTTCCCCGCAGATATCTATGAATGATTAACTTCATTGCATCATCCCGTCTTTATCAAATATGCAGGACCTCCGGAACTGACAGTGAGTCCTGTCAAACTGTCATACCAGGCAATTAATGTACGGGTGATAAATTAAGGTAATGATTAAGTGACTTGATAATCTCACAGCACCGAAAATAAACTTCAGATATTACCGTTCAATCTATAAATCTATACAAATAAGTAAAATTGAAGTGTCTTTTTGTAATATTAAAATAACAGCTTTTTAATTGCATATGAAATTATATACGGCACTTATGACAAAAACATTTTTTTTTTCAATTTTTGTCTGTCGGTCTGTCTGTTTGTTGCGGCTAATCTCCGTAACGGTTGAACCGATTTTGACGGGACTTTTACTGACATATAGCTGTTGTAAGGTCTTAGGCTACTTACTTATTACTTTATTTTAGAAAAAAAATTGGGTTCCGTGCAAAAAAATTTAAATCTTTGAGATTATTAACAAAATCCGATTCAAAAATGGAAGTAATATTTTTTATAATAATTTCAAGCGAACTAAGGTCGCGGGCAACAGCTAGTTTCATAATAAACCAACATTAATTGACATTCAAAAACTGCAATTCAATTATGTAAAAACTTTAAATTAACTTGGGTCTTGGCTTACGTAATCGGTAAGTAGTCATATAGGTTTCGTATTAACCAGTAAATGCTTGCGAGAAAGTGGTGAGACCAGTCTTGGGAACTCACACTCACACTCAGTCACTCACTGATGACAAATGTCACAGATCGAGTCGCCGTCGGAGATTATTAGTGTCAGTGAAACCGACCTACGATACGATACGACACAACTAAGAAGTTTCATAGGAAAAACACGTAAAACACGACTATTTCTGAAAGAATTCGGTTAAAGACAGTGAGCATATTAGAAGCAGTTGTCTCTTAAGATAGAACAAAAGAACTATTTCTATTATTTAATAAAAAACAGAACTTGTTTTGAATTTTAAGTTGTTCGAAAACTTTTTGACCACTTTGACCATAAAATTGTAAAGTTTCGCAACGAACAAATCATAATCAAATTAAATAATTGTTAATTTCGAACAACAAGGTCCATAATGGGATAGTGAATAAGTAGCAAAAATAATAATTAAATCATTACATCAATTTTGTGACATGATTTTATGCTAACACAACTACTTTAGTGTATAGACAATAAATATGCGCTGTGTCTAAACGGACTAAGGCACTGACGGAGTCGAGTGAAAATGAGCGACCACAAGTTTTGGTCACCGTACAACGATGTAACCTTTAACTTGTGTCGTGTTAAACGTCCTTGATAAGTTTTCACTTGGATATATACTGCAATATGTCACTGACACTTGAGAAGTTGAGATTATTCGTATCTGTTTCTTATCATAAGATTAATGTTTATAGATATAGTGATAGATTGTTGGAAGAAAAACCTATTTGTTTATTAGTTTTATCGTGGCTGAGTTTCGCTAAGTGGGTGTATACTTGAGGTATTGTATGATTAAATAGGTGCATACGCATCATTGGACTGATGCATGATTCAGATCGCTTAACAGTCGAGGGTTAGTTTGTTTTAAAATTCATAAAATACAAAATTAGTTATCATGATCATCTGCCTAGCCTTTTCCCAACTATATTGGGGTCGGCCTCCAGTGTAACCGGATGCAGCTGAATACCAGCATATCACGTGGAGCGACTGCCTATCTGACCTCCACGACCCAGTAAGTACTGGGTAATACGATACCCCTTGGTAAGACTGGTTGTCAAACTTTTTGGGCCACTGACTACCTAACGACTGTCAAAGATCAACAAATGACACCCGGGACCAACGGTTTAACGTGCTTTCCGAGGCACGGAAGAAACTCGGTATGTAATGGGGGGTCACCCATCCACAGACCAACCTAGGCAAGCACGTCTTAACCTAAAGATCGACCCGAGCGGCTGTTATTATTTAGCCACGAGCTCCTCCATACAAATACAAAATTAGTTATCATTGATAACAAGTAATGTAACTGTAATTATGTTGTATAATTATCTCGTTGCAATTAATCGTTTAATCAACACATGTAATTAACCATATAAAATTATTTTGGAATTCGGCAAACAATTAATCAATTTTACAATTTAGATGATTGAGTGAAAAGTAAACAGATTAAAGTTGGAATGAATGTTCATTGGTGTTGTAGAAAAAAATGTATTGTGACCAGTCTTTATAATATTAGTGAAATTTGGTTTAATCTAGAAGTAAACTAATACCATAATATGTATATTATGTACCTATGTATGCTCTCAAAAGTAGTGTAACAATCAGAGCATGATTTTTTGTGATCGGTGTATCCAGAGATTACCTTTGAAGCTTTCACGGTTTATAACAGACTAAACTTATACTGTCACTTACGGGATATCTTCCATGATTGAAATATCATAATACAAATATCGCAATCGAGAGGGGAGGCTACAAATTGTCAAGTACGTGGAATCCAGCATTAAGAATGCTCAAAAGCAACAGCCGACGACGTCGGAATAAGGAGTCCAAAAAACTTAGTGATATTGTGAGTGTGTTTTGCCGTGACTTTATATAGAGTTCCAGTAGTGCGCATAAGCATAGCAAAAGACTGAGAAATAAGGTAGGGGTCGGGTATTTAGTCATCTCGCGATCATGGCGATTGCAACAGCATCGATATATCGAGAGCTCAGAATAATTGAAAATCACGGAAGATATCCCGTAAGTATCTTTCTAATATTAGTTACGAAGTTGAGATCAACAGCGACTTCACGAAGCGGTATCCATTAATAAAAGATATATGAAGACTAATGTATATTTTGTCTCAGCCAATGTTGTATTTAAGGAAAGACGCTAGTATCGATTATTTATAAGGTAAACGACTTTCTAATCGGTTTTATTGATATCCTATTAGTCTTAAGCCGTCGAGGACTCTGTGTGTGAAAGGAATAGAGATCAGTCATGTCTAGTTTAGGAAAATACATAAGGAAATAAACGCAACTGCATAACAAAATGAGCCTTGTCAACTAAGTGTAGTGAGTGGAGAGGAGCTCGTGGCTAAATAATAACAGCCACTCGGGTCGATCTTTAGGTTAAGCCGTGCTTGCCTAGGTTGGTCTGTGGATCTGTGGATGGGTGACCACCGATTACATACCGAGTTTCCTCCGTGTCTGTGTTTCACCAGTCTCACCCTTCGAGGATAAAAGGTGTGATAATATGTTAATAAACATTATGCAGAAAAACTTTAAGAAAATACGCAGTTAATGACTTTTGACTGTAACAAGTTTGTTTAAGTACAAAAAATACTATATATTTTCCCGCGACCTTCCTCCGCGTGAAGTTAATATGAAAATGTGAATTCCCTATTTGCATCTTTTTTTTTAACAATTTCAAGGGATTTAATTTTTTTGCACGGAACCTTAATTCTTTTTCTAATATAAAAGTAGCCTAAGTTACTCCTATAACATCAACTATCTGTCAGTAAAAGTACTGTCAAAATCGGTCCAGTCGTTTCGGAGTTTAGCAGGAACAAACAGACAGACAAAAATAAAAAAGAGTTTTTTTTTTGTTATAAGTACCGTAGGTATAAGTATAGTTTCATATGCATATAGGAAAAAGCTATTATTTTGAAATTACAAACGGACATTTCAATTTTATTTATTTTTATATGTTGTATGTAAGCAGTATTTGTGTATAGTATAGATGTACTATGTGTAGTTTTATTCATCAGTTCTTCATGGAAAACCTTTGACGTATGCATAATGCCTGTCCGTCCTACATTTTTCAAAAGACCTTTTCATCTTTCATTATTTTAATGAACTGAACCTGAATATTCTGCAGCGAACAAGTTTTTTACATTTTTAATATCATTCAACGTTCCAATTTACAGCTAGCAAAAAGTACAGAATTTAAAGTAATTAAAAATCTCGCGAAAGATAGAAACTACAGTAGTAGTTTCTATTTTTTTTAATAGTATTAGTGTTAGAATTTCTGGTAGATATTGTATTTAATTTACATATATAATATCACGCCTGTAATGCCCGAAGGATGAGGCAGAGGTGTACCTATGTTTTTTATGTTTTAAGTTCCATGTAATAGGGGGCGAGCCTATTGCCATCAACCGTGCACAAATTCAGACTCCGTGGCTGCTACTGAGAAATTCCTAATGGGAAAAGTCAATAACACTTTGCCCGACCCGGGAATCGAACCCAGGACCTCATGTTCAGCAGTCGCGCTTGCAAACACTCGACCATGATGGTGATTCCATTTCATAAGTAGGATCATATCTCATCTAATAATTTCGTTACGAAACAGTAATTATTTGACGACAAATAAAAATAATCATCACAATAAACTAAACACGATAACTTATATGTGTACAACCTTAAAATATTCAACAGGATCAGAATAAAAATATCCTTTGTCTTGACCCAGGTCTATCCATTAGCCAAATTCCATCCACATCCTTTCAGCCGTTCCGCCGTGAAAGGGCAACAAATAAACTCACAAAGTTAGTTCGCATTTATAGCATTTGTATG
Source organism: Noctua pronuba (assembly GCA_905220335.1). Taxonomy (NCBI): domain Eukaryota; kingdom Metazoa; phylum Arthropoda; class Insecta; order Lepidoptera; family Noctuidae; genus Noctua; species Noctua pronuba. Next base: position 12,537,730 of record LR999908.1, read on the forward strand.
AGGTATGGATATAATAACAATATTCCTTGGGTCCTTTCATACGACTCACTTCAAAAGTGATTCACCCCACAAACCAAAATTACGACATAACAATTGGAACAAACCAGGCTATTAAACCAAGTAGATTTCTGACACAAAGGTGTTACCGTATTTATAGTGTCACCCTATTTCTGCACAGCCGTCAATTGGGTTCATAAAATCAAGTTTATATTTAACCAAGTAAAGATTTCTTCACCAGCTGTATACCGGTTACACCAGTGATCTGTGGCCAATACGTACTTTCGCTTGCGTTTCTCGTTTTGAAACTTTTTAAAGTCTTAAGATTTATGGAGTCGAAAAGTTGGTCGAGGAATATAATCTAGGTAGGTAGGTATGTTCAAATGAGACTGAGTTTTCTGCAGCGGCTTTTAATTTTGAGTTACGTACGTTGGTTTTGAAGCATGTTATTCCAATTTGTCAAATACACAAAGGGAGTACAAGACCCTTAACGAAGCCGAAAGGCACTTGTTCTCCCCGTCATTGCGATATTTTTTTTGTTCTAGACCGTACCTGGGAACCTTCTAGTTACGGAGATATTGGGGGTCAAAGTTCCAGTATTTTCACAAGTTTTTTTTAAAAGTCATGTTTATTAATGTAAGATTAATTTAGGATTATTAATTAAGACCAAGCATTATGTACATCAAACTAAGTAACTTTACGCAAAAATTATTACTGGGAAACGACTTTTTTTTTTTGTGAAAAATCACCTTTTACGGTAGGACTCAATGTAATGCACTCAAAACATTATGCTGGTGGATGAATTGAATAGTACGGAAGGTCATGGAGGTGTTTAAAGTAAAATATTTACATTAAAAACATGTATTTATTTTAAAAAGTTGTGAAAAAGTTGTTATTTTGACCCCCAATATCTCCATAACTAGAAGGTTCCCAGGTATGGTCCAAAACAAGTGCCTTTCGGCTTCGTTAAGGGTCTTGTTACACCCTTTATAGGGGGGCTCAGAATGATGTACTGAATACGTGGTAACCGCGATGGTTTTCGCGGTGGTTGTCGATGCCCCTTCCAACCTGTATACAATTTAACTGGCTAAGCAAGACGGTCCAGAAAGTTTACCCTGCCTGCCTCCACATAAATTTATCATCGACGTTCTCAGAAGCGATGAAAAGAATTTTGATGAAACGACCGCTTCACTCAACTTAGTTATAGACTTAAGTTACTTACTTCAGAAACAGCATTCATTTAACTGATGGTTCCAGATTTACTTTGCCTAACTTTCAGACTTCTATCTTTTTCTTTTGTAAAGATAAAGTTGGATCTTCTTTCAATATTGGATGATGATTTAGTTTTCAGGAATTCTAGTCTAGATTTTTTGCAAAGGTGAAAGTCAAATAGAAGACCGATGCTACGCTAGAAAGATCAAAAAAATATTTTCTCAATTACCCCATACTTCGGCGTATTCCTCAAAGCGCAACCATTTTTAAGCGCAACCAACTAAGCGCAACTAAATTATTACTCGAAGCGCAACCATGATGAAAAATATAGATGGGTATGATGGATTCATTTACGATATTTTTCATCATGGTCGCGATTTGAGGATAATTTAGTTGCGCTTAAAAATAGTTGCGCTTTGAGGAACACCCCAATACTTCAACTTGCTGTTTGAACTGCTTCGTTGGTCTAGTGGTAGTTAATTAAGACTTCAGACTAGAAATAGAGACCTTTTAATGGTGTTTTTCAGCTGGATTGAACGTACCTGTAACAAAAAACATAATTAAAATATTTAAAAAACATTTCATGTAACTCGGAATTCTTTTTTTTCTACCTCATTGGTCGAGTGGTTCCAAGCACGACTGCTGAGGAGGAGGTCCTGGGTTCGATTCCCCAGTCGGGCAAAATGTTATTGGGTTTTCCCATCAGGATTTTCTCGGTAGCAGCCACGGAGTCTGGATCTGTGCCAGGTTGATGGCAATAGGCTCGCCCCCTATTACCTGTAGTTTTAACATAGCCAGTGAAATGTGGGTGTGCTATAAGGTGCACTTTTGCCTAACCATTTGGCGATTACAGGCGTTATGTAATGTAAGTAGTTCAACGTGTTTTATCTTTTTGGCTGCGGAGTTGCACTAGCTAATTTAATTTGACCCTGTGTCTAATCCAATCTAGGTATAGGCTAAGAAAATACTTAAAGGAAAAAAAAAACAAATAAAAACTATAAAATAAAAGGTCAAAGCCCTACTAACAGTAAGCAATAAAAACGAGGAACACATTACAGATCATACACCCCTCTAACCTTTCATTAACGACAACCCTCCAGTTACGGAGTTACTGGCCGAACATTTAACAGATGTACAAGATATTATTCAGAACGATAAGTTGGCGAAATTGGGACTAGAACAGGGAGAAGTGATTGCGCGGGTGCTGAAGCGGGCGCCAAGTAATCAAATATCCGAAACCGCCGTTATTAACCACGCCTCCACATTTCATCAACCCGGAATGACAACTGCCGCCTGGATACGAACTGCAGTGGCAGTGCCCAATCTAGAAATCTCTTAACCGATTGCGGGCCTAGGTTGGCCGCTGTAGATATGTATAATCTGGCCAAATGGGGTATTCGATCTATCCCAAACAGAATGCCAGTGTAGTGCCCCTCTGCAGGATATGCTCCACCTCCTGTCCTGCCCATCCTGCACAACAACTTGTATCTTTCAGGATTTAATCGAAGCAAATGTTAGAGCTGTGCAGCTGGCTACATACTGGTCTAACACAATTTCAGTTTCATAGACACGTAAAGAAAAAAAACACAGCATTGTGGGTAACCACAGAGCAAGAGCAACGGTTGCCTCTGCTAGAAGCGGTACTGTCACACACATCACTTTCCACACAATCTAAGCGTGTCAGCGCTCACTAGCACAACGACACGAATGACGTATAGAAACTTGCGGCTTTGAATGGCAAAGATGACAGCAATTGTGTGCTCATCGCAATTTCGGAGCCGCGAATTTTATCAGTAGGAGCTCGCCGGCAGTAGACGCTACCGGCGAGGTGATACGTGCTCTTTGGGATTGAGCGAGTGATCGCCTTTGATTTTGCCCTGTGGAAACACGTCTAGCTTTTAGTGCCCATAACTTAAATTGCCGATGTACTTCACACGGCTTCCAAGCCCAAATGCAACTGGGCTGGCCACATCTGTCGCATGCCGGACGAGCTATGGGCTAAAGTAACCACACAATGAGTCCCAAACTGCAGCAAACAGCAACGCGGTAGGCCCAGAAGTAAGTCGCGGGATTAGCTCTTTTCATAAGGATTGACGAATAACAGCACTGGATACGGATAAGCTGAAGGAGGAAAGGGAGGCCTTGACCTGCAGTGGGACACAAATGGCCAATAATAATACAACAACTCGCGATGCACCATGGTCACCAATTCGCTCCCGCTACCGCCATAGTCACCGCGCTGGCCCTTAAAGCACCAACCTAATCTGCATAAGGTGAGGAGCCACGAAACTCTTCTGAATAAGTAATCTGCTCCCTTACCCCTACCCGTTGCCATAAATTGGATACGTTAATATTTGGCTCTTATTACTTTTCACATTTCCCTCCCGATTTCAATCCGTTAATATTTAATATCGGATGTGATTTTATTAAGGTCCCATTTGTATTGGAATTGAATTGCTTTTTATTTTGAGTCTGACCGGTTCTAGTGGAACCATATACTATTTGGTATAATAGAATGTTGATTCTATTACGAAAATTGCGTTTGGGGTTAACAATATGGAGTGAATAGTTTAAAGAAATCCAATATTGATTGTAATTCTAAACCCAAACTTTAACATAATAATACTAAAAGAGAGTGGAAAATAGATAGTGAATAACATGAAAAGATAACAAAAGCCAGTAAAAGAAATCCAAACAATTTTAACAACAAAGGCTCTTGGGATGAAAATATCTACTTAGCTCTCTTTACCTTACTTATAAATAAGACCAAGAAAGAAAACAACGCGTCTTGGGGCAAATCCGTAAATAAAGTAGCTGAATATACGACTGAAGCCATTAAATATTCCAAGTTCAATTACTTCTCGACTTCGAAACACACTGTAAGGGCAAATGTGGGCAAAACGCGGCATTCCCGAAATTCTAGGGTTGCCATTACTAAGTGTAAATTAGGGGATTCCGATAAAATTGTGGGGTCAAAAGAATTACCAGAGGGGCGTTCGAGGATCCAATATTGGATTAACGATTGAAATGAACATTTTTATCGTCAAATCAATTTCGATTCTGTAAATAAGGGTGCTAATAAAATTTGAATTTGATGCGCGTTTTGATAATGTAGTACCTAATTATTTGGTGATAGAGACTTTATTACTTCTGTAGATTTAAACGTTCTGCTAAGGAGATGCGACCATTTAAAAGAACACTAAACTGCAAAAGTTAACCTTCTTTCAGGCAAAGCAGCCGAGGAATTACATACTTACAATGATAGCGCCATTAATTTTGACAATTCAAAAACATCTATTGTGTTATTTACGTTCTTGAGTTGACGACTTTACCAAACATTTGAAGCAATGTATCAGGAATTTATTTCGCAACATTTCGGATTGTAGATAGTACACGTATTTTGGGGTGCCGATAATGAACTAACTACAATCTCAAAGATGTTTGAATCGATCATCATTCTCCTGTACTGTCCTAATTTATTTGGGGCCGGCGCAGCATGTCTCCTTCTTCCATACTCTATTACTCGTCATCTCATCAGACACCTCCTTTCTTGCCATTCCTTCCTTCTCCTTTACACTGTCCATCCATCGTTTCTTTGGTCTTCTTCAAGACTTTTGAATCACTACCTAACGAATGAATACTAGTAATTCCAGAATGAATACTGGTTAATCTCCCCTGGTTTTCTCCCGTAATTATAAGAACGACGATACGGGCTAGGGTCACAGCTATTCATTTCATATCAAACCTGAACCCTCATAGAAATGCGATTACCGACATAAAGAGGGATTAAAACGCGACAACTATTTCGATTATAATAGAGAACCCCGTCCTTTTCTATGGACATGGGGGAGAAAGAGATAGCAATAGGATTACCTATTTTTTTAAGTAGCCAGATGGTAGTAATGTGATTTATTTGGAATTTGTTAATTCACTTTTGTAATATGGTATGGAGACTGCGCCGACCCCAAATAAATGAAAGCTAGCAGGACGATGAAGAATGTTATGTATTTAGATATAGAAGTAATTGTGGATGATGTAGGGAAACCATTGATTAACACCATTTCTAAGGTACCTTTAGTAAACCTACACTGTCACTTACGGGATTTCGTCCGTGATGTTTAACCATTGTGAGCTCCCGATATTTCGACGCTGTTGCAAGCGCCATGATCGTGGCATGACTCGAGAATGCGGGTGGATGGTAAATAAACTATTAGGTTAGTTATTGAGTTTAGTTATAAACCAAAGAAAGCTTAACAGAGGTACTGTTTAAGCTTTTAGTAGTTTAGTAAGTCTAGGATATTTGACGAACTGGATGTGTTCCTTGAGAATTGGAAAAGAAGTAGCACAGAATCTCGACCTTTGGTAGGAATGGAGGGAGGCCTTTGTCCAGCAGTGGGACAATATGGGCTAGCTATAATAATAAGTATCTTTAAACCCGAAGATAATCTGAAAGTTCTTGTCAGGCACATCGTTAAAGGACCTACGTTGACCATAGTATGTGGGCAAGAAGGTAATAAAATATTATCCTCTCCGCATACATTGGCCTAAACACATATTGATGAGGCTGTACCTTCAGGTAAACTTGATGACGAAATAAATATTTCTGGGGTAAATAAAGTAAAGGCTGTTCCATACATTTTGACCGTGTAGGTATTGCACTTTTATAGGAAACAGCTGATTTCTTTTTAATTACCGAATATTTTATGTGGGGGGCTCAGAATGATGTACTGAATACGAGGTTACCGTCTTCAAGTCGGTGTCCCTTCCACCCCTTACTGGAGTATTTGCTGTTCACTATTTTGAAATTGACATGATAAAACAAGAAATACTCCTCAAATTCTAGCTTTTAAAACTGTCAAGACAAACATAGTTCCCTAAATAAAGTAAAACTAGCATTTTGTTTTCCTCATGAAGGGTTTCATGTATTTTTGTAGCTGACAACCTTAGGGAAAACACCGAAACAAACTGCGTTAAGAAAGAAAAGAAAGCTAAGCGTATAAATGTACTGGCCAAGTTAGTGTTGCCAGATCTTTGGGTAGTTTGGGATTGTGTGAATTCTTCGAAAATAGAGATCTACATCTCATTGATTCTTTAAAGTTTTGATACAGTAGCTTCTTCTACAGTACCTCCTTCTACAGTACCTTCTTCTACAGTACCTTCTTCTACAGTACATTTTTCTACATTACCTTCTTCTACAGTAAATTCTTCTACATTACATTCTTCTAGAGGACCTTCTTTAACACTCCCTTTTTCATAAACTAAACTTGCGTTCAGATAGGCTATTTAACTTTGCTAAAAAACAAAGCAACTAACGTTAATTTACTAACAAGGCACTACAAGATAATTAAAATAAATATACAGATGCTCCTTCCGTATACTGAGCTAAGTCTCAAAGAGAATACCTACCAAAAAACAAACCCATCGAATTTTTAAAACAAAAATCCCGTTTTTATTCCGCTTGAGCATGGCAACACAGTAGTTAAAGCATGTTGCTTAGTCCACTGTTTTATTCAACGTCCCCGTTTCTCCCCTGCATCCCTCGCCTAACTGCCGAGTAAAGGTAAATTCGGATTGTGAAAAATTTACCGGGTCACACCTAACACTACTTGCACCAGTGTAACTTAGGAAAAGGAATAGCACATTGTTTTGTTCACAGCATTCTTTATTTTGTTTCAGTCGGAAAATGCAGTGGAACTTTAAAGTTGTTTAAAACTTCGTCTCTCAGTCTAATGTTATTCAATCCTTTAGTTCTTTGAGGAAATAAAAATTCAATTTTACATTACAGAGATACATCATCTGTCTAGCCTTTTCGGCTTCCAGATGCATTAGAATACCAGTATCTAACATGGAGCTACTGCCTATCTGACCTCTACAACCCAGTTAGTACCGGGTAATACGATACTCCTTTCTAAGACTGGTTGTCAGACTTTCGGACCACTGACTACGTGTAACGACTGTCAAAGGTCTACAATTGACAGCCGGGACCAACGACCTAACGTGCTTTCCGAGTACCTAGATCATCATCTGCCTAACCTTTTCCCAACTATGTTGGAGTCGGCTTCCAGTCTAGCCGGAAGCATTTGAATACCAGTGTTTAACATGGAGCGACTGCCTATCTGACCTCTACAACCCAGTTAGTACTGGGTTATACGATACTCCTTTCTGAGACTGGTTGTCTGACTTTCGGGCCACTACCTGTAACGACTGTTAAAGATCTACAATTGAAAGCCTGGACCAACGTGCTTAACGTGCTTTCCGAGGCACGAGGGAAACTCGGTATGTAATGGGTGACCTAAAGCCCAACCGGCTGCCCGAGCGGCTGTAATTATTTAGCCACGAGCTCCTCTCGAGCTAGGCTTTCTGAGTACCTAGATATAACATAAAAAATCATAACACTTTCCTTTGGCTTTGCCGCAGTCGGGTAAAAATAAACGCAAGTGAAGTCGCGAGCAACAGATAGTATTACAAATAAAAATCTTGTAAAAGATACCGATGAAGGCAAAAAGGTAGACATAAAATATCTAGGATCGTAAACACTAAAGAGTAAGCCAATCCTCCTAATGGAAGCTCTCGCATTAGCTAGATAAACTAATGAACTTATCTAGTAACAGTTGACCTACTGAAAGCAAACAAACTACCCCACTACAGATAAAATAGCATGAAGGTACCAGTGGCGAAGGTTCCATACAACTCGATTCCTACCGGATTCCCTTTGAAAAATGGCACGGTCAGTATTCTATAGACAAATGCGATTATAAAGGGTGTAAATAGACCCTTAACGAAGCCGAAAGGCACTTGTTCTCCCCGTCATTGCGATCATCTTTTTGTTCTAGACCATACCTGGGAACCTTCTAGTTACGGAGATATTGGGGGTCAAAGTTCCAACTTTTTCACAAGTTTTTTTTAAATATGTTTTATTTTTAATATTTTTACTTTAAACACCTCCACGACCCCCGTACTATTCAATCCATCCATCAGCACAATGTTTTGAGTGCGTTACATGGAGTCCTTCCGTAAAACGTGATTTTTCACCCCAAAAAAAAAAGTCGTTTAATTTTTGCGTAAAGTTACTTAGTTTGATGTACATAATGCTTGGTTGACGGCTTCGTGAAGGGTGCATTTACACCCTGTATAATCACATTAAAGATATGTACTTCGGCTTACCTCTTACAAAAATAGACCCTTCGCTACTGGAAGGTACTATCAACATTGTATGATAAGGGTCATCACATCTATAAAAGACTCATTACACTCTCTGATTACAATGACACAATAACTTTGGGACCAACCACATTCCAAATTGAAAAGGAGTCCACGTTATCACTAACGATGACCAACCAGCATAAAGAGCTCCCAAATTTGTCCTTAATTAAACAAAGGCACATCAATACAAGGGTTCTAATGAGGCTGGACGCTTTAAATCGACCAATAGGGGCCAAAAGGTCTACATTAAATTGTGATTGATTATTGTGTGTAGCCGATATCGGATGCGAGGCCATATCGATTGTACGCTGATAAATGCGCATTAGTTTCATAAGAAAAAAAAAATGTTGGTGTTTGGAGAATTATTTACGCAATGAGCGCGTTCTTGTAATAGGTAGCAATTGTGTTTATGTTACTTCGAACGTTATCGCATGAAATTTTCATTAACCGACTTCTAAAAAGGAGGAGGTTATGTATTCCACCGGTTTTTTTTTTTCATGTATGTTCATCAATTTCTCCGTGCTTACTGGTCCGATTTAAGTGATTTTTCTTTTTATTTGGCAGAGGAACTTCGGTTTGCTTAGGTACTTTATGAGTTACCCTCTTTAATATGCATTTCTTCTTTGTCGTCTATGTGGATGATGTGCTGAATTGCTAGTTACAATGTAAAATTGATACTTAACAAGGATTTGTGTGAGATAGGTACCACAACTAAGAAGGGTAAAACAATAAGTTTTTTGCTATAAAAATAACCGACCTCCAAAAAAAAAACCACTAAAAAGTGGGAATTCACTTTACTTTCGGAAGTCGGTGGCCGACCCGGGAAGCGAGCCCAGGGTAGCACTCTCAGCAGTCGCGCTTGCGACCACTAGACCGAGGCAGTCATTTTCCCAACCAAAAAAGAAAAGCCTGGACACACACCTTAGGGAATCCACATCATCTTTTTTTCGCCTATTCAGAAATCTTTTGCGATAACAGACACCTCGTTAGGCAAGAGCCGATAATATTCATCCAGAGACACAGATGGAGCAGTTAGAACGTCTTCAAGATACGGCATTCCCTAAGGACGGCACAGTCAGCTATATCTTCCCGTAAGAAACGGGAATGTACTTAATTTGACGGCAAATGGGAACCCAAGACGTCTGGAGGTTGCCCTAACGGCACTTTATTTAGTGAGATGGTTAAATCAACTGAGAGAGCTGGTGTGTTATTTTGAAGAAAAATTGGAAAATGTGGCAGATTGGCAATTTTTTTTTGGTATCATTATCTGCCTAGCCTTTTTCTAACTATGTTGGGGTCGGCTTCCAGTCCAACCGGTTACGGCTAAATACCAGTATTTCACATGGAGCGATTGCCTATCTGACCTCCACAACCCAGTTACTGGGTATTACGATACCCTGTTTGTTGATTGGTTGTCAGACTTTCAAGCTTCCGACTACTGGCAATGACTGTCAAAGATCTATTGACAGCTGGGACCATCGGTTTAATCTGCTTTCCGTGGCACGGAGGGAGCTCCGTACAGACCGAGCACGGTAAGAAATACTTAACCTTGAAGATCGACCAGTACGGCTGTTATTATTTAGCTACGAACTCCTTGTGATTTGCGCTATCCTAACTAATATTATGAATGCGAAAGTAACTGACTATCTGTCTGTCTTTTATACTTCTCATGATCTGACGAATTTTGACGCAAAAGGCTCACAAGTAGACCATGAGTTGGTTTGGGACATCGAATATTTTTTTCCATGTAGAACGATCCCATAGGATCCGACCGAGGTCGACGCCGCGGGAAAAAACTAGTGCAAAAAAACGATTAATATATAACCTTGTGTGTAATGCAACGACGCAAATAAATCGGTTGAGTTTCTGAACAATAAAACATAGTTTTACTATCGGCCCACTGAAGTATGACGATTCAAGAATAACATGCAAACATGTATGCATCACTGATTGCAGACCGCTTTGTTTTCCCACAGAAATTGTAATTAATATTAGTAATAGGGTTAACGCCTGTAATCCCCGAAGGGTTGGGCAGAGGAGTACCTATATGACATATAGGTACTCCTCTTGTGGTTGTAATATACATTGTATATTACAACCACGTTTAGCCACACTTAGCTCGTGGCTTAATAATAACAGCCGCTCGGGTCGATATTTAGGTTAAGCCGTGCTTGTCTAAGTTGGTCTATGGATGGGTGACCACCCATTACATACCGAGTTTCCGTGCCTCGGAAAGCACGTTAAGCCGTTGGTCCCGGGTGTCATTTGTAGATCTTTAGCAGTCGTTAGGTAGTCAGTGGCCCAAAAAGTCTTACAACCAGTCTTACCAAGGGGTATCGTATTACCCAGTACTAGCTGGGTTGTGGAGGTCAGATAGGCCGTCGCTCCATGTAAAATACTGGGTTCAGCTGCATCTGGTTAGTCTGGAAGCCGACCCTAATATAGTTGGGAAAAGGCTAGGAAGATGATGATTTCGCCAATTATATTTAAGTCCCATGTAATAGGGGCGAGCGCATGTGGCTAAAAGAGTGATGAATATAAATTTTGATGGATGGAGAGGGAGAGGAAGACCAATTAGGAAACGATGGATAGATTGAATGAGGAATGACATGAAAGAAAAAGGTGTAATTAATTGCGTGACGGTCGACAGGGGAGAACGGAAGAAAAAACATGTTGCACCGAACCCTATTAACCTGGGAAAAGGGCAGGAAGATGATGATGATGATGTAATAGGGAGCGAGCTTATTCCCAACAACTACAACAAACATTAGACCAACGAGGCGATTAATGTTAACAGTACCACATTTAATACTAATAATCTAAAAGAAGTAAGGAATGAATTAAATTTTAATGGGATAAACCCATAAACGCGTCAAGGCGTGTAAAAGCCTGTTCCTTAGGGTATTTTCGACCCTCGTTATTCGTCTGTCCCCCTGGTATAATGGTTGCTATCTTCAATATTGCCTTTTTGAATATTGCATTTTACTTTGCTATCTGTTTTGAATATTTGATTTCGGTATCAACTGTAGGGTTCGCGACTAACTAAATATTCTTTTAGTTAATCATCGGTTCTGGTATCAATTTGTATCAATGTAATTTTGTGTAATTTTGCGAACATTTATTTATTAGGTACACCAACAGCAATACATACTAAGAATTAATTTGAAACAATAAAATAACATAAAGTGCTAGTATGTATGCCTATTATAAGTATACGCAGCATTCACAACATTAAATCAGGATTAAATAAAAAGGCTTATAAAAATGATGATATGTTTGGTTTTTCCAACATGAAATCGCGTGAATATATTCAATATTCAGTTAAACACAGCTTTAATTATGTTAAAAAAAAAGGAAAAAAGAAACCCGTTGAATATTTTACACAAATTCCTTAAAAACAAAATTTACAAAACCGACCAAAAAAACTGGGCCACTCTTTTATATTTTTATCAAGTAAAACTTGGGAACAAGCAGATTTTAACAGGAGTATCCTTTAGCGAAACTCGTGGATCCCTCGAGAGGCTTTTAAACAATATTTATCTGATGCAAGGGTTTGATAACGGTCATTAGGCGTCGTTGGTGGTAGAAAATACACTTGCATCGTAATGGAATGAGCCTGACACAGCCCTAAAAGTGCTTAAACGGGGGAAACGAGAGTAAACGTGGCCCTTACTGGGTGAATTACTGACAAGTGACAAGCAATTGCTGAGCACAAGGACGGCAGTAAACATTATACTTAAGGGAGTCGACGAATTTTTATCTACTTCTGCGAATGACCTAATATCTATTAAGAGAAATGCTGATTGTCAAAAGTACCTACGATACAAATAAATAGGTCCGATTTTGTGGGTCTAATTTTTTGCAATTATTTAGAACATAACATTCACGCATGTAATCCTCGAAGAGTAAGGCAGACGTGTTACTAATAGAATACCCACATTTCACCAATTAATTGCCATCCAAACTCCGTGGCTGATACTGAGAACTTCCTAATGGAAAAACCAATAACACTTTGCTCAACCTAGAAATCAAATCTAGGAAGGACCATAGCGCCTGCGACCACTCGATTAACAAGACAGTCCGATACAAATAAATAGGTCACATTTGTATGGTTGGTTTTTCTGCAATCACTTGTAAACATATTTTACAAAACTCACGTATCAAGGTAGTGTTCTCTCGCTAGACACTTAAACAAAACGTTTTCATACACATACAAAATCACCAGGGAATTCAAGTGCCAAAGAAACAAAGCTTTTAAGCTCCAGCTTTTTCAGCAAATTCCGCAGCCAACACTCTAATGAATAAATTCTTTTGTACAGTCCTTACTTCTAGATGATGTATTACACAAATATCAACTTTAACCTAATGCAAATTACATTTATATCAGAATGACTGGTACCATTGAAAAAGTCATCAACAATTTTGAAACTAAACTCTCTTCTTTTCCCAAAAACGCCATATTTGTTTACATGTACAGAAAGACCGCAGATAATTCAGTTTATAACAAACAGCTGGAAGGGAATGTTTTACAGATTAAAGAAATTTGGATGGGCAGACCCTCGGAACAGCCGCAAATGGAAAAAGTTTCAGAACCTCCACACATTGGACCATCCCTAAAGTTTTATAAAACACTATACAACCAACAGGTATAATTATTCAGGACGTAGATAACTTTAATTTTATAAAAAGTTAGTAAGTTATTCTGGGGGTTTTCTAAAAAATGCACGTAGTTTCACCAATTGCAATGTTAAAACAAATTTCTTTTGGTTTTTAAACTGTCATGGTCACTAACATTATCATTAACACTAGAAACGGTATATTTACCATGTTACTGTCTTTGTGAAATATCGGGTCTCAAAAAAAACAGTAAACATGGTAAATACCCCGTTTTTAGTGCCAATGATAAATGTTTTTGGGCTTGAAAACTATTCAGGAATTTATTTACAACTCAATAATATTTTTATTTTAGAACAATGGTTTCTTCGTGCCTCGGATAGCACGTTATGCCGTTCGTCCCCGCTGTCAATATTGTACATCTTTAACAGTCGTTACAGGTAGTCAGTGGCCCTAAAGTCTGCCAACCAATCTTACCAATCCGTATCGTATTACCCAGTACTAACCGGGTCATGGAGGTCAGATAGGCAGTCGTTCCATGTAAAAAACTGGTGTTCAGCTGCTCCGGTTAGACTGGAAGCCGACCTCAAAATTGTTGGGAAAAGTCTAAGCAGTTGATGAAAGCCAACGCCAAGTCAATGAAAAGTTAAAGGAGGTTTCATTGACTTGGCCTTGTCAGTGAAACCTCCTTTAACTTTTGTATAAGAAGATTAATCCCGTAATCTACTTAACCTTGAAAGTCTTCTTTCTTCCTAGATTAACAAGGAAACAACTTTACTCTTTGAATTAGCAAGCACTTCGTGCGTAATTATTTGGAGAACTTATTCGGATCGGAACTTCGGCCCAATCAAGCTTTGATTTTTGTTTACATTTAGAGTATTTTCATTATTGAAATATCTTGTCAGCTAACTAACCTTTTTAAGATATTTTTTACTTAAAGATTTCTTATTTTAACTATTAATTGATAGCTTAAGCAGGTATCTTTAATTTGGAAAGATCTCTTCTTTATCGTGTGGTTAGTGCCTAACCTGGTTTCAGAGTTTTATACCGCCCATGGACCTCTAACTTGGCTTTACATGCCGTCGAGAAATATCTCTCGGGCAGTTGATAATTATACAATTATCATTTGCAATTATTATTGTATTGTGTCTAGAAAGGTTATCAGAAGAAATGTCATAGAAAAACTTTGGTACGTTTTGTTTCAAAAACAAATTAACTCTTCAAAGATTCTAGTTCAACATTTACTAAGTAAAACTTCATAACCGAAGCCCGTTGTATCCATTTCTATACACGCCCAGGAAAAACATGTCTACTTAGTGAATATTTACACATGTCAAGCTCGAAGGTTTTATTACTCGTTGCAGGCGTACCATGGAAGTAATATATGTCCTGTCCTGGCCCACCTAGCTTAGTTGACTAGAATAAATAATGGGCCATCCACCGGCAATGTGTTACCGCCATATTGCCGGCAAACCAGGTGATGTCCTGTATTTTTTTTTTTTTTTGGGACATGGCCAGGAGGAAAAATTAGTTTGTTCCGATGAAATGGGATTGATGAACTTGGAGTTCTGAATTCGATTTTAGATTGACGTTGATATTTTGTTTTTTTTTTTATTGCCTTGTGTAATTTTTTTTTCAAATCATGAGTCTACCACAAAGGTTTTATTGTGACTGCCTCGTAGGTGTAGTGGTTGCAAGACCGAATGCTGGGCATGAGGTCCTGGGTTCGATTCCCAGGTTGTGCAAAGTGTTATTGGGTTTTTCCATCAGGAATTTCCCGGAAGCAGCCATGGAGTCTGGACCTGTGATCAGTTGATGACATTAGACTCGCATACTTGGGACTTAAACATAACTTGACTGGATAATATCGCGTACGACAGCATTCCCTAATATAGGTCACGATGCAGCTCCAGCAATCATGCTGAAGTTATTACACCATTCTGCCACTTTTATTGGTTCAACTTTACTTCAGTTTTCTAGTTATTAATATTAATGGCGTTCGACGTTTATGATCACTGAACAAATTTTATAGTTCAACTATAAAATGAGTGGGTGTGTTTTCTGACTACACTTAATTGACAATTACTGCTGGACTACACTTCATTTTAGTTAGAGCTGGGTTATTAAAAGGTGCAGTTGAAATAACTCAAAACCCCGAAAAGTCATTGAACTCGTAAAGATAATTATGTTCTTAATCTTTAGGCGTTTAACGCCAGAGCATAAAGGCACGCGCGTGAACACCACGCCAAGCCACAATTTCACCAACCATTTTGTCACATATTTGTGTCGTTTGGCCTACAGGGCACGCGCTTGCCCTTTAGGCGCGATTGGTCCAATTCGCGATTAGTCCAATATTCAAAAAACTGTCCAATTCGCAGTTGGTCCAATTCGCAGTTGGTCCAATTCTCAGTTGGTCCAATTCGCAGTTGGTCCAATTCGCATTTGGTCCAAAATGGACAGAGTTTCCGAAATTATACAATATACAGTGCGGAATTTTTCAACGCCACCTGGAGGGAAATTACTCTAAATCCTGGAGATAGAAAATTTTACTCAAAGGAAATATTCCTTTATTTTTAAAAAGAAATGAATCTGCTTTCAAAGATTTTCGAAAATTCGCTAGCCACACTCGGGAATCGAACTGGCTAAATTCCAAAAAATAACACCCTGTACTTTTATGTCATCAATCGATACATGATAAATTAAATAAAAGGAAAACGATGAAATCTTACCGTATTTTAATAGAACAAAACAAAAGGGTAAACTAACTAATTACATAGGAGCTTGTAACACAAGATATGATTTGTAAGTAAGAGAGTTACTATGATTATGAATAAAATATATTACAATAAAATGGGTTATTAAATTTAATTTTGGAAATACTTTATAATGGACCAACTGCGAATTGGACCAACTGTGAATTGGACCAACTGCGAATTGGACGAACTGCGAATTGGACCAACTGCGATTTGGACCAACCGCGAATTGGACCAATCGCGAATAAGGTGAATTGGACCAATCGCGAATTGGACCAATCGCGCCTAAAGGGCGCTTGCGTGTCACGTATATGTGAAAGTGGCGGTCAAAAGGTTAATGATGACTGACTGGAATCCGTTACGAATTAAAAATCAGCCATACATTGTGAAAAGATAATTCGAAACAAAAGTGACACTGCAATACAAAGAAAAACTGTTTATTCAAATCAGTAACAAACACGCAACGAAAGCCCAGTTAATACAGAACGACTTAAAACAAATAAACGCTTTGAACAGCACTCCATCTTATCACGTCTTATCAGTCGAGGTTAGCAATGTAACTTTGTCGGAACTTTAACATAGTTCTTTGTGAATCAGACGCTAACTTGACGCTAAATAAACAAAGCTTGAAACACTAGATTATTGTTGAAAGATATGAGGACCCTGAAGCAATTTACGAGAAAAATTATACAGGGTGGCAGCGACACCGACACACAAATGGTCATCACGTATTCTGTACTTCATTTATGGAACACCATACATTTTGAAGTAAGGTTTTCGTGTAGGTATTGCACTAATGTAGCAAACAGCTGCTTTAAAATTACTTCCATACTGGGAGGTAAGTCAAAAATACGAATGATAACAAAATCGAGGCATACAATTTGGTGTTGCAGCTTCATATCTATCATCTCCATCCTAAATTCAATTACACCATTGGATAGCTAAAGGATCAAACTTGTGTCCTTAAAGACTATACATATCCCGTGCCCTTATTCCAGAGTATTTAGGGTCGGCATAGTGGCGTGCCCAGAGGCCAACAATACGGTAAGGCAAGCAGACTGTTCAGAAACACTAACACCAAGCCAAGCTTTCAGACTTGTATGAAAGTACAGCCACTAGGTCGGCACAGCTTGTCTTGTTCAATGATGTTATAAAGAAAGGTATGCTACGTTCATACTGAGCGGCGTTCAAATATCGATGCGTTATTACGACTGCGATAGATAATACGAAACGTATGATACAGAAAGAGATAGCTATTGCGCTTGAAGTACTTAAATTACGACAATTGTCTGAATTTGTTTTACGCGCGCTAGTGCGATATCCACCTCTTTTTTTATTTATAATATCATTGTTGTCTTCTAACCGTCTTAGTAGTACACACGGCGGCACATCAAGCTGTACATTTCCAGTATAACATGGCCTCACTTTGTATAAATTTCCCGTACAACAAGAGATCCGCATAAACTGGTTCTGTATAGCTTGATTGGCCGTCGTGCGTACAAAGAAGTGGCAATGCGCAATGGCCGATATGTTATTATGTTATGGAATAAAATAATTGATCCTGACCTTTGTTAATCTCGTGATGGAAGTAATTAATAAATTGTAGCTAGCCTGTTACAGTAGTCAGAGGGTCACGTGATTAATATCCGTTCTCATTGTCCTGATACGGTAAGACCAGGTCGACTAGGACTAGGTTCTAAGGAGTCATTACTATTTTCATTCACGAAGTAATTAGTATAGACCCACCGCTTTAATGAGTCCTCCGCCTTGCCCCATCTAATGCACATTAAGCGTCCACAAAGTCCTAACAATATCCCACAGGTTATTTGCTTTAAAATAACCATATTCCTTGACAAAAACATTTTTACAGACTCAATTTGACGCTGAACGGCAATCAAATTGAAAGCCTTTCACCAAATTGCTATAAACAATGAATACCATAGATTATAGTCACCGCACTGTGGCAGATTTCACTTTTTATTACAAAAACTGTGGGACAGAAGTGTCACAGAGAGCTAGCTATGAATCATCGCGGTCTGTTGTTTTTGCATATAAATATGTTAATGCATTTGTTCCTTTGGTTTCATGCTGCATGTATAGATGATATACACCTACACTTCTACACAAATACTACAAAAAGGTAAATATTATTAGTTTGGATGTAGGGAGTTAGGGAGTAATATTCGGAACTCATCATTCATTCTCCTGCCCTTATCCCAATTTATTTGTAGGCGGTGCAGCATGTCTTCTTCTTTTTCCATACTTCTCTATTACTCGTCATCTCAGCAGTCACCTCCTTTCTAGCCATCTCACCCTCTTCGAAACTACTGATTACAAAAGTAAAAGCCATTTGAAATATTGGTTTTAGTAGTGTTACACAAAAATGGGTCTGGGCAGGCCATGTCTGCCGGCAAACCTGTGGGTCCGCATTTCACAAAACTGGAGCCCTGAGACAGTAAGACGGGGTCGGGGCAGACCGAGGAGAAGATGGCGGGACGCCTTGGATGGCTTTCTCGTTAATTGGTGAGAAGAGGCAGAACATCGAGAAAAGTGGAAGGAATGGGGGAGGCCTTTGCCCAAGAGTGGGACAATTCAGGCTGATAAAAAAAAGTGTTACATGAAACAGTATTGTTGAGCCCAATCGGAGTAATGTTACCTTAGAAGTTTAGAAGCCAATGAAAATAAAAAACGAACGAAAATAAACGACAATAGAGAAACGGTCAGTTAGGTTGACGAATTTAACAAAAGATGTGCTGATTTATTATGTTACGAGGAAAAAAAGCAGCCATTTTTGTTGACTTTCTAATTCAAGCATGCTTAAATTGATTACGTGGGCTAAAAGTAATTTGAGAATGGTGAGCTACCGCCCGTTTCAAGCAAATGAAAAGTTTTAAAATTTGGTAATTAGTGAAACACTTTAAAATTATTATTTGAAGGACTGGTTAGCAAAACCGCCTTTGTATTTATGAATTTAATTTCCGACTGTAATGATAATACTTAATTAAGTTGTTAGAACTGGAAGGAGGACGCGCGGGTCCGCGAGTAATGGAGGGAAGCCTTTGCCCAGGAGTGTGACTGAGATGGCTAGAAAATCAATTCATTTGATTTTTTTCCACGCCTGTAATCCCCGAATGGTTATGCATAGGTGTAGGTATCTAATAGTACACCCTCTTTTCACCAGTTATGTTTAAGTCCCATGTAAAAGGGGGCGAGCCTATTGCCATCAACCGAGTAAAAATGCAGGCTCCGTGGCTGCTGCTCAGAAATTCCTGATGGAAAAACCCAATAACACTATGCTCGACCATGCTCAGCAATCGCGCTTGCGACCACTACACCAACGAGGCAATTTTCCTTTGCACTTAGGTGCTAAGTGTAAAAAAACCAATGTATTTTAGTGGGATGAACATAGATTACCTGTGGGAATGAGGAATTGAGCGTAATCAATACCTAATTAATTGATAATTGCTTTTATAGTGTACTTGAGTTCCTAGATTACAAGTTGTAAGTCCTGCATTGTGGTATTATGTGCCATTATAAATATTATTTTTTTTCCCAAATAAGAATCGATTTAAAACAATTTTCTAACTGCATGCTCTATTATATATACTATATTCTATAACTGAATTATTTCAGATTAATTAATTTTTCTTTTGACATTAAATAATTATCTAAAATTTGAACGCCGAAATTCAAGATCTTTAAGATCGCTCTGTACGAGTACCTTATTTACGCAAATAAATGATTTTGATTTGATTTAATCAAGTTTCTTTTTGTCCAAACCTATTCCCTACTTTCCTGCAACCTTACTGCACTGCATTTCTTGTAAACAAATATGTATGTTATCGCTCTTATGTTAAATTCCATTGTCCTTAATCGTGAATGAGTAACACGATGTCTACCTTACTTAGCGCCGTCCGACACGTAATACCTATTAAGGCTACAGGCTATCGTAGTAACTGTGTCATTAACAGTAGCGTTAACTTATGGTCATAGTAAGGGGCTACGATAATAACAGCCGCTCGGGTTGATCTTTAGGTTAATCCGAACTTGCCGAGGATGGTCCGTGGATGGGTGACCACCCATTACATACGGACCTTCCTCCGGGCCTCGGAAAGCACGTTAAGCTATTGGTCCCGGCTGTCATTTACAGATCTTTGACTGTCGTTACAGGTCTGACAACCAGTCTTAACAAAATGTGTCGTACTACTCAGTAATAACTGGGCTGAGGAGGTCAGATAGGCAGTCGCACCATGTAAAATACTGGTATTCAGGTGCATCCCGTTAGACTGGAAGCCGACCCCCGACGATGAGTAAGGGGCTACGAATTACGATTCATTTAAATCGCGGCCCCAGCACGAGCGCGCGATGTAAATGTAACGTAAATACGCATTTTTTAATCGAAAATACAATTATCCTATATCATTTTAGTTACAATTGTTTGTAAGAAGCACAATCAGTAGGTACCATTAATAGATAATAATAAATTTTCGGAAGCGAGTATTTTTAAAATCGACGTACGTATTTACGTTACGTTTACAACGCGTGCTCGTGCTGGTGCCGACGACTTGGAAATTCTCAAGAAGTTGCACAGAATCAGGACCAATAGCAACGTTAGTAGAAAAAATGGAATGAGGCCTTTTCCCAGCAGTGGCACAGTACAGTTGGATGAGGGATGCACAGAACCGGGAAGTGTGGCGGAAAAAAGGGGAGGCCTATTATTATACCCAGCAGTGGGTGATTCCGGGCTGATATGATGATGATGATGATGGACGGTACAAGCTAAATACAAAAATAATGAAATATCATGGCTTGAAGATTAGCCGCAAAAAGACAGGCCCAGCAATACTTCTTCGCAAGAATAACAGTTCATACTAAATACTTATAGACTTTTCAGTTTAAAAATACATTTCAAAACCTGTTTCTCTCTGGTTGATCAAGCAAGCAACGTTTCCCATCGAAGTAAACCTATGATAAGCTAGTTTACGTAACAAACATAAGTACACAGTTAAGTATAAAGATAACCGTGGTACCGACAGGAAGTCTGCGTCCTCAATTATAGTTGTTTTTAACTGCAAGAGGTCTAGTCATTAGACAGGGTGAATTTTTAAGTTTGCCGTATGTCATTACTTCCCGGAATTTGATCCTTATTAGTGACACTAGCGAATGGTGTAATAATACAGTATGTTCTATTTCCAAAATCAAAGAATTCGATTCCTGACTAGGAATATTGTTTTTTCAAAAATCCAATGATGCAGTTTTAGTTTTCATCAGAATTGGGCCGGAGACTCCTTTGAGTGTTTTTCGCTATTACTCAGAGTTTCGTCTTCGACGCCCACTTGAAAAAAAATCAACCTGTATATGCGGAATCTTAGGGACTAGTTTAATGGCTATCGCTTTTAAAGCGTTCGTATTTCTATGGCGACTTTCGGACTTTACGGATAAATTTGTCATTCATGACTGTATCTCCATAAAAATTGGGTTCCCCAAATGAGTTTGAAATAATTTTATATAGATGTTACCGCTAAAAGCCGAAGTATAGTTAGACCTAGCCTAGTTCTAGCCGGCTATACCTAGATGCGGCCGGTAACAGTTTGTTATAATGCAACCAATTTGGATAAAGCGCTCGCCAGCCGCTGCCGCGGCACCGCTCTCTGCGCTCGCTCGGCTCGCGCGCGTTTGATCACAGTTCAAACCTAACCTAACCTAATCCGTTTGGTCGGTGTGTCCAAGCAATAAAAAGGATAGTTACCGGCCGCACCTAGGTATAGCCGGCTAGAACTAGGTGTAACCTTACTTAGCCGGCTAGAACTAGGTGTAACCTTATTTCGGCGTTTAGCCGTAACATAGATATGATCATGAATGTTATCCACAAAATAAAATTCAAATCGCTGTCCTGTAAAGTAACTATTCAGTTTCGATAGTTTACCTAGGGACAGTCGTAGTTTAAAATAGAATATTTTGAATTTTAGACTGGTCCTTTTGCCATCTTTCTACAGTCAATTCACAGCTGGTACGTACATGAACAGTCAGTATTGAGGTTAACATTCACCTCTAATAGCTCAGTTAGTTGCCAATACGCCAACAACTGTAATTATTTGATGCCAATTCGTTAGCCGGTATTTTGAACCGGTAATGTAATGAATGGTATGTTATGTTATGTACATAACAGTACTGCTGTAGTTGTGCGAGTAGCAAAACGCCATTGTTTTGGAAGGATGCAATGGCGATATGTGCACACATCCGGATTTCTGCTATAAATTAGGTTAATTTTATGAGTTGTACACACGGCGGCACATCAAGCTATACATTTCCAGTATAACATGGCCCCGCTTTGTAAAGATTTACCGTACAATGAGAGATCCACATAAACTGGTTTTGTTTAGCTTGTACACGCACATTTCGCCAGTTACGTTTAAGTCCCATGTAAAAGGAGGCCATCCATTGCCAACAAACAGACTCAACTTCTTCATGCTCCTTTATAATATAATAGTACAGAAATGAAAAAAAACATCGACATCAGGCACCTCCTTAAAAACCAGCTTTTCTCGTTCAAAACAAGTAAGAAGTTTCAGAGGTACTTTAAGCTAACTTTGACAATACTTAGGATAATTTATACCTAATAAAAACCCAGCAGTCGCGGTTTCAGAATGTATGCCATATATCCATGTTATTGCGCATCTTTTAGCAATTCCAAGAAGTTTGAATCTGTTTAGCAGTACTTACAGTCTTTTTACACTTATTTTTTCTCTAAGTTTGCATCGCTATCAAACTCACGGTAGTCTTTATTACTAACTTTTATTTTTCACTTGCGCTGTTCGTATGTATAAGTTGTCCGGTTCAAAACTTGCAAACCATTTTTCGACCACTTGTTGATTTGTGATTGAGCTGAAATTTTGCATACATCTTTGGTTCTGGTGACAATACTTTTACGAATAAAAAATAAGCGATGGATGGACTGTGGGAAGGATGATATGGCAAAAAAGGATGCTGCGCCGACCCCAAATAAATTGGTATAAAGGCAGGCAAATGATGATGATGATGACATCATAAGGATATTTAGGCTAGCTTTCATCAACACTGGGTGAAGATGATGGGTAGTGACTGGATGGTAATTCCATTGTTGGATTTTCAACTAAGGGCGCTGCACCGAGGGTTGCAATTCGAAAATCCGGTGTTCAATCTGCTAAACCATTTAAACAGGGCACTGGCAATCTCTAAAACTTAATGCTAGTCGTTTAAAAAAAAAACGCTTTTTTTTTACTTGTAAAGCAGAAACTCAGATTATCACAAAACTCCACGATGAAAAACATTTTCCATTCGGACCACGTGCCTCAGTGATGTATTTATGACTTAACATAATAAATAAACGCCCTTATCGACAGAGATTTATAGAGATTGAACAGATTAATCGCTTGGCAACAGGTCAGTGTAATTTCAATACTTATCTTTTAATCGTTACGTGATAGGCTGTAATCTGTTGGAGTAATTGAGACCCGATAGAATTGGACTTAGCTTCAATTAATGCTGCGTATCGCGGGTTCGATCCCCGCACCGAACAAATATTTGTATGGCCTACTGACAGTTGTTCCGGGTCTGGCTGTTTGTGTATGTTAGTTTCAATGTATATAAACGCACCCACAATACAGGAGAAATTTCTACTGTGGGGAAAAGTTTAAAAAAAAATATATGAAGACTAGTGGTCACCCAGCGGTCGAAAGACCATGATGTTTTTGTATTTTTTTTTTTTTCAGATCTACTCCATATTAACTATAGCTAAATCTCACATTACAAAGGTATTCTAAGAGAGTCTTAACCCAGTTCACGATCTATCCGTATTCAAAATTTCATAGAAATCCGTGTAGCCGTTTCGTGATCGACTGACAACTGATCTTTTTTTAAATAATTATCCTAAAATTAAGTGTCACCTCTTTGGGGTTCCGTACCCATAGCTTAACCAACGGGACCCTATTACTAAGCCATCGCTATCCATCCGTCTATCTGTCAGCGGACTGTATCTCATGATCCGTAATAGGTAGAAAGTTGAAATTTTCACAGAATTTGTATTTCGGTTGCCCTACTATGATGATACAGGACCCTTCATGCGCGAGTCCGACTCGCATTTGGCCGGTTTTTTGTAGTTATCGTGATTTGATATCGTTACCCGTCACGTCTGTCAAGTTTCTCTAATAATTTTTTATTACCCTGTATACTTCTATTTCCTTCGCAAAAAATGACTAAGACTTCAACCCACTCTAAACTTAACATTAAACTAAATTAAGACCATAAACTAACCCAAGTTTACATTATTTACCTCAAGTTACCGGACCATCCGTTGACATCAATTATTTTATGCCCTAGTGTGTAATGTCCAACATTACAGAGCAAATGGCTCCAAGACACATTATCTTCCAACCTGAGTCTATTTACAGTGTGCAACACCTTATCAGGTAAGTTTTTGAATGCAACTTGGTAGTAGCCCGTTCGGCTTTAGAGAGTGCGTCCTTTGAATATGGTTTTAAATTAGTTAAGAGTAGACATAGAGACCTTGTTGTTGTTTTTCAGCTGGATTGAACGTACCTGTAACAAAAAACAATTTAATTATTTAAAAAAACTTACCTAACTAATTTACTTAACTTTTTTTTTTAATTTAAGACAAACTGTTTTGTTCGATGTTTTTGTCCATTATGAAATTCGCAATACCCACTAGATATGATCTAACTAAAAACAGCACTATATTTAATCTAAACAACAGATGCAACTCAAACTCCGCGCCAAAATGGAAAACAATTGTGCCAATCCAACACGGAAAAAAAAGGTTATTTTTGGAACCCTAAACAATTCAATCATAAAAAAACTCTGTCGTCTTTACCTACTTTACTTCCAATAATTTACATAAATAATAAATAAACGTGATTCTTTACACCGTTGCTTGACCGATGACTAACGTCTTTGGGCAATCCCCAACAGCATAAAAACTCCCCTACGTGTTCATTAA
Organism: Noctua pronuba; assembly: GCA_905220335.1. Taxonomy (NCBI): domain Eukaryota; kingdom Metazoa; phylum Arthropoda; class Insecta; order Lepidoptera; family Noctuidae; genus Noctua; species Noctua pronuba. Next base: position 12,562,504 of record LR999908.1, read on the forward strand.
AACCCACCGTCTTAGCTTAGGTTTGTCTTAAAGACAGTTATTATAAGTTAATTTCTAGTTAGAATACATTTTTCTTAGTCACAGAGCATTTTCCTTAAAACTGTGGTCTGACTAAGTTATTGCTAGAAAATAATAACTTCAAAACGTAGTAGTTATTTCATAGGAAGGCTATGGTTGGTGGAGGCAGTGGAAATGGCTATTGGAAATGAAATTATGATAATGTCGAAGCACCAGGTGTTAGTCGCCTCATATCATACATAGATCATCATCTGCCTAGCCTTTTCCTAACTATGTTGGGGTCAGCTTCCAGTCTGACCGGATGCAGCTGAATACCAGTATTTTAATGGAGCGACTGCCTATCTGACCTCCACAACCCGGTTAGTACTAGGTAATACTATACCTGTTGGTAAGACTGCTACTTGTCAGACTTTCAGGTCACCGAATACCTGTCACTCGGTATGTAATGGATGGTTACCCATTCACGAACCAACCTAGGCAAGAGCTGCTCAACCAGAAGACCCGAGCTGCCATTATTATATCCAACATTTACATTTTCTCATTATCATCTGTCTTCAAAATTAGGTGTGTAACTCATTGTTTTTCGTTCGTTTTTTTGCTAGCTATACCTATTGGTGGTTTAACCTCAAACTACAGTGGCTAATCTGGACATTTCTTAACCGATTACGAACATAGAGAGTGAATGATAGATTAACGGCCACAAGCAACAAGGGATCAAGGCAGAAATGTGGAAGAAAGAAAAAAAAGATCTAAGGATGCAGTATAACGCATCGAATACACCATCTCCGCTTACAAAGCGCTCACGATTACACAACAGTGCGCCTACATCACTTAATAAGGCACATACACTGATTTACTACGAGCACATAAACATAAGCTAAGCGACGCATGCGGTCCACATTGACACATTTTACATAAGGCTTTACTTGCCTTAACTTGGATCTAAAGTACTTCAAGTTGTTATAAATCACGATAACTGCGATCGTAGTATGGTATTGTGTTCTAGTAATTGATGCTGAAGTTATCTATAAATAACAGGTGTGTTTATCTATACGATTAAATAAAATTGAAGTTTCTGTTTTTAATTTCAATATAACAAAAACCTTTTTTTTAAATATTTGTCTGTCTGTTTGTTCCGGCTAATCTCAGAAACTGCTGGACCGATTTTGAAGGGACTTTTACTGGCACATAGCTGATGTTATAGGTAATAACTTGAAATTGTTAACAAAGTCAGATTTAAATAGGAATAAATATTTTATGATGGATATTAAGTTTTTTTATTTATGTCTTCCTTGAGAATTGCAAAGAAGTAGCACAGAAGCGTGACCTTTGGAAGGAATGGAGGGAGGCCTTTGCCCAGCAGTGGGACAATATGGGCTAGCTATAATATAATAGCTACAATAATATGAATTTTTTATAATAATTTCACGCTGACGAAGGTTGCGGGCCAACAGCAACAAATGTTTTAATATGATTGCTTCAAAATCCGCTGGATATCATCGAGGTCTGTGTGTGACATTGAAAATAATGACAAGGTACGCATAGCTATTCACAATAGATGGAAGCAAAAAGTAGACGAATAGATAGTTTTTTGTACTTAAAAAATATTGTAAGTACATCATTTCTAATTTATTTATACATACATAAACTCACGCCTTTTTCCCATGGGGGTAGACAGAAACCGCAGAATGCTAACTGTTACAATATTTTTTTTTTTCGGATGCGAAATCATCGAATGACCCCTCCCATTCTGGGTGGAGTGGAAGGGAGTGCCAGACTTGTACCTACTGACTAAAACCCATCCATGTACCTTCTTTGCCCTTTGTGTAGCAGGGCCGCGGTATCTCTTTCGAACTACCCGCAGCCCGCCTGTTACATGATTTCAGCTAAAATGACGATGATGAAAATAACGATAATATGACATATCACAAAGCTCTACGGTAACTTTTTTTGACACTTGACACGCCACACCAACCCGCACAAAATGTGTCAGATCATTCTTCCCTGGAAAGACTATAACTAGATCCAAATGTTCACGGGGAAGGTCAAAACATTTAACTTCGCTGAGAAACTTCTTGTTTACTAAGTAATTCATCGTACCGACACTGACTGTCAAGGTTGAGTGACCATTATGTAGGTATAATATATTATGGTCAGAATTACGGTACATAATATTAACATACATATATGGAATGGAAAAACTTTTCACATCAACCTTAAATAAGTTACTTGAGGGTTCATATTGTGTCTACAGTGTGTTGGGTTAAACGAAGTAAATATTTTAAATAGCATAAATTGTAGAATTTATAAAAATCCAAAATCAAAAATGGGGCCAACCCTATTGAGAAAAAGAATCAGCTGTTCGCGACATTTGGGCTCAAAAAAAAGATCAGTTTTTAGGGTTCCGTACCCGAAGGGTAAGCAACGGGACCCTATTACAAAGCCTCCGCTGTCCGTCTGTCTGTCTGTCAGCGGACTGTATCTCATGATCCGTAATAGGTAGACAGTTGAAATTTTCACAGAATGTGTATTTCCGTTGCAAAACCAACAAATAAAAATTAAAGGGGGCTCCCCTACTGCGATGGTACGAGACCTTTCATGCGCGAGTCTAACTCGCACTTAGCCGGTTTTTTTTTAGATATCGATACCGTCACGTCTGCACAGTTCCACTAGCTAATTAAACTAGACCTTTTTTTTTTACGGATGGGAAATCATCAAATGACTTCTCCCGCTCTGGGTGGAGTGGGAGGGAGTGTCAGACTCTTACTGACTAAAACCCATCCATGTTCCTTCATTGCCCTTTGTGTTCCAGGGCCACGGTATCTCTTTCGAACAGTCCCGCAGCCCCGGCAGGCATCGGCCCTTGCGGGCCCCTTCCTGATTGCTGACATCTCTTTGAGGCGCGCGTGGAACACGAACGCGCCGTCGACACGGCCTGTCGTCATAAGACGGACGGACGGTGAGCTAAATAATAATAGACCCTGTAGAAGCAATCAAAGCTCAACTGGTAAAACAATACCAAACAGAACTAACAACCAATTCATTCCACTCATATGAATGGTATTTCTCTAACTAGGTCATATTAGTTAACTAGTTTTGTCCACGAGATACGTCCGCCATGTTTCCGGTTCCACAGGTCAGTATTACTGGACTTACCGGTTTTACTAATAAAACTATAAAAGTATCACACAAGGAAAGGAATACAAGAATTTATACTAAAAATATAAATGCGAAAGTAACTTTATCAGTCTGTCTGTAACCTTTGCCTCCGTCTGGCAAACGGCTGGACAGATTTCGGTATTCGGCACGCTGGTAGATAATGATTGATGACCTGGGTTAGGATATAGGATACTTTTTATCCCGATATTAAGTTTGCTGGAAGAGCTCGTGGCTGTAATAGTAACAGACGCTCGGGTCGCTCTTTAGGTTAAGCCGTGCTTGTCTAGGTTGGTCTGTGGATGGGTGACCACCCATTACATACCGAGTTTCCTCCGTGCCTCGGAAAGCATGTAAAGCCGTTGGTCATTTGTAAATCTTTGACAGTCGTTACAGTGGCCCAAAAAGTCTGACAACCAGTCTTACCAAGGGGTATCGTATTAAGTACTAATTGGGTTGTGGAGGTCAGATAGGCAGTCGGTCCATGTAAAATACTGGTAGTCAGCTTCATCTGGTTAGACTGGAAGCCGACCCCAAATAGTTGGGAAAAGGCTAGGCAGATGATGATGATGAGTAAGTTTGCTGGAGATAAATTTTGATCTCCTCGCAAATGAAGAAGCGGTAGCTAGTTGATAGTTATCTTCGGAAGTAATGATTCGATGCCGTAAATTCTTTTCCTGATGGGCAGCTACATTATTTAAAAGGGTCATTGACTATACAGGGTGTAAGGGACAGTGACGCGAAAACTGTTACCACTTATTCAGTACATAAGTCCTAGCCTTCCACTTCTGCGGGACTGTTCGAAAGAGATACCGCGGCCCTGGAACACAAAGGGTAAAGAAAGAACATGGATGGGTTTTAGTCAGTACGAGTCTGACACTCCCTTCCACTCCGCCCAGAGCGGGAGGGGTCATTTGATGATTTCCCATCCAAAAAAAAAGCCTCCAATTTATAAATTTTTCGTCGTTTATTAAAAAAAAATATGCTGTTTCCTACAAAAGTGCAATACCTACACGGTCAAAATGTATGGAAGAGCTGATTTTTTTTTTTTAAACCGATCAAAAATATCTATGCGAATGGGGTTCAGGATGATGTACCTACTCAAAACGAGTACATCGTTTTCACGTCGGTGACCCTTCCACCCTGTATATAAAACGCCTCCGTGATATAATTTCCGACCATAACACGAGCGAAACCAGGGGCAATCGCTAGTGTAAAGCAGTGGCGAAGGTTCTATACAACTCGATTCCTACCGGCTTCCCTTTGAAAAATGGCACAGTCAGTATTCTAAAGACAAATAATATAATCACATTAAAGATATGTACTCCGGCTTACCTTTTACAAAAATTGACCCTTCGCTACTGGTGTAAAGTAAATACTGATGGTAGAATGGTTCGTTGAGATTTGAGAACAATGCAAGGTCGCATCATTTACATTTACTGCTTACGAATGGTATCTACCTATTTCTTACGAGTAGTTTTTCTATAACTCGTAACTATGCTTCTAACATTGATTCTCTATTGACTGAAACTGGTGATTTTTCACCTCAATTCATCATCTGCCTAGCCTTTTCCCAATTATGTTGAGGTTGGCTTACTGTCTAACCGGATGCAGCTGAACCAGTATTTTACATGGAGCGACTGCTTATCTGACCTTCAAAACCCAGTTAGTACTGGGTAATGCCATACCCCTTGGTAGGACTAGTTGTCAGACTTTCGGGCGACTGACTACCTCAGTCTCCCTTACCTCAATTCATAGTTTGGAATATTCATAACTTCACAAAGAGTAGTTTTCAAAGGAATATGATCCATCATCGCTTTCATTCTTCAGTCACATAAAATAATTTCTAGTTACTATAGTATCTTTTCAAATGGCTAGTCATCGGTAACGAATACCTATTTTCACCAACATAAACACGACACCTAACGACTGTCTGCCTAAAGATTTCAACAGAAAATTCAACAGTGCGGTTTTGCAATTTAGGCGATTCTTCCACGACACCGCTCGTACGCGAGGTCCGGCGGAGGCAGTGAAGCAAATGTCTACGAGCGTTGCACCGCGCGGAGAGCGGTGAGCGCCGCTCGACCGCGCAGTTGAGCGATGTCGTGTGACAATTGCCTTAAGCGCAGGCCACACCGCCAGCTAGTGAGCGAGCGAGCGAGCCGAGCGAGGCTATTTTCATACTTCGTTCGGCTCTTTCGGTAGTTCGCGATGTGAACCAAAATATGAAAAGAGGTGAAAAGATGCTTCGCCTGCCTCGCTCACTCGCTCGCTAGCTGGCGTCTTGGCCTGCGCTTTAGTGTGGCGTGTAGCCTAGTTTTATTAAAAAAAACGGGCAAACAATACTTTATTTCATGAACATGAATGATACTGAACTAAATTACTACTTCTACTAACAAATGAAAAGACATTGATCTTCAAAAAAACCTACATTCCGTCGTATAAAATCGAATTTCGCTAAGAGCTTCTCAAGGTTATCTCAATCAGTCTCTGAACAACACTTCGATTTTTCTTTTGTCTTCGGATATAATATGGAAGTATAGAAGAGACAGAAAAAATGGCCGGAATTTTGCTCAAAGTGATAAGTTGTAAGGGAATTTTAAGACCGAACCCCAAGATACAAGCTGTCTAGATTTTCATCTACGTAAACTATCCGTAGGTGGTATTTTCAAGACGATGTCCAAAGAAACGCAGGAGCTAGTGGCTAAATAATAACAGCCACTCGGGTCTCTCTTTAGGGTAAGCCGTGCTTGCCTAGGTTGGTCTGTGGATGGGTGACCACCCATTACACACCGAATTTCCTCCGTGCCTCGGAAAGCACGTAAAGCCGTTGGTCCCGGCTGTCATTTGTAGATCTTTGACAGTCGTTACAGGTAGTCGGTGGCCCAAAAAGTCTGACAACCAGTCTTACCAGGGGGTATCGTATTACCCAGTACTAACTGGGTTGTGGAGGTCAGATAGGCCGTCGCTCCATGTAAAATACTAGTATTCAGCTACATCAGGTTAGACTGGAAGCCGACCCCAACATAGTTGGGAAAAGGCTAGGCAGATGATGTCCTAAGAAATCATGTATGGACTGTGTGAAGTGTGTGAAGGATGATATGGCTAGAAAGATAACCAGTCACAAAAACGAGGGGTCGTTTCATTGAAAAAAAGGAGGTGACTGCTCAGATGACGAGTATTAGAGAAATACGGAAGAAAACATACTGGGCTGATCCCAAATAAATTAGGATAATGGCAGGACATTGGATAATGATGATGAGGATGCGACATACGAAATATAGATCTAGACGACTCTTGACGATTCGTGACGATTTTCTTCAACATTTTTTTGTCCACAAACAAAATGTATTTGTAAAATGCAAAGAATATGTGTGTCAAATTAACATAGTGTCACCGTTCTTAGTCTTGCATCTGTGTCACGCGTGGTGTCGACCTCGAAAACTGTCAAGTTCACTAACTTATGTAACAGAAGTTTGTAAACAATGCTGGTAGATGTTTTCCCTTTTTTAGGGGAAAAAAATCTGTTTAGGAGACATTATGGGGAAAATTTAAATTAAGATAAATTTTAGGAAGTCAAGAGACATTTTACAGCCGAATTAGTAATTTGAAATACCATTACGCCTGTAATCCCCGAAGGGTTAGGCAGAGGTGTACCCATTAGTACACCACATTTCGCCAGTTATGTGTAATAAGGGGCCAGCCTATTGCCATCAACCGGGCACAAATCCGAACTCCGTGGCTGGTACTCTGAGAAATTCTTGATGGAAAAACACACTAACACTTCAAAATGGGAATCGAACCCAGGACTATTCTCAGAAGTTGCGCTTGTGACCACTAGACCAACGAGGCAGTCAAAATAATAACTTACGTATAATACACCGATTGCATAGTATCGTGCGTGAACGAGAACGCGAAATACATACATACTAACACAAAATTCGCTACCAAGTGCAATGGTACCTTAAGTGAATAAACGTACGTTTTATAATAATCCGTTTGTTACATTTAATACTCCTGTTTGAAAAACAGATTGAGCAAAAAAGTTGCAAAACATAGAATTAAAAGAAAAAAAAAGATTGAAAATGGGCAAAATTCAGAAACTCGATCTAGCAACCCTGCATGTAAACAAAGCCCAATTTAGTATGCTATTGATTCTCAGTCAATGGGAAGTAATTACCGTGTGTCTAAGTGGCGGCTCCTTTGTGATTTACAATCGTTTTAAGAGCAAATAGACTGATGATTTGTGAATATAAACTTGTGAAGTATCTGGAGCTCGTTTACAGTTGTCCAGTTTTTAGAAGTAAAGGCTTACTGTCCCACTGCTGGGCAAAGGCCTCCCCCATGGCTTTCTAATTTTTTTTTATCATTTGCCTTATCCGACCAATTCGTTATGAATGAGTCCAGATCGTTATGCCAGCGTTTCTTTGACATTTAGTACGTTGAAAATACATCTTCTTGTATATGTATACAAATCTCGTGTCACGGTGTTTGTGGTCGCACTCCTCCGAAACGGCTCGACCGATTTTTATGTATATTTGGTAGGTATGAGAATAGATCGTAAAGTATATTTCACACCGCTAATTTCTCGCGGACGAAGGTCGCGGGGCACAGCTAGTATATGTATAATTATCAAAACTCGTACTCTTCTTTAGTCGGATCATATACACACATATCTATACTTAATATTATAAAGCTGAAGAGTTTGTTTGGTTGAACGCGCTAATCTCAGGAACTACTTAATCGAATTGAAAGATTATTTTAGTGTTGGATAGCCCATTAATCGAGGAAGGCTATAGGCTATATAACATCAAGCTACAACCAATAGGAGCGGAGCAGCAATGAAAAATGTTGCAAAAACGGGGAAAATTCCATCGCAGGCGAAGTTGCGCGGGTCAGCTAGTCATAGATACAACAGGCTATATAGTATATACATATATTGATGTCTTTTACAACCTCTACGGGTCATTGAACCGAAAGTAATTGACTAAAGGTCGCTAGGGACTGATTGGCAATTATTGAAATACCTGTACACCGACGATGCTGCTGATTATCTTTTCTATTGTGCCAGTAACACAGCTTTAATCGAGAGAGAAAGCTAGAAGATATAAATCTCCAAACATTCAAAAATAATAAAAATAAGATTGGACAGAAGTAACACCCACTTTTCGCCAATTATGTTTAAGTCTCGTGTCATAAGAGCCTATTGCTATCAAACGGGCAAGAATCCAGATTTCCCGATGCTTCAGAGAAACTCGAAAAAACCCAATAGCTCGTTGCTCGACCTGGGAGTCGAACCCAGGACCAGACGTCGCGTTTGCGACTACTAGATCAACAAGAAATAAAAACACTTGCAAACAGTGCAAAGGTGTAAAGTATAACAGCATCTATATTTATAAGATCGAACAGCATGTGATTTCACACATTAAACGAGAGTAACAATGGTTTTTCATGCACATTTCACTCCGTACGGTCTGTGAGTCGGCGCACGCGCCGCCGCGGGAGAATGCATGCAGTGAAATCGAACGCGATAGTGAAATGATTCGTGGTTACTCTACCGTGGATAACTAGCCGCAATAAGACCCGTTTGTTGGTCATAATGGTTAACTATTTTTCAAGGTATTTGGGTACTGTTCAACTAACTAAAGTAACGGTTTGTTAATTAAATGGCTTTGGTAGCAGTGAAAGAGAGGTATTTTTGTTTATTTATTTTTTTATAGAAAAGAACATTTTTATCTATTCATTAATTGAAAAAATTACGATGCATAAAAAAAGTAGTCTATAACTTAGTTAAAATTTTAATCGTAATCTTATTCTTTTGTATAATTGTCACTTGCTTCGGTGAAGGAAAACATGGTGAGCAAATCAACATGCCTGAGGGATATTTCTAAAGCCAAGTCGTTACAGGAAGAAATAAAAATCTGAGTAACTCAACTTGTTTGTATGTTGGACAATAGATAGCAGTAGGTATCTGAAGGCTAATAATTTTACGTACAATTATTAAAAAAATTCCAAATGTTGTCGTTATCTCATCCCAGTGTCAATCAACTAATATCATACATGTGTCAAAAAATATGTAAATTAGCGGTATTCGTTGTGTAGCAGATGAATTTTTCAATAACATGAAGCTCGTGACCAAATACTAACAGTCGCTCGGGTCGATCTTCAGGTTAAGCCGCGCTTGCCTAGGTACGTCCGTGGATGGGTGACCACCCATTACATACCGCGTCAAAGCCGAAAACCTTTTAATTGTCAGTTGACTGATTGTTAGTTAAAACAATAATACAGTGTAAGATCACTGCATTATCAACCTGACCTTACACGAATATAGCAAGCCAAAGATTAAAATACAGATGGCTCACTCGAAGCATCGCAAACTGCATGAGAACACGCGACTGACTGGTAGCGTGCTAAGGTGCTACATTGATAATTACTTTATTCCACGAAACGCTTCAGAAGTGAAACCTAAATGCAGTTGAAATACTGAAATAATTTCAAGGGTAGACACGTAATAAAATAATAGGAGCTCGTGGCTAAATAATAACAGCCGTTCGGGGTCGATCTTCAGGTTAAGCCGCGTTTGCCTAGGTTGGTACGTAGATGGGTGTCCACCCATTACATACTGAGTTTCCTCCGTGCCTCGTAATGCACGTTTAGCCGTTCGTCCCCGCTGTCAATAGTCTTTGACAGTCGTTAAGTAGTCAGTGGCCCTAAAGTCTGACAAACAGTCTTACCGAGGGTTATCGTATTACCCAGTACTAACTGGGTTGTGGAGATCAGATAGGCAGTCGCTCTATGTAGAATACTAGTATTCAGCTGCATCCAGTTAGACTGGAAGCCGACCTCAATATAGTTGGGAAAAAGCTAGGCTAGATGATGATGACACGTAATAAAATAATAGAGGATTAAAGAATTTCAACTATTAATGTGAGCATTAAACAGGTTAAGCTTATGGCAATCCGATGTGTTTTTTGACTTCTCCATCATCGATATTGCTGTTAAAAGTAACTTACTAAGAATCAAAAATCCAATAATTTCGCCAAGTGATAATAAGAGCAATTGCGAGCATGTGCTAAGGAATTTTTCCATCAGAATTTTCTCTGTAGCAGCCACAGAGTCTGGACCAGTTGCCAACAGCAATAGGCTCGCCCCCTATCCATCATCATCATCCACAGCCTGAATTTACCGACTGCTGGGTATAGGCCTCTCTTTTTTTGTGCCAATCTCCATGATCTTGCGCGCATTTACATGGGACTTAACAGTAGCGAAGGGTCAATTTTTGTAAGAGGTAAGCCGGAGTACATATCTTTAAAGTGATTATATTATTTGTCTATAGAATACTGACTGTGCCATTTTTCAAAGGGAAGCCAGGGACTTAGACATAAGTAACTGGCGAAGGGTGGGTGTACTATTGCCTAACCCGTCGGGGATTACAGGCGTGATGATACCTGAACACAAAGGCCGGTTACATAAGTCATAACACGTACATTGTTACAAAATGTATCATAGCAACACTAGTGCGGGGAAGTGGCCGACCGATGTATGACGGATGTTGATGGATGACGTGGAGCACACATGTTTTGGTGGATGTTGGATGATATATGTTCGCTTTTACTGGTTATATTGCTTTTAATACACTTTACTTATTTGTAAAGCTGATAGAAGTGGAGGTAGGTTTGGAATAGGCTCACAACCGATAGTGTGTGAGCCCATTCTCCTAAGTAATAACATGGAAGTATGGGGCGTGAAAATTGTTTTGTTTAGTTTGCCTATTCTGTCCCACTGCTGGGCAAAGGCCTCCCCCATTCCTTTCCAACTCTCCCGGTGTTTTGCCTTCTCTGGCCAATCAGTCCAAATCGTCACGCTAGCGTTTTTTGGGCCTGCCTCGGAGACGACGACCGTCATCAGGCACCCACTGTGTGACGATTTTGGCTCATCTGTTCTGACCCATCCTGGAAATGTGACCCGCGAAGTCGCATTTTTTTAAAACATAACTGACGTAATTAAGGTGTTCCAGGTACACCTTTGCTAATTCTTCGGGGATTACAGGCGTGATGATGTTATGATTTGTGTTAGTAATATGTGTCTCAATCAGTAAATGATAGCCAAGGGTATACAGTACGAGTAACCCAGTTGTAGACTCTTGCATTATTAGCATACTGAGTTCTGTTGCAATCTTAAAACCTGGCAAGTCGACACGTTCTACCAGTAGCTATTTAGACTCGAACGTTTCTGAGATACATACGTCTTGCGAAAGGTGTAGTTAATTAGTGGCTATAATTTGTATGGAATGGGATTTCCAGTCGGCAAAACTAATGCACTTCCATGCAAGCTTTCTAAATTATGAAGAGCTGTTTTGCAAAATTCATACAAATTGTGAATTAAATCAAGATTTTTAGTGGGTAAAGGCAACGGCTCATGATGCAAGAGGCAAAAAACCTTTATAGTTTTTAGATGTTTTACGTCATATTTTTGACGTTTAAAGGAAATTCGAGTCCGTAGGAAGATTGAAATGACTAACCAAAGTGGAAGCGCCAAGGTGCCGGTGAAATTATTTTTTTTCTGTCTTGAACAAAATATAATTTGCGGCCGTAATACGCATGAATTTACAGAATTATAATCATTTAAATCCCCAATACAACCCTCTATTGTATGTTTTTTAATCCCTGAGACTAAATTGACAAGTACAAATGGCAAACTGACATAAATTTCAACAGGATTTATGTCAGTTTTGACATTTTCACTTGTCATTTTAGTCTCAGGGATTAAAAAACAGACATTAAGTTCATTTAATCCCATTAGATGACTTTTTCATAAAATAGTCATTCAATGTGATTAAATGAACTTAAGGAGGTTGTATAGATGATTTTGATGATTTAAAACTATGTAAAGCCATATCTGTTACGGTCGCGAATCATATTTTAATCAACATACAACCTGACACTGATCTGCAAATTGCAAAAAACGTAAGAAATAATGAATTTACAATAAAGATAAAACTGCTGCATTAAAATAATACCTCCACAATGTAAACGGATCTGACCATTTCGAGATGTGACCGTGTCACAAATCATGCAGATATTTATGACATCAAAGATGGAGTCGGAAGTGTGTCACCCACAATCAATAACCCAACCGATATACGGTGTTTACTTATGGGCCCGACTACAGTACGATATTGTATTTAATTTGTGGTATTGGTCAAGCTGCTAATAAAAGTATATGGGAGATAAAACACGTAACGGAGGAATGAATGCCATATTAGTCATTGATATACTATTATGGAGATGTAACTCATCATTCTCTTGCTCATGTCCCAATTCATTTGGGGTCGGCGCAGCATGTCTTTTTCTTCCATAGGTACTTCTCTATTACTCGTCATCTCATCGGACACCTCCTTTCATGCCATATCATCCTTCACACAGTACATCCATCGTTTCTTTGGTCTTCCTCTACTCTTATACCCATCCACATTCATACTTAAAACTTGCCTCACGAAATTTTCCTCATTCCTCCGCATCTCATGCTCATATCATTATGGAGACGAAACTATTCATGTAAAACTATCTAACTAATCTGCATGGTGCTCGTACGACTTGACCAAGATTCTGTAAGGAGTTGAAAAGAGACTGCCAACTCTGAGTTTGTTTCTGTTTTAGTCAGATAAGAAACATCGACTTTATCTAGTTTTAAAACATAGCATTTTATTGAACAACTTACTAAAATACTTTAATACTTATCAATTAGCTTCTGATATTTCGTTTTCAAAGTCAATAAAACAAGCTACAGGTATCATCATCTGCCTCCTCCCAAGTACGTTGGGGTCGGCTTCAAGTCTGCCGGATACAGATGAATACCAGTACTTTAGATGCAGTGACTTTCTATCTGATCTCCATAATCCAGTTAACACAATAAAAGTGGTGGGCAGACTTTCAGGCTAATGACTACCCGTAGCGACTGTCAAAGATTTACAAATGACAGCCGGGAACAATGATGTAACGTGCTTTCCGTGGCACGGCGAGATTTCGGTGTGTAATGGGTGGTCACCCATCCACGGACCGACCTCGGCAAACGTTGCTTTACCTTGAAAGTCGACCCATGCAGCTGTTATTATTTGCAACGAGCCCCATAAGCTTCAATACTTTTGTTCACTCTCTATCGATACAAAAAATAAGTCAAGGATTGTTATTTTGTTTTATTATTGTTGCTTATCGCTCACTAACCCCGATTACACAAACTACATACTTAATAACAAAAGTTATTATATGGATAGATTAAATAATATCAACAAAATGGTTAATTAATTATTTTGTCAATTATGTTAACTCGATAAAATCGTTTACACTTAATTTGACGTTATTGACTTAAAATGTTGTTTATCTAAAATCTAATACTCCACTAAACTTAGTCCCACTCAATTTTATTTCCATGCAAAAAAAAATACTTAAAACTTCATGAGGGGTGAGGGGGTCAGAAAAAACGCGCTTAATCACGAGGGGGGAATAATGTGACAATCACGTTTATTTTTATCGTGAGACAAAAAAAAATGTAGGTACTTACACAAAATACTTCACAGGACTTACGGGGACTAAGGGATGCCAATAATGAATTAATAACTCAACCTCGCGAATTTGTGATGGTTTTTATTTAAAACTATCTGATCTTTTCAAATAAAAATACATGGGAGGGGGGGGGAGGGGTACACAAAAACTTCGCCAAGTATCATCAAGGAGGCTATAAAAGTGGCCTAAAAACATAAAGTTATTAAAGGATGGCCCCCAATATTATAGATCATTGCAAATGGTTCATTTTGTTCAATATACGAAATGAACTTAGATTTTGTAAATGATCACAAACCAGTACTGGTTAAATCTACATTATATTATTATCCTACATTTAAAATGAACATTGTGCAAAGCGTATGTTTATAAAATCAATATTAATTGAGTATACCTACACAAGACTTTTAATGCTTTTAGCTTTAAAACAAAGTTTCTGAGAATAATAACAGGAAAGTTTACAATATTGTTGTCAGAGCAAAAAACCTTGGGCTCTTGGCAGACAAAGAACGCTGCTTGCTCAAAGCACAAAATTCTTCTAAATTAATTGTAGTGTATTGTATTGTAGTAGTGTAGTTTGATCTTAAGTTTTTTTTTTGTTTTATAACGTGCCCATCATGACCGTAAAGTTCCGCTAGCTAATACAATTTGACCCTGCATACATAAAATCTGTACTCGACAATTATTATGAATGAACGTAGTCAAGGAAGACGTCGATTGAGAAATTACGACGGAAATAAATAAGTTTCTTGCTATGTCAGTAATAACGTACAGCACAACAAGTTACCGGAAACTGTCAAATTCTCGCAATCAACCTTAAATCTAATGCTGTAGCGATAAAGTTGAATATCTATTAAATAAATTTGACAGATTGTAGTAGCTTGATGTGCTGGCGTCTGTACAAATGTTATGACTCAGTTTTGTATGAAATTATGTAACATCGGCAGTTTTTACAGGATATACTAAACAATTATGCAGATTGTGAACGTACAGAGGAAACCGTTACTTAACCATGACCTGGACCAGTACATAAGATACTTTAAAACTTGGCAGTATCTTCCCGTGGGATAATTTTCGACCTACACACGCGGGCGCGGCAGTACAATAGTCTCGCCTCCTAATACATGGGACCTAACATAACTGGCGAAATGTGGGTACACCTCAGCCTAACCCTTCGTGATGACAGACGTGATGTTATGTTTAGTGACTGTTAAGATAGTCTTCCTAAGGCGCGAATTAAACAGAAACGGCGTAAGGTGACGGTGCGGCGCAGGCGAGGAATTTATAAGGAAACGAAAGAACGGCGTGCCTGCGCCGCGCCGCTTGAGTGTAATTTACAACATGTCGCCTACTTACATTTTGTATGAAAATGTTTTGAAGCGGCATCATGCCTGCGCCACGCCTTCACCTTACGCCGATTCTGTGTAATTCGCGCCTAAGACGACCGCAACCTCTATGAAATTCTTCCAAGCACGTTATCAAAGGGTGTAACATGAAAGGTCCGACTTCCGTCCCCCTCTAAATTCCGAGAAGAGCTAGTCAATACAATCAATACAATCATGCACCAGGCCACCTGTGGCGGATGTACTGAGTGCCAAGCATTCATTACCACCATTAACATGCACGGTCAGGTGTGATGGTCGTTTACATTGCGTTCGTATGAGTTCGATAATAGCTGATTAGGTGTACCTGCAATGGAAAACATTCCGGATAGTATGATAACGTGGGACTCCTACCGTGGGCCACGTGGGCTAAACCGCGGACATACAAACATAACATCACGCCTGTAATCACCAAAGATTTAGGCAGAGGTGTACCTAGTAGTACACGGTACACCCACATTTCGTGAGTTATGTTTAAGTCTCATGTTATAGGACTTATACGGGGCGAGCCTGTTGCCATCAATCGGGCACGAATTCAGACTCCGAGGCTGCTACTGAGAAATTCCTGTTGGAAAAACCCAATAACACTTTGCCCGACCCGGAAATCGAACTCAGGACCTTTTGCTCAGCAGTCGCGCGTAACCGCGGACATAAGCTAGTGACTACTGATAGCTGGTGAAATGTGTGGGGATACTACTGATCATGTACAGACGCCAGCAAATCAAGCTAGTACTACAATCTGTCAAATTACTTTAATAGATTTTCAACTGTATTGCTAAAGCATTAGGTTCAAGGCTGATTGGGAAAATTTGACGGTTTCGGGTAGCTTGATGTACAGTCGCAATAAAACGTAAACACTTTGTAAAATTCAAAAGCGTTTTCTCGTGAAATAACGGTTTGTACTTTGAGATAAGAACTATTTCGTAATACATAGTATGGCTACCAAAATACTATGTTCGTGAACACGTAAAACGTTAAACATTACAGCGGGATATTTACCATGTTTACTGTTTGTTTTGAGTCCCTCATATTTCGGCGCTGTTGCAAGCAGCTTAGCGCGGATAAATCGTTCGTTCGGTTATCCCTGATCATGGTGCTCGCAACAGCAACAGCATGGTAAATATCACGTTTCTGGTGTTAATGATAATGTTAGTGACAGTTTAAAAACTTATAATGCAGTAGGAGAAAATCGCTTTTATACCATACCTTATTTTTGGAAGTTTGATGCAACCAATTTGGATGTAGCGCTCGCCGGCCGCGGCACCGCTCGCTCAGCTTGCGCGCGTTTTGTCATAGTTCTAACCTAACCTAATCCATTTGGTTGGTGTGTGCTAGCAATAAAAGGATATATACCTAAGTTTGACAAACTGCTACCGACCGCACCTAGATATAGCCGGCTAGAACCAGGTGTAACCTTACTTCGGCATTTAGCAGTAACATATACATTACTGCCTAACCCTTCAGGGATTACAAGCGTGATGTTATGTACGTTCATTACTAAGCTGTTCATATCAATCGATTTCCTGTCGTCAAGTACTGCCGTCTAAATGTAAACTGTTTACGTTGCGCGCGGTTTTTACTTTCGACGCGACGTGTTAATTTTAGACGGGAGTGTGCGCTTGCGCTTCCGTTCGCCTGATTCACGTTATGATCGAGTTGTAGTAATTCAGTAGTCAGATCGATACTTGCATAATGTTTCCACTGCTGCAACTCGGGCCTCATCACTATGAGAGGGACCAACCATGAGGATTTACACAAGTAATCAAGCTTATAGTAAAAAAACATTTTTTAAACAAGCCTTTTGGGAAGTTATTTTTTTGTATTCTTCTCAGCCAAACCCTTCTTTTATCATGGCGGTGCATAAAAAATAACTAGTCCCCCATGTTTGGGAGACCGCCATTTTGCATTTAGAATGACTGTCACTTAGCTAACCATGCATTATCATCCAAACTAAACGTGTATGCGAAGTTTCAGCTCAATCGGTTGGGGATAACTGTTTTAAAATTCAGTTGCAAGATTTAACCAAAACCAACAAACATTGCAAGTAAAATAAAAGGATGTAAAAATACAATGTCCTTCTGTGGTCCGTAAAAGGCTTAGGCCAGTCATTTAAGCTTAAATTAGGTAAGAATCTCGGAATTCGAGATACCCAGCTGTAAGTCTGTAAATACTTGTATATTGACACCCTAAAAGTTGTCTCAAAACCTACATATGGTAGGGTGTAAGCAACTATTAAATTTCAAGGTCAAAGTTCACAAAAATCGGTTTCTTGCGCTTTTTTTGGAAATATCTCATTTCCTATGGGTTTTTTGGTATTTATATGTATTATCAATATTGTAGAATACAAAATTCTCTACAAATTTTGTCTACAAAAAATTTTTATACGATGAACCGTTTTCGAGATAGAGGGCGGAGAGCGCGCGGTCACAGCATCACTCCGGTCGAAAACGCGCCATATATAGTTGATGAACTATCGATAAATCAATGATTATAAATGTTTGTCAATTTTTATTAACTATTATATTATATTTTATCATTTTCTTCATGCATTAAATCTTCATTAAAACCTTATTGGCAGTCTATAATGCTCCGAAATCTGTGAAAAGTCTCGATCATCTTCGTTATATGCATTACGTCAAGTCTAAAAAACTTAATAAACCTGTGCAGCTTTCAAATATTCCACCAACAAGTGCAGCTGCTCATCAACATTTCAACCGTGTATATTATCAAGTTCAAACTTGGTTAGGACATGATTTGGAACCCCAAGTATGGGGTTGGGCAATGCGAAACGATTTTCTGGAGCCTATCATGACAATTTTACCACCTGCTCCAGAAGATTTGCTAAATACAATTTTCTGCAACTGCAAGAGTGGTTGTGGTTCGCGATGCGGATGCAGGAAAGATGCGGGCTTGCAATGCTCTTTAGCTTGTGGCCAATGTAATAGGCAAGCTTGTCTCAATGCTCTACCATATCAGAGCGCCATTAACGAAGATGGAACCTATTCTAGTGCAATAATTTGTTAAGTTAGTACCTATGAAAAAGAGTACAGATATATCACCCATTTGTTTCTTTGTTATAAGCTTTTATTTTATATTTCGTATACCAGAAATGGTCAATATGAGGATTCTTACTGTTATATTATGTAATGTAACATTTATATATACCACCTACTAACCCATATTTTACGAATAAATTATTTGATTTGATTTGATTTGACCCCGAAATCATGGAAGAACTTGAGACAAATGTCGTTGAAGACGATAATGAAGACCAGTTTGAAATTTACCAGCAGCCAGAAGACGACGATAAAGAGGAAGAAGATGATTAAAATTATAAATTGTAGTTTTTGTATCCTTTATTCCATTTTTTTACTTTCAATAAAAATAAATGTATTGAATGATATTTTCATTAACAATTCTGCAATTACAAGGGCAGGTAAGTGTTGTTAAATAAATTAATACTGAATAAAAAGTGGATAGGTTAGGAAAAAAATGATAAAATATAATATAATAGTTAATAAAAATTGACAAATATTTATAATCATTGATTTATCGATAGTTCATCAACTATATATGGCGCGTTTTCGACCGGAGGCACCGGTTGACCTGAAGTGATGCTGTGACCGCGCGCTCTCCGCCCTCTATCTCGAAAACGGTTCATCGTATAAAAAATTTTTGTAAACAAAATTTGTAGAGAATTTTGTATTCTACAATATTGAGAATACATATAAATACCAAAAAACCCATAGGAAATGAGATATTTCCAAAAAAAGCGCAAGAAACCGATTTTTGTGAACTTTGACCTTGAAATTTAATAGTTGCTTACACCCTACCATATGTAGGTTTTGAGACAACTTTTAGGGTGCCAATATACAAGTATTTACAGACTTACAGCTGGGTATCTCGAATTCCGAGGTGAACTTACTATAATGACTGGACTATAGGTTGATTCATTGAAGGCGTGAAAAGATGACGTTTTATTTGTTATCCTTATCACACACAACCTTCTTACTCATTTCGTGTTGTCAAAAAATTACCGACTTTAAAAAAAATACTAAAGAGTGAAAAATATTTACTTTCGGAAGTCGGTTAGGAAAAAAAAACAATTTAATGAAAATGTTAATTGTGAACAGATTAATTCAAATCAACAGACTTCTTTATTATTCTGATGGATTTTCGACTTTCGGCACTGAGGCAAACGTTGCAAATTCAACAGCATCTCCCTTGAGGCATTTCATATCCATCAAAATTATCATATTATTATCCTAAATTCTAACCGTATTATAGAAATTTACATAAATAACATAACTAACTCAATTATCGTTTGACCATTATGTACTACGTTAATTAGTATGCTGACAATTATTATAATTCATAGACCAGAGATGGCAAACCTTTGCCATAAAGATTGGTGGTTTTCCAAGGAACAAAGCGGTCGAGTGGACGCAAGCGCAGCTACTGACCTTGAGGTCTTGGGTTCGATTCCCAGGTCAGGCAGTGTTATTGGGTTTTTCCATCAGGAATTTCTCAGTAGCAGCCACGGAGTCTAGATTTGTGCCCGGTAGATGGCAATAGGTTACCCCCTATTTCATAGGTCATAAACGTGGGTGGCGAAATGTGGGTGTACTACTAGGTACACCTCTTCCTAATCCTTCGGGGATTACAAGCGTGTTGTTAATACGTAAATCTGAAGCTTGGCTAGAATATGCAAAAAGGTTCCTTACTCCTGTCATAGACCGTCAATTCAAAGACAAATATTCCTGACTTGTTTAGCAATAGATGATAACACTGTACTCCCAAGTGTAACCGACTACCTATTATAAATAATAACCGATGCCAACGCGTGATCCGTATTAGTAATGTTCCTTATTGTGTTACGGCTAAAAGCCGAAGTAAGGTTACACCTGGTTCTAGCCGGCTATACCTAGGTGCGGCCGGTAGCAGTTTGTTAAACTTAGGTATATCCTTTTCAAATGGATTAGGTTAAGTTAGGTTAGAACTGTGACCAAACGCGAGAGAGCGTAGCGAGAGGTGCCGTGGCAGCGGCCGGCGAGCGCTACATCCAAATTGGTTACATCAAACCTCCAAATTTAAAGCCACACCTAGATATAGCCGGCTAGAACTAGGTGTAATCGCACTTCGGCTTTTAGCCTTAACATATACAAAACAAAGACTGTCCCTGTATTATATTAAATAACATGACTTGGCAAACGTAGCAGACACAACTATGAACCATCCAAAACTTAATTTAAAAGCAAAAACGCATGCAATGCAAAAACGTAAACAAAAAAGAACTAAGCAACAATGAAGGAGCCAAACCTCTTTGTAAGAACATATTCTAATTTAGTCATACGAATCAAATTACTATCGACAACCATTTTGTTGTAGACGTGTTATTGAAATCGGATATAGTTTTTATCTTGTTCAAAACATTGACGTTTTAGCTACGGACCGTTGCCTCTGTGATACAAATATTGAACTGAGGCTTCCGCCAGATGGTCCTAGCATAATATTCTGAGGACACAATGCCATTATTTTAGAAAAAACTAAACCAGAAAAGGTGTGCGCTTCGGTAATGTTTTTGAATTAGCACCGTCGCGACTCGCGCTATTGAGTAACTCCGAGGACAGGCGAAGATTGCCGAAGCCTATACTTTTCCTGGGAGACCTGTACTTTTGCTTTGGATTTTCTTCACTCATTTTAGTGGTATCAATATTATCGAGAATACTCTTGCCTTGGGCAAATAAATCATTTGGAAATAGTAAACGTAAAATAGTAAAACGTAAACTGTTTACTTGCAGTGAAAATCACACTCATTTCGGCATACACGTCCGCCTATTCATTATTTGTGCAGTAGACCTTACGGCTATAAAACCAGTATAAGCTGGCCTTGTATTCCGTTAAAACTTCGTACCTCGCTAGGCCAGCTCAATGTCAAAATGTTACCACTCTCGTGCGGTCGGCTGTACGTATAAATCAAGGCATTCAGGCCATGGTCTGCAATTCATTCTAGAAATCGTCAATAATCCCACTCAAGTGAATGTTCTACTTTTTAGCGTCGACGGTCAAACTTATTTCTTTTAATTTCAAATAATATTTGCTTTAACCAACAAAACACATTAATGGTGCTCTTATCAAGAGTCTCAGAACTTTATCGGTATGTCCTTGGCGACTTCTGTCTTATCGGGCTCACCCAAAACGGAGTTATCGATACGATAAAAATTACAGGTAAATGTTTACATAAGTGCTGCACTATCTGAGTCAATAGGTATTATTTATCGATATTCGTTTATTACTTACTGCACCTAAACAGTCATTATAAATATTGACTTTTTATGAAGAGCTGATAAATATGATACTTGAACAGAGAATATTGATGACAAAATGTTTTTTTTTTCAAGACATCAATAAAACTGTCAAAGTGCATATTATACCCTATTGAATGACTTTTTAATTTTATGAAA
This sequence comes from Noctua pronuba, assembly GCA_905220335.1. NCBI lineage: Eukaryota > Metazoa > Arthropoda > Insecta > Lepidoptera > Noctuidae > Noctua > Noctua pronuba. The sequence continues at coordinate 12,584,083 of LR999908.1, forward strand.
TTATGATACTTGAGGGCAATACTCACTTCACTAAGGGTGTTACCACACCAATCGATCGATCGCAGATCACCAATCGATCGACGTCGACTTATCCATTCTACCATCGATCGATTGGTGATCTGCGATCGATCGATCGATTGGTGTAGTAACACCCTTAGTGACTTTTAATGAAAATTAAATTATTATTTAATTGTATTGCTTTTGCGATCACAAATCATATTTTGGTTAATGCAACCTGTAACTTCCCAAGTAATTGTAAAAAACGAAAACCAGACTAGCTTCTGGGTCCCTTGGAGCTAAGGTCTCATACCAGCCTTAAAAAACTAACTGACATAACGCTAAGGGCACCCTCTGTGAGGTAAGAGCTTCAGCTTAGGGAGACGCTAGTAGAGGACAGCAAGGGACAGGCTGGATCGGATCAAAACCCGACACGCGTCGGACTGTTCGCTTTATTACATGGAAATGAAACCTCTTTTTTTCGATGAGTGTGGCACAGACAGAATTCCGGAAACAGTAAAAATATTGTAACGCAGGACTAGCAATAGACACACAAAACTACTTACTATACACTCAATCATAATTCCCAAGAGACTCCGCAGGCGGAAGATGTATTTTATCGCATTACTAAAGAAAAACGTCCCCAGGAACAATCTTATATTATATCTATTCGTGAAATCTTTTGTTACACACAATACGTTGACATATAAAGACACAAGCTGTTCCCCGCGACCTTCGTCCGCGTAATTAGCATAATTAGTTATTAGCGTTTTTCATTGCTGCTACGCTCCTATTGGTCGTAGCGTAATGATATATAGCCTATAGCCTTTCTCGATAAATGGGCAATCTAACACTAAAAGATTTATTCAATTCGAACCAGTAGTTCCTGAGATTAGCGCGTTCAACCAAACAAACTCTTCAGCTTTATAATATTAACTAGCTGTTCCCCGCGACCTTCGTCCGCGTAAAATCCCGTCCCGTTTTTGCAACATTTTTCATTGCTGCTCCGCTCCTTTTAGTCGTAGCGTGATGTTGTATAGCCTATAGCCTTCCTCGATAAATGGACTACCCAACACTGAAAGAACCATTCAAATCGGACCAGTAGTTCCAGAGATTAGCGCGTTCAAACAAACAAACAAACAAACAAACAAACAAACAAACACTGCAGCTTTATAATATTATTAGTATATATTAGTATATTAGTATTAGTATAGATTATATAGTATAGATTCATTGTCGTACAATAAAAGTTATCTTGCTTCATTCTGTCTGGTCACACTTAGTTTATCCAAGAACACTATAGAATCTATTAGTTTCTAATCATAATTTCATTTGAGAGAAAGTCAGAGCGTAGGTGTTAGTAATAAACGAAAATTACATCGATAAAGGAGAATTGTCTGGTGATTCATCTGATTTACGTCGCAAGAAGCCATAACATGAATCAAACGCTTACTTAGCAATGATTTATAACATGTGTAAATTCAAAATAAACAGCATTTTGTACAGCAAAAAGTAAACTTGGTCTTACGTTGTTGTTCTTGTGAATAAGCTCTTTCGAAATACTCTCAGACAAAAATATCTGAAGTTCGAACATTATTTAATTTATCAAACTCCATACTATTTTTTTTTCAATAGCCTTGTATCTCCCACTGTTGGACAAAGGCTTCCCCCATAACCTTCAAGGTAATTTTCTCGAACCAGCCCTCGTGATGCGCGTCCAGATCATATGGCCACCTCGTGATGAAAGGTACCTTATGTCCGTTTCTGGCAACATATACAATGTCGCCCATGCGCATGTGACCGCCCGTAATTTTCTGAACATTCATGAAGAATTGTCGAAAATAAACTTCAAAAGGGGGGGTCTATCTATATAATTTTTCATGTTATTCAATTTTGAATTTTTTAAGTAGAGTTTGTAGATTTGCTTTCTATATTTTGACACATCTCCGAAGTTTATGGGTCGATTTGAATTCTGTTTATTATTTCTAAAAGCTTATGAGTTATTTTAACAGGTTAATTAACATTTTTACTAAAAAATATCGACAACGAAAAAAAAAACGGAATCGAAGTCATTTTTTCGGTAAAAAAATGTGTATTTATTTTTAAAAAACTAGTGTAAGTCCATAAATTATCCCGATAAGACGACTTTTTTAATCATTACTTGTAATCTACTACATAACAGCTACAAATTCTTAGAACATTGTTGATACCTATCTCTAAAGAAAAAACAAGGGCGGGTATAACAAATCATCGCAATCTCCATGTGTGGGCCACTGAAAATCCACATATCATTAGGGAAACAACTTTCCAGATTCAATTTTCCAAAAATGTATGGGCTGGAATGATTGACGATGAACTTATTGCCCCTTTTGTGTTACCAAACAGACTAGATCAACACGCGTTTTTAGATTTTATAGTCAATACGTTGCCGTTGCTTTTGGAGGAAGTACCGCTGCACGCTGGAAACAAGAAGGCGGATGTATCTGCAATTAGATGGAGCTCCAGCACACTTCGCACGACTAGTTCGTGATTATTTAAATCAAAATTATCCGTGGTGGATTGGCAGAAGAGGTTCCATTGCTTGGCCGCCGCGATCTCCCGACCTTACACCCTTAGATTTTTATCTTTGGGGCTACATGAAACAAAAAGTGTATGCCGTGCCCATCGAAAGCCGCGAGCAATTAACGGCTAGGATTTTTGCTGCTGCTGTGGAAATAAAAGAAAACCGTGAAGAATTACGTACTACAATCAAAAGTGTTGCCATGAGAGCTTTGGTTTGTTTACATGAGGGTGGGGGCCATTTCGAAAATCTAATTAATTAAAATTCTTGTATTTTTTATTTTTTTAGTAAAAATCTAGCTATTGCTTGTTTGTTTTTAATTCCATTATCATCCTCATTATTAATTTAACTTTTTAGTACTCACTGCTAAGAGCAACATTCAATTGACTTTCACATTTTCCTAAATTCTTTCTTTTCCTAAATTTGACTCATCAGAGTTTTAGAGTTTTACCTTGGATTTGGTTACAGTTAGGTATCAACAATGTTCTATGAATTTGTAGCTGTTATGTAGTAGCTTACAACGAATGATTAAAAAAGTCATCCTATCGGGATAATTTATGGACTTACACAAGTTTTTTTAAAATAAATACACATTTTTTTACCGAAAAAATGACTTCGGTTCCGTTTTTTTTTTCGTAGTCGATAATTTTTAGTAAAAATGATAATTAACTTGTTAAAATAACTCATAAGCTTTTAGAAATAATAAACAGAATTCAAATCGACCCATAAACTTCGGAGATGTGTCAAAAAATAGAAAGCAAATCTACAAACTCTACTTAAAAAATTCAAAATTGAATAATATGAAAAATGTTATAGATAGACCACCCCTTTTGAAGTTTATTTTCGACAATTCTTCATGAATATTCAGAAAATTACGGGCGGTCACATGCGCATGGGCGACATTGTATATGCAAATTTTCGGGATGATCGGGTTCAGGGGTTTAGGCGTTAGAATTGTATTAATTCCAAAATAAATATCTTCGAAAACACCAGATATCTCAAGCAATGATGCCAGTTGATCCAAGAAAAGTTAATTATGTCTGCATGTAGGCACTTGAGCCCATCTTAACTTTGGATTAGCATCGAGGCGCCACGCTTGCGGCTTGAATTATAAATATATTTGCATATTTCATAGGCTTGGATATCCTTATTCGATTGTAAGGGTGAGGCCAAACGATCGTAATTATTTGAGTTTGTCATCATCATCTTCCTGCCCTTGTCCCATGTTACTTGGGGTCCACACGTTTTTTTCTTTCTCCTCTGTCAACCGTCACGCTATCATTTACTCCTTTATCTTTCATATCATTCCTCACACAATCCATCCATCGTTTCTTTGGTCATCCTCTCGCTCTCCATCCACATGCGATTATTTGAGTTTGTGCGTAGCGTTTTTTGAGCAGCGTAATTTACGCTACATTCGGTTTCATACAAATGCCTGAATAGGTGTCTCACAGCGACGCAAAATGAGTCCAGATTTTATATGAAACCGAATTATGCGTCTCACAAAGTCATAGCCCACATAAAATAAGGCTCGTGTTGCCTCACCCTGCTGAATTGTTGAATTTTGTAGAGGATTGTTACTTAAGTATCACAAGGCGTCGATCTGCATTTTGCATTGTAATGGTGAGATCATTGGCTAGCGAAGGAGGTGGCGGGACGTGAGAGGGAGAGAACCTCACGTCCCAGCCGCCGCCGCGGGGGACGCCCCGGGCGTCGGGGGCCACGTGGTGCCTCCCGGCCACCGTAGACGCGGGCCTGTGGACGGTGAGTAATGGGTTAGCTCACCGTCCGTCCGTATTATGACGACAGGCCGTGTCGACGGCGCGTTCGTGTTCCACGCGCCTTAAAGAGATGTCAGCAACCAGGAACGGGCCCGCAAGGGCCGATGCCTGCCATGGCTGCGGGACTGTTCGAAAGAGATACAGACAACAGAGCAGATTCATTAATGAATCTCCACCTGAGCAGGTTTTCCTCGCTGCGACCAACCTGGGTCCGGAGTCTATTTAAAGACTTCCAGGTCAGCCATTGCAACACATGTCCAGATGGGAGGTTTTTTTTTTCGTATTCGTAAAAAAAATGTCTATTGAACACGTAGAAAAAAGGCCGGGCAACAACTAGTTCAAAATATAACGGCCAATAAATTGTAGTTAATAACAATTCAAAAGCAAACGAATACGAGGCGAGCCCTAAACGTCTGTACATAAAAGAAATGCAAAGAAATATTTCCATTGAAGCCTGTTATAGCCCCCTAGGGGGCTCCCTATTGTATTGGAGGTGCGCGTGGCTTCTCGATCGTGAATTATGACCCGTTAAACACGTCTTAATGGACCCAGGTTAACTTTTTCAATTAATTCCCTTAATTTAAAGTGAATTTCGTAATTGAATCCACGATATCTTTAATAAAAAATTTGGAAGGGAGAAATTTTGGGTGGATTTAATTGGTTTTTGTATTTCTTTTTCTTAATGTAGGGCAGATGATGATGCGGGCAAAAGGCCATTGTTCTGTGAGTAAATTACTTATTTTATACTAGCTGTTGCCCGCGAGCTAGGTTCGCGTGAAATTATTATAAAAATAATACTTCCCTTTTTGAATCGGATTTTGTTAACAATTTCAAGCGTTTTAAAATTTTTGCACGGAGCGGTTATAACATCAGCTATCTGCCAGTAAAAGTTTCGTCAAAATCGGTAAAGCCGTTTCCGACATTAACCGAAACAAACACAGATCCACAGAGGCAAAAATTAAAAATAAAGTATTTTTGTTATACGTGCCGTATTTACTTTCATATGCATTCAGTAAAAAGCTGTTATTTTGAAATTACAAACAGACACTTCAATTTTATTTATTTGTATAAATTGTATAGATTACCTAACATATATTTTTATACAAGTTACCAGCCTTAGCCAAACAGACAACTCAATCTGTTTCCGACACGCCTGTAACCTGTAAATGCCTTCAGTTATCTTAAAGGAAACAAAAAATAGTGTTGCCAAGAAAAATAATCCATTGATTCTCATGTGTGTGACTGTCTGTCTCTTGCATAACATACAGCGCTGTTGTTCTGGTCAGGGTTGCCAGCAAATGAGTACGCAAGGTCATACTCGCTTCCTTTTTATCTCACCGTTATGGAGTCTGTAGTATTTTTTTTATTATTCAATTGTACGGAAACGTAAGACACGTTTGTATGTGACATATTGTTGGCATTGTTTTCGTTTGAAATAATACGCCTATACACTACTACATTAATAATAACAAAATGTAAGTTTGCGAGTTAGGATGTAGAGGGTAATCTTCGGAACTAATGATCCATCATCTTCCTGCCCTTGTCCCATGTTATTTGGGGTCAGCATAACACGTTTTTTTCTTCCATTCTCCCCTGTCAGTCGTCACGCTATCATTTGCTCCTTTTTCCTTCATATCATTCCTCACACTTACCATCGATCTTGTATTCCTCTCCCTCTCTACCCATCAACATTTTTATTCATTACTCTTTTACTCACATGCGATTCATACCTCCTCATCACATGGCCCATACCAAGACACGAGTCGATTCCCTTTCATTTTTTTTGTTACTATCGCAACTTTCAAACTTCCTCCCAAACTTCATATTTATTCTTTATTTTATCCATTCTTGTCACACCACACATCCACCTCAACATTCTCATCTCCGCTACATGCAATCTTTTTTCATCCATCTTCTTCACAGCCCAGCATTCCGTTCCATACAGTACGACAATCACTGAGTTGTATATTTTCCCCTTTAACTTGAGGGGCATCCGAGGGTTGCAGGTTGTATCAGTGACCTGTCGCCATTTCATCCATCCTGTGATCCGATTCCGAAATTTTTTTCACTATGAGAAGGTAAATTATTACCGAGAAATAACAAAAGCCCGGAAGTCTGACAACCAGATTTAAAAGGGGACATCGTGTTATCCAGTAACTGCCTCCGATAGACAGTCGTTCCATGTAAAATACTGGTATTCAGCATAATCTAGTTGACTGAAGAGGACCCCAACAAAGTTGGGAAAAGGCTAGACGAGAATGATGTACTGAATATCAATGTGGTAACCGTATGAGCGTAGTGAGTTTTTGCATAAATGGCGGTCGCCGAATTCGGTAAACCCACAACTTAAACGAATACGGTCCCCGCATTCGGTGACCGACTGCCATTAGGGTTCCGTGCAAAAAAATGAAAACCTATGAATTTGTTAACAAAATCCGATTCAAATAGAGAAGTATTATTTTTAAAATAATTTCAAGCAGACGAAGGTCGCGGGGCACAGCTAGCTAGTCTCTTAATAAAAACTCTTCAGTGCAATAGTTTATCTAATAATTCTTATCTCAGTTATGGGGAATTGGGTACCCGTCTTTGTACTTTTATCGGAATTAACGAAATGTATTTTTATTGCAGGACAATGACACAGACAGCTAGAAATATCAATAAAACACATTTTTGCGATAATCAGTTTGTCGCTAAGGACTCTCTCTCTTTACAGATTACAAAAGAATACACTAATCAGTTACCTAATTAAAAGTTATTGTGCTAAATACAACTTATAATTAGCTACAGTTCATTCATTTGTGTATGCAAATATGATAACCTACATTTGTGAGTTGCTGCATCGTTTTGTAGGCATTATTTATTCAAGCTGTTATCATTACAATCACTGTCTGTCTTTTTGATTGCATCGAAAGTGGCTTTATCAGGTAGGTACTGATGTTGTATTTTCCTTTAAATTTTGTTTCGTTAAAATCTTCTTTCACTAGGGTTTTTCTTTACCCATGCAAATAAATTAAATTGAAGTGTCCGTTTGTAATTTCAAAATAACAGCTTTTTACTGAATGCTTATGAAAGCAATACAGTATTTATAACAAGAAAATCTTTATTTTTTGTGGGTCCGTCAGTCTGTTTGTTTCGGTTAATCTCCGAAACGACTAGACCGAATTTCACGTGTACGAAGTACGCGTGCAACAGCTACTTCAGGAATATAAACGGTTACACGTATTACACAGAGCTGCAAAAACTGACTTCATTTGTTTTCATTTCTTCACTCAGTGTTTCAGCTTCAGCTTTCTTACAAGACGATACGTTGGTACTTTTTCTTAGAAACTTAAGACGTATGGTAATAATGAGTACAGGATCTTTAAGTGACAGCCGGGATCAACGGCTTAACGTGCTTTCCGAGGCACGGATATAATGGATGGTCACCCATCCAGGGACCGAGCTTGACTTGGAACAATACAGACTAGCTATAAAAAAGCTAGATAAATAGAAGGTACCTACCTAATTACTGCCAAGTAATTCCAGTCGAGCGAAACTAGATGAATTACAAAATGTTAATCCGTCATCAGAGTGAAATTGTAGGAAACGGATAATGGTAATGAGATGAAATAAACAGAATTGTATAGTTCTATGATCAAAGAATGTTACAAAGCATGGAAAGTGCATCCATTAGAGATCAATGCTGTCGGCGATTGAGGTTTCAAGGAAGTTCAGCTATTTAAGATCGATTTCAGTCTGCTTCAGTTGCATTGTTACGTAGATAAATACATTTAAATTTTATTTTTTTTCAATTATTATTTTCAATTATTATTATTTTTCAATTATTGTTGTGATGGCCCAGAGGTTAAGGCCTCGCCTCTCATGCATGAGGTTGTGGGTTCAAATCCGGGCAAGTACCAATGTGACTTTTTCAATTCATATGTACTTTCTAAGTTTATCTTGGACATCACAGACATCGGTGAAGGAAAACATCGTGAGGAAACCTGGACTTATAATTAATATAAGTCTGAAATCGCCAACCCGTCTTGAGCAAGCGTGGTGATCAATGCTCGTGCCTTCTCTGTATGAGAAGAGGCCTTTGCCCAGCAGTGGGACAGTAACAGGCTGGTATTATTTATTATTATTATTAATTATTATTCCTTTATCTCAATGTAAAGTTACATTCCCTGTGCGCAGCACTCCATTTATGTAAATAATACGGTTAAAATAAAAAATCCAACAATAGATGTTGAAATACTCTAACGAAAGATGCGTGAAATCAGCTGTTCACTTACTGCCTAGCTGGAGTTCATTGAACTCGTCGTCGCGCTTGCCGTTCTCTACGTGCGTTTTGACACGGTAGCGATACATTGCGTATGAGGAAATAAAACAAATCAAATTTATTGGATTCTCATAACATTCCAGAAATAATTTCTTGTACCGGTCATCTTAGTATGATATACTGAATTCACCCCATCAGTTGGTGAAGGGCTGTCCCTTTACACACTGTATTTTGAACCATAATAAGACGCTTAAAATTTTCTTAATCATTTTCAGAGTAAGTATGTATTACTATTGCTGCTAGTCTGCTACAACAATAATAAAAATGAAATAAGGTTAAAAAAATAAAAGAATTATCGTAGTAAGTATTTTTTCAGCGTTTTAAGTTGCTATACGGAACCTATAGTTTTTTTTAATTACTCGGCGGACGAAAGCACGTCAATGTGCCTTGTTGGGTGAGTAGTAGGTACTAGTACAGTTCGTGGAACTGGGCACGATTTTACGTTACGTTAATATCAGGTAATAAATAGGCTGTTTGTTTACAATTCCCTTGCCAGTACGTTTCCGAATAACATCGCTTTTGACAGCACTAAACTGGTTTCGATTTTCAAATGTTCTAGCAAGTCGATGTCTGTTTTTTTTTTATGATGAAGTACCTATAGTATGTATGTGGGTTATTCATTGATCCAGGTCCCCGTTTGTTTATGGAATGATTAATAATTTATTGTTAGAGATTTGAGAATTATTTATTAAGGTCACTGGTCTAGAAGTAAAAGTGGCTTAAAACTACACACAATGGCCACTGTTAATTACTTAGTTGTACTATGCTTTCGATTTAAACACACCTTTCTCATATCGTTACACTTGATAAGTACTTAACAGACAAGTGTTAAGCACAATTATAACGCCTCACAATACCTAAATATATGTAGTAAGAATGATCCAATTAAATGAATTACTCACCATCATTATTGAAGTATGCATATTCTGTACTCAACACCTCGCTTGTTCCATATCGACACGGGAATCAAACCCGGCACCATTCCCGCTTACATCATACGCGCCAAAATAAATTCCCGCCAAAAAAACACACGTCAATCAACAAACACAAGGTTAAACACCAACTAACCAACACAGAAATTAAAACAATAGTTTAACGCGGCAAAGAAATTAAAAACGAAATTAAACTGTTTAAAAGTCACTGTGATCACGTTTCAGGTTGTCATTCATAAATAAATGGAGTCACTATTAAAAATAAAACACAGTAAAGTTTGTAAATACGTAATTTGTGAACGAAAAAACTGATTAACAAACGACACAACCGCCTCGGTCCACGGCACTGCACTGACTAAGGCGCGTGCCACTGCCAGCGTAGCCTGCGAGCGGTCTACCTGATATGTCTAGCGCATTCCCTCACGACAGGAATCTTGGCGTGAGAAAGAGACAGCTATACAAACACACGCTGCCCCCACGAAATTGCATTTTGGTGCACTTGCGTTTCTGTGTTGTGTTGGACCGTTGCACGGAGTTAACATTGGAGTTAGCTGCTGTAATAGACTTATGCCGGCCACACACGTTCCAGTATACTTGCGCAAGTCCAGACTTGCGCAAGTATACTGGAACGTGTGTTGGAAGATAATTGCGCAAATTTCCGACTTGCACAAGTTCTTGAAAAAGTTCAAAATTTCAATTCCCAACTTGTGCAAACTGGCGTTTGCGCAAGTTTACATGAACGTGTGTGGGAGCATTTCCCGCAAGTCTCAGTATTGTTTTAGCCACCTACATGTACGCACGTCATTTTCGCGCCAAAATGAACGAGACTACCGAGAGGCATGGAGTTCGCGATATTATAGAAGAATTTATAAATATAAAGGGTGTAAAAAGACCCTTAACGAAGCCGAAAGTCACTTGTTCTCCTCGTCATTGTGATCATTTTTTTGTTCTGCACCATACCTGGGAACCTTCTAGTTACGGAGATATTGGGGGTCAAAGTTCCAATTTTTTCACAAGTTTTTTTTTAAATACTACTTTTTAAGATTCTAACTTTACTCCACTTACCTCCATGGTCCGTTTACTATTCAAAGCATCCATCAGCAATAAGTTTTGAGCGCATTATATTGAGTTTTACCGTAAAATGTGATTTTCGACCCCAAAAAAAAATTTCGTTTCCCAGCAAAAATTTTTGCGTAAAGTTACTTAGTTTGATGTACAGAATGCTTGGTTGACGGCTTGGTGAAGGGTCTGTTTACACCCCGTATACAGAAATGAGCCATGTCTTTGGCAAATAAAAAGTAAAGACCACCACCACAGGGACAAAAAAAAATGCTGCTTATAATAAATTAATTGAGCAATACCGAAAATTCGAACCAAACGTAATAAATAAATATAATATGTAATATATATCCATAGCATAAGTAGCTCGCTGCATGTACGCACACTTGTACAAATATCATTGAAATGATACTTGTGCAAGCATGCTTGAGCCGTCTGTGGTCACCTCCGAAATTCGTGTATTTGTGCAAGTCTGGACTTGCGCAAGTATACTGGAACGTGTGTGGCCGGCATTAGACGAGGTACGTTATTCGGTAGTCAGTGCTACACTTAGAATACTGCCATATTTAGTGGCAACATTAATATTAACCCCCGAAGCAAAAAGAAGGAAGTTATAAGTTTTTAGGATTTGTATCAAACATTGTAGCGATTTTTTTTGGTAGGTACCCTTTAGCAATAGTTACTACCTAGTAACTATTGAGTAGTTTCTCGTCTATAATAAAACTTCTTATTTTGCAAATTAGCAACTTTTCAACTCTCAAAAAGTTGCTGAAGAATATCAAAGGTATTTATTTTCTTTTTGTCAGATCAAAATTTCCTAAGGTGATAAATAATAATATAGGTCCAGATTAATTTACTTTTGCTCAGGTAGGCCTACGAATGTATCAGGCCTACAATCAGGCCGATGGGACTTGTAACGTAAATATACGTGCATCGCCTAGGATTCCGCCTCTTCAACGGCGTCATCAGTGGCTTCGGACAGATCAAGTAGGTGGAGACAGGGCCACCTTTTCCATTTTTAAACATACATTTTATAACAGGGAGCTGCCAAAATTTTCGAACTTGCACGGTTCGAAAATTTCGGTTTTTCGGTTTTTTTTTTCGGTTTGGATTTCTTTTCGCTCGTTTTTGCATCCTTCATTCTTATGATTCTCTTGCTTTTCTGCATTAGTCAATAGAAGGTACGTATATTTTTTTATGAACTGTCAAAAGAAAACCTAACGTATCCGGTATGCTAATGAATTCGAGCTCACTTGGCTCGCTCTTGCATCTTACATGGGCCCCTTAGTCCTAAAGGACCTATCCCGATGGCCTTAAAGACTGCCCTGGGTGGAGTTGCACAAAAAGCAGGACAGTACATGGGACAATGTTGTGAGGATCCTGGCACAATTTTCTCCCCCAGACTAAGTTGCAGCAGTGGCCCACCTGTCTTTGAAGTCGATTAAGAAATTTTGATAGCCTGCTGTGAGCTTTAGTGCAGGATCAACATAGGCAGCTGTATTTGCATGCACCACAAATCACTAAATGCGTTTAAGGACGGCCTACTAGGCAGCCTTTATGAATAATGGCTGCCGCAGTCATAAACCTAGAGCGCTGACTCCAATTAGGGCATGCAGATCCGGTTCCGGTTCAATAATAGTAAGAACGGGGGAATCTCAGTTCTTACTAAAACATATTTATCTTGCTACGCTGCAAATTTTATAAATATTATTTGGGGTTTCGTAGCCAAATGGCAAAAACGGAACCCTTATAATTTCATCATATCCATTTGGCTGGATACAATGCTATTAATTAAAATTTTAAGAAAGTGTATTTATGCACCGCTAAACACAGATGAAGTGAACGGGTCTTTTTAACCCCCGACGCAAAAAGAGGGGTGTTGTAAATTTGACCGCAATGTGTGTGTGTGTGTCTGTCTCTGACACCGTAGCTCTTAAACGAGTGAACCGATTTGGATGCAGTTTTAGGGTAAGTATTTATCTTTTATCTTTTCGTTGGGAGTTTTTTAAATTTAATTTTAATTATGTTTGTATCATTAACTTTTTTGCCACCGACTTTGGATTTTCACCTTTTTAGTTTTTTTTTTAAATTCCGGTTTTTGCAAAATGATTTTTATTTTATCCGTTTTAGTTGTGATATCCTATACAGATCCTTTGTAACTAGAAGATAGTAGCACATCATCCACATAGACAAAATAGAAGATGCATATTATGGAGGATATCTCATAAAGTACCCAAGCAAAGTTACTACAATTTATATGGGACCACCGCTCAAGCTTCCTCTACCAAATGAAAAATAATTACTTAAATCGGACCAGCAATCACGGAGATATTAATGAACATACTTTAGAAGTCCGCTATAAATAATAATGGGTGGCACTACTCAAAGACGTATGGGGGTTGTTCTTGGACCCCATGATTTTAAGATAGTGTAATTGATGTTTTTACCATTTAGTGCTCCTCAGATACAGGATATTTTCGGTTTGCAACCGAAATGTAAATGATTTTTTTTGGCAAATAAAAAACTGGAAGTCATATTCATTCAATTATTTGCAGGCCTTGGGGCCTGAGGCATTTACCCAGCATGGGCATGCGTGGGATGACTGAGCTAACAGTAGATATCAGTATCAGTTGGCAGACCATCCAGATAAGAGATGGCGCTAGATGGCCTGTATAGCTCTGTCTCTTTCTCACACTACCATTACTCCTGCTTTATGACGTCATAGAAACCCCACTGGTTCCATACTAAAAAAAAATTGTCTTGAATATCAGTGTTGACACCAGTGACACCGGTCTTTTTTTCATTTAATCGACGAAGTTAACTGTGTAAAAATTTCGCAATTTGTCGAATGACTTCGCCTATCTGTCGTTTGGGATTATCATACTAAGTCCATCAATACCTACGTTAACACCTTTTTGCAATGCCTGAGTCATAGCCAATAAGCCAAGACATTTTAACCTCTCATGAGTTACCAGTCTATCAAGTTGGTTTCTTTCAGCATATACCTGTATTTTGTTATAATTTGGGTATTTTACTAGAACGACCGCTTTCTGACCTCCATTCGCAAACGGCTTAACGCAGTTTCCGATGGATGGTGGTCACCTATCCACGAACCGATCTATGCAAGCGTTGCTTAACCTTTGATAGACCCATGCGGTTATACCTACAACTTACCGACGAGCCCCAGAAAGTCTGTTCATCATCATCTGCCTAGCCCATTCCCAACTATGTGAGGGTCGGCGTCCAGTCCTACCGGATGCAGCTGAATACCAGTATTTTACATAGAACGACTGCCTATCTGACCTCCACAACTCAGTTAGTACTAGGTAAGACTGGTTGACTTGACTACCTGTAACGAATGTCAAAGATCCACAAATGACAGCCGGGACCAACGGCTTAACATGCTTTGGGGGGAAACTCGGTAAGTAATGGGTGGTCACCCATCCAAAGACCAACCTAAGCAAGCGTTGCTTAAACTTGGATAGACCCGTGCGGGGCGTGCGGTTACAACTTACCCACGAGCCCCAAAAAGTGTGTTTGTTTCATGAAATTAAAACAAAACTTTCTACACGAAGCATTGAATGAAAACAAACTCACCGAAGCGATACCGGCAAGGAAATTGAATCTTCTATTTCCAAATATTGCTCGTTTAAATTCTACGAACGTACGTTAGTTATGACACCTTGGATCGGCTGGGGTTTCCAAAACTTCTAGACCTATGTTTACTCAACCATTGTTTGTCAATCGAAGTTCATTTGATGCTGGTCTATACTCGATCTGTTTGCATCAATGGTTCTCTTTATTTTTCTACGGATCCTTTGATAATGTTTTGATTGGTTATGTATGATCCCCTTAGGAATCTCAATTTAAATTATACGTGGAATTAAAATAAGCGTATTAATTGTTCGAACACTGAAAGAAGCTAATATTGGTTGCGACGAGTAATCAAAAAATGCTTTCAAAGCAAAATTGCCTAGGTATGCATTTTTCTTGAAAATGGAGTTATGCCTTTACGATAGTCTGAGTTAGCAGCACTATTCTCTTCTGCGTGAATAGTATAGTACAGACCACAATGGACAATTATGTAGTTATAAACGCATGTTCTTTTGTGATGGTCTGCTTACTATTATTTTTTATGTTTGGTTTGTTTGTAATTAAAAAATACTCACATTATATCTTTGTAGTACTTATAAAGAAGAAGGCTCTGCGCGACGCATCTTTTTGGCTATTTCGACCCAGTAAAGTGCACTCAGATAGTGCATTGGCTGCCGATGCAACTCAACGTGTTGTACCGACTCCAGCACATCAAGCTGATCAAGCTACCCGAAACTGGTAAATTTTCGCAATCAATCTTGAACCTAAAGGTTTAGCGATAAACTTGAAAATCTACAGATTGTAGTAGAAGCTTGATGTGCTGGCGCCCGTACACTGAGCTGAACCCTGAAACTAGAATCTCAGTTTATATAAAGTTGACTTTTTGTATTTTATTTTTCTTATTTCCCTTTTCCTATATAAAAAGAAAATGGATTACGAAAATATAACTAGGTATACGTAAAAAGAAATCTAGGGTAAATGATTTATTCCAGTCAACTGCGTCACCGTCAGCTGAAGATTGTCTAACGAAATTAACTTTAATTTTGGAGGTCGGCTTTTATTTGTTTCATTTTTTTTTTGCCACCGACTTTCGGAATTAAAGTTATTTTCCACGTTTTTGTGTTTTTTTTGGAAGTCGGTTATTTTTTACAAAAAGTTTTAATTTTACTCTTTTTAGTTGTGGTATCTCACACAAATCTTTGTCATAAACATAAGTATCATCATCTGGGATAACTCATAAAGTACTAAGCGAAGTTAAAGAAAATAATATGGGACCACCGCGCTTCCAAATGAAAAAAAGAATCACTTAAATCGAACCAGAAATCGCGGAGGGTAAGGTTTAGAATCGCGTCCTCCGAATTGGTAGGTGTGGGAGGTGGGAGGGGGAGGGGGGGGAGTTGTTGAGTCACCCCCACTTCCCCCCCCCTGCCGGAGGCGCATAGTTTTTTTTTAATAAATTTTTTTAAATCTCAATTTGGTGTTATGATTGCTTAATGTTTTTGACATTATAAACCTGATTTATAGGGGGGAGAGTTGAGTTAGTTATTGCCAGTCAACGTGGCGCAGTCGAGGGAAGCCAGGTCGACGGAGCCCCGCGTCGCGGGGCTCCTACTTCTGAATGGTTTACAAAAAAAATAACCTCGAAGGGAATGGCGGGGTCTATTCGCTCGCTTCGCTCGCTCACTCGACCCCGCCATCCCCTTCTAACCTAACCTGTCCGAGTCGGGGTGCCCCAGGTCCCGGCTCGCTTCGCTCGCTCTTGCACTCAATGAAACACGAAAATATTGACTTTTATAATTACTTGAATTTATAAACATAATTTATAGCTTGCACGATTTTTAAAAAAGGATCTTTTCGATATTTCATTCAAAATCATAATTATATTTTACGCATTTTGAGATGATCTTGACAGATGTAACGTCAAAAACGTTAGACTTTAGTTAAATATTCGTCCCGTTTCACGTTTAGTTAGTGATTTACCAATATTTTGAGAAAATACGTTTAAATATTTCCGGCAGCTAAAATCGCATGGGGGCGCTTCAGATAAACCCCCTTGACCCCCCCACAGTGACAGAATCCTCGAATTCAGAGGACGCGATTCTAAACCCAACCCATCGCGGAGAAATCGGTGAACAGACATGAAAAAAAAAAGATGCTAGTGGAATTCATAACCTCCTTCTTTTTTAGAAGTCGGTTAAAAATCACAAACAATAGAACAGCAAAATATTATTGCACAGTATCGAACCTCAGATGTAACCTAAACACCGAAAATACCAAACAGTCTACACGGACAACATTTCTTCGATAGAAAGAAAACGTTCATACGATTCACCTCACTTGCAAAACCTTCCGAATTGTAAACAAACATGATAAAATGATTAAAGTTCACGCTCCGCACTCCGTTAACAACTCTGCCAAGCTGGATTTAACACGCAAAAAGACCTAGATGGTGCTGATGTAACGAGCAATATTATTCGCCCGGACTCGGATGGTGCCACCACCGCCACTCCGTGCGCTGCGCCGTCGCTAAACTAAATTCAACACGTATCACCTAGATGGCGCTAGGCGCCCAAAAAGTCTGACTACCAGTCTTACCAAGGGGTTTCGTATTACCCAGGACTAACTGGGTTGTGGAGGTCAGATAGGCAGTCGCTCCATGTAAAATACTGGTATTCAGCTGCATCCGGTTAGACTGGAAGCCGACCCCAACATAGTTGGGAAAAGGCTAGGCAGATGATGATGCGGTCAACCATTTCGGGCCAACCACCGAAAATTCTAATATTAGGTGGGCAAGAATGTGCCGATTTAGCATGAACGTCAAGATTATAGGACCCCGGGGTCAAGTTTTTTGAATATCATGTGAACAGGATTTAATACAATATTTCTACTATTTCATACTTTCATAGTAAAATTCCACACTCGTTAAATTTCAAAATATTCTACAAAGAAAGTGCCACCATTCCAACAAAACCACTATTCACTTATAAAAAACACATGGCGTGATCTTAAACTAAACACACCAAATTTTTATACGATATAGTACTTCTACGTTTGAATCGTTATTATACTTTTAAAACTGTAATCTCAATAAAAAAAATTGTTCACAACAGTCTAAACGCCTACATAAATTTTAAGAGCAATAAAATGATGCTTGGCTTAAAATTATACTGTTTCTTCAGGCGCTTTTCTGATGTAAATATAATAAACACCTTTTTATTGAAATTACAGTTTCTTCTTCTTATACCTATCGATAGGTATAGGAATTATTTTGGTATGTCGAGACATCTTTCTTCTCAAATGTTAAAGGAAAGTTTTTATCCGTATGAATCTCGTAGTGAAAATTCGAAGCTCCGACGCTTCTAGGTTGGTACGGGTCATATACGCGTAATTCATTTCGAGGTATTTTTTTACAAAACTAAAAAAAATATGAAAAAAAAAGATATCATATCATAGCATTTCGAGTAGTATTTGGCGAATAACGCGAGTAATGTTGGGCCTACCAGTTGTTCAATAGTACGCGGTTTATCCATATAGACTTTGGACTTTTATAGCCCCAAAGGAAAAAGTTTAGGGGTGTGATGTCACAAGATCTAGGCGGCCAATCCGGTCGGACAGTCAGTACTAAATATCTAGGTATAAGATTATATTTTAGATGCTAAAAGTGATGTGATGGCTCGGAGGTTAAGACCTCGCCTCCGAAACCTAGCTGAGGTTGTTAGTTCAAATTCGGGCAAGTACCAATGTCACATTTTTAATTCATTTATGTTCTTTGTAAGTTTATTTTGAACAATATAAATGTCGTAGATGGATTAGCAGTTTTGTTAAACGTAACGCAGTGGAAATCCACCAGAACGTGGTTCAGTTGTTTCAGTTCTGCTGGTTTTGTAAGACAACTAATTATACAATCCATCTGTGACATGCACATCGGTGAAGAAGACCATCGTGAGGAAACGGAAATCCAAGAACGCGTGGAGATCAATGCTCGAGCCTTTGCTGTAGGAGAAGAAGCCTTTGTGGAACAGAAATAGGCTGGTATTATTAGAATTACAGTTAAAATGGACAACAGTTGTAGGTACACAAGTTTGCAGTACCTAAGAGCAAAATGAAAATAAAACGCGATTCAAGAATGTATATTAATTGATTTTTATTAAAGAACACAAAGAATGAATCAAAATAACCTTAAAGAAGACTGGAGACCCTAGCACGAACGCGCGATCTAAACATAAAGTCAACCCGACGACCAGCACAATAATTATAAGACCATTGCAACGAATGCGGTCTTATAAAGCGAAAGTAAAAGGACTTATTGATTGAAAAACCTTCGACTAAAGAAGAAAAAACAAAGATAAGCAACATTTCTGCCTTCTCCCAAGGGGAATAAATCAGTGAGTTTGTATGAAAAAACAAAAATCCGTCTGGGCTGCTACAGTCATCTCAGTTCCCAATTAAAGAGAGTAAGGCCGGCCATACACGGACTGCTCGAGCAGTTAGCCAGTGATCAACATACACGGACCGCTATTGCATTCGTAGTCAACAGCGACTGCTTGACCGCACGATGAAATTTCACCGCGCTGCCATCCGCCCGAAGCAGTTGCAACTGCTCGAGCGGTTCCATTTATGTGTGTATGTAGAAGACTGTAGTTTACTATGCAGTCGCAGCTTGAAGCAGTCCATCCTGACTGCTTCAAGCTGTCCATCCTGACTGCTTCAAGCTGTCCGTGTATGGCCGGTCTAAAGCTATCATGTCTCATAGAGAAGCAGCAATTTATATGGTAATGGCAAAACTTCATTTGAATTGGTCACGCCTCCTCGGGTAAACAGCTCTAAAACTTATTTCAATGAGCAAAAAAACCTGTATTGCAGCGCACCCTAGTGAATTAACAACATAACGCCTATCTATGTGCGAACGCCACTATATCAAAAACCGTTTACAGAAAACCGATCAAACCGTGTTTGAGACAAATGGGAACATTCGTTTGACATGTATAACATGGGAAACCAACTTTCTATACTTAAGTAAGTGAACATTTTTATGGATAATCCATAATGATGAGAAAATAACACTCTCACATACTACAAACTAACTACTACACAAACACTTTACACAACAAAAACACAAAATACAAAAACAAAATACAAATACTTTTACACATTCAAATAGATCGAATTAACATTCCGTTAACTCCGGGTGTTCTTCCTAGGCCTACAAAAACTTAAAGAACATACTTAAAAATTAGTTAAGGGAACTACTGCATACACATTATTGAATTATCGTTAAGATTATACTTCAACAGTAACGGTAACTCTTGCGCTAGGCTTTCGCCAAATTGCCAGTAAATCAGCGAGAGACAGGCCTTTTTCTGCTGAGTAGTACGTAGGGGTGTTGTTGATAGTGAAAGTGACATCTTTAACAGTTTCACATCGTGATCCCTCGTGATTACCAGCACACTGACAGACTGGCTCTTTCTCCTCGTTCAGGAAGCAGGCACCGTCGTTAAGACAATAACCACCACACGCGTACCCTTCACACCTCTCCCCTGAATAGCCGGCATTACATCTGAAATAACGACAATGCGAATTATGGTAGCTTACATTTTCATCACTTTGGAACGGCATAACTTACATGCCTAGGGATGCATTTAAGGATACATTTATATATTTTCTTATTCTTATACTTTATTGCACACAAAACAACAAAAATATACATACAAATTATTTTTAGAATCCTATTTGCTTACATATTGATCATTTCGACAGGAAATGTTCCCTTATTCCTTTCCTGAACACTTCTAACGAAGGGCTATCCCGCAAGGAGTGTGGAAGTGAATTCCAAAGGCGCACAGCACGAACAGTAAATGATCCATCATACCGACTTGAGGAGTGAGCAGGGAAACGAAGTAGAAGAGATGATGATGATCTATATTTTTGATTGTATTAATTCTTTTTAGACTAGTTATTATTACTAAGACTCTCTACTCTACTCAGAGACTTAGTACTCGAAAGCTGTAATTTTGCATGGGTAATTTTGTATATTAATCATGACGACAAATTGATAACTAAACTTTTATAAAAAGTACACGCTTCGCCTAAACATTAAGTTTTTTTTTATTTTATTTCTTGTCTATCCCATAGTATGCAGTGTTGTTGGATGGGTCGTTTAAAATAATGCGGGTGTGTAAAAACGACTTTTCGTTTCAGGGTAGCGTGAGTCAATCCAATGTAACCAATTATGAAACAAAGCAATTATCGCTGATAAGTTCTCGTTTGTTAAAACTATATGTTGCTTTTTTTACCACCGAAAAGGATCAGTCAAGAAACTGTCAAACAAGGCTCTCCACCAAGCTTACCACATAGAGTTTTTTTTAAAATAATGTTTTACCTGCATCTGGGGTGGCCTTCAACATCGCAACTACAGTCACCTTGGAAACAGTAGTTCAGACAAACTGAAACATCGCATCGCTCAGTAGGAATGTTGAAGAAATCGTTGATCACTGACTTACTTTGTGGCAGACTCGTTAGTGCTTCGCATTCAGTAGTTCCTTTAGTCTGATCCTCAATTTTATAATTTGCAACAATTCCGAAAGGTGTTTCACTTTTATAGTTGGTAATCTCTGTTGGTTCATCGTCTATTGCTGGATTCTTTGATAATTGCCAAACTGATTTGTAACCCCAGTCCGTCCAGTAGATGGAATCTTTCGACACGGTCAATGCATTTGGTTGATGCTGTACTCCAACTAATAACGTTCTTCTGTTCTTTCCATTGAGATCTGCACTTTCAATGGAATAGTGAATGCCTTCTTTATCATCCGCCCAGTACATTTGCTTCGTCTGTTGATCAATGGCCAAGCTGACTGGCATGTAAATGTCGCTGTCAACAACAACTTCTCTCTCTGTGCCATTAAATCTAGCCCTCTCTATTGTGGGTTTTTGTTTGTTTGTGTTGGTCCAGTAAACATACCTGTAATTTGTAAATGACTATAAATTATCACATTATTCAATTTTATTTGTTTGAATTTTAATTGTCACTAGGAACGTACCCTCTACAGCTATCCACGGCAATAGCTCTGGGAATCTCATCATCCATCATGAACAAAAGATTACCGTAAACATTGTTCTTTGATCCAGGCTTCAGCGAAATATAATTGATGCTTCTCTCATTACTGTCAGTCCAAAACAATAGTCCTGTGACTGGATCGAAGGCGAGACCTTGGATATTTTCGTATGCTTTTCTCTTGACTAACGATTGGTATTTCTTACTAGATATGTTAAAACTAAATATAGAGGCGTTGTCGCTCTGTTTGTCAACGAATAGCAGCATATTGTGTACTGCATCATAAGATAATGCTGTGAGGTCTCTGAACTGAACGCTTTCAGTTTGGGTTTTGGTCCCATTGACAAAAAATTGTAGCTGATCTCCTGAGGTTACGGCAATTTCTAGAATAAAAAAAAATGATTATAAGAAATACCTAGAAGAAGTTAGTTAAGTAGACCAAACTAGTAGCTCAGTTCTGGGCCGACACAATTTAGATTGCCATCGACACGCTAAGAAGAAGAAGACCTAATAATAAAATCGTAAAATTTCCTATTCATGAATTATTTCCATTAAATGAAATCAGTAGTCGATTTCATATTATTTGGGTAAAAACATACCTCATACATACAGGGTGTAAACAGACCCTTCACGAAGCCGTCAACCAAGCATTCTGTACATCAAACTAACTACTGTACTACTTTACGCAAAAAAATTTGCTGGGAAACGACTTTTTTTTGGGGTGAAAAATCACGTTTTACGGTAGAACTCAATGTAACGCACTCAAAACATTGTGCTGATGGATCGATTGAATAGTACGGGGGTCGTGGAGGTGGTAAAAGTAAAAATCTTACTTTAAAAAAATGTATTTAAAAAAAAAAACTTGTTAAAAAGTCGGAACTTTGACCCCCCATATCTCCGTAACTAAAAGGTTCCCAGGTATGGTCTAGAATAAAAATTGATCGCAATGACGGGGAGAAAAAGTGCCTTTCGGCAAAATTAAGGGTACTTTTACACCCATTATAGAATATTCATTACTTTACCCGAATTCAAATTTTAACCCGTTTACACCTTGTATAAACATATATGTAAGGTATGTTTTCACCCAAATAATATGCTTCATTACTGATTTCATTAAACGGAAATGATTCATTAATAGGAAACGTCTACTAAATGTGTCTATTGTGTTGATTAGTCTTATTGGCAGAGGCAGGTCATTCCACACTTTGGAAGCTGCATAGCAAAAGCTGCCTCTGAAAGCTGGTGTATTATGTGGGTGAGTCGAGAGTTGCTGCGAACATTACATTCTCACGCATTCCCGTCTACAAGCTACTAAGTTTGGTAAATAAATAGACTGTTTTTTTTTAATATTTAACAACACAGAACAGAAGACACGCCAGGTATAACTGAGGAGTTCACAACAGTTTTGGATTTTGACCGATAACCAGTTTTGACTGTTCATAATTATATAAATAGTTTTGTGCGATTCGTGTTTTTATACTAATCTAACCTCTGTTGGTCTAGCAGAGTATTTTAATCCGCATACGAGGCTTCATCGATTGATATCATAAAAAATATGACAGAATTCGCATTTCCAAGGATACCATTTTCCCAAAATCTGTGAATGCACATGAGTTAATAAAAGGTGTAAAAAGACCCTTAACGAAGCCGAAAAGTACTTCTTCTTCTTTCTGTCCATCATTGCGATCATTTTTTTGTTCTAGACCATACCTGGGAACCTTCTCGTTACTGAGATATTGGGGTCAAAGTTCTAACTTTTTCACAACTTTTTTTTTTTTAATAGGTACATGTTTTTAATATAATACTTTTACTTTAAAAACCTCCACAACCCCCGTACTATTCAATCCATCCATCAGCACAATGTTTTGAGTGCGTTACATTGAGTCCTACCGTAAAACGTGATTTTTAACCCCAAAAGAAAAAGTCGTTTCCCAACAACAATTTTTGCGTAAAGATACTTAATTTGATGTACATAATGCTTGGTTGACGTCGTGAAGGGTCCTTTTACACTCTGTATAAAAAAAGTCAGAGTAGTCTCTTAAAGACGTGTGCTTACACTTCCGTGTACGATGAACTCTTGCGCAAAATTACTTAAGACCTACACCCAACTAGATTTTGGTAAACTTTAAAAATTTACTCACCCCAGGAGTGCGCCAACCCCACGTACAGCGCTACCAACGCCAGCAAACATTGCGTTATACACATTTTATACTTCTGAGATACTAAGTTGTTTGAGGAGAAGGTGGAGCGTCCACCGCTGGTGACCGGTCTAGGAATAGTAACACAAAATGTTCAAACGCCGGTTTTCCGGAAACCCGATAGGATAAAAATTGTGGTTTTTATCTAAAACCACAAGCTGGTTTTTTGCTGGTAAATTAAGAGTTACTAAAAAGCAACTCTTAATTAGCTAGTTAAGGATAATTTTCTTGTTGAAGCAAAATTCCTAAATATGGAACCTTCGAACCTTCGAATAAACAACGCATGTCTCCATTTATTTTTATTTTATACGCTGTAACTTATGTCTTGAATTGGATATTTCGACACAGTAACACCCGCACTTATACATAAACACTCACAAACAACTAGTCAGTGGTGACATTATGAGTGGTGAGCAGTGCAAGCGCCTAGGGTCTTTCCTTTATTTTATAATCATAATCATAAATCCTTATTTATCTCGACTTCAGAAATTACAGGCGCTGGTATATGCACAATCTTATAAATGGTGTAAATAGACCCTTAACGAAGCCAAAAGGCACTTGTTCTCCCCGCTATTGCGATCATTTTTTTGTTCTAGACCATACCTGGGAACCTTCTACTTACGAAGTTATTGGGGGTCAAAGTTCCAACTTTTTCACAAGTTTTTTTTAAATACAATTTTACTATTAAATGCATCCATAAGCACAATGTTTTACCGTAAAAGGTTATTTTTCACTCCAAAAAAAAAAGTCGTTTGCCAGCAATGATTTTTGTGTAGGGTTACTCAGTTTAACGTACAGAATGCTTGGTTAACGGCTTCGTGAAGGGTCACACACTCTACACCCTGTATAGAGAAAGGTGTCTGAAGTAGGAAGGTCCCTAGTTACAGATCACCTCTCCGGCTTAGATGTAACATTTTATTTTTGGCAAAAAGAAGATCGGCTGAATGGGGCTTTTTATTTCAGAAGCGTTCATCAATGAAAGTATGTACATTATATGCAGCAATTAAGGGGCTTTTCTTTCCATGTCATATCTTTTTGAGGGTTCCGTAGCCGAATGTCAGAAAACGGCACCCTTATAGATTCGTCATGTCTGTCTGTCCGTCTGTATGTCACAGCCACTTTATTCCGAAACCATTAAGACTACACAGTTGAAACTTGGTAGATAGATGTATTCTGTGTACCACTTTACGATTTTATACAAAAAAAAACATTTAGGGGAGCTCTTAAAGTGGTGCATTAAGAACCAAGATAAAATAGAAATGGATATTTTGGCCTCGCTTCATTCTGGGAAGTGTTTCTCATCGTTTCGGAAAGGTGCTAAAAACTCAATAATGTCACGAGTCTTCCGGTTACTGTGGAGGGTAAGAGTGACTTCACTGACAATAGGAAATATCTTTAAGGAACATTTAAAAGTGAGTTCGCCTCTTGAGGAAGTGCAAAGGGTGAACGATGCTGAGTCTTGTCAGGCAGATTTGCCCCTTCGATTTTCGTGTGAGGAACTGAAATCTGTAATTAAATGTATGAAGCGGGGTAAATCCCCCCGGGTCATGACGGGCTCAGCATCGAGTACCTTCAAAATGCGGGTATACATCTGCCAAGAGTGTTGACTTTGCTCTTTAATCTATGTTTGAGTCACTCTTATTTACCACAGGAATTACTGGACACAGTTGTGGTACTATTGTAAAAACAGAACAGGAGACAGCAGATTAAATAAGTTACCAAAACCTTGACCGAGCTTGTCAGAAAATAAGTAGATAGTATTTATTGAATTATTTTTTTCTTTTGTTTATTTTCGACGTCAAGGTCGTCCGTGACGATCTGATCATGTTTGCGGGGCTAACATGGCCGGAGATCGCACAGGATAGAAAGGTATGGAAGGAGAAAAGGGAGGCCTTTGCCCAGCAGTGGGCTAACAAAAAATAAAAATTCTTTCCATATAATTTACATTTTTAAATATATACAAAGTCATATAAAAAACATTAAAAATATAAAAAATAGTAGCCCACCGGCATCGGGAACAGGGTTCGAGCTACCGGTGGTCAGGGCTCTTGAGAGAGGAACCTCCTAACGATACGCGCCGTGTCCAGAAGTACTGCTTTCTGAATCAAGCCCTTGATCCAGCTGCCAAGCAAGAGCCTCCTCAAATGTTGGTCGAGGCTATTGGCTATTAAGCCATTGGTCGACACGACTATCGGCACAATGACTGCTGTACTCACGTCCCAAATGTCGACACCTCGCGAGCCAGATCGAGATATTTGAATTGTTTATCTTTCTCTGCTTTCACGAGGTTCTCAACATGCGGAACCGAAATATCAACAATCATTGCGCGACGTTCCAATCACCACAATGTCAGGCTTATTGGCAACAATAGTCCAGTCAGTGACGATAGATCGATCCCAATACAACGTGATATTATCATCATCAGGAACTGGTTCGGGCGCATATATATAGGCCACCGAATCGCAGCCAAGATACGGACACTAAAAAGTCTACATCGGGTCCATGTAGGACCCGGTAAAAGCGTCCGTGAAGCTCCTTGCCCCGCCATACTTCCTTGCGATCATTAGTGTCTAAAACGAGAACTGGCGCAAGCCTAGAGTTGCGCCAGCTCTCGTTAGCCAGGGAGAGCGGGGTGAGACCCTTGTCCACTGAGACCAAATCTCGGTGCATCCCCACGTCGGCTTCTAAGAAGTATTCCCTGACGCTGCATACCTCACGATTGTGCAGGTTCTTGGCATTATTATAACTTCTATCATGAATAATACATCTACCTGGCTGAGCCATTGAGGGTGTGGGTGAATCGTGCTGAGTTTGCTGTGCCTGCTCACGGACAACACTCGTGAGTTCAAGAGAGGTTATTTGTCAAAGACTCATATCTTTCTGCATTGTACGTGACCAGGTCTACATTCTGCATGCGCTTACTCGGGTCTTGTTACATTTATCCTTTTGAGCATATTCTCTAACAAACAGCTCATCCTGAAGGTTTTGTCGTTTAGCTCTATAAAATGTATTAATAACAGCTTACTAAAAATAACTAGGTACTCTAATAGTGAACATTAAATCTTATACCTCAACAGTAAGGAACATTTTCGATGAAGGTTTTCGCCAATGCGACAATAAATCAGCTAGAGTTAGATTTCTTTTCGCTAAGACGTACGTAGGGGTTTCGGTAGCAGTGTCATTTGTGTCAGCTTCACATCGTGATCCCTCGTGATTAGCAGCACACTGACAGACTGGCTCATCTTCCTCGTTCAGGGAACAGGTATCGTCGTTCCGACAATAACCGTGACACGCGTATACTTCACACCTCTTCCCTGAATAGCCGGCATTACACCTGAAATAATCAAAATATCAATCATGGTTATTGAAACTTCTTTAAGCAAGGGCACGAACACAAGGAGTAGAATATGCTTTACCTGCATGTAGGAACTCCGTCATCATTAACACTACAGTTCCCTTGGATGCAGTAGTTCAGACAGTGTGATACCTCGCATCTATCACCTACATAATCTCCTTTGCATTCACAGACTGGCTCACTGTTCTCGTTCAAGGAACAGGTGCCGTTATTCAAACAATATCCGGAACAAATGCTGACTTCACATCTCTCCCCTGTATAGCCGGCATTACAACTGAAATCGCGAAAATGTCAAACATGGTTATTGAAAGTACTTTAAACTAGGAAATCATCAAAAGGAGTAGAATAAGTTTTACCTGCACGTAGGAAGTCCCTCATCGTTGAGACTGCAGTTGCCCTGCAAACAATAATTGTGACAAACTGAAACTTCGCATCGCTCTCCGATGTAACCAGGCGTGCAATTGCAAACAGATGTCTCATTGACGTGTTCACCGTGAACACAAAATAGTTGGACATCTGTTGTGTATTCTGTTGTCTGTTCAATATTGAGAGAGTTGTTGGTTACTGTGATTGTCGGTATCAGACTCGACAGAGCTTCACAGCCTTGAAGGCCTTGAATCTGATCTTTTATTTTGTAGTTGATAGCTATAGCAAGTGGTTTTCCAGTATAGAACGAACTTATCTTTTTGACTTCTTTGTCAAAATTTACTTTCTTTGGTAATTGCCAAACGGCCCGGTAGAGAGCGCTACCATTCACCCAGTACAAGTAATCTTTTGAGACTGTCAACTCTTTTGCTGCAGTAATAAGTCCATCATAACTATATCCATAAATGATATAGTCGGATCGTCCATTAAAATCTGCATGATTCAAATACTCATATTTATAGAAATTTTCCTTCCTGATACCATCAAAATAATAAATCTTCCCAGTTAGCGGGTCAATGACCAGGCTCATCACCTCGAAGTTTTCGTTTCTTTTATTTAAAGTCTCTCTCTCGGAACCATTAAATCTAGCTCTCTCTATGCTCGCCTTATAATCATTCTTATTATTTGTGTTGATCCAGTAAATGTACCTGCAAATTGAATAAAACTATTGAATATCACTAAATGGAACAGATTTTGATTTTGAAACTGTTATTGGTAACGTACCCTCTACAGCTATCCACGGCGATATCAGTGGGGGTCCGGTCATCCATCTTGATTAAAAGATTTCCGTGAACATTGTTTTCGGATCCGGGTTTTAATGAAATCCAGTTGATGCTGTTATCGTTAGTATCAGTAAAGAATAGTGTCTGTGTTGCCGGGTCGAAGGCAATTGAATGAATGTTACCACCAGGTCTTTTGATGAAACATTTGTTTTCTCTGGAAGATATGTCATAACCACATATAGCGTCGTTGTGGCTCTGTTTATCGACATATAACAATCTGTTGTGGACTTCATCGTAAGCTAATGCCGCGACATTTTGCGAAATAAAATTCACGGTGTTTGTTTTATTTCCGTCGGTATAAAATATGAGTTGATTTCCTACGCCTACCGCGATGTCTGAAGCAAAACATAAAAGTTTACTTAAAAAAGCTAATAGCATTTATGAGTATGTATGCCACTAATACAAACTTGCCGGTGGGCGTGGAGAAAGTGCTTGCTATTTCGGCAAACACCGTGTGAGAACGTGAGGTGCACATTCTTGTTGTGTAAAAAGACCCTTAAGGAAGCCGAAAGGCTGAAATGCACATTTTTCGCTCATTGAAATAAGTTTTGGTGCTTTTTACCCGAGAAGGCTTGAGCGATTCAAATTCTCCCCAACTTTTTTACAAGTTTTTTTATAAATACATGTTTTTACTGGATAATTTTTACTTGAAATACCTCCACGACCCACGTTCTATTCAATCCATCCGTCAGCACAATGTTTTGAGCGCGTTTCATTGAGTCCTACCCTAAAACGTAATTTTTCACCCCAAAAAAAAAAGTAGTTTCCCAGCAACAATTTTTGCGTAAACTTACTTAGTTTGATGTACATAATGCTTGATTGACGGCTTCGTGAAGGGTCGTTTACACCCTGTATATATTTAACAACCCAGAACAGAAGACACGCCAGTTTTCGTCTGGGCTTGATTTTCAAGGTAAAAAGCTTGTTGACAAAGGGTGTTACAAATAAAAGCCTAGAAATACTGACCCCAGGAGTGCGCCAACCCCACGTACGCTACCAACGCCAGCACATACAGCGCTCTACACATTTTACACTTAAAAATATCGAGGTGTTTCACAAAAGTACCCAGAGCGTCCACACTCTGTTGCTCTTGATAAATTGAATGAGTGAGTTTTCCGTAAAACGATAAAAAAGTTTCTTATCGAACTGTAAGTCCTAGTTCCTCCACAGTTAATTAGTGCCCACAACGTTCCAGTTTATTCGTTTCATACTAATATAAAATGGCGAACCTATTGCGATCCCTCTCTTGATTGTCGGTCTTCATCTCACTAAACATTAAACATCCATGCACGTTTGTAGAGTTCCGTAGCCAAAATGGCTAAAACGGAACACTTTGATTTAGTCAATGTCACCGCTTCTGTATGTCTACCCATCCTATTGGCTTTATCATCGTCTGCCTAGCCTTTTCCCAACTATGGGAGGGTCTGCTTCCACTCTAACAGTATTTTACATGGAGCGACTGCCTATCTGACCTCCATAACCCTGTTAGTACTGGGTATATTAGATAAAACGAGACACCTTGGTAAGACTGGTTGTCTGACTTTCGGGCCACTGACTACCTGTAACGACTATCAAAGATCTTCAAATGACAGCTGGGACTAACGGCTTAAAGTGCTTTCCGAGGTAAGGAGGAAACTCGGTCCATCCACGGACCAACCTAAGTTATTATTTAACCAGGAGCTCCTCGTACACTCCTCTGCCGAGAGTAGAAAATGTAAAAAAAAAAGTAATTCTCTTGAAAAAGTTCGGAATTTTGCAAAATTTTGAATTTTTTTAGGCTCTTTTTGCTTATTTTTCAGGTAAAGGAGAAGGGAAAGACGCCATAGTTTCCTGGGCCCTGGTGTTAACTCAATCAAACTAGCCTTATTTGTAAGAGCATATAATAAAAAGGCCTCACTAAAAATTTGGCTATCCAGGAATACGAAGTACGGAAGAACAAGTTATATGAAGTTTTTTGATGTTATTTGCCAAATATTATTATTTTGAATGGCTTCGGTTGTGTAAGGGTTTTATACCATGGAGTGCAAGTAGAGAGCCTCCGTGACGTGTGACGTGTCGAAGATCTGACACGTTTGTTAGGCCCAGGATAGTTGAAGACGTCTACATCCAATGTCCTGCACTTAAAAGCAGTAGGTACCTACCATTTAAAAAAGAGAGAAGAGTAGGTAAAATAAAACACCAATATATGTATAAAATATTTATTATTCATCTTCAATAATTATGAGAATTTCATCTAAGAATTGTGCAGGAGGTACGATATTTTATTGGTGTCTTGCCCAACTGAGATACCCACATTACATGGGCACAGCAGCCTACAGTCCTACAACAAGTCAAGGCCAGGCAGTAGTGTACAAAAAAGGGCTTGTTCTGCCGTGTTAACAGTGAACGACCGCAGCGGACACAAACACTGCAATGGGCAACTTGGGTTGGTGCTTCGGACGTCTCCGAAGAACCACATCTTGGGTCAAGTTTCAACATTCTTGGCATACATAGTTTTCACCTGAAATAAGTTAACTATTTAAATCATGTTCAACCATAAACAAGCTTCATTACTTGTGTGTTTAATCTCGCGACAAGCTTTTATATCATATAAACTGTATACGTAATAAATTGATGAGTTCGATTTAGTTTAAAGTTATATTTATATTTTCCTCTTTTAAGAGCAGTTAAAAAAAAGATTGGTTTCAAAAAGTTTTTTTACTATTTATTTATTATCCTGTCAAGTTTACGGAAAATCTCTGAGCAACATGGGTTTTTCGCTTAGATTAAAAAAAGAACATTATCCTGTTATAATAAGGAACTATTAATTAGGTTACTTGCAGAGTACTTTCCTAGCTACAGGCTTATTGTCTCGGATAAGATAACAGACCATTATTTTTATCCAGTCGACTTAGCGGAACCTATAAGTATAGGTTTCCACGAGCGGTCACAGCAGTAGACGCTTCACCTTCTTCCGTTGAAAGAACTTTATATTGCTGTAGAATACAATGTTTAGAACGCAATGTTTGCTGGCGCTGATAGTGCTGTACGTGGGGTTGGCGCACTCCTGGGGTGAGTACGAGAGACGTAGTTTATTACTGTATATCCTGCTTCCTACTATAATATTATAAATGCGAAAGTTTTTGAGGATGGATGGATGTTTGTTACTCTTTCACGCAAAAACTACTGAACGAATTTGGATGAAATTTAACACACAGATAGATTAAAAGCTGAATTAACACATAGAATACTTTTTATCCCGGTATTATGATCCTGTGGGACAATTATCGAACTCCACGTGGGCGAAGCCGTGGGCATAAGCTAATGTTACTATAAAAGCTCGCATTTTGACAAATAGCTTGGGTTTTGCAGGTAAATCTTAAAATTTAACCCAAATCCTAGTTGGGTCTAGAAGTTTCTACGTAATTTTGCGCAAGAGTGCCTCATCCACATGATTATTGAGATGAGGCAGTAGGTATCTATGCCGCCGGAGCAACAAACAGACGTCTTTACGAGACTATCCTGACTTTTTAGGTCCCTAATTGACATCCACAGAAAAAATCACACAGGGAACATGGTACTGATAGCCAGGGACATGCCAGTTCTCACGTTTTTTTCTTGATATCTATGTTTAGATATATGTTTTAAACCTACTACAACGTCTTTGCCATGCTCCTGTCTTATTAACCCCTGGTGCAACAGTTTCATAAACTACGATTTCGACCATACCTCAGTCGACGATGCTTCGCATTACATGAACAAGCTGACGTGTGCAGTGGCTGGCAACAGACCCCAGCCTATTAGGTACAAAAAACCGTTTAAATTGGCGAAACCTGCTCGACTGTTTATCAGCCCTTCCTGCATTCAAGAAATATTCGCGTATTGTTGTATTAAAGTTATTTTTCCATATTTTTTCCTCATTTTATATTTTGCAGTGAGTTATTTGCGTAAAATTGGTAACTTAAGTATTCATTAATTTTAATTGTAATATTCCGCATCTGGAATATCTTATCAAAACTGCATCGTGTGGGCAAACGTGAAATACACTTAATTAACTGTACGTTCATGAAAAACAGGAAAAAGGATAACGAAAACAGAAGTAAGTTTCTGATCTTTTTCAATTATGTTGTTCTATAAAACGTTTTACGTTTAAGAGTTCAAATTCATTTATTTGTTAGAATATGGTACATTAATTATGGTCTTAAGTTTAATCAGTGGTCTCATCACATTCTGCCACGTGTGGCGTGAAAATATTAGGTACATGAATATAATTTTTATAAGACAAAATATTAGGTTGGTACGAATTAAAATTACATTTTGTGGTATGTCAGTTAAAAATATTGTCCGGATATCATTCAAAATATTATTAAATGTCAAATTATTACAGAGATATGTCAAAGTTAATAAGATAACTGTTCAATTACAATTAGCATGTCATTAGGTTGGTACGAATTAAAATTACATTTTGTGGTTAAAAATATTGTCCGGATATCATTCAAAATATTATTCAATGTCAAACTATTACAGAGATATGTCAGAGTTAATAAGAATACAGTTCAATTAGCATGTCAGTATCATTCAAATAGTCGTTTAAATTATAATAACATTTTTTACATAATAAGTCTTTTAATTCTTTTTTAAACGCATTTAAATTTAACTCTTTTATTTGTCTTGGGATTTTGTTAAAGACTTGCGGGGCTCTGCAGAATATGCTTTTCCACATTAAAGCTGTTTTGGCTCTGCGTCCGCGTAGCATATGTTACGTCGCCGTCGTCGTATGTGCCGCCTGTTACGTTTAAAAGTATCTGACAAGTTAGGAAACAGTGGATTTGACTTAGTTAGTTAGTTCGGTAGTAAAACAAAGAATCCTTATATGCAACATTGTTTTTTAGTATATGCGAAACCTGAATATAGTTTGTTCAGAATAAGAAATTGAATCGATTCCAATCATTTTAAACCATGTTATATTTTGTCCCAAAAATATTTTAAAAAGTTTGCAAGTTGGACACCGAGCCACACTAAGTACCTATCCGCAATCATACGGCGCGGGCGCACCGCCTCGCCTGTGCGCCCGCGTGGGGTAACAACCCCTTCAGTCGCCCGGGTGCTACAGCTTAATGCGCACGTGTCACGCTCCCAGATCGCGACGGTATGCGATGCTACGTACTTTCGGATCTTGAAAACAATATTGTGGTTATGTTTTTACAGTTTTTCGATTCAGGGATGGAAGTAGCAAAATTTTAAGCTTTGAAGTGGTCATTTTTGTTACAGTCTCGTATTCTCACTTCTTCTTAACCTGAATGAGGCAAACATTTTGGTTTCGTACCAATATGTTTGTTCTTAAATGTGCTGCACTGTGCGCGAACAAAAGTTACGCCCAACTTTCCCGGTGTAAACGGAACTGCTCACCAAAGCTCAGTATGCGAACATTGTGTGCTGCACCAAATGTCTTATAACATACAGTGGATGCTTAACATTCATTCCGAATACGGAACCCTTCATAGCACGAGTCCAACACGCATTGGCCCGACTTATAACACAACTCTTAAATCGGAATTGTATTTATTTAGCTGTTATGTTTTGTTTCAGACATCGCGGTAGGCGTAAGAGATCAACTCATATTTTATTCCAACGGAACTAAGACAAACACCGTGAATTTAACTTCCCAAAACGTCACGGCGTTAGCTTACGACGAAGTCCAAAACACGATGCTGTACGTCGATAACCAGAGTGACAGCGTTGCTGTATGTGGTTATAACTTGCATTCCAAAGAAAACAAATGTTTCTTAAAGAGGAATGGTAGTTCAAATATTCATTCAATTGCCTTCGACCCGGCAACACAGACACTATTCTTTACTGATACTAACGATAACAGCATCAACTGGATTTCATTAAAACCCGGATCCGTTAACAAAGTTTACGGAAATCGTTTAATCAAGATGGATGACCGGACCCCCACTGATATCGCCGTGGATAGCTGTAGAGGGTACGTTACCATTAAAAGTTTTAAAATCAAAATTTGTTCCATTTCATGATATTCAATAGTGTGCATTAAACTTACAGGTACATTTACTGGACCAACACAAACAATAAGAATTATAATGAGACCATGGAGAGAGCTCGATTTAATGGTTCCGAGAGAGAGATTATCAAAAGAAGATTCAATAGCTATGGGGTTTTGACCCTGGTCATTGACCCAATAACACGGAAGATGTATTATTTTGATGGTTTCTTTTACGGTGGTCTCTATGAACATGAGTATTTGAATCAAGCAGATTATAATGGACAAGATGAAGAAATAATATATGAATATACTTATGATAAATATGAGCATTATTCTGCAGCAAAAGAATTGACAGTCTCAAAAGATTACTTGTACTGGGTGTACAGAAACGAGAGCTACGATACCGTTTGGCAATTATCAAAGAACGCAATTCGAGGCAAAGAACCCAATAAAATAAGTACGTTCTATGCTGGTCCTTGGTATAATGAAAAACCACTTGCCATAGCTACGAACTACAAAATAAAAGATCAGATTCAAGGCCTTCAGGACTGTGAAGCTCTGTCGAGTCTGGTACAAACAATCACGGTAACCAACACTACAACTGGTTACATTGGAGAGCGATGCGAAGTTTCAGTCTGTCACAATTATTGTTTGCATGGTAACTGCAGTCTCAACGATGAAGGACTTCCTACGTGCAGGTAAAAGTTATTCTACTCCTTCTGATGGTTTCCTTGTTTAAAGTACTTTCAATAATCATGATTGATTTCGCTATTTCAGTTGTAATGCCGGATATTTAGGGGAGAGGTGTGAAGTGTACGCGTGTTTTGGTTATTGTCTAAACGACGGTGCCTGTTCCCTGAACGAGGACGATGATCCAGTCTGCCAGTGTGCTGCTAATCACGAGGGATCACGATGTGAAACTGTTAAAGATGTCACTTTCACCATCAACAACACCCCTACGTACTACTCAGCAGAAAGAAACCTGACTCTCGCTGATTTACTTGCAAATTGGCGAAAGCGTAGCGCAAGAGTTACCGTTACTGTTGAAGTATAATCTTAACGATAATTTAATTTCATAAGATGCATCTGTTTCCTTATTTACTGTTTTAGTATATTCTAAAGTTTTCGTAGGCCTAGCAAGAACACTCACTCGGCTTATTTTATAATAATAAAATACTCGTTTCACATCTTACTTATTTTTACACAAGCTTGAACTTAAGGTTGTGTGTGTATCAAACGAATGTTCTCATTTATCTCCAAGACGGTTTGATCGGTTTTCTGTAAAGAGTGTGTGAATCATCAGCGTTGGTTCATAGATAGGAGTTATGGTTTCATTTATTTAGATCGTTTATTAGTGATAAGATCTCCAGTGAAGTCGTCTTTCAGTTATTTTTATTCATTCGTTTTATTCTCTTAATAAATAGCAATTAATATACTTGAATGGTGTTTTTATATACGACTTGCCCTGGATGAACCACAAATGTAATAGTACAATTAAGAAGTTCAACCATATTCTCATAGATGGCGTTGTAGCAAGTAGATCTTAATCATCAATCTTCAACACGGCCTAACTGACATTACACACGTCCTCGACTATTCCTGTTTACAAGGGAACAATTGGAGGTACCACAGTTCACACAAGGACCACCAGGCTAACAAATAAAAACTCAACACAATGAGCATTTGAATTATTTATAATCTACAGAAATATTTACCAAAAGTCCATCAAACAATAGTCAAACTCAAAATCATAGTCACACTGACTCGCCAATCCAACATGGCCGATTCAACTAACTACACAGACCTGCCAATCAAACATGGCTGGACATACCAAACTACACAGATACACCAACCCAAAACGGCCAGGTCAACCAAGGTACAGATTCGGCTATCCAACGTGGCCGGACCTACTAAACTATTAGTAGTAGTGTTGGTTTCGAAGCACCAAGAGTGATGCCAGGCCCCAACAAGTCTGAAGTCGTTAGATTGGCCCGAGGCTCCAAGAGTGGTGTCACTACCTAAATCGCGCTATTAAATTGTCTGCGACGATTTAGAAAAACCCGACAATAACTGTCGGGCAGTAGCCCACTAGACACAACACCCGTCCGGTCGCAGGATCCTCCCTTTGCTATAGGGGATGAAGAACTTTACACCCTGTTCTTAATACCCTTAAATATTTTTGGCCTCATGTACTTGGGAACACGTTTTTTTCTCTCATTCTCTTTACTAATATTACAGGGTGTAAGGGTAAACACCGTTATCCTTGAAACCAGTGGTTTGGTTTCATTAATATTAGAACGTAAAACCAATGAAAAAAGCAACCTTTTTTTTTTAAAGAAAATTCACTATTTCCCACACGCTATTTCTCGCGCGTAAGTTTAGCGTACGTACTGAGATGTGTTACACAAACGGACAGTGGACCGAAATAGTTCGGCTTTACGCCATCGCGGGTGATAACCTGAACGAGGCTCGTAGGCTGTATTTAGAATTGTTCCCTGGACTACCTGTGCCCAATCGTGAAACGATGATGTTAACGCGAATTTCTTCGCGGAGCACCCAGATGAAAGTACCAGGAGGGCGGCCGTGTTTTCTCGAGTGCGAAACAACCTAAGAAAACGTGCGGAGGCGTGTGTAGCCGTAAGTGGATCTCATTTCGAACAGTTGTTAAATACCTACCAAATTGGTTGGATAATCTTTTCATTTTCTTTAATGTCAAATTAAATTTACAATTAGACTCGTCACGCAACACCTAAGCAAGGTATTTTTGCCTGTCCTAAGCCAGGAAAAGTATGAAGGAAAAGTTCCATCACAGTTACAGGTTATGAACACGAGTATTGAGTAGGTAGACAGACAAGCGGCGCGCGGCCATTACGTCACGCGGGCGCATAGGTACCATGAATTGGCGGCCGGTCTGGGATAATTTATTTTTAATATTTTTTTAAGTAAATTACTTATTCTGTTTTTTTAACTTGGTCCTATGTTTTTTTATTTATGTCAACTACCCATGGTTTGAGTGACAACGGTGTTTACCCTTACATCTATACTAATATTATAAAGAGGAAACCTTTGTATTTTTGTATGTTTGTATTGAATAGGCTCAAAAACTACTGGACCGATTTCAAAATTTCTTTTACCATTACTTAGAGGGATTCTTCCGAATCCGTATAGGCTATATTTTATCCCGGAAAATAGATAGGATTTTTCGTGGTAGTGAAAATTGTGGAGTAAGGCGTCGAAAAAACTGCCGTACGTTAACGATTCTCGCGAACGCTGCCTAAATGGTTAGAGATGTATGGTTGACTTCTATAGAAAAGTTGTAGAACTCAATAATGCCTACAAAAAAATCCGCGATAGTATAAACCAAACATTTATATTTTAGCCATTATAACCACTTTTCCATAGAATAAAAGTAATTAAAATTATTAGCCTATGTTTATTGATCATATTATCGTCAAATACTAATCCTCATCCAAATAAACTATTTATTGAGCAAGATTGTTTCAATAGCTATAAATTACTTTTTATTTTATTCCAATCGGACAATCCATTCAAAAGATATTACGAAAAAAAAAAAAAAAAAAAAAAGATTTAAGCAGGTACGAAACAAAGAAATGTAACACGAATAAAAAACCTATAAAAACATATATACAAAACAAATTTTTTTTTTCAGAGAGCTTAAAAAATAAATATCCACCCGTGCGAAGCCGGGGCGGGTCGCTAGTGCTGTATAAAGAGGTAAAGTTTGAAAAGGATGATATAGCGAGAAAGGAGGTGTCTGATGAGATGACAAGTAATAGAGAAGTATGGCAAAAGTCTTCTTTTGCCAAAAGTCTTCTTTTGCCATACGTGCTGCGCTGACGCCAAAAGATATAAGACAAGGGCAAGGGAATGATGATGAGAGTGGTAAAGTTTGTAAATTTGGAGCTAGGGCTACGAGGAAATTTCCCCTCTTTGGAACTAGGTACAACTCCGATTTCGAAAATTCTTTCACAATTTAATGGGAAGCTACATTATCCCCGAGTGTCATGGGCTAGGATAAAGGAGGAGCGTTACGTTACGTTGACAAGTTAAGTTGCACTAAACGTTATACTCATCCTCCATTATCGTACACTTGGGTAATTGCTAGTCTCCAGTAAGAGGTATTTCCAAATCAAATCGCAATTATGGTTACCCTGCTCGAACATTGTATGAGACAAAAACATTTTTAAGGTTAACGCGCGTTGAAAACTCTCCTGAGGGTAAAACGATATGTCATTCTAATGAGGTTAATATCTGGAATAAATGAATAAATGGATGTTCATACCTAAATCTTAGCAACTATAGATATTTTGCGAATGTAATAATATGAGAACAAAGGAATGAGATATCAGCGTACAAAGTAACGTTTCGACCGCGCGGCCACGTACTTTTTTTTTGGACTGATTTCGTCTGTTTAACTAAACTTTAGTAGTATTTATTGCTTTCGTTAGTTTTGACAAATTAAGACCTTTCTTCTTGTAATAGTTCTACTGTATGAAGTCTTAAGTTTTAAAGAATTAATCAAGAATAAAGAAACAACAACTGAACGATTGCGCCGCCATAACTTCAAAGGTAAATATTTCATAAAATATTGATCTAGAGCTTTTAATAATTTTTTCGTCAATTTTTGACAAATCAGTCTTCAATTGACACAAAGAATTAGATCTCGAACCCAAGAAGTTGCTGAGATCTCCATGGCCGCGCAATCCTCCATTTTACGTTCGCGCGGCCAACTTAAAACCCTTATAACTTCTTCATTTCTGCTTTGACAAATTTTTGTTTTGTTCCCTTCAATTTTGAAAATTTTTTTTGGCGAGGTTTTTTCTGTTTGGATAACTTGGCGGAGCAATCGTAACGCACACTTTTTCTTTTAGATTAAAAAAATAACATTATCTTATCTATACATAATTATAAAATTCATAGTCCTGACTGACTGACTGATATACCAACGCACAGCTCAAACCACTGGTACTAGAGACATGTTTAGAGGCTGTATTCTTTGCGAAGAGTGAACATCCACGATGAAAGAGTTTTTTTTTAATTCCACCCCTAAAGGGGTAAAATGGGGGTTGAGGGTAATATTTTCTGGGTCGATTGACACGAAAATTGGTGTACACATTCTTCAATTAAAATTATGAGACGTATTTATCAGTTCTTCCAAAATCATCCCCCAACACAGTCAATTAGGGCTTCGAAGCTCACGTAGACGGGCGCATGGCGCGCAGTGTTGCGCGGGGCGTGCGGGGCGCGGGAGTATTTACCTATTAGTAAGTAGGTAGGATTTTTCTGAGGTCTGTGGACATGGTTTATTCCACTGATTTTCGCGTTGGCTCGTGATACGCGACATTGATATTAAATATTGTGTAAAAGTATTATGTCTATAAATAGATTCCTAATTAATCATTTGATTTTTGTCACCGGTGTCCCATCTCAAACCAAGGTATCAATATTTCACATAAGTAATTTAATTGATATTACTGTGAACTAATAGTTGCAAGTTATAAGCAAGTACATGTCTTACTATCCCAGAAGTAAGATCCCGTGGGCAATTCCCGAACTCCACGCGGCCAAAGCCGCGGGCATAAACTAGTCCCGTAATAATAAGTAACTATTAATTTGGTAACTTGCTGAGTACTTGCCTAACTACAGGCTATGCTCTCAGATAAGATAAAGGACCATTATTTTTATCCAGTCGACTTAGCGGAACCTATAAGTACAGGCTTCCACGAGCGGTCACCAGCAGTAGACGCTTCACCTTCTTCCGTTGAAAGAACTTTATATTGCTGTAGTATATAATGTTTAGAACGCAATGTTTGCTGGCGCTGGTAGCGCTGTACGTGGGGTTGGCGCACTCCTGGGGTTGGGGTGAGTACGAGAGACGTCGTTTATTACTGTATATCCAATGTAAATCTAATCTATCTAAATATATAAAAGCGAAAGGTCACTCACTCACTCATTCACTCATCACGAAATATCGAAAACCGCTTGACGTAAAAAGATGAAATTTGGCAGTGAGGTAATTATAGTTAGTAGACGTCCGCTAAGAAAGGATTTTGTGACAGGGCCGGATTAAGGAGGTCTAAGGGCTCTCACAAGTTTGTATGAGTGTCCTTCATTTTTGTGTTACAAACTTGAAATTTGGCAGGGAGGTAGTTAATAATTAGTAGACATTCGCTAAGAACGGATTTTGCGACAGGGCTGGATTGAAGGCGTCTAAGCACTCTCGCAAGTTTGTATGAAAGTTCTGTTTTTTTTTGTACTACCGACCTGAAATTTAGCAAGTCTAGAGTTTATGAGTAGGAGACATTAGCCAAGAAAGAATTTTGTGACAGCCTGGACTAAGGGCTCTCGCAAGTTTATATAAAATCATGTCAAGTGGTTGAGAGATAGAATATAGTTAAGACGTATCAGGTACGAACAGATTTTACGACAGGGCCGGTTTAAGGAAATATAATCGCTTACGCAACGCTATGTGTTCAACAAACATTTATTGATGACTATATATAAATACAACAAACAGAAAATACAACTAAGTAAATTACTATTTAATAAAAAATTTTTACAAAAACATTTACGTAGGTAAGTAGTTTCATCAAGTTATTGGTCGAATATTTTTTTTTATTTTCCCCTGGGTACCTGGTTGTTCAGTGCCCAAAACTTGCACGTGCTTGCGGAAAATAATAAGTCATTTAATGTTGTGTACAGAACGGTATTAGAATAAAAAGCGCCTAACAAGGTTCACTTTGAAAAAAACGTTCCATGTCGCAAAAATAAACCGGTTTTTAAAGCCATCTAATTTTATTTCGGAGCAGAATTACAGCACCCAAAAGGATGCCTTTTGTAGTCATCACCCACATTATCACATTTTGATCAGGCAGTCAGGACACATAACATAAGAACACGGCTTTAATCCCCGAAGGGTTGGGCAGAGGTGTACCTAATCGAACAAAAGCATTTTGCCAGTTATGTTGAAGTCCCATGTAATAGAGAGCGAGCCTATTGCCATCATCCGGACACAAATCCAGATTCCCTGGCTGCTACTGAGAAACTTCTGATGGAATAACCCAATAACACTATTATGTATAGTATTTCTTCAATTGCATACATTGCCTAATGTTAAGTGGAAGAGCGGAGTCATCTAAAAACACAAGGGAGAGAGGGGGTCTCGACAAATATCACGTACTTTTGTCCCCGCAAGAAACTGTATAATTGCGAGAAAACTGGGTTTAATTAAGTAAACATGTTTCTCTGCTAAAATGTAGCCAAATAAGGAAAAAGAATGGAAATAGTTGAACAGTTTTTTTTTTAAATGAATGCAACACAATCAAGCACAGATTACCGTATTTTCACGACATCACGTAAATAGGTATATATTATCACGCTACTTGCTTTAGGGGTTGAGCAATATTGCATTATGTCCGTATTCTTCAATTGTTTGACGTTTCAGTCATGACAAGCACCAGAACAGCTATTTAAAGCTTATATCAACACAGAATACAGCCTAGCGGATTCATGACCGTTCTGTAAACTACGGGTCGCAAGTTCGAACCCCGCTATTACTTTCACTTTCATAAACTACGATTTCGACCATACCTCAGTCAACGATGTTCTTCGCATTACATGCATAAGCTGACGTGTGCAGTGGCTGGCAACAGACTCCAGCCTATTAGGTACTAAAACTGTTTTAATTGACGAAACCTGCTCGACTGTTTATCAGCCCTTCCTACATTCAACAAATACTCGCGTATTGTTGCATTAAAGTTAATATTTCGATATCTTTTCCTCGTTTTATATTTTGCAGTGCGTTATTTGCGTAAAATGGTTACTTAAGTATTCATTCATTTTAATTGTAATATTCCGCATCTGGAATATCTTATCAAAACTGTATCGTGAGCAAACGTGAAATATACTTAATTAACTGTATGTTCAAGAAAAACAGGAAAAAGGATAACGAAAACAGTTTCTTTTTATTTGATCTTTATCAATTTTGTTGTTCTATAATAGATTTCACAGAGGAGGTCGTGGCTAAATAATAACAGTCACTCGGGTCGATCTTTAGGTTAAGCCGTGCTTGCCTAGGTTGGTCTGTGGATGGCTGACCACCCATTACATACCGAGTTTCCTCCGTGCCTCGGAAAGCACGTTAAGCCGTTGGTCCCGGGTGTCATTTGTAGATTTTTGACA
This sequence comes from Noctua pronuba, assembly GCA_905220335.1. Lineage (NCBI taxonomy): Eukaryota > Metazoa > Arthropoda > Insecta > Lepidoptera > Noctuidae > Noctua > Noctua pronuba. The sequence goes on from LR999908.1 coordinate 12,626,324, forward strand.
GCGTTAGGTAGTCAGTGGCCTAAAAAGTCTGACAACCAGTGTTACCAAGGGTATCGCATTACCCAGTACTAACTGGGTTGTGGAGGTCAGATAGGCAGTCGCTCCATGTAAAATACTGGTATTCAGCTGTATCCGGTTAAGACTGGAAGCCGACCCCAATATAGTTGGGAAAAGGCTAGGCAGATGATGATATAAATGATTTCACGTTTTAGAGTTCGGTAGTAAAACAAAGAATCTTTATAGTTAGTTTCGTCAAGTCTGTCTGTCCGCTCTGTTTAACTCTAGGCTAGAAAGGTTTAATTTGGCTTGGTTGTATCTATCTAATCTAAATATATAAAAGCGAAAGGTCACTCACTTACTCATCACGAAATGTCAAAACCGCTGGACGTATAAAGATGAAATTTGGCCGGGAGGTAGTTAATAGTTAGTAAACGTTCGCTAAGAACGGATTTTGCTATAGGGCCAGATTAAGGAGGTTTAAGGGCTTTTATTTATTTATTTATTAATATAGGTTCACCAACAGCTTGTGTGTACAACATATCATAATTATACATAGGTTTTAGTCTTAGACTTACACAGTCGCCAATTATAGGTTAACCAGCATTCACAAAAATAAGTGATAACATAAGAAAGAAAAAAAACAGAAATTTAACGAGTGACTCTAGATAACAAATTTAACAGTAACCTCCTTACATTTAAGGATTTACTTAGCTTTCGCAAGTTTGTATGAAAGTCCTTTAATTATTTATGCTACAAATTTGAAACTTGGCCGGGAGGTAGTTAATAGTTAGTAGACGTCCGCTAGGAACAGATTTTGTGACAGTGCCAGATAGGTAGGTCTAAGGGCTCTCGCAAAAAATCATTTAGTGTTGTATACAGAACGGTATTACAATAAAAAGTGCCCACTGAGAAATTCCTGATGGAATAACCGAATAACTCTATTATTTATAGTATATTTTCAATTGCAGGGGGCGTCCATTAATTACGTGAGACGTTTAAGGGGCGTAGTGGCCGAGCCGAATCTCACCCAATCTCACGAGGGAGAGGGGGGGTCTCGGCAAATATCACGTAATTTTTTTCCCCGCAAGAAAATTAAAACAGAGAAAACCGGGTTTAATTAAGTGAACATGTTTCTCTACAAATTATTATTTTTAAACGAATTCTACGCAATCAAGCACAGAGTACCGTATTTATGCTAAACTACACACTCGTGTTTTGGGTACCTCCCTACAAAGCGAGGATGATTTCTACAAACTCGTCTATTTCATTGAGTGGAGAAACGTTTCGGATCTTGCAAACAATACTGGGGTTATGTTTTTACAGTTTTTCGATTCAGGGATGGATGTTGCAAAATATTAAGCTTTAAAGTGGTCATTTTTGTTACAGTCACGTATTCTCACTTCTTCGTAACCTGAATGAGGCAAACATTTTGGTTTTGTACCAATATGTTTGTTCACAAATGTGCTGCACTGTGCGCGAACAAAAGTTACGCACAACTTTCCCGGTGTAAACGGATTTGCAGCTCAAAATGCGAACATTGTGTGCTGCACAATTTTTGATTTTAAAATAAAGCCTGGGGGTTCCTATGATAAATAAGCACTTCGTTTTGACACAGTTAAAATTAATACAGTGGATGCGTTACAATTCATCCCGAATACGGAACCCTTCATAGCGCGCGTCCAACACGCATTGGCCCGACTTATAGGTAACACAACTCTTAAATCGAGATTGCATTTATTTAGCTGTTATGTTTTGTTTCAGACCACGCGGTAGGCGTAGGAGATCAACTCATATTTTATTCCAACAAATCTAAGACACACACCGTGAATTTATTTTCCCGAAACCTCACGGCGTTAGCTTACGACGAAGTCCAAAACACGATGCTGTATGTCGATAAACAGAGTGGCAACGATTCTACGAGTATATGTGGTTTTAACTTGCATTCCGAAGAAAACAAATGTTTCCTAAAGAGACATGGTAGTTCAAATATTCATTCAATTGCCTTCGACCCGGCAACACAGACACTATTCTTTACTGATACTAATGATAACAGCATCAACTGGGTTTCATCAAAACCCGGATCTGTTAACAGTGTTCACGGAAATCTTTTAATCAAGATGGATGACCGGACCCCCCGTGATATCGCCGTGGACAGCTGTAGAGGGTACGTTATCAATGACAGTTGCAAAATCAAAATCTGTTCCATTTCGTGATATTCAATAGTATTCATTAAACTTACAGGTACATTTACTGGACCAACACGAATAATAATTTGGAGAGAGCTCGATTTAATGGTTCCGAGAGAGAGATCATTAATAGAAAATACGGAAAGTTGGAGGTGTCGAGCTTGGTTATTGACCCACTAACTCGGAAGATTTATTATTCAGATGGTTCAAGTACCAGTGATTCCTATACAAATTCGTCTTTGATTCGTGCAGATTTGAATGGACAAAACGAAGAAATATTGCATCATTGTGAAAATGGACTTTTTTCTGCTGCAAAAGAGTTGACAGTCTCAGAAAATTATTTGTACTGGGTGAACTGTACCGAGATCTACAGTTCACTTTGGCGATTACCAAAGAACGCAATGGGAGACAAAAAACCCTATAAGATAAAAACGTTCGTTACTAAAAAACCAATTGCTATAGCTACCAACTATAAAATAGAAGATCAGATTCTAAGCCTTCAGGACTGTGAAGCTCTGTCGAGTCTGATACCGACAATCACAGTAACCAACAACTCTCTCAATATTGAACAGACAACAGAATACACAACAGATCTCGAACTATTTTGTGTTCACGGTGAACACGTCAATGAGACATCTGTTTGCAATTGCACTCCTGGTTATATCGGAGAGCGATGCGAAGTTTCAGTCTGTCATAATTATTGTTTGCATGGTAACTGCAGTCTCAACGATGAGGGACTTCCTACATGCAGGTAAAAGTTATTCTACTCCTTCTGATGGTTTTCTTGTTTAAAGTACTTTCAATAATCATTTTTGATTTCGCTATTTCAGTTGTAATGCCGGATATTTAGGGGACAGGTGTGAAGTGTACGCGTGCTTTGGTTATTGTCTAAACGACGGTGCCTGTTCCCTGAACGAGAAAGTTGTGCCAGTCTGCAAGTGTGCTGCTAATCACGAGGGATCACGATGTGAAACTGTTAAAGATGTCACGTTCACTATCAACAACACCCCTACGTACTACTCAGCAGAAAGAAACCTGACTCTCGCTGATTTACTTGCAAATTGGCGAAAGCGTAGCGCAAGAGTTACCGTTACTGTTGAAGTATAATCTTAACCAAATAATTTAATTACATAAGATGCATCTGTTTCCTTATTTACTGTTTTAGTATATTCTAAAGTTTTCGTAGGCCTAGCAAGAACACTCACTCGGCTTATTTTATAATTATAAAATACTCGTTTCACATCTTACTTATTTTTACACAAGCTGGAACTTAAGGTTGTGTGTGTATCAAACGAATGTTCCCATTTCTCTCCAAGACGGTTTGATCGGTTTTCTGTAAAGAGTGTGTGAATCATCAGCGTTAGTTCATAGATAGGTGTTATGGTTACATTTATTTAGATCGTGCATTAGTGATAAGATCTCCAGTGAAGTCGTCTTTCAGTTATTCATATTCATTCGTTTTATTCTCTTAATAAATAGCAATTAATATACTTGAATGTTGTTTTATTTTCATTTTGATCATAGTCATAAGTACCGCTAACTAGAAGGTACTTAAAAACAAATCATGACACAAATCATAATTTCTTTTTATATACACTTGCCCTGGATGAACCACAAATGTCATAGTACAATTAAGAAGTTCAACCATATTCTCATAGATGGCGTTGTAGCAAGTAGATCTTAATCATCAATCTTCGACATGGCCTAACTGACATTATACACACGTCCTCGACTATTCCTGTTTACAAGGGAACAATTTGAGGTACCACAGTTCACACAAGGACCACCAGGCTAACAAATAAAAACTCAACACAATGAGCATTTGAATTATTTATAATCTACAGAAATATTTACCAAAAGTCCATCAAACAATAGTCAAACTCAAAATCATAGTCACACTGACTCGCCAATCCAACATGGCCGATCCAACTAACTACACAGACCTGCCAATCAAACATGGCTGGACATACCAAACTACACAGATACACCAATTCAAATCGGCCAGGTCAACCAACAACACAGATCCGCCAATCCATCACGGCCGGACCAACCAAAGTACAGATTCGGCTATCCAACGTGGCCGGACCTACTAAACTATTAGTTGTTGGTTTCGAAGCACCAAGAGTGACGCCAGGCCCCAACAAGTCGTCAGGTAAGCCCCGAGGCACCAAGAGTGGTGCCATTACCTAAATCGCGCTATTAAATTTTCTGCGACTTTACACGATATAGAAAAACCCGACAACAACTGTTGGGCAGTAGCCCACCAGACACAACACCCGTCCGGTCGCAGGATCCTCCCTTTGCTATAGGGGATGAAGAACTTTACACCCTGATGTTTATACCCTTAAACATTCTTGGCCTCACGTTACTTGTGCACGGCGCCACACGTTTTGTTTCTTCACTAATATTATAAAGAAGTAAAGCCTTATATACAGGGTGTAAACAGACCCAGAAACTTCACGAAGCCGATAACCAAGCATTCTGTACATCAAACTAAGTAACCCTACACAAAAATTATTGCTGGGAAACCACTTTTTTTTTTGGGGTAAAAAATAACCTTTTACGGTAAAATTCAATGTAACGCATTCATAACATTGTGCTTATGGATGCATTGAATAGTAAACGGGTTATGGAGGTATTTTAAGTAAAGTTATAACCTTAAAAATGAGTATTTTAAAAAAAACTTGTGAAAAAGTTGGAACTTTGACCCACAATAACTCCGTAACTAGAAGATTCCCAGGTATGGTCTAGAACAAAAAAATGATCGCAATAGCGGGGAGAACAAGTGCCTTTCGGCTTCGTTAAGGGTCTATTTACACCCTTTATGATGATATGGCGAGAAAGGAGATGTCTGATGAGATGACAAGTAATAGAGAAGTATGGAAGAAGAAGACGTGCTGCGCCGACCCCAAATGAATTAAGATAAGGGCAAGAGATTGATGATGAGAGTGGTAAAGTGACTGACGATATAAGGCGGGGAATGGAAGACACTAAAGTTTCCGTTTTAGTTTTAATAGATTTTTCCAATGCTTTTAATACCGTCAGTCACGAAGTTCTTTTATCCATCCTCTCCTATCTTATGGTCTCTCCTGGGGATTTGGTTTGGTTTTCTTCCTATCTTCAGGGGCGTCAGCAGTCAGTTCTTGCGGGAGATTCTTCTTCCAGCTGGTGTGATCTTGATGCTGGCGTACCTCAAGGCGGTATTTTATCTCCAGTTCTGTTCTCTATTTTTATAGATCTTATAACTACCGAACTTCAGTGTGCGTATCATCTTTACGCTGATGACTTACAGCTCTACAGTCGGGCAGGTGTTGACAACGTATCCGATGCGATTGACGAGTTAAACCGGAATTTGGCAGTGGTGAAAAGTTGGTCTGATCGCTTCGGGGTAGCGGTTAACCCTGCCAAGTGTCAGGCGATTATTGTTGGGAGCACCCATAGCTTGCGAAGGCTGAATGGTTTAGCGGTACCGCCGGTTACCTTTGATGGCACACTCATTCCGTTTGGCTCCGAGGTCAAGGATCTGGGTTTGTATGTCGACACTTGCCTGGACTGGCGAAAGCAGGTCGCGCGTGTGAGCAAAAAAGTCACCGGAACGTTGCGGTCGCTTTATAGATTGAAAAATATTCTCCCATCACACGTAAAGGCAATGCTGGTTCATTCCCTTATCTTCCCCATCCTTGACTATGGTGATGTGTGTTACTATGACCTGAATGCAGATCTCCTCAATAAACTTGACCGACTTCTTAATAACTGCATTCGATTCGTATTTAATCTCCGTAAGTATGATCATGTGTCCGCACATCGGTCGATCTTAAAATGGTTACCCATCAGACAACGCAGAGCGCTAAGGGCTTTGACGACTTTGTTTTCTCTTTTAGACAAACCCAGTTCTCCTTCCTATCTGACTTCTCACTTTCAATATTTATGCTCTGCGCACAGCAAGAATCTTCGTTCCTCCAATAATCGTCTTCTACGATGTCCTTCTCACCGCTCTGGTTTTCTAAAATACTCTTTTCTTGTCCAGGCGGTTTTCCTTTGGAATGCTCTTCCTCAGAATATCAGGATGGCCACCAGTCGGTTCACATTCAAGTTAAAAGCTCGCGAACACTTGCGTAAGAAGTTGGCAGACTCGTCTCACAATTAATTTTGTTGATTTTCTTCATCTATGTATTTTTATATCTCTTTACTTAGTATATTTTGTTTGTATGTATGTATATATGTATTTATTATTATTATTATTTTTTCTTTTTTTTCGGAAATTATCTCTACTATTGCACCTACTGTTTTGTCTCTGCATCACCCTAAGGTAGACTGGTAGAAAATGCCCAAGGCATTAAGTCCGCCTTTGTACATTATGTGCATAAAGTTTAATAAATAAATAAATAAATAAAGTTTGTAAGTTTGGAGCTAGGGCTACGAGGGAATTCCCCCTCTTTGGAACTAGGTACAACTCCGATTTCGAAAATTCTTTCACAATTTAATGGGAAGCTACATTATCCCCGAGTGTCATGGGCTAGGATAAAGGAGGAGCGTTACGTTACGTTGATAAGTTAAGTTGCACTACACGTTATACTCATCCTCCATTATCGTACACTTGGGTAATTGCTAGTCTCCAGTAAGAGGTATTCCCAAACCTAAATCTTAGCAATTATAGATAATGAGATATCAGCGTACAAAGTAACGTTTCGACCGCGCGGCCACGTACTTTTTTTTTGGACTGATTTCGTCTGTTTAACTAAACTTTAGTAGTATTTATTGCTTTCGTTGGTTTTGACAAATTAAGACCTTTCTTCTTGTAATAGTTCTACTGTATAAAGTCTTAAGTTTTAAAGAAATAATCAACAATAAAGAAACAACAACTGAACGATTGCGCCGCCATAACTTCAAAGATGAATATTTCATAAAATATTGATCTAGAGCTTTTAATTATTTTTTCGTCAATTTTTGACAAATCAGTCTTCAATTGACACAAAGAATGGCCGCGCAATCCTCCACGTTACGTTCGCGCGGCAAACTTAAAACCCTTATAACTTCTTCATTTCTACTTTGACAAATTTTTGGTTTGTTCCCTTCAATTTTGTCAATTTTTTTTGGCGAGGTTTTTTCTGTTTGGATAACTTGGCGGAGCAATCGTAACGCACACTTTTTCTTTTAGATTAAAAAAATAACATTATCTATACATAATTATAAAATTCATAGTCCTGACTGACTGACTGATATATCAACGCACAGCTCAAACCACTGGTACTAGAGACATGTTTAGAGGCTGTATTCTTTGCGAAGAGTGAACATCCACGATGAAAGAGTTTTTTTTAAATTCCACCCCTAAGGGGGTAAAATGGGGGTTGAGGGTAATATTTTCTGGGTCGATTGACACGAAAAATGGTGTACACATTCTTCAATTAAAATTATGAGGCGTGTTTATCAGTTCTTCCAAAATCATCCCCCAACACAGTCAATTAGGGCTTCGAAGCTCACGTAGACGGGCGCATGGCGCGCAGTGTTGCGTGGGGCGTGCGGGGCGCGGGAGTATTTACCTATTAGTAAGTAGGTAGGATTTTTCTGAGGTCTGTAGACATGGTTTATTCCACTGATTTTCGCGTTGGCTCGTGATACGCGACATTGATATTAAATATTGTGTAAAAGTATTATGTCTATAAATAGATTCCTAATTAATCATTTGATTGTTGTCACCGGTGTCCCATCTCAAACCAAGGTATCAATATTTCACATGAGTAATTTAATTGATATTACTGTGAACTAATAGTTGCAAGTTATAAGCAAGTACATGTCTTAGTATCCCAGAAGTAAGATCCCGTGGGCAATTCCCGAACTCCACGCGGCCAAAGCCGCGGGCATAAACTAGTCCCGTAATAATAAGTAACTATTAATTTGGTAACTTGCTGAGTACTTGCCTAACTACAGGCTATGCTCTCAGATAAGATAACGGACCATTATTTTTATCCAGTCGACTTGGCGGGACCTATAAGTATAGGTTTCCACGAGCAGTCACCTGCAGTGGACGCTTCACCTTCTTCCGTTGAAAGAACTTTATATTGCTGTAGTATAAAATGTTTAGAACGCAATGTTTGCTGGCGCTGGTAGCGCTGTACGTGGGGTTGGCGCACTCCTGGGGTTGGGGTGAGTACGAGAGACGTCGTTTATTACTGTATATCCTACGTCCTATTATCTTAATCTAATCTATCTAAATATATAAAAGCGAAAGGTCACTCACTCACTCATTCACTCATCACGAAATATCGAAAACCGCTTGACGTAAAAAGATGAAATTTGGCAGTCAGGTAATTATAGTTAGTAGACGTCCGCTAAGAAAGGATTTTGTGACAGGGCCGGATTAAGGAGGTCTAAGGGCTCTCACAAGTTTGTATGAGTGTCCTTCATTTTTGTGCTACAAACTTGAAATTTGGCAGGGAGGTAGTTAATAATTAGTAGACATTCGCTTAGAACGGATTTTGCGACAGAGCCGGATTAAAGAGGTCTAAGGGCTCTCACAAGTTTGTATGAGAGTCCTTCATTTTTTGTGCTACAAATTTGAAATTTAGCAGGGAGGTAGTTAATAGTTAGTAGACATTCGCTAAGAACGGATTTTGCGCCAGGGCTGTATTGAAGGCGTCTAAGCACTCTCGCAAGTTTGTATGAAAGTTCTGATTTTTTTGTACTACCGACCTGAAATTTAGCAAGTCTAGAGTTTATGAGTAGGAGACATTAGCTAAGAAAGAATTTTGTGACAGCCTGGACTAAGGGCTCTCGCAAGTTTATATAAAATCATGTCAAGTGGTTGATAGATAGAATATAGTTAAGACGTATCAGGTAAGAACAGATTTTACGACAGGGCCGGTTTAAGGAAATATAATCGCTAACGCAACCCTATGTGTTGAACAAACATTTATTGATGACTATATATAAATACAACAAACAGAAAATACAACTAAGTAAATTACTATTTAATAATTTTTTTTACAAAAACATTTACGTAGGTAAGTAGTTTCATCAAGTTATTGGTCGATTTTTTTTTTTTATTTTCCCCTGGGTACCTGGTTGTTCAGTGCCCAAAACTTGCACGTGCTTGCGGAAAATAATAAGTCATTTAATGTTGTGTACAGAACGGTATTAGAATAAAAAGCGCCTAACAAGGTTCACTTTGAAAAAAACGTTCCATGTCGCAAAAATAAACCGGTTTTTAAAGCCATATCGTCGTCTCAACGCCATCTAATTTTATTTCGGAGCAGAATTACAGCACCCAAAAGGACGCCTTTTATAGTCATCACCCATATTATCACATTTTGATCAGGCAGTCAGTCAGGACACATAACATAAGATCACGGCTTTAATCCCCGAAGGGTTGGGCAGAGGTGCACCTAATCGAACACATTTTGCCAGTTATGTTGAAGTCCCATGTAATAGAGAGCGAGCCTATTGCCATCATCCGGGCACAAATCCAGATTCCCTGGCTGCTACTGAGAAACTTCTGATGGAATAACCCAATAACACTATTATGTATAGTATTTCTTCAATTGCATACATTGCTTAATGTTAAGTGGAAGACCGGAGTCACCTAAAAACACAAGGGAGAGAGGGGTTCTCGGCAAATATCACGTACTTTTGTCCCCGCAAGAAACTGTATAATTGCGAGAAAACTGGGTTTAATTAAGTAAACGTTTCTCTGCTAAAATGTAGCCAAATAAGGAAAAAAAATGGAAATAGTTGAACAGTTTTTTTAAAAAATGAATGCAACACAATCAAACACAGATTACCGTATTTATAATAAACTACGCATTTTGATAAATCTCACGACATCACGTAAATAGGTATATATTATCACGCTACTTGCTTTAGGGGTTGAGCAATATTGCATTATGTCTGTATTCTTCAATTGTTTGACGTTTCAGTCATGACAAGCACCAGAACGGCTATTTAAAGCTTATATCAACAGAGAATACAGCCTAGCGGGTTCATGACTGTTCTGTAAACTACGGGTCGCAAGTTCGAACCCCGCTATTACTTTCACATTCATAAACTACGATTTCGACCATACCTCAGTCGACGATGTTCTTCGCAAATTACATGCACAAGCTGACGTGTGCAGTGGCTGGCAACAGACCCCAGCCTATAAGGTACAAAAAACTGTTTTATTGGCGAATCCTGCTCGACTGTTTATCAGCCCTTCCTACATTCAACAAATACTCGCGTATTGTTGTATTAAAGTTAATATTTCGATATCTTTTCCTCGTTTTATATTTTGTAGTGCGTTATTTGCGTAAAATGGTTACTTAAGAATTCATTCATTTTAATTGTAATATTCCGCATCTGGAATATCTTATCAAAACTGTATCGTGGGCAAACGTGAAATATACTTAATTAACTGTATGTTCAAGAAAAACAGGAAAAAGGATAACGAAAACAGTTTCTTTTTATTTGATCTTTATCAATTTTGTTGTTCTATAATAGATTTCACAGAGGAGGTCGTGGCTAAATAATAACAGTCGCTCGGGTCGATCTTTAGGTTAAGCCGTGCTTGTCTAGGTTGGTTTGTGGATGGCTGACCACCCATTACATACCGAGTTTCCTCCGTGCCTCGGAAAGCACGTTAAGCCGTTGGTCCCGGGTGTCATTTGTTGATTTTTGACAGCGTTAGGTAGTCAGTGGCCTAAAAAGTCTGACAACCAGTGTTACCAAGGGTATCGCATTACCCAGTACTAACTGGGTTGTGGAGGTCAGATAGGCAGTCGCTCCATGTAAAATACTGGTATTCAGCTGTATCCGGTTAAGACTGGAAGCCGACCCCAATATAGTTGGGAAAAGGCTAGGCAGATGATGATATAAATGATTTCACGTTTTAGAGTTCGGTAGTAAAACAAAGAATCTTTATAGTTAGTTTCGTCAAGTCTGCCTGTCCGCTCTGTTTAACTCTAGGCTAGAAAGGTTTAATTTGGCTTGGTTGTATCTATCTAATCTAAATATATAAAAGCGAAAGGTCACTCACTTACTCTTCACGAAATATCGAAAACCGCAGGAGGTATAAAGATGAAATTTGACAGGGAGGTAGTTTATAGGTAGTAGACGTCCGCTAAGAACGGATTTTGCGACAGGGCCGGATTAAGGAGGTCTAAGGGTTCTCGCAAGTTTGTATGAAACTCCTTCATATTTTGTGCTACAAACTTGAAATTTGGCCGGGAGGTAGTTAATAGTTAGTAAACGTTCGCTAAGAACGGATTTTGCTATAGGGCCGGATTAAGGAGGTTTAAGGGCTTTTATTTATTATATTTATTAATATAGGTTCACCAACAGCTTGTGTGTACAACATATCATAATTATACATAGGTTTTAGTCTTAGACTTACACAGTCGCCAATTATAGGTTAACCAGCATTCACAAAAATAAGTGATAACATAAGAAAGAAAAAAAACATAAATTTAACGAGTGACTCTAGATAACAAATTTAACAGTAACCTCCTTACATTTAAGGATTTACTTAGCTTTCGCAAGTTTGTATGAAAGTCCTTTAATTATTTATGCTACAAACTTGAAACTTGGCCGGGAGGTAGTTAATAGTTAGTAGACGTCCGCTAGGAACAGATTTTGTGACAGTGCCAGATTAAGTAGGTCTAAGGGCTCTCGCAAAAAATCATTTAATGTTGTATACAGAACGGTATTACAATAAAAAGTGCCCACTGAGAAATTCCTGATGGAATAACCTAATAACTCTATTATTTATAGTATATTTTCAATTGCAGGGGGCGTCCATTAATTACGTGAGACGTTTAAGGGGCGTGGTGGCCGAGCCGAATCTCACCCAATCTCACGAGGGAGAGGGGGGGGGGTCTCGGCAAATATCACATAATTTTTTTCCCCGCAAGAAAATTAAAACAGAGAAAGCCGGGTTTAATTAAGTGAACATGTTTCTCTACAAATTATTATTTTTAAACGAATTCTACGCAATCAAGCACAGAGTACCGTATTTATGCTAAACTACACATTTCGGTAAATCTCACGTGAGATTAGGAGGGGGATGAGGGGGTCAAGCCAAATCACACGTCATTTCACCAAAGGGCAGGGGCGTCGAAAAATCGCTAAAATAGCCTCACGTAATTAATGGACATCCCCAAACACAAGCATCTACTTGCTTAAAGGGTGATCTCTAAATCATGTTTGTGATAACTTTAAGTATTTAATGAAAAAAAAAAATGTACACTACCCGAACCGGGAATCGATCCCAGGAAATCATTCGTTGTTGCAAACTTTCGACGCTGTGTAATTAACGACAGCATATTTCGAGATCACGTAGCGCACTCGTGTTTTGGGTACCTCCCTACAAAGCGAGGATGATTTCTACAAAATCGTCTATTCCATTGAGTGGAGAAACGTTTCGGATCTTGCAAACAATACTGGGGTTATATTTTTACAGTTTTTCGATTCAGGGATGGATGTTACAAAATATTAAGCTTTAAAGTGGTCATTTTTGTTACAGTCACGTATTCTCACTTCTTCGTAACCTGAATGAGGCAAACATTTTGGTTTTGTACCAATATGTTCGTTCACAAATGTGCTGCACTGTGCGCGAACAAAAGTTACGCACAACTTTCCCGGTGTAAACGGATATGTAGCTCAGAATGCGAACATTGTGTGCTGCACAATTTTTGATTTTAAAATAAAGCCTGGGGGTTCCTATGATAAATAAGCACTTCGTTTTGCCACAGTTAAAATTAATACAGTGGATGCGTAACAATTCACCCCGAATACGGAACCCTTCATAGCGCGCGTCCAACACGCATTGGCCCGACTTATAGGTAACACAACTCTTAAATCGAGACTGCATTTATTTAGCTGTTATGTTTTGTTTCAGACCACGCGGTAGGCGTAGGAGATAAACTCATATTTTATTCCAACAAATCTAAGACACACACCGTGAATTTATTTTCCCGAAACCTCACGGCGTTAGCTTACGACGAAGTCCAAAACACGATGCTGTATGTCGATAAACAGAGTGGCAACGATTCTATATGTGGTTTTAACTTGCATTCCGAAGAAAACAAATGTTTCCTAAAGAGACATGGTAGCTCAAATATTCATTCAATTGCCTTCGACCCGGCAACACAGACACTATTCTTTACTGATACTAATGATAACAGCATCAACTGGGTTTCATCAAAACCCGGATCTGTTAACAGTGTTCACGGAAATCTTTTAATCAAGATGGATGACCGGACCCCCCGTGATATCGCCGTGGACAGCTGTAGAGGGTACGTTATCAATGACAGTTGCAAAATCAAAATCTGTTCCATTTCGTGATATTCAATAGTATTCATTAAACTTACAGGTACATTTACTGGACCAACACGAATAATAATTTGGAGAGAGCTCGATTTAATGGTTCCGAGAGAGAGATCATTAATAGAAAATACGGAAAGTTGGAGGTGTCGAGCCTGGTCATTGACCCACTAACTCGGAAGATTTATTATTCAGATGGTTCAAGTACCAGTGATTCCTATACAAATTCGTCTTTGATTCGTGCAGATTTGAATGGACAAAACGAAGAAATATTGCATCATTGTGAAAATGGACTTTTTTCTGCTGCAAAAGAGTTGACAGTCTCAGAAAATTATTTGTACTGGGTGAACTGTACCGAGATCTACAGTTCACTTTGGCGATTACCAAAGAACGCAATGGGAGACAAAAAACCCTATAAGATAAAAACGTTCGTTACTAAAAAACCAATTGCTATAGCTACCAACTATAAAATAGAAGATCAGATTCTAAGCCTTCAGGACTGTGAAGCTCTGTCGAGTCTGATACCGACAATCACAGTAACCAACAACTCTCTCAATATTGAACAGACAACAGAATACACAACAGATCTCGAACTATTTTTTGTTCACGGTGAACACGTCAATGAGACATCTGTTTGCAATTGCACTCCTGGTTATATCGGAGAGCGATGCGAAGTTTCAGTCTGTCATAATTATTGTTTGCATGGTAACTGCAGTCTCAACGATGAGGGACTTCCTACATGCAGGTAAAAGTTATTCTACTCCTTCTGATGGTTTCCTTGTTTAAAGTACTTTCAATAATCATTTTTGATTTCGCTATTTCAGTTGTAATGCCGGATATTTAGGGGACAGGTGTGAAGTGTACGCGTGCTTTGGTTATTGTCTAAACGACGGTGCCTGTTCCCTGAACGAGAAAGATGAGCCAGTCTGCAAGTGTGCTGCTAATCACGAGGGATCACGATGTGAAACTGTTAAAGATGTCACGTTCACTATCAACAACACCCCTACGTACAACTCAGCAGAAAGAAACCTGACTCTCGCTGATTTACTTGCAAATTGGCGAAAGCCTAGCGCAAGAGTTACCGTTACTGTTGAAGTATAATCTTAACGATAATTTAATTTCATAAGATGCATCTGTTTCCTTATTTACTGTTTTAGTATATTCTAAAGTTTTTGTAGGCCTCGCAAGAACACTCACTCGGCTTGTTTTATACTAATAAAATACTCGTTTCACATCTTACTTATTTTTACACAAGCTGGAACTTAAGGTTGTGTGTGTATCAAACGAATGTACCCATTTATCTCCAAGACGGTTTGATCGGTTTATAGATAGGTGTTATGGTTACATTTATTTAGATCGAGCATTAGTGATAAGATCTCCAGTGAAGTAGTCTTTCAGTTATTTTTATTAATTCGTTTTATTGTCTTAATAAATAGCAATTAATATACAGGGTGTTTGGTAGATGGGTGCAAAGCCTGAAGGGGGTGATAACTTAGACCATTTAGAACTTATTAAGCTAAACTTGTCTTAGACGAAGTCTGTTCCTTGTATTTTTTTTTGAAACTCTAAGGTTTTTAACAATAATATCCATGTTTTTTCAATTAATTGTTAATAGTGTCCAGTAAAAGCTGCTATGTTATTATTTTTTATTTATGTAATGTGTGATTACTCAAACAAAATAATTCCCAAGCATCTGTGTCATCAGAGAAACATTCTACGCCATATTCAAGTTTAAGAAACTTTTAAAAATCAAGGATATGTTTTGTTTACGGCATAATAAAAAAATAAGAAAAATAGCCTCAGCTGTTCAAACCTTTTTAAAAACATGCTTGGTTATTGCCCTTTCTTTTGAGGTACTATTTACACAGATATCTCATCAACTCTTGGAATTAGGATGTACAAAGCAAATTGAGGTCGAATATTTAATTTTTAAACAGACCAAAATAATGCAACATTTTTGTTAAAATAATTTATTGTTCATGTTCAAAATGTTGACCGCGGTTTCTTATACAAGCGCGTGCCCGTCTTCTCACTTCTGTAGTCGTGATTTTTAATTTCATCTCCTGCTTCATGACTTAAAAAGCCGTTTGATTCTTTCTATTAATTCTTCTCTAGTTGAAATTTCAACGTGCGTGTAGATGAGCTCCTTGGCCCGTCCCCAAACGAAAAAATCCACAGGAGTTAAATCGGGTGATTGAGGTGGCCAAGGGATGGGCCCGTCTCTGTCAATCCAGCTCTCTGGGAAACAGTTATTTAAATGTTCTCTCACGTTTAGGATCCAGTGTGCTGGACAACCATCTTGTTGAAAAATCATTGGTCTTCTCATTGCCAATATTGGTATTTCGGTCTCGTCCAGAAGCTCTGGGAGATAGTTTTGAAGGAATTCCAGCTAATTTTCTGCATTTAAATTATCTGGCAGGAAGTGGGGACCAATCAACGTTCGGCCGCCCTGAACGTGAGAGAACATTTAAATAATTGTTTCCCAGAGAGCTGGATTGGTAGAGACGGGCCCATCCCTTGGCCACCTCGATCACCCGATTTAACTCCTGTGGATTTTTTCGTTTGGGGACGGGCCAAGGAGCTCGTCTACACGCACGTTGAAATTTCAACTAGAGAAGAATTAATAGAAAGAATCAAACGGCTTTTTAAGTCATGAAGCAGGAGATGAAATTAAAAATCACGACTACAGAAGTGAGAAGACGGGCACGCGCTTGTATAAGAAACCGCGGTCAACATTTTGAACATGAACAATAAATTATTTTAACAAAAATGTTGCATTATTTTGGTCTGTTTAAAAATTAAATATTCGACCTCAATTTGCTTTGTACATCCTAATTCCAAGAGTTGATGAGATATCTGCGTAAATAGTACCTCAAAAGAAAGGGCAATAACCAAGCATGTTTTTAAAAAGGTTTGAACAGCTGAGGCTATTTTTCTTATTTTTTTATTATGCCGTAAACAAAACATATCCTTGATTTTTAAAAGTTTCTTAAACTTGAATATGGCGTAGAATGTTTCTCTGATGACACAGATGCTTGGGAATTATTTTGTTTGAGTAATCACACATTACATAAATAAAAAATAATAACATAGCAGCTTTTACTGGACACTATTAACAATTAATTGAAAAAACATGGATATTATTGTTAAAAACCTTAGAGTTTCAAAAAAAAATACAAGGAACAGACTTCGTCTAAGACAAGTTTAGCTTAATAAGTTCTAAATGGTCTAAGTTATCACCCCCTTCAGGCTTTGCACCCATCTACCAAACACCCTGTATATAATACATGAATGATGTTTTATTTTCATTTTGATCATAGTCATAAGTACCGCTAACTAGAAGGTACTTAAAAACAAATAACGACACAAATCATAGTTTCTTTTTAAATACGACTTGCCCTGGATGAACCACAAATGTCATAGTACAATTAAAAAGTTCAACCATATTCTCATAGATGGCGTTGTAGCAAGTAGATCTTAAACATCAATCTTCGACATGGCCTAACTGACATTATACACGTCCTCGACTATTCCTGTTTACAAGGGAACAATTTGAGGTACCACAGTTCACACAAGGACCACCAGGCTAACAAATAAAAACTCAACACAATGAGCATTTGAATTATTTATAATCTACAGAAATATTTACCAAAAGTCCATCAAACAATAGTCAAACTCAAAATCATAGTCACACTGACTCGCCAATCCAACATGGCCGATTCAACTAACTACACAGACCTGCCAATCAAGCATGGCTGGCCATACCAAACTACACAGCTAGATTCGCCAATCCAAAACGGCCAGGTCAACCAACAACACACATCCGCCAATCCATGATGACCGGACCAACCAAAGTACAGATTTGCCTATCCAACGTGGCCGGACCTACTAAACTATTAGTTGTTGGTTTCGAAGCACCAAAAGTGATGCCAGGCCCCAACAAGTCGTCAAGTTGGCTTAAATCGCGCTATTAAATTATCTGCGACTTAACACGATATAGAAAAACCCGTATTAGGATAAGGGAAAGGGAATGATGATGAGAGTGGTAAAGTTTGCAAGTTTGGAGCTAGGGCTACGAGGGGGTTCTTTCACAATCTAATGAGGAGCTTCGTTGTCCCCGAGTGTCATGAGCTAGGATAAAGGAGGAGCGTTACATTAATAAGTTAAGTTACACTACACGTTATACTCATCCTCCATTATCGTACGCTTGGGTAATTGCTAGTCTCCAGTAAGAGGTATTCCCAAATCAAATCGCAATTATGGTTACCCTGCTCCAAAATTGTATGAGACAACAACATTTTTAAAATTAACGCTCGTTGAAAAATCTTCTGAGGGTAAAACGATATGTCATTCTAATGAGGTTAATAAATGGACGCCGAATAAATGGATGTCCATACCTAAATCGTAGCAACGATAGATAACGAGATATCAGCGTACAAAGTAACGTTTCGACCGCGCGGCCACGTACTTTTTGTTTTAGACTAATTTCGTCTGTTTAACTAAACTTTAGTAGTATAAATTTATTGCTTTCGTTGGTTTTGACAAATTAAGACCTTTCTTCTTGTAATAGTTCTACTGTATGAAGTCTTAAGTTTTAAAGAAATAATCAAGAATAAAGAAACAACAACTCAACGATTGCGCCGCCATAACTTCAAAGGTAAATATTTCATAAAATATTGATCTAGAGCTTTTAATTATTTTTTCGTCAATTTTTGACAAATTCAGTCTTCAATTGACACAAAGAATTAGATCTCGAACCCAAGAAGTTGCTGAGATCTCCATGGCCGCGCAATCCTCCATTTTACGTTCGCGCGGCCAACTTAAAACCCTTATAACTTCTTCATTTCTACTTTGATAAATTTTTGGTTTGTTCCCTTCAATTTTGACAATTTTTTTGGCGAGGTTTTTTCTGTTTGGATAACTTGGCGGAGCAATCGTAACGCACACTTTTTCTTTTAGATTAAAAAAATAACATTATCTTATCTATACATAATTATAAAATTCATAGTCCTGACTGACTGACTGATATAACAACGCACAGCTCAAACCACTGGTACTAGAGACATGTTTAGAGGCTGTATTCTTTGCGAAGAGTGAACATCCACGATGAAAGAGTTTTTTTTAATTCCACCCCTAGGGGGGTAAAATGGGGGTTGAGGGTAATATTTTCTGGGTCGATTGACACGAAAATTGGTGTACACATTCTTCAATTAAAATTATGAGACGTGTTTATCAGTTCTTCCAAAATCATCCCCCAACACAGTCAATTAGGGCTTCGAAGCTCACGTAGACGGGCGCATGGCGCGCAGTGTTGCGCGGGGCGTGCGGGGCGCGGGAGTATTTACCTATTAGTAAGTAGGTAGGATTTTTCTGAGGTCTGTAAACATGGTTTAATCCACTGATTTTCGAGTTGGCTCGTGATACGCGACATTGATATTAAATATTGTGTAAAAGTATTATGTCTATAAATAGATTCCTAATTAATCATTTGATTGTTGTCACCGGTGTCCATCTCAAACCAAGGTATCAATATTTCACATGAGTAATTTAATTGATATTACTGTGAACTAATAGTTGCAAGTTATAAGCAAGTACATGTCTTACTATCCCAGAAGTAAGATCCCGTGGGCAATTCCCGAACTCCACGCGGCCAAAGCCGCGGGTATAAACTAGTCCCGTAATAATAAGTAACTACTAATTTGGTAACTTGCTGAGTACTTGCCTAACTACAGGCTATGCTCTCAGATAAGATAACGGACCATTATTTTTATCCAGTCGACTTAGCGGTACCTATAAGTATAGGTTTCCACGAGCGGTCACCAGCAGTGGACGCTTCACCTTCTTCCGTTGAAAGAATTTTATATTGCTGTAGTATATAATGTTTAGAACGCAATGTTTGCTGGCGCTGGTAGCGCTGTACGTGGGGTTGGCGCACTCCTGGGGTTGGGGTGAGTACGAGAGACGTCGTTTATTACTGTATATCCTACGTCCTATTATATAAAAGCGAAAGGTCACTCACTCACTCATTCACTCATCACAAAATATCGAAAACCGCTTGACGTAAAAAGATGAAGTTTGGCAGTGGTAATTATAGTTAGTAGACGTCCGCTAAGAAAGGATTTTGTGACAGGGCCGGATTAAGGAGGTCTAAGGACTCTCACAAGTTTGTATGAGTGTCCTTCATTTTTGTGCTACAAACTTGAAATTTGGCAGGGAGGTAGTTAATAATTAGTAGACATTCGCTAAGAACGGATTTTGCGACAGAGCCGGATTAAGGAGGTCTAAGGGCTCTCACAAGTTTGTATGAGAGTCCTTCATTTTTTGTGCTACAAATTTGAAATTTAGCAGGGAGGTAGTTAATAGTTAGTAGACATTCGCTAAGACTGGTTGCGCCAGGGCTGGATTGAAGGCGTCTAAGCACTCTCGCAAGTTTGTATGAAAGTTCTGATTTTTTTTGTACTACCGACCTGAAATTTAGCAAGTCTAGAGTTTATGAGTAGGAGACATTAGCTAAGAAAGAATTTTGTGACAGCCTAAGGGCTCTCGCGAGTTTATATAAAATCATGTCAAGTGGTTGAGAGATAGAATATAGTTAAGACGTGTCAGGTAAGAACAGATTTTACGACAGGGCCGGTTTACGGAAATATAATCGCTTTCGCAACCCTATGTGTTCAACAAACATTATTGATGACTTATAATACAACAAACAGAAAATACAACTAAGTAAATTACTATTTACTATTTTTTTTTACAAAAACATTTACGTAGGTAAGTAGTTTCATCAAGTTATTGGTCGAATTTTTTTTTTCCCCTGGGTACCTCCGTGACGCTTTTCGTTCTTTAAACGTTGAACCTGGTATTCAAATATCACCATATTAAATACCAAATTCCAGCCAATATTTTATACATGTTTCTTTATCCCACATTCACCATCGTTTTCTGTAGAACTATAGATTGAATATTCGAAAGCCCCCATATAAAATCTTAATTATTAAGTACCACTCTTATCATAATCACAAATGCCATCTTTTTAAATAGGACTATAAAATAATGAAATGAGTGGTATTTCTCAGATTTCATTCCAAATAACTTGCCAATTCAATTTAAGAGGTTACAATTTCCCTCAAAATTAGCTTTTGCAATGGCGATCAACAGTTGTCAGGGCCAAACCATAAAAGTGACAGGCATTCAATTATGCACTTCATGCTCCTCACACGGTTAAAGTTGGTTGTTCAGTGCCCAAAACTTGCACGTGCTTGCGGAAAATAATAAGTCATTTAATGTTGTATACAGAACGGTATTAGAATAAAAAGCGCCTAACAAGGTTCACTTTGAAAAAAACGTTCCATGTCGCAAAAATAAACCGGTTTTTAAAGCCATATCGTCGTCTCAACGCCATCTAATTTTATTTCGGAGCAGAATCACAGCACCCAAAAGGACGCCTTTTGTAGTCATCACCCATATTATCACATTTTGATCAGGCAGTCAGTCAGTACACATAACATAAGATCACGGCTTTAATCCCCGAAGGGTTGGGCAGAGGTGCACCTAATCGAACACATTTTGCCAGTTATGTTGAAGTCCCATGTAAGAGAGAGCGAGCCTATTGCCATCATCCGGGCACAAATCTAGATTCCGTGGCTGCTACTGAGAAACTTCTGATGGAATAACCCAATAACACTATTATGTATAGTATTTCTTCAATTGCATACATTGCCTAATGTTAAGTGGAAGAGCGGAGTCACCTAAAAGCACAAGGGAGAGAGGGGGTCTCGACAAATATCACGTACTTTTGTCCCCGCAAGAAACTGTATAATTGCGAGAAAACTGGGTTTAATTAAGTAAACATGTTTCTCTGCTAAAATGTAGCCAAATAAGGAAAAAAATGGAAATAGTTGAACAGTTTTTTTTTTAAATGAATGCAACACAATCAAGCACAGATTACCGTATTTTCACGACATCACGTAAATAGGTATATATTATCACGCTACTTGCTTTAGGGGTTCAGCAATATTGCATTATGTCTGTATTCTTCAATTGTTTGACGTTTCAGTCATGACAAGCACCAGAACGGCTATTTAAAGCTTATATCAACAAAGAATACAGCTTAGCAGATTCATGACTGTTCTGTAAACTACGGGGCGCAAGTTCGAACCCCGCTATTACTTTCACTTTCATAAACTACGATTTCGACCATACCTCAGTCGACGATGCTTCGCATTACATGCATAAGCTGACGTGTGTAGTGGCTGGCCACACACCCCAGCCTATAAGGTACAAAAAACTGTTTTAATTGGCGAAACCTGCTCGACTGTTTATCAGCCCTTCCTAAATTCAACAAATTAATACTCGCGTGTTGTATTAAAGTTAGTATTTTGATATCTTTTCCTCGTTTTATATTTTGCAGTGCGTTATTTGCGTAAAATGGTTACTTAAGTATTCATTCATTATAATTGTAATATTCCGCATCTGGAATAACTTATCAAAACTGTATCGTGAGCAAACGTGAAATAAAGGGTGTAAAAAGACCCTTAACGAAGCCGAAAGGCACTTGTTCTCCTCGTCATTGTGATCATTTTTTTTGTTCTGGACCATACCTGGGAACCTTCTAGTTACGGAGATATTGGGGGTCAAAGTTCCAATTTTTTCACAAGTATTTTTTTAAATACTACTTTTTAAGGTTCTAACTTTACTCCAATTACCTCCATGGTCCGTTTACTTATCCAAAGCATCCATCAGCAATAAGTTTTGAGCGCACTATATTGAGTTTTACCGTAAAATGTGATTTTTGACCCCAAAAAAAAATTTCGTTTCCCAGCAAAATTTTTTGCGTAAAGTTACTTAGTTTGATGTACAGAATGCTTGGTTGACGGCTTGGTGAAGGGTCTGTTTACACCCCGTATACTTAATTAACTGTATGTTCAAGAAAAACAGGAAAAATGATAACGAAAACAGTTTCTTTTTTTATCTTTATCAATTTTGTTGTTCTATAAAATATTTCACAGAGGAGCTCGTGGCTAAATAATAACAGTCGCTCGGGTTGATCTTTAGGTTAAGCCGCGCTTGCCTAGGTTGGTCTGTGGACGGCTGACCACCCATTACATTCCGAGTTTCCTCCGTGCCTCGGAAAGCACGTTAAGCCGTTGGTCCCTGGTGTCATTTGTAGATTTTTGACAGCGTTAGGTAGTCAGTGGCCTAAAAAGTCTGACAACCAGTGTTACCAAGGGTATCGTATTACCCAGTACTAACTGGGTTGTGGAGGTCAGATAGGCAATCGCTCCATGTAAAATACTGGTATTCAGCTGTATCCGGTTAAGACTGGAAGCCGACCCCAATATAGTTGGGAAAAGGCTAGGTAGATGATGATATAAATGATTTCACGTTTTAGAGTTCGGTAGTAAAACAAAGAATCTTTATAGTTAGTTTCGTCAAGTCTGTCTGTCCGCTCTGTTTAACTCTAGGCTAGAAAGGTTTAATTTGGCTTGGTTGTATCTATCTAATCTAAATATATAAAAGCGAAAGGACACTCACTTACTCATCACGAAATTTCGAAAACCGCTGGACGTATAAAGATGAAATTTGGCAGGGAGGTAGTTTATAGGTAGTAGACGTCCGCTAAGAACGGATTTTGCGATAGGGCCGGATTAAGGAGGTCTAAGGGCTCTCGCAAAAAATCATTTAATGTTGTATACAGAACGTTATTACATTAAAAAGGGCCCACCAAAGTTCACTTTGAAAAAAAAGTTGTACAGCGCCAAAATAAACAGTTTTTAAAGCCTTATCGACGCTTAAACGACATTTAATTTTGTTTCGGAACTCTACCGCCCAGAATTACAGTAACCAAAAGGATGCTTTTTCTAGTCATCAATACATGTCGAGTGCAATTAGAATTTAAGGTGGAACGAAGTTTATAGTGGTCGGATTTTCATGGGGTTTTTTTATTGAGTTCCTAGAGTTGTGGAGAGGAAAGTTAAAAAAAAAAATTTCGACGCTCGCGACTTTTTTTTTATTTTTTTAAATTTCCTTTTGAATATTTTTTTTTCGCATAGAAATAACTTGAAATTCGCCGGATTTATATTGTCACGTATAGTGGGACCTGTATGCATCCATTAAACGCCAATTTGGTCTATTTCCTTGTTCATCGGTGTTGACGAAATGCATATTTCCAGGTTTTTTAATGAAAATTTCCTATTTTTTCAATTATTTCTAAAATAACGAGTTTTAACACAACGATTTCTTTTGTCATTGGTAACTGATACTTTTTCACGGATAACTGAACGTAAAAATGTTCAAGAAATCCATATTTACGAGTGAAGTGACTAAAAATTCATTCGCAAATATCAGGAAATCGTGTATGTAAAAGTTAAAGAAGGCAATTTTTCTCAAAATGTTTCTATGACGGTCAACGTAAATATTATTCTAAAAATATCCTTATTAAATCAGCTATCTACAGAGAACATAAAATGAAAAAAATATTCGGAGGTACTCAATAAATGTTGATTATTGCTGACGAAGGTGGACTGGAGCCGCTGGTAAACTCACAAAAATTATCGTAATTGGAACGTAACCACTTCTCATAATTTATATTTAGAATTAGTTGCAAGCTTGGGTCTCTGCGCCCCATTTAATATCAATACCGATACCGATACCGCTCCCAATTCTTAGCGATAGATCCCTTTAGTCATGTTTTACTTTCTCAGCAGTAACTGATATTTAACAAGTATCCTTGAATATTTTTCTAGTTATTATACCTGATTAGATAGCTACTAAAATGAGGTTTTGAAAAATAATTTGCACATTGAGTTATATAGAAAAATTTCGAAAAAAATGCCTTCATTAACATAGACGATTTTCTGATTTTTGCGAATGAATTTGAAGTCGCTAAACTCATAAATATGGTTTTCTTGAACACTTTCTTGTCCAGTTATCTGTAAAAATGTATCTGTTACCAATTTCAAAAGAAATCTTAGTCTTAAATTCGGTAACTTAGAAATAATTGAAGAAAATACGATATTTTCAAAAAAAAAACTTGAAATATGAACATTGAACAAATAAACAGACCAAATTGGCCTTTAATGGATACACACAGGTCTTTCTATTATGCCTCAATATTAATTCGCCGAATTTCAAGTTATTCATAAAAGAACAAAAAATATTACAAAGGAAATCCAAAAAAAAAACAATACTTGCGAGCGGCGCAATTTTTTTTTTTAACTTTCTTCTCTACATCTTTAGGAACTCAATAAAAAAAGTCCCATGAAAATCCGACCACTATAAACTTCGTTCCACCTTTTGAGTACTTTTTGTCTAATTGCACTCGGCTATTAATCAGGCAGTCAGTTCTCAGATATAACATAACATCACGCCTTTAATCCCTGAAGTGTTGGGCAGAGGTGGACCTAATCGTACCTACACACACATTTCGGCATTTATGTAGAAGTTCCATGTAATAGGGGGTGAGCCTATTGCCATTAACCGGGCACAAATCCAGATTTCGTGGCTGCTACTGAGAAATTCCTGATGGAATAACCGAATAACTCTATTATTTATAGTATATTTTCAATTGCAGGGGGCGTCCATTAATTACGTGAGACGTTTAAGGGGCGTGGTGGCCGAGCCGAATCTCACCCAATCTCACGAGGGAGAGGGGGGGTCTCGGCAAATATCACGTATTTTTTTTCCTCGCAAGAAAATTAAAACAGAGAAAACCGGGTTTAATTAAGTGAACATGTTTCTCTACAAATTATTATTTTTAAACGAATTCTACGCAATCAAGCACAGAGTACCGTGTTTATGCTAAACTACACATTTCGGTAAATCTCACGTGAGATTAGGAGGGGGATGAGGGGGTCAAGCCAAATCACACGTCATTTCACCAAAGGGCAGGGGCGTCGAAAAATCGCTAAAATAGCCTCACGTAATTAATGGACACCCCCAAACACAAGCATCTACTTGCTTAAAGGGTGATCTCTAAATCATGTTTGTGATAACTTTAAGTATTCAATGAAAACAAAAAAATTAACACTGCCCGAACCGGGAATCGATCCCAGGACATCATTCGTTGTTGCAAACTTTCGACGCTGTGTAATTAACGACATAGCATATTTCGAGATCACGTAGCGCACTCGTGTTTTGGGTACCTCCCTACAAAGCGGGGATGATTTCTACAAACTTGTCTATTCCATTGAGTGGAGAAACGTTTCGGATCTTGAAAACAATACTGGGGTTATGTTTTTACAGTTTTTCGAGTCAGGGATGGATGTTGCAAAATATTAAGCTTTAAAGTGGTCATTTTTGTTACAGCCACGTATTCTCCCTTCTTCGTAACCTGAATGAGGCAAACATTTTGGTTTCGTACCAATATGTTCGTTCACAAATGTGCTGCACTGTGCGCGAACAAAAGTTACGCACAACTTTCCCGGTGTAAACGGATCTGCAGCTCAGAATGCGAACACTGTGTGCTGCACCAAATGTTCGCGCACAAATGTCCGCTCACAATTTTTGCTCTTATAATAGCCTGGGGGTTCCTATCATAAATAAGCACTTCGTTTTGCCACAGTTAAAATTAATACAGTGGATGCGTTACAATTCATCCCGAATACGGAACCCTTCATAGCGCGCGTCCAACACGCATTGGCCCGACTTATAGGTAACACAACTCTTAAATCGAGACTGCATTTATTTAGCTGTTATGTTTTGTTTCAGACCACGCGGTAGGCGTAGGAGATCAACTCATATTTTATTCCAACAAATCTAAGACACACACCGTGAATTTATTTTCCCGAAACCTCACGGCGTTAGCTTACGACGAAGTCCAAAACACGATGCTGTATGTCGATAAACAGAGTGGCAACGATTCTATATGTGGTTTTAACTTGCATTCCGAAGAAAACAAATGTTTCCTAAAGAGACATGGTAGCTCAAATATTCATTCAATTGCCTTCGACCCGGCAACACAGACACTATTCTTTACTGATACTAATGATAACAGCATCAACTGGGTTTCATCAAAACCCGGATCTGTTAACAGTGTTCACGGAAATCTTTTAATCAAGATGGATGACCGGACCCCCCGTGATATCGCCGTGGACAGCTGTAGAGGGTACGTTATCAATGACAGTTGCAAAATCAAAATCTGTTCCATTTCGTGATATTCAATAGTATTAATTAAACTTACAGGTACATTTACTGGACCAACACGAATAATAATTTGGAGAGAGCTCGATTTAATGGTTCCGAGAGAGAGATCATTAATAGAAAATACGGAAAGTTGGAGGTGTCGAGCCTGGTCATTGACCCACTAACTCGGAAGATTTATTATTCAGATGGTTCAAGTACCAGTGATTCCTATACAAATTCGTCTTTGATTCGTGCAGATTTGAATGGACAAAACGAAGAAATATTGCATCATTGTGAAAATGGACTTTTTTCTGCTGCAAAAGAGTTGACAGTCTCAGAAAATTATTTGTACTGGGTGAACTGTACCGAGATCTACAGTTCACTTTGGCGATTACCAAAGAACGCAATGGGAGACAAAAAACCCTATAAGATAAAAACGTTCGTTACTAAAAAACCAATTGCTATAGCTACCAACTATAAAATAGAAGATCAGATTCTAAGCCTTCAGGACTGTGAAGCTCTGTCGAGTCTGATACCGACAATCACAGTAACCAACAACTCTCTCAATATTGAACAGACAACAGAATACACAACAGATGTCCAACTATTTTGTGTTCACGGTGAACACGTCAATGAGACATCTGTTTGCAATTGCACTCCTGCTTACATCGGAGAGCGATGCGAAGTTTCAGTTTGTCACAATTATTGTTTGCATGGTAACTGCAGTCTCAACGATGAGGGACTTCCTACGTGCAGGTAAAAGTTATTCTACTCTTTCTGATGGTTTTCTTGTTTAAAGTACTTTCAATAATCATTTTTGATTTCGCTATTTCAGTTGTAATGCCGGATATTTAGGGGACAGGTGTGAAGTGTACGCGTGCTTTGGTTATTGTCTAAACGACGGTGCCTGTTCCCTGAACGAGAAAGATGAGCCAGTCTGCAAGTGTGCTGCTAATCACGAGGGATCACGATGTGAAACTGTTAAAGATGTCACGTTCACTATCAACAACACCCCTACGTACAACTCAGCAGAAAGAAACCTGACGCTCGCTGATTTACTTGCAAATTGGCGAAAGCCTAGCGCAAAAGTTACCGTTACTGTTGAAGTATAATCTTAACGATAATTTAATTACATAGAGGCATCTGTTTCCTTATTTACTGTTTTAGTATATTCTAAAGTTTTTGTAGGCCTCGCAAGAACACTCACTCGGCTTATTTTATAATAATAAAATACTCGTTTCACATCTTACTTTATTTCACATTTACATTACATTTATTTAGATCATGCATTAGTGATAGAATCTCCAGTGAAGTCGTCTTTTAGTTATTTTAATTCATTCGTTTTATTACCTTAATAAATAGCAATTAATATAATTGAATGGTGTTTTATTTTCATTAAGATCATAGTCATAAGTACCGCTAACTAGAAGGTACTTAAAAACAAATCATGACACAAATCATAATTTCTTTT
Organism: Noctua pronuba; assembly: GCA_905220335.1. Lineage (NCBI taxonomy): Eukaryota > Metazoa > Arthropoda > Insecta > Lepidoptera > Noctuidae > Noctua > Noctua pronuba. The sequence continues at coordinate 12,654,392 of LR999908.1, forward strand.
TATATACGACTTGCCCTGGATGAACCACAAATGTCATAGTACAATTAAGAAGTTCAACCATATTCTCATAGATGGCGTTGTAGCAAGTAGATCTTAATCATCAATCTTCGACACAGCCTAACTGACATTATAAACGTCCTCGACTATTCCTGTTTACAAGGGAACAATTTGAGGTACCACAGTTCACACAAGGACCACCAGGCTAACAAATAAAAACTTAACACAATGAGCATTTGAATTATTTATAATCTACAGAAATATTTACCAAAAGTCCATCAAACAATAGTCAAACTCAAAATCATCGTCACACTGACTCGCCAATCCAACATGGCCGATTCAACTAACTACACAGACCCGCCAATCAAACATGGCTGGACATACTAAATCGCCCTACTAAATTATCTGCGACTTAGGGGCCATCCATTAATCACGTGATGTTTTTTTTGGCATTTTTTGACCCCCCCTCCCCCTTGGTGATACGTGGTGAGGTTTAAGACTACCCCTCCCCCCTCCCCCCTATATCACGTGTATTTTTTCGTACCTGCAAAGAATCTATTTTTTTATTTATAAAAAAATACTGGTATAAGTATCATCTAATTTTATTATAGAAAATTAAAGACTACTATAATAAACGTTCAGAGGTAGAAAGAAAGGTTGCAGTTTGTTTTTGACTGACATAAAAATAATGAAAGAAATGCGAAAAAGTTTTTTGTACTAGTACATGAACATTATTTAATGTACAATATTTTCTGACCACGGATTAGCAAGACTTTCTTCAACACCTTAACAACAACATTTTGTACGCGTTTGACTAAAAATAAATACATGTAACGCCGCTTTTCGGTTGAGTATCGCGCGCTTGCCGAAAAAATAAGTACACGTGATATAATACTTTACCCCCCCTTGTGATATTTCGTGATTTTTTATGGACCCCTCCCCTCCCCCTTTCGAGCCTCACATGATTAATGGATAGCCCCTTAACACGATACAGAAATACCCGACAACAACTGTCGGGCAGTAGCCCACCAGACACAACACCCGTCCGGTCGCAGGATCCTCCCTTGGCTATATGGGATGAAGAACTTTACACCCTGATCTTTAAACCTTGAAATATTCTTAGCCTCACGTTACTTGGGGACGGCGCAACACGTTTTTTTTACTAATGTTATAAAGAGGTAAAGTTTGATAAAGGGTGATATGGCGAGAAAGGAGGTGTCTGATGAGACGACAAGTAATAGAGAAGTATGGAAGAAGAAAACGTGGCGCCGACCCCAAATGAATAAGGATCAGGGCAAGAGAATGATAATGAGAGTGGTAAAGTTTGCAAGTTTGGAGCTAGGGCTACGAGGGGGTTCTTTCACAATTTAATGAAAAGCTACATTGTCCCCGATTGTCATGGGCTAGGATAAAGGAGGAGCGTTACGTTACGTTGATAAGTTAAGTTACACTACACGTTATACTCATCCTCCATTATCGTACGATTGGCCTCTGCAGTCAGAGCTAGAACAGAAACATCCAGCTGTTCTAGCTCTGTGATTATATAATTAGTCTAACTCTCAGCAGTGATCATTTCGACGGCTAAGATGTTATCTACTTCTTCATGTAACAGTAGTACGGTGTAGTACTTGTAAAAATATTGTATCATAAGTTTTTCTATTGCACACATACACACACACTCATAAACTTCAATGCATGCACATTTTAATTTTATTTTCAAGAATCTCTAGGCAACATGTTTGGGATTTTTGCTTCAACAGGAAAAGTTTCATAATTCTATTAATCCATGACTAGTTAATTAAGAGTTGCTTATTAGTAGTTCGCTTAATTAGCATTTGTTTGTACTTCAAAACAACAAGCTTGTGTTCTCAGATAAGATACCTATATTTTTATCCTATCGGGTTTGTGGAACACCGGTTTTATTATTTTGTGTAACTATTCCTCGACCGGTCGCCAGCGGTGGACGCTCGACTTTCTCCTGAAACAACTACAACAACAGTATTTCAGAAGTATAAAATGTGTATAATGCAATATGTGCTGGCGTTGGTAGCGCTGTACGTGGGGTTGGCGCACTCCTGGGGTGAGTACAGTGGTACAAAATGAGATTTTAGAAGCTCTTTCCAAAATATCCTAGTATATTCAGCAATTCGCATTACTTTGTGTAATTTATTTCATCACCACTGCGTTTTGAGAGCAGCGGTGAAGGAAAAAATCGTGAGGAAACGGGCATGTTAGGACATAATTTTAGATTCTAGGGATCCGAAAATTCAAAGACACTTGACATCTACCAACCCGCACTGGACCCGCGTGCTGGATTATAGACCATTCTCTTACATTGGCAGGAGGCCCGTGTCCCAACAGTGGGAACATTATAGGCTGATTACGCTTATGTTTTCTTAGTGGATACCTACCCTTCACAAAGTACACACTCTTCTAATGTCATGTCTCTAGGGCCAGCGGTTTAGGCTGTGCGTTGATGAATCAGTCAGTCAGGACTTTGAAATTTATATGTATCGAAGATCAGGACAAGTAATTTTATATGTATTATAGATATGCGACAGTGCAACTGTTTCTAAAACTACTATTTCGACTTTACCTCAGTCGACAAGCTGACGTGTGCAGTTGCTGGCATGAGACTTCAACCTATTAGATAGAATAGTACATGTGATATACTTATATCAAAATGTACTATCGGGGAAACTTTGTTATTGCATTCGAGGCGAAATTAACACCCGAGCTGCAGGCGAGGGTGTTAAGGAGCCGAGAACTGCAGTAACGAATTAAAAATCCACGCTCGTGAAATACATTGCAAGTTGTACCTAATCGTAGTGCGATAAGAACAGTTTTCGAGAAAGTGTATTGAATAAGACTTATTTTAACCGGCGAAACCTGCTTGACTTTCTATCCCTCCGAATGTATCAATTTGAATGTATCAAGAAATACTAGCTAATGTTATTAAAAGTAATTTTTAGGATTTTTTTTGCCTCTGGAACTATATTATTAATTTTAATTGGAATACTCCGCATCTAGAATATTATAAAACGTTATTAACAACCGTGGAATACACTTAATTAACTGTACGTTCATGATAAACAGGACAGAGGGTAACGAAAACTTTATACGTAATATAATATTTTTCTTATTTATAGAACTTTTGATCTTTAGCAATTTTGATAATTCTCTAAAATTGACACGTTTTAGGGTTCGGTAGTTGAAAAATTAACATTTATGCATAGTTTCACCGGTTTAACTCTGGGCCACAAAGTTATAATTTAGCTTAGTCGTATTACATAATATCAATCATGACCTGAAAGTAGTGTGTTTTATACACGTGTTACATAAAAACTCAAGTCGAGCACTAACCACACGAAAAAGAAGAAGAATAAGAAAAACGAATATTTTTTTTGCATGCGGATGTATTCATTCCGGCTACGGAACCCTTCATAGTGCGTGGTCCAACTCGTATTTGGCCTGATTTATTACACAACCCTAATCTCGCAATTCTTATCTTTCAACTTTGTGAGTAAACTGTTATGTTTTGTTTCAGACATCGCGGTAGGCGTAGGGGATCAACTCATATTTTATACTGACGGTACTAAGACAAACACCGTGAATTTAATTTCCCGAAACCTCACGGCGTTAGCTTACGACGAAGTCCAAAACACGATGCTTTATGTCGATAAACAGAGTAACAACGACACTATATGTGGTTTTAACTTACATTCTGAAGAAAACAAATGTTTCATAGAGAGAAATGGTAGAAATATTCATTCAATTGCCTTCGACCCGACAACACAGACACTATTCTTTACTGATACTAACGATAACAGTATCAACTGGATTTCATCAAAACCCGGATCTGTTAACAATGTTCACGGAAATCTTTTAATCAAGATGGATGACCGGACCCCCACTGATATCGCCGTGGATAGCTGTAGAGGGTACGTTATCAATGACAGTTACAAAAACCAAAATCTGTTCGATTTCGTGATATTTAATAGCTTAATTCAATTTGCAGGTACATTTACTGGATCAACATAAACAATAAGCAGGATTGTAAGGAGTGCGTGGAGAAAGCTCGATTTAATGGTTCCGAGAGAGAGATTATTAATAGAAAATTCAAATGGCTCAATGTGTTGAGTCTAGTCATTGACCCACTAAGTCGGAAGATTTATTATATCGATGGTTTCAACGTGGGTCCTTCCTATGACAATATGTATTTGAATCGAGCAGATTTGAATGGACAACACGAAGAAGTATTGGTACGTTGTGAAGGCGGAGATTTTACAGCATCAAAAGAGTTGACCATCTCAAAAGATTACTTTTACTGGGTGAACCGTAGCGAGAGCTACAATACCGTTTGGCGAAAAGCAAAGAACGCAAATCAACCCGAAAAGATAAGTACGTTCGATACTGAAAAACCACTTGCTATAGCTACCAATTACAAAATAGAAGATCAGATTCACGGCCTTCAAGGCTGTGCAGCTCTGTCGAGTCTGATACCAACAATCACAGTAACCGACAACTCTCTCAGTATTCATCAGAGAGGACCTACAACATTCACACATCTGACTCTCGCTGATTTACTGTCAAATTGGCGAAATCCTAGGAAAAATGTTACCGTTGCTCTTGAAGAATAATCTTAATATAGTTCGATTTAAAGGGTGACTGGTTATTAGTGACCGATACTTAAACACGTTTTTATACTAATGATAACAAACAACTTTCCCAAAGAAACATTTTTTTTATGCCTACTCATTCACTTTTGTCCCAATAACACAACAGCCGTATAAAATGTGACCTATCATCATCTTCTCCACGAGAGACATGAAAGCTTTTCTCTCTTTAATTGGGAACTGAGATGACTATGGCGGCCCAGACGGATCCGGTTTTTTCATAAATACATAAACTCACGCATTTATCCCATAGAGGAAAGCAGAATCTTTGATAAATTATTCTTTGATGTATTCATTCATTCGTTTTATTCTTTTAATAAATAGCAATTAATATACTTAAATGTAGTTTTATTTTCATTTAGATCATAGTCATAAGTACCGCTAACTAGAAGGTACTTAAAAACAAATCATATTATCACAGAGCTTGAACAGCTGGGTGTTTCTGTTTTAGCTCTGACTGCAGAAGACAAGAGTACGATAATGGAGGATGCTGGATGAGTATAACGTGTTGTGTAACTTAACTTATCAACGCAACGTAACGCTCCTCCTTTATCCTAGCCCATGACACTCGGGGACAATGTAGCTTCCCATCAAATTGTGAAAGAACCCCCTCGTAGTCCTAGCTCCAATCTTGCAAACTTTACGAATCATCATTCTCTTGCCCTGATCCTAATTCGTTTGGGGTCAGCGCAGCACGTCTTCTTCTTCCATACTTCTCTATTACTTGTCATCTCATCAGGCACCTCCTTTCTCGCCATATCATCCTTTAGCAAGCTTTACCTTTTTACAATATTAGTGGAGAAAATAAACGTGTTGCGCCGTCCCCAAGTAACGTGAGACCAAGAATATTTAAGTTTTTTATCCCCTATAGCAAAGGGAGGATCCTGCGACCAGACGGGTGTTGTGTTTTAACAGCGTGACTTATGTAGTGGCGCCACTCTTGGCGCCTCGGGGCCAACCTGACAACTTGTTGGGGCCTGGGCCACAATTTATACTTAAGTAGGTCCGGTAACGTTCGATAGGCGAATTTGTACTTTGGTTGGTCCGGCCATCATGGATTGGTGGATCTGTGTTGTTGGTTGACCGTGCCGTTTTGGATTGGCGAATCTGTGTAGTTTGGTATGTCCAGCCATGTTTGATTGGCAGGTCTGTGTAGTTAGTTGAATCGGCCATGTTGGATTGGCGAGTCAGTGTGACTATGATTTTGAGTTTGACTATTGTTTGATGGACTTTTGGTTAATATTTCTGGAGATTGTAAATAGTTTAAATGCTCATTGTGTTGAGATCTAATGTGTTAGCCTGGTGCATTGGTCCTTGTGTGAACTGTGGTACCTCAAATTGTTCCCTTGTAAACAGGAATAGTCGAATATGTGTATAATGTCAGTTAGGCCGTGTCGAAGATTGATGATTAAGATCTACTTGCTACAACGCCATCTATGAGAATATGGTTGAACTTCTTAATTGTACTATGACATTTGTGGTTCATCCAGGGCAATTCGTATATAAAAAGAAATTATGATTTGTGTAATGATTTGTTTTTAAGTACCTTCTAGTTAGCGGTACTTATGACTATGATCAAAATGAAAATAAAACACCATTCAAGTATATTAATTGCTATTTATTAAGAGAATAACGAATGAATTAAAGTAACTGAAAGACGACTTCACTGGAGATTCTATCACTAATGCACGATCTAAATAAATGTAATGTAAATGTGAAATAAAGTAAGATGTGAAACGAGTATTTTATTATTATAAAATAAGCCGAGTGAGTGTTCTTGCGAGGCCTACGAAAACTTTAGAATATACTAAAACAGTAAATAAGGAAACAGATGCCTCTATGTAATTAAATTATTGTTAAGATTATACTTCAACAGTAACGGTAACTCTTGCGCTAGGCTTTCGCCAATTTGCAAGTAAATCAGCGAGAGTCAGGTTTCTTTCTGCTGAGCTGTACGTAGGGGTGTTGTTGATAATGAAAGTGACATCTTTAACAGTTTCACATCGTGATCCCTCGTGATTAGCAGCACACTTGCAGACTGGCTCATCTTTCTCGTTCAGGGAACAGGCACCGTCGTTTAGACAATAACCAAAACACGCGTACACCTCACACCTGTCCCCTAAATATCTGGCATTACAACTGAAATAGCGAAATCAATCATGATTATTGAAAATACTTCAAACTAGGAAACCATCAGAAAGAGTAGAATAAGTTATACCTGCACGTAGGAAGTCCTTCATCGTTGAGACTGCAGTTACCATGCAAACAATAATTGTGACAGACTGAAACTTCGCATCGCTCTCCGATATAACCAGGCGTGCAATTGCAAACAGATGTCTCATTGACGTGTTCACCGTGAACACAAAAAAGTTCGAGATCTGTTGTGTATTCTGTTGTCTGTTCAATATTGAGAGAGTTGTTGGTTACTGTGATTGTCGGTATCAGACTCGACAGAGCTTCACAGTGCTGAAGGCCTTGAATCTGATCTTCTATTTTATAGTTGGTAGCTATAGCAAGTGGTTTTTTAGTTAAGAAACTTCTTATCTTATTGGGTTCTTCGTCTTCCGTTGCGTTCTTTGGTAATTGCCAAATTGTATAGCTAAAGCTCTCGCTACGGTTCACCCAGTACAAATAATCTTTTGAGACTGTCAACTCTTTTGCTTCAGAAAAAGATCTATATTCACAACGATGCAATATTTCTTCGGTTTGTCTATTCAAATCTGCACGCATCAAAAACGAGTTTGTATAGAAATAACCGTTATTTAAAAAATTTGTGTAATAAATCTTCCGAGTTAATGGGTCAATGACCAGGTTCGACACCTCCAACTTTCCGTATTTTCTATTAATAATCTCTCTCTCGGAACCATTAAATCGAGCTCTCTCCCAATTATTATTTGTGTTGACCCAGTAAATGTACCTGTAAGTTTAATGAACACTATTGAATATCATGGAATGGAACAGATTTTGATTTTAAAACTACAAACGGTAACGTACCCTGTACAGCTATCCACGGCGATATCAGTGGGGGTCCGGTCATCCATCTTGATTAAAAGATTTCCGTGAACATTGTTAACGGATCCGGGTTTTGATGAAATCCAGTTGATGCTGTTATCGTTAGTATCAGTAAAGAATAGTGTCTGTGTTGCCGGGTCGAAGGCAATTGAATGAATATTTCTACCATTTCTCTCTATGAAACATTTGTTTTCTTCGGAATGCAAGTTAAATCCACATATAACGTCGTTGTTGCTCTGTTTATCGACATACAGCATCGTGTTTTGGATTTCGTCGTAAGCTAACGCCGTGACGTTTCGGGAAACTAAATTCACGGTGTTTGTCCTAGTTCTGTTGGAATAAAATATGAGTTGATCTCCTACGCCTATCGCGATGTCTGAAACAAAACATAACAGTTAAATAAATGCCATCCCGACTTAAGAGTTTTAATACAAGTCGGGCCAACGCGTGTTGGACGCGCGCTATGAAGGGTTCCGTATTCGGGTGGTATACATATTGGTACGAAACCAAAATGTTTGCCTCATTCAGGTTAAGAAGAAGTGAGAATACGAGACTGTAACAAAAATGACCACTTTAAAGTTTAATTCTTTGCAACCTCCATCCCTGAATCGAAAAACTGTAAAAACATAGGCGCACAGGCGGTGCGCCCGCGCCGTATGATTGCGGATAGGTACTAAGTGTCGCTCAGTGTCCAATTTGCAAACTTTTTTAAATATATTTGGGACAAAATATAACATGGTTTAAAATTATTGGAATCGATTCAATTACTTATTCTGAACAAACTATATTAGGTATCGCACATACTCAAAATAATGTTGTATATGTATAAGGATTATTTGTTTCACTACCGAACTCTAAAACGTGAAACGTTTTATGGAACAACAAAATTGATAAAGATCAGAAATTTCTGTTTTAGTTATCTTTTTTTCTGTTTTCGTTATCTTATTTCCTGTTTTTCTATGATTGCGGATAGGTACTAAGTGTCGCTCAGTGTCCAATTTGCAAACTTTTTTAAATATATTTGGGACAAAATATAACATGGTTTAAAATTATTGGAATCGATTCAATTACTTATTCTAAACAAACTATATTAGGTTTCGCACATACTCAAAATAATGTTGTAAGTATATGTAACTCTGACACCAGGTTACGAACTAACCACACGATAAAAGAAAGAAGTATATGTATAAGGATTCTTTGTTTCACTACCGAACTCTAAAACGTGAAACGTTTTATAGAACAACAAAATTGATAAAGATCAGAAATTTATTTCTGTTTTCGTTATCTTTTTTCCTGTTTTTCATGAACATAGTTAATAAAGTGTATTTCACGTTTGCCTACACGATACAGTTTTGATAAGATATTCCAGATGCGGAATATTACAGTTAAAATCAATGAATACTTAAGTAACCATTTTACGCCAATAACGCACTGCAAAGTACAAAACGAGGAAAAGATATCGAAATATTAACTTTAATACAACAATACGCGAGTATTTGTTGAATGTAGGAAGGGCTGATAAACAGTCGAGCAGGTTTCGCCAATTAAAACAGTTTTTAGTACCTAATAGGCTGGGGTCTGTTGCCAGCCACTGCACACGTCAGCTTGTGCATGTAATGCGAAGAACATCGTCGACTGAGGTATGGTCGAAATCGTAGTTTATGAAAGTGAAAATAATAGCGGGGTTCGAACTTGCGCCCCGTAGTTTACAGAACGGTCATGAATCCGCTAGGCTGTATTCCCTGTTGATATAAGCTTTAAATAGCTGTTCTGGTGCTTGTCATGACTGAAAAGTCAAACAATTGAAGAATACGGACATAATGCAATATTGCTCAACCCCTAAAGCATTGCGGGACTGTTCGAAACAGGGCCGCGGCCCTGGAACACAAAGGGCTAAAAAGGAACATGGATGGGTTTTAGTCAGTAAAAGTCTGACACTGCCTTCCACTCCGCCCAGAGCGGAGGGGGTTATTTGATGATTTCCAATCTGAAAAAAAGCACGAGGTCCTGGGATCGAATCCCGGGTCGGGCGATGTTAAAAAATGTTTATTTCTATTACATAAAGTTAACACACATGATTTGGAGATCACCTTTTAAGCAAGGAGATGCTTGTGTTAGGGGGCGTCCATTAATTTCGTGAGGCAATTCTGGCTTAGTGAGATGTCGTGAGATTTGGCTTGACCCCTCACCCCCCTCCTAATGTTTGTAGCACAAAAAATTAAGGACTTTCATACAAACTTGCAAGAGCCCTTAGACCTCCTTAATATTAAATTATAAGTCTAAAACAACATCCGTAATTAAATAAATTTAAACCAAACCTAGTCTTTTTTTATAAAATAGTTATCCTTACTAAACGCAAAACGTATGTGCAACAACATCCCTACACAAACACTCATGCAATGTTAGCGGCCGACGCGTCACGCACACTCGAGCGCCCGCCAGCTGACCATAGCAGCTGTAGCCGCTGTAGGCCCTAGGCCTTCAGAAGATGTCCGTTAGTTCAATGAACGTATTTTACATACCTAAAATGTCACAGACTGATATTATGAATAACTTTTGATACTTCATTGAGTTTACCGTGTAATGATTGATAATTTTCTAGCAAGTGAAATTATCAACACGAATCTTAGCACGAGGCTTAGTTTATTGTTTGTACTACAAAAATATTCAAAGTGTTTAAAAGATTTGAATCATAATATTAGCAGTGATAAGAATACAATCGTATTGATAGAAAGAAGTAGGTACTTACAGAACTGGACTATTTACACTTACTAGGTTATTAATTTGCACTATTTCTGCGATCCACTTTCATTAAAGTTTCAAAAAGACCACCGCCTTGTTCTATGCACTTATTTGCACGCTTCAGTATCACTTCTCACCGACACAAATGCTTGTTCAATTTTTGTTTTTAGTTCCACGACACTTGTAGAGTGACTGACGTACACGAGCGATTTTATGCGACACCACAAATGACACCGTCGAAGATGAAATGGGTGTTCACCATCAGCACGCAACGTTCGCCACACGTACATGTGGCTGCAATAGAACTGGGGTGCTGCTTCTCTCGAGCTGTCCTCTGGATGTTCGTCGAAATGGTCGAAAATACGCTCTTGCAGACGAGTAGCCCGCACATTCGTCCCTCTGTCTAAAGCCGTATTAGGAAGGAACGTCCCAGAGTCCCTCAGTCGCTGAGTTACAGCCAGCATCGTCCTGGCGCTTACACTGCAGCCAAAACGGTCATTGAACTCCCGACAAGCTACGCGACATTATCAAGACAGCGAGCCAGGGTCCTCACCATCTCCGTATGTTGGTGTATGTTGGTATAAAGAAAGAGAAAGAAAGCCATCGCGTTCGGAAACAAAAATGTCACGGAAGTAAGTAAAAGAACAAGTATACTAGATCGCTACAGGCGGATGACTAGCTTTTGTGCTTTTGATGTTAGGTACTCATGATATGCGGCGGTAGCGGCGGCGCTTTTGTCGGCATTTATAATTGATAAACGTCAAAGAGGTTGCCGACAAATGCTTTATTTCTTTGCAATAAGTTCTAAAGAAGATCGGCTTTTCAGGGTTCAGCTAATTTCAGAAGCGTTAATCAATGAAAGTATGTACATCATATTATGAACCAACTGCGGGTTTTCTTTCTATGTAATATCTTTTTTTTATTAAGCTGCACAAAGTAAAAAAAGAAGAAACAAATATTTTACTAAATCTGAACATCTAAACGCAATCATTTGAAATATCGAAACGAAGAAACAGTGACGGAAGCAATGGAGTTACCATATTCAAGAGAATATGGAATTTCTATAATCATACTAAGTTATGATTTTGCTATTATGATTATGATTTTTAATATTACAAGACAAGCCGTTTACATTGCTGCGATATCTTATATCTGTTTTGTCCCATCTAATCTAAGCCATTTTGAGTAAGACTCCATCTTTGGAAACACATGTTTTCTTTGCTTTTAAGCCGGCCTTTTTTTTACGGGTGGGAAATCATCAAATGACTTCTCCCGCTCTGGGTGGAGTGGGAGGGAGTGTCAGACTCTTACTGACTAAAACCCATCCATGTTCCTTCATTGCCCTTTGTGTTCCAGGGCCACGGTATCTCTTTCGAACAGTCCCGTAGCTTTTAAGCCGGCCTCTTATTCGATTCGCAACATGTTTTATGTGACTAAATAATCATGTAATCAAATAAATTATTAATTAGTGACTGTTGTTATTAAAAACGTAAAGTACGTACGTAACTTTTTTGGAGAATTTAGCTTAAATGGTAACATTCAAAGCTATGTCGTCTATGAAAATAGAATATGTCATAAATGTCATAAATATTGTCACTTCTCTGTCTTGATCAATTAAAACGTGTGGTTTTGTTGTGGATAGGTGTGCATTTTATTTGTTTAACAGTCTTATTTGTTTCGTGGTGAAGTATACAACACGAAAAACTTACAGTGGAGGTGTATAGATATGATAGAGGCTAAAACAATGTCATTGGGTTCAGTTGCAGCTAGCATGTGTGAGGAGCATCGTAGAGTGATTATGGTAATGCCGGTGATGATGGCATGCCCGCGCCGCCGGTCGCTCAGGCATTTGAAGAAGTTCTTATAAGACTATAATGTTATGCTGCTTAAAATAAATGTTTTATTCAACTTCGTAATTAATGTTTCATTTTTGCACTAGTCCATGGCGCAATTACACATGGTCGTTCCCCCGAATTCGATTGCCCATGGAATTCGTCAAACGACCAAGTGTAAATTAACGCGGTCGAGTACGTCCGCCTTCGGGCAGACTCATCCAGCTTTATTGTTTGTTTTTCGATTAGTGTAATTGCGCCATTAAAGAATAAGCCAACCAAAATCATAAGACAATGTGATGGGTTGTGCAAATGCGGGCTCCACTGGCTAAATACCTGTCCTTAAATGCTACGTACTTGTTATAAAATATAAGCTATATTGGATCGTATAATAATGAAAATATTTTTGAATGACACTACAGCTGACGTAGTTGTCTATCCTACAGTGTTAGATGGATCTTTTGAATCTCCATTGAGGTTGATAGGAGAGCGCTGTTGCTAAACGTTTTTGAAATGTATTGAAAAAATAAGATAGCGGCGTTTGTTCTGATTTTGCCTACGCGACAAGTGTGTTTATAAATTATGTTATTCTAGCCAAATCCAATATTATAAAAATATGCTGTGATTACCAGTGATCGGAGTAGGTAGATTGATTTTTGGTAGTTGTATCATAAATGCACACAGAAAGAATAACATGGATAAGCCATTTTTCCGGAAAGTAATTCCGGTATTTCCGGATTCAATTAAATATTGTTAATGTTGGTAGTGATATTATAACTACTCAATTCAAAATTTAAAGGAAGGTATCAAAACTAAATTAATTCATTATTATTTATCTGTTGAATTATAAAAACAATCACACCAATAATCCACCAATTCCGGAGGAATGTCCATAGTAATATATACGTTTCGGATCAATGACCCCAGTTCAATCTACCTACTCCGATCACTGGTGATTACCTTTTATTTTAATTTGACCGAGACCTATCTTTTGGAAGTATTTTTACGAATGTACGCGAGCTCTAAGTGTGGTCCCTAGAATCCATAAGGGTTTGCCATTCTACAAAGAAGAATGGCAAACCCTTAAATTAAATAATTTTGTGTAGGGCTACTCTGATGACCAACTAAGTTTGGTCGTGCATTCAAATAAGCCTTATTCATTGGAGATAAAGTTGGAATTCCTTTAAATTACATATTTATTTGACGCACACTACTTTTAATGTAAAATGCATTGATATTATTTACATGTGTGTATTACGAGCTATGAGCGAACTACAAATAATGTCGTTCGTTTTAGTAGCCTTTATTGCTCAGAGTTAAGGTTTAAATTTCCGTGAATTAAGGATTGTATTAATTTGTCATGATACTGTGTTTCTAATTTAAGTTATTTAAAAGACTTTTCCGTCAAAATTTAACACCTATTTTTTATGACGGAAATGGATTCAGAAGCCGTTTCTGAACCAACTACTTTCAGGAATTGCGTTTATTCTGTTACACGTTGTATAGTAGGAAGTAGGATATCTATACATATAATAAAATCGTAAAAATCCAATTTTATGTTCCGACTTGACTCAAAAACTACTGCATATATCCTGTTCAAATTTTGCACAAATATTCCTTACAGGCTTCTTCACATGTTAGGCTATATATTATCACGCTACTCGCTTAAGGGGGTGAGCAATAATGCATTATGTCAGTATCCTTCATTTGTTTGACGTTTCAGTCATGACAAGCACCAGAATAGCTATTTAAAGCTTATGTCAACAGAGGAAACAGCCTAGTGGGTTCTTGAACGTTCTGTAAGCTACTGGTCGCAAGTTCAAACCCCACTATTACTTTCACTTTTTTGTAATTTGTTTGAATATTTTTTTGATGCTTTTAGATTTCCATATTTTTTTTGTATTGACATCGTTTGCATTTCCGTTTTTCTCCTTTTTTCTTCAAACGTTTCTCCAAAAAGTAATAGAGAAGTATGGAAGAAGATGACATGCTGCGCCGACCCCGAAAAAATTGGGATAACGGCAGTAGAATGATGATGATGATTTCTAAAAAAAGTTCTTGCTTTACTAGAAGTCTGTTTCCTTCTCGATTTGCAAAATATCAATAATCAATCGCAGTTTGGAATTTTATTTTGGAATTTTATTGTTCTTTTATAGATTGGTATAGTGTTCAGAAGCGAGCATGAGGTCCTGGGTTAGATTCCCGGTCGGGCAATGTGTTATTGAGTTTTTCCACCAGCAAATTCTCAGTAGCAAATACGAAGTCTGGTTTTGTGCCCGGTTGATGGTGTATCGGCACTATAAAAAGTACTACAGCAACATATAACAAAAAGTACTACAGCGCCATCTATGACGCAGGTAATGAACTAAACATCGAAATACGTCTAAATTCTGCCTGGGTCAAATAAATCGCCCAAATAAAGTTATCCGCGACTTAAGACTATATAGAAGTACCCGACAACAACTGTTGGGCAGTTATAACCCACCAGACATTACACCCGTCTGGTCGGACTATCCTCCCTTTTCTATGGGGGATGAAGAACCTTACAACCTGTTCTTTATACAAAATGGCAATAGGCTCGCTAAATATTTCATGGGAGTTAAACATAATTGACAAAATGTGGGTGTACTACTAGGTACTATATACACTCATCTGTTTTCTCATTAAAATATGTATTAAAAAACAGATTAGGTAATTTTATAACAAACACGATGGTATAACGTTTTTTTTTTTTAATTAGCCTATTCTGTCTCACTGCTGGACAAAGGCTTTCCCCATTTCCTTTCCAACTCTCCCGGTGTTTTGCCTTCCCTGGCCAATCAGTCAGGAACGAGTCCAAATCGTCACATCAGCGTTTGTTGGGTCTGCCTCGGTGACGATGACAATCTTCAGGTACCTACTGTATGACCATTCTGGCCCATCTGTCCTGACCCATTCTGGAAATGTGACCCGCTCAGTCCCATTTGAACCTCTTACACTTATCGCCAACATCGGCGATGCCTGTCTTGGAGCGCATTGTGGTGTTGCGTATTCAATCGGTAATTTTGATGTTTAAAATCCATCGCTCTTTGGCAAACCTTGAGTTTGGACTTTTCAGCCTCCGTCAAAGATCATGTCTGGGTACCATAGGTTAGGTTAGGCAGGATACACAGGTCGACAAGTTTACGCTTAAATGTGATTGGAAAGTATAACGTTGTCTAAGTAAAAGGGTCAAGCCTAGCGTCTGTCGCAGTTTTAAATATTCTTGACTTAATGATTAGGCAACCCATTCGTTATAATTTTTATGTAACCTTTTTTTTAGCCTTTATTGTCCCACTGCTGGGCAAGAACCTCCCCCATTGTCTTCCATTCTTCTCTCCGTGCGGTTTTCTTCGTCCAATCTGTCACAAACACTTCTAAGTCGTCACACCAGCGTTTTCTAGACCTCCCTCGGCGACGACGCCCGTCTTCTGGCACCCACTGCGAGACGACTCTGGCCCACCGGTCCTGATGCATTCTACAGACGTGGCCCGCCCAATCCCACTCCAAACTAGCAATCTTATCGCCCACATCAGCGATTCCAGTTTTTGAGCGTATTGTGGTATTGCGAATTCTGTCGCTGAGCTTAATATCCAATACGCTACGTTCCATCGCCCTTTGGCCAACCTTGAGTTTGGACTTTTGCTACTCGGTCAGGGACCATGTTTGAGCATTACGGTGCTCAAACTTGGTCCCTGACCGGTTAGGATGGGCAGAATGCACATGTCGATGAGATTGTGCTTCAGGGATAAAGGTAGGTCACCCTTCATCAGCGACTTCATGGACCAGTAGCTCTTCCAGGCGTTCTCGACTCGGCAACTCTCAAACTCAAATGTACTCATCGACTTTATAGTGAATTTCTTGCCCATCTACCTCAACCCTACTTTTTACGCTATTGGTGATGACTTTAGTTTTTTTTTATGTATATTCAACATAGGCTGTATTAGGCATTTTTTCTATAATAAGCAGGCTTTATTTACAATTGTGGAGTGAAGAGAAATAACGAAAATAACTAATAACTGAGATTATAACTGTTTCACTCGCGGCACGTATTTAACGTTTAGATGTGGCTGCACTAGCATTTTAACTTCAGAGCAAAATATTAAAAAAATAAAAGCAAAAATATATAAAAGCGAAAGGTCACTCACTCATCACGAAATATCGAAACCGATTGACGTAAAAAGATGAAATTAGGCAGGGAGGTAGTTTGTAGTTAGTAGACGTCCGCTAAGAACGGATTTTGCGACAGGGCCGGATTAAGGGGGTCTAAGGGCTCTCGCAAGTTTGTATGAAAGTCCTTCATTTTTTGTGCTACAAACTTGAAATTTGGCAGGGAGGTAATAAATAGTCAGTAAAAGTCTGCTAAGAACGGATTTTGCGGCAGGGCTGGACTAAGGAGGTCTGACGGCTCTCGCAAAAAGTCTCTTAATGTTGTAAATTAAAAGCAAAATCTCACGACATCTCACCAAGGGGAGAGGGGGGGGGTTGAAAAATCGCCAAAATTGCCTCACGTAATTAATGGACGCCCCCTAACCCAAGCATCTCCTTGCTTAAAAGGTGATCTCCAAATCATGTGTGTCATAACTTTATGTATCTAATTGAAATAAACATTCTTTTTTTTAACACTTTGCCCGACCCGGGAATCGATCCCAGGACCTCATACTTAGTAGTCACGCTTGCGACCACATATCACATATCCTACACATATCATCTGCCTAGCCTTTTCCCAACTATGTTGGGGTCGGCTTCCAGTCTAACCGGATGCAGCTAAATACCAGTATTTTACAAGGAGCGACTGCCTATCGGACCCCCACAACCCAGTTAGTACTGGGTAATACGATACCCCTTGGTAAGACTGGTTGTCAGACTTTTTGGGCCACTGACTACCTAACGACTGTCAAAGATCTACAAATGACAGCCAGGACCAACGGCTTAACGTGCTTTCCGAGGCACGGAGGAAACTCGGTATGTAATGGGTGGTCACCCATCCACGGACCAACCTAGGCAAGCACGGCTTAACCTAAAGATCGACCCGAGCGGCTGTTATTATTAAGCCACGAGCTCCTCACGGCTGAGAAGAAGAAGTCTTACACATACATACCAAATTTTCCACGCGAACGAAGTCGCGGGCAACAGCTAGTACAGTAATAAACTACGTCTCTCGTACTCACCCCAGGAGTGCGCCAACCCCACGTACAGCGCTACCAGCGCCAGTAAACATTGCGTTCTAAACATTGTATTCTACAGCAATATAAAGTTCTTTCAACGGAAGAAGGTGAAGCGTCTACTGCTGGTGACCGCTCGTGGAAACCTATACTTATAGGTTCCGCTAAGTCGACTGGATAAAAATAATGGTTCGTTATCTTATCTGAGACCATAGCCTGTAGTTAGGCAAGTACTCAGCAAGTTACCAAATTAATAGTTACTTATTATTACGGGACTAGTTTATGCCCGTGGCTTTGGCCGCGTGGAGTTCGGGAATTGCCCACGGGATCTTACTTCTGGGATAATAAGTAATATATGTATGTATAGTACATACTTAGATTTACATGCTTATAACTTGCAAATATTAGTTCACAGTAATATCTATTAAATTACTCATGTGAAATATTGATACCTTGGTTTGAGATGGGACACCGGTGACAACAATCAAATGATTAATTAGGAATCTATTTATAGACATAACACTTTTACACAATATTTAATATCAATATCGCATATCACGAGCCATAGCGAAAATCAGTGGAATAAACCATATTTACAGACACGTCTACCTCAGAAAAATCCTACCTACTTACTAATAGGTAAATAACGTGTTGGGGGATGATTTTGGAAAAACTGATACACATGTCTCATAATTTTAATTAAAGAGTGTGTACACCAATTTTCGAGTCAATCGACTCAGAAAATATTACCCTCAACCCCCATTTTACCCTCTTAGGGGTGGAATTTGTCCTGACCTGTCCACCCAGAGCGGGAGGAGTTATTTGATGATTTCCCCCCCCTCGCTCTGAGCGGAGTGGCAAGGGAGTGTCAGACTCGTACTGACTAAAACCCATCCATGTCCTTCTTTGCCCTTTGTGTTCCAGGGCCGCGATTTCTCTTACGAACAGTCCCGCAGTTGTCACCCCCATCAACCTCTAGTTTTATTAACCCCTGATATGCAACAGTTTCATAAAGTACTATTTCGTCTTTATACCTCAGTCGACAAAGTTCATCGCATTACGAGCTGACGTGCTGGCAATAGACTCCAACCTTTTAGGTAGAAAAGCCTTTTTTTGCGAATTAACTAGAGAAATCTGCTTTACTATATATCTCTCCCTATTTTCAAGAAATACTATCGAATTGTTGTGTTTCGATATTTTTTTCTCATTATACAGGGTGTAAACGGACCCTTCACGAAGCCGTCAACCAAGCATTATGTCCATCAAACTAAGTCACCCTACGCAAAAATTATTGCCGGGAAACGACTTTTTTTTTGGGGGCTTAAAATCACGTTTTTCGATAAAACTCGATGTAAAGTACTCAAAACTTGGTGCTGATGGATGCTTTGAATAGTAAACGGGTCATGGAGGTAATTAAAGTAAAGTTAAAACCTTAAAAAGTAGTATTTTTTTTTTAAACTTGTGAAAAAATTGGAACTTTGACCTCCAATATCTCCGTAACTAGAAGGTTCCCAGGTATGGTCCAGAATAAAAAAAAGATTGCAATGATAGGGAGACCTTTGGGCTTCGTTAAGGGTCTTTTTACACCCTTTATATTTTTCAGTGGTTATTTGCGTAAAATGAGTTACGTATTCATTCATTTTAAATTGTTATATTCTGCATCTGTAATATCTTATCAAAACGTTATTAATAGAAGTCATGTATCGTGTAGGCATCCTTGAAGTATACTTAATTAACTGTTCGTTCATGAAAAACAGGAAAGAGGGTAACGAAAACAGAAACTTTGTTATTTAAATACAGTTTTTGTGTCAGAACGCCTTAATTATAATTATCTAGAATTACTTCAACACGATGTTATTCAAAAGGTCACAAAAAGAACCTAAAACGTTTCTTAGTAAATGTTAGTTTTTGTCAAAACTGTTATGACATTGTGATAAAAGTTTGTATAAAAAAAAAATTCTTCGGGAAAGTTGTTTGTTATCATGAGTACAATCACGTGTTTAAGTTTCTGTCACTAATTATCAGTCACCCTCTACACCGTGACTTTTTAGTCGTCTTACAAAGGTGGTCCACTCAATGTGCCCGACATAAATTATATGTTATCAGTATGGACATGTGATGCGGAGGAATGAGGAAAATGTAGTGGGGGAAAATGTTGAGTATGAATGAAGATGGCTGTAAGAGTAGAGAAAAACCAAAGAAATGATGGATGGACTGTGGGAAGGATAACACGACTAGAAAGGAGGTGACTGCTGAGATGACGAGTAATAGAGAAGTATGGAAGAATAAGACATGCTGCGCCGACCCCAAATAAATTGGGATAAAGGCAGGAGAATGATGATGATGATTACTGCTAAATCAGGTGATGGCTCAAACATTTCTCCAAAAAGTAAAAGAGAAGCATGAAAGAAGAACACATGCTGCGCCGACCCCGAATAAATTGGGATAAGGGTAGGACAATAATGATGATAATGATTTCTCCAAAAAGTAGTACATAAAGGGTGTAAAAAGAACCTTAAACCCCTTAACGAAGCCTAGCCTTGCAACGCTCGGGATTCTACTCTAGAATCCTTCGCTGCTCTCGGGATCCAACTTAGTCCCTCGAATTAAATTCCCTTTTTTTTCACTTGTTGTATAATCTCTATTTTGACATCCATGAAATTGGCTTAAATTTGACGGATAATGTTGTGTGATGAATGTATGCATACATATGGTTTCGGTCATGTGGCCACCGCGGCTGGCGCGAAAATGCTAAATCAGGAGATCCAGGCTGTATTTCGGCAATAATGCGTTGAATGTTGGCCAAGTGCTCAGTTGTTTCAATTTCGTCATAGGTTCAAAAATGATGATATATAAAAACGTTCCAGTCAACGGTGAGTAGTACAGAGACATGATTACAAACGTTTAGTACGACAATTGCAAGGCATTGTTGCTGCACATGTTGTAGCTATCTAGTTTCAAAGGACCGAGTATGGGATCCATGGGTTAAAATGGGAAGAA
The DNA here is from genome assembly GCA_905220335.1 of Noctua pronuba. Classification (NCBI taxonomy): domain Eukaryota; kingdom Metazoa; phylum Arthropoda; class Insecta; order Lepidoptera; family Noctuidae; genus Noctua; species Noctua pronuba. The sequence goes on from LR999908.1 coordinate 12,674,834, forward strand.
TGCACATGTCCATGATTTTTCGCTTGAGTGCCAAAAGAAAGTTTCCTTTCATAAGCTCACGGTATAAATGGTAATGGTATAAAATGCTAATTGTATAAAATTATCAGTCAAATAAAGCCAATTACAAGGTTATTAACTTTTTTCTGTCTTGTTTCAATTTAAAGTTCTCCACTTCTAAAAAACTTCCTTTAAAAAAAAGAAAAGCTAGATAGCAAAAGCGAGCAGAGCGAGATCGAAAATTTTAGTATCCTCCGGTCCCGCCCGGGATAAATTATCCCAGTTATCTATGGCCGGCCTAACTTTGACAGTTAGGCCGGCCATAGATGGACTGCTCGAGGAGTTAGCCAGTAATACACGGACCGCTATTGCAAGACAACAGCGACTGCTTTACCGCACGATTCACCGAGCGGCCATCCGCCCGAAGCAGTTGCAACTGCTCGAGCGGTTCCATGTATGTGTGTACGTAGAAGACTGTAGTTGACTATGCAGTCGCAGGTTGAAGCAGTCCATCCTGACTGCTTCAAGCTGTCCGTTTATGGCCAGCCTTACAGGAACTTGGGGCCTCGCGGAGCCCTGGGCACGTGCCCAGTCGAAAAGATGGCGCTATCTCTAGGCAACATACTCGTATTTTGGATTTTTGCATCAACAGGAAAAGTTTAATTTAGCCTTAACTAGCTAATTAAGAGTTGCTTATTAGCACTGCAGCATTGTTTGCACTTCAAAACAACCAGCTTGTGGTTTCAGATAAGATACCTCTATTTTTATGCAATCAGGTTTGCGAAAAACCGGCTTTTCATTATTTTGTGTAACTATTCCTCGACCAGTCGCCAGAGGTGGACGCTCCACCTTCTCCTGGAACAACTTAGTATCTCAGAAGAATAAAATGTTTAGAACGCATTATGTGCTGGCGTTGGTAGCGCTGTACGTGGGGTTGGCGCAATCCTGGGGTGAGTAAATTTTTAAAGTTTACAAAAATCTAGTTGGGTGTATGTCCTTCTTTCGTAATTTTGCGCAGGAGTTTATCATGCAGATGATTTTTAAGATGGAGGAGTAGGTAGGTACCTTAGCCGCCGGAGCTGCAAGGTAACGTCTTTAGAAGACTACCCTGACTTTTTGATTTTGTGAAAATGGTACTGTTATCATTGGTAATGCTATTTTTTTGTTTTTTATGATGTCAATCGATTAAGCTTCGTATACGGATTAAAATCCTCTGCTAGACCAACAGAGGTTCGATTACTTCAAAAACACGAATCGCACAAAACTATTTGCATAATTATGAACAGTCGAAACTGGCTATCAGTCATAACGGAAATAGTTGTTTCAGAAAACCTCAGTTATAATTAAGTACCTAGAATTAAGGATGTTTTTGAAAAGTTCACAAAAATTAACCTCATCATCTGCCTAGCCTTTTCCCAACTATGTTGGGGTCGGCTTCCAGTCTAACCGGATGCAGCTGAATACCAGTATTGTAGATGGAGCGACTGCCTAGCTGACCTCCACAACCCAGTTAGTACTGTGTAATACGATACCTCTTGGTAATACTGGTTGTCAGACTTTTTGGGCGACTGACCTGTAACGACTGTCAAAGATCTACAGATGACAGTCGGGACCAAAGGCTTAACGTGCTTCCCGAGGAACGGAGGAAACTCGGTGTTTAATGGGCGGTCACCCATCCACAGACTTACTAAGACAAGATCGACCCGACCGGCTGTTATTATTTAGCTATGAGCTCCTCACACGAAAAAACACACACAAAAATCAACCAACAACCTAAAAAGTAAATGTTAGGTAATTCTTGTATATGTAGTTATAAAACCGTACAAGAGTAGTTTTGACGCGGTATTTCATGCAGCTGGTAGCAACTGGGTGAAAGTTGCTGAGAATCGAGTTGAGTGGCGTGCGAGTGAGGAGGCCTATGATGATGATGATAATGATGATTCCATCCAGCGCTGCCAGCGCACACAAAAAGTGAGCTAGTCCCGCACCACCTCAAAGTTTTTTTAAACTCTCGATATTTTCAATCAATTTTATGTTTCACTAACTCACTCTCTCTAACTCTAACTGTGCGCTTTGTGGAATACTTTTCATATCCGTGCTTACATTTTTTAGTGCGCTCGACGGAGTAACTCGTCAAAATACTTTTGTTGAATTAACATTTACTTAGAAACTTATTAGGTTCTTTTTTGTGGCCCTTAGAAAAACATCGTGTTGTAGTAATTCTAGGTATGTATTCATAACTGAGGAGTTCTGAAACAAATTACTTTAATTAATAGAGAAAACGCATTTTAACTTAATACGGGTTTTTAACTGACTCCAGTCTAAAATAGTTTTGGCCGATAAACAGTTTTATTTTTTGTAAAGTACCTCTTATTGACTGTTTATCAGTTTTGGCCGGCACAGCTAAAACATAGCGATTACTTTAATTTAAAGTGATTTCAAATTGTGTTTTTTAAATAATTTTATCCTCAAATCGGTCAGTGGGACGTCTTAGGGGCGGATTTGTAGGAGTTGGAGTATACGCTTAGGGGTACTATGAGCAGCAAAGAAAACAAAAAAAAAAAATTAATTGAAAAAAAAATTTCGGACTTAGAAAATTTGGTCAGTGGATACGAAACGGGGCAGTATGAAAAAGTCGACGTAGCCCCGCTACGCGGGGCTCATATTTCTGCCTGCAGGATTTAAAGTAACCTAACCTAACGTCGGGGTGCCCCAAGGGGGGGAAGGGGGACGTTTCCCCAATGCCCCATTACGTACAGTCCAACCAAAAATTTTTCTAACTCCTCGCTCCATAGCGCCCCTAAGGCTACACGCCGACCCTCAAATCTTTTACCAAACTCCATGCGTGTTAACTCAAACTCAAAGGATTTATTTCAATTAGACCATTAAAGGCACTTTGGAATGTCAGAAAAATAAAGAAAGCGAAGTTACGATCACAGTCACAAGGCATAATAACTTGTGAAAGTACTGTAGTTACTTATTCCAAAGCGTAGATCTCTATGGAGAAGAATGGACAAGTAAGTCCATGGACACTCTTTTAAATCAATAAATTGTTACAACATCTTAGTACCATCATTCATATTGAGATTAACGAGTTGAGATCGATGTATAAAGACGTGCAAGCTGAGAGCGTCCAGAGTTAAAAGATGGAGTCAACAATTTAAAAATATTAAGCTTTAAAGTGTTTTTGTTACAGTCTCGTGTTCTCACTTCTTCTTCTTCTCCCTTTAATAAATAATAATACCAGCCTGTTACTGTCCCACTGCTGGGCAAAGGCCTCTTCTCATACAGAGAAGGCATGAGCATTGATCACCACGCTTGCTCAAGACGGGTTGGCGATTTCAGACTTATATTAATTACTAGCTTCTGCCCGCGACTTCGTACGCGGATCCTGTTGCTTATGCCAGCGACAACGGGGTCGTCAAAATCGAAGATCTGAAACGTCTGATGTCGAATTCTAAGAGCCCGGGGACGGGAAAACAACGGGATGCGCGAGATGATTCGAGACGTTCCAGATCTTTCTTTTTTGTAAGTCAGAAGTCGATGCGTAGATACGCTTGGAACTCAAGCGTAATTCTCTATCCATGAACGTCTCCGACTCGCGAGACAATGCGTGACGTTCACGATCAGTGGTCAGTCGCGCATCACGTTCCCCACTTGTCTTTAGAGACCTAGAAGTCGATGCGTAGATACGCTTGGAACTCAAGCGTAATTCTCTAGTCGTGAACGTCGCCGATTCGCGAGACAATGCATGACGTTCACGATCAGCGGTCAGTCGCGCATCATGTTCTTCACAGTTCTCTAGAGACCTGGATGTAGATGCGTAAATACGCTGAGAACGCAGGCGTGCTTCGTTATCCAAGAGGAAGAGAAGAGAAGAGAGGAAGAGATTTCCACGGAGCGAGTTGCAGCCTGATGTTCTCGAACAGCATCAAGTCTCTCCTGACGTTCTTCGGTAGATTCTTGGGATCTTATGATCCTCAATCTTTTAGCTCCTTTGGAACATTGGGAAAGATTTGACCTCTTTCTAGGCATGGTTATAGTTTTATTGTGAAGATACCTGATCAATTAAAATCTAAGTGACTGCTCCCCTGCGTTACTGGGTAGGCTACCGCGTCACGAAGATAAGTGGAAAAAGTCTAAAATACTCAAATAACATAAGCCCGAAGGCATATTTATTCGATAAAGTAAAAAATAAATAGGAGTTTTGTCCAGTAGAGTCAAATTTTCAATGATATACCGTCGTCATCGAATATCAGTCCTAAACTGTTACCGCCTTCACCGCGTGGAGATACTCCCAGCTTATGTTATTTTATAATTATACAGTGAAATTAGTGATAGCTTTGATTTCCACATCAGATGTTTCTGATCTTCGATTTTTATAAGTCAACAGGAAAAGATCAGACTCAGTCCATCAGACCGAACAACTTTTGCTAAGACGTCATTCCTATATGTGTTATGGTGTAGCTGGGCTCTTGGAGTTCCACAACAGGTGTTCCAGATCTTCGATTTTTATAAGTCAACAGAGAGTGCTCATCAGATTGAACAATTTTTGCTAAGACTTCATTCCTATATGTGTTATGGTGTAGCTGGGCTCTTGGAGTTCCACAATAGGTGTTCCATAACTTCGATTTTTATAAATCAACAGAGAGGTCATCAGATTGAACAATTTTTGCTAAGACTTCATTCCTATATGTGTTATGGTGTAGCTGGGCTCTTGGAGTTCCACAACAGGTGTTCCAGATCTTCGATTTTATAAGTCAACAGAGAGTGCTCATCAGATTGAACAATTTTTGCTAAGACTTCATTCCTATATGTGTTATGGTGTAGCTGGGCTCTTGGAGTTCCACAACAGGTGTTCCAGATCTTCGATTTTATAAGTCAACAGAGAGTGCTCATCAGATTGAACAATGTTTGCTAAGACGTCATTCCTATGTGTTATGGTGTAGCTGGGCTCTTGGAGTTCCACAACAGGTGTTCCAGATCTTCAAATTTATTCTCTCAGCAGAAAATGCTCATCACGTGGAACAATTTTTGCTATGGTACCATTTTTGTATCTCTTATAGTTTAGCTATTCTATTGCGGTTCTGCATCAGGTGTTCAAGTTTCCAAGATAAATTATAGCCTAAATGTTGCCCAGACTTAATACCTACACAACAAAAAAAAAATCTTTCAAATCCGTCTAGTAGTTCCGAAGATTAGCGTGTACAAACAAACAGACAAACAGACAAACAGACAAACAGACAAACAGATAAACAGACAAACAGACAGAATTTTTTTTTTGGATTCGTGCTCTATTACTGTTTCTAAACCCCCCTCAATTTTTTTTTTTTAAATATCTTCTATGTACAGACACAGTTTTTTTACTGTCTTATTATATGTATATAGATTATGAGTCCAGGTTTCCTCACGATGTTTCTTCCCCCTTCTTCTCTTCTCCCTTTAATCAGCAAAAACGTTATTTTTCGATTTGTGAGAAATACACGCAAAAAACGAAAAATATGAACCATTTTTTTGCATGAACAAGAATTTATCCCGACTACAGAACCCTTCATAGTGCGAGGTCCAACTCGCATTTGGCCTGACTTATTACACAACTCTAAACTCGAAATTGGTCTCAACTTTGTGAAGTAAACTGTTATGTTTTGTTTCAGACATCGCGGTAGGCGTAGGGGATCAACTCATATTTTATACTGACGGTACTAAGACAAACACCGTGAATATAATTTCCCGAAACATCACGGCGTTAGCTTACGACGAAATCCAAAACACGATGCTCTATGTCGATAAACAAAGTAACAACGACACTATATGTAGTTTTAACTTACATTCCGAAGAAAACAAATGTTTCATAGAGAGAAATGGTAGAAATATTCTTTCAATTGCCTTCGAACCGGCAACACAGACACTATTCTTTACTGATACTAATGATAACAGCATCAACTGGATTTCATTAAAACCCGGATCCGTTAACAATGTTCACGGAAATCTTTTAATCAAGATGGATGACCGGACCCCAGTGATATCGCCGTGGACAGCTGTAGAGGGTACGTACGGTACCAATCACAGTTTTAAAACCAAAATCTGTTCGATTTCGTGATATTTAATAGCTTTATTCAATTTGCAGGTACATTTACTGGATCAACACAAATCATAAGAATAATAATACGAGCATCGAGAGAGCTCGATTTAATAGTTCCGAGAGAGAGATTTTAAATAAAACGTACAAAACATATGATTTGATGAGCCTGGTCATTGACCCGCTCAATAGAAAGATTTGTTATTTTGATGGTATCAGGGTCCAAAATTTCTATCAACATGAGTATTTGAATCAAGCAGATCTGGACGGAACTCACGAAGTACTAAAACATAGTGATGTATATGGACATTTTTCTGCAGCAAAAGAGTTGACAGTCTCAAAAGATTACTTTTATTGGGTGAACCGTAGCGAGAGCTACACTACCGTTTGGCAAAAGGCAAAGAACCCAATTAAAAACAAACAACCCCAAAATATAAGTACGTTCGAAACTGAAAAACAGCTTGCTATAGCTACCAACTACAAAATAGAAGATCAGATTCAAGGTCTTCAGGACTGTGAAGCTCTGTCGAGTTTGATACCAACGATCACAGTAACTAACAGCTCTCTCAATATTGAACAGACAACAGAATACACAACAGATGTCGAACTCTTTTGTGTTCACGGTGTACACGTCAGTGAGACATCTGTTTGCAATTGCACGCCTGGTTACATCGGAGAGCGATGCGAAGTTTCAGTTTGTCAAAATTATTGTTTGCTTGGCAACTGCAGTCTCAACGATGAGGGACTTCCTACGTGCAGGTAAAACTTATTCTACTCCTTTTGATGATTTTCTAGTTTAAAGTAATTTCGATGATATTGATTGACATTTTCGCTATTTCAGTTGTTATGCCGGCTATACAGGGGAGAGATGTGAAGTCAACGTTTGTTCCGGATATTGTTTGAATAACGGCACCTGTTCCTTGAACGAGATCAGTGAGCCAGTCTGTGAATGTAAAGGAGATTATGTAGGACATAGATGCGAGGTATCACACTGTCTGAACTACTGCATCCAAGGGAACTGTACTGTTACTGATGACGGACTTCCTACATGCAGGTAAATATATTCTGCTCCTCGTGTTTGTCTCCTTGTTTAAAGAAGTTTCAATAAGCATGATTGAAATTCCGTTTTTTTATTAGCCTATTCTTTCCCATTGCTGGGCAAAGGCCTCCTCTATTCGTTTACAACTCTCCCGGTATTTTGTTCCCTGGCTAGTCAGTCAGAAACGAGCCCAAATCGCGTTTCTTGGACCTGCCTCGGTGACGACGACCGTCTTCCCATCGCCCATCTGTCCTGACCTTGAAATTCTGATTATTACAGATGTAATACCGGTTATTCAGGGGAGAGGTGTGAAGGGTACGCGTGTGGTGGTTATTGTCTTAATAACGGTGCCTGCTCCCTGGACGAGAAAGATGAGCCAGTCTGCAAGTGTGCTGCCAATCACGAGGGATCACGATGTGAAACTGTTAAAGATGTCACTTACGCTATCAACAAAATCCCTACGTACAACTCAGCAGAAAGAAACCTGACTCTCGCTGATTTACTGGCAAATTGGCGAAAGCCTAGCGCAAGAGTTACCGTTACTGTTGAAGTATAATCTTAACAATAATTCAATTACTTAAACGTATTAGTTTTCTTATCTTATTTTTAAGTATGTCTAAAGTTTTCGTAGGCACAGGAAGAACTCCCGGAGTAATTGTAATGTAAATTTGACCTATTTTATGAATGAAAAATATTCGTTTCACATATTATGTATATATTTATGTGTCGAACGAATGTTACCATCTTCAAAATGTCTTGATCGGTTCAGATACGGTTTTCTGTAAAAAGTTAGTGATTCGATGTCGGCTTTGATTCATAGATAAGTGTTAATGTATTATCTCGCCAGGGGACGCTGCAATGCACATTTTTCGCTCATTGAAATAATTTTAAGAGCCTTTTACCCGAGAAAACTTGACCGATTCAAATGAAGTTGTGCCATTACCATATAAAGGGTGTAAATAGACTCTTAACGAAGCTGAAAGGCACACGTTCTCCCCGTCATTGCGATCATTTTTTTCTTCTGGACCATACCTGGGATTGGCTGGGAACCTTCTAGTTACGGAGATATTTGTGTTCAAAGCTCCAACTTTTTCACAAGTTTGTTTTAAAATACTAGTTTTTATGGTTATAACTTTACTTTAAATAACTCCACGACCCCCGTACTATTCAATGCATCCATCAGCACTATGTTTTGAGTGTGTTACATTACGTTTTACCGTAAAACGTGATTTTTCACCCCAAAAAAAAAGTCGTTTCCCAGCAATAATTTTTGCATAGGGTTACTTAGTTTGATGTACAGAATGATTGGTTGACGGCTTCGTGAAGGGTTCGTTTACACCCTGTATATTGCTGCTTCTCTACGAGACACATGTGAGCTTTTCTTTATTTTCTACACATATAATTGGGAACAGAGATGACAATGGCTGCCCAGACGAATTTCTCATTTGTTTTTTTCAATTTTTATTTCCTTTATTTATTTCTGTACAAATATAATTACATTTTTAAATATTCCTTAGATAAAACAATATAAAAAACATTTAAAAATATAAAAAATTGTAGCCCACCGGTATCGGGAACAGGGTCCAAGCTACCGGCGGTCAGGGCTCCAGAGAGAGGAACCTCCTAACAATACGAGCCGTGTCCAGGAGTACCGCTTTCTGAATCAAGCCCTTGATCCAGCTGCCTAACGAGAGCCTCCTCAGATGTTGGTCGAAGCTCTTGGCAATTAAGCCATGGGCTGATACAACTATCGGCACAATGATCGCTGAGTCCACATCCCACAAGTCGACAACCTCGTGAGCCAAATCAAGATACTTGATTTGCTTATCTTTCTCGGCTTTCACGAGGTTCTCATCATGTGGGACCGTTATGTCAACAATCATTGCGCGCCGCTCTGATCGATCCACCACCACTATATCAGGCTTATTGGCTACAATAGTCCTGTCAGTGATGATGGATCGATCCCAGTACAATGTGACACAGCCATTTTCGAGAACTGGGTCGGGCACATACTTATAGTACGGTACCTCCGATTCCACAAGGTTGTATTTCAGAGCAAGTTGCTGATGAATAATCCTGGCTACAAGGTTGTGTCTATGCAAGTACTCTCCGTTAGCCAGACGAGAACACCCGGAGATAATGTGACGGATTGATTCGCCTGGACGGTGGCATGCCCGACATATGTCAACCGTACCGTCCTTCACAATAAATCTCCGGTAGTTATTCGTCATCATAACTTCATCCATAATTGCACAGACAAAGCCTTCGGTTTCTCCAAAGAGATCCCCGGAACGTAGCCAGGCTTCGGACGCTGATAGGTCTACATCGGGCCCATGCAGGGCCCGGAAAAAGCGTCCGTGAAGCTCCTTACTCTGCCATACTTCCCTGCGGTCGTTAGTATCAAGCACTACTGGTTTGCGCCAGTTCTCTTTAGCCAAGGAGAGAGGGGTGAGGCCCTTGTCCACCGCGACTACATCTCGATGCATACCCACGTCGGCTTCTAGGAAATATTCCCTAAGACTGCATATCTCGCGATTGTGGAGAGTCTTAGCGTTTAAAAAGCCTCGACCCCCACACCTCCGCGGGATATACAGTCTCATAACCGAAGAACGCGGGTGATGCATTCGATATGCCGTCAACAGTGTACGGACCCTCCTATCCAGGGCGTCTAGTTCTGTTTGAGTCCATTTAAGTATGCCGAAAGAGTACATCAAAACCGGCATGACCCAACCGTTGAAGGCACGCACCTTATTTCCGCCTGATAAAAGACTATTAAATACTTTTTTCAGGCGGCCAAAGAAGCGTTCCTTCAACGATTGCTTCATGTCAGCGACATTGATGCCCAGCGCTTCCGACATACCCAAATACTTATAAGTTTCGGTTGCTGAAAGAGATCTAAGATTTATGGAATCCGAGAGCTGGGTTCTCACAGATTCCACAATCTCCCCTCGCTTTACATGCATGACCGCACATTTGTCCACACCAAATTCCATCCTGATGGCGCTACTGAAAGTTTCAGTTACCTTCAGTAGCTCCATCAGTTGCAAATCGTTGGGGGCAAAGAGTTTCAGGTCATCCATGTAAAGGAGGTGAGATATAACTTGACCACCTCTCCTCAACCGATAACCTAGACCTGAATCCTCCAGCAGTGTGCTAAGAGGATTCAAGGCTAAGCAGAACCAAAGTGGACTCAAACTATCGCCCTGAAATATACCTCGCTCTATCCTTATCGGTTCGCTATCCCTCTGGATTTGCCGACATCCTGGATAGCGAAGGACTGTCCTCCATTGCCCCATACACGACATCAGGAAGGTGCGCAGAGTTGTATCAACTTTATACAACTCTAGCACCCTCATGAGCCATGTATGTGGTACCGAGTCATAGGCCTTCTTATAGTCTATCCAACATGTCGACAGATCCCTTCGAAAACGGCGAACCTGTTGACTAATGGCCATATCAATAAGGAGTAGCTCCTTAGTACCGCGGGACCCGTTCCTACATCCATTTTGAGAAGGAGACATGATAGAATTGTCATTAATGTGTTTGCTAATTTTAGTTCTCAAAATGGAAGTAAGAACTTAATACACTGTCGGAAGACAGGTAATCGGTCTATAATTTTTGGGTTCCGCAGTACTACCCGATTTATGGAGCAGGTGGGTTATACCTGTTGTCAGGAACTCGGGCAGCGACCCTGACTCTAAGGCTGACTGGAATAGAGTCGCCAGGCGAGCGTGCGACCTTGTGAACCATTTAATCCAGAAGTTGTGCAGCCCATCCGGCCCTGGAGATTTCCAATTAGGCAACGGACGGACTGCACAAACTACGTCTTGGTGGCTGATAGTAATTGCCCCCATTTCTTGTACTGGATCGCACGCTCGCTCGACCTCCCGAGTCCATTCATCCTCGGTGTGGCTAACAGGCACCGACCAGATGCTGCGCCAGAATGAACACATGGCGTCATCATCCGGTAGGCGCGTGTCAGCCACACCTTGGTCCGGTCGCTCCCAAGCCCTATAAACCCACCTTTCATCTCTTTGGAATGTGCGATTCTGAGTGTATCTATCCACCCGCCGTTTATACCTACGAATACGGTTTGCCCATGCATATACTTTCTGCTTCAGGAAGTCGATGCACTCTGTGACACGGGACATGTAGTCCCGTGTCACAGAGTGCATCGAGTGTCTCGTGGACTGATATCAGTCCCCGAGAACGCCCGCCTCACAAAACGCATCACTCTAGGGCGAGTATTGCCCTCCCTGAAGCAGATCAGTTTGCCGATGAGTGCTCTGGCCCCACCAATACGTCGTTCAATCCTGTACTGCCATGCTGGTACGGCTGGTTTAGGTCGTGTAGCTCTGTCATCTGAAAATTTGACGTGAGCTACACGACATGCCGCTACAGCCGCACAATACAAGATTGAGTGAGCATCGGTGAGGTCTTCGCAATTGTCAAAATAGTTTGACAACTGCGAATCCAGAACAGCCACCAGCGCCCTATTTTTGTTATGCATGGGCAAACGAGGTATGCGTGGCCTAAGGTCGGGTTGCATGGACCGATATTCTCGAATCGCACCCTCCAAAGCACTCCTTATTTCCTCATTGCACTGGGTACTTACATTAGTAACCATGTCATTACTCTCGTCATTAGCGCGATTCGGTATTGTGTTAGACTGTGGTAGTACCACAGCCTGCGCCGACGGGGTAATGACATGGCTACTCTGCATTTCAGTTCGCAGGCGATCAAGTACAGTATCATCCAACATACGATTACGCTGGATGACTCGCACCTGATCCGATAGTCGTTGCGCCGACACGTTGACAGCTGGCTCAAGCACCTGAAACAGAGAGAGCATCCGAACACGGTACGCGGTCCGGTTGTTTCCCCCCTCTGTAGCCCCATAGTATGAGCGCATGACATTTTCATTGATGGATTGCGTCCATCGCATGCGCTGCACACTCCCGCCGAGAGCTGGGACCCTATCAGAGGCCGGTGGGCCTCGAGGTCCTAAACCATCCGGCGGCCGGCGTCCTCTCCGTCGACGAACTGGTGGTGGCGTCGTGGGCGGAGAGAAATACTCGTCGCTCGAGCTCGACGCAACTGCCACGGCCGGCGTCACAGCACTCACGATGGGGCTGGATTCCGGCAGCGGCGAGGCGGAGCTGAGCGACGGGTCCGGAGGCGATAGGCGTGCGCGTCGTGCTGCTGCTCTTGTCAACATTATCGTGATTATCGTTTCATTTTTCACAAATCCTGATTTTCACATTTATGACGTAATATGTCATTTGTGATCCGAGTTTTTTCTTCGATATAAAATTGGTTCATTTTGTCGTTTTTGTTGAAAATGTAAAAACTATTATATTTAAAAAGGAAGAGGTGATATTCAGGTTGTTTAAAAATATATATTTATAATGTAAATTGCAGAAAATTTGAAAATGAAATTTGAACGATGTTGACTTAAGTGTTGCCAGCTTTTCAATTTATTATTAAATCTTTTTATTTTAAGACTGTACTTTTTCCATGGTAGATAATTATTGTGCTGATCGTCGATAGGATGTATCAGATCTATGAATATGAATTGGTTGACGTAACGTTTAGATAGCGCGTTTGTGCTAGGGTCTCACTCTCCAGTCGTCTTTCAGTTATTTTTACTCTTTCGTTTTATTCTTTAATAAAAAACAATTAATTTACTTGACTGGTGTTTTATTTTCATACTGCTCGTAATTGTATTTGCGTCTGCAGTCGGGCAGGCCAGCTACCTGGTCGGGGTCGCTGGGTGGGTGGGGCCGCTAGGCTGGCTGGCATGGGCGTACCCAGTATTTTATAAGGAGTGGGGTAGAAGTAAATAAACTAAGTAGTAGGAAATTTAATATTCTTGTTATTTACTGACTGATACGTTTTATTGACTGCATTACACTTTATTTCAATAATAACCTGCGAGGGTTCTGTCTAAATCTAGCAAAAATTTCGTTTTCAAATGTCAAGAAAGTACCGGGAAACGATCAATAATACACAAAATGTTAGGTATTTATCCAAAGTTATTTTATCGCCTTCAAACTATGCTCCTTCAGAAACGATACATTTACGCCAACGAATAATCCAATCATCAAAACATTTTAAAATGCTTTTTCCGGAATTGAGTTCAGTTCTCGCCGCGAATTCTCCTTTATGTCTTCTACTGAATGAAAACGGGTGCCACAAAGTGGAAATTTGAGTTTAGGTAAAAGAAAGAAATCAGCTGGAGCCATACCTGGTGAATAACGTGGTTGCTTGATGGTATTCGTTGAGTTTTTGGTCAAAAATTCGTTCACTATGATGGCCTTGTGCGAAGGCGCATTATCGTGGTGCAAAATCCAAGAATTATCTTTCCACAAATCTGGCCTTTTTCGTTGAATTTGCTCCCTTAAACGCCGCATAATGCTCAAATAATATTCTTTATTTTCTGTTTGACCTTCCGGCAAGAATTCTGAGTGCACAACACCGCGATAGTCAAAGAAAACGGTCAACATGACTTTGACTTTGATCGACTTTGGCGTGGTTTTTCCGGTTTCGGTTCAGTTGGAAGGCACCACTCCGAAGCTTGTTGACTAGTTTGCATGTCAAACTCGTAAACCCAAGTCTCAAGTAACAATGCGTTTCATGAATGTGGGTCGGAATTGACTCGTTCTAGCATGTCCTCAGCGAGTTTTTGGATTTGGATTGATTCAGTTTTACGATGTTACCTTCAGTTGAAGACGTTGATGGCCTACCAGAGCGAGGCAAATCTTCCATCACATCTCGAGCACTTTTGAACGCTGTGTACGCACGACGGCCAATCAAAATATACAAAACTAGTTTATGCAGATCTCTCAATGTATAGGAAATATATACAAAGCGAGGCCAAGGTATACTGCAAATATACAGCTTCATGTGCCGCCGTGTGTACCACTCATAAGCACGTGTTTTTGATAAAGTCTGTTCACCGTAAGCCTTTTTTTTTTTTGGCAAAACACCAGCTTATGAAAATTAAGTAACGGCAATTGAATAATTTTTCTTACTAACTTTTTCTCAATTACTGGGGCTTCCCTGCTCATTACTGTTACTTAGTTAATTTTCGTATTCAATATTCGAAGAGAACCCCTGTAACGTCACTTAGGTATTTCTTGCAGACCAAAAGCTTTCATATTTTGAGGATGCTAGAATTACCTATCTTTCTTTTTATTACATTTCTCAGTAACGGTAAAAATATTTACATAATTTACTGAATATTAGAGGAGTGCATGGTAAAAATATCAATATTTTGTTCATAAAAAGCATTTGTGTATACACGTTAATGAGTTATACCGATTATAAGAACAAAAAAACTTTAAAACCCTGTTATCTCGAAACTAGCTTTTTGCATTTAATGATTTCTCGCACTACAATGACGATAGGTATATGGTTTCGGTCATGTGGCCACCGTGGCTGGCGCGAAAATGCCGAAATCTGGAGATCCAGGCTGTATTTCGGCAATAACGCGTTGAATGTTGGCTTGCAAGTGCTCAGTTCTTTCTAATTTCGTCAAAGGTTCAAAATTGATGATATTGAAACTTTCCAGTCAACGGCAAAGGACAGAGTCTGGGATCCATGGGTTAAAATAGGAAGAATGCACATGCCCGTGATCTTTCGCTTGAGTGCCAAAGGAAAGTTTCCTTTCATAAGCTCCTTCATGGCAAACAAACATTAATGGTATAAAATTATCAGTCAAATAAAGTCAATTAAGTACAAGGAAATTAACTTTTTTCTGTCTTCAATTTAAAGTTCTCCGCTTCTAAAAAATTTCCTTTTTAATTATGTAATTATTGACTTATGAAACGCTAGATAGCAAAAGCTCGAAAATTTTAGTATCCTGCGGTCCTGCCTGGGATAAGTTAAGTTTCTTTTGACAGCCTCTAGCTTTGACAGTTACAGGAACTTGGGGCCTCACAGGGCCCTGGGCACGTGCCCAGTGTACCCAGTCGAAAAGATGGCCCTGTCTCTAGGCAACATACTCGTATTTTGGATTTTTGCATCAACAGGAAAAGTTTAATTATCCTTAACTAGCTAATTAAGAGTTGCTTATTAGCACTGCAGCATTTGTTCACTTCAAAACAATAAGCTTGTGGTTTCAGATAAGATACCTCTATTTTTATGCAATCAGATTTGCGAAATACCGGCTTTTCATTATTTTGTGTAACTATTCCTCGACCAGTCGCCAGAGGTGGACGCTCTACCTTCTCCTGAAACAACTTAGTATCTCAGAAGTATAAAATGTGTATAACGCAATGTTTGCTGGCGTTGGTAGCGCTGTACGTGGGGTTGGCGCACTCCTGGGGTGAGTAAATTTTTAAAGTTTACAAAAATCTAGTTGGGTGTATGTCCTTCTATGGGAGTTTATCATGCAGATGATTTTTAAGATGGACGAGTAGGTACTTTAGCCGCCGGAGCTGCAAGCAAACGTGTTTAGAAGACTACCCTGACTATTTGATTTTGGGAAAATGGTACTGTTATCCTTGGCATTGCTAATTCTATTTTTTTATGATGTCAATCGATGAAGCTTAAGCAAAAAATGACGACGATACAGCGCATCCAACTTCAAGAGGGGGCTTGTGACGTCACTAGACAGTAAAAAGTAACAGAAATTGTGACGTCAAATGAGATCGCAACGCGTTGTATCGTAGTAATTTTTCGTTTGCATGGCAAAAGAAAAATCTGTCCAATATTTTTTGATGATTTCTCTAAGTCTCGTGTTCTCACTACTTCTTCTCCCTTTAATAAGCAAAAACGTTATTTTTCGATTTGTGAGAAATACACGCAAAAAACGAAAAATATGAACCATTTTTTTTGCGTGTGTAAGAATTTATCCCGACTACAGAACCCTTCATAGTGCGAGGTCCAACTCGCATTTGGCCTGACATATTACACAACTCTAAACTCGAAATTGGTCTCAACTTTGTGAAGTAAACTGTTATGTTTTGTTTCAGACATCGCGGTAGGCGTAGGGGATCAACTCATATTTTATACTGACGGTACTAAGACAAACACCGTGAATATAATTTCCCGAAACATCACGGCGTTAGCTTACGACGAAATCCAAAACACGATGCTCTATGTCGATAAACAAAGTAACAACGACACTCTATGTAGTTTTAACTTACATTCCGAAGAAAACAAATGTTTTATTGAGAGAAATGGTAGAAATATTAATTCAATAGCCTTTGAACCGGCAACACAGACACTATTCTTTACTGATACTAACGATAACAGCATCAACTGGATTTCATTAAAACCCGGATCCGTTAACAATGTTCACGGAAATCTTTTAATCAAGATGGATGACCGGACCCCCACTGATATCGCCGTGGATAGCTGTACAGGGTACGTTACCAATGATAGTTCCAAAACCACAATCTGTTCCATTTCAAGATAGTCAATAGTTTTATTCAATTTGCAGGTACATTTACTGGATCAACACAAATCATAAGAATACTTATAATACGAGCATCGAGAGAGCTCGATTTAATGCCTCCGAGAGAAAGATTTTAAATAAAACATACAAAACGTTTGATGTGATGAGTCTGGTCATTGACCCGCTCAGTGGAAAGATTTGTTATTTTGATGGTATCAGGGTCCAAAATTTCTATCGACATGAGTATTTGAATCAAGCAGATCTGGACGGAACTCACGAAGTACTAAAACATAGTGATGTATATGGACATTTTTCTGCAGCAAAAGAGTTGAAAGTCTCAAAAGATTACTTTTATTGGGTGAACCGTAGCGAGAGCTACACTACCGTTTGGCAAAAGGCAAAGAACCCAATTAAAAACAAACAACCCCAAAATATAAGTACGTTCGAAACTGAAAAGCAGCTTGCTATAGCTACCAACTACAAAATAGAAGATCAGATTCAAGGTCTTCAGGACTGTGAAGCTCTGTCGAGTTTGATACCAACGATCACAGTAACTAACAGCTCTCTCAATATTGAACAGACAACAGAATACACAACAGTTGTCGAACTCTTTTGTGTTCACGGTGAACACGTCAATGAGACATCTGTTTGCAATTGCACGCCTGGTTACATCGGAGAGCGATGCGAAGTTTCAGTTTGTCAAAATTATTGTTTGCAGGGCAACTGCAGTCTCAACGCTGAGGGACTTCCTACGTGCAGGTAAAACTTATTCTACTCCTTTTGATGATTTTCTAGTTTAAAGTAATTTCGATGATATTGATTAACATTTTCGCTATTTCAGTTGTTATGACGGCTATACAGGGGAGAGATGTGAAGTCAACGTTTGTTCCGCATATTGTTTGAATAACGGCACCTGTTCCTTGAACGAGAACAGTGAGCCAGTATGTGAATGTAAAGGAGATTATGTAGGAGATAGATGCGAGGTATCACACTGTCTGAACTACTGCATCCAAGGGAACTGTAGTGTTACTGATGACGGACTTCCTACATGCAGGTAAATATATTCTGCTCCTCGTGTTTGTTTCCTTGTTTAAAGAAGTTTCAATAAGCATGATTGAAATTCTGTTTTTTTATTAGCCTTTTCTTTCCCATTGCTGGGCAAAGGCCTCCTCTATTCCTTTCAAACTCTCCCGGTATTTTGTTCCCTGGCTAGTCAGTCAGAAACGAACCCCAAATCGTCACGCCAGCGTTTCTTGGACCTGCCTCGGTGACGATGACCGTCTTCCCATCGCTCATCTGTCCTGACCTTGAAATTCTGATTATTACAGATGTAATACCGGTTATTCAGGGGAGAGGTGTGAAGGGTACGCGTGTGGTGGTTATTGTCTTAATAACGGTGCCTGCTCCCTAAACGAGGAAGATGAGCCAGTCTGTCAGTGTGCTGGTAATCACGAGGGATCACGATGTGAAGCTGTTAAAGATGTCACTTACACTATCAACAAAATCCCTACGTACAACTCAGCAGAAAGAAACCTGACTCTCGCTGATTTACTGGCAAATTGGCGAAAGCCTAGCGCAAGAGTTACCGTTACTGTTGAAGTATAATCTTAACAATAATTCAATTACTTAAACGTATTAGTTTCCTTATCTTATTTTTAAGTATTTCTAAAGTTTTCGTAGGCACAGGAAGAACTCCCGGAGTAATTGTAATGTAAATTCTACCTATTTTATGAATGAAAAATATTCGTTTCACATACGGGGTGTAAACAGACCCTTCACGAAGCCGTCAACCAAGCATTCTGGACATCATACTAAGTAACTTTACGCAAAATTTTTTGCTGGGAAACGATTTTTTTTTTTTGGGGTGAAAAATCACGTTTTACGGTAGAACTCAATGTAACGCACTCAGAACATTGTGCTGATGGATGGATTGAATAGTACGGGGGTCGTGGAGGTGTTTAAAGTAAAAATCTTACTTTAAAAACATGTTTTTTTTTTTTAACTTGTGAATAAGTTGACCCCCAATATCTCCGTAACTAGAAGGTTCCCCAGGTATGGTCTAGAACAAAAAAATGATCGCATTGACGGGGAGAACAAGTGCGTTTCGGCTTCGTTAAGGGTCTTTTTACACCCTTTATTGATGCTTGTTTACGTGACACATGTGAGCTTTTCATTATATTCTACAAATATAATTGGGAACAGAAATGACAATGGTTGGTTTTTTCAATTTATTATTAAATCTTTTTATTTTAAGACTGTATTCTTTTTCTACTATAGATAATAATTGTGCTGATCGTCGATGTATCAGATGTATGAAACTATGAATATGATTGGTTGACGTAACGTTTAGATCGCAAGTTCGTGCTAGGGTCTCCACTCTCCCTCCAGTCATCTTTCAGTTATTTTTACTCTTTCGTTTTATTCTTTAATAAAAAACAATTAATTTACTTGAATGGTGTTTTATTTACATACTGCTCAGAATTGTATTTGCGTTTGCCGTCGGGCAGGCCAGCTACCTGGTCGGGGTCGCTGGCTGGCTGGGCCTATTGGCCCGGGCCTTGTTGGCCTAGCCAGAAATCTGGGCCTGGCTACTTGGATGTGAAAACAACAGAGGCAATACATCCATCATCCATCATTCAGCATAATTTGGAGAGATATGTATGATGTGTCCCATCGTTTGTGGGGCAACACCACAATTACACTCCAGGATAGAGTCAGCTATGAATCTTCACCTAAACATGTGATAATTTTTTGTTAGTCGGTAAGTAGGTACATAACTTCGTAACAGCTTCAACACTACTTTAACTACAAACATTTGGTAGATATTGGTTACTAAGCTGCTAACTTTATTGTACGGGAAAAGTGGAGATCTAATACTTCGAATTTTAGATTGAAACTACTAGCGCCATCTATGAATGCATATAAAAACCGTACCAACAATCTTGCCTTTGTTGATAATACTACCAGGCCCTGCAGTCTCGACATTAGATAACGACAAAAATCGGTCGTTAAGTGTAATCGATGTCAAATTTCTTTTGTAGATTTTCAACCTTATCCTTTCGAAATAAAGTAGAAAATCCATTAAAGGAATTTGACAACGATATGACTTTTTTTTTTTTTTTTTTTTTTTTTTTTTTTTACCTGCTGGTCTACAGAATAAAAATCGTACTGACCAAGCCAGGTCGAGCCGACCGCGACACACGAATACAAATAACTGAATAGTAAACTAACAGATGTCGCTTTTATACATTAAATGTGTAATGTGGTGAAGTGCAATAATTGCAGGCACATTATAATGATTCTCAAGTTTATTCATATTTTAGAGAAAGTCAAGATCACTCTGTCTGAACTAGGAATCGAACCCAAGAGACCTTATTACTCTCAGCAGCTGCACTTGGGATCATCAGACCAAGTCACCAAATCATTTTGTCGACTTCTTTGCGTAGTCGACGTCGCGTCGGCTGTAAACTTTAGCCATTTTAAAATAATATGCTTTATAGCACAGCTGCTTTATACTGTTATCAGTATGGTTAACGTGGTATGGACGAGTGATGCCGAGGAATGAGGAAAATGTAGTAGGGAAAATGTTAAGTATGAATGAAGGTGGCTATAAGAGTAGAGGAAGACCAAAGAAACGATGGATGGACTGTGGGAAGGATGATATGGCTAGAAAGGAGGTGACTGGTGCGATGTCGAGTAATAGAGAAGTATGGAAGAAGAAGTCGCTCGATTCGTAATTGTTATCCATCGGGAATCCGATCCGCTAGAACGTGGGTGCAACGAGCTATAGTTAGCTGTTGCGCATCTGTTTACTTGTATATGCATTATGAGATGCGCAGACAATCGTAACGCTTTTCTTTTCATTCACATGCCCCCTCCTTTAAATAACACTGCACGAAATAATTTCCTTTTAAAAGTAAAAGATAGGGACATACCAGACATACACATCATAATGAAAAGCTGCGAACATGTTCTGACCACGGCACATCCTGATGGTGCCAGTCCATGAGCCCACCACAGCAGAAGTAACAAGCTGATAACATCATCATAACATGGACCCATCTAGTTTCCAGATAGTTAAACTTAAAAATTCTGTCTCAAACCACCCAGCAATATATTATTATTATTATCTACCGTTCACAGCAGCGTTCAAATAAAACAGTGAAGAAATCGTATGCATGCATCCAATAATAGTAGATTATACAATAAGTGAAAAAAGGCAATTTAATTCGAGGTACTAAGTTGGATTCCGAGAGCAGCGAAGGATTCTACAGTAGAAATCCCGAAGTATCAGCTCATAATGTCAACTTCGCAAAATGACGACCGATCGCAAAATGTACACTTCTCAAAGAGTGTTGCAAGGGATTTTAAAGTAGAATCCTGAGCGGAGCGAGGGATACAAGAATTTCCTCCGTGCCTAGGAAAGTACGTAAAGCCGTCGGGTCGGCTGTCATTTGTAGTTCTTTGACAGTCGGTTACAGGAGGTCAGTGGCCCGAGGCCGAAAGTCTGACAACCAGTCAGTCTTAACAAGAGGGACCGTATTGCCCACCCAGTACTAACTGGGTTGTGTTCTAGGCCAGTTACGCTGTCGCTCCATGTAAAATACTGATATTCACAGCTGCATCCGATTAGACTGGAAGCCGACGCCATTAAAGTTGGGATAAGTCTAGGCAGATGAGTATTTGCAACATTTTATTAAACATAGTATAATCGGTAATATAATAGGAGAACAAAGGATTAAATATAAACATTAATTTATAGTGAAATTAGAACAATTTTCGAAATTCAGTGTTATGTTCTTCTCAGTACGTTTTATTTATTTTCTGTTGATAATTCGTCCTTGTTCCAAATTCAAAAAGTCTTTATTCACTCAGTGAGTAAAAGAGCGTTTTATTCACTGTTATCGATGAATAAAATGCCCTTTTTCGAGTGGCAATGGTAAAAATTCATCAACTTTCATAAACTTAGGTACATCAAGCAGCGGCCCCATCTACAACTCTTAAGTCGGGGCTGTTACCTGTTACGACTAGGCCACCAGTACTCTTATAAATACATACAACTTCCTTTTTAGAATTTCATCTCAGGTATCCGCGACGGTGTGGCGCCGTTTACTAAATTAGGAAAGGAAGGAATTTGATTCCATGTGTAAGCCGCAATAAATCAATTTCAACTCTACGTACCGAGTACATAGAATTTATTTGGTAGCTAGCTTTTCTCATTTCTATACGGAATAAAATTGAATTTTAATAACACGTTGCTAGTTCTTATACATCGTGACTTTTTAGTCGTCTTACAAACTAAGCGACTACACGCTAAGGGCACCTCATGTGGGGTACGAGCCTCGGCTTAGGGCGTCGCTGGGGGAAGACTGCAAATGGACAGGTTGGATCTGAGTAAGTTTTTGTTTGGACAAACCCTGGCCCTTACCACGCTTTCGGTCTGAGTAACAGTACTCGCTACGCTATTGTTTATTTGAAACCATAAAAGATACTTACATTTATTGCGAGTAACAATGGCCGCACCAACTGTTACTAGAAACTATTACAAAGTATGCATATTTTTATCAATGGCTGCAGAATTGCAGACAATACCATTCTTTATACTATTACTAGCAAACATTTAAAGAAATAATAAAACAGATAATGAATTTTACGACGAACCTCGGCAATAAACAAATACAAAAATTTGCAAAACTCCAAAGAAATTCTAACATCTGGCTAACTTTCTAAAATGGTTATTATTTAAATGGTACACTAGTTCTTCCCAAAGATAAAATAACACGTGCCTAAAACTTAATACTACAGGATGTAAAAGGACCCTTCACGAAGCCGTCAACCAAGCATTCTGTATATCAAACTAAGTAACTCTACGCAAAAGTTATAGCTGGGAAACGACTTTTTTTTTTTGGGTGAAAAATCAAGTTTTACGGTTAAACTCAATGTTACGCACTCAAAAGTTAGTGCTGATGGTTGCTTGGAATAGTAAACGGGTCATGGAGTTAATTAAAGTAAAGTTAAAACCTTAAAAAGGGGTTTTTTTTTAAACTCGTGAAAAAATTGGAACTTTGACCTCCAATATCTCCGTAACTAGGTTCCCAGGTATGGTTCAGAACAAAATAATGACCGCAATGACGGGGATAACAAGTGCCTTTCGGCTTCGTTAAGGATCTTTTTACACATCACTATAAATAATTGTCGATGTCCCGCACAAAAGGTAAGAAACAAACTTCCTTTCGCATTTATAATATTAGTAAGGAAGTAAGGATGTACAATATTTAGAAACAGTATTCACACAAAATTTTGGCAATATGATTCATAATCTAGGTGGTGACATGGGCGTATCCACGGTGGGGCCCCACCCTGCTCTCTGACCCGAAGCTGGGAATTTTTTGGCAAAATTAAATATTGGGTACTTTAACATTTTTCACATGAAATAAAAACTTGGTTAAGGTCAACAAAGACAGAAAACCGTCTTGTCGGCCTCTGTATGATGAGTGTTCATAGAAAGAGGGCTCTGGAAGCACAACATACATTTGAAAAGGGCATTTTAGCTAGATTTAGACAGAACCCTCGCAGGTTATTACTGAAATGGTGTAGTACAGTCAATAAAACGTATCAATCAGTAAATAAAAAGCATTTTTATTTGCCTATTTTTAATTTATTGACTTCTGCCCAACCCCTTAAAAATGCTGGGTACGCCCATGGATTGTGAACTTGACAAGAATAATAAGAGCCCCAATTTGTCAGTAGGGTACAGAACCCTGGAAAGAATGATCATGTATACAATACATGGTTGTACAGTCTCTTAACTGATTTATTAATCATATTTATGCCTAAGGACAAGTATAACTGTAACTACTCGTATAAATTGTATTGTGGCGTATTTCCTACTTGAATTGCCAATTAAGGTTATTCTTATGTGATTGTCACTTATGACAGTTATGGCACAGCTGTGTGACACAGAATACATAATAGTACAAGTACAGAAGATTCACTTCGCAATGTTATTTAAATTAAAAAAGGATTCACTTGGCAAAATTATTAAATTAAATAAATAAAGGTTAACCCTTATTGCAGGTTAATCAGCCTGTAAAAATCGATTCACGAACAGAGTTCTTTTTAGGGTTCCGTATCCGAATGGCAAAAAACGGAATCTTTATAGATTCGTCATGTCTGTCTGTCTGGCTTTCTGTCCGTCCGTATGTCACAGCTTATTTATTCCGAAACTATTAGGACTACACAGTTGAAACTTGGTAGGTAGATGTATTCTACGAACCGCTTTACGATTTTTATACAAAAATAGGTCTTTAAAAATGACATTGAGGTTTCTTAAACCATTTTATTTTTCAAACTCAATCTTTTGAAAGATACACACTTCCAAAGTGGTAAAATGTGTGTGTCCCCCTTTAATTTCTAAAGTATAAAGAGGAAAATTTTGAAAAAATTTAGGATTGTAGAACGTAAAAAACCTTTCAACGATAATTGGTTTGAATAAGATTTGATGTTTAGTTTTTGAGATATGGGACTTTTTCATCAAACTGTAGTTACTGCTACAGTTTGATTTGTTTTTCATTAACATACAATGAAAAATAAATTTAGTTTTGCTGTTGAATGTAATACAATTCAACATATGAATGAGCTGTCAAAATATTTTTTATTATATTGTTTGGTGCTACGGAACCCTGTGTGCGTGTGAGTACGAATGGCACTTGGCCGTATTTTGTACATAAAAAAACAATCTTACTATAAAAATCATGTTTGTATAGTTGTCCTTCATACGATCATAAACCATTGATCCTATTGTGATGAGACTGTTAGGTTATTCTTGTAAGCCTGCGAAAGTTCCTGGCCCAAAAAATCTACAGGTATACAAACGTGGCACTCATGACTATACATTGTAACCCATATAACGGATATAGGTAATGCCATTCCCAAACGTAGGACAATGTCACAAAACATGATATCTAGATCACAACGATAATGGCTGACGGACTTCCGGTCACGATACAACTACTTCCGGCTCCACTTCCCTATTGATCCGAGATTTCCGAGAACCGAGAAACTGGCTATTAAGTAACTAAAATAAAATAAAAGCTGCGACAAGTTCTTTGTGAAGGACATTACGATTATTACGAACCTATTAGGACTTTTCAATATTCGATGCTCGTGGCAAAATACATAGTATAAATTGTCCCGTCATGTAGAAAGAACGCTGACCGAAAGTGGAGGGGATGTGTTTGCGCACGTTATACAGTCGAGTCCTAAAGTACTAAGCTATTGTTTTATAATATAAGCATAATTGTTTCATTGTAGAATCGTAATAGGTACTTTACTAGCTACTTAGTACTTTGGAAAAGGCTAGACAACAAAAATTGAGAAAGTTTATTTGGGCGGTCAGCGGTCAGTTTTACGTGACGCGAACTGTAACACCGAACTAAACATCAAATCTTATTAAAAACCAATTTAGGTTGAAATTTTTTTTACGTTACAATCCTACATTTTTTCAGAATTTTCCTCCTCTTACTTTAGAAATTAGAGGGGGGGGGCACACATCTTACCACTTTGGAAGTGTCTATCTTTCAAACGATTGACTTTGAGACAAAATGGTATTAGAAACCTTAATGTCATTTTTAAAGACCTATTTCTAAATACCCCGCACGTAGGTATAAGGTGTGTGAAAAAAAAAATAGTTTCAGTTCGATGGAAATAAGCAATAAAAATAAATTAATTAATCAGGACTAAACATTTTGTAAATTTTATGCGCTCACCAAATTGCGTAGGTAACAGTTTGTCGGCGGGATTAGCGCTTGTCTAATACATTTGGTTCAAATAGTAATAATAAAAGTAAAAGTAGCAAATATTGTGATAGCGCGAGCCGCCGCCGGCACACGCGCCGGTCAGTGTATGAGAAGCCCCCTTGATCTTTTATTTTTTATAAAAATCGTAAAGCGGTTCGCAGAATACATCTACCTACCAAGTGTCAATTGTGTAGTCCTAATAGTTTCGGAATAAATAAGCTGTGACATACGAACGGACGGACAGACAGACATGACAAATCTGTAATGGTTTCGTTTTTTGCTATTCGGCTACGGAACCCTAAAAAGAACTGTTCGTGAACCGGTTTTTACAGGCTGATTAACCTACAATAAGGGTTAACCTTTATTTATTTAATTTAATAATTTTACGAAGTTAATCCTTATTTATTTATTAAATAACTTTGCGAAGTGAATCTTCTGTGCCTTGTACAATTATGTATGCTGTGTCATAACTGTCATAACTTCATAAGTGAAAATCACATCAGAATAACTTAATTGACAATTCAAGTAGGATTTCTTGCTCACACAATCTATCCATAGTTTCTTTGGTCTTCCGCTCTCTTTACATCCATCACATTCAACACTCTTTTAGTCACATGTAATTCATTTCATCCCTTCTCATCAAACCATATTCATAACTCTTTTAGTTACATGCATTTTCTCTTTTTAGAGTTCTGTAGCCAAATGACGAAAAACGAAACCCTTAAAATTTCGTCATGTTTCTGAGCGTTCGTCTACGCACAATGTCCGTCTTGATTGAAATAGATTTAACCTTATCCATCAACTTAATTGGTTACGGAAATATGAAAAAATAAATAATTAATAATACTTGCTATTATAACTTATAATAGTTCTACCTTATCTACAGTAATGTTTATGACAAACGTAGCTATTGAAACAATAACGTTACTAAACTTTTTCAATGCTCCACAAAAAAATAACCTACTTCCCAAATAAAACTAAAAATAAATGCTAAATAACTTTACTTTCGGAAATCGGCGACTTTTGTTTGTTTCATTGACTTTTTTTTAACCAACTTCCGAAAGTAGTGATTTTCCAGTTTTATATTGATTTTTTTTGAAAGTCTGTTATTTTTTTTTTGCAAAAAAGTTTTTATTTTGTCATTTTCAATCACACAAATCCTTGTCAAGTTTTTTTTCTTTTAGTTTCCCGTACTGTCCCACTGCTGGGCAAAGGCCTCCCCAATTCCTTCCGTGTGGTCTTTTCTTGTGCCACCTCGATCCAGCCCTCGCGGTAAGCGCAGGCCGTCTCGCCACCTCTTTCAAGTAACAATTTAAAATTTAAACTTCTAAATTGTAACTAGAAGTTATTAGCACATCATCCACATAAACGAAGAAGAAAAAATGCATATCTACATAAATAATAAATATGCATAAATAATATGCATACTTAGAGGATAATTCATACAGTACCGTAGCAAAGTTAATAAAAATGTGGGACCACCGCGCGAACTTCCTCTTATAAATAAAAAAGAATCACAGTAAACACGGAGAAATTGGTGAACATGCATAAAAAAAAAATGCTGTTGGAATACATAACCTCCTCCTTTTGTAGAAGTCGGTTAAAAGTATTTTGCAATGAGATATTTTGCCTTGATATTTTTTTTGCTAACATTTGTCCATTTGTTTCATAGTAACATTCACTTACTTCCGCTTATTAACTTTAAACAATATGAATCCGTTTTATGTTATTTTAATTGGTGACCATCAATATGACCTAGTTACCAGTATAACAATGTTTAGCAAGATTAGATTACGATTAGGCCATGCTAAAATGTGAACATAGGTAACTCAAGAACACCATTTTTTCACCGAGAAAGTTAATTAAGTAAATAATTATTTGCAGTTAATTCAATTTACCTAATAAGTATGTACCAATAATGTTTTTGTCTAAGAATTTTATTAAGTTCTGACACGACACTGTAATCAACCGATATACCATAAAATCGATTAAAATACCTACACATTTACTTATCAAATCCAGTTTTTTTTCCAAGCGCAAAGACTAGACTTTTTATTTGACAAACCCACCCTCCTTGTCTCTGATAAGACCGCTCACTAGCATGCGCAATTTTTTCAATGGACCTATTTAGATTCCGTTTCGTGTACGCGGCAAAACCGAACCGGCGTTTTGCTTTAGTTTCTCAATAGCCACAGACGGAGGCGGTCGCGAGTGCCGCGCGCGCCCTCTACCTCCAGTGAAACTCGTACAACGTATTGCAAACTAAATGTGCATTTAACTGTACGGATCTGTTCTGTATTTATGAAATAAAATGTGTAGAACGCAGTGTGTGCTGGCTTTGGTAGCACTGTCCGTGGGGTTGGCGCACTCCTGGGGTAAGTTAAACGGCATAATCAGCTGATCGGGCATTAACACGTGCTATTTTATATTTTACAGCGTTATATAACATGTTGAGGTTCATTCCGTTAACAGAGTGATGTTATACGTGAAGGTTATTTATTGTGTACGGAATATTTGTGTCAAAAATTCTAGCCACGAGTATGTCGATAAAGGTGTATCTCGCTTGGCACCGGGCGCCATTGCACGGCGGCCCTCAGTCACGTAGGCCACTTTTAGCGTACAGCGAGAACCCTGCCGTGTAAAGATGCTCTTCGGAGCGTCGCAATACTTCGGTGGGGAAGACATTTAGATTTCGCCGTATTACATTGCTGAAATTTGGAAGTAAATGATAAGAATTAGCTGCTAAACATACACTGAACGCTTACGTAGTATTAAACGTTGTATTTTAGTCTATTGAGGTTACATTGTCAGATGAAACTCGTTAAATAAAATAAATTAGCTTAGATAGTCATATAAATTAATTTTCTGGCATTGTAATAGAATTGGAATTTCTACGTTACACCTTTTACATAATAATTAACTTTAGTTAGGTACATAGTAAGTTTAGCGTCTTAAAGGGTACTCAAAGTACCTAGCTTACAGGCGAAATATGAATTATATAATAGTAATGTAGTAATATGACAACGAAGTAAAGCGAGGGCGATTGTAGGACGTCGCGGGCGGGCGGGAAATCTACCAAACAAACGTTGGGCGGGCGGGCTTTTGAGGTGACTTTTGTGCACAGCTAACCGGATAACCCCCTCTTTTGACGTCACATTTGTTATCAATTCTCTTCTAACGGTACATTTGAGATTTTCGTGAGCCATATTCGAAATTGATTAAAATAACAGATTTTTCCGTCAATATTGATCCTTACTTATTATTATTATTTCTTGTCTAAAAAACTAACACTTACGAATATAGGTACTTATGTGTATTTCTTCCGAGAAACTTCAATCTTATGGTAAATCAGATAAATAGGAAGTGATAATATTGATAGAATAAATATTTACGTTATGACTCTAATAACATTATTTGCACTCTTACACAATAATATATACTAAACAGTAAACATAATATAATTATGGACAACGTAGCCAAATATGGTTCTGAAAGCACAGAGTATCATCATCATCATCATATATGTATATTGGTATTTAATAAACA
The DNA here is from genome assembly GCA_905220335.1 of Noctua pronuba. Classification (NCBI taxonomy): domain Eukaryota; kingdom Metazoa; phylum Arthropoda; class Insecta; order Lepidoptera; family Noctuidae; genus Noctua; species Noctua pronuba. Next base: position 12,703,696 of record LR999908.1, read on the forward strand.
AACTAGACAAAGAAGGACTTATTAAACATTATTATTTAAATACGATATTTATATGTATATTTCTACAGGAATGCAAACAACAGTTAACTCTGTAGAGAGAGTAAATAAAACGTTCGCGCCGCGCGCCGCGGTTTTCATCGACGGCGATTTCCTCAATCATGTTGATCATCGACAAAACAAATTCAGTCATTTTTTTTATTTTGATCGTACAGGATCTACATAAGGCAACATTAGCTCATTAGTGGCCACTTTAAATAGCCAGGGGCCCCTAAAATGCCCCTAAAATGGTCGCTTTAGCAGATTCATAATAGGATATATAATATAACAGCATAGTGCTTGCTTGCTAGTGATGTGCTTACCTGTAAGAGGTTGATACACTTGTCTGTGACTCTATTGAATGTATCTCGTATCTTTGAAGCAGTGTATTCAATTGTTGGTGAGCCAAATAAATAAATAACCAAAACATCACGCCTGTAATCCCCGAAGGGTTAGGCAGCGGTGTAGCTAATAGTACACCCACATTTCGCGAGTTATGTTTTAGTCCCATATAAAAGGGGGCGAGCCTATTGCCATCGACTGGGCGCAAATCCAGACTCCGTGGCTGCTACTGAGAAATTCCTGATAGAAAAACCCAATAACACTTTGCGCGACCCGGGAATCGAACCCAGAATCCCATGCTAGCTGCGGGACTGTTCGAAAGAGATACCGCGGCCCTAGAACACAAAGGGCATAGAAGGAACATGGATGGGTTTTAGTCAGTAAAAGTCTGACACTCCCTCCCACTCCACCAAGGGGAAAAAAAAGGACCCCACGCTCAGCAGTCGTGCTTGCGACCATTATAATATAAATTACCTTACAATTCGTAGAATAGTCACAAAGTGACAATTTATAATATTAACTGCGTCTGTGACCATTTTAAGAATATTAAACTTAAATCATAATAAGTATAATTATCCTATTATGATTCTTCTAAACCGGCTATTTTAGGACCCCAGGTGTGCCTTTTTAAAATAAAAATTATTTGCGTACTCAGTTACCGTAACTGATTACTGGTATAATAATGTATTACAAAAGCATTGACCCAAGTGTCAGCACTTACGCAAAACGTGGTAGATAGGTACAGTATGTACAACGACGGCATAATGGATACAGTAATTAAAAAATGTAAAATACACGTGGCAGTGGAAAAAAACGATTTGACAATAAACATCTATGGTATGTTTTCTAGAATATTTAAAACAATCACTATTTTCGAGACGCGAGGGACCAGCGGTGGAGACACTTGGGGGAGGCCTATGTCAAGCAGTGGACGTGTTTCGGCTGAATTGGTGATGATGATCACAATTTTCTAGTGACCCTATCGTTCTAAGAACTAAGCAGACACTAGAACTATGTTGTTCAGGTTTTATTAACCAACTTCTAAAAAAGGAGGAGGTCATGTATTCCACCAGCATCTTTTTTTTCATCTACACCGGTTACCCCGTGGTGACTGGTCCTTATTGCTGGACTGATGGAAAAAATCTTGCACAGTTAGAAAAGGTCTAACACCGAAAGAATTTTTGAAATCGGATGATGAATTTTGGAGATTACCTCCTAAAGAATATAAAATAGTTTATTGTCACAAGTGGCATAATCAGTACATTTAAACAAGACCCTGCCTATTAGCTATTAGGAGTCTCCGCCTACATCTACCAAACTTACACATTTCGCCCCTTTAATAGGTATTAGCGTTGATGTGTATTTGTGTAATGATGGCAGCACAGCACCTAATATTATTTACAGACGCCAGCACATCAAGCTATACAATCTGTCTAATTTCTTTAATAGATTTTCAACTTTATCGCTAGAGCATTGGGTTCAAGGTTGATTGGAAAATTTAGACAGTTTCGGGTTGCTCTTTTTCATTTCTAAAGAACTTAGAATAAGAGCAATATTACGAAAACATCGAATGCCGTCGTTTTTGCTTGCGATCAAAAATAGACCGTATATCTGAAGTCATTACGGCTATTTTTTAAGTAACATACTATAAAATCTCATATCCTCGAGCACTGTTAATAGTTGATTACTTGTTTCCTTAAATTAATGAGTAAAAATCGATACAAAATGATTAAGTGTTATTTAAATACGTTTAGCGTAATTAAATGCTTGTTTAGTAATTACAGATCAATGGATTCGATCTTTGTACTACATATTACAGCTACATGTTGTGTTGGCCGTTATGTAATACTTTACGACTAATTGAAAGATGGGAATTAACTTTTAGCTTTAAAAATAAATTCATTAAATTATAAAAATCATTAAGTCCGCCTTTGTACACATTTTTTGCATATTTAAGGTGAGTATTAAATAAACAAAAAAATATGAAAAATATAAATAAAAAAACTCTTTCTTATTTTTTGATAAATATAAATACCTATAGATAATAACACGTGCATTTTAGATTTAGATACAAAAACACTTAAACGATTTTAATAAAAGAAACTGAACAACTAACGAAATAAAAGTACTACCACTAATAATTGTTCTCGTTGAATCGGTATTAAAAGATGGCAATGTTTGCAACCTAATGTATAAAAAAACGAATAGGATGCCCCCTTGCCGACCGGTACAGTAATAAGCATCCCCTAGCAACCTTGGATAACAAAATTCACCCTTTAACAGTTACATCAAGCTAGGGTTACCACCTTCCGGCCTTTTATCGGGACTTTTCAAAATTCAAAATAATAAATTCGAGAAATGTCGGTTCTGCTCGTATGCAATCTATAAAATTCATTTTTTATTCGTGTATATCTTCGCCCATAACGATACGTGTGTGACGTTTGCTGGCGAACTGAGGGGATACAATTGGTTTTTCTTTTTTCTTTAATGAAAAGAAAAACAAATATTATGTCGCTTCTATAGGACCTCATAATGACTATTTCAATAATATTTCGGGACGGATGTTTAATAAAGCTGAGAATGGTTTCTACTTTAGTATATTTTCTAACAATAACAGTCTACCTAATGAATACTCGTTTTCATTTAAAAAATAGCAAACGATCCTTAATTTAAGTAATGTTTTCAAGATTTAGGGCCTGCAGCAGAATGAACTTAAGCGGGAAAACGATTTATAAAATTACAGTTAATTCACTGCATGCAACGTGATTACTGATTTCACTAGCAGATATTTAATAGTAATAATTATTTTATGTTGTATCAAGACGATATCAATATCATTTTATATGTAAGTTATAACATAGTAAATGTATTAGTATTGGGTGCAGAATGGCAAGCAAAAATCCAAACACACAAATCATTAGATGACCCTCATCGAACTTAGGCCTTGCGAGTTGCGAGAGGGTCCACATTGAGAAGAGCTCCCGCGTGAAACAATAGATATGATTTTCAGTATGATCGAGCGAGATGCTATTTAAAAAAACAGAAACGTGAGCAGTAGGACGAATCTCACGTTTAAATTCTTGGAAAAAATCACACGTGACTTTTATGCTTAAACCTCAAAATAAGAATGTCTAATTAAATTAACCGGTAGGTGTATAGGTAAAATGATTAAATTTATTTAATCGTACTCGAAGTAATACGCGCTAATTGGACGTGGAGTTGGGAACACCACCCCGATATACAATACAATATAAAATAACCTTACAGTTAACATTGAAACAAAATTATTTACCCTTTGTTGTAAACGTTATTTATTAAAACGTAGTAAAAAGTTTTGCCAATTACGCGAATTATGTCAGGTTCACTAAACGTGACGGTTCGCAAACGGAACCTTGCGATTTTGTTCAAGGAGACTTCACTAACTGATGCTTGTGCAATCAGTTCAATTTTAACTACAGTTAAGTATATCGGCCATGTGAAGATCTTGACCGTTAATGGAGCCTACACACCAAAGCCGCATGTCGGCAACTTTCGTATGCGTTCAATTGTCTTGTCGCCGACAGACAGACGCCACGACACAGCGCCCACGACTAAGATTTGTATGAAAAATTAGGCGAGATGCGGAATCGTCTTATGAAACCGTTTTCATTACTCATTTGCTGCTACTGCTGCTGTTTACTGCTACTTTTTGATAAATTTTGCCTTCAGACGTTTCACTGCCACTGAAACATGTCGAATGATAGACAAGTGAAACGTCTCATAACAGCTTTTCGCTGCTTAGGAGTCCATGGAAAAAATACATGTATTTATTTATTAATGTATAAGATAGTCTAACTCAAGGTCATCCCAATGTAAACAAGTCCTTTAGAAATAAATTGGTACTTGAGATAAATAATTAAGTATACACTTAAAATAATCGTTTCGAGTGTCTTTTGCTTTTATTTCATAATAGGCAACACATATATTTTAATCCCACATGGTAGGAAGTAATGTTATCAATCCTTATCAAAGATATTATAGTTGTGTATTATTCATCTATTTAGACTCTAATCTAGCTAAAGTTGCCTCTTATATCGTATCAATATAATTTCTATATTTAAAAATTATTAAGATTTTTTTTTACTAGCCTTTTGCCATGAATATAATAAAATCTTAATCATGAAAAAAGCCTTAAGCATAAAATTTGAAAGAGTTCGGATATTACTTCTAATATTTCGGACCTGGTTTAACTTTAAAAAAACTGTATTAGAAAAGTCCGTATGGATAAAAAGCCGGACATGTCCGGACAAATCCGGATGTATACTAACCCTAATCCAGCGCAAATTCGCGGCCTTAGGGTGCTCGCGCACTATGACTTGTCGCAAGCCAAGCCGCTATGTTGAACAGAACTGATCGGACGCCCGGTAGTGCGACCAAACTTTCATCCTGGTCGAGAAACTGCGACCAAAAGTCGGCGTCGTGGCTGTTAATGTGCAAGCTCCCTTATTCCTTGTCTAAATAATAATAGGAACCCCTGTGCTAAGCTTGCTGCTTGTGCCTGTGCTTTTGGACTCGACGTTGACGAGCGAATCAGTCTGACAATCAGTGAGTGAGTAAAGTAAAGCAATGTATTACGAATTTCCTTCAAAATTCTTTGGATTGTGATAGACTGAATTGGGGTGTAAGGGCGCGTTCCCACTATGTCGTGACGACAGGTTATCGTGTCGTTGAAAGCGTCGTGGCTTGTGTATTTAAGTGGAGGTGTTCACATATACGACGACACGATTAACTGTCGTCCGCGACTTTTGCCAACTAAAAACCAACGATAAATTAATTGTCACGATATAGTGGGAACGCGCCCTGGTTTTCTGGGTAATTACAAATAACATGTGTTCGCTCATATTTTTAACAACTACAATCGTGCTACTACAGTACTTTCAAAAGTTATTAAGCCCTGTGAAGTTGGGACTGTGACTATAGCTTCGTTTTCTTTGTTTTTCTGACATTTAAAAGTGCGTGCAATGGTCTAATTGAAATAAATGCTTTGAGGTTGAGTTTTCTATCACAATCATCCTTGTTTTGAAACACATGTTTTGTTGCGACAGAACTACAACAACGTTATTTGGAATATTACTATTTTATTTATTTACATGTTTAAAAAACATGATAAGGAAACCAGTTTCTGAACTAGTTAGGTGCAAATTTTGTTCATTGCCAGGCGTGTCGTTGAACTCGCGACATTATTTTGCTCCATATGCATGTATGTAGTTACTCGATATACCTATAATATATGTAAGTACTTACAACCGGCTACTGACACAATGAAATAGAAATTCTCACTTCCTTGCCTAAATTTTAATGTATAATGTAAAATAAACAAATTCTTAGCAATATGATCAGTACCTACCTGAGTCGATCAAGCAATTAATAATATGTTAAGCATCATAAAGTTAATTTTTACTCACAGACTAGATGAAAATTACAACATGACATGCGCATTGATGTAGGAAAAGAAATGTGTTTGAAAATTGTCTAACAATTTTATTCATTTTTACACTATACAAGTATACATACGTACACACGGCGGCATATGAAACAGTATATTTCCAGTATAACTTGGCCTCGCTTTGTATAAATTTCCAATACAATGAGAGATCCGCATAAACTGGTTTTATACAGCTTGATTGGCCGTCGTGCGTACAATTATGCATGGCATTTCTATTTTCTTTTCTTTGATTCACTTGTGGAATATAATTATGTCTTCTTAGATTTTATTGAATACAGGTTACAGCCGAAATTTTCCGAAGTTACCCGAACGCTACACATTTGAATGTGGACCTGTATATTTACGCAAATCGAGTGGCGGTCACGCACGACATTCGACATTCGTTACAAAAAAAAATTGGCACAAGAACAGACTTGACCGATTATTGTGCGACTTTTCTGAGATAATGGTAAACATTAAGGCTAAGCACGCACTGTGAAATTGAAACGACGCGATTTTTAAAATGCGAAATGAAATCGCAAACGATTTCTATTCGTAGTGCGCTGACTCTCGTACAGTGGTCAGTGTGGTCACCGTATGAGAGTTCAGTTTGGCGATTATTTGAGTCACAAGTAAATAAATAAAGTCATTTATAATCTTATTTTTTTAATATGTCGTTGGTCTCGAGTTCACGACACATGTTTGTATGTATGTTTGTTTTTTTAGGTCAAATCTTGAAACTGAATTTAAAACAGTTAAATCCAACCGATTGAGCTGAAATTTTGCATACACGTTTAGTTTATTAGATGACAATGCATGGTTAGCTAAGTGACGTCATTCTAAATCCAATACAGCTTGCAATTTTTTTTTAAATGATCTGCCACCTATATTTAAAAGCTTGTTTTTTTGTAGCTTGTTTTAAGAAAAACCGTCGAACACCGTCGATCAATGTGTCGTCACCCTTATCCACAATGAATGAATTTTGCAGTGCGCGCTAACTAGAACTAAACTCAAATATAATGCACCGGCCGTGCCCCAGTTCTAAGTTAATGATTTCTGATCACAATAAAAGTTAAAGGTTGTAGACAGTTGTTGGGCAATTAAATACGGATTTCTTAAATCAGGACGCCTTGCGTGCCTTCGAAGTTTCTCGGCCATCGATGTCACAATAATGTACTAATTATACCTACTCCTCATTGATGAGCGGCGTTTACTGGAAAAATTTGATTATCTTTCCAGTCCGTGTATTAATCGTTGGAAATATTAAGATTCTGAAACGAATCCGAATGATTGGAAAATATTGATGAGGAATGAAATATTAATAAAATATGTATTTAATTAATATTATTTCGCCCATCTTTTCAGATGGGCAATTTATTATTGAAAATGCAAAAAAATACCTAATTTTGTAAATTATAATACATATTGTTACGTAAGTTAAAGCAACATTATTAAAGACAACTTCAAATCTTTAAATAATATTGTATTATTACCTATACTTAGTTCGATTTGTTTAATTGTTTAATTTAATTACACATTAAAATTAATGCGTGATATACGTTCTACCTAATACAAATTATATAGAGTACTTACTTTGGGTCTTACTTGAGTACCTACTGTTACTAACAAAAGTGTTACGTTTTGTTATTTTTACATAAACATTTAAAGAAATGTGGAACTTTGAACACTGAAATGAGGTAACCACCGATTTCGTGAAATTGAGATTTTGCAAAATGTTTTCATACTTTTTATGTTTCCAAGCAAATTTTTGTGTAGATTCGCATTTATTTATATGTCATGTTCATTGCCTATCTTTTTGCGTCTGAATGAGCCTTTACAAATAACAATGATTGATTCATAAATAAACGTTTTATTACTACGTGTAATCACATGTTATCAGTACTTCCATAGTTAAGTTACTCACACCTACTATCGAGCAATTTATTTCTTATCACCGATGATAAGAGATAACAGTAGACATTTACTTTAAAAATGTGGGATAAATCGTTCCAAGGTTATAAACTTGTTCTTCTGAAGAGCTCTTGAAATGTGAAGGAAGTTAATGAAGTAGGTACAATTAATTATAATTAGGTAAAAGTGGAACATTGATTAGAATACACTTCCCGTCTGTAGTGGAATAATAATTTTATTACGGTTTGGTAAAATATAGCACGGATACTCCGTGCTATATTTTTCTTATTAAGTAAAACATAAAAATTTTGTAAAAAAAAAAATCGTACGGAGGTCTTTAAAGACTAACCTAACAATTAAATTATGTCTAAACTAATATTTATAATTTATAGAAATTATTATAAAAATATTACTGTCCTATTTGAATTAGGATTTTGTGAACAATTTCAAGGGTTTTTTTTGCACGGAAGCTTAATCCTATTTTTTTTATAAAAGTAAACAAGTTACTCCTGATAACATTAGCTTTCTGCCAGTAAAAGTCCCCTCAAAATCAGTCCAGCTGTTTCGGAGATTAGGCGAAACAAGCAGACAGACAAAAAAAATATAAATATAAGTACCGTATAATAATATACTTTAATATGCAGTCAGCAAAAAACTGTTATTTTGAAATTTCAAACAGACACTTTTTATTTATTTGTACCTATAGATTTGAAGGCCATTTTTCTTCATTTACTGTGTCAAATAAAACACTTTTTAATGTGGTTTCAGTGTAATAAATTTTGTGCACAATGGCAGTTTCAGAGAAGACCATTAGTACTATGACCTAGGCACCTAACTATCACTATTATCCCCTAGGTCAACAACTAATGCAATGTGACTTAGTAGCACTAGATCTTTGAACCTAGTGATAGTGATCCTGCCATGACTATCACTTCAATGTATCATGATGGGTAGAGACTTTCTTTGTGATGAAGAAGATTGATTTTTTCAAGGCTCATGTGTGTTGGTGGTTGGGTTTTAGGACCTCTAACTTAAGAATTGTTACTAAAAAATTATAATATTTCATAACTTGTAGGTATTATTATGTTGTCATTTTAAGTATTTTCAGTTTTACACACCCAGATTAGACTTGTCACGCAAGGTTACTCATTCACACTTTATCTGGTACAAAAATAAATAATCAGCTGGTTTTTAATAATTATTTTTTTTCTGAAATCTTTTTTCTGATAAGTAAGTACTTACTTATGATGGTGACTGTACTTTTTAGAATCTTGCCAACACACTATATATAATATTATGCGACTTAGTACATAATAGTAAAAGACTGTAACGTTTGCAGAGTTTAATTGTACTGTGCTCTACCTACCCACTGTTGCACGGTATGATAGTAATGAGACAGAACGGCGTCACGCGGCTAACAGCTGATAGGTCACAGGCTTTTATACGGCTGTTGTGTTATTGGGATAAAAGTGAACGACACGTATAAAAGAAATGTTTCTTTGGAAAAGTTGTTTGTTATCACGTGTTTAAGTATCGGTCACTAATTACCAGACACCCTATACATACATATGTATAGGGCCTACGACTTTTTACCCGAAGGCAGGAGGGTAATGTGTTTATCAGCTTATACTATGTATGTTTGTTCCTTAGTGGCGCTCTAGAGGAAATTCAATATGGCGGCAACCAGACGGCTATATACATATTGTGAAAAATAAAAAAATATAGTCGACGAACTAATTAAGTGGGGTATCATTGAATAGGTATTTAAAAATCATCTTTTGATTTCTCATATAATTTTTCATTTCGAATGCCATTTATAAAACGATTTAAAGTTGGTTCTTCGAAAAGAAATCTTTCACATTATTAAACTGAAAAGCAGGAAATAAAAAAAATAATATAAAAACTAAAAAACCGTAAAAAGCAAAAAACAAGCGCATTTCCCATTCCATGTTTTAATAATTTTATATTTCAACTAGCACTTGGCCTGCGACTTCGACCGCAAAAAATTTGATAGCTCGTCTAATATGCATGATATAAATATAATTTATATTATTCTATATTGCCTATAACCCAGACAAATAATGTAGCTTTCTACCCGAGAAGATTTGGATGAGTATTTCCGGAGATTACCCACGTACAAACTTACAAACAATTTTTACCTTTTTATAATATTATATAGATGGGTTCCGCCTGCTTCAAAATGCGCTTGTTTTTTGCTTTTCAGTCGAGTTTTTGAAAAGATAGGATTTGAACTTTTACGGACTCATGATAAATTGATAACCCATACTACTTATCATGGGGTTATTGTATTAATTTGTTGTTTAAAAAAATTGTTAATGAAAATAATATTGATAGTAGTGTGATAGTGCTCTATCGTAATTTGTAAACAAATATTATTTATTTGCGACATGTTTCTGATCACGTTAGCAGCTATATTATTGAACACTAAGGTCATGAATATCGTGGTTAATCTGTTTAACTTCTAATTAAATTGTGCGTACTTGTTATTAATTCATATTTGAGTAAATATCGGGTTTTCCCATCGGTATCTTCTTAATAGCTTAGACTAGTCCTCTAGGGTTTTATCTGTGGGTTAGACATTATATTTATTAATATTATAAAGAATTATTTATTTTTTGCACGCGACATTTTTGAATACCGTATCTAATTTGACATGTTCAAACGGATTTTCTATTTTAAACTGAACCTAAAAAAACATTGAGACATTAGGAATAATTAAAATTAATTAGTAAAAAGATGAATAAAAGAATTACAATAACAAGAATTACATTATTCTTCTTAGTTAGAAAATGCACAAATAGGAATACAAAAGAATACAGTGTAGTACAGTGGTATTTTTCTGTGATTAAAACCCTGTCAAAGGTCCTGAAAACTTAGTTTGTTAAAATCGTATTTGCGTGGTTTTCGTTTTGGAGAAGAATATTACATACATCCATCCATCCATCCATTCATCCATCGTCACAAACTATCTCATTATAATAGTAGTCAGATAAATTGAACAGAATGTTTTTTATACCTTTTCAAACAAAAAGTTATATTTTCCTAAATTGTTTCCTTCCTCTGACGTATCCTTATTGTTTATTTAGGTTTATGATTGTATCAGTCATTATACACTATTTATATAGGTTTGGTATATGTAGCGTATTTTACGAAATATTGTGTACATAATATTGCAAAATGTTACGTAAAATATATAAAATTAAAATACATATAAATAATAACATAAAAAACATTTAGCAATATTGTGTACATAATATTGCAAAATCTTACGTAAAATACATATAAATAAATAAATACTAGGTCGCGACGGGTCGCAGCGAAATTGTTTTTTTTTGTGATAAACTTGAAATAAATGTTTTTAAGTGATATAAATGGAGTGTTGATTGTTTTGGCGCACAAAACAGAATCGTTTTTTTTGTTTAACAAACAATTATTCTATTATTGATAATAAGTAATTATGTTTTATAACAATTTTAATACCAGTTTTTACGATATAACTAAAATTCTTTTGAAATAAAACAATGGCGATTATTATATAGCTAATTCTATACTGTAGTTTTACACAACCGAAAAAAACAAATAACCCTTATAAATAGAAACCGCAAGTATTTTTGCCATGCCTGTACTGCTTCATTTACTTACTTTAACTTATTTAAAATTACGTCTATAAATAATAAAATCTTTAAAATAATAGATAATTGAACCTATCTTAGTCAAGAAGTGACAATTTTTCATTTATTGTAACTATGTATTTATTTTAATATTGTGCTCAGAATGCTTGGTTGCCGACTTAGTGAAGGGTCCGTTTACACCTTGTAATAGACGCAGGTAAAATCATATTATTTAAAAGAAAACAAAAAAAGTTGTCATGTTTCACAAAAAGAACAATTTATTATGCTATTTTTAGGGTTCCATACACGAAGGGTAACCAAAGGCACCCTGTTACTAAGCGTCCATCCGTCCGTCTGTCTGTCAGCAGGCTGTATCTCATGATCCGTAATAGTTAGACAGTTGAAATTTTCACAGAATGTTGCCGCTATGACAACAAATAATAAAAATAAATCAAAAACTACAACTAACTTAAACCCCTACTACGATGGTGCGAAACCCTATACACGAGTCCGACTCGCATTTGGCCAGTTTTTTTTAATTAAAGTCTGTACCTAAATACTCTATTTCTTTGAAAAAAATTTAACATACCAACTTCTGAATCAAAGACGGCAGATTACATACCATAAGAAAAGATATAAGTATCTACTTACCTAATGTCTGTCTGCCGATGCTCGATAGCTCTCAGTCTCAAGTAAAATGGGGGCGTCACGTCACTAAGGCAAATGTCAACTGACGCAAATACCCCCAACTTCTTCTTATGTAGAAAATAGAGGAGCTTTTCTGAATGACGTCCGTAGAAAATGATGTAAGAAAAAGGGTAAGCCTAAATACGTATAAGGCAAAATTTATTAGCCAGTGAATTTCCACAAGCGGGGTGGGTATTGATATCTTAACTTTACTATAAGTAATACAAAAAAGATATAATATGCCGCGGTGAGCCACGCATGCTACAGTTGTACATAGTTGTGGGTGTGTAGTGTGTACTGCAGTAGAAACGTAGAGCCACTTTGTCAAACAAATGAACCCACGCAGGTAAAATGCGCCGCGTGCCCGTGCACAGCGTGCACCGCGGTGGGTTTGCACCTTTAACTAAACGCGTGTAAATGCTGACTACGTATAATCTATACATCTATACAAATAAGTAAAATTGAAGTGTTTGTTTGTAATATCAAAATAACAGCTTTTTACAGCTTTTCACATGAAAATATGTATAAATTATACGGCACTTTTATAATTGAAAAAAAAAGCGTGTTTTTGTTAACAAAAACAGCAGGTATCTGATGTTATAAGTTCTTTTATTTTAGAATAAGGTTCCGTGCAAAAAAAATAGGTACCCTTGCAAATTGGTAACAAAATGCGATTCAGTAAGGGAAGTTTTTTTTAATAATTTCACGCGATCGAGGGTCGCGGGCAACAGTTTGTTTATAATAAAGATACGCAAAGGTCACCTTTTGTATAGTTTTATTATATGACATATCAACAATAACAACGTGGCCACACGTGCTAGCTTATAAAATTTATTTATGAGTTGGTATTTGTGCCAATAAAATATAATTTACAGCCAATAAATTAAATGAACATTTTTTCAATTTCACATGGCATGTTAAATTGTTGCTTATTTGAAGCAATAAAATTCATCGCAATTTCTTTACATTCACTGAAAAATACAGTGTTATATACATAACATAACATCATGCCTGTATTACCCGAAGGGTAAGGCAGAGATGTACCGAATAGTAGTTACACCCACATTTCGCCGGTTATGTTAAGTCCCATGTAATAGGGGGCGGGCCTATTGCCATCAACCGGGCACAAATCCAGACTCTGTAGCTGCTACAGAGATATTCTTAATTCTTTATTTATCATTCAGTCTGTCTCTTATGGTGTCCTGTAAAAGCGAAAGCGCCTTTGCTGCGACACTCTAACACGAAGTTCAAAGACTTATTTCTGTCAAATGAGCAAACCCCTAATCTTAAAAGGCAACCTGGTCCAATATTCCAAATGCGGCATAGTAACATACAGTAAAATCAGTCCCGTAAACATCGAAAAGGTATTAATATTACTAATTTACTATGCTTGTAACATTTTTTTTAAATTTAATCATCGTTCGTTATTCAAATAATTCGGAAAATGGAAAAAAAAAATTGTGAGAGTTAGTACGTTTTGACAGAACTAAGCTCATGTGACTTTTATACAAGCTGAAAAAACAACTAGATAGGTACAGTATTAGATTTCTTAAAAATGTCATTGTATCAAACAATAAATTCCTCGGTGTAAGCATTGATTGTGGCCTACTAGTTGATGCGCTGTAATTGAATATCTTCTTAAGCGACAACGAAAGCTTGTAAGATGAAACCAGACGTCGTGCATGACTACATGAGCTAGGTCACGTACGCCATGCGCCATCGTGGCCCATGGTTTATGGGGAATGGGAAACAATGGATCACCCTGATAAGAGATTGCAGTGTTCTTCCTTAAAGGCTAATTGGTTGTGCAGTTAATTATGTAAGCTGTTATGTAGGTAACTTGATAAGAAAGGCGATTGGCAATGTTATGTTATTGATAATTTAAATGATTAGGTAGGTAAGTACTAGATATTTTAAGTTGTTTCGAGACCAGTAATAGCTGTTTAGGCTGTGTTGTCAAAAAATGGTGTGAATGTATTTTAAGAGCTTTATTATTTAGATTTATTAAGGGGTAACACTTGTAAGAGAAAACTATGAGATCAAAATAAAATCAAAATCGGTTCATCCGTGGCCACAGATACACGCCGGTCGGGGGTTAAAGGTATACAATCAAATATAAGTAGGATTGCTATACTTATAAGTTTATAACTACCGTAATTATTCTTTCCGTAGTTTTCCTTGATATAACTGTCAATGTCGTTATGCGAAACTGCACAGGGCGCCTCTAGCTAGCTCATGGCGTCATATTTACCGTTTAAACTAGAGGTGCACGTTTCTATCTACTGTGACTGTGAGGAAGTCTGACGCATGCCATGCCGCTTTTAACCTTGACCGTCACTTGTTCATTCGATTTGTGGGCGTGGTTCAAGGTCACTCAGCTTTTTAAGGCGTACTTAAATAAATCTCAATGAAGTTAGTCGCGAGAAGATGAATTTCTAAGCTTATTCTTATATATAATCTTAAATGAATAGAAAGTTTTATACCTACTAAAAAAAATTAACCGTATTATGGTCATGGTCCGTATGAGAAGAGGCTTGGATAAAAAAGGTAGAGCTTAAAAAAAAAAATACAATGCCAACTTCTCCGGAAGTCGTTCTTATTATTACAGACTGGCTTATCGATCCTTATGTCAGAACTCAGAGACAGTTAACTCAAGGTTTTATCATAGCCAGCAATAAACGTGTCATAAAATTACACGGGTTTGTAACTTTAGTACCTACCTATCAAAGCGTAAAAATTACATTTAGGTAACAAGTTTACATTAATAATTTCCTGATTATAATCAATGTTATCTTAAACCTAAGTCTGGATTGATTGATTTAAAATTTGAAATACGTGCCATCGCACTTGTATGCTTCCTATTTATAGATTAGAAATCAATTTGGGGCATGCAATTATTTGCAGTTTTTCTGCGTGGTCGAATCATAATCAGATATGCAAGAAAATCAAGGTAACCGACAATTATACAATTATACATAAAGGGTGTAAAAAGACCCTTAACGAAGCCGAAAGGTACTTGTTCTCCCCGTCATTGCGATATTTTTTTTGTTCTAGACCATACTTGGGAACCTTCTAGTTACGGAGATATGGGGGGGGGGGGTCAAAGTTCCAACTTTTTCACAAGATTTTTTTAAATACCTACATGTTTCTAGTGAAAGATTTTTACTTTAAACACCTCCACGACCCCCGTACTATTCAATCCATCCATCAGCACAATGTTTTGAGTGCGTTACATTGAGTTTTACCGTAAAACGTAATTTTTCACCCAAAAAAAAAGTCAGTTTCCCAGCAATAATTTTTGCGTAAAGTAACTTAATTTGATGTACAGAATGCTTGGTTGACGGCTTCGTGAAGGGTCTGTTTACACCCTGTATAGTGAAGTTCAAAAGATTCTAGTCTGAACAAGGATAATATGCAGACAATACTGTTATTTTTTTTTAATATCTCCCTTTATTTCAATTTTTGTTGTGGGTAGATAGAGAAAAGTTCAGCAAGTTTGGTATCTCTGATTTAGTCTAAATTAGAAATTTTGGATAAATGTGATACCATTAAGAATTTCCGAATAACGTGGTGGAGGGCAGGGACCATTGCTCGCAGAACTGGTGGCTGCGAACGGGGCCGAAGGATTCTGGAGTGTCGAAGTTGGGAGGCTTCCCATAAGGTAGACCGATGACCTTGTGAAGGCCGGATGCGGGAGCAACAGGGCCAGTCGATGTGGTGATGCTAGGAGGCCTACATCCTGTGGTGTGGACGGTTTTTAAACTGAAAAAATGATGATGATGGATTCGTTCTTCTATGGGAATTTCGGTACCTAATGATATCGACATCGTTGGTGATTGATAAACGTTCCGTAATAGAGAACCCATGGTTTTCTTACATTGTTTTATTTGTAAACTATAAACCATTTACAAAGATTAGTCGGGGAATCCCTACATTCCCTTCCGGGAATCCACCCACTTGTATCCCATTCAGTCAAATTCGAATTTGGAATGTAAACAATTTTGTTTACATACGGATTTCCCGTTAGGTTGTATAACTGTTCCACACGAATTATCGGCATGAATGTATAAATATTATTATCAATGCCTGTACAAAGAAGTTTTCGATACCAATTCCTTAAACATTAAAACATATTAACATATAATTATGCCTGCCCCATTTTTTACGTTAACAAAATAGAAATGGAGGCACCATCCAAATAAAAACCGTTGTTTGGGAGCCCTGTTTTTTTTGTTGGCTTTCTTGAGTTCGGGACACGTCGACTATGCACGTGACATTGAATCGACTGTGTTGACTGTAAGTATCTATTATTACATCTGTTTTTCATTGAGAAGTATGTATTTATAAAAAAACTACATTCTTTTCGATATTTAATTTTAAAGACTGTTACAATGTAGTTTTTTCTCGTAATTGATCGTGAAACCAACGATGGTTAAAATTGAGAGACGTGTAAACGTCAAAAATTTAGGGAGACTTTCAGGTAACCTACCTAAGTACGTTTTAAGTAAGTAAGTTTTTCGCAGGAGATCCAACATTAAAATAAAAAATGGTGGCCCATCCTGTTCTGCTCATTGTGAAGTTCCACTTGAACCTTGAGCGACTTGTCCGAAGCTCAAATTAAATAGGCTTCTAACTGAGCCACATTGTAAATACGAAAAAAGGTTGCACATCCCGACCGGCCAACTACCTAGCACAAAGTCGCCGACAAATGTTGGCGGGACCTGGGCTTTGGTGTGTAAGCTCCTGAGAACCTTCAGAAGACCCTCAAAGGACAGGTGGGGTTTCCCAAAAAACAGGAGGTTCTAGAGCTCAGAAAGAACACCGTCATTAAATGCCAAGGGTATCGTGGATTCACCAGGTATATCAAAATCCCCCGAAAACCAGAAAAAAATCTTCAGAATTGCCAATGGTTTCCGCTTATTCACCAGGGTTTTGCATCAGCGTCATCAAACTAGTATTCAAATGAGATAAGTTTGTAAAGATACAGTTTTTTTTTTGCTATGTCCGGTTGTTCAACTCTTCGACTATGTTGTACAGGAGCTATATTGATACGGAATTTATTTATTGACCAGTTCCGTGTGTATTGAATAATTTATCATAATAGGCGTAACTAGGGCTGTTCAGTCTTTCAATTGATTGTTCAATGAAAATAATGGATATCTGATTTATTTGATGAAATTGATGCGTGTTCAGTTAGACGATCAGTGATAGATCTAGTGGTTTGAGGACATCATTATTATTGTATAACGTTTGAATATATTTGTTATAAAATGCTTTACCTACTATGTGCACATCTAAGCTAGGAAAACACATCGTAACTAATGTGCTTTTCCTTGACAACACGACGCAAGCATCGCATTGTCGAGGCGTCTACGCTGCGCATACGCTCATCCAACGCCTACGTTGGACAAACCCTAGTGTGAAGGGGCTCTAAGATACATAGGTATAATACAATTTCTTATACCTGATTCCCGTTTTCACTAACACCACAACAACAATTGCACGTTCAATTTTGAACTTTCAGCGCGCTGAGCCGAGCTTTAAAAATCCAACGGTACGGTTTTGTTTAGGCATTAAGAAATAAAATGATATTCATTTTATAAATTGACGATTTAATTATTACGCCGTAACAAGTAACAACTACAAAATTGATTAGGAGGTTCCTAATCGCAATTTATCTCATCGTACTTAGCAGCCCTAATTGAAATAGTACCTACCTACTTGGAAATACATAGTACTTTTGTGGCGACAACTTTAATATTTATGTACAAGAAACGGATATAAATAGGACCCTGTTCTTGAAATCCAACGCAAAATACGACCTCTTACGTGGAACATAACTTTTGTTTTTATTACTACTAGTTACCAAAACGTTACCGGTATGTACAGACACAACAAGCTACTACAATCTGTCAAATTTATTTAATAGATTTTCAGCTTTATCACTAAAGCATTAGGTTCAAGATTGATTGGGAAAATTTGACAGTTTCGGGTAGCTTGCTGTGCTGGCGTCTGTACGTAAATTACGTGAATAATTTAGTTTCATTTCCTGCATGAAAATATTGTTTGTAATCAAAATCGTGGCTATTTTATAATTGAAAGGAATTCTTCATTATTTCGCACATATCAGTAGTAGGTAATTAATGTAGTTACTCAAGTAGGTAGTTTTTTATTTCGATAAACTAACAAGAGTATCCTGTTGACCATTTATTTTAGGGAAAAGTTTTAATAGGTCGTTAATTAATTAATGAAGTGTAATTATACTGTAGGTGAATTGTACACCAGCCAAAATTATTTGCGAGGTAGATAATTTAGTTCCAGTTAACGGTTGTTTGTTTTATGATTCTGTAGGAGTAAGTTTAAAGCTGACAAGACGAAGGTGATGTCAGGCATTCCGGACGACTCTGTCTCAGCTGGGAAACGAGCGTCTGGAGATTGTTGATCATTATGTTTATCTTGGACATGTTCTATCTTTTGAAGAAGCATTCCAACAACGAGATTTCTAGGAGAGTACAGCTCGGATTGGTGGCATTTGGTAAACAGGAATCTATTTTTCGGTCCAAAAAGATCCTTCAGTGCCTAAAACCCTGCCTTTTCAACCAATGTGTCCTGCCAACAATAACCTACGGTGCCGAGACATAGACGCTCACAAAGGAGTCTGTCCACCGAGTACGAGTGGCACAAAGGGCAATGGAGTGAGCCATGCTCGGCAGAACCCTCTTAGATCAAGTGCGTAATACCGAAATCCGCCGTTGGGCGAAAGTCTACGACGTCGGGGATCGGCCGGTGCGCCTCAAGTGGACCTGGGTAGGACATCTGGCTAGACGCGGAGATGGCCGATGGAGCAAGGCTTTGACCGAGTGGTGGCCGAGGTTTGGCCAAAATCAGGCCGTCCTAAAGCTCGTTGGGCTGACGAAACTGGGAAACGCCTGGATAAGGGACACACAGAACCGGGAAGTGTGGCAGAAAAAAAAAGAGAAGGCCTGTAGCCAGCAGTGGGTGATTCCGGGCTAATATGATGATCATGATGAAGTTTAAAGTTCAGATGGCCTAAATACTAGTTACTTAATTAGTTTTTTTTTAATACTACAGTTATTAATAATGAAACAAAAAAATGACGATGCTGAATACATACGTATATTAAATAGTAGGTATATGATTAATATGACAACAATATAAGAGAAAGTCGACTGTTTACCTACATTGAATTTTAAAATTAAATAAATAGGTGACTTGCAAAAATATCTGCAATTTTATTGATTTACCCAACACATTTATCGGTATTTGTTCATACTTATTTGACATCAGAAAATCGGTTTAATCCGAATAACAACTGAAAAATACTTCTTCCTCATTTTATTATATAAATATAATATAAATTATTATTTTTTACCTTACCGTAACGCATAGTTGCATAACATAAAGCATGATATCCCGGTACTCTATTAAACTTTGCCATTTATAGGTTAAACAAACAGGAAAACTTATTTTCCTATTAGATTAGCCAACATCCCGTTGGCGATATACAAATTATAAGTTTTAAATATATATATATTTATAGGGTGACTGGTAATTAGTGACCGATACTTAAACACGTGATTATACTCATGATAACAAACAACTTTCCCAAAGAATCATTTTTTTTATACTCATTCACTTTTATCACAATAAAACTTACGAAGCGGGCTTGCGAGTCGCGCGGGTGCTCTGCCTACTCACTGTTGCAGGGCACGATAGTAATAAGACAGAACGACGGCACGCGGCTAACAGCTGATAGGTCAAAGGCGCTTCGCGAGTTTCATACGGCTGTTGTGTTATTGTGATAAAAGTGAATGTTTATAAAAAAAAAACATTCTTCGGGAAAGTTGTTTGTTATCATGAGTACAATCACGTGTTTAAGTATCGGTCACTAATTACCACTCACACTATATTTTTTTTTTAAGATCTGATCTGTCATCGGAATGCAGAAATACAAATCAGCCTGAGTTGAGCTGAGTTCAAAATACAAAACGGCTATATGGCTGCAATTTAAAATTTTGACTTGGCTGCCTCGTTGGTTGGTCGAGTTGTCGCAAAGGCGCCTGCTGCTGGGTTCGATTCCCGGATGGAGCAAAGTGATATTGGGTTTTTCCGTTAGAAATTTTCTCAGTAAGAGCCACGGAGTCTGGATTTGTGCCCGGGTTGAGGGTTCATGGCAATAGTCGCGCCCCCTATTACATGGGACTTAAACATAACTGGCAAAATATAGGTGTACTACATATCTACAGGGTGTAAACGGACCCTTCACGAAGCCGTCAACCAAGCATTCAGTACATCAAACTAAGTAACTTTACGCAAAATTTTTTGCTGGGAAACGACTTTTTTTGGGGTCAAAAATCACGTTTGACGGTAGGACTCAATATGACGCACTCAGAACATTGTGCTGATGGATGGATTGAATAGTACGGGGGTCGTGGAGTTGTTTAAAGTAAAAATCTTTCATTAAAAACATGTATTAAAAAAAAAACTTGTGAAAAAGTTGGAACTTTGACCCCCAATATCTCCGTAACTAGAAGGTTCCCAGGTATGGTCTAGAACAAAAAAATGATCGCATTGACGGGGAGAGCAAATGCCTTTCGGCTTCGTTAAGGGTCTTTTTACACCGTTTATAATAGGGTACACCTCTGCCTAAACCTTTGGGGATTATCATTACAGCCGTGATGTTATGTTTATTTCGAAAGTTTATACTGCCGAATGATCATCATGATCTACGTTCAAAAAGTCTAAAGTCGAGCTCGGAAACATAGCACAACAATTCGCACCTCGACACGGTCAGGTTAGGTTCGAAGGGGGTAGGTCATGCAGAACCAGTTCTGCTTCAGTAGTAAGAACCGGTTCTCCTGGTTCTTAACCAGAACCGGATCTGCGTACCCTAGAAGGGGATTAAGGAACCAAGAGGAAGCGAACCGAGCCGACGAAGACGACGATAAAGAGCTCCTACCTACTTGGACATCCTCTGTGGCGAAGGTGAATACGCCAATAACGTCTGATGCTCAACACTCAGGGTTGTCAAGCACCCTATCATCATCTGCCTAGCCTTTTCCCAACTATGTTGGAGTCGGCTTCCAGCCTAACCGGATGCAGCTGAATACCAATACTGCCTATCTGCCCTCCACAACCCAGTACGGGTAAGACGATACCCCTTGGAAAGACGGGTTGTCAGACTTTTTGGACCACTGACTACCTAACGACTGTCAAAGATCTACACATGACGCCCGGGATCAACGGCTTAACGTGCTAGGAAACTCGGTATGTAATGGGTAGTTACCCATCCACAGACCAACCTAGGCAAGCACGGCTTAACTAAAGATCGACCCAAGCGGCTGTTATTATTAAGCCATGAGCTCCTCTCTAGCAAGTTTGTCAAGCACCCTATAAGCACAAAAAATACATATCACCTTGACATCTGTCACCGACATCACAGATTACCCAGTTTAAACCGACCTTGTTTTCTTTTCTTTTATATAATTTTGGCCTGGAATGCAACAAGACGTAACAAAAACATTGGTCTAGAAATGAGTCTGTTTATCTAGACACGTGATATTTTCATGATAAATAATATAATAATTGACAATAATAGCTCATTATCTTAATCTTGTCTCCTTTTATCATTTTTGTGACTTTGCTGCGCGTGCGCACGCATTTGACATTGAGAAGGGCAGCTGCTAACTCGTTGACGTTACAGGTAGTCAGTGGCCCGAAATTTGGACAACCAGTCTTATCAAGGAGTATCGTATTACCCAGTACTAACTGGGTTGTGGAGGTCAGATAGGGAGTACTGGTATTCAGCTGCATCCGGTTAGGCCGGAAGCCGACTCCAACATAGTTGGGAAAAGGCTAGGCAGCAGTGGCGAAGGTTCCATACAACTCGATTCCGACTAGCTTCCCTTTGAAAAATTGCACAATCAGTATTCTGTAGACAAATAATAATCACATTAAATATTTATTTTGTACTCCGGCTTACCTCTTACAAAAATTGACCCTTCGCTACTGCTAGGCAGATAATGAGAAGTTGCTAATTCAGTTCGCGGTCGAGTGTGGAAATCGAAAGTATTCCTACAAAGTATTTAGGTATTTGTGACACTCCTCGAATTTCAAATAGATACATCTTCAATAAAAAATACTCTATGGTGTTAAAAAAACAGAAAAGAAGTTAGTTTGTATGTCAACATGTCGCTATAGAAAAAAACTGTTTGCTTTTTGGGTACGGTCGCTACGGCTGCATGTCAAAACTAGTATAACCTGGCCTCTTATTCTATTGAAACTCCGTACTAAGCATGGCTCAAGGTCAAAGTGTTACCAATGACCGTCCAGGTACTATAATAACTTTCTCCTAATGTCAAATAGTGGAAATCAGTTGATGCCTCCTTTGATAGTACTGTATTATCTTCGGCCAGCTTAGAAGCATTTTAGAGCGTCATGTTATGTAATTAAAATTGTCAATCCTACTATCAACAAAAAAAAAAAAAATAAGTTTGAGATAAGAGATGATAATTTAATATTTACTCACGACGAAATTATATTTGAATATTTCACCTGACAGCCCCGGTGACGTCACATTTTCTGAGTATGGCGCGTACGCATTCGCACGACAAACGTACGCGTTCACAATATTGTTCCTGGTAGACCTACCTCGACGATTACGATGAAATATTCAGCAAAACATCTAACGATTGATGGCAACAAACGAATATTTTGTAGAGGAATGAAGATGCAATGATAAAGTTGTATTTATTTTAATTGTATTGTACACAAGGACAAATCTAAAAAGTATAAAGTCAAGCACACATTACAGACGCATCGCATGCGCATCGCATTTCAATACAATAAAACCGGCCAAGTGCGAATCGAACTTGCGCATGAAGGGCTCCGTACCATCGCAGTAGGGTAGTCCCCTTTAATTTTTAATTTATTTGTTGTTCTAGTGGCAACAAAAATACACATTCTGTGAAAATTTCAACTGTCTACCTATTACGGATCATGAGATACAGCCCGCTGACAGACAGACGGACGGACGGACAGCGACGAGCAGCGGCTTAGTAATAGGGTCCCGTTGGACTACCTGGTTACCCTTCGGATACGGAACCATATAAACGGTGCAGCTAGGTAGCATTTGAAAATACGTACAAAATGTAGGAAAGTGACGTAGTTAGTACCTATGATGATTTTTGCGTTGCGGGGTTACCATTTCGAAATTTAAAAAGTCCTGAAAAAGATCCAGACATTTGCGAAAAAAAAACCTTTTTCGGTAGTGACAAATTTTTTTTTTTTTAAATATGGGCCAAAAATACGGACAAATCCGGACAGACCAGCGGTGCGACCAGTCTTAACTGGGAATGTTTTCTGAAATAAATATTTAAAGAATGACGACAGAGCATTATAAATAAACATACTTGATACTTATATCAACATTGAACACCTTCCAAGGTAAAAAATACAGCAATTTGTGGCTTCTTATGCTGTAAAGTAGGCAAACAACTTATTTTGATATAATAGTAATAAGTTGGCAATAGGCTCGCTCCTATTACATGACAATTAAAAACATAACTGGCGAAATGAGGGTGTACTATTAGGTACACTTCTGCCTAACACTTCGGGGATTACAGGCGTAGTGTTATGTGTTAATAAGTTAAGTAGACGTAAATAAATAAATAACAGTTACAACGTTCAGCATATCTAAATAATCAAATTCATCAGACCTACATATGTACGTCAACCGAGTCGAGAATTATTTACTTCACGTCAGTCTTGAATATCGCAGAATAACTTGTTAAAACGCGATAATTGTCTGGCGATAATATCACTATAATAGTAGATTAAATATAATTTAAATAAGTAAGTACTGTTTTAATCACGTTTTGTTGAGTTTCGCTGAGTAATTTAATTGTATCCTGTATATAAAGTTTTGATGGATATTAGTAAAAGTGTGACAATAATATTTAAATTTTTGAGATATAAGGTGGCCACATCACTATTTGAATGTAAAAAACTAACTAAAGTAGGTATACGGAAAACTGTCCACTTTAGCATATTATGAAATACTGTACATAGGTAGGTACTACTTATACTTATGTACTTGTTACGTGAAGGGCGTGTGGGTGTGTCAGTAGCAACTTGTGGATTCAATATCTATTGTTATCATAAACGGCATACATACGTGACTAGTAATAAATAGGTGCAGTGCAGTATGTACATACAACACGGATAAGGTGTTTCTCAAGTACCTAGTAACTGAAGTTTTCATGATGTTATAATATAAAGTATCTTACGTTACGACCCGCACTGGAGCCGCGTGGTGGATTATAGCCCATTCCCTCTCATAGAGAGGCCTGGGTCCCAGCAGTGGGAACATTATACGGGGTGTAAACAGACCCTTCACGAAGCCGTCAACCAAGCATTCTGTACATCAAACTAAGTAACTGTACCCAAAAACTATTGCTGGGAAACGACTTTTTTTTTTGGGGTGAAAAATTACGTTCTACGATAAAACTCAATGTAACGGACTCAAAACATTGTGCTGATGGATGAATTGAATAATACGTCGGGGTCGTGAAGGTGTTTAAAGTAAAACAAAATACATTAGAAACATGTATTTAAAAAAAACTTGTGAAAAAGTTGGAACTTTGACCCCCAATATCTCCGTAACTAGAAGGTTCCCAGGTATGGTCTAGAACAAAAAAATGATCGCAATAACGGGGAGAACAAGTACCCTTCGGCTTCGTTAAGGGTCTTTTTACACCCTTTAGGCTGATTATGCTCATACGTTACGACAAAGAAATTAATAAAACAGTTATGCATGTGCTGTTTGTAATGTATGGAACTCTATGGAAGATGTCAGACTGACTGCGAAGCGTGTACAACCGCACTCAATGATGGGCGACTACTTTTCAACCTTATTAATTAGGGCCGGGCAATAAGGGTGAAATTTGGTCGACCGTCAGTGAATTCGGCAGTACGTAACGTGCGCGTGGCAAGCGTCCTTATATTTGGATTCTGGTTATCTGGTCTGCTCCGGCCTTACGCGACGCCATTCTATAACGCACGGGGTTTTCAAACCTCTGGTTAGGGCTGAGAGTTTAAAATCTCTCAGTGCGCTTTTATAACGCGCTAGGGATGCACTCTGTTGGATTCCCAAGGGACGGCTCATCATCGATAGTTGGACATCAGCAGCGCGGTAAAAAAACTTCGCGTAAAAAAGCGCCCATGCGAATGTGGACTCACCTAACAGATAGGATTTTTTCCTCCATATGAATAACTAAAAATCATGCTACGAAACGTTAGCTATAAACCACAGTAACAAAAACTGTCATCGCAAATTATTTATGACAGCGATTTGCAGATAAGTCGATCGTAAAGGTAAAACAAAATAAATATGCGCATTGCTTGCCACCCACACGGTGATACAACTAAGGTTTTATTTGAAATAACATAACTTACAAACAATAAGATTCCCAAGCATTGTTATTATTATATCACTGATAAATTGCAGTGTTTTCTTGTTTTATTTAAAAAATACTCAGCAACAGTCTAATCACGAAAACCACTGCCAATCGCAATGTTATTGACATTGTCCTTTTGACAGTTCAATACAATTGGTTCAACATTGACGATTGAAAGTCTATCGCAATGAAAACCTAATATTGAAATGTAAAAATTATTTATTTATTTAACAATTTATGTACGCAATTCGATGTAGACGAAGAAGTACTTAAGGAACAGAAAAATAGTTACAAAAGAAATTAAATAGTCTTTTTATTTTTACTGATCTTGATTTGATTTCGTTTTTCTTTCCATATACATGGTGTAAACAGACCCTTCACGAAGCCGTTAACCAAGCACTATGTACATCAAACTAAGTAACCCTACACAAAAATTATTGCTGCGAAACGACTTTTTTTGGGGTGTAAAATAACCTTTTACGGTAAAACTCAATGTAACGTATTCAAAACATTGTGCTTAAGGTCATGGAGGTATTTAAAGTAAAGTTATAACCTTAAAAATTAGTATTTTTTTAAAAACTTGCCAAAAAGTTGGAAATTTGACCCCCAATAACTCTGTAACTAGAAGGTTTTCCCAGGTATGGTCTATAACAAAAAAAATCTCGCAATACAACAAGTGCCTTTCGGCTTCGATAAGGGTCTTTTCACACCCTTTATAAAGTGAGTTAATAAAAATTAGCTTTCAAACTTACTTACATACATATAGGTAAAACAGGTGCCTTCTTGTCATTTACAAAGTAACTTTTCTTTACCCCGACTCCATACATTACATACAATATTGGCTACATAAAGACTTGATTATTTACAAGAAGACTATCAACAGCCGTCTCTGACCTGTGACATGCTCGTAATGATTGGAGACCATGCGTCGTGGCGGTCGACATGTTTTGATAAGATGAATCAATTGACAGTTGGCAAATTAACGTGACTATTTGAAATAAGAACAGTTTCCTTATCGAAAAGGCTTTATATCGTTGAAATAACAGCAAATAGGCCGACGTGGTGTTGGTTCACGGCGCCCAAGCCGAGACGAATGATGTCTTTTAGCTTTTAATTGCCTAATTGCCCTGCTTTCTGAAGTGTATCACCCCACTCACTGGCGAGCGGTCTACGGAAAGACTAAAGCTGAAGCAAGGTAGTGCATCCTTACCTAACCCATTCGTTCCACTTGCCGAAAATCTCCCACCTGGACATGAGTTGCCTAGCTGACCTGGAAGTCTTTAAATAGACTCCGGACCCAGGTTGGTCCTGCAAGGAAAGCCTCAGGTTAAGGTTTTTTTCATTAATGACTCTGTCCTGGAGTGTAAATGTGGTGCTGTTCCACAAACGATGGGGCACTTAATATCGTGTCATCCGTGTCCTGTTGTTTGTTCACTGCAGGAACTGATGGACGCTACCGAAAGCGCCAAACTAGTAGCTCATTTCTGGACCGACACAATTTAGATTGCCATCGACACGCTAAAAAGAAGCAGGCTACCTAGCTAGATAGACTTAAAAGCTCTTTCTGACAGGCTCTTGCTGATTAGGTGTCGATAAGTGTAAACTCGCTATAAATCAGGAAACCGGGGTTTAGAATGATGTCCTAAATACGTGGTACAAGCGTTTGTGATTCGGTGTCCCTTCCGCCTGGATAATAAAGGTGGCTTATGCTTACGCGTGGAAATACTTGGAATCTACAAATATTAAAACATGTTATAACATTTTCCCCAGACACAAGTTAATTTCTATTTCCACTGTAGGAAACTACCACAAACGTATATCTGCAAACGCAAAACTTGATGGGAGCGTCAAGATAAAATAAATATGCAAATAAGGCATGTGAGCTTCTGACGCTGACGTGAAGAACATATAAAGATAAGCGTGTGGCGTGACGTACTTGGTATTATTTTAAAGCAAGAAAGTCACGAGACCAGTAATTGTTTGGTTTCCAAACGTAAAATACCTTACATCGATAGAAGTCTGAATTAAAAATAGTGTAACCTAGTCTCGTACAGATATTTTTGTCGGCCACTACTAAAAGAATGCCCGACGTTCATTGAGAAGATTAGATACTAAATACTTGGACACGATTTAATTAGCGCTTAAGAGAATTTTGTGTTCCGCCGCCAAGCAGGAACTAATACGTCTGGTAGGTCCGACCATCGAGAGAGACCTTAACGACGCGGAATTTTCATCAGCCAGTAAAAAAGTTATTTCTAATCGGTTCACGCCGATTCGCCATCGATAAATGGGGTCACTCCTAAATACAATCAATTCAATACGTCTTATAGTACATGGTAGTTTCTAATGACTCGCTACAATGTAACGTAGAATACGTACTTATCTTCATAGATACCATAGCAACAATTGTCGTTGTAATAGAGACAATTATGTTGCCTATTTACTCATAAATCTGAGTCAGAAGCCACTCGAGTTCGAACGAGACGGTGGCGTTATGTAAGATGTAACTAACCTCCGCAATCAGCGTTTGTAAGTCACGCGACAACCGCTGCAGCGCTGCCAAATAATGCGAGAATTGGCACTTGCATTTACAACATTACATAACGGAGTTTTTATTCGTCTATTTTCCATGGTACTTAATTCTCTTTCGGAATGCGAGTTGTTCTAGAAAAGCGTCATCTAAGACAATACCTCTCAATTGTAAAAAAATCACCAGAAAATAATTCAAATTATTATCAACGTGGATCCTTATTTTTTTCTTTCTTGTTCCAGACTTTGCCGTGACCTCAGGAGATCAGCTAGATTTTTATGTCAATGGAGTCAAAAACCACACTGAAGGCGTTCAGTTTAGAGACCTCACAGCATTAGCTTATGATGCAGTACACAATATGCTGCTATTCGTTGACAAACAGAGCGACAACGCCTCTATATTTAGTTTTAGCATATCTAGTAAGAAATACCAATCATTAGTCAAAAGAAAAGCATACGAAAATATCCAAGGTCTCGCCTTCGATCCAGTCACAGGACTATTGTTTTGGACTGACAGTAATGAGAGAAGCATCAATTATATTTCGCTGAAGCCTGGATCAAAGAACAATGTTTACGGTAATCTGTTGTTCAAGATGGATGATGAGATTCCCAGAGCTATTGCCGTGGATAGCTGTAGAGGGTATGTTTACTGGACCAACACAAACACACAAAAACCCACAATAGAGAGGGCTAGATTTAATGGCACAGAGAGAGAAGTTGTTGTTGACAGCGACATTTACATGCCAGTCAGCTTGGCCATTGATCAACAGACGAAGCAAATGTACTGGGCGGATGATAAAGAAGGCATTCACTATTCCATTGAAAGTGCAGATCTGAATGGAAAGAACAGAAGAACATTATTAGTTGGAGTACAGCATCAACCAAATGCACTGACCGTGTCGAAAGATTCCATCTACTGGGTGGACTGGGGTTACAAATCAGTTTGGCAATTACCAAAGAATCCAGCAATAGAAGAACAACCGAAAGAGATTACCAACTATAAAAGTGAAACACCTTTCGGAATTGTTGCAAATTATAAAATTGAGGATCAGACTAAAGGAACTACGGAATGCCAAGCGCTAACGAGTCTGCCACAAAATAAGTCAGCGATCGACGATTTCTTCAACATTCCTACTGATGCAGGCTTGTTTTGTGTCCATGGCATGAAAGTTAGTGGCAAATTATTATGTAAATGCACACCTGGCTACACTGGAGAAAGATGCGATATTTCAGTTTGCCAAAATTACTGCTTCCAAGGAGATTGTAGCGTCACTGGTGAAGGGCAGCCTAAATGCAGGTAAAACTTTATCTACTTCATTTTTCAATCTCCCGTCCGTTCCATTGTTTAATAAAGTTACCCTGTTTCATTCTTTCGTTATTTCAGATGTAATTCCGGCTATTCTGGAGTACGGTGCGAGGTCGACGCGTGTCATGGCTTTTGCTTAAACCACGGCGCCTGTTCCTTGGACGAGAACAGTACGCCCCAGTGTCAATGCATTGGAGATTATGAAGGTTTAAGATGCGAGGCAGCTAAGATTTACACCACCACCACCGAGGCGACCACCACTACTATAACTCCTAGTTCCAGTTCCACTGCCAGTCAGGCACCAGCTAAAGTAGAAACTAACGAAAGTTGCCAGTAAGTAGAACAAATCATTTACTTATAGTTTTGTCTAGTGCATGAGAAAATAAGACAAAAGAATCGTTGAACCAATATCTAAACACTTGAAGATATACGCACCATTGGAATGAACACTGAGCAATGAATCAAATGTTGTTTGACCGATGTTTATAATTTCATATGTACACATGAATTGTTTGCAATTATTCTCAATAATACAGTAAAGGAATCGGCTGATGGCACATGGAGTTTTAGAAAACTTTGGGCATCGCTTGTGTCTGTCATATATGTTCCATTTTCACTACTTTTCTTCTACTGCTTCTAGCAAATTTGTGTCCCACTGCAGAGCAAAGGCCTCCATTGGTATTCCACTCTTCTGTCGTTATACTATTCGAGCGTTTGAGGAGGAAATAGGTCAGTAAAACAATTAACATTTATATTATTTCAGGTGCAATGTCTCTAAACCAGTTGAGAGGTCGGTGTCTATTTCACCTGATAGCTTCAACTCGGATACAGTGATAGAGGGCTGTGTCGATGGCTGGGACCCCGTGAGAGACCCCATCATCATAATGCTGGGTGTCCTGAGTGGAATGCTGTGTTTGGCTTGCGCGGTTCTCATCACTAAAGTTCTGCAATTGAGGAGGAGGCCAAGGTTTGTCAAAGTTTTTGTAGTTGGTATGAATCAAAGAATGAGGTCCGATTAGCTAACATAGTTGGGGAAAGTCTCGATAGATGATGAGATGATATGAATGAAATGGGAGTAGAGGGAGGAAACGTAGGTCAAGGACAGGCAGAAGGTGATCGAGCCAAAATGGCATGTAATATGGAGATGGTTCAATTAACATTAAGTACTTAACGCAACGTTAAGTAGAGATGATCTTATTGAGATGTAAGTAATGTGGATGTGATCAAGACAAGAGTAAGAAAGAAAACGTAAGATAAACCAATTATTGGGTAAATGAGCTTAGTTCTACCAAAATACCAACTTACATTAAAATTTCTACCATTTTCCGAAGTAATTATACCTAATGATTTTGAATGGTTGTCGCTGATTAACTTTAAATCTTCTAAGTATACTACTGATTATAGAAGAAATAAAGCTATTAAGTACTTGTTTATTATCAGCAGTGGTTCATCGAAGTAAGATGTAGTTTATGTTTTTATGTATGCACGGTTGGAATCTTGGAACTGCAGAAATTACCACATTTATAGCCAGTGACGCAATTGGCTTACGTTTACGCACTAAAGCGTCCTTCATTGTTAAATATTTATGTAATCCTTGCTATTATCTAATTAGATGCACCATTTGACGATTTTTGCCTTCATTGATGAAAACACAAGGATAGCGTAAAAACAATTAATCGATGGAATTTCCTATAGACAAAACTGGCGAAATTTCATACAAACTTTCATCCCCTAAGTAATCCTTTTAGGGGTGAATTTTCGAAACCTTTAGACTGTCCGTTGCCTGTCACTGAATGAATGAATTTAAAAATGATTTTTAATAGCGGGCGCCTTGTTACGTAACACTTGCAATTGCAATGGCGTCTGTCACACATAGTGAGCTTGTTCAATACAGATCATTCAACTGTCAAATTGAAAGCAATTGCGATCGCAACCTGCCCCTGCAGTCTCGACATTAGACAGCGACAAAAATCGGTCGGTAAGTCGTATCGTTGTCAAATTCCTTTAATAGATTTTCTACTTTATTTGGAAAGTATAAGGTTGAAAATCTATTAAAGAAATTTGACTTCGATTACACTTAACGACCGATTTTTGTCGTTATATTTGTCGAGACTGCAAGGCCAGACCTTATTCACTTCGGTCTAACTGGACAGATATTATACTGAAGTTCCTGTCAGTCTCTGGAGTCCGCAAATAGTCCGTTGAAACCGGATGGACTGGATCTTTACTTACTTCAAATTTCTCGTCTTCTTCGTTGCTAACACAACATATTTTTTATTTTTCCAGGATCAAGAAGCGTATAATAGTGAACAAGAATGTGACACCGATGACTGCGCGTCCTGATCAATGCGAGATCACAATTGAGAACTGCTGTAACATGAACATTTGTGAAACTGTGAGTACCAACTTTACTACAAGCATCTTAATTGACTTCAAGTAGAGTCCAAAATATTTTAGGTATCCGATTGTGAGTGCTTGTGTTTTTTTTTAAATTAAGTAAAAATGAAATGGCATGGAGTTGTAGATAGTGTTACAATTGCAACCTCTATCGTTCTCTCTTAAATTAGTCTCGTTCTAAAGAATAGAATGAATTAACAGGAATAGGAAATTGCGTAAAAATAAGTCTAGGTAAGGTATCTGTCAAGACAATCCATTCGGCCAATCCATCATCAATCTGTGGCAAATATTGAAAGTTAGGATTATGTAGAAAAAACCTGATTATAAAAAGAAATGTCATCACTATTCATCACACGTAAACAGAGAATTAAAAGAGATACATTAAAAAAAAACAATAATAAGCATTCGTAAGCATGATTCGACATATTTTCGATTAAACAGCTGATAACAAAAAATCGTATGTATTAATTTAACAATTAATACAATTTGAAGCGACATTCGGTTTACAACGAAATCACTTGTTCAAATATTTTTCAGACTGTCATTGCTACAGTCAATTAGTCAATGTTTGGTTAGTACAGTGTTACCACGCTTTCGATTTTGTTTAAAAACCGTCACGCGTCGTTTTGGCAACTGTGGAATCGTATTTTTCAATATTCTTTCATTGTAAGTAGTTGTATTCACACACGTGCGCTTACCTAAACTTGCACTTTTAGGGGCTTATTCATAAAGGCTGGTTTAAGAGCTTCACCTATAGACCGACCGCGTTAATGAGTCCTCGCGTAGGTATCAATTTAAATGAGATATTCTGAAGGTTGATCACGTATTGGTTCCATTAGTATCGTAATACCTACCTGGTTATTTTAAAGCAAATGAATGTGGGTTATTGTTAGGTCTTTGTGGACGCTTAATTTGCCTTTGATGGGGCAAGGCAGAGGACTCATTAAAGCGGTCGTGCTATAAATAATATGTTGATGCTGACGTATTTGAATAGGTAACCCATGGGGTGATTTTATCTGAGGAACTCAGTAAGTGATAGACGCGTTTTGAT
Source organism: Noctua pronuba (assembly GCA_905220335.1). NCBI lineage: Eukaryota > Metazoa > Arthropoda > Insecta > Lepidoptera > Noctuidae > Noctua > Noctua pronuba. The sequence goes on from LR999908.1 coordinate 12,736,529, forward strand.
AGAACGCATTGACGCCTTCCTCTAACGCCATGACACTAAAGTATTCTGTGTCTGTATTGTTATTGATTCAATACAGCAATGTTTGGACACATCCGTGCCTATTGTTGCCACGCTTTCATTTTTGTTGAATAAAATCACGTGTAACGTGTAAACTGTCCACGCGACGTATATTAGTCAACATTTGTATAGTATTTTTCAAATAAAATGTCGTTAGGCATCAGAAGTTGTTACAAAATAACAACTTCTGATGCCTAACGACATTTTATTTATATTATACAAAAAACATAAACGAAATTTTTGTTTCATATTAGGAACAGGGTCCGTACCATCACCTCAACAGTGTGCGAAAGAGCTGGAGCTATACAGGACGTCTAGCGCCATATCTTTCCTACTCTGTAAAGTAAGATTAAAACAATACTGTCATTATAATAGGTCACGGTAACCCAGGAATCAAACGCTCGTTGGATTGACGATATCGTCAAAGTCACGGGAACCATCTGGATGAGGGATGCATGGAACTGTGCAGTGTGGCAGGACGAAGGGGGAGGCTATACCCAGCTATGGGTATAGCCTCCCCCTTCCTCAAATAATTCCGTGCTGAAATGATGATGATGATGACTATGATGAAAAAGAGGACGCTTTCTTCATAGGCATACGTCAATGCGTCCTGACGTAATGAGGCCATAAGCAAGTAGAAATAGCAAGTTTGCAATGCATAAGTATAATTTATTTTTCGCATATCAATCCTATATACTAAATAGTAGGACAGGTCAAGAAGCACCTACGTGCACGATGTAACCGTAATTAACGTGTTATCTATTAGGTAAATTCGATTAAAATATATATACTTACATAGATAACAGCTGCAAAAGTAGTTAAATTCGGTACTTATCTACTTTTTATTTTTATTTAAGTTTTTATATTGTCTGTTATGTCTGTGTTTATATTTTGGAGAATAACAACGATAATATACACTATTAGAATTCATTGTTGTATTTTTGGCATTAAGCTCAAAAAAATAATGCGAAAAAGTCAAAGATTAACATTAATTTTCTGCTGTTTTTTTTTTCAATTAACAGTGTATTGTTTCGTATTTTTGTAGTGTTTTATCTCAATTATGTAAGTACTAAAATGCCATGAGAAGATTAAAATGATATCCTTGAAAACGAGATAACAGTATCTACGACTTCAACTCCTAGTTAATTTAATTTCTTGAAAAGACACAAGCACCACTTCAAATAAAATAATATCTAAGTTTTACTTATTTTTGAATCGCACGCAAACAAACACAGCATCTAAAATAATTTTACTGAAAATCCAGTACATATTGGCATCTTAAAAAAAGCATGAATCATACCAAATTGTTACATTCACTCTTGCATCTTTATTACGCAGCGCACTCGCAATCACTATCGTTTTCATAGACAAATCGACATACTTTTATCCGTATTCATGTTCGCGACCTCACCGCAATTCTTGAACTGTCAAAATGAAAGCGATTGTAAAATGCGTTAGGCCGGCTATACACGGACTGCTCGAGCAGTTAGCCAGTGATCAACATACACGGACCGCTATTGCATTCTTAGTCAACAGCGACTGCTTGACCGCACGATAAAATTTCACCGCGCTGCCAACCGCCCGAAGCAGTTGCAACTGCTCGAGCGGTTCCATGTATCTGTGTACGTAGAAGACTGTAGTTTACTATACTCAGTCGCAGCTTGAAGCAGTCCATCCTGACTGCTTCAAGCTGTCCGTGTATGGCCGGCCTTACTGAATAAGGATGTAACTGCTTCGAAAATGTACTGGGTAATCTGCTATCGTGCTTATACTCACGGCTTTGTATGTTTGTTATGTACGTATCTTGTATCGTTGATTGTGTTTGTCCTGAATTCTTGAAAAATAGTACCTGTTAAATTAGCCAAGTTTTTGTTTACCCTTTAGCGCAAAAGGGTAAGTAACCAACAGATCGAAAAAAGTTGAGTTTATTTGCCTAAACTTCAAGGAAATTAAGTAACATAATTGTAGAAGACCTCTCTCAAAAATCATTTCGTGATTTTATACGGAGGTATTAGGCCTGACTGCCTCGTTGGTCGAGTGGATGAGGTATTGGGTTCCATGCCCGGGTCGGCCAAAGTGTTATTGGGGTTCAGGAATTTCTTAGTAGCAGCCACGGAGTCGGGATTTGTGCCCGATTGATGGCAATATGCTCGCCCCCTATTACATGGGACTTAAAACATAACTGGCGAAATGTGGGTGTGCTATTAGCTACACCTCTGGCTATAATTACAGGCGTGATGTTATGTTATGTATTAGGTATAGTTTAGACAAATAAACTCTTCCTATTCCGAATTCTGGTAATCAATATCATCTTCATTTATGAGCATCCTTTACTATGGGACTAACCACAGAATCGCGAAATAAATCAGCTGTTCCCCATTGTGTTACTTAAGCGTAATGAGCCCATAATCTTCTCACTGCTGGGATACAGGCCTCCTCCCCACGAGATGGGGTGGGCTATACAGAGTGTAAACGGACCCTTCACGAAGCCGTCTACCAAGTATTCTGTACACCAAACTAATATAAGTAACTCTATTACTCTACGTAAAAATGATTGCTGGGAAACGACTTTTTGGGGTGAAATATCACGTTTAGCGGTAGGAATCAATGTAACGCACTCAAAACATTGTGCTGATGGATGCATTGAATAGTACGGGCCACGAGGGTCGTGGAGGTATTTTAAATAATGTTATGACATTAAAAATTTGTAGCAAAAAAAAATTTGTGGAAAATTGGAACTAGAAAGTTCCCAGATCGCAATGACGGGGAGAACAAGTGCCTTTCGGCTTCATTAAGGGTACTTTTTTTACACCCATTATAATCCACCGCGTGGCTCCAGAGCGGGTTCACAAAAACACAAAAAAAAATGAAACAGCTGATTTTCTTTCGCGATTTCAGGGTTGACCCCATAGTAAAAGTTGATCATAATGATATAAGCACATTGACCCCTTTTCAGTTAGTTCAATTACACCTTGTATTATTTGACTGCCTGACTGTTTCAAGGGGATGTTTTTAAGTTGTTTTTTTTTATAAACAAGTGGTATTTTTAGCATGCAGTTTTTAATGTGCCCCTGACATTCCATACAGGTTGATAATGCTTGGGCAAGCTGCAATGAGTAATCTCCTTGAGCCGTCTGTTGAAGGTTCACATTTGATTGTTCTTACTGCTTAGCCCCGCATGGTTTGGGTACACACGCTTACTAACACGTTTATTAATATTTTAACTACCGTTGTTTTATTTAGGGGGTTTTGATGGATTTTTCACTAATAATGATGTGGGCTGTATGAATAATGTTTTTTTTTGTTTTGAAAGAATAACTAAATTCATACTGCGTAAAAATGAATTTTGAGTTTGCTTTAAAAACAGCCCTTACTGCTACGCTATAACGGCTCTGTCTACCGTTTCCCTACCTTTGTTTCCTAAATCTAAATCTAACATGACATTGGCTAAATGCAAAAACCGTGCGTAGCCAGAAAAAAAAAACACAAGGCTCTGTCAAAGTCAAGTTGTCACCACTGATGTGTAATCACACATCAGTGGTGAAGAATAATAGTAATAGAATTATAATTACAACCCTCTTAATTCATCCGATTGAAAGTCTTTTTCATGAAATAGTTACAGAATAGGGTTAAATGAACTTAGAGGGTTGTATTGATGATTTTAATGTTTATAATTAAGTAACCACATACGTGTTACTTGCGTGACTCATTTTTCATCAACATGCAACCCACTGACACTGCCCTGCAAATTGCAAAAAATGTAAGAAAATTTGAATTTCGTGGGCTACCCTGTTGCTTCCTCCTTAAGCCAGCTTTTTAGCCAGCAGTTCTACAGGGTCGTTTAAAAACATAAAGATACCTAATACAGTTTTTTATATTGTTTGTCGCATGGTTTTAAAATGCAAGAGTGTGTTGTATTTCGAACATTGATATCTGCGTATAATGTGCTAACTCACTTTGTAAATAACAAAATCACCCAATGCCGACCATTGCTATGCTTTATATGTTTAATTAATTACATTTATATGTCTAAAGGTAATTAAGAATTATTACTAATAGGTAAGTATTTGTAGCAGGAAATATTCTAGTTACTAAAAGGTCACTGTATACTTCACACAAAGTAGCCACTTTGTATCAGATATGTATGTAAGAGGTTTAATGGATACCTACATTTGTTAATATGTAACCTTTGATTCCTACCTACTTACAAGAAAATTAACAAGGTCTCATTAAAGCAAGCGAAACTGCGGTTTTTTTCCATACATGGCTTTAAAGAAAAGCTATTTGTTAAACACATTTTTCAAGTCACTAAATAATCAACAAGTAAAAATAATAAGTTCTTTTTTTGGATCTACGAAGACTAAAAGTTTTAACTTATTTTAACATCAATAACTATCACGTCTGCAGAGTTCCACTTGCTAATTTAATTTGACCTTAGATTTACTTACAAACTAGATTCTAAGCATAAACTAAGGTGATTGACCCAACCAGCTTCCCAATTGCGAAACTCTCACAATTCCCTGTAATTTGACTGACAAAATAATTAAATTCATTCCTTCAAATGATTTAAATCGTGACTCGTTTAGTTATTTATTAACAACGTAGTTAACGAAATCAATAATTGTTGAACTGTCAAAAGGAAAGGGATTGTGATTATAATGCCTGTTTAACTAACAGTAAGCAACACCTAAATTAATGCCTAAATTGTATTACTCTGTTGGAATTTCAACTCTGTGCGCACGAGTAGAGCGTTGAAACTTAAAAGGTCCCATAAGGTCAACTAAGTAGCCGGGGCTGCGGGACTGTTCGAAAGAGATAACGCAGCCCTGGAACACAAAGGGCAAAGAAGGAACATGGATGGGTTTTAATCAATATGATTCTTACACTCCCTTCCACTCCGCCCAGAGCGGGAAGGGGTCATTTGATGATTTGAAATCCCAAAAAAAAAGGTCAATTAGGTATTGCTTAGTGTCAGTAGAAACGGACATATTAAAGAGAGTTACGCAATTAGGATGCACACTAAAAACCTCGGGCTTGAGGAACCAAAAATAACTTTTTTTTTTTGTTACAGCCGTGTTTCGAGCCAAGATCAACGATACGACCATCTTTACTAGACTCAAAACCAGGCAAGGAAGAAAAGAAGAACTTGATCGCAAATATGGAATATCCAGACGACCCGTACTAACATCAATGGAACTTTTTTGAGTGGCGTACAATACTTTGGCTATAACACTAGAGAGGGCACAATATACATAAGGAATTATTCGTGAATCTACCAAAAATGTTACAAAAAAGTTTCGCCAATTTTTTGTAATCAGACTGTGATGTCTCGGGTGCTGTGCGTATGTAAAAAAATAAATGTCAGTTTGCGTCCATAGCACAAAAACACCATACTGTATTTTATACAAGGTGTTAAAAAATAATTGCTAGAATTTCGTGGGCATTTTACTCATTATTATGAACAACTTTTACAATGGGACGAACCCTGAAATCACGAAATACAATAAAATGTACGGAACACCTGTTTTTTTTGTAACAGTTATTTTTTAAACACTTATATACAGGTTGTTGTTCTTACCCTTCAAGAACGTTCTTTATACTCCAATTGAGTCTGGTACTAAACTGCGGTAAAATCAAACGACGATAAAAAGTATTGCCCTTTTCAAGTATATCAGAAATTTTCCAGTTATAGAAAACTATATGTGAAATTTTTCCAAGCATACCTATATATAGACAGAAGTACCTACCTATAGTAATTCTTCCGATACGAATATTCTTCCTTATAATATTGTGCCAAAGGTTTACTTATATGTGATATTTGATTAAGGATTGAGAAAAAGATACACATAAACGATTACATTAATCTTTATGAGTGGTCTAAGGGCTGTGTAAGAATGCACTAAAATCTGAGTGCATGGTAACTAGATTTTAGGTGTTATTATTTATTTGGGTTCTGTGGGATCAGGCATATCGTGAATACGTAAACCTTGAGGGTCCTGACTAAAATTGTCATGCTTTGGTAATTCGTTTTTTGTTAGCATTCACAAGGTGCCTTCTTGTTAACATAGTGTATCTTACGATTAACATATCGATGCTTAAGTTCACACAAAACTTACCGATACATGCTAATTTTAACAGCGATCCTATTGAAATGGGCATTTGAGTCGATTTTTCGTTATTTCATTTTGAAAGAAAATCCTTGCTATTCTATTAGTAAATTCTTTTCAAACATTATTCTGTTTTTAGAAAAATATGTCGAATTCTATGTTCTTTTTCTTTTATTTAATAATTTTTAGTGACTTTGTGCCAAAGTGAGTTTCGTATAACGAATTGGTTGCTTCCTTATACGATATTTTAAAAGAAAATATAATCGGCAACACTTTACAATAACGTGAAATGGTCTCGATACAAAATATAACGTAGCATTTATAAAGAAAAAAAAATAGTGTACTGCTTGTACAGATTTTTGTTATTATTTTGTAATTACTGTTACCAAATTTTTTAATTATTATTATGGATTTTTTTTATTTAATTATCTTATAAATTTTTGATCGTTTTCGTTGTGACATGTCATTGCTGAAATTTATCAAGAATTAGTTAAATGGGTTGTATTGTACTGTGCGTCTTTATAAGAATAATATTTGAGACTATTAATTTTAAACGTCTTATTCCGTTTCTGTGTTCAAACTTTAAACCACCAATTTGACATCATTCTGTATATTGTAGCGGTTTTTTGTGAACAACACATTATTACCCATATTGGACACGTAAAATGGGCGAATACCATTTATGTAACTGAACATTATCAATAATAAAAACAAATCATACTGAAGTGATCGCTTTTAAACGCAGTTTAATCTTTACGCGTAAGTAAAATTCGCCCATAAATTGATTACCAATAACTAACGAAATAATACCACCGTTCATGGGTTATAATGTGTTCTTCTATGATTCTGAAAGTACCTACCGTTATTGTTAACTATTTATAAACATTGTGAAAAGTGAGCAATACCTACTGTTTTTACCCAGAGAATGATCTTTCCTAATTTTCATGAACTTAGAATCCTAAGACGAACTTTTAAAAACTATATTGACAGAGAAAATTAATAAGGATCATCTCAATCAGTGAATTTAAACCCTGGCTACCAGTAATTATCAGTTTAAAAAAAAAATTGAATTTCAATCCATACTTGTCTTGAAAGTCACACTGCCTTTAAAACGTCGAACTGTGACTTACAAGTTTTAGTACAGTCGGTGACGTTTTAAACTGATGGTAGAAACAAATACGACGTGTTCATTTAGTTTTTAGTCAACGAATGAAATAAACTAAGTCGGCTGCTTGCTGAGAGTTTTCTTTTGTCAAAATATGTGAATTGAGTGAGACATTCTAGATTTTAATACTAGGTTGAAAGCGGCAATGTGAGCAGTGTGAATAGTTTTGTTTTATTCATTTTGTAGCGCGGTGCCTCACCTTCTCGATTTAATGTTAGCTACCCAGGATTACTGACTTGTACCGGCCTTTTTATAATTTTGATAAACGACGCAGACGTGGTATATGATGGTCAATGTAAATTAGCTAGCGAAACTCAAGTCAAATTAAATGTTTCAACTGCGGTCGTTGGCCGTAACAAAGAATCATCAATCTTTTTTTAGGGTTCCGTACCTGAAGGGTAACCAACGGGACCCTATTTCTAAGCTTCCGCTTTCCGTCCGTCTGTCTGTCAGCGGTATCTCATGTTCCGTTATTTCACAGAATGTGTATTTCTGTTAAAACAACGAATTAAAATTTAAAGGGGCTCCATTATTAAGATGCTAAGGACGGGACCCTAAATGCGCGAGTCCGACTCGCATTTTGGCGGGTTTTTTGTTGTTTTACTATGTTTAAATATTGATACTATCTGTGGAGTTTCTCTAGCTATTTTATTTTGACCCTGTATACCATTAATAAGAAGTTAGTTAGTGAGGTGCCGGTAAGTCCGTAGTCCCAGGTTCAAGCCTCGCGTCGTTCAGAACGATGTAACCATTGTTTAGGCTTTTAGTGTAAGAATTTGCGTTCCTATAGTAATTCTAAAAATATTTATCGGAGTACCTCAATATAGATAATTTATTTTAAAAGATTTATTAAGTAAACATGCAAATTAGTGACAAATATATATTTAAAGCGCAGTCGTAGAGTAAGGTTATTTTTGTTTTGGCTTTTTAATGTATCATTTTGGTGCTGACTGTACCTACGCATTAATTTGTTTGGTACAGAATCTCAAGTTACTTAACATTTATTTATATAAGATTTTGTATTGAGAAAAACAAAAAAATAACAGAGGTTGTACTTAACATATTGTGAACTTTACTTACCAAGTTACTGATTTGCCATTAGGAATATTCGCAGCTGAACTTATGAAGAGGCAACATTACTTAATCCCTATATTGGTGGTACTTAGCTAAGTACTTAGACTTTAGAAATTACTTTTTTAGTATTTAGATTTAGTCGTGGATTGATAATATCCACATGAGAAATGTGATATTATTGAGTCTTGGTATAAGCCTACGTTAGTGAATATTGTGATTAATAGTAATATTAAATTAAAGAGCTTGCATAAACAACTTTGTTTCATTGTAATAAAACCCGTTTTCATTTGACAACTTCATTTATTTCGTATTGCTAAGAAGATACAAAGTTGAGGGCTTTGGACACGGTCGATTTGGTCGGTGTACACACTTGACGGAAACTCCGACGCCGCACTTCCGTTGCGGTAAATCCGGAACAGACGCAGAGGGCGAGCGGTCCGCGTCTGAACGACCGATCTTCCGCGTAGTTTGCCCGTTATTAGTCATTTATATGCAATAACATGTATTGGCGTTCCGACGCGGAGGATCCGCGACGGAATTTCTGTCAAGTGTGGCGTAGACCCTAAAGTACACTTGCGGAGGTGTCCGCACACGCAAACCACAACCAATACTTCCGCAGATGGCGGTATTGTCGCCTGTTGTCATCTTAAATAGGGTCAGTTGAGACAACGCAAAAATGCTCGCGCAATTTTGTGGCTGCAGTGAAAATAGGACCGTATTACTATAGATTGAAGTAGGAAAATTGAGTGAATATCGACGCAGACGTCAAGTGTCGCCTCGCGCATGCTCTCAACTCGGTCGCGGGCCTATAAACAATGGTAATACGGTCCTATTTTCAATGCATCTTTCAAATTACTCGCGCATCGTCTTCGAAAAAGTACCTTAATAGTACTAACATAAAGCAGTGCACTCACTATAGGCTCTAAGACGTCATACTTCTTACAAATTATACAAAGTTGCGCTGAACACAACCAACATTTTTCAACATACGACTTCCTGCATTTAAACTATTTATTATCACATTTAATAAATACTTCTTTGTTTAATTATACATACATACAAGGTGTAAACGGATCCTTAACGAAGCCGGCAACCAAGCACTCTGTACTTCAAACTAAGTAACTACGCAAAAATTAACTTGTGAAAAAATTGGAACTTTGACCCCCATTATCTCCGTAACGGTCTAGAACAAAAAAAATATCGCAATGATGTGAAGAACAAGTTCATTTCGGCTTCGTTAAGGGTATTTTTACACCCATTATAATTTCAATTTTTTTTTGTCAAACTATAACCCAGATTAGTAAATATGTTCCCATATACATATAAGTCTAGATAAACATCGACTAGGCACAAAACATCACGAGACAACAAAATTATCACTATTAGCAATAAAGGGGACCGTAGACAACTAAGAGGCCATCCATTAATTACGTCACACGAGTTTCATGATTTTTGACCCCCCTCCCATCCTTGTCACAAAGTGTGACGTCATATTTTGCAAACTTTACATGTTCACGCAGATGGAAGTCGGAAATATTTTTAAGTTTTTCGTTAATAGTTCAAATTTCGTTTTTGAATATTTGCGTACATATGTTAGATTTTGAAATGTGACGTCACAAAATTTAGGAGCCCTCCCTCCCTTTGTCATACAATGTTACCCCCCCCTTAAGTGTGACGTAATGTATGGATAGACCCTAACAAGTAAAAAAAAGGAATTGAACAGCAATAAGAAAACTGTTGTTGAAACAATGTAAAACTTTTACTTCCCACAAAACGAGGAAAAGACATGTATTAACAAAGCCCAAGAAATCTTCATCTCGGAGAAAATACGGTTATCGGAATTATCGTATTCATCTTTTATATTTTTTGAAGTCATATGCGGTCACCCTGTATATAGACACAGATATTTTAAACATGAAACATCACATAACATCTTACATCTACAACTGATTTCTCGACATCAATAAGTGTGAGCCCTGACTCAGGACGCACTTTTATTGATGTCGAAAAAATGATGATTTTAAACATAAATGCATTAGTGTAAGTCCTGAGTGGCGGTGCATCGCGTATGCGGAATCCGCGGCGGACGAAAAAAATGCCAAATTGTTCCGACCCGCATATGCGCCCGCTTGCAATCCGGATAATTTCAAACTTATCGCGTGTCGTCACTCAGAACGTACACTAATGCCATGCCATGCCATGTTATATCTAAAACTAACATTTTAAACATTCTTTACCAAATTGACTTCCGAAATTGCTCAATATTCAAATCTGTCATTCTTTGACAGTTTCATGAAATGTCAAGTTGGTTAAATCGATACACAATTAATTTCGCTGATAGTATATGAATTAGACACAAGGAATCTTTACGTAGTACACTGGTCTTACAGGCAATTTAAATATTACATTATTTATTGCAAATTCAACATTCTACTTCATATACCGTAATACCGGCAGTCATATTTATAACACATAACATAACGTCACGCCCGTTTCCAAAAAGGGTTAGGCAGAGGTGTACCTAATAGTACACCCATATATCGCCAGTTATGTTTAAGTCCCACGTAACAGGGGGCGAGCCTATTGCCATCAACCGGGCGCAAATCTAGACTTCGTGGCAGCTACCGAGAAATTCCTGATGGAAAAACCCAATAACGCTTTGCCCGACCTGGAAATTGAACCCAGGACCTCATGCTCAGCAGTCGCGCTTGCGACCACTGGACCAACGAGGAGTCAACATTTATATTTAGGTAGACATCTTAATTCTACATAAATTTTGTGCCGTCTTTTAATAATTAACAACAAAAAGCAATTTTAACTCCCAAAGGATTGCATTAGCATAATACCACTAATAAAAAAAAACAATTTTAATTTCTTATATGGTAACTTTAGTTGTGCCTTGTGGTCAAATATTTATAACCAATAATACCTTTTGCACTTGAAAAATGTGGCGTGAAATTAGGTGCATACAACTGCGTTGAATTTTAGTATAAAGTCTAATATACATTTGCTATTTTACAAAATACAATCGCACTTACTGGCAGATATACCTCTTTTCAGTATTATTTATAAGTGAAGGCCATCATTACTATTTTTTAGGGAAGCTTATTATCATATGATGTTATTCTAGTTTGTCAAGGATTATATTATTAACAGGGGTAAGTAACAATTTATTTTATAAACAAAGAAAATGCACTAATTTATGGCAATAGAAAGTCAAATTGAGAAGACGGAAATCTATAACTAAGTAACTAAACACTGCGGTCATTGCTTTCAAAAAAATGTTTGATTATGGTGACCTATCTGCGAAGTATTGCTAGCAAATTAAATTTGACCTTGAAAAATATATAAATAAAAGACAACTGCAATCGGTTGCGAAATACATGCGTATGTATGAGTTACTATTAGGAATGCAGTATATTGCACATATAAATCTAAGTAAGAATGCTATAATCACAATTACATATCATCAAAGCCTAGCAACACTGTGATTAAAATACATGTGACATTTTAAGCAATGTTGCCATACATGATAATACATTAACTAACTATTTTATATTATTGTTGGTTTACGTAACAACAGAATAAATTAAACATTTAACACTATATAAATACTAAGCAAATAAAATATGTATATTAAATCTAATATAACAGAAAAGTATTGCACAAGTTACTATTGTGATTTATTTCGGTATGCACCCGCAGTCTAAAAACAACTTTTCGACTATTCGAAAGCTGCCTAACGTAAAACAGAAGTTTATTTGAAATTACTTGAAAACAAATTAATAAAGTATTGCATATCACGACCCCGTATAGAATCTATCAATGTAAATTCAACCCTATATCAATGACTATAAATGTCAAACGACGCGAGGTCGTGAAATTATTACAATCAGTTATGTTATTCTTTACAGAAAAACATTGTCTATATAGTATGTAGAAGTGACTGGATGCCCGTTTTAACTAGCCCTACGCAACATCCAAGTTAATGCCTCAATGCGAGCTGTTCGAATTTCAACCCAGGTCTCAGCACCGACATTCGAAATTCCAATATTGCAATAATTTTGGGTATTGATCTGGGTGACGTTTCGTATTACAGAAAACGGGCATGAGATCGTGAACGTATTAAGATTTAGTTATTACATTATAAGACAGTGATGTACAAGTATCGATATCGATACAAAAGTGATGTCTAAATAAATTATCGGGACGATACAGATAAAGCAAAGCTAAATATTAGGAATGTTATCAAAAGTAACAAATATTGTTTACGAAAAATTCGTTCTAGTTGTCAGAGCAAAACAAAAAACAAGAATATCTTCTTATACAAATATACATATAACTAATATGTTTACTTAACTAAACCCTGCCAATTTGTTTTTTTTTTAATTTATTTTATTTTATGTTAGGTTATAATGCGTATATTATGTCACAAAAAGCTTCGTTATACGTACTTAGATACGTATAAAGCTTTGGTAAGCTCTATGGTGCAGATCAATTCTTTGCAGCGGCTGCTGAAACATAGAAATACCTTAATATATCAACTGCCTCTTCACAATATGGGCTAAAATTCGAAAATGTTTTTCTGATTAGTAATTTCTAGTAACTTCAGCTGATTCATCATCTGCCTTGCCTTTTCCCAACTTTATTGGGGTTGGCTTCCAGTCTTACTGGATGCAGCTGAATACCAGTATTTTACATGGAACGACTGCCTATCTGACCTCCACAACCCAGTTAGTACGGGGTAATACGGTACCCCTTGGTAAGACTGGTTCTCAGTCTTTCGGGCCACTGACTACCTGTAACGACTGTCAAAGATCTACAAATGCCCGACTATCATTTGACGATCTTTGACGGTCGTTACATTACCAACGGCTTAACGTGCTTTTCGAGACAAGGGAACTCTGTATGCAATGGGTAGGTACCCATCCACGTACCAGTACCAGCCTTAACTTCAGCTGATTAAAACATGAAAATATGAGTTTTGATCATCACATTCTTGTTTTGTAACATACCAATCGCCTGATATCTCTGAAAGGTTACACGGAGCTCGGAGGCCAGAGATGCACAGTATATCGTTATTTCGTCAGTTTTTTTTAATGTTCAAGTCCCATGATTGTAATACGGGGTAAGCCTATTGCCATTTACTAATCTTGATAGGAAAACCCCATAACACTTTGCCCGACCTGGGAATCGAACCCAAGACCTCAAGCTCAGCAGTAATGCTTTCTGCCACTAGACGACATGATTAGATATAGAAAAATAAAACTTTTTTTGTGAGTTCCACTAGCTAATTTCGTTTGAACCTGAATTAGCTTTCCACGCTCAGTATCGCTAAGCAAGTGCGCCTCCCATAGCATGGTCACCAGCGTGACGTCGGCATCTAACAGTGTATAGTTAGAGTAGCTCACCGTGCGCAGTATTGTTGAGCAGCGCCCCCAGCTCAGCGACGCGGTCGCGGTGCGCGTGCATGTAGGCGTGCGCCTCCCACAGCATGGTCACCAGCGTGTCGTCGGAGCGCTCGTCCATGGCCACGTCGCGCGACATCTGCGGCGCGAAGCGGTAGTACGGCACGCCCACTGCGCTGCACCACGCGCGGGCGCGCTCTACTACGCGCCCGTCTGATTGTGTTGCCTGGGGAAACAGAACTTGCTTCAGATGGAGCAGAACGAGACTGTGATGCATAAATACGGGGACTAAGTAAAAGTTGGATTAAGTCAAAGGGTGAGGAAGTTAAAGGTGCTCATCCGCAGGTTACTGAATAAACTTACTAATCATGCTAGACCAGATATAGTTTCATTTTAACTAAACAAATGGGATGGGATGATCCTGTATAGTCACCAGTTTGATTTTGCGGAAGGTATGTCGAGTTAAACTCAACAGTCACATCTGGAATCCTGGGATCCCAGGATACAATTGGAATTTTATGACCTATGTGAAGCGTTCGACTGCGTTGCTACGTACAATATACTAATCTGTAAATTACACCACAACAGAGTTCGTAGACAAAATGCAAAATTAATCTTTCTATTTATCAAAGACGCAGGAAAAATAAATGTCAACGGAGCAACATCGTCCGGGTCTAGTCAAGACGGGCGTGCCCCAAGGTTTAATTCTCGGCCCTTTCCCATTTCTGGTTAAAGTAATTTAAGTTCGCCACCATTTTAATTTATCGGATACAATTTAAAGGAGTTTCTTGCTGGTTCTTCTGCATAGGAAATGCACAATCCAATCCGTGGACCTTTTGATGATTTTCTGACGGTTATTAAGAACCCATTTAATAAAATATTTTCGACTGTCAAAGATCCACAAATCAATGACAGCTTTTCGAAGCACGGAGGGCGTTAGTTATATAATGAACGATCGCCCATAAAGAAGTCATATCTTACCTGGTCCACGAGCAGTCCTCCAATCGCAGACAATCCCCACGCCAGCCGAGCGGTGTCCCACAGACTCTCTGGCTTGAACACGTCTATATCTTTTAGTTTCGATACGGGTATCAGACCTGCGAATGAGACAAAACGCCTTAGATTCAAAACCTCTTGAATCCATGGTCATCATCATCTGCCTAGCGTTTTCCCTACTATGTTGAGGTCGGCTTCCAGTCTAACCGGATGCAGCTGAATACCAGTATTTGCCATAGAGTGTCTACCTATCTGACCTCTACAATCCAGTCAGTACTGGGTAATATGATACCCCTTGGTAAGACTGGTTGTCAGACTTTCGGGCCACTGACTACCTGTAACGACTGCCAAATATGTACTAATGACAGCCGGGACCAAAGGCTTAACGTGCTTTCCGCGGCACGGAGGAAACTTGGTATGTAATGGGTGGTCACCGATCCACAGACCAACCTAGGCAAGAGTGAGAGACATGAGACATGAGTCCATAATTACTCCTTTCACCTCTTCCACGTTCATACATCTGGTCATACAACTAGTAATACAACTATTAACGGTGATAAAGATGTTCACTCACCAGTTCCGCACGACACGACCACTTTAAGGTTGGTCTTCCTAGCGGCGTCCTGTTGTCCCGTAGCTCTTAGCGCTAGGTTTAGCTCCGTCAGTTCGGTCAGCACGTCCAGTGTGGGGTTGTTACCCATCAGACCACCGTCTAAGTACCTGGAGGGATAAATGTTTCAACACATAATTATCGCGAATTAGTGAAACTCCTAATGGAAAAACTCAATAACAATTTGCCCGACCCGGGCATCGAGCCCAGGACCGCATGCTCAAACTACGAATATCAATATCAAGCTGAAAACTGGTCGAGACTTACGTGTGTACAACCTGTTTGTGCAGGCTGTAAAAGGTTAAGCAGCTACAAATTTGGAACACAGAGTATAATTACGACTTTTATTAACATAGCCCTAAGGTTTGAAATACAATACGAGGCCGTTCGTATGAAATACAGAGTTTTATAAAAAGATTAGCTTAGTATAGCGTCGCCTCTGACACACATAATTGTATGATTAACTCCAAAAGCCATTTGGGAAAGAGATGGCGCTAGACGACCTGTATAGCTCTGTCTCTTTCCCACACTGGAATTACTCCTGCTTTAAGAAGTCATAGTAACCCCGTTTAGTGCCGTTTACAGACCAGGGGGGTCCTGGTCTGTAAACGGCAAAAGATCGGAATAGGTACTAGTTTATTCGTCTAAAAAACATCAAGGAAGTAAGTTACGAGTTCATGTGGATAATACTTCCCTTTAAAATCCCGAAATGAATTTTAAGTTCCGAAATAAAATTGTTAAATTAGAGAAACGTATTATCCACTCGTTACTTGCTTCCTTCGAAGTTTTGGCAAATCAACTATACTTATTCCGATGGTCCGATCTTTGATAATGACTGAAGCATTCTCGACAAACAAATTAAATTAGGTAGCAAAACTCCGTAATGGTCTCTAAAAGTCTTCAGAGCATTGTTGCTAGCAAGACTGAAGGCTACCTAATGGGGCACCTGTGCGCGGTGCATGTACTGTTGCCAGGTATCTCCAGGAGGTGGCGAAATTAAGAATTATTAGTTAAGGTTTAGCGTTGTTATTTATTGTATTTAGTCAATTATACTAACATAAGGAATAATATCAAAGGGGTTTGTATTTTATGGCCGGCCTAACTTCCGCCATTTTTTTTTTTCAAAGTTGCGCCCATTCCTAAAACATATATCAATCGATAGCTGGCATCAATACAAACAAGTTTAGAACGAGAAAAAATGTTCTTAAGTGTTACGTTTCCGAGATATAAGCTGTCAAAGTTGTGCTTAAGATGCCATCAGTAAATGGACTTTAACTTTGATAGCTCATATCTCGAAAACGTGACACTTTAGAACATTTTGCCACAAACAAAACTTGTTTGTATTGATACCAACTATCGATTAATATATGTGTTAGGCGTAGCTACAAGTTTGAAAAATAAAATTAAATGGCGGAAGTTAGGTCGGCCAGGCTTCATACAAAAATCTTCCAATCCGTTTATGGGTAGTCTACCGGAACTAAAGATAAATAAATAAAAACAAAAAAAAACATTTCTCATTTCAACTTACAATGCACGTACTGACCGACACCTATCACGGTTGTTAATTTTAGTTAGCTAATTAAATTTTCCCTTGTATAGCCGTGTGACCCGGTTGGTAAAGCTTACTGACCTGCCCGAGGCTCGGAAGTAGGAGGGCGCAGCGCCAGTAGCCCTGGCAGCCTGCCACACCAGCTGCTCCGCAGGAGGGGGCGGGGCCGCTAGGGACACCACTGAGGCCTGGTCTCCGGCTTCGGCATGAGGACCTGGGAACGAGGTTATTTATAATTTTGGCCATTTGTGTCCCATTTCAGGGTAATAGCCTCCCCTCCCCACATCACTATCACTATCAATAGGGTAGATGACCAAATAAATCAAATAAGTCCGTTAGATAGATTTTCAAAAAATATTGGACAGGTATTTTTTCTTTTTTCACGTAAACAAAAACTGAAGTCGATACAGTGCGTCGAAAACTCGTGTGACGTCACATTTCGGTACACTTTTTATCGGAAAGATAAAAAGTGTACAAGCCCCCCACTCATGATCTTTGATGCGTTTTATCTTAGTAAATTTTTATTGATTTGGTAAAATAAAAAATACGTATCTAATATTTTTCGATAATCTCACTGACGGACTAAATAGAACCAAGGTTTTTTTTACTCAGGAGGCATCCCTGTCGCTGTGATCAGTCATCTTCAAGAAAAAAGTCTTGCAAGGTCTTCAAACATCGAAAATCGGCTGAAACTGAAATCTAGACAACAGCAAAATAATCTTGTGCATGCTGTTGTGTTGGCTTTTGCAGGTTGGGGCTAATAATGAATTCTTCTGACGTTACAAGTTGACGGCATTTATGTTGTATTGCACATTTTTGAAAGTTCAGAGTTTATCATCCGAGCGCGAAAGCACTGATGAAGGCTCCCATGTCGTAATCCAAATTCTATACATCATTTTCATGCCCTTGTCCCATGTTCCGTATTTTTCTTCCATTCTCCCCTGTTAACCATCACGCAATCATTTACACCTTTTTCTTTCATATCATTCCTCACACAATCCATCCATCGTTTCTTTGGTCTTCCTCTCCCTCTCCATCCATCAACATTTATATTCATCACTCTTTTAGTCACATGCAATTCGTCCCTTCTCATCACATGTCCGTACCAAGACAGTCGCCACTTTCAAACTTCCTCTAATATACTCATACCTTACTTAATCCATTCTTGCCCAAATTCTATTCTATTCCTCTCCAATATTAGTTACTTTTCAGCATAATAAATCAAAGAAATAAAGTTATTTACTTGTAGTTCCATTATGCTCATCCAGTATCTCTTGCGCAGACTTGTAATTCCTGAATATGTGCAAATCAACGGGTTTTCTGTCAGCCAACACAGCTAAGATCATCAGCTTTGGGTGTTCAATGTCCGCCATTACTGTTTCTGTGCCTAAAATGAAGAAAATATCAAATTAGTATCTTTTATTTGTTAATATTTAATTTGGTTAATGATGGAATGGTCTAAAAGGATTTGGTTAAAGAGATGACAACTGATAAGGAATGTTAGCCGTAGGCCGTAGTAGGTATGTTATTTAATTGGTAGTAGGTGTAATGATTAATTCAAGATTTTTATGTTATAATGACTACATCATGCATGAGGTCCTGTGTTCGATTCCCGGGTCGGGCAAAGTGTTATTGGGTTTTTCTATCAGGAATTTCTTAGTAGCAGCACCTTAGTGTCGATCTTTGCCCGGTTGATGGCAATAGGCTCACCCCCTATTACATGGGACTTATAAAACAAAACATAACTGGCGAAATGTGGGTTTACTATTAGGTACACCTCTGCCTAACTCTTCGAGGATTTCAGGCGTGATGTTATGTGTAATATCCTCTATTTTAGTGGGGGGTTAAAAAAAACTTAACTTTTGTTTTGAGCTGCTAAAGGAACTCGTAGTTAAGCTTAACTTTAGAAATAGAGATTAACATAGTTTTGTTAAAATTAGAAACAGTCGTCGTATGTGACCTTCGTTTTTTAACACTTCAATAATCGAAGCTAGACAAAGTCAATATTTAAAAAGGCAACGACCGAAAAAGTCCAAGTCATGATGATGCTCATAAAAAAGATGGCGGTGTACGTAAAAACACAGTCAGAACATAAGTTATTATACTTACTTCTCGACTTTATTCCGTAAAAGTCACATTTTGCCAATTACAGGAGGTGACTGCTGAGATGACGAGTAATAGAGAAGAATGGAAGAAGAAGAAATATAAATTAAAAGAATTTACTACATTCATGATTAATTTGTTAGATATCCTATATTTTGACCTACACATTCAAATGCGCGGCGCAGTGGCTGAGCAATTGCCTTATTCGCTGCGCGTCGCGAGTTCGATCCCCGCACGGAACAAATATTTGTATGACCTACAGGTAGTTGTTCCGGGTCTGGCTGTTCGTGTATGGCAGTTTAAATGTTTGTAAACGCACCCACGATACATGAGAAACTACTAGTGTGGGGCAAAGTTAAAAAAAAAACTACGCAGCTGATTTTTTGTCGAGTCATGCTTTGTCGTCATATAATATATGCAGTTTGTCTGCACGGACCAGTCTCAAAAAAGGCTATTTATCATACAACTCAACACACATGGAAGTGGTGAACGATGTCCAGTTTTGGGAATTCTGATTTAAATTTTTACGCCTTGAGACAGTTGATTCCAGGTACGACATAAATAAATTAATATGAATTAGTGGTCGCCCAGTGTTTTTTTTTATCTGCACATCTCCGAAATTACGAACTTCGATTATGTTGGCATACATACATGGGATACTACATTAAAAACACTTTAAAAAAAAACTTGTGAAAAAGTTGGAACATTGACCCCCAATATCTCCGTAACTAGAAGGTATGGTACAGAACAAAAAAAATATCGCAATGACGGGGAGAACAAATGCCTTCCGACTTCGTTAAGGGTCTTATTACACCCTTTAATTAATAGATAGATAACTTACCCAAACAGTCCTTCAGAATAGTTTCAAGCGCTTCTGAAGGGTAAGGCCTCATGCCAACAAAAGCGAACTCTTTCATCCTAAAGTACAATCTCTGGCAATCCCTCAGAGACTTTCCACTCGCCAAAGCCAAGGCTAGAATGCCTCCCGTACTGGTGCCTGCGACCCAGTCGAAACACTGTACGATGGGCCTGCCGACGGCTTCTTCCAAATTTATGAGGACCTGGACTAAGACCAGTCCTCGAATACCACCGCCATCTAAGCAGAGTAATCTGAAAGGAAGGGTTTGGTGAGTAACTTTCTGGTGTGATGGATAAACTTGCTCATGTGCTGATGAGGTCAGTTCATTGGATTTGTAATTAATTAAAGTAGAAAAGATCACGGTAATTTCTCGTACATTATACTGTTGAAATCTAAACTCTGTGTCATCTCAATGCCAAAAAATACCTAAATATTTTTAGACATTGACATCTGAACGTTTGAAATACGTATTGCACATTAGCAAAAGCTTTTATTTTGACAGTTGAGCGCATTCAATACATCTGTTTCGTTAATTCTTGTTTTCTATCAGATACCCATTAGATATGTCATAACTAGTGCTTTTGTTATTTCAAGTGTTATAAAGCATATGAGAACGGGACTAAGGACAACTTTCTAGAGATTTTATAATCTACCGAGAAATAATGCGTTCAATTGTAAGCAATAAGTTACGGTTCACAATCTTTCGACAGTTTTCAATCTCGTGAGATAGATTATAATCTAACGGTATTTACAAATTTTACGGTGACATGTACATTGAATAGTAAACAGGTCATGGAGGTATTTAAAGTAAAGTTACAACCTTGAAAACTATTAAAGTTGGATCTTTGGTCTTCAATATTTCCGTAACTATAGGTTTCCATGTACGGTGTAGAATAAAAAAATGATCGCAATGACGGGTACAACAAGTGCCTTTCGGCTTCGTGAAGGGTCTATTTACACCCTTTATGCTGTAAATTCAATAAATACATTATTGATACTACTACGAATAGTCTTACCGTCCTTGTCTCTGATTAGTATCGTAGCAGGCAGCTCTTTCCATGGCCGCTACGCTCAGCATCTGACTAACGAGGTCTCGGGTGGAGGCCCTAGCCACAGGAGGTGGGGGCACTCCATTATAGTCACCCCGAGCTGAACAGCTGGGGCCACAGGCTGGCACTTCTGGGGTGCATCTGAGGGACAACCTCACGTATTAAATATCCAATGGCTAATGTACTGTTTGATGAATCGACTTGTGCATTCAGGACCGTTAGTTTATCGAATGGCTTTCCCAGATCACATTGAACTACAGATTAGGCCCGAAAATCATCAAGATTGCTTGGTATAGTTGCTGCCAGTTAAGATCGCAATGGCGGTCATTGATCCACCTACCTTTATTAAAGTTCTTAACTTTGAAATCCAAAAATAAGCCTGTTCATGTCTTGAATCGTCATCCATCGTGACCTTCAACATTTTCTCTAATGAAAAACGATGCATGGTTCATTTGGTTTGGTTCGTACGAAGAGATATTGTGGAAAGAGCAATGACCACTATTGCTTAATTGGCAGCAACTATAGTATAAATAGCTTTCAAATTGGAAAATATATCTTTAATTAATATGGTTAAAACCTGTTTGGTAAGTTTCGATAATATTTTATCGTTCTTCCAAATCTGAATAAGACAAGGGGGAGCTGAAAATTTGATAATTTGGTGGTGGAGTAAACGAAGACCAATAAATAAAAAGTCTCACCTTTTAGCTCCAACGGCATGCAGAACATACAATATCCTATCATAGTTACTGTTCGACATCTCCGTCGGTAAAATATGCCTTGCCGTATTCCCCGCATTGTTTTTTGCTTCCAAATCTGCACCGAACACGATCAAGGCTTGGACTATGGCGATGTTTGTTTGTTTTACGGCCAAATGTAATGGTGTATTGCCATCGTTGTCCCCGATAGAGTGTTCGGCACCTCTCGATAGTAAGGCTATGGCACACTCCAAACGGCCTCGTAGTACCATGATGTGTAGGGCTGTTCTCCCATCGAAGTTGAGTGCGTTGATATCACAGTTTTTGTCCACTAGTGTTTCAATGACTTCGCGGGATATTGCCCAGTGGATGGGTGTGCCTCCGTGCTTCATATCCTGTTGGTACAATTTGGGCTGGTTGTCTTGCAGAAGGTCGCCCACTATTCCTGGAATTTAAATAATTATGCTTAAATTCTTCTTAAAGATTGTATACAGGCCTATTTAATTTATTGGCGAAACTTCTCTTTATTTTGGTGTCGATAAAGTGACTGTCGGTTAACTTTAAACGACGTTGTAGAATGCATAATTAACAAGATCAGAGTAAAAAAAAAAATTGAAACAAGCTTTTAAAATACAGGTGACTTCATTTTTTTTCTTCAGCAAACACCTTTAATTGATACCCATACCATGGGGGTGCATAAAAAATAACTAGTCCGCCATCTCTTGGAGTCGGCCATATTGGATTTAGGATGTTGTCGACTTAGCTAACCATGCATTGTCATCCAAACTTAACGTGTATGCAAAATTTCAGCTCAATTGGGGATAACTATTTTAAAATTCAGTTACAAGCGTTAACCTAAACAAACATACATACATAGTAAGTTAAATAAAAGCTTGTAAAAAGAGAGATAATTTTAAGATCAGCAACATAACAAAGATAAGTTTGGAATACGAGCGACCCAAATTCATTAAAATAAACACTGAATATCTAAAGGAGCATCGTCATTTGTTTTTTTGTTGGCTAACAAAGCACTGTTCATCTGAAAACTTCCCAAAATAGCGTGATCAGCATAGATCGGATAATCGGGCGCTAATATACCTAAACTTCACTTTTATTCAGAATCCCGGATCCCGCAATCGTTTGAAATTCCTGAGTCATATTTTTTAGTCTTCTGTTCGTATAAAATACAATAAATTAGTTGATTCGATCACTAATCTTTTAGATAGATCAATCAATTTCCATTATTCGACCACATTGTGTACATTTCTTATCAATTTTTTATTGATATTTCATTATTTTGAATAAAATAAAGATACTAAGTCAAAATAACCATTGCTATAATTTCATTAAGTTTGTTATTATTTGTTTTTACAAAATTGTTCAATCCCGGGCACCCGGGATTACTTATTTATTCAGAAAGGAATGTCCACATTATTAGTTTAGGTATATTAGCACCCTATTATCCGATCTATGGTGACCAGATAACTAAATATAAAAATAATTTATTGAAAACCTGAGCTGACGAGTTCTGCCAGTGATCCTTGATTGCTGTTAAATAAATATTAAAATAAAAGATTGTCTACCTGATACTATGTTTGAAGATTTCTGGAGAACCATTACGGTTTTGCTGCCTTCGGTGTTAGCTAGAAATAGTCAAGCACAAACAAAGCGTTAAAGCATAGACAAACTACTTAACAGTGGTTCAACAAACCAACACCCGTTGTACTACTGCTAGGAGCTGAAGTTTAAGCGTAAGGGCTACTACACAGTTATTCGGGTCTGCATTATTCTGAACAACCGGGCGGCAAGTTCAAATATTACTGAACTACTTTTTCCAAATGACCAACATCATAAACGTGAAGAAATAATCAGCTGTCCCATACAAAATGCAAATTGGTGGCAATTCGGCTCGAATGTGGGACAACAGATTATTTTTTTCGTGATCACAATGTTGGTTACACGGAGAAAATTGTCCAGTTTAATAGTCTGTGCCACACACTTAAACATGACTACACATTTTGAATACTCGCTGTATTGTAGGCACATTCCATTCATCAATATTTTTTGAGCAACAAAGCCGAGCCGACCCGAAGCGAAAACTACACAATCATATTCGGCTTTCATTGGGTCGCTGAATTACGTTCGGGTCAGATCGCGCAATTCGGGATAGGCCGAGCAATTTTTTCTCAAACATTTTGGGTTGAACCTCATCTGGCAGCACAGAATCGCACTTTTCCTATCCTTTCTCCTTCCTTCCTTCCTTCCTCCTTGTTCCTATCCTTTTCTGTCGCTCAGAACCGTCGTTGCAAACAAACACAGCGAGCCAGGGTAACCCGCGAAATTAAAATTTTCTTACGTTTTTTGCAATTTGCAGGTTAGTGTCGGGTTGTATGTTGATTAAAATATGATTCGCGATCGTAACAAATATGGCTTTACAGAGTTATAATCTTTAAAATCATCAATATAACCATTATAAGTTAATTTAATCCCATTGAATGACTTTTGCATGAAGTATTCATTGAATGGGCTATCCTGGCGCTTCCACCTTATTGCTGCCGCGTGCGATAGCATTCTCGCTCTAACAAATGACGGTTCTAAGCGATACAAAAGGAAAAGTGCGAATCCGTGCTGCTAGGTGAGGTTCATAATAATAATAATATAATAATATTTATTTATTTCTCAGTATATGGTACATAGAGATCTTACATTAAACTTTGTTTCACACATACTACCATTGCTGGTGTAGAAATATTAAATAGTAAGTTTGGTACATGCAAATCAAATATTACTTTCAAAGAATTTTATATAAAGATATGATATTTTAGACTAGTTAAGATTAAAAATGCATCATTTATAATAACAAAAAATCAATGGGTAATTTAAGAATATAAATCATAATTTAAAAAAAAAATCAAAACAATCTAAATGTCAAAAAAAAAAAATATAAATCACAATGTCAAAAATATAAATCATAATGCCAAAATAAAAATTACAAAGTCAAAAAATTCACAATAATGTCATAGTACTAATGTCATTTTATTACGATCGAATTTAAGAATATAAATGATTATGTAAAAAAAAAAAAAACTCAATGTCAAAAATATAAATCACAATGTCAAAAATATAAATCATAATGTTAAAATAAAAATCACAATGTCAAAAATATTCACAATAATGTCAAAGTACTAAATGTCATATTCCGATCTTAATTACAATATCAAAATGTGTGATTTAAAAATTCATTGACGGAGTAAAAACACATGTCTAAGAGCCAAGCAAACATTTTACTTTTAAACTTATTAATTGGTAACATTCTCAAGACTGGTGGTAATTTATTATAAATTTTAATTACCATACAACTGGCATTTCTACTGCATAATTGCAACCTCCGAGCAGGAACTAATAATTTCCCGGCATTTCTTTTCTTCAGTCTTTCGGAGACTTGTTCATTTAATTGAAATAAATGAGGGTATTTTTTTACAAATAGACAAACTTCAAAAACATACAGACATGGGAGTGGGAGAATTTTTAATTGCTTAAATAATGGTCTACAATGGTCAAAATATTCTGCTCCACTCATGGCTCTTATACATTTCTTTTGCACTATGAATGCTCTTTCCACATCCACCGAATTACCCCATATTACTAGACCGTAACGCAACACTGACGAAACATACCCATGATAGGCATTAAGGACTGTTTTTTTACTCGACACTAGTCTTAATTTGCGAAGAGCATATACAAACTTATCCAGCCTACGGCATACTCTTTCTACATGCTCCTTCCAGTTTAATTTATTGTCAATTACTATACCTAAAAATAAAGCTGATGGTCCTGGTTGCAAAGTTGCATTATTATGTTTAATTGCTGTAGGTATTACCGACAAGTTACTTGTTTGAAATTGAACGATTTTGGTTTTGTCAATATTAACATGAAGATTATTGTCCCTCAGCCATTTTATCACATTAACTAATTCATTGTTTGTATCAATTTCCATATCAGTTTTGTTGGAACATTTTATCGTCAAAGTAGTATCGTCAGCAAATTGGATACATTCATATTTTAAACATTTTCTGAGGTCATTAATGTATAATATAAATAGTGGCGGACCCAGCACACTTCCCTGCGGGACGCCAGACCTATTAATTTTTATTTCTGAGTAATATGTCGTTCTAGTATCGTTTTCTATCCTAGAGATAACAGTTCTCTGTTGGCGATTAGACAGATAACTTTTAAGCCAATCATGCGCTTTGCCTCTTATGCCATATTTCTCTAGTTTGTAGAGTAGTCGTTCGTGTGACACAAAATCAAACGCTTTGCTCATATCTAAGAATACCGATAAAGTAGACATCTTTTTATTAAGAGCTTCAGTAATGAGTGTCACTAAAGAAAAACAGGCTAGAGTAGTTGAACTGTTTTTCCTAAAACCAAACTGACTCTCCACAATTAAATTGTATTTAGTTACAAAGCTATTTATTTTGTTATGCATTGCTTTTTCAAAAATTTTTGCAAAGATTGGGATCAGCGTAATGGGCCTATAATTGCCCATATCAGTAGAGTTGCCCTTCTTGAATAGTGGTTTAATTATAGACTCTTTAAGTCTAGATGGGAAAACACCTTCTTCAAAAGAGAGGTTTATTAAATAAGTAAGTGGGGATGCTATATTTTTCGCGCTTAATTTAATTATTTTAGTGGTCACTTCGTCATATCCTGTAGAATTAGTATTATTTAATGAATTAATTATTTTGATAACGTCAATTTCATTCACTGGAGTCAGAAACAGAGTATTTATATTATTGTCAATGTTAATATTGTTTACGTCATGACTATTAGTGTTGGTTTTTTGTGTCAACTCAATGAAATAATTGTTAAATTGGTTACATATGTCATTAGGATTAGTAATTGTTTTATCAAGGATTATTAATTCATTTATATAGTTGTTATTTATAGGTTTGCTTACATTATTTTTTATGATGGACCATGTCGCTTTACATTTATTTTTAGAATTATTAAAAAAAATGTTGTTGTTTATTTGTTGTGATTTTGATATGCATTTTTTTAAGATTTTTGTGTAATTGAGGTATTTTTTTTTGTGATAACTTTTACTTATAGCATCATGTTGATATGCATAATATAAAGCTCTCTTTTTAATGCATGATATTTTTAACCCCGTACTAAGCCATTTATTTTTTATGGGTTTATTGCTCTTTTTAACGAAGATTTCGGGAAAACACAATTTATAGAAGAGCGTGAATAGGTCGTGGAATGTATTGAACGCCTTATCGCAGTGTGTCACTTTGTAAATTTCAGTGAAACTTAAGGCTGCTAAACAATTTAAAAACTTCGTTATGTTGTCCTTATCATAATCCCTTTTCTTATCATACCAGAATTTTATAGGTTTAGATTTATTATTCGTCTCTTGAAGGTAAAAAGTTAACGATTGACCGGTATCGTGATCAGAGAGAGCTAAATTATGTGTACTACATCTCAAATCAAGTGCGGGAACATTACTGGCTATTTGGTCTATGCTAGTATTTTTCCTGGTAGGAATTCTAACATGTGGTGAAATATGGAAGTTGTTCAGTATGGATATTAGTTCTTTAGAATATTTATTATCTTTTAATATGTCTATATTCCAATCACCACACATAACAATATTCTTTTTAACTTTGCGGGTTATATTGCGTAACAATAATTCAAGATTTTTTAAAAATATGAACAGTTCCGAATCTGGAATTCTATAAATGCACACAATAATCAGGTTATGGCTCAATAATTCTATACCACAGCATTCAAAACAGAAATCACAGGCCAGTTTATCTGATATCGGTAACGGACTAAAAATTAGACCTTTTCTTACCAAAATGCATGTTCCACCACGTTTTTTACCGTGTCTTGTGTAACTAGCGGCTAAGTTAAAATGTGTGAGTGCTAGATTACTTTCATGTCCTGATTTTATAAAAGTTTCACTCAGACAAATAAAATCTATATGGCCAATCTGATTTTCTAAGTCGGAAATTGTGATTTGAAATAAATCAATTTTATTTAATATCCCAGCTATATTTTGGTGTAATAGTATAAATTTTTGTTTTTTTCCAGAACTGTCATCACTATCGATAACCTTTTTACATAACGGGGCGAAAAAGAGTTTTTTGGGATTTTTTTATCGATTTTGGAGAATTACAATAATCCTTATCCGTTGGATAGGTCTCAATATCAACGAGTAAGCGGCGGAAAATACCGTCATAAATACGTTTTTGCCCGAGTTTGTTAACTTTGCCCGTATTATATGAAAATGTTTCATCAGTTAGGTCACGATTACAGTCAAAAAAATAAGCATAATTATGGTTTTCAATGTCCATGTAAAGTAATCTATTAAACATTTCTACTTTATAATTGTGTATCAGAGCCTCTTGTACATATGTAGGGCAACCTATAATAACATTTGTATTAGTTATATTTTTGAGAGTTTCTCTAATTAACCTGACCATTTCAATCGATTCACTGGTACCTTTAAAATCCTGCTCACCAATCATAATGATGCAGTAGTCATCCAAGCTATAATGTTGTATCTTATTAACTATATTTGATATAATGTCCTTTATACTACCATTACGTGACAGGTAATGACAGAACTCGAAGTGTCGGCCAAAAGTGTTTTCCAATATTTCCAGTGTACCGCTATGATTGCAGTTACTGAGAACGCACAGCTTTCGTTTTCTCGTACAGTCTTTTGTTATTACTCTTTGATCTTGTGGTGTCTTCATTTGTTGACTCATTTCTTTTTCTGTATAATTGCTATACCTGGTAGATTCCGATGCCTCTGTCTGAGTTTGCTTATCCTTGTATATTGGTACAGAATCTGTTGTCTTTTTACTTGATACTGGGTTGTAAGCAATTTCTTTAGATATTATGACATTATTCTTGGCAAGTAAGTTGCTGTTCATTTCTGATGTTCCGTCATCGTCTGTTTTTCGAGATTCATCAAAATGATCTGACTCTAATAATATGTTTGAGCTCTCAATGCAGTCCTCAACTTCAACCCTAAATGTTTGGAAAAAATTGCTCGGCGTAGCCCGAGTTGAGCCGATCTGGCCCGAAAGTAATTCAGCGAGCCAATGAAATCCGAATACGAGTAGTTATCGCTTCGGGTCGGCTCGGCTTTGTTGCTCCAAAAATATTGATGAATGGAATGTGCCTAGCCAAACAAATGCGAGTACCCCTTGCTTAATGCAAGGGGTACTCGCATTTGTTTGGCTGACACTGCATTAAGTTTAAGTTAAACACAAAAGTGCACAACTACGAAAATGTTTAAACATAAGATAAGCAAGGGTGAGGTATTTTACAAATAAGGCGTTAGAGAAGGAGAAATAATAAAGTTAACCAATACTAATAAGCAGAGCAAGGGTAGGTACTATTTCTAGTGATAACAAAGATTTAAACAGATTCACCCATCCGTGTCATAAAAATGTTCCATTTACTGAACACATCATACTGAAAATCGTATCTATCGCATATATAAAAGCTGGATGTGCAAGCTCAATCTTCTCAGAGTGAACACTTTTTCGCGTGACTTACGTCCACGATTTAAATCCCTACTGATAAACTAAGTTTTCCTGTTTACGGGTTCATGAATCGCAGATTTCTCGGCTGTCATCACATTGACAACGCCTGACTTAGGCCCGAACTCCACCAAAGTGGAGACCAGAAGAGAAGACAGGAGATGTATTGTAAACCACCAATAGAATTTCGTTATTTACACTTCTCGCTTTATTGAAAACGGTTGAATAGAAAGGAAAGGAGATGTCTTATATTTGTTTAGGCCATCCTCCGAAATCGGTGGACAATCAGGCAGCAGCGCACAGCAGAGACAAGAAGAGATGAATGCTGCATGCGCTAAACTGGGCGTGAGTGACCTGTACTACACACATTTCTGCTCCGGTCCAGTCAGTACGCATGTCCACACAGCTTCGGTGGATACACCAGCTCCTAAGCATCTCCTTTCCTCTCTGCTTCGCACTCTCCACACGTCTTCGTTTAAGTGGAGTCCGGGCGTAAACCTCACACAGTCTCGCAGTCGAGGAATGAATGTTTGACCACCTTTATGTATACAGCATGTCTCAGAAATTAATATTAAAATATGGGACAGATGATTATTTTTCTATGGTTACATTATGGTCTTAAGAAAAAAGTTGTTCAGTTCTATGGTCTTTAAATATGACCATACATTTCTGATACACGCTAAAGATCGACTCAGTTAATTTGGCTTACAGATTATTCTGCGTAGTTGACTGGATTTTTCGCTGCTGCTTAATATATAAAAGGTATAAACTACCTGATAGCATGGATGCAGATTTCTGAAGAATCGTCATGTCGTCGTCGCGAACTAGAAAGAATTAAGCATACACAAGGCGTTAAAGCATAGCGTAACTACTTACAGTGGTACAACGATTGTTTGCTACAAAGAAATGCCTTCGTTGGACTACTGCAAGGAGTTGGATAGTTTTATAGTGTCATAGCATAAAGCTGAGGGTTGAAGGAAAAAGTGCGCAACTACAAAGTGTACGCACGATGACCAATCAAGCTATCCAATACCAGTTTATGCGGATCTGTCATTGTACGGGAAATCTATACAAAGCGAGGCCATATTATACTGGAAGTGTACAGCTTGATGTGTCGCCGTATGTACTAACTGTACAAGTAGAAACGGGTAAGAAGTGAAGTTATTGACATAAAGACTGCAGTACATAATAATAAAAAAGTTAAACCATAACCAAAAAGTAAGCAAGCACAAGGGTATTTTGTTACTAACACTCAAAAATTTACCTTCTGATGGATAACGCCTGACTAAAGTCCACCGCGTCACACACAAAACATACTGTATGTGCAGTCGACGAACGAAAAAGTTAAGCAACTTTACCACCGCGGGTGTAAAATACCTGGTAATAAGCTGGTATTTCTCTTAGCCGCTGTCAAGTTGACGTCGGCTCCAGCCAACATAAGTGCGCGGACGCAATCCGGCGCGTCCGCCAGACATGCTGTGTGTAGCGGAGTGTAACCCTGCTTGTTGTACACGTTCAGGGACGTAGGACTCTTACTGGCTAACGCCTGGAACAAGCAAAGCTTTATTTGGACTACGAAGCTAAGCGATTTCTGGCTGGACAGGTCCACTCAAATCTGTTACATAGAGATCCTACTTAAAGGAAGGACGTTCAGTTTAACACGTTTAGTGCCCATTTACGGAGACGCGGCGCGTCGGGCGGCGCGTTGAGCGGCGCGGCTCGCTTTCAATTCAAACATATGGCGATGTATGAGAGCGTTTACGGAGAAGCGTTTTTACGCGCGTTTGCTTAAAATGTAGCGTTGCCGTTGTAAACGGAAAAAACGCGCAACGCGCCGCCCGAGGCGCCGCGTCTCCGTAAATGAGCACTTAGTGATAAGAGTCGTATTTCGCATTTATGTGTATGATAGGCTGTCGCTCCATGTAAAATACTGGTATTAAGCTGCATCCGGTAAGACTGGAAGCTGCCCCAATTTTGGGAAAAGTCTAGGCAGATGATGAGTTTATTCGACGTGGATGAAGTCGGGGACAGAAGTCAGAAGCTGGTCATCAATAATTTTCCTTTTTTAATTTTTGTTCCCTTATTTTTAACCCCTACTGTATTTTCATCTATGGAATCTGGAACGCTATCGTCGCCCTCTTGGAGGTGGATGTTAATAGCTGCGACACAGTTTTTTAACTAAAGCAGCTATTTACGTACGCAACTACTTTGTGAAATGTGTTTTTGTTCCAATAAAAATATTTGATGATATTTAATTTGAATCACTGTGTACTAAAACAACTTAAAAATCGTTAATAAATAACTTACGGGCCATCTTATCTCACTCAGATTATAATATCAAAACTCAAAGTCCAACAGTCATAGACGATTTATCTACAGAGTGAAAGAGATAGAGTATTCAATAGGATACTACTTCCATATTATCGACGATTCATTTACATTAGTCATATCCATCTATTACTTTCTTATCTTCTTGTATGTAGATACCTTTTATCTAACAACAAAATGTGTATACAAATAAAGTGTCTGGTAATGACGCCACTTGACCTCACGATTTTTGTTTTCATCTATTCTAATTCATATTTATTAATATTTTTATAATAAGTGCAAAAGTTTTGTCTTTTTGTTACCTAGCAGCTGAAAGATGAAATTTGGGACTCATAACCTAAGTAAGATTACTTTTATCATCATCTGCCTAGACTTTTCCCAAATATATTGGGGTCGGCTTCCAGTCTAACCGGGTGCAGCTGAATACCAGTATTCTACATGGAGCGACTGCCTATCTGACCTCCACAACCCAGTTAGTACTGGGTAATACGATACCCAGGTAAGACTGGTTGTCAGACTTTTTGAGCCACTGACTACCGAACTACTGTCAAAGATCTACAAATGACAGCCGGGACCAACGGCTTTACGTGCTTTCCGAGGCACGGAGGAAACTCGGTACGTAATGGGCGGGCACCCATCCACAGACCAACCCAGGCAAGCACGGCTTAACCTCAAGATCGACCCGAGCGGCTGTTATTATTTAGCTATTAGATTCTATACATGAATTATAAAAGTCTAAAATAATACAAAGTATTTAAAATTAAGCTGTAACAAATAAATTGCCGATAATGCGCGTTGCAGTATGGAGAGAATCCAGACGGCTCGAATTGGGGCGAGGCTGATCTCGTGTAGTATTACAAGAATAAATCGAAGTAAATTACTAGACCTAGCTATCTAGCCTCCTTAGATAAAATCATAGTCTTCCGAACTGTGGATCTTTGCCAAGAAAAAACTGGATTCGTAAGTATAGTAGACAGAGTTAGCACCGCATTTTCAGACAGCCAAATGTAAGCGGAAACTTCAATCAATGATAGAAATACACATAGCATTTTACACAAAATTGAACCTTACACTTTTAGAAAACAAAGTTGATTATAGAACAACGAAACTTACCGTACTGAAAAATGCACAAAACATCTTTAATTGAACTTGAACTTTATCGAATAGAAATAAAGGTTACAATCCAATGTGTACAATGAATAGCCCGCCAGTGAGTCAGAGAGCCAGTCGAAAGTGTAAATAAATAATAAAAAAAATCAATAACTCACATTAATAATTTCTTTGTTGCTTGCAGCTGCATAGTGGAACACCGTGTTTCCTTCAAGGTCGATCATGTCGAGGGATGAGTTCAGAGAGACCAAACTCTGAACCATGCGCACGTTGCATGACTTTACGGCTACCTGAAACAAAAAAAAAAAACGTCAAAATCGAGACTCATACCCATGGCCGTACCCAGCATTTTTTAGGGGTGGGGCAGATGTAAATAAACTAAGTAGTAGGAAATTAAAAATGCTTTTTTTTTACTGACTGATACGTTGTATTGACTGCACTAAGTACACCTTATTGCAATAATAATCTGCGAGGGTTCTGGCTAAATCTAGCTAACGCTTCGTTTTCAAACGTATGTTGAGCTTCCAGAAACCTCTTTCTATGCACACTCATCATCAGTGATCGGAGTAGGTAGATTGAACTGGGGTCATTGATCCGAAACGTATATATTACTATGGACATTCCTCCGGAATTGGTGGATTATTGGTGTGATTGTTTTTATTATTCAACAGATAAATAATGAATTAATTTAGTTTTGATACCTTCCTTTAAATTTTGAATTGAGTAGTAATAATATCACTACCAACATTAACAATATTTAATTGAATCCGGAAATACCGGAATTACTTTCCGGAAAAATGGCTTATCCATGTTATTCTTTCTGTGTGCATTTATGATACAAGTACCAAAAATCAATCTACCTACTCCGATCACTGCTCATCATACAGAGGCCGACAAGACGGTTTTCTGTCATTGTTGACCTTAACCAAGTTTTTATTTCAATGTGAAAAATGTTAAAGTACCCAAATGAATATTTAATTTCGTCATTATCTAATTTTGCCTAAAAAATCTTAGTTTCGAGTCAGAGGCAAGTGCCCCACCCTGCACCACCGTGGATACGCCCATGCATGTACCTCATCATTTTCTTGCCCTTATCCCAATTCATTTGGGGTCCGCGCGGCATGTCTTCTTCTTCAATACTTCTCTATTACTCGTCATATCATCAGTCTCCTTTCTTGCCATATCATTCTTTACACAGTCCATCCATCGTTTCTTTGTCTTTGTTCCTCTACTCATATACCCATCCACATTCATACTCAAAACTTTCCTCACGACATTTTCCTCAATGATTCAAATGACCTACGATGATTCAAATTGTAGACAATGTGTAGAGCAATGCGCCTCGTTGGTCTAGTGGTCGCAAGCACGGATGCTGGGCATGAGGCCCTGGGTTCGATTCCCGGGTCGGGCAGTGTTATTGGGTTTTTCTATCAGGAATTTCTCAGTAGCAGTCTGGATTTGTGCCCAGTTGATGGTTATAGGCTCGCCCCCTATTACATGGGACTTAAACATACCTAACTGGCGAAATGTAGGTGTACTATTAGATACACCTCTGCCTAACCCTTCGGGGATTACAGGCGTGATGTTATGAAGCTTGAGAGACGAATAGGGCCATATTTTTATTGGCTACCATTCAGACATTCATCATTAAGATATTGTATTCTCTAATGCAGCTTTCATAATTATTATTTCAAGGTGTCACGGCTAGTTACGTTCAAAAGAAAATGACACCACAAGCAATCTGTCCGAACTTCTGTCTTCGAAGGGAGTGGTCCTGTTATGCAGATGCTACCTCAATCCTGCGAGATCTCGAGTCTGGCATCTGAGCTCTCGCATAAGGTTACCAGCCTTTCTCGCATCGCGCAGTTACCTCAGGCATTTTTCGAGTTAAGCGGTAGGCCTGTAGTATATAAAGGGTGTAACAAGACCCTTAACGACGCCGAAAGGCACTGGTTCTTCCCGTCATCGCGATCATTTTTTTTTCTGAACCATGCCTGGGAACCTTCTAGTTACGGAGATTTTGGTGGTCAAAGTTCCAACTTTTTCACTAGTTTTTTTTTTTAAATACATGTTTTTAATGTAAGATTTTTACTTCAAACACCTCCACGACCCTCGTACTATTCAATACATCCATCAGCACAATGTTTTGAGAGCGTTACAGTGAGTCCTACCGTAAAACGAGATTTTTCACCCCAAAAAAAAAAGTCCTCTCCCAGCAATAATTTTTGCGTAGTTACTTAGTTTGATGTACAGAATGCTTGGTTGACGGCTACGTGAAGGGTCCGTTTACACCCTGTATGTAGGGGCCTTTTACAGGTCTTCCCGTAAAACTAAGTGAAAATTCGGATCTACCTTTGTCGCGGTGTGTTTTATGAAAGGATTCGCCATCCTGACGCATCAACCAAATTATCTATCTTATTATGAACAAAACATGACATCATTATCACCTCTGTCTACCCTATTTGGGAACACAGGCGTGACGTACTTGTTACTGTGTTGTTGATTACAATAATTATAATTAATTGTAATGGTTTTCGCCTATTGAGTCCAGTACAGAAAGTTAAGCGTTATTTTGAGCCAGAGAGTAAAGAAATGAAAAGGATATTAGGGAATTTCCCTTTTATTAACATAGCTATAATATTATTTACCTAAACATTGATCCGTGAAAGGCGCGAATTACACAGAAAAGGCGTACGGTGAAGGCGCGGCGCAGGCATGATGCCGCTTCAAAACGATTTCATACAAAATGTACGTAGGCGACGTGTCGTGAATTACACTCAAGCGGCGCGGCGCAGGCACGGCGTTCTTTCGTTTCCTTATAAATTCCACGCCTGCGCCGCACCTTCCGCCTTACGCCGCTACGATAACCTGATAAAGAATCCGGTGAATGTGGATGACTTTATCCTTACTGATGTCAATGGAGTGGAAGACGCGCCGTTTCTGTGTAATTCGCGTAAAAGGCGGAGGACAGGCACAGGAGAGGCCTATGTCCAGTCATCAACTGTGATAGGCTCAGTTGATATAAACATTGATAAGCCGATAACATAATTATCATTTCATGTTTGTCTTTAATAAAAATATCACAGATAAGGTCTATATGATGTGCTTTATTTTATCACAGCCAAAAATCAATGAGTTTTATCTTTATCAATCGCACTTTACTGTGGGGATGATAGTACTGCGTGAGTGAGAGCGAGAGTGTGGGAGAGCGAAAGAGAAGTAGGAAGATTGCAGTGTGTACATTTCTGTTTAAAGACGTTAGGAGCTTATTAGATAATTTAAAATGAAATAAAACCAGTTATTTCCATTCCTGTTGTTTAAATTCCCACAGAACTAATGATTTAAAAAAACATGATGTTACGTGGCATGTTTTTTGGTCACATCACTAGGAATCAAAGTTCGATGGAGAGACTGGTGGTTCAGGGCCAGGTGGCCGATCACCAACTCGCTGGACCGACCTGATCAGGAAAGCTACTTAGTCCACCAAGGTCCAGTGTAGGTACTCGCAACGTCTCCAACCGGCAGAAATGGAAGCACATTGCTGAAAAAGCATTCCTCGGGGAAGTCAACGACCAACCGAACATCTCTCTACCTCGTCTGCACAACCACGACCACTCTGACAAGAGTGTTTGATTAAGAAGCGGTACAATTTTATTGTTTTTCCGTATAACTTCCATATAACAAAGCAATTACGCTAAACCAAGTAAGGTTGAGTCATCACAGTTAAATACCGAACTTTGCCTCACTGAGACTGAACTGACATTTAGATACTTGGGGAAATAACTATGTTTTACATATTGATACTGAGAAGTTAAACCCAGTCTATTTACTTGACCCTTTTTATGACTCACGTTTTCACAGTGATTCTGAAACCCATTTGACCTCAGGTTAGGCCTTGGAAAATAACCATGAGGTTTAACCCTTAAACCTTGTCAGTACAAATTACTCAGTTATTAGTCAAATGACAAAGCCGCGAAAATTTGAACCCATTTATATGTCACAACTCCAAGAATCGTATCTGACCCAATTAGATAATTAATTGTTTACTCTTAGGCGCGAATTACACAGAAACGGCGTAAGGCGTAAGGTGCGGCGCAAGCGCGGAATTTATAAGGAAACGAAAGAACGGCGTGCCTGCGCCGCGCCGCTTTATATATGAGTGTAATTCACGACACGTCGCCTACGTACATTTTGTATGAAAACATTTTGAAGCGGCTTCATGCCTGCGCCGCGCCTTCACCGTACGCCTTTTTTGTGTAATTCGCGCCTTAGGAAAAGGACTTAAACCCAGTTTATTTACTCGACCCTTACTGTGACATACATTTTTCCAGTATTTTCCGAACCCATTTATTTTCCGACCTCTTTACGCCTGGAAAATAACCATGAGGTTTAACCCTTACATGATTAACCTTGTCAATACAAATTACTCAGTTATTATATGCCTTCTATTAGTCAAATGAAAAAGCCACAAAGATATGAACATGTTTAACTATAAGTCCAACAATGGGACCGAGTTAGTTAAAATTATTATTTTTCCTTTAGTCACTAGAGAAATCAAGAGCAATAGTTACATCTTTCCTATAATACGTTTTTTTTAAATTGTTTCTTCCATAAGAATTAAGAACTCGGAAAAGAAACGAGGGTCGTCCAGTGGCGGGATGGGCAGACGACATAGTTGCCATTGGGGGTAAACCTGGATTAAGCTGGTACAGGACCGTGGAGATCCGCAAAAGCCACAGTAGGCTCACGGCGGTGTTTAGAGGGTAAGCCCCACATAACCAACCCGACTCCCCGGACGGTGTGGCATACGGAAGGCATTTTTCACCAGTTAATAAAAAAAAAAAAAGTATACCCAGTAGTGGGTGAATTCAGGCTGTGGATGATGATGATAAGAATTAAGAACTTAAAATTATTATTTTTATTTTCTTTTTCATATCACTGGCATAACAATATTTATTTTGCCACTTCCACTGCATCATCGGTGGCAATGAGATTATTATAATTTTAGGCCAGCCCTATCATTCATCATCAATGTGATGATAAATTATACTGGTAAAAATTTTGATGAGGATGGTGTTTCATTGGCTATGACCGATGTCATTTAAACTGCAATTATTAGAGTAATACTTACAGCTGCATTTTAATAAAAAATGGCCAAATGACTTGATGGTTGAACTGAAATGTAACTGAATGAATGGATAATTGACTTACCATCAATGGCGTGGCCCCAGTCAATGGATCTATGCTATCAATATGTTTCTGGACTTCAGGGTGATTAAATAGTTCACTAAGGCCAAAGTGAGCCACCATGTGTGCAATCGTCCATGACTGGTGCTGAGACAATGTGTCGCAGAGTTTCTGTAGAATAGCCACTGTGCACTGCAAAGGACAATTTTTAATTATTTTTACACATATCTTTTATATTTTTACATATTTCTTTAAAAAAAGATTTAAAAATATAAGAAACAGTAGCCCACCAGCATCGGAAACAAGGTCCGAGCTACCGGTGGTCAGGCTTTGAAATAGGGACCCCCTAATGATGCGCGCCCTGTTCAGAAGTACTGCTTTCTGAATCAAGCCCTTGATCCAGCTGCCCATCGAGAGCCTCCGAAGAGTAGTTCACGGGATATCACTAACTTAAGTCCTGGCCTTGGTAATTTACATAAGACACTAAGTTTTCTGACAAACTGCTGTTGAAATGCTGTTCTATCTAACTTGTGGCAAATAAAGGCCTTCTTTTAAAAATGCAGTGAACTATAATTTTTGAAACAGTATATAAATAAATTATTTATTAAGAAAGACTCACTTCTTTGGTAATCTTGATAAATACTGGTATGCGATCTTTGTAAATAATGAAATTGCCTTCTGCATCTTCTAAGGTTTTAGCCCGATATAAACTGCAAAGAAAGAACAAAGCAGAATAATTATTAAAACATGAAATTAGTACTAGTAGTAGTATGTGTGTGAATGGATCTGATAATAATTATTATCTAAATTCCAGTGCATGTTTAAAGATAGTATATACAATTAGGTTAGTACATTGATCTGATAGTGGCTGATGAAATGGGATTAAAAGTAACACACACATATGACGTGTACCAGTGATTGCCATTTGTTTATTTTTTCTACACACATTTAGTAAGAAAACATCATGTTTCCTCTTACATAATTCTTGCCTCTTTCTATGTGCATAATTATATCTAATGTAACAGTGATCCATGCATTAAAATATTGATCACAAAAGGTTGAATGAGGTCCATGTGAATTATTGAGTTTTAAAACATTCTTAAAGGTTTAATAGTTAATAGTCTTCTAGAATCGCGTCCTTTATCCAAGAACAATATTTTATATCATGTAGGACTGGTTAATCTCAATTCAATCCAAAGGTTAATCTCTTTTTTAGTTACTTCGTCATATTACATACTAGTGAAATTTAAATAATATTCTCATTAAAATAAGCTATAGAGATGGCCAAAAAGATAAAAACAATTGGCAATTAGCATAAAATCAATGAGTCAAACTATGAGTAATATCTTACCTGTACATCTGATGTAAGCTCTCAGTAAAGGGCTTGTGAAGTACTATTTCATAGTATTTGTCTCTTGTATTCTTGCCATCGGGCGGATTCTTTGGTCCATACAGTAGGATAGAGTCTTCTCGGTAATGAATCGGCCTTGAAATGTAGTTGTCTGACCGCACCTCTATAACTTTAGTAGGAGCTTCTTCCGTCCCCAGAAGACGAAAAACTAACAAATTACAAAAAAAAAAGATTAATATTTTCTGCAGTTAAAATAAAAATAATGATTTTAAGAATCCCGAAGAGTGCGATTCAAAGACAGACAACGAAAACTTACTGGAATTCAGCATTATGTAGGCAATAATCTTGAATTTTTAGGTGATTTTAACGTGTGCGATTCCAATTTTAGTAATTTTATTTACTGCATAATATCAAAAAATGCGTGCACTATATTCAGCGCTGTGATCAACCAGCTGTTATGATTGACACCTGACGTCTGACTGACAGAAGCGGCTAGTTAGGTCAAAGTTGACAGTGACACTGACAAATAAACAGAGACAATTATTAAAAAAAAAAAACTAAACATTAGTCTTTTTTCCTATATGGTGACTGGCTGTTTTTCCTACCTACCTTCCTGTTTGAAACGGTGTGAAACACCTAGTTCCATTAGCCCTTTTCTACCAGAGCTGCGCTAAGCGAAGGTAGGAAAATTAAGTAATCCTAATGGTGTTTTTTTTCTTCGTGCCTCGCTGGCTACTTCGTACATATCTGGTGCCTGGAACTGATGGAAACGCGGACTGCGTTTCCATCAGTTCCACAGAGCCACAGAGATTCATTTTGGTCAGCGCTTAAATGTCCTTAGACTCATTCAACGTTCTACGAAGGAGAATCAGAAGAAACACGCTAATTAATTTCAAATTGTAGTTATGAATTTCCGTTGCTATCGAGTCTAAACCACTCAAATGGGGTTCGAATATTTTTGTATGAAGCCTAGAGTACCAAACTATAACAATTTAATTTACTTTCAAAATATCAGCCACGCATACCTACTGATACTGTTAGCCTGTGTCATTCCACTGCTGGGCAAAGCCATCCATAAAACTTGTATTAATCAATAGCTGTTATCAAAACAAGCAACTTTCGTAAGAAACAAAAGCGTCACGTTTCCGAGAGGTATATATCGTCTGTCTGTCAAAGTTAAAATCTATTCAACGATGGCACAATCAGTATCATTTTTTATTTTACTAGCCACGCATTAAATCTGTATAATCAGTAGCTGGTATAGGTCCCGTCACATAAAAAGAACGCTGACCGCTCAAATAAACTTTCTCATTTTTTTTATTCCAGCCTTTTCCAAAGTACCAAGTAGCTAGTAAAATACCTATTACGATTCTACAATGAAACAACTATACTTATATTATAAAACAATAGCTTAGTACTTTAGGACGCGGCTGTATAACGTGCGCAAAAACACATCCGCTCCACTGTCGCTCAGCGTTCTTTTTACGTGACGGGACTTATATCAAAACGTTTCCGATTTTTAATACATCAAAGTTACAATCTTCGCTGTCAGTACAACTTGGATATTGGATAGCTTATATTTCGGCATACGAAACTTGTTTGTTTTGATACAGGTTTTATGCGTGGTTGATATTTTTTAAACAAAATCGTGGAAGTTAGGCAGACTAAAATATTTAAACACCTTTCCACAGCAATAAGTGATGCTTGCTTATTACATAACTATAGTATTAAATTAAACGAATACGTAGTTACATTAATGTTTAATTTAAAGATCAAAAATGGAATGCACATAACACTAACAACTAAATAAAATATGAAGGTCTACATCTAAAACAATATAATGTAATTCCACAAACAAAAAAGCAATACAATTTTTGGTATAACTATATTCAAAAGCATAATAATAATATTCAAATGACTAGATATAATGTAGGCAACGTGTAAAAAAACCGATTATAAAAACTCCATTAGAAATAGATTGTTTACACAAAAATACGTTTTTCGTTATTTGATGTTTTACATTTTTTTTCAGCATTGGATTGATAATTGATTTATTGTCAAATATGCTTGGTCTAGTTTGTTTTACAACAAAACCACTGAAACAAATAATTAATCAATCACCGTATATTTAAATTAAAATCAAAACAGATCTTGGAATGCAAACATTTTTGGAAAGGAAATTAGTTTCTTCAGATACGAAGTTTTAAATAATACTATCGCAAAACGTAACGAAAGAACAATTCATTGAATAACACTAATCTTTGGTTATAAAATTAAGTACTTCATTACAATATTTAATTCTAGACCTATCAATTAACAATTTAAACAGGAATCAATCACACAAAATGAATACAACTTATACTCTATGAATAATAAAATGATCAAATATGAAATATTCGATTATTAAGTTTACTTTGTCACATTTACAGATCATTGTGATAACGATATCCATGTAGAGAGCAGTACAATATATAAAATGTACATAAAATACATGATTATAAATAGTGTAAGCTAATGAGCATATTACGTAATACATTCATTGTACTAATTGGAGTTATCTCTAAAACCAAATACATTTTTGTTAATACATATTCTCAAAATTCTCCTATACATTTATTAAAACCTTTCACATCAATTAAATCACTTATTTATCACTGTGTATAGTTTTTCAAGATATTTCCTAACTACAATTTATCTTGGCTATGTCATAACCACCTGGATGAAGCAAAGGGATCCTTCAAAATAGTGTCATTTAAAAAAAAAGAGCAGATTTCTAAGTTAGCCAAAAATAGTGTTGTATTAAGGTGTTCAGCTAATAGAATGTATTTAAACATAAAATCTAAGCTCTTTTGCCTAAAAATATTCTTTAACTGATTAGGCTGCATGGCTATGATTGGCGTTGGATCCAGGAAGGTTGTCAGGGTTAGCGAGAGGATCTAGTTCAGCAAAAAGTTTGAACCAGGCTGCTTTATCTTCTTTCTTTGGAATGGCTGCACTCGGACTGGGCTTGGAAGTTAGCGGCGGAGACTTTGGTGTCTGATTGTTGTTGCTGCTGACGGGAGCCATTGGACCTTGAAGTAAGCTGGATGAGTTCTGTAATTGGTTAAAGTTAGTCAGGTTAATCTGTATTATGACCTTAGTATATAGGGTGACTGGTAATTAGTGACCGATACTTGATTGTAATCATGATAACAAACAACTTTCCCAAAGAAACATTTTTTTTATACTCATTCACGTTTATCACAATAAAACTTACGGAGCGGGCTTGCGAACCGCGGGTGCTCTGCTTACTCACTGTTGCACGGTACGATAATAATGAGACAGAACAGCGTCACGCGGCTAACAGCTGATAGGTCAAAGGAGCGCGCGCGCGTTTCATACGGCTGTTGTGTTATTGTGATAAAAATGAATGAGTATAGAAAAAAAAACAAAAATCTTTGGGAAAGTTGTTTGTTATCATGAGTACAATCACATGTTTAAGTATCGGTCACTAATTACCATTACCAGTCACCCTATATTTACTTCATGTATCATCTTCTTATGCACAGCATTATCACAACTATGTTAGGGTCAGCTTCCAGGCTAACCTAATACAGCTTTACTGCCTATCTGATCTCCACAACCCAGTGACTTGGTAATGCAATACATTGGAGCAAGAATGATTGTCAGATTTCTTGAATACATGAATTTAGATCATGTTTTTGCAATGGTGGTAGAGTCGTCAAATGAGTAATCTGATTGCTGATGATTCATACTTTATATATTTCAGATAACACAAGTTCAAATAGAACTATCTCATCACATGTCAAGTATGTGATGTATGTGCAGTGTAATTATTTGCATATTCATTATGCAAACAAAACAAGAATAGGAGTGGCCTTTTCATTTTCATGAGTCAGTCAGAAACATCTTTAAAGTTACTATACTCTGTTCCATCATTATTTCAGGAATAACATAACATAACATCATGCTTGTAATCCCTGTAGGGTTTCGCCAGTTTTATGTTTTTAAGTTCCAGTTGTGTGGTAGGAGGCGAGTCTACTTTCATCATCGAGGCACAATTCCAGACTCCATTGCTGTACTGAGAAATTTCTGATTGATAAACCCAATAACACTTTGCCGGACCTGGGAATCGAACCCAGGACTGCATGCTCAGCACTCAACCAACGAGGCAGGCAGTATTTCAGGAATAAATGTAAACAAATCCAGTTTAATTTTTACGAGATTACTTGCTAAAGGCAGCATATATTTAGAAGGTTTCAACTCTATAATAATATATAAGATAGCAAAAAGGATATTTTCATTATTAAATGGTGGAAACCAAAAAGACTATTTGTATTAAAATAAATTACCTGTAACAATTGTGAAGGCAAGTATGTTCCAAAACTCCCTTGCACATCTACACAATCCATCTGTAGCCCGGCTAATTCAGACAGGATTCCAGTATTTCCACCAGACAACTCAGATTCCAAACAACTTGTATCGATCAGGTTCACCGAAGTGCTTGGCTTGGCTTCTTTCTCATTGGACGGTTGCTTTTCATTTTCGTTGTCTGATTTGGGTTTCACATTTTTCAGTTCACTACTTTTCTCCGGATTATCATCTTTGAATTCATCCTGGAATTAAACAGTAGATGTTATCGTAATATAGTAATGGTTATCTCTTTCCATTTGTTCTATGACAGGTTTAAAAGGTCACCGAGACCTCATAATAATTATGAGCTTTTTTATTGAATACAGTATTTAAACACAAAATTCACTCTCAAAAATAAAACAAGAATTTGTAGTACAGGCTGGTGCCGCAGACTGCCGCTACTCCCATGTCCAAAGTGCATATTTTGTATACAGGAAAAGATTTGTTACTTATTTAGTTATTTTAAAGTTACTTAAAAAGACTATTATTGGAAAATGACTTTGATCAAAAATGGGGAACAGTTTTTTGAAGCTCTTCTGTTGGCACAGCATATCTTCTTCCGTACTTCTATTATCATTGTCCTGCAAATTATCATTTGATCTTTTCTGTCTATTACAAACATAGATTTATTGTTAGAAACAAATAGATCTTAACAAACAAACGGTTGCCTTGCCAACAAGTTAAAGGTAAATAACACACTGGAATCAAAATCAATATTATATAACAGCCAGAAGAGAGTTATTAGCTTCAATTCCTACCTGGAAAAACAGCATTTGATCTTTATCCTGTGGTGTGACATCCTGCTTGCTTTCCGCGTCACCCAAAGTCTGAGACAATTCCTTCAGTATAGAAAATTCGTACAGTGGTGCAGCATTCATTGTGTCGGCAGTCGCTACCAAAGTTTGTGATACTTTAGTAGCAAATGTCACGAAGGAAGTTTGGTAATTAGATAGGACATGAGAGAACATGTTGCATCTTGCTGCAGCCAGCAGGTCAATCTGAAAGTAGGGAATATTATGTTTTTTATTTATTTCACACTCCAACTGCACAAATGTAGTGGTGGAGTTAATGCTGTAGGCATTTTCTACTAGTCAACCTTTGAGTACTAACAGTAGTAGACTATTAGAGACTATAATTGTTAATATGTAGCAAAACTGTATTTTTATCTAT
Source organism: Noctua pronuba (assembly GCA_905220335.1). NCBI lineage: Eukaryota > Metazoa > Arthropoda > Insecta > Lepidoptera > Noctuidae > Noctua > Noctua pronuba. The sequence goes on from LR999908.1 coordinate 12,781,322, forward strand.
TTATTATTTATGTAGTCAGAATTACAACAAAATCATAACATACTAGATAGATAGTCTAAATGATAGTAGTGATAGTCTAAATGGTAGTAGTATAATTTTTCTGTTTAGCGCCGATGGTACAGTCGTTTAACCTTCTCAAATTTTCCCTTTGCTTTATCAGTTTAATCCTAAACTGCATCATGTCATTTAGAACAGTTAAATAAACTCATCTAATAAGGTCTATTTTGTAGTAATTTACTGCGTGAGTGTTACCAAGTAAAATGCATAAATAAATTAATGAAATCATACTTTTTGCAATACATCCAGTGTCAGTTTATCAAACAGCTTTTTACTCTCGCGAACTTGCCGCTGCGCCTTTCGGAAGTTATCAAGGCCGCGTCCTGTATCGGGATCTAGCTGTGCGCTTGTCGATTTCATCCAGCTTAGGGCGGCGCGGTACTCAATTCGGGCTTTTTCCATAGCCGATACAGTCGCCCGCATATCGCTCACAGCGCGACCTCGAAACGTCTCCACTTCATGATAAAGCCTCAATAGCGGCCCCCGCACTGATAAGCGCTGTTGTCCAGAATATGAAATTGCTTTGCCCGCAGATACCATGTGTTTACCCGACGCGTCCGCATTTTTACCAGAGTCCCGCAAAAACTTTCCTAGAGCATTCTCTTCTTGAGCCAAAATACACAATCGTTCTTGATATTGGTCCAATACTCGTTGTAATTGTAAGCAGCTGTCTGATATTGATCGAAATAATTCCAGTTTAGCATCAAGCTCAGCGTCGGATGCAACAATACACTCATCTTCTTTAGTTCCTAATTTTTTTAGCACAGTCTTTTTAGTTACCCAGTACTGATGTTGCATCATTTTACTGGAAAATGAAAAGAATTTCCACTGTAAGCTACCAGTAAATTAAAATTCTGAACTGAAATAATTCAATAGAAGCCGAATTGTTGACACTTTTGACATTTAAAATAATATTTTTGACAGCTCAGCTGAAAAAATGTTGCCAAGAATAAAGTTTTGAGCTTTTATAATTTCGTTACATTGATTGATTCTAAAGAATTTTTATTTTTTAGATCGCAGTTTTTAAATAAGTCAGTAGAATTTGAGAGTATACTTATTAGCAGTCTCATAAAGTTTTCTGTAATAGAAAATTGATGATCCTAGTGCCTTATCCCCGAAGTGCGCGAAAAGTATATTATATTCAATCTCTACAATTTCCACAGACATGTAACTACTATTTATATATGACTGTGACCATTTCATACAAAACCATCGTGCACAAAACACGTTTACAATAAATCGAAAGCCTTCATGCTTGACAAGAATGTAAACTTTTCACAATAATATGGATAATGATGGATATATCTTTTAAATCAGTATAATCTGTGACAGCTTTTGAGAATATCAAATTGTCTATGACAGGAATATTTACAACCGGAATGTGGAATGGCCGCCGCGTTTCGCGTTAGTGCGAATGTATTGTGATAACAAATCGTCTTGTTATTAATATGTACAATTTTATTAGGTGAGAGTGACTTATTAACACAATCGTGTGAAAATAATTATAATGTACTGTGCTGCCGATAAAACTATCCCCGGTGTGTCATCGTCACAATCTTCGAAGAACGTCAAAGATGGTAAGTTTGGTTGTCACATATTATGTGCTTTTTGTTTTGCTTTTGCATGTACTATTTAGTTAATTTTGATTGCGTTTGATAGTTTTAAACATTAGTCGACATGGAAAGTTACCAATGTTCGTTATACCAGGTGATCTTGTTGTTTTTTGTTTATGCCAAAAGTTTGAGGATACTTTACAAGTTAGATATAGTTTAAAATTGTCGAATGTTGAACAGAAATCACTTTATTTGCTGTTAAATTACAAGTTTAGCCTAGGATTTAATTAATTTTGTAAGCGTATCCTGTGTTTTTAAACTACAAGAGTGTTCAACATGTCAATCATCATGTCCTAGTTATTATTATTACTAGGCATTCGTCTTCAAGCACTAGACTTTCAAAATGTAACGCACGCGATCAACGTCCGATTCACATTTTGAGTATCCAGGTCATAGTGGATTGTAATGTAAGTTTTTTTTTTTGTTTTTGCTTGCCAGTGTTATTGCTTTATTATGAATCAAGTTAAGATAATATCCTATTCTTGTTTTGTTAGTATGTTAGTAAGTTGAGATACTGAAAACATTTTAGATAGATGTGATTTTTGGTCTTCATACAATTATAGTAAGTATCATAGCAGGTGGCATTATATAATTTCTGCTGACCCTCATGGGCAAAAGGCGCGAGTTTCTGTATATATTTATTAAAGATAAATCAGCATAATCTTCTTTCCAGCCAGCTTTGGAAGAGATTGTTGCTCTGTTATGGCTTCATAATGTACTGATGAAAGTGTTGATGTTTGGTAAACATAATGTGACTAACAAAATGTTATTTAGCATCTAGTTATGTGAAAAAATATTTGTAAGTTTAAAACCAAACGCAATCAGCATTTAAAAAGCTTTTAAAAGTACAAACCATGTGGTATCATATATATATTTATTATTTGGTTTTTCTGTAACTAGTAATAGGTAATATCAAAATATATTAACACCTGAATTCAGTTGATATTGTGATCCAGTCTTATAATCAGGCTTCTTTTGTGTCCGGCGGATTCAAACCCGCTACGGATAATTTCAGTTACCTTCTCCCCTTAATCAAACAATTCTTGCCGTTATGTATTCATGTTATTTCCTCTTTTCACAAAGCTCCATAGGTAACACAGATCATGTTTATGATTTATCCTTTTGATTATTATAAATAGTATTGATTGAATCATTAGTAATGAATAATAAGTCTATTTGTAGTCTCATTACAACTGTCAGAATATAATTGTTTATTAATTCAGTGCTGTGTCCTTTTAAGTTAACATTGGATTCATCAGTCAGTGTCTCTGAACATCTAAAAGCACCATACTTATGGTAAACAAGATTCAAACAATAACAAGGCAAAGTCACCTTACCACCTGCAAGTGACTGGCAGGTCAAAAAAACAGCTAAATACTTTTTAGTCACATCCGTCGCGCCATTGTGAACAGAAGCGTATGAGCGAGGGTAACATTTGGCGGTAACCAGGTCAAGGTGGCCGTTTGATTTGCGTCGCGTGTCTATTCCCGACATATCGATCTTACAGCTCTTAGGCTCGGTATCACGACCGGCTTTTAGTGCCGAATTAGCATAGACGAAGGGTAACACGAACGTATTTGGGGTTTTAGTACTAGGAGTTAAAGTTTGCCTTTTCCAAGCTTTATTAGGGTCGATTTTACTATTTTTATTTCGCCCAGGTGCGGCAGAAAACCAGATATTTTTGGAGTGTATTCGGTGGTAACGATGGCCGTCTTCTACTATGAAACCATGGAGGATCCCAATGTTTCAAAATTACACCTACTAAAAGTTCAAAAACAGTATTACGTAAGTAACCACGAAAGATCGTAGAACAAACGTCCTCTCGTAGTCTACACCTCAACGCTAACAGAAATATGAGATAGACCACGGAAATTTGTACTTAGTGGTCTTAGATTAATCTCGCGAGTTCTTTATCATTGTAATTGCTTCCACCGTTAACGTCCGTTAACGAGGCGTTTGTAACATACTTCTCGTATAAAACTACTTACGTCCTTTGCGGAAATAAACATAATTATAAAATGATTCTAGTATAGTAATTAGTGAAGTACGTCAACTGTGATTACATAAAGAAAACAAAGCGAACCACGAAAGGTCAGCAGCTCAGATAGTGAACTTTCATTACGTATGTGCAACAAAAACTAGCTAATTAAATTCTATCGCTTTTACGTCAGTACCTATCTTCTTCCTCGTTATCTTCGCATTTCTGCATCACGGGTTGTACGTTGTTTGTTGAGCATTGAGACACGTGATATGTGACCGACCAAAGGGCTATTCGGGGTAAATGCACCTCTTGCATGTTCGCCTAAATATCAGATTTCGTTATAAACTATTATTATGCCTTTATGTGTTCTGGATAGCTGTCGGTTCTTACAACCATACTAAGCACAAATTCAATGTGCTGAACTACTTACTAACGGTAAGTCTTCGGTAGACTCGGGTCTTTCTGAACACCACTTTAAACCCGTCATGTAGTAGCAAAAAACTGTTTGGACGCTTTACTAAATAACTCATTTCTACAAAAAGCCACAACTCGTTCTTATTATTAGCTGTAGAAAATAATAATATTTATGAAGGGTGCTGCTCCCCTCACCTGATTTCAGGTTGCGGTTTCTCAGACACCTGTCGTGGTGTACAGTGTAAACCACTATAGTCGCCGCGACACTTGTCGACCTTGCACGCAGGTATAGGGACAAAGTCTATTCAAGTTTCGCACTAAGAAATTTGCTTATTTTAAAAACCGGAATAAAGACATGGCGTAACTGTACATGTTGCTCCTTCATTCGAGTTACATCATATTATTAAAGAAGTTCTATTTTATAACACGGTAACTACAGCATGCAAGTGGAAAGCAGGTACGAGTTAGCTCACAAAGAGCTTTGTCACTCGTTAAATATTAAATGTATCGCTCGCTTCTGAAATCCTAAGTATATTAGCTTTACGTATAAAATAAGACGACATTTACTTGCTAACGTAAACACTGCGATTGTCCCAGTTCGAAATAACATTTCCCAGGTTGGCGGCCTATAATGCTCGCTTCAAAATGTCAGAGGTCGATCTGTTAGCCTGATAAGATAGAAAGAGCTTAGCGACTGTACCTAGTACCTACATATAGCTGGTTTACCCGCAAATTAATTCATTGCTCTGATATTTGTCTGTAATACAATCTGGGCCAGTTGGTTGGCCAGATTGCTATTTATTTATAAGAGCACGAGCTATTCGGCTGGACGTAGCTTTCCAATTTGTTTGGGTTATATCCTGTTCGCTTAGGAGTTTGGAATAGTTCTTGTAATTAAAGTTTCTAAGCAGTAACAGGACAATACAACCGAATGCTTAAGTGGGAATGTAAGACGTTTTATGGTATTTGCTGGACTTAGAAAACATGAACTAAATACTGTTTTAAGCTTTCACGGTTTACAACTAAACTTATACTGTCACTTACGGGATATCTTCCGCTTGCAACAGCGGAATATCGGAAGCTCAAAATAATGAACAATCACGGAAGATATCCTGTAAGTGACAGTATAAGTTTACATGAACAAAATACTTAATACTTACCTCTCTTTTCCTATTTTGGAAATACACATACCCGCTATTATGTCTGTATTCAAAGACAATGAATAGCCTACGTCATTGTCGGCTCTTAGTCGGCAACAATGGACTGTGTGTACAATCACAGTGTGCTACTCAATTCATCCGTTACAACTTCAGCAGACTAGACACATTTATCCTCACTAGAGCACTATACTCTGTGAATCAGTCCTTTTGTGACATAAAAGCCTGTAGTGAGACAAAAAATAGCTGAGTGTTTCAAAGAAGTCTGATTAAGGATAAATTACAGACTGGTTTTCTGTTCAAAACTCAGAGTTTGACTACAGATGTTTTGCCAGACATTTCAAAAAGCGATTACAGTCGTTAACTCGTTCTCGATAAATACCCTTATAATTTTGTAAACATCAAATAGGGTTTTAAAACCTCACTAAAAGCACTTGGGAGCCGTAAGCCCTGTTTAACTTTATTACCAGTCTATTCGTTTAATTATTGTAGAACTTTAGATCTATTATATTGCTCTATAAAATTGCTCTGAAGACTTATTTAATGGGTCTCCAATAAACTCGTTATGGTTACAGCCATCGACAAACAGTTCCATGAATTCCATATTAAGGATTGAATGGTTTGCTTATTATTAGTACATAACAAGAGTATTATTTTAATTTTATGTCTTGTAATAGCACTTTCAAACGGATATTTAATACCTTTCTGAAAAATAGTGTTAATAAATACTTACTGATTTAAGTGGAGATGAATATTAACACTTTTAGCATTTACGTATTTGCTTATCATTTCAAGGAAAATTGTTTTGACAAAGAACACCTAATGCAACCTATTTGCTTACCATCATGTGATGTACGCTTTTTCCTAAACATGTGCCTGTTTGGAAATCTATCTGACGTGGTTCAAATGCATGTGATCATGTGCAAATGATACTTGAAGTTATATTTACTTGTATTCAAGTGAAATAACTCGTGACATGTGGCGTCATTAAGTATATGGCTGGTAGGATGACGGATGATTGCCTAGCTTTACAAAATCAACCTAGGAGACGCCATTCATATAATAAAGTGGAAGAATAATAATAAAGAGGAGATTTCTTGTTCGATCTAAAAATTGTACATAATAAGGCAAGAGAGAGGGAGGGGAATGGCGCGAAAAGTGTCTCACTTAGCGGCTTCTGGACTCAGTGAAGAATTCCGCTTAAAGCCGTCATAAATATGACAGTTGAGAAGGCAAACTCCAAACGGTTGAAACATTATTTCGGCGAGGGTTATTACGCAATTAATCGACTTAAATGGCCCCATTACCGCGGTCATTGATTCTATAGGAGATATTCCGCTTTGTTTTCTTACGCCTTGAATAGACCATAAATCCATCTATTAAAGTTTAATTGAAGCATTAAACGTACGCTAGGCTTTACATTTAACATGTCTTATTCACCGCAAAGATATTCACTTGATGCGGCAATTATAGTTTGCCAAGCCTACGGCAACGAATGTATTGATGCGTCAAACATAGAGAGAGGTGTATTCATGAAAGGCCGGGGTGCCGGGGTGCTCTGGGCGCCGCGTCTGCTGACACAGTTCCGGGCGCCGGCGCGGCGGGCAGGGGCACTGCAGCCCAGCCAGACGACACGCGGTCGCCCTCACGAGCGCTCCCGCCCTACTGACAACTCCCGAGTCCCTACGATCGTGAACTTATAACTTCTTTGAATTTCGAACGTTCCTGTTGTGAAATCAAACATCAACGTCGGATCCATTGTTCTGTTATGACAATAGTTCGTGCGTAGGCTTCCATCTTAGCAAAGTTATCGAGGTGATTGTAAACATTTTAGCCTCCAAGTGGTAACTAACCGACGAAAGTTCTTTTTGACGTTATCGGTGAACAGTGTCGTTTGTGGAACTGAATCCCTCAGTTTCGAGGGTCAAGTTGTGTGTACTTTTGAACTGTGCGGTTAACAGAGCATCGAATTGTAATTACTTGATTCGGTCTATTTGTTACGAGCACTTTGAACCGAGGAAGTTTTTGCGAACAGGAAGAGAAGAAAAGCCGTCAAGCTGTATTCATTCGAAAGTTTCAAGGTTTACGAATATGATGAAGATAGGACGTGCAACGGCCACGAAGATGCGTTCAGCACTTCGAAGAGAAGTGAGTAATATATGTTTTTATGGAGTCATAAAGTTTTATTTTATGTTTAAATTGTTTATCCTACAGGTGCGATGCGCTTTTGATGTAAGTATCGTTAAATTGTGGCGGGGAAAAATATGGAGGTACTTATTCCACTGAGTTATGTAGATGCTTATGTCATTTATTGTTGAGCCGACACTAGACCTTTTCGTATTAGTATTTTATTATTGCGACTAAAATTAATATTCTTCAAGGTAGCAAAGAGAAAAATGTATTTGAGCTGCAAAAGTACTTGCGTCATAGAGATTTTGTTGCATTTAAAACAATTTTTTTTAAATGCTTCAAAAAACTTGGCAAGCTTACAAAAAGGACTGAGTTATCGGACCCTGTATTATTTATCGGAACTTTTTAGTTAAATAAGACCATAGTGACATAATTGTTGCCTAGGCTATTTCTAAACCAAACAATTAGACGTCTATAGAATACCGATGACGTAGGTAGGACTCGCTTTAAATTCAGAAACTAAATGTAAATAAAATATTGATATAAACGTCTTGGCCCAAATTGAATACCAAAGGCGGAATATGTGGCCTCCGCCACTTCTATATCTCATGAAAGTTTAATGATACTATGAAACGTATCGGCGATCGATAACTAAACAACACCCTGTTACGAATAGCCAACATAAATTTTAAAAAATAACATTTTCATTATTTTTCCGTCATGAATCGTTTGTGCATCGTTTGTGAACGTTTGTGTCACTAATGATTTTTTTTGTGACTAATTAGTTAATTAGTAATTAATTTTTTAATTTTCAGCTTACGATTAGCCAACATTTTTTTTAATTAATCGGAAAATAGACTTCCGGGTACTTAATCGATCGGAAATCGTTTGTGAATTCCGAATATGCCAACAAAAATGTTTGTGAATAATTATTTATCGAGAAAATAGGAAAAATAAAAGTTTTTTTTTTTTTTTTTTCATCATATCGCGTTGTCTTTTCTCGTCACTCCTTGTAATAGGCGCTGTTGTCTGCTTTAATACCACCTAGTGTAATACATAATAGCTAACCTTAGAGGAAAATGACAGCACAACAGCTGTATATTATTTTTATTTATAACCTAAAAAAGAGTGAGATCGAAAGAGAAATGTCATTTCGCATAGAAAATGGTAATTGGATTATTATAAACTAATTGTTGAGTCTCAAAGCTGGACTGATGGCATAAAAAAAAATGGAATGACACTCATTCTCAATATTCTAGTGAGATAAACGCACAGAGAACTTATAATTTATTTTCGGAAATTGTTGCTGAATTTTTATATCATAAAGCTAAAGCATTTAATCTTTTTAATCCTCCAGAATGCTGGGATGTAAGTTAACAATATTTTAATTATTTTTTTTATTAAAGATGAAAAAGAATTTATCTAAATTATTTTAGAAAGAACGTGGATATGGATTGACAACAGTAACTAGTTGCGAAGGCTTAGCAGTTCCATCATATTTTTATATTCAATTTGTCTGGTGTTTTGCATCTTTGTCATTCATTCCATCATTGTAAGTCATTCCAGGTTCAATACAATCTGAATAACCTAGGGTATTATAATTTCTATACCAAAAATATACTGCTAAAAATCCTGCTAGAATTGCTGTTGAAAGCAGAAACGTTTTAATGATCACTTCATAATTTTCGTATGGCAGAAAATTAAATTCTGCTGAGCAAGTGTAAAGCAAAGTATGAAAGTCTTTGTATTTGGTGAGTTTGGATTTTAAAATATCAAAAACATGGCTGTAGTCCACGTAAGCAATATCAAGTGCAAACTTTTGGAAGTAAGTGAAAATAGTTGTACTGAGTATATTTATCAAAATAAGCCATTTTGGACTTAAAGTATTCTCTAATTGTGTATTCAAATTATCACTACAAAAATTCCAACAGCCGAAGCTGCATAAATTGAAAAAGCACAATGATTTCCGAATAAGCTATTGATGATTATTGATAATCCATGAGTTGCCGTTATTTTCAATAATAATTCACATGGAATTATCTTTATCCAATGTAGAATAAGTTAACAAAGGAGTAGAGTTGTTAAAACAAATTGAAAAAACTGCCAGCATGCTAGACTTAATGTAGTAGAAGTAAAAATTTTCTGAAATAAAAATAATTATCTTAACCTTTCAGCATAAAAATTATAAATATTCCTTAATACATTGATAAATTATCAAAAATTCTCACCCAAAAAGGAAAATTATCAAAAATATATTTTCATTGAAATTGCTTCTTCTCTTTAGTTTTATTCTTGTCAAAAACTGTAGTCACAGAGAACATTTGCCACAACAATATTGGATAAGCAAAACTCTCACGTAAAGGAGATGTCCACTGTACTCTTGTACGTTCGGTGAAATTAAAAAAATAACTTAAACTGGCTATAAAACCTCCATAAATAGATTCCCTGAGATGAGTTGCATAAAGAAATAATAATATTCCAGTCAAAGATGCAAAACACCAGACAAATTGAATATAAAAATATGATGGAACTGCTAAGCCTTCGCAACTAGTTACTGTTGTCAATCCATATCCACGTTCTTTCTAAAATAATTTAGATAAATTCTTTTTCATCTTTAATAAAAAAAATAATTAAAATATTGTTAACTTACATCCCAGCATTCTGGAGGATTAAAAAGATTAAATGCTTTAGCTTTATGATATAAAAATTCAGCAACAATTTCCGAAAATAAATTATAAGTTCTCTGTGCGTTTATCTCACTAGAATATTGAGAATGAGTGTCATTCCATTTTTTTTTATGCCATCAGTCCAGCTTGGAGACTCAACAATTAGTTTATAATAATCCAATTACCATTTTCTATGCGAAATGACATTTCTCTTTCGATCTCACTCTTTTTTTAGGTTATAAATAAAAATAATATACAGCTGTTGTGCTGTCATTTTCCTCTAAGGTTAGCTATTATGTATTACACTAGGTGGTATTAAAGCAGACAACAGCGCCAATTACAAGGAGTGACGAGAAAAGACAACGCGATATGATGAAAAAAAAAAAAAAAAAAAACTTTTATTTTTCCTATTTTCTCGATAAATAATTATTCACAAACATTTTTGTTGGCATATTCGGAATTCACAAACGATTTCCGATCGATTAAGTACCCGGAAGTCTATTTTCCGATTAATTAAAAAAAATGTTGGCTAATCGTAAGCTGAAAATTAAAAAATTAATTACTAATTAACTAATTAGTCACAAAAAAAATCATTAGTGACACAAACGTTCACAAACGATGCACAAACGATTCATGACGGAAAAATAATGAAAATGTTATTTTTTTAAATTTATGTTGGCTATTCGTAACAGGGTCTAAACAACGTCAATGTTTCTCATCAAATTGGTAACATCACATTGGTTCTCCGTACCACGTACTCCAGTTAACTGGTCCTTTCTGTTTTGCCTTCCATGAATAACAATAAGATCAAGCTCGTGTCCTTTTTTCTGACATTTCTTTTAATGAATATTCAGCGGCCATTTAGACAGCGGAAATGTCTTTTTTCTGCATCCATCTCAGGGTAAAGGCTTCTCTCTTCCTTTTTCACAAATTTCAGTCTTGGTTAAAGTGAGCATCTCCTATTGTTGGCAGTCAAAGCCATCTTTGCATTGATCTTAGTAGAAAACGTCGCTTAGTGATAAATGGGCTTTCTATTAATCGATCCATTGATGGTATAATTTTAAATTGGCAAAGCATCTCAAAAGTAAGAGCTCCTTTATACTGACATTATTTAATGTAGCCTTATCCACTTTACGTAACAGTTAGTCCATTCCGAGTTACGACTATGAGCTAATCGAATCTTAATTTTACGAGCTTTTTGACATTTCCTCAATAATGTATCGTGCGACGCTATCTTTACGATTTCCTGAAACGATGTCACAATAAACCGACTTCGGTTTTCTAATCAATGATTCTGGACACAGGTTAGCTACCAATGTATGAATTCGTACAATTGTATTTATCTTGGCTAATATTCCATTAAATTCATGCACAGGACGTAGGATGGACCAGGTGGTTCGCTTCCATCTTTTGTCAAGTGCACAACTAAACAAAAAAAACTTTGCATCTGTATTTCCGGAACGTTGCGACGTTGGGCTCTTGAAGTTTAGCGAAAATAGTTGGTTAAATTGCAGATGTTTTGACCGCATGTCCATCATGCTGTTGGTGACCACGGAAGAGCATAAAATATTTCTTTCTTTTATAAAAAAAAAAAACAATAAACCGATTTATCGAGCGTGGCTTCACTTATGTACGCATAAGTGAAGCCACGCTCGATAAAACTAAACAAATTATGTCAAAGCCAATCCTGTCTTCCATCTTATACTTTCACTTCCCTATACGTTAGAAATAACTCATCATAACGGTTGCAATAAAAATTACTAGACGCTATTGTGTTATACAAAAAGCTATTTAACTTTGCGTCCTATACTTAATGTTTTCCTTATTGTATAATATTAGCATTTAATATACTAGCTTCCCATCCTGACCTCGTGCTAGCGACTTGTGATTAAGATAGTTAAATAGTCTTCAAATTGATGTCGTATGAATCTGTCGGCCTTATATTCATTGCAATGTTTTTATCATGTCCACCAATCCGCCCTGGGCTCGCGTGCGTGGTGGATTATGGCCCACTCCCTCTCACAGCCTGTGTCCCAGCAGTGGTAACATTATAGGCAATTATACTAATGGCTCCGATATCTGTGATTGTTCATGACAGATTTGCATTAGTCGTTCTAATAACTACGACAATATTAGTTGGGTAGATAACGTTTCTAGGAATGCTGAATCTCCCAGCAATCGTCAATAAGGAAAATCGTTATCTATTTATTTTTCCCAAAAATAAAAAAGACTGTTTCAGATAATGTAGATTGTAGATATTATGTTTGGATTAAATCTGCAGTACGTATTATTATTTTTAACAATACCGCAGCACCAGGTGCAGGATCTTAAGGTGTTATTTGAAATCAGTTCATGTTCAGCATCAGGCTCTGATGACAGGCTAAATTGATGAATCGGATTAAAGAACTGCTGGATTTCTAGACTGCATGCACTTTGTGCTGAAATGCATAATCGATTCGTTAATCAATTATTTAGCTTCGTTTGGTTATAACGATATTGTATAATATAATCTGATATAACCATCTGAATCCTCATTTAATCTTAGGACTTGAGTAATCCATCTTCTTTGCGATCTAACTTCAACTATCTCTCCAAACGATCTCGAATGGATGGAGCGAATTACTGGAAGTTTTATAAAACCGTTTCACATAAATTCAGAATGACAACAAAGCAGCGTATAAAAGAATTCTAGAATCGATACTTTAATCAAGCTATTTATCTTTCTCTGCGTACTAATTCCTTTAATTTTATCGTCGATTCGACGTGATTAATAAAGGCCATAAAAGAAAACGAGGTAAAGAATTGTAAAACACCTTTTTGTGCTTTTCTCGCATTATATTGAACGTTGTAGTGCAATCCATGCGCGGCAACATAAGCATTCGATGCAGTATAAGCAACCAGTCAAGTAAGCGCAGCGAGGAATAAGCAAGCAAGTACCACCACATACACAGTCATCGAAAGATAAGAGTAGGTGAACTGGTGAACGGGCGTTGGCTTGACTTGTCTGTCTGGCGGGCCAGTAAGCCCCGGCGCTTCGCACCGACAACACGGCGTACGCGCATCCAACGCGACTCGACATAAAAATCTAGGCCGCTCTCATGTGATAGTTTACCATTTCTCTCGCTTATTATGGAAAAAGTGTGCGCAGTGGTCAGCCACTGTAGTAATTTCTAATTTTTACTGTACTTTTCTTTTGAGGATTGCAACGCTTGCTGACATGATTGCTAAAATCTGAAGTGCCAAAAACTTAATTTACCACTTTTATCTATGTGGGCTACGTGATAAGGTGTCAAGTGTGTTACGGTTTTCGGTTGTTTGTTTTCAAGAATCGCCGTTAGTAGGCAGACGTTACTTTCAAGTGTTTGTTATAAGTTAGTTTTGGTGAATGAGTCAGCTAACAGGCGTCGGAATTGTTAACTTTGTCAACGTGCTGCCCACGATTTCCGAAGGTAATATGAAGTGTTTTGACTTGAAAAAAAAATCTGCTTATTATTTTAATCGTCTAACAATTGCCTGTAAGTAATAGTAATGTATTGACATCACATCAGTATGATGAAGCTCTATGATTGTTATAACTCAGTCATAATTCATAACACTCATTGTAGTTCTTTTGTTTAAAAACGGGTCTGCAGACTGCACTACTGCATGATTTGTAAAACAATCTCTTGGTAGGTAACTATTTAGATGCACGTGTACTTACGTGGCTCCCCTTCGTGTAGAGTTTACTGCTGCACTTATGGTGATTCAAATACCTGATGCGTATTTATCTTATTACAAGTATTACGTGTCAAACTGTACTTACCAAGTACAATACATTATATACTGAACATACAAGTGTTCATGTTTATTGTTTTATTTATATAAAGTGCTGTTCTGGTTATGTAAATGTAGTATTGATAAACCATTATTCAGCTATTAATAATATTATGATTTACTGTGAAAATGTACGACGCTATTGTTAGAGTGCAGACCGTTTATTATTGATGAAGAAAAGGAGTTATTGTGTGAGATTTCGACAATAATTTACAATGAGAACAAAAATGTTAAAGTTCTTGTTCCGTGAAGGCCACATTTTACAGCTCTTGATTTTAAATCTAGATTTCAAGACATTACCTGTTAGGAAATATTCGTTTTAAGTAATTTAGCATCTATTAGCAGCTAGTAAATTGTTTGGCTAGAAACCGAATTAATTATTTCGTAGTATTCTGTGAACGATGATATTACTGGTTGAAATGTACGTGAAAGTATACTTTCTTTTTTTGCAAACAGCGCTCATTCATTACGGTGTTATGTGTCAAAAGGAGAATCCAAAACTGGTACACCTAAACGTTTTCTTGGTTGTTGTATTGTCTGTGGTACGAGAAAAGGATTTGTTAACCTGAAACAATACGAAGTGAATGAAAGGAATGCGGATTGGCGACGACTAAGTATTTTCTTTCAAGATAAATGATCTGTGTCCCATTTACCGTTTATGAAAAGTAAGAGAACAAGATAAATAAATCGTACCGTACGTAAGAAAAACGTCATAACTGGTTGACCAGATAATGTGCGACTGTGTAAGTCCAAGACGAATTGTAAAAACCTATACTTACTTATTATTGTACACAGAAGCTGTTGGTGAACCTTTATTAATTAATAAATAAATAAATAAACTTGATGCTATGCGGAAATGCTTAAAACTTGTTGTACGGCAGAAGTTGACAGAGACTGAGTCAGAGGCTAAAAAGCTCACGGCCTTGGTGGCATCCGCCTTATCCGGCAGTTCGGAGCAGGCGTCGCAGGCGCAGGTGCGAGCGGCCGGCGCTTCGGGTCGTCGACCGGGAAGACGAAGACGATTAATTCCTTTTGCCTGTACTTCAATCAGGTGTTCTTATCACGATTTCCTCCTACAGACGAGCCGAATTTTAAGTCTCGCAAATATACAATATTATTTTCTTAAAGTCGTTATAACTACAGTCGAAATTATTCTGATAGAACCTTGATAGAACATGAAATTCATCTCTCAATAAAATCTTTCTTTGCCCAACAAGGAATTCTCAGATAAACGTTAATGTTACTGCAATGCGCTTCCGACTAATATCGCAAAACGGTAAGTTTTCCATTACACAGTGGTTACGCGAGTGTGAGGCTGTAATCACCACTGTTTCTAAAGATTCTCGCATGCCGTTCCCAATGGCCGCTACCTTGCTCCGAGTTCCCGCCACTACTAGTTTTTGTCACTGCCATACCGACCGTTAATAAGAAGTTGCACAGTTGCATTCGACACACATGTGTTGTCGTAAGCTTTAGTAGTTTTTACCTGTTTCAACATAATAATACCAACCTTATTAGTTATTTTCCAGACGTTCTCGTTCGGCAGTACTCTTCAGAGTTTGCTTTGTTCCTTTTTCTTTAATCCTACCGAGACCGATGGTCCTTGAAACCACTTCTAAACTTCGGAAAAATTTTACCGCTCCGAAAGGGTGTGGTCTAAAGAAAGGCTTTTCATTTACAAATTTTATAATAATGTGTTAAAATATCGACTCATTTAACATGATACGTATTCAAGGCTCCTCTGATAGCATTTCCTACCTGACAAAACGCTCGCACTGCCCAGAAATCGCAAATGCAAATGAAAAACAAACCGCACATTAAATAGCGCCGTTCACAGAATAATATCCTACGAATTGTACGTCGATATCATGCAAAAAGCGCATTCAATTGAAACGGCCTCTCCGAATACTAACGATCTTTGTTTTCAATGAAATTCCTTTGTTTTCGATGTGTAATGAAATTGCTATATTATGCATGAATAAGAACTGTGATCTAAGCACGTTCTGAGCGTTAGATTTAAAAATGTTCGTTACATTAGACCTTGGAAAGTCGAAATAATCGGAACTTGTCGACTCGTTCAGTCAGGTATCTATCTATCTACATAAGTTTGTATGGTTTGTTTGTCCGTGACACGCATTTACGTTACTCTAGGAAGTTGTTAGGAGCAATTATAGGCAATTTTCAAGACGGCAAAAATTACCTCGTGCTTCGTCCGATGTGCAGTTAGTTTTACGTTACGACAACAAACAATGCTGTTTCATTCTAAGATAAATAAATATTGGCAATATTTCTATACGAGCTGTTCAAATGTTCATTTGAAGCATGTTAGAATATTAACAACGTCCCACCATTACACAAGTGTGGAACATATTGTAAAGACATAATAAAGTCCTACTTTTGAAATGTTCCAACAGCGAATGTCCTATCTATTGCACGATGGAATAGTATGGATGCAGACCCTACCATTTTGGCCTCTTATAACTTCGGTAATTCGTGGCATGTAAATTAGTGGTCGATTTTTGGATGTCTGCCTGCGTTTGTTTTATTTCGTTGTTCCGAGTTCAAGAAAGAACAAATAAAACCGATATTTTCGTTGTCGATTGTCGTTCATTACAAAATAAAACCGCAATTAAACGTAACATTACGTGAATTATGTTGGATTTCTTTTATTTAATCATATAAATTACACGGAGAAGGTCGACGGAACTGAGAAATATAACGAAATCACGCCAACGTACAAGAGTCAATTACAAATGAGTAATCCTCCTCGGATTTCTAAACGTAGTAATCCCATAATTCTGAAATCCATAGGGAGAGCGCAGAACGGCCGGTTGGGCACGCAGCGGCGGCGTCGACTTGGCCACGCCTCGCCGGGCCCGCCGGCAACCGACAATGATATGGAAACTATTGTACCACTTGCATTAATATACTTTATATCTGCTCCAGTCACGAAATCGGCTTGTTCGAATGCACGTTGCATTTGAGATAGCGCGCGGATGGAGACAGGCCGTAGATTGTGCTGTAAATCAACGCAAGTTTCGACATCGTGATTTGTTAATAATGCTACGTATACATACTACATCGGGCTTATTATGTTCTTGTAATTCTCTATTTAGCTGGATCTAATTTGAATAATTATTCATATACTAATGTCATTGTCATACATATTTTACAGTGAAGTTTTAGCATTGTAGTCGTCAGGCGAGTTCGTATACTAATTTCAGCTTCATGACATTTTTAGGTTAAGCAAATTACTGTTAACGTTCTAAATATATTATCGTAATGTTTAAGATAACGTTACATATACGAGAGTTAGTCTTATCTTATCTTGGTGGTAGTAAGTAAATCTGTGTAATGTTTTGATAGAAAATCAGCCTTAGTAACAGTTAATGAGCCTCGCCTATCGTAATGATATAGCTTGCATGATAATTAATGATCTTGACTAATGACAGTTAATGCACGCTGTTTCGCTTTCTTGGTTTTCGTAAGTGTGTTCATTTCACTCAATTTTATTCTTTTTGTTCATTTCAAATGTGTAATATATATCATCCAGCCGCGTATCAGAACTTTTTTAAGAGTTTATAAATATCTTTCCGTAATGATTATGGCGGCATTTATTCGACATTCTTGAGTGTTCTTTAAACCTGTCTAAATATAATCGGATTTAAAAAGATTTTACACGCGTTGGTATTACGGAATTACGAGCATTATTGTATATGCAAGCATGTGAGTCTTGCCTTTTATTATTCAAGATGAGAAAAGAGTTACTTTTCGATTTCACCGTGACTTTCCACGCCGATCTGAGAATGAATGAAAAACTTAATGTATTTAATGCATGAGATCAATTATTATGAGTTTATTAGCAAGCCGGTGGGAATTATGAAAGTGGATGTCGCTAGAGAGGTGACTGAGAATGCAGATTTACAAAGTTTTTCGAGTCTTCTTGGGAAGCAAGTGTAAGTAATTGTTAGTCTGCACTCAGTGGTTGAATGCAGTTAGTTTATTGGCCTCAGCATCGATGCTGATAAACCGCAAAATCGATTCGACCGAATCGAAATTTTGCGGTTTTTGTTCGATATTTGTTTCCAATAAAACGACTCATATGGTTTTGAGAAAACTTAAGATCATTTCTTGCAGCCGCATCTTAGTCTTAATCTCATTTCCACACCAGGAAAAGCAGGTGTAAACAGTATCTACAAACCTTCAACAACTGCTTTCCTATGTATTGTTGTATTTCAAACCCACCGTCGCGTCAGTAAGTTATAGGCTTGACTTCCGCAATAACACAGAGATGTAACGGTAGTGATACGTGTGCGATCTGCGATTCACGAGGCTCGGCGTCGTTTTCCACGTGAAATGAGTTACGAGCTCTTACGGTGCGAACTTCGACAACAATCGGTACCAGAGCACGAGTGGCACAACGGGTTCAATCCGCATTTACATTACAATTGTTCGCATTGTATGCAGGGTCACAGGTTCGAGGTCGCGGCTTGTGCACTCGCGCCTCAATGGGCTCCTTTGTAAGATAAAGTTGCAGTATCTAGATCTCTCTCAGCTTAGCATACGAATACATTCGCCTTCTTCATTTTTGCGCAACTTGACTTGTGCGATATGACAAGATATGCGGATCGACCTAAATTTAAAAGGCGGACGTAAATTCGCAATCTGTAATTTCCTACTTTGTTGTTATTCATGTTTGTGTGTCACTGTTATCATATCATTATCAAACTTTTTGTTACAAGTGTTGGATTGTCTGTTATTTCGTATTCGTGAAATCAATCACTCGGTCGTTGACCATATAAACGCTCCGGTACGTGTGCCAGCATTAGCATTTCATTTAAGAAATTCTTATCAGGTACCGATTGTGGTGCGCTAGTCGATTTAAATTTAATGAAAGGTTGAGGCCCCGAAACACCTGCAACTCAATCGGAAATTAAAATGGAAGCGAATTAATATTCTTCGAGCGTATTTGACGTAACGTTCGGCGTCTGATTCCGAGTTGAGTTGCGTTTTTTTTCATCTTCTATTATAGTTATGGTCTCCGCAAGAATAGGTCGTTTAGTTTTATCACCCCCCCATTGTACGGTGGTCACCTTGCCCCTAATGGCCGCTATCTATAAGTATGTATGACAATTGTTCATATGTTCTTCTTATTGGCTCTTCTATACGGTTTCATTAGTTTTTCAATTATGTATTTGAAATGTCTTAACAGATACCCTGAGCAAATAATAAATAAAATCCCTGTAAATGAGCTCTCTCAGTTTTCAGACCTTGATAATAATATCATGTTTGTTAACGACCGTTTGTTTTTATTATTTTATTAGCTCTTAATGTAATATTTCGTAGTATTTGTCATTGCTGAAACAATGCTATCTTTATGTCCTTGATGTTGCGAAACTACATCAATAATAAAGTTTTTCTCACACAATTTTGGCTGAAATATACAATTGCGCGAGGTTGACTGTACATTCTTTTTAATTTACCTTTTATTTGTGCTAGTAACTTCAAAACACAATACTTTTCGAGCAATTCTGAAAACTTTATTGATAAAACCGTGTTCATTCAATAAAGCAAATTGTCCTACTTTTTTATATGAATCACAGACTACTAGATCAACCACATTTTTAAAAGCAAAGTGTACGTAACATTGTAGTTGAACGGTAGATTTATATCCACGTAAAATTCTTGTGAGGCAATGACTAATGTTAGAAGAAGTATAAACGGAATCGAGCACCGATTGAAGGGAATCATCATCATGCTTCTAAGTCATGAGTCAGGTCAATCAATGTTACGTTATTTAGAAGCCGACTGCATGAATCATCGGTTTGAAATGAATATGTGCCGCCTTCAAGACCTAGATTTGACCCACGCTTGTAACCAATTTGACACATCATCATGTTTTAGCACATTTATCATTTGTTACTTCCTCTAACATACTTTATTTTTCTGTGAATGATGCATGCGGTCATTAGTCTTGTTTAGTCTAGTGGCCATTTTTAAAGGAGAACACTTTTTGGAAAGAGTTGTATTTCGACGAATTACGAAATTCACAGTGATACGTTAGAAGAGGGATAAAAGAAAATACCACGTGTAGAGGTTAAGAAAGTTCTTCAAGCTTTTTTCAAGCTTTCACTATTTCTCAGTATTTTAATTGTTTCCTCATAAAAATCTTTTCTGAGATAAAAATGAGTAATGTCTTTGTCAATGGACTTTCAGGAGATCTAATTTACCTGTACTGTTTCTAATTTACTTCTTGAAATATTCATTTTATTACTGTAGAAAATGATATCAGGTATTTTGAATACTACGGTATTCCCACTTAGTATGAACAGAAAAAAAGTGAAAAGACACAAACAATTTAAATTGTGGAATGAGAAACATTTCATTAAGAAAGTTTTGTTGATTTTGTTCTGGTTTATTTTCGGTTTTGTATTACACAGGCTTTATTTTGATAGGTGAACTAATTTTCAGGGGAAAAGAGACTACAAGTGGTTACATTTTGCCTTTTTAATCGCGGTTTTTGAAACACTGTTGGATTGAAGTGTCATCTGCACCCACAAAACTAGGAAAACATTTGTGATTTTAGGCGCCATTAGGGAAAGTAACAAAAATAACTATTATATTATTATTAGCGCTACGTACAAAGTTCATATTCCATAAAGCAATAAAATAATTTTCTGGGGCACGTTAATATAGTTATAGTATTAGGTTTTCTGTTCCTATGTGCTTGTCACTGGAATTGTATTCTTGGCTTCAGTTCAAACGCTCTTTCAGTTGCTGGCATTACTGGCGCTAGCACTGTCACAATATCTTACTATTCATCTACAACTATAAAGATATCGTAAATAAGCTTTGTTTGTACAATTTCTATCTACCAGCAGTAAAAGTTGGATATTATCTTACCAAATTAATATTATGACATCGATATGAAGGGACAGATTTTATTTTTAACGCGCTTAGAGTCATAAAAGTTTATTTTTATATTCTGCCGAATTCCAAATCCCGCGAGCTAAACCGAGGGCTTAAGATATTTTTGAACTAGGTGATTTTATCATAAATAACTTGTCGTATTTATCATTATCACACATTCTTATTCAAGGACTGGACTATTTTTCATTTTTTTTTTCCTGATTGACTGACGGACTGCCATAGTTAACTCAATAATTACTGCAGAGAGAAATACTCATATCTCATTATGAATACATTTCAACGTAGTTGATTGATCGAGTTTACTTGTCCGTGTCGCAACGTCATTAAACATTTCGATATAACGACGTGTATGTAAGTCTTCGTAATGCAGGAAATTCTTTGTTATAATGGATTGCTTTGGCACCTATTTTTAGCTTTTGTTTACACAGCTCAATCATCGCTGTTATGAAACACTTGCGCGATGTTATTAGTCTTGAGTTTTTCTTCTCGGTCACTTAGGACAGTATGCGCAGGCGGTTTGGTAAGTTTATGTTATACAGCCGTGTGCAGTAGGCGGAATGGCACGCGGCCTGCGCCGGCGCACTGCGGTCCCGACGCTCACGGCAAGGTCGACGAACGACTTTCGCACGTCGGCCACGATAACCCGCCGCATTTTGTCACACTCGCTGGCTTGGGCTTGCTTAGTCAAGCTCTATTGCTGCATACTGCCTGTGGAAATGTCGTAAAACTGGGATACTTTGTCTTTAAGTTGATGAGAACGGTTGAATTTCAAAAACGTCATTATTTATCATTGTTTGTTAATAAACGATTGAAATTAAATATTGTTGTAAGATCACACTTACAATTAAGTTACGGACATAAGACGGTATAGTGCCTATCATTTTGAGTAGCATCTGCTATTGAGACAGAGACGGAGGTAACAGCTGCTTAATCTTCCCGAACTCAGTAGAACTGGAAGGAAATAGGTCACTACGGAAATTGCAGACGATGGGATAACGTTTTGTCATTAGTTGAGCATAATAATATTGAAATCCAATTCTTTTTACGTCACCACTGGTGTCGCTTACTAACTTTCGACCTCTGTTTGGTTCAGTGCTGCGTAGGTATTAATGGTCAAAATTTGAATGATAGGGACATAGTAATGATAAGGTTCTCAGTATCGATGATATAAGCCTGCACAAACATTGCTGTTATCAGGTTAATTGAATATGAATCAATGTTTTCTGTTTATCGGACATCCGATGATTATTTGTCAACGTTACGATATTTTCTATGTAGGTACGTTTATTTTGTTTTGTAATTCTTGTAACGACATGTTGTTTATTTCACGGTCTACATGTAGGCGTAGGCCCACGCGCTTGTCTTCAATTCTCTTAATTTTCTCGTTTCGTCGCCTTCACAAGTCCTTGGTTCATATGAAAACGTGTTAAGCCTGGACGTGTTAGTTCTAAGATTTGTGCAAGTTCCAAATCAAAACATTTAGCAGTTTTGATGTCATCTGTTGCTTTGTGTAAACGTGATAGAGTGCACGTAAGCAATTCCTCACAAATTCGTTGAAATATGATTATTTTAATCAGGGTATGACATGTATTTTTTCGCCGTATTCGTGCGTTACGACAGTTACATTAGAGTTCGTATAAATCACGCAGTTTTCACGGAAATATAATGTTTATCTGCAGGGTCTATTCTGATATTTGTCGCATAGTAATACGGGCGTGGAGGAGAAGGCGTGGGCGTCGGGAATGAGTTCATTGGACAGTCCCCGGCATGCGGAACTGTTATTAGTTCATTTCATCTATTTACTGGTTTCTATATAACACTTACGTCGTTAACACGTAATATTTAAAAATATGCCGACGTATTTGGTGGAACTTTAATTCAGAATACTTTGTGAAATCCCTTTGCAAAAAATATTTTTATACCTCTGTCAGGCATTGTCACATGTCATGGAACCGTCCCCCCTTTCTAAGAAACAAGTTTTATAGTCCGGAACAAACTTTACGACTGTCCTATGTAAACACAGCTTACCATCATATATGTATAGGGACTTCCTTACGTTCAATAAAACCCTTCCAAGAATTTCACCCGTGCGGTTGCATTGACGTAAGTGGATTGAGTGTTTCCAAGACGGCTGTAACGAAACCTTCAATGGATGCGCACTTATTCAATTGTGTCGTATTTCGACACGTTTGCTGTGCAGCTGCCAGAACGCAGTGAATCGGATCCCGGCCCAATTCCTCTCAGTGCCCAGGATGTTGCGGCAAAATGAAGAGTACTTACACTGCGGTTGATTTATGAATCTTTAATCTGTTCATAAACGACTTTTACTGAAACGTAATGTGAGCTTTAAACATCGTTTATAATGGATATGCTCCTCAATTGGCAGGTAAAATGTTCTGTTAAGTGAAATACGATATGAGCGCAGATTATCGTTAAATGCACTCATACGCATGGTTAATGAGCTGATTTATCGTTCTGGTAATAACTGGCTCCATCAGCATATCAATATTCGAATTTCATAGACCTTATCAGTTTATACTGCACTGTAGTAAAGTATCTAAATCAGAATTTCACAAACCCTTATGTAATTCACCAGCGATTACCGATCAATTTGCTAGGTATGGTAATTATCGATACACATAACGATTGCACGCGCCCAGCAAATATGTCTGCGTGATATAACACGGTATATTGGTAATGTTTGTGTAACCCACGCTATACATATTGTTCCTGGCGCTTTCCAGATTAGATAGCGTTGACATCGTGGCTGTTTGCCCATGGTGGCCATGTTTGTGCAGCCTGTAGGGCTCTTGACTGACGCCGGACAAATTGAACCCCATTCGTCACACAATACTGAACCTTATCGTTCGATAACACGTTCATAAATCAACACGCCGTAATAATCTCGTAGCACAACCAATCCGAACATTGTTTGTCGTGTTTGGCTCGACAGGTAAAACTTATTATGTCCCACGTGTGCAAACATTGCTATAAATAAATTCGTTTCCAGCACTCTCCAAGTATAATCTAACAGGCGATTCGATGTGTCTAAAGGAGTAATATCGCTGTGATTTATAAGCACTATTAAATCCGTTTTCTCCGTGAAGATAGTAAGAAGCTAGTCCAATAAATTGGAAATCCAAGTGGATCTATAAAATTTACCATTTGCTAAGTTCATAAAATCTGTCTATGTCATTGAGTACTAAGACGTGAGATGAGAGTCGGTGTTCACAGCAGTAATTCGCCTTTCTAGGTCAGTGCAGTAAGACCTGCTCGCTTCGTCTCTCTCTCATAGAGCTTGATGACTGCGGACTGCGGTCTGGACTTACACTGGGCCCTGAGCCAACACACTGAAGGAAACCAGACAAAATTCTTGAGAGTAAAGTTTACGATTGAATTTTACGGATTACGCTCGTTTCTCAGGAAATTTTATTTCAGAACTCTAACCTTGCTTTATAATGTCCATATAAATAAATATTGGGTGTATAACGTTGACTTTTATGGATTTTGATTTCCAAATTCCAAATTATATTAGTGATATTGCATTGCACGGAAACCGGATTTTTTGCTGCGGTGAAATAAATGGAAGTGAAGTTTTTGTTGACAATGTTGTTATTGACGAAGGCGAGGTGTGGCGGCAACGTGGCGTCGACGCAGCGGCGCCCGGCATTCTTGGCACACCGTCAATGAGCATGCGCCCAATCATTACAAAGAAAATGTCGCCGGCTACGCTAAAGTTGGAAAAGTTCGCCGCTTTACGACACCAATAGTAGAATTTCGTAGTAGTTGTCGTGAAATTGTGTACGATAACATCCCGACATACTTAGGAGCATTGAACGGTAAACGCGACACTCGCTATTTTGTTTGCTTATGTCTCATCGATTACGTGCACTTTCGAACAGTGGCAACTAAAGTTTGATAGTGCTGGCAGAGTAAACAAATAGTCACATAAAACAATTGAAGACCTGCGAATTCAAAAAGAAAAAAAAGAAAATCCATTGGAATCAATCGATCTCCATTATGGCTATTACTTTCAGCAGTATCTATGAATCATACAGCAAAGTAATTCAATTAGAAGATTCTGATTCTTTTTCTTCGACTGATTTATGAGACATGTCTCACGATTCTTAATTAATTAGGTAAATGGAGTGTCTCGTTCATTAGATAGACATATTGTAATACGAACTACGAGTTGATTCATTATTATCTGGGAACCTTGTATCATATGATTGAGTGAATGCGAATGCATTGATTATTTATTCTATCATAGGTTAGCGATAGTGCATTCAATATGTTTTCAAGGTGCGTTGTTGCGTCAATTCGATTATGACGTGAAAACTACGCGTGAGGTGATAAAATATTCATTGCATTGCAATAAATTATGTGATCGTTGAAATCTGCATATGATTTCGTTTCAAAGAAATACCTATGTAAATGAAACTGAGATTAAGCATTTCTGAAAGAATTTTAATTAACACAACAATCCTTTAATTGCCTGCCTAACTGCTAAAAAAAAATGTGGCTCATCTCTGTAGTTAACGAATGAAATTAAGTAATTGACTGGAGTAATGATTTAATGAATCCATTAACAAATCTTGAAGAAATTTATTGAATCAATCCAGTCGTTTTAAGTTACCACCTGATAGAAATAGACCCATGTAATGTTACCTCTTTTCTCGTCAATGTTTTGATATAAATGAGACTCCTGGTCTGGTTGAACAAAACAATAAACTATTGAACAAGTTCCACCCGTTATTACTCTCTATCAATTCTACCAAGCCAGTTTTTATATTAAACGTTCAATAAGCCGAAGTATAATGACTTCATTTCTATTGAAATCAATAATGTATTAAACCCAGTTTATGGATTTTTATTCGTTTTGTCCCTGAAAATAAAAGGCTTTAATAATTACTTAGTTCGTTTCACCATTCTCGCAACTGTTCATAGATACCTAATTTTTTGCGCTGCAACTGTGAAACTACACACAGAGGACACTACATAGAGGAAACGTTTGTTACCGGAAAAAGCAAGGGCTACTGTTTCAAAGTTCTGTGAAAAATAATGTGGATTGAAATATTGCGTAGTTAGTTTGTAGCCGTACTTTCTACTACTATCTATGTACTATTCACATTTCAATGGATCAATTGTTTTATTCTTAACTCTTGGATTCTATCCAAGTAAATTTGCGAACAGAATTTTGATGGTACCTAAGACCATGTTTTATCGAATGAGTGCTCTCCTGTACTACAGCGTTGATGGCTATCTCTACCATAGCTAATATTATAAATACCAGTTAATATGGTCTCTAGTTATATGTTACGTGTTGTAGATCATGAGATCTGTGTACAAAGCACGTGAAAGGCAAGTTAATTATTAGAACGTGGAATTTTAGCTTACACGCGACGAAGTAAAGGCTAGTAGTGCCGTTCAACGCTCGTTTAAGTTCGTCGGACACGACGCCAATAAGCAAGCTAGTACAGTTACGAGACAGCAACTAGCTCGTTACTGGCCTACAGTGTGAGACGCATTTTGAAACCAGTGCCTTGTGATAAGACTGGTTCATGTATGGATTAGAGTAGTGGCTTCCTAACTAGCCACAGTCGGGCATTAACCAGAAGACTGCCGTGACTGCGGCTTATAAACTTGAGTGATTAACCGCTATCCGCAACGCTTGTTACCCCCTCTATATCGTACCGTGTTATTAATTAATACGTTTGCAATTATTATGTTAATTAAATTTACCAATGCTAACTGTTTCTGTCCGGATCTCCGATTGGTGGAAATCATGTGGAAATGGTTTACGATAATGCAAGCTGACGTCATGACACGGAATGTCATCGTGAATTATTCACTTATTACGGTTTATCTAATTATCGTAATGGACGATTATCATTAATTCTATTCCTGACCGTGCCAGTTGCTGGGCGATTATAATGATTAATTTTTATCAGAAAATGAGTACCATCGCACTTAGGTGGATTCATGGTTATTTTATATTGAGGTTTTTAGGGCTTAAAACTAGAGTGATTGTTATATGACGCATTAAAATGTATGCTACCTCAATTCAAGACATGTTGATTGACTCAAACTCATATTTATTATATCTGTGTTTTTCATCATAACTAAACATCATTTATCTTTGTTTCAGGCGTGACAATGAGAGAAAAAAGGGGTGGTGCAATGAGCAAAATGCAAAAGCTTAGAAAGCGCCTCTCCCTTAGCTTCGGTAGATTATGTAAGTATTCTATTTATATCACATATCTTTTCTAGTGGCACTACAACACTTTAATAAATATCCACCCACACGAAAAGATCCCTTCTCAAAGCTGGATATTTCGGAAACGTCTACCAATATCCGGCGCGATTCAACTTCAGTAGGCGCTCATCCTTCAAGCGTCTATATCATATGAAAGTGATAGATAGAATTGAAACAAGCAGACCGTGAATATTTCTTTTACATGTGAAATCGTCTGTAATTCCCATATTAGATACTCCTACTCAAATTCCCTGATCGGTGTTCGTAGCGATCTTTTGACGCGTGGCTTTTATCGGAACTAATGTCGCCATCTTGGTTTGTCTATACAATTTCCACAGACAATTTCTTAAATGTTTTTAATAGCACCGCTCTGTCAAAGTTAATGTCATTCGTACATTCTGGTCGGATAAGATTTGACAAACATTGGCAGAATAGTCAACATCGGCTTTGCTTGCCATTTAATAAAAATAGAAGAGAAGATTTGATATAATGACGCGTAAAGAAGAATGTCTTTGAAGCGTCTGAGGACCTGAAGTACTACTGTAGTTAATTTGATGCATGGCTAACAATGGAGAACATTGTGTAAGTGTATAGGTTTAATAAAGCCATTGCCCATGGGTGTGTAGCATGTGTTAGGAGATCGATCCGTCTGTCTACGCGACAATGAAGGAATGTCGCTTAAATGCAGTTAGATTTCTACGAAAATGTTTCGTGTTATATCGTGAAGTTTAAAAAATGGAGATCACATTCTAGATTTGAAGGAATGTATTGATTGATCAGCGTTTAACGTAAGTCAGCTCAAAGATTCCGCTGCTACAAATATAAATGGCGCCACAAGCATAACAAAGTAAAACACGCTAATAAAACATTAGTACTTCAGTGTTAACCATTCTTCTCACAAGAAACCAAAATACAAGTCATGGAAATGCCGTGAGAACTGATTACTAATTACCTACTTTCTAAGACTAGATCACACAGTACAATTATCCCAGTAAAAGCTATACATAGAACTGTTAATTATAGTAATTTATTCTGCGGATTGGCTAGCTAATTAAAAAGCTAGTGAAGTTCCAGAGATATTGATTGGCGGTAGTTAGCGCCATCTGGCGGCAACTAGCTTGTATTACCGGCATAACTTGTCTATGATGACTTGTCTATGGGATGTCAGATATTCATCACACGGGTTGAAATCAATTAAGTATTTTTACTTAACCGGTAGACGATGCAAATAGAATACTGCCTTGAATTATCACGGAGATTCGTCATGTTGATGTTATTGATTATTCACGTGATGAGGTTTTGAAATGGAAAATGTGTGGATGAATATAATTACTAGTTATCTTCTTTTTAGTGTGTCGATGACAATTTAAATTGAGTCAGCCCAAGATTTGACGACGTGTTAAGCACTTGCAGTAGCGTCCATCAGCTCCTTGATGTGCAAGCAAAAAAAAGAAATCAAACAAGGTTCGTCCATTACGGCTAAATGAACGTGAAACTATTGAATCACATGACAAGAAAATCGGTGACGATATTCACTATTCAAAATTTTTCTTTTACGTTTCGTATTTATCTGGGTAATCCTGCAGGTTTTCCCACTAAAGTCATCTCAAAATCTGTGTGATAAGAAAATTAATCAGTCAGTTTACTTTGGATTTTCACATATTTTTTTCGACAATTTCTAAAAGTCATTCTTTTATCCATACCTGTAAAACACTCGCAGCGATGGGTGTTCCCTAGGTATTCCCCGTAAAATCGTATCAGTGTCGGCTCAGTGGATATACGAGCGAGCGTCACTCCGTACCGATTAGCACAGATTACCTATTTATAGTACTCGGATAAGATACGGCGAGTTACATCTACATCTCGCACGCACTGCCGGTTAGTTATCTCTGTGTACTGTACCAAGTAGGTGAGCTCCACGCTTTCGCGCGCATTCGATTTTTTTTTCGAATATTTCGAACGATTTGGTTTTTTAAACTTTTTCTGTAACAGTATAAACTTTTTTGTGCATCCTTTTTTCAATATTATAACTTTTCCGTGCATCCTTGTGTGAATGTGAAGACATTGTGAAGTTTGGCTGCAGACGGCAACCAAAAGGATAAGAGTAAGTTTAAAAAAGCATTTTATCAAACATCGCATAGCTGTTAGGGCCCGAGAGAAACGGCGGGATTCAATTCCTTCGTGAAAGATTGAAGTTTAAAAAGTTAGGATAAAAAAGACAGATTTATTTTTGCACATTTATAGTTTACGACAGTGCCAAAAAGTGATTACTGCAGTGATTCAGTGCATAGTAAAGATAACGTTTTTTTATTATTGTTGATAAGGCTACTCAATATACAGGGTGTAAATAGACCCTTCACGAAGCCGTCAACCAAGCATTCTGTACATGAAATAAAATATCACTGCGCAAAAAGAATTACTGGGAAATGAAATTTTTTTTTGGAACTAAAAAATAATCTGATTTTTGTAGCGCGCAATAGGTTGCGCGCAAGCGACTGTTCTAATGTGTGCGTTGTGCGTGCCTATACGGACACGGCACACTGCACACAGCCGTCGGCGGCGCGGCGGCCCGCCGCCTCCGGCCTGTCGGTAGATAACTTCACGTTAAGAACCAACGCTACGCAGCGTACTTACCTAGCAAAAAGTATTAGGTAAACTAAATCCGATTAAACTACTTACACGAAAAGATACTTGTTTGAATGTAGGTGCCTACGTACCTACTGCCCAACGCTTTGTTGTCATCTACCTAGCTGATCTAGTATCGGTGGCCACTGCACGAGAAAACGGACGCGTAAAGCGTGCATTAGACAGACTAATTCAGCATAGGGCCTCGAATGACCTCGATCGTAATTCCATAGGCCATACCGCAACAGTTAAACATGTACTTACGTATTCCTGCGATAAATAATGATAACCGGCATCATCCGAGAACGAGACCAATCATCTAAAACACACTCGCTCACAAACACAATGCACTCACAATAGCAACACTCTTCTACTATCACCTCTCTAACGTAATCAGTATCACACAACACGAAACACGCACGATTATGGTATTGTACTGACATGAAGGTAAATAAAAAGTTGCGTAATAAAAATACACATGCACACTCGACGGCGCATAAAACGGAACTAATAAAAGTAAAAAATAATAATTCTTATAAACTTCTTGAAATAAAATTCCTTTGACGAGGCGCGGCAATCGCGGCATCTTTGAACTTCGACAAAGACGCACGCCGACTCGCCACCGGTCAAATTTTCTCATTCGATTTTGAACTTAACATTCAACACTTTATGGTTTAAAATCATTTGAAGAAATTTGAAATTCTTCCCAATCAACCTTGAACCTAATGCTTTAGTAATAAAGTTGAAAATCTATTAAAGAAATTTCCGCCCAGCGCCGGAGCCGGCGCGGCGCCGCGAATCCTAGTCCTCTGGCTATCATCATCGTCCTCATGATTGTGGTCTTCGAGGGATTCGCACTGTGCTAACTACGAAGTCAATTTACGTGCTACTTACAAATGTTTCGTACCTGTAGGTATGTTAGTGTAGCTAAAATTCCGTATTTCCTTGACAAGCGAAATGACAAGCGATTCTAAAATCAATAAGAGCATTGTCTTTGAGTTCGTAGCTTTCTTAGTTAAGTAGCTAGTAACAGTACCTGTGAAAGCTTCTAAGATGCAAGCAATCACGATCTTTTAATAAAAAAAGAAATGAACGATTTCTTTTTTTATTAAAAGATCGCACACTTTGCGAGAAATTGCTAAACATTTTCACTAAGGCGTTCATTGTTTGGTAAAATAAAGTAGTTTATTTAAAAACCTGCTTTAAAAATTATTCTATTTGAAGTAAGTTAAAAAACATGAGTGTTATTGGTATTAACTGATTAAGGAAACAGATAAATTCTCAGCTAATTGTGTAGTTAGATCGAATGAGGCATATCTGCTTACTAAGCGCCTGTGAAAAGACGTATCGCACACGTTTTTATGTGCGACAGATTACTTCCACATTTGTCAAGGAATTTCAAGACTTATCTTTAGGTTGTGGTATGACTTTTAATTACAAATTATTCTTTAGGCAGGATTCAATTATAACATAACATCGCGCTTGTAGTCCCCGAAGCCTGAGGCAGGGGTGTACCGAATAGAACATTCGCAAATTGTGTTTTAAGTCCCAATGATTATAAAAATAATTTGACATTTTGTTTGAATCTGCAAGAAGTTACGACTTTAGTTTTTAAATGAATGAATTAAACTTGCGGTATCACAACAATCCGGAGACTAAACTTACGTGTGTAATATCGTAGAGCAAATAACACATAATCAATGTTTTTAAAAGACATCTGAAATAAAAAACTACTAAATGCAAACATAAAATGTCCTTTAATCGATCAGCTGAGTGCGCGGGTACCTATTCTAACACGGCCGCTCGCATTTATGCGTTGAACTCGGAATGACTCGAGGTTATGCGAGCAGCTGATGCCGCGCGCTTGTGTGCGTGGAACAAACTCGCGGCTTTGTCAATGTGGGTGAGCGCTTGCGTGCATTGCATTGCATCGTAACAACTTCAAACGCGTAATTTGTTAAGAAAATTTTAAAATTTTACTAATGTTTGTTTGGAAGAAAAATTTGTGTTAACGCTTAGAATTCGATGTTGCAAAAAAGTAGAAAAAAAAAATGGACACTTTGACCTTCAATATCTCCAGAACCTGTGGTTTCCCAGGTATTGTCTAGAAGGAAAAAATGATCCCAATGATGGGCAGAATATGTGGTTTTCGTTTTCGTTAAGGGTCTTTTTACACCCTTTAGTATCTTGTTTAAGTATTTATTAGATGCTGCATTTTTATTGCCACTTAAAATAACGCGAACGGTATCGGTTGTAAAGCACAAAGGAAACTTGATTTAACAGACGCAAACTTTTAATATCCGCTATCAACAAGATACTCAGGAAAATTAAATGAAAAATCTCGAGCGTAAAATAACTTTCAAAATGGGTAAGCACCAAGTAATCTCATTTAGCAGGTGTTAAAATAGAATTTTAACAAGCGATAATTTAATAAGTTTCAGTGACAGTCGGCTTAGGTAAATATGACCGCGTGACGAGTTAATTAGCACGTTATTTCGAGCTACGTTAAAAATAACGACTAATGACACTAATGCGGCCAATTACATAGCATTAGTAATAAAACGTACAGTCATGGATATAGTCCGTGATCAACCGATCAGTTTGCGTACATTATCGTATGCAATAACGCGTATTTATATCGTCTATGACGTTATTAATAATGTTTTGTCACAACGAAAGCATAAACAACGAACAAATTACGACAGGAATAGATAACGATTCTCTTTTATATTCCGCAAAGGTTAAATGGTGAAATACATAGAGGTTTTTTTCAGTATGTATGTCAGTACAGTATAGGTAAATGCTGTGTATGATTTTCGTAGCTGAAAACTCAGCAGATTGTTTGTTTTGCTATCAGCGTAGTGGTCACTTGGAGGAAGCTTTATTCAGATTGGTGGTCTTTACCACACTCTTAATTATATATGTATCAGTAGCGAAGGGTCAATTTTGGTAAGAGGTAAGCCGGAGTACATATCCTTAATGTGATTATATCATTTGTCTTTATAATACTGACTGTGCCATTTTTCAAAGGGAAGCCAGTAGGAATCGAGTTGTATCGTACCTTTGCCACTGATATGTCTCACAATGCAAGCTGTTTAGTGTCGATACTATCTTGTTAAATAACTTAGCCTAATAAGTGCCCGCGCCAAAGGTACATCCAATCGGCTTTTACCAGAGACTCAATAATTTAGCTATCTATTGTTTTAATTTGAGTAATTAAAGTAGGTAATCAATCACTCGTCACGTACTACGCTGCGTGAGGCACTTCCTGGGAGAGTATTCCTGCGAATGAAATAGGTCACGTTCACTAGAACATGCGTCTTCGTGACTATCCTGTTGCTTTGATCCCAATTTATTGGGGGTCAGCACAGCAAGTTTGTGCCAATCAACTGTATTCGCCGTCATATCAGTGGGCACCCCCTTTTTAACCATATCATCTTTCACACAGTAGTTACACTTCTATTTATTGTTTCTTTGTTGCCACTTTTGCTTGCACGAGTGAACATAAAGGGTGTAAAAAGACCCTTAACGAAGCCGAAAAGCACTTGTTCTTCCCGTCATTGCGATCATTTATTTGTTCTAAACCATACCTGGGAAGCTTCTAGTTACGGAGATATTTGAGGTCAAAGTTCCAATTTTTTACAAGTTTTTTTTTTAAAATGCCACTTTTAAAGGTTTTGTTTTTTTTTTTACGGATGGGAAATCATCAAATGACTTCTCCCGCTCTGGGTGGAGTGGGAGGGAGTGTCAGACTCTTACTGACTAAAACCCATCCATGTTCCTTCATTGCCCTTTGTGTTCCAGGGCCCTTTTAAAGGTTTAACTTTACTTTAATTAACTCCATGACCCGTTTACTATCTATCCAAAGCATCCATCAGCACTAAGTTCTGAGTGCGTTACATAGAGTTTTACCGTAAAACGTGATTTTTCACCCCAAAAAAAAATTCGTTTCCCAGCAATAATTTTTGCGTAGAGATACTTAGTTTGATGTACAGAATGTTTGGTTGAGGGCTTCGTGAAGGGTCTGTTTACACCTTGTATAGTAGTACATCAATCTCGTTAATACAATGTATCCCCTATCCATTAAATAAAACAACAAAAGTCCTACAATAAAGAATGTCATCATTCATTAGGCTTCAGTTCATGAAATCGACGAAGCGCGACTTCAGCTTTGTATGCTCCCGTTGGCTTGTATTTCCATAGTAGGATGAACACAATAGTGATCATTTGGTACACTTGTTCGCATATGAATAATACTTTACACGGCAAACTCGTAGCGTGGGCGAGTTTCTTAGATGCTCACATGCAATCTATGATGCATATAAACATCTTCGATCACCCACGCTATTTAAACAGGCATGCTCGTGCAGTAATTCGATTCGATCGTTTGTAAGTATTTCAACTAACTGTATAGCTCGAAAAACACTTTACATAATACTGTGAACCCTACATATAGAACATATTTCATAATTATGTAAGACCCAAAAGGTTTGCCCCAACGTCCTAAGTTGTCATTAGGGCTAAAGCGGTTAGTGAAACCACGATTGCCGCAAATATTCTAAGGCGAAAGTCGATGAAATCGAATTCAGTAGCAAAATTGTTAGTTTCTCTATTACCATTTTCTAAAGCTACAATAACCCTATGTAATTCTGATCCCAAATTGATGCTGGTCACTAGAGATCGGATATTCGGATGCATATTTACCTAAAGTTGAGTGTTGACTAGTATGGAGTGCGAGTACGACTATCAAAATAATCATTGTTATAAGTCCAGTCATATTTTATATTTTATTCTATTTGAATATACAACAGCAAAATTTGAACTCAGTTATTTCTCACACACAGCAACAAAATTTTAAAGTTGAAGCAATTTTTTACGTGTTTCCACAAATTCTCAATTCTCAATACTCAATCAATTCAAAATCAAATCAATCAATTCAATTTCTCAATTCTTGCCCAGTTTTAAACAGAATATGAATATTTATTATTCTATACTACAATACATTTTATACACACTAAATATTTTTTTATGAAATCCCGCGAAATCGGGAAAAAAAATTGTTAGAAGCTGCTTCCACACTTTTGTACCCTTTGCCGGAAAGGAATGTACTTTAGTTAAATATGCATCCGAATATCCGATCACTACTGATCACTTTAACAACTTTGCTCTTTGAATCATCTATGTTTATATTTCTTTCATCATCGGGAAGTTAATATGTAAATCTATTAATAAGTGTGTAATGAAAATGATTTATCGTTATCCTTATAGGGCCAGCTAAGATTGTGTCAGTAGTAATGAATGCTGTATCCATTTGAGCCCGTGGCTCATAAAATAAACTCATTATTCCACGACTTAATCGACTTTGTTGTAAATGATTCACTGTTTTATTATGTTGTTTAATACCTGTGGTAGTATTATCGTATTCCTAGGAGGTATCATAAAGTACTTTATATCTCCGTACCTTTTTCCAAGGAGTTCCCAAGCGAAGCCATACTGTCTTCTAGTGTTACATAAGTACACGATCATTACTCGGATATCGGAGCTCTGAAGCACTGGAACCTTGTTATGGAACTCTCTTGTTATTTTTAGATCTTCATTTCTGCCGTTCGTAGTTTAATACACCTGGCTTCGTGTCTCTTGATGTTTTACTTTACTTACCTTTCCTAATATTGATAGTTTCGTATTTCAATGCAAAGGGAAGAGAATCTTTGCCTCGGTTCTCGTTGCTAGTTGCTAGAGTTGATTTTGTCTCGATGTTTAAGTTGAAAGTGAAGTTTTGTGTTTTCGTCGGGAGTTGTTTAAGTCACTTTAGTGTTTGGGTTGGCACTAGCTTTTTCATCTTGTGTCCTAATATTGTTATGGATGGTTTGGGTTTGACCGACTTTCTATCTTGCGAAGTTTTTCATCATTATAAATCCACGCTAACATAGATTAACAGTCGGTAATCTTTTCACAACACAAACGGTTTTTGTTTTTCTCAAACCCTGCCATTCTTTAAAGATGAAGTCGTTTTCCTCAAAGGGCCATTTACCTCCAAGAGATTTAAACATCAGAAGAAGTCTTTATCTAAAAAAACCATTAAAGGAATCTCGAATACCACCGTACATGCCTTTGTAAACTGGTTTCGACGTTTTAATATTTAGACATTTTTAGGCATTCTTTTACAAGCATTTTGTATTTAACTAGCTTATGCCCGCGGCTTCGCCCGCGTGGAGTTCGGGAATTGCCCACGGGATCTTACTTCTGGGATAATAAGTAATCTATGTATGTATAGTAGATACATGGTTTTTATATAGTTGCTTATAACTTGCACATATTAGTTCATAGTAATATCAATTAGGTACTTTACATATTGTTATGTGAATATTGATACCTTGGTTTGAGATTGGACACCGGTGACGAAAATCAAATGATTAATTAGGAATCTATTTATAGACATAAAACTTTTACATATTATTTAATATCAATGTCGCGTATCACGAGCCAACGCGAAAATCGGTGGAATAAACCATATTTACAGACGTCTACCTCAGAAAAATCCTACCTACTTACTTAATAGGTAAATACTCCCGCGCCCCGCACGCCCCGCGCAACACTGCGCGCCATGCTTCGGTCTACGTGAGCTTCGAAGCCCTATTTGACTCTGTTGGGGGATGATTTTGATTTTTGAAAAAACTGTGATACACGTATCTCATAATTTTAATTGAAAAGTATGTATACAAAATTTTCAAGTCAATCGACTCAGAGAATAAAAAGTTTCACAGAATATTAAACACCCCATTTCACCCTCTTAGGGGTGGAATTTAAAAAAACTGTTTCTTAGCGGATACTTACTCTTCACAAAGCACGCACCCTCCAAATTTTATGTCTCTAGAACCAGCCGATTGGGCTGTGCGTTGATGTATCAGTCAGCCAGTCGACAGTGAATTCTTAAATTGGGGGATGATTTTGGAAAAAATGTGATACATGTATCTCATAATTTTATCTGAAGAGTATGTACACAAATTGTCAAGTCAATCGACTGCGAGAATAAAAAATGTCATCGAAAATTCAACACCCCATTTCACCCTTTTAGGGGTGGAATTTCGAAAAACACTTTCTTAGTGAATACCTACTCTTTACAAAGAATACACGCTCCAAATTTCATGTCTCTAGAACCAGCGGATTGGGCTGTGCGTTGATAATTTGATATATCAGTCAGCCAATCAAGACATTAAATTTTTAAATTGGGGGATGATTTTGGAAAAACTGTGATACATGTATCTCATAATTTTATCTGAAAAGTATGTACACTAATTTTCAAGTCAATCGACTGCGAGAATAAAAAGTTTCATAGAAAATTCAACACCCCATTTCACCCTATTAGGGGTGGAATTTCGAAAAACCCTTTCTTAGTGAATACCTACTCTTTACAAAGAATACACACTCTAAATTTCATGTCTCTAGAACCAGCGGATTGGGCTTTGCGTTGATATATCAGTCAGCCAATCACGACATTGAATTTTTAAATTGGGGGATGATTTTGGAAAAACTGTGATACACGTATCTCATAATTTTATCTGAATAGTATGTAAACAAATTGTCAAGTCAATCGACTGGGAGAATAAAAAGTTTCATAGAAAATTCAACACCCCATTTCACCCTCTTAGGGGTGGAATTTCGAAAAACCCTTTCTTAGTGGATACCTACCCTTCACAAAGAATACACCCTCCAAATTTCATGTCTCTAGGACCAGCGGTTTGGGCTGTGCATTGATATCTCAGTCAGTCAGTCAGTCAGTCAGGACTTTGAATTTTATATGTATAGATTAAAAATCATTTTTGTAAGTTTCTATTTCTTGCTAACATTTTAAACAAATCGTTTTTGCGGAGAATCGATTTAGCTGGCTACTTAATATTATCTTCATAGTACTTATTTTATATATGTATATGTGTCAGTTAATAATCAATACAGCCATGCATTTGTATTGTATTATTGTAATAGACTACAACAGCTGTGAAAACATTACCTAAAGGTGTTACACATGTTGTAGACCGATAATAAATGATCTATGTACTTACATTAGAACTGCTAAATGCTGTACTGTTTAGGGAAGTGTGAAGTGGCATTATGATTACTTCCTTGTACAGTATGATTAACAGTGACCAATTCTGTAGTCTAGTAATCATTTGTGTTATCTAAGTTCGCGTCATCAAAAGACACTGCACACTTAGTGTTCATTTCCGTTGTTTTAGATCGTATCTTCTCATTTATCTTTAAAAACGTCTGTTTCTAAAAGTTTATTTTCCTCATTGATGAAGTTGCTATTAAAAAAAACCATATTGGCATTTACTTCAAGTTTCAGTATCAAATTGTTTCCATTTTCCTTTCTTCGGTGCTGGATATAGAAACTGATCGTTTCCGAATACCGATGGAAATAGGTCGTTCACCACTTAGCAGTTAGTTAATTATGGCTTCGAGTACTAATCGTCCATTACTTCATTTGCCAGTTCCTCAACTGCCAACGATTTGTTACAAATGTTGGTATCTATCTAATGTTTTGAACTACCAGTGGCTTTTATATCTGGCCTTCGTCGGTTCGTTTCGTCTGTATATTTTTAACAGACAGGTACAAATGGTGAACTTCTCACCGATGTGTTACAGCCTATTTTTAGTACGGACAACTTTCAATTTCTCGTAGAATTTTGAGTAATTCTTGACGAAGTGCATAATGCAGTATAATATTATTCATTTATCATTTTATGAGTAGGTACACTGAGAATCTATAAATAAAAGAGACCTTGAGATATCCTATGCCTTTTCCGTTAATTTTGAACGTCCAAACCATTTTGTAATATTACTGCCTCTACTTACTTTTACTTTACTAAAGTAAACAGTAAATAAAGTGGTTCTCTAAGTCAATGTTACGTCTATTTCTGTCTTAAACAAACAATTTTT
Organism: Noctua pronuba; assembly: GCA_905220335.1. Lineage (NCBI taxonomy): Eukaryota > Metazoa > Arthropoda > Insecta > Lepidoptera > Noctuidae > Noctua > Noctua pronuba. The sequence continues at coordinate 12,819,901 of LR999908.1, forward strand.
GTCTCTATTGTTGAGATTGCCTTAACTTGAATGTACGACCTTTGCTAATATTTCGTTCCGTTTTTGTATTGTCCCAAATTGGTCTTATTTACCGTTTTTTCTTACATTATAGTATTGTTGCCAACAATAAAGAAACATTTTAATACAATTATGATCTTTCTAAAGAAGATTTACGAGGGACTGTTATTCCTTTAAAACGTTCCTATTTTGTTAATGGATAAGCTGAAACGTCAAAATCAACAAAAATAATGAATGTAAATTCCGAGTAATTCTAATGCTGTGGAACAAATTAACCTTTGTTTATCCTGTTAGGGACCATTAGTCTAATAGTTTACTCTTGTGGGGTATAATATAACAATCATGAAATGTTTTAAAACTTATTATACAGATTGTACAACACTATAATCTTCACGAATATCAGTTGACTCTACAAATATTTGTATTCACGCGATATTAGAATCTCTTGGCAGACAAAGGGCACTCCTCTAATTGTGTTTTCATATCACGAATCATTTCTGTTATTGTTTCATTTAAATATAAACTGTTTAATATTCAGTTTCCAAAAGCAGAATCATGTAATAGATCAATGATCGCAGATTAGGCGCCCATTGGCTGTAACCTCGGCCCGCCCTTATCAGTCACAAGTACAACAGAGCAGTGACACGGTTCATCGCATACGGTGACGTGACGCAGGAAGTCGACTGTGAATCGTTCAACTATTCAAGTACGAATTTGTTTATGGTGGGCACAAAGTAGGGAGCAGGATGACTATCAAGTACTGCCAATACATTTAAAATAGATGATTCTGAATGCGTCTGCACATTCAGAATCTTCAAACGTGAAACGTATAGAACGGTTACAGGCATATAACGGTCAGACAACCGTGATAAATATTAAAGATTTACTCTTGCGGGAAGGAAATCCATCAGCTAATGAAGATATTTTCAAAGGATTTGTACGTGAGTTAGTAACGATGTATTAAATAGAACTTCTGACCCAACCTAGTATACCTAAATCTACTCGCCTATAGATTTCTTTGCACCTGTGTTCTGCGTAGTCGTTATTGAATATTTTATTGCTCCAAGCAATTCCCAAGGTTTTCATTATAGATTTTCCGGTGGCTTGATTACTGTACATTATTAGATGGCAATATCAATTAACGTTAGTTCGACCGATACTAATGTATTAATATTAAAATCAATGCCATCATCGTTACCTGGAAAATCGCCATTGATGGACTGGGGATTTCATTATGACGCACTCAAACGTAATCCGCTAAAACTTGGCTCATATCTTCAACTACTCCTAAGTCAGCAACAGTGGTCTCATCGTCATCGTTGAAGAGGTAGATAGACTCGGGGTTATCCACTACTCACCCGTCTGGCGATGGCCGAGCAAGCCTAGAAGTCACTTATTTACCCTGAAGTGTTTCTTTAAACTCTACTCTGTCGTTACTCTCTGTTTTAGGAGTACTAGATTTCTCACCAAGAAAAACGCCATTTCTATCAAATGGGACAAATATTTCGACGTTATGATTGGCTATTTCCTTCCGTTATAATCAGCTGTCTGACAACAGTCATTAAAATGATAACACAAACAGCATTGTGGCACGATTTTAGACGGAATTCTGTTTCGCAGAACACAATCCGGACCGATACAATTGATAACCATGTATTGTTGATGAATGTTATCGACATTCAATGAAAATATGTCGACACACTTTTAAACATTGCGAGCTGAATTCCGAGATATTGATAACATGGTTTGTTGTGATGATAGTTTAAAGTGAAAAACGATTACTTACTTTGTAATAAAAATATGACTAATTGGAGACGGTCTTGGCAAAACCATGCATCTATTGAAGAATTTGATGTCAAAATTGATGCACTTTGGATAAAAAGTGTTATTGCTGCAGTAGCTGTCTCGATTATTCAGTTTCAATAACAATTTGTACTTGAATGCTCACAAACCTGAGATTTGAAACATTGAGATTGTCCATTACATAACAAAACGAGCTGTTTTGAAACGTTTACAAGCTTTACCGATTGTTTACGTACTGTTACTATTCCGTCAATGTTTTTCAGCTGTCGCATGTTATTTGCTCATAACATTATTAAGCGCCGGCTCCCAGTTCTTGCTGTTTGAACAGCACTGCGCTCACAATTTATGTATTTGACGAAAAAATAAACGGTTTGCTAAGTAACTGTTGTCGAATTTCGATGTTGTTTGCTATACTAATTGTTTGGCGGTTACATTTGTCGTTAACCTTTTCGCTATCGTTTGTGTGATAGTTCAGTAATTCGTTATTTATGGAGGTAGTACCTTGATAGATATCAACTCCTTGTACAAGTTGATTGGAATGAGTTCGCTTATAAGTGCCAGCAATGCCAATCGATCTTGCTAAGATAATTGTCGGTCTATCGTTAAAATAAACACTGTAATGTGCAATTCCAGTCTTGCAACGAGTTCTCTATTTATGTATTCTTTTCGCCGCTGTTTAGCCACGGCTATTGTTTGTAAACTGGCAGTTATTAACAACAACGTTTATGTTGTAAACAGCCAGTACAATAAAACTAGGCGATACGAACCACGTATGAATCAGCGGTTATGTAATATAAGGCTCGATCGCATCACGACAGCCTACGCTCCGCCACACACTCTACTCTAAGAGCCTCAGCGTAATACGCATTCGGTAAAGAAACAACATCATAAACTGTATTATATTTCCCGCAATAAAACGGTTACGAGCATAAAACAAAAATATTTCCGAAATTTTTATGCGATTGTAATCTTTGACATGAAAAATTTACTGCACCTCTTATTTTACATGTGTATCGAATGATTTACCATCGCAGTTCGCCAGGAAATAAATGAGACTTCGCATTGCATTACATATTGAAGTACTGACGTACAAACAACGGCTTTCATATTTATGGTGTCTTTCGAGTTGATTTCGTATACGTATTTCGCTCCGTCTGCTGCTTCCTTCATATCGAGTTTACATGCAACTACATTAATTTTGTTGTTGTCGTTTTGTCAATGGCGTGATTCTGCGTTCGGAACGTGTTCAGCCCACTGAGTAATAACGGAAGCGTTATAGTGGGAGCGACCTTCGAGTCGTGAATCAGCCGTGCGACGCTACTAGACCCGGCTGCACCATAAGCGGAGACGTCTGAGTACGTCGGGGCACTCCGGACCCGCGTGTCGGTGACAACGGCCATCAGTGAAGAATTAATTATACGCGCTTGTGAGTTTATTAAAATTCTAACTGTTAGGTTGTTTATACTGTGCGCTAAGTTTTGGTCAAGTCAAGTAGCACACAAAGTTGCGACTCGTTCTCCGCTACTAAATCCTATTCTTCAATATATTTGAACCTTTATCGGATGCTATCAAAAATGTATCGTAATGACATGTAATAAAATTGCCAAAAAGTAGCGACGAAGCGTCGAATAGCCAGCTTCCGGTGTGCGTCACAGGGGTTCAACATCTCCATTATCTGGTCGTTGATTGATAGCAGACTTCCGCGCGGTTCATTGATAATAGTTATTCGCCCTATTTGCCCTACGTGCACGGCGCGGCCACATCGCCGGTGGACGAGACACCGACTCACATTATTAGTTCCTTGACACCTTGTATCGGATTGCTTCTATTTCCAGTATTTGTAATCGTAGATGTTTCCTTAAACAACGTTCGTTACTTCGACGTCGACACTTTAATTGTTTAGATAACGTTTCGATTTTAATGCACGCTCACACCGACGACGGCTATTTAGTTCCAAGCCAATAATTCAAAAGGGAAACGTTTCACTATGTTGTAATAATGTTCTTCGCTTATTATATCACAATATGCGGGTATATTGAGTCACTCGACCGCACAGGAACTGTATTGTGTTCCCTGCATCACAGCCGCGGAGCCTGGACGGACGGCCTTTTGTCGACCCGCCCCATTGTCTTCGACCTATTCAAATACTTTTGTAAAGGCGTCTACTGTATTTTTTACTTTTTAGCGTTTCATGACGGTTCAGCTTCGCTTATTAATTTCCTAGTCAAAGTACAATGCGTTACGACAGCGTGTTCAATTCCCTGCAATTGTTGAGAAGTGGTTGTGTCCCTAATGCTACATTAATAGTGATACTTGCCCACTTGAGAGTGTTTTCGTCTTTATTGAGTCAATTGTCTGTTGCTCAACTGTCGGTCATTACGTAAGCACCTTGTAATGTCTTGTGCGTAGGGTTCGATGCACTGACATCATTTTTGATGATCAAACCGTTACATGTTACGATGCTCTTTATTGCAATTATCTTGACTTGACTAATGGTCTTGATACAGAAATGAATGATATTCAGACAGCTGTCTTTGTGCACAGTGATATGTTAGCAGGCAATTCTGTCAATAATATCAAAATGTAATGAACACATCAAGTAACAGGCAACAGGTCATACGCAGTGTTTATATCTTGTAACTTGTTATTCGCTCGCACGATAACAAAGCGCAATCGCTAAGTGATCGCCGCCGGCCAGCGGAATTTATTGCTTCCATAACTTACTCAGTTTACTCTTGAATTATCGTTACTTGATTTATTTCTCCTATAATTTTCCACAAATAGTTACCCTTTGCTACGATCGTAATATTCTGCGCCGATTTCATTTTATCGAGTTCATCGTACTTGTCTTGGTTTGCTCTTGCACTATTAGCTTGGCAAATCATCAACATAGTACAAAATTAGCCTCGAATCAAATTGTCTGTCATTGCAGCATTTCTGGATTTGTTATTCAAATGTGAGAGGCAATTATGAGCGTGTCTTTGATAGAATTAACTTCGTTGACTAAGTTCTGTGTGATCAGAGCAAACGTCCGTCTGTCAGTGCGTTTTAATTTGGTGAGTCATGCTCGTCTGGTCCGGTAATAGCGTCTGTTTGCTCCAAGTGTCCCCTCCCATCATCGAGCCGATTGTTTGGCCTGAATTGTTTACAGCCGGGTTAATGACTGTCCCTGACTTCTTACGCGCAACTTTCTTGGGAAAGCTTATTAGTTTTTCGACACCTATTGTTGTCACGCATGTCATTATACCTCTATCACTCGTCAAATTAGTCGGTTAGCTGCTTAACGAAGATGTTCATTATTTTCGTTGTAGCCATTATTGAGTGTTAAAGTAAATTCTGACGTAATTTCACCAGAAAACCAAGAACGATTTATAATCTTGTGTCCATGTATAGTCTCTGCAAAACCAATATCAAGTATTGCTTGGAATGATACAGAATAAAGCTATTTCAATAAGCAAATTCAATACATGTCCAGATATCAATTTCAAGGAGACGAGTTTCCGAATCACTGGAGCGTGGTTTCCATTTATTATATTGAACTACTGGAAGGTAAGGTCTGCATGGCACACTGGCCCACAGAAGACCCTTGACTGTCGATCACAAGGGCAGTCACAGGCATATCACCATGTTTACGAACCTACAGTATTTTATACTTCACCAATCATATTTTCTTACGAATACCTGTATACCAAAATAGATGTTTGTTATGAAATTATGATGAACATTGAGTCTACATTGTCCACACGCCCTTATGTGACCTTTCCCTCAATCGATATTACCCTGAAGGTGTTCAAGGCAAAACAAAATTAAATTCCCTAGACATAGTAAAAATACCTCGGTCCATCGTTCGGTAGGCGTCACGAAAAACAATGTGTATGATCTATCAGCCTATCTTATCTTAATGTTTGCGCGTAAGACGGTTAATTGTTTGACAGATTAAAATCTTGATTTCTTTAAGATATCCCTAGAACAAACATTGGTTCTCTTCAAAACTTATAATAGATTTTCTACGCAAAGGGCATTAAAACATGTCGCAACAGATGCTCCATTTCCGTATGCTAAATTGTTCTACGGTTAAGTAGCAAAATCTAAATTTAAATTTTACTGCTCGTCGTTATAACATGCAATTTCCCCTACATCAACAACATTTGGCAACATGAAATTTAATTATGGTAATCATATGGCTCCCATGTAAATTTGTCCACTTACCCAAACTCACACTTGCGCTAGATAAGCCTTGCCGGTCGTTTATAGTCGTAAGGGTGGCGTTTGTGTGATGTTTAACCTTTTCGTCTGCGACATTGGCTCCCCCCACCCTTTCGGGGAAATAGGTCGGCTACATTACGTAATGGATTTTAGTATTGCCACAAGCTACTTGAGGGATGCTTCAGGGGTGTATACTTAGACCAGTTTTATTTATGTGACATATGGAAATGTGTTCAGATATGGAAAGCGTGCTGTTCCGTGACTTACTTCCGCCTACGTTTTGTAGAGGTTTGGCGCTGTGATATTTATGTTGGTTTTTTTGTACATTTAGGTAGAGAATACTGGTCCGTGCTAAACCGTGGTTGTGAGAAGAATAGCCTATGCTTTATCAAACGTAATACAGGCCACTAGAAAATTATAGCATGCTTTCTACAATTTCAAACGCACCCTTATCGATAAATTCTTACCTATCGTAGTGACCACAAACAAAATGTTGTACAATCAGCTTATCACCGTTACCCTAACACGAGAAACTCCCAATTGACTTTTTATCGTCCGACATTTACTTTGTCGTATTATTGTTGTTTGTTGGCGCTTATTTTCTGAATAGCCCCAATCTTATCGAGTAGAAGGGTTCTTTAGGGCATCATCCCAATTGTGAAGGGAGTTCGTTTCAAAAAGGGGAAAATAGGACGGACCAAATGTTTCGGTTCCATCATGGACTTTATCTATTTTAGGTACGTCGTCAAGGTTGAAGCCTAATGATGCTTATCTTTTCCCATTAATACAATTTCATTTTAAAAGCGAGTCACTTTCCCGTAACTGATGTCTCAGGTCAGAGGCATCCAACTGTATACTGCTGAGGAAAGGGAAAAACTATCAAGAACTATTAAACTTTCCATTTTTATTGCAATACTTACCAACTAACATAGCAATCATTAAGAGAGATCTTTCACCGACAATTTATCTTCTTTTATTTAAGTGAAATTTGTTAAATATAACGTTGAAACAATGAGTGAGATCGTTGATATGGTAGTACACTCATGTTAGCGATTCGTGTTAACATTCTAACATCACAACTAGGTACTAATTAATAGAGTTACAAAAACGACAATGCGGACGTATTTAGCACGTCACGTTTATGGGAAAATACTTGTAATGGCGGTAAGTGAGCCGTCACACTCCAGATAGAGTAACGCAAACAGGTCTAGTCTAGATGTTGGCTCGACCTACATCGCCGGTGACGGGGAAAGCGCGCGAAATGTCGCCCCCCGCCTTTTCGTGCCACCCAATTGTGATGCCGCAAGCCGTTAAACGTCGGAGCTAATTTTGTTAACATTTTCCGACGCCCTGACCCGTGATAATACTGGGCGCTTTTGTTTTTCAGTATTATTAGAATATTTATTAAAGCCTGCGCAAACGAGGGACAATTTGTCCGCGAACAATTTGCAACAACTAATGGACGTCACGAATGAACAGGAATGGTAATTTCTATCCGGTGGACAAAACTCCCTTGTCTGCGCAGGCCCTTAGACCTCGGTCATAGCGGTCACCAGTGTTACTACTCGGTATTTCCACGGTGAATGTAGTGAAACAAAATGCACTGCATTGTTTATTTTCCGTGTAGTTCGTAAAATTTGAAACAGTGGTTTATTAGTTCGTGAGTAATGCTTGCTATTTCTTCCTGTTTACTCACTACATAACAATGACCTTTATTTGTTATGACTACTACTCTGAGGTTTACGCAGGTTTTTATAATTTCCCTATACTTGTTTACGAGTTAGTGCTTCTACCAACAAACCTTCTTTAAACATATTTTCAAAAGACTATTCTCATCATCTTCGATAACTGCCAAAGTCGGTTAACCCTATCACAGCAATGTCAATAGTTATGACACCCACAATCGAAGACAAATTCTTGTCATCGTCGCAGACAATGTTGTCAACTATGACACAATCAACAAAGTGAGTTGTAACTGTTCTAAGGTAGATCACCAAGCCGTGGCTATCGATCCGATCGGAAATTTGCGATAAGCCGGCTCCGTTGAAAGCGACGCTGACCGCAGGGGTCGCGAATACAACCCTCGTCAACTTTGACATCCTGTCGTACGACTTCGTGTAATCCAAGCCTATAGCAAATAGTATGGAATTTATTGTTCAGTTTGGTTTCAGTATTATTCACTTTTAACTCTGCTGACAGACAACGCAAAGCCTAAATTGCTGGATCTAGACGCATGAAATTTTGTAGAGTTCCTGTAATGAATGTAAGCACAAAAGGGGTGTAATACTAGCAATGAAAGTTTGAATGGAAGTTCATCTTTCCTACGGGAAATCCCATGCACATTGGCCAAGCCGTTTGTAGACATATAATTTTAAGCATTGAAAGAATTGCAGGAATGTAGCGAGTATGTCTAGGTTACTATAATTACTATGCTCTTAAATTCCATTGTCTTTCAATCTAATCTTTATGTCATCTACTTGAGTGACACTCTGCTTATCTTATATCCAATCAACTATTACATTCCTTTACGTAATTTCAAGGTAGAACTATTCCCTTGAAGAATGATAGATTATATTGGACTTGTTTGATTTTTCATCTTTCTCGGCCATATGTGTAATGTCTGATGTCTATGAATCAGCAGAATCAGACGATGAGAAATATTGCAAACCTGACAAGCGATTTATTTAACCAAGCATAAAACAAATCAAAGACCAGATTAGATCACCGACGATCTATGATTCGATAGTAAGCAGATATTTTCCAGCAGATGAGTTTAATCTTGATATTAAACTGAAAATAATAGTAACTGACAGACGATTACTTTTATGCATGCAAAATAATAAATATCTATGTTTTTTTGAGATCCAAATCGTGACTCAATTTTTGACATGATGACGTGTGTCTAACCCTACTCAAATTTTACAACCCACTGGCGCAGACATGAACGAATATTGATATTGTTGAATATCAACTCTTTGCATAAAACTTGAAATTTTTTTCCTTCATTAAAGTGCTAAAACTAGCCCTACAAGTTACGTCGGCGATTCATTAATTAACGTTAACTGTTCGTTAGTTCCTTCGACGCAAACTTGCTAATGACTTAAAAAACTGCAGACAAAGTGTTTCCTATCTTCTTTAAAAAATATTTACTCATTTTAAAGTTTTCTGCAGCATCATCGTGTTAGAAGGAACGCTTCATCAATTTTATTAGTTTCATGGATCGAGGAAATAAAATTCAGTGATGGATATTATACATCTTGTGATATATAGGGTGACTGGTAATTAGTGACCGATACTTAAACACGTGATTGTACTCATGATAAAAAACAACTTTACCAAAGAAACATTTTTTTTAAACGGCTAACAGCTGATAGGTCACAGGCGCGCGCGTGCGAATTTCATACGGCTGTTATGTTATTCTGATAAAAGAGTTTGTATAAAAAAAAATGTTTCTTTTGAAAAGTTGTTTGTTATTATGAGTACAATCACGTGTTTAAGTATCGGTCACTAATTACCAGTCACCCTATATTGGTAGTTTGTTAGGTCGTAAAACTGTATGTTATGAGTCATCTTCGCCAGTTATCTTCGAGATAGACGTCAGTATGTGGACTGTGGCGGACACTTCTCGGAGCCCTACTACACCAGATCGGGCGTCAGTCAGGGTACTAATTTGGGACCCTTATTATTTATTGTTGTGGTAAATGATTTACCAAAGGTAGTCAGGTCAACATGCATGCTATTTGCTGACGACCTTAAGTTGTCAGCAGTCATAAAAGACACTGCGGATCGTGACACGCTGCAGCATGACTTAGATAGGGTCACTGAATGGAGTCAATGCAATAAGCTATACTTTAATGTATCAAAGTGCTCGGTGCTTTCATTCACACGTAAACGAAACCCACAACACCACCAGTACAGCATGGACTGGGAGCCGCTGCAGCGTGTCATGGAGGTTAAGGATTTAGGCATTCATTTCACCAGTGATCTGCAGTTTCGCAAACACGTGGTACACGTTTGTAAAAAGGCGTACAGGAATCTGGGATTTGTGCTGCGTCAGGCAAATGACTTCACAAACATCAGTGCATTGCGGGCTTTGTATGAGGCTCTTGTGAGGAGTCATCTGGAATATAATGCGACCGTCTGGAGCCCGAGTGAAATAAAATACAAACATATGGTCGAACGGATACAGAACAAATTTGTCAGATTTATTTATTTAAAGCTGTATGGGAGATACCCGGGATACCCGTTACTGTATCCTACCCTATTCTGTCTCGGTATGGTGGGCTACTACAAATTAGAAATTAGGCGTGAAGTGGCACTGGCAACATATCTTTTCAAAGTTTTAAGAGGTAATATACAAAATTCAGGTGTACTATCGGAAATAGGGTTTAATTTACCGGATAGGTACGTGTCGCGGCGGCGCAAGCCGCAGCTGCTGGTGGTGCCGAGTGCGCGCACTAACCTACTGGAGCGCGCACCGCTAACGCGCGCGCTGCGCACTCTCAACACGGTGGCGAATGCCATAGACAATTAGACATATTCACCTGTACACTGGGTGAGTTCACAAGGGCCACGTACTGTGTAGCATGTAAGGTATAGTTAAGGATATTTTAAGTTACTTTGTCGCATTAGATTTATTATCTGTAATGGCAAAGGAAACATGTCATGTGAATAAATAAATAAATAAATCATAGCAATAAAACGTTAGAATTTTTACTTGCAAATGCAATCTGGCTGGGAGCAAACGAATGGATCTTTGAGAGTAATATGCTGCGCAGAATGTGGCAGAAACCAGGAACTCTCATCTTAATATTAAACCAAGTAAAAATGTAATCTCTTGCGGCAACCCGTCTTGCCTAGTACGCTGAAGGAGGAAATTTTTGTTGCGAACTTGTTTTTTTCTTACGCCCATTGTCGGTCGTTATTTTTCTTGAGTGTTTCCAACAAGCTTACTAAGTTTGCTCTTTTAACCAACGTTACTGTTTTAAGTAAAGGCTGGTTGAATATTCGAATAAACTTGGTTTCTTAAAAAAGGTAAATTTTCGTGACATTTATTTGTTAATTAATAATGATTTATATAATCCAAACTAATATTATAAATGCGAAAGTAACTCTGTTTGTTTGTTTGCTACCTTTTCGCGACTAAACAGCTGATCGGATCATAATGAAATTTGGCGAGGAGATAGATTATATCCTGTCCTCATCAAAATTACCGCGAACGAAGTCGTGGGCAACAGCTAGTGATCCTATATTTTAGTCAACGTAAAAACAGTTACTCCCAGAAGGTCTGAAATGGAGATGTCACATAGGCACAACTATGTGACATCTGTACTTGTTACCCTTTACCTGAACCATTACGATAAAATACATGCTTTCAGTTAATAATGATGAAACCGCAGTGTAGGCAAGGTCGCAGCTCGTTGGTCATGCTATTCATTTCCGTAATAGGACACCATCTTCGATATTAAATGCAATATTACCGTGTTGTGGCCGCTCCTCGCCGACTTTAGCAGAACAGATCGTCACTCATAATCATAACTGCCGAGTGACTATATTTGCTCTAGAATTTGCAAGTTTTGTCGTTTTATGTAATAGCTCCGGGGCAGAATCACAAATTGTTGCTATTACACACATCGGGGAGTGCCGGGGAATACTAGTTTAGGTACGGTTAAGCAAATATTTTCGCAGCATGTAGATTTAATACAAACTTGCCGGTGAGTTCGCGTTTATTTAGTGTTCTCAAACATAGTGTTACGTGCGATACGGTGCTTTTGTTTCATACGACAATAAAACACCTAAGTTATGTGTTATGACCTCAAGTCGAATAGTTTCCGAGTTACGCTCGTGATCGCGGTATTATATTTTATGAGTCACGTCGACATAACGAGCTTGTAACGTTACTACAACTTGCGTTTAATTTTAACTTTGAAACAAAGACGTGATTTTACAAAAGAAAGTACCGCGATATTCTGTGTGTGCTAGAATTTCTCGCTCTACGCAGCCGTAATGCGGCGGCGGAATAGTCGTTTTAACCAAGAGCTCGAGCCGAGAGCAAATCTACGCTTTATTACATCCATGACTGCCACTTGATGCAAGATAGCTGTCTTGATGAGAACGATAATTCTGTAGCGAGGAAGCGGCAAAGTAAACGCGAGTTTCCCTAGTTCTAATTCGGTGTCGCAGATTCGCAATTACTTCACATTCATTTAGTTAGCTGAGATTTCCCCTTCCGAAAATGCAATCTTATTTGACAAATCACAGACGATCCCTTATCTGGCTCGAGGAAATAGTGATTGATCGTCGGGAGTGATAAAGAGTTTCTCTGCCGGAACTGGGGAAGGTGAAACACGGAAACAAAGCTCACCTATCTAATTGCATCGAGACGGACGACGGAACCTTAGCGTCGGCACGATCGTGCGCACTGTGCGCATTGTTCTCGACAACACCACATATAAGAGGGAGCTTATCGCCGACGCACGTGCTGTTAGCCGACTCACTTCTAATCCCACGATAATCCGACCCGGAAAAAAACCAATAACCATTGTTTTCTTAGCATATTTACGCTACATTCATGGGATGTTTGCACGAATTATCCGTGTGAACACTTGGCTGTTACTATTTCTATAAGGTAATCTGACTCTCGTGAGTTATTCCACACGGAACTTTCCACTCGTTGTGATCTTCCCGAGGCTTACGAAGCTGAGCCAATGCACGGTACGTGGCTCTAAAGAGAATAAATTGTGTGTGTAAAATTGTTTCACGTGAGTTGCGCAAGAGGAATGCACAACCGCGTCTCAATTAAACCCGGCCGCCCCGGGGCACCGGTTGTCGCCTTACTTTGTGTCTACGTAAAATAGTGCTATAGAAATTGTGTCTCTCTCTCCGGCAAACAGCTGCATGTGAATTGTACGCGTTTGAGACAAAAGTTAAGCCTCGTTGTTCCAGGATTGTGTTCGCAATCTCGACGCGAATTTTACATAAAAGTTATATGTCATGTTCCACATGTTCTTGGCTTTATGTACGTATAAAGTTACAACCGCAGAAGTATTCACTAATTTGCATTCAAGATGAATATGGGCAGCGCTTAAAACAATGTATGAAGTTATTACTGGCGCCAAAATGATGGATAATATTTTGGTCAAGAAAGTATGCTCACGTTGCCTTGAGACGCCAGATGGCTACTTCTTGTTTTGGATATGCACGAAACTGGGGAATGCATAATTAATGTGCACGAGGCGCACACTTAATTTACTAATTTGCAATCGAGGTTGCGGCAAATTGTCCGCGTAATTCGACATGAATAAGTGCTGAAGTGTACGTCCCCTGTAATAATGGAGTTCCACATGTAATTGCGGTCCTGCATATTGATTAGACAGTTAATGAGATATTCGTGGAGGATGCGGCACTTATTTAAAATAGAATTTCCACCATAAAGTAGATAGATATAAATTCTCTACACAGTTCCTCATAGTTTTACAACTTTTCTTACTGTCAAACTATGCAAATTTTTTGAGTTCTAACAAAGGTGAAGTTTCCCCTTTAACGTATAAAATGCTATGCAGACAATTTATGTGCTATAAAATAATAAGACAGCCATACCAAGTTGCCGGCTAAGTTCCGGGGTGCAGCTAATTAAAGTTTGGTGGCCTTTGGCGCCAGTTGTCACTTCATATCCTGTCTTTAGAACAGTATGCCTCCGGGGTAAGTTGGAGACTTGTTATATGGAAATTAGTTGCTAACTTAGTCGAGCATTGGTTATTGAATTGGGTCAAGACAGGTAGAAATTTCGAATGAGAAAATAAATCAACGCTAGAACATAATTATGTAACTCAAAATAAATATTGGGCCACCGCTAATTGTAAACAGATCGATCAATTATTCATGCGGATCACAGCATCCATAATTTAATTAAAAACAATCAAGAATGAAGCACAATTTAAACATGCATGATATAAATGCAATGTGTCGCGGTGTTGCCTCGCTACCCAATATATTCATTGATGCCATTCAATAAATTAACTTGTCAAAACGGTGCCTGCTCAAACTACTACCATTGAGTTCGAAAGGTAGGAAATGTGGCACAAAATGATGTGCAATTTATTTACCACGACCTGCCTCAATGCTGATGAAATTGCTGTGTCAAAAATGTCTTGCAATTTTGCGCTCCTCAATTATGTTTGTGGCTTCCATTTTATAAAATCGCCAACTGGTAGAAACGCTTCCTTTTTTGCACTTGTTCATTTTATCCACATTTTTAGGTCAAGTTGGCCCTTTCTATCTTTCTACTCTCCATCTGTAGTTCCCATTTCCACTAATGAGTCGCTAGATGCAGACAAATTACTGTCCGTTTCTCTCGTTACTGTTTCTGGGGTTATTTGAGCGGATCTAGTTTGTAAAAGTTTGCTTGTAAATTCAGAAGATCCTTTGTAGGGTTCCCCGGCCATCATTATAGCACTGCGTTTAATTGTCGACGTCGCATTGAAATATTTGTAGTTAGCTTCATTGTTAGGTTCACAATGCTATTAAATTCATCTGCCGAGTGGCCGAAATGGGCTTTGCCAAAGTTTCTCAATTGAAACCCGAGTGTCGTTTGTCAACCCGTAATGATCTTGGCTTTGAACTGCGCCGGGAAGTAATACCATTATACACTGTGGTAAGTGTACGTGCACATAATTAATTTACGGTTTTATATACGGGGCGATGCTGCGCTCCAAATTCTGAACGAATTTCGGTAGTCAATGGGATAAAATAAATTGCATCGGAACTTTAAACCATTTTTCCGTAAAAGCTTTTTGAAAGTTTGCGTTAAAAGGAATACAAAACGCTGTTTCAATTAATTTTGGTTCAATTTCGAAGCGCCGCTGCACGCTGTGTTGCTGTGTAGGACAATATTTTGTTTCTTGATTTTTAATAGTATACATAACCTCACGGCGTCCTCCGATAGGGTAGGTAGGAAGCCACCTGCTACGAGCTTTGCAGACCCCTTTGCTATTTCCACATTTATATTTTCACTAACAGTGTGTTCATTTTTGTTGCAGCAACAAAAGACGAGCCTGACGGCGACGGCAGTGAGTGTCGTGGGCGTCAGCAGAACGGTGGCGGCCGCGGGAAGTTGCCTTACAACGGGTACTCTGAAGAGTGCCTCGACCGGCTCGAGCCCAACGGGAATATACCACACGACAAAGATCCCCATTATGGTCAGTACCCTTTTAATTTGTTTACAATATTTTATTTATGCTAATATTATAAAGCTGTAGAGTTTGTTTGATTGAACGCGCTAATCTCATTAACTACTGGTTCGAATTGAAAAAATCTTTTAGTGTTAGATAGCCCATTTATCGAGGAAGGCTATATAACACCACGCTACGACCAATAGGAGCGGAGCATCGATGAAAATTGTTGCAAAAACGTGGAAAATTGTATTTTTATAATAATTTCACGCGGACGAAGGTCGCGGGGAACAGCTAGTTTCAAATAAACCCAGAAGGGCATCATGAAACGTCAGAAGACAGGTTGGAATTGTTCCTATGGAGAAGGAATGGCAAGAAACTTAATAGTTAATCTTTTGAAAATATTTGGTTTGTTACATCAAAGTATTAATGCTGTATGAGAGAAGATGTAGAATACCAGGATACTTACTAAAAACTTAAAATAAGATATCAAATCGAAGCATTTATAAATTAATTAGGCATACAACGTTCTCACATTCACAAATACTCAGTTTGTCGGTAGAAGAAAGTGTTGAGCAAGAATATGTATATTGTTGTAAGTGACGTCAAAGCGATCGGTTTACCTCAATGAGTACATATTTTACCCATTGGTCTTTTGATAACGCCCTTTTGTCTGTGTTGATGACAATTTCCGCCATTGAATCATGACTTGAAACAGAGTGCCCCATAATCTACATAACTAAATTATTCAAAGTTAAAGAAACTTCAGACTTTGCAAAGTCTAGTAATAAAATTATTGCAATCTAATTACTGAGCACGCCAAAGTTGGGAGATCCAGGCTATAAAATTCAATCGCTTTCAAAATGTCTAGAGCAATAAATAAGCAGAATTTGCCAGGAGTGGTTTCCTTGTTCTACATTTTGAACGTAATGATTGTACAGTTACACTGCAGTGCACTGAAATGGCCCACATTTAAACAAGTGTTTCTAAGTGGTAAAATGAATCACCAAGAGTCATCTTCTGCCTAGCCTTTTCCCAACTATATTGGGGTCGGCTTCCAGTCTAACCGGATGCAGCTGAATACCAGTATTTTACATGGAGCGACTGCCTATCTGACCACCACAACCCAGTTAGTACTGGGTAATACGATACCCCTTGGTAAGACTGGTTGTCAGACTTTTTGGGCCACTGACTACCTAACGACTGTCAAAGATCTACAAATGACACCCGGACTTAACGTGCTTTCCGAGGCATGGAGGAAACTCGGTATGTAATGGGCGGTCACCCATCCACAGACCAACCTAGGCAAGCACGGTTTAACCTAATGATCGACCCGAGCGGCTGTTATTATTTAGCCACGAGCTCCTCTGAAAATGAATCACCAAGAGTAACAGACTACAAAATAAGTGCACGACGAAGAGTAATAAGAAAAGTGGACGTCCAAGACAAATTATGCACACTGGGCTGCGCCTTTGGTCTATAGGGAATCCCAGAATGATTGTCCAGTGACACAAAATTCCCCAGAGATTTTTGAGTGGTATTTAATTTAGTGTTGTATTTCCTTCCTTCTGCATGTTCCATTAATGATGTATAGGCCTTTAACAGCGTTTTTGTCCTCTTGATTTTGTGTCACAGTCAAAACCACAGTGATTTTTTGGTTTTTGTGACCTTATGATTGCCGATTATGTTGCTGCAACTGAAAAGTCCGTCAAAATGACAGTGATATTTATTTTTAACTAACTACGGTAAAGGCAAAAGGAAGGGTTACGAGTTTAGCAGACTATGTGTGCTTGCTTTAATAAGGTTGGTGTTGGGTGCTGCGGTCCAGAGTGAGTGGGAGAGAGAGAGTAGAGAGAGTGCGTGAAGTGTATAAAATAACTGAGAGACCTGATTCTAGTAATCGCGACTGCTGAGCATGAGGTCCTGGGTTCGATTCCCGGGTCGGGCAATTTGTTTTCGGGTTTTTCTTTAGGAATGTCTCAGTAGCAGCCACGGAGTCTGGATTTGTGCCCGATTGATGGCAATAGGCTCGCCCCCTATAACATGGGACTTAAACATAACTGGCGAAATATGGGTGTACTATTAGGTACATCTCTGCCTAACCCTTCTGGGATTACAGGCGTAATGTTATCACCACGACATAGAGTACCGTGGCTACTCTATAGCAAACTGTATAAGGGCACAATCACGTTAATCATCGTTCTAGATACACCCATGAATACGACGCGGGTTCACGTTGATTTGCGTGTTGTTACGAGTAATTACGATCAAATTACTTGCTATACTCTAGATTGTAGACTTGACAAAGGTATGCAGGTTTGAAGGTAAGATATGGAAACTACAGGGTGTAAACGAGCCCTTCACGAAGCCGTCAACCAAGTATTATGTACATCAAACTAAATAACCCTACGCAAAAATTATTGCTGGGAAACGACTTTTTTTTTGGGTGTAAAATCAAGTTTTACGGTAAAACTCAATATCGCATACTAAAAACATCGAGCCGATGGATGCTTTGAATAGTAAACGAGTCATGGAGGTAATTAAAGCAAAGTTGTTACCTTAAAAACTAGTATTTAAAAAAAAATACTTCCAATATCTCCGTAACTAGAAGGTATCGTCCAGTACAAAAAAAATATCGCAATGACGGGAAGAACCAGTGAGTGCCTTTAAAACTATGAAATAAGTAGATTTAAAAAACATAATTTGTAATTTGGTATACAGAACAGTTTTAGCCGAAATATTGTGACATTTTCAGTGTTCAAAGAACCTTATCCAAACTGAAAACATTTTGCTGCGTTCAGTTAATACAGAAAATAAAATGAAAATTCTAAAAAATAATCGTATCGTAAATTCATTGTTATTTTTATTGAATCAGGAATTTTCATCGCTTCCCTTCCTTTATTCGGGCTGTCTACATTTCTACAATAGAAAATTTGGTTTAGAATACGATATCTTTTGAGGGAAACTCATTTCACGCTTATTCGTGTACAAAATATTATGTGTTCCTCGCTGTAAATAAATTATTAAAAGATTTTTCTTTCCTAAAAAGATTTTGTTATCTCAGCTTCCGTTTATATTCATCGTTTTAATCTCGTTAAGATATAATTCTCCCGGTTTTTGCTGAACATAAAAACCAGTTTACATATCTGCTGATGAAGATATGTCGAGAAGGGGGCAATGGTCTGCATAGGACGTTTACATGAAGCTGTTAATTATGATAATTAGAGAAATGTTTGTTACTTCCACCTGCCTTATACATAATATTAAATACTATTTACTTCTTATATTAGTACCTACAGCTATTAGCTTTGCTTGCTAACGGAGAAAATTGTAATTTATACATTACTAGCTTATGCGGCTTCGCTCGCGTGAAGGTCGATAATTGTCCCACGGGATCATACTACCAGGATAAAAAATATCCCATGTGTTAATCCAAGTTATAAACTATCTGTGAGCAAAATTTAATCCAAATCCGTTCAGTAGTTTTTGCGTGAAAGAGTGACAAACATCCATCCCAAACTTTCCCATTTATAATATTAGTAGGATAAACTTGTTTTAAAATAGGCACTTGTCTTGAAGAATAAAGAAAAACAAAATAAGGGTTTCGAAGAATTAGGGAGTTGATATTCCTCCAAGAAATTCCACAAACTCTCCTTCAAAAATACTAAAATTAATTAACGGTATTCGAAATACTCGCGTCAACATCAATGAAAAAGTTTTGAATGCTGTTATACAGCGTGTTCAATCATTTGGGTGTTCGATTATGAGTTAACTGCTTTCAAAGTCTGAATGTTGGCGTAATTTTGTAACTTCAGCCGTTTGTTATTTACTAATAACTCTTTCAGCAATTCACAGGACATTTCACTTGAACTTTTATTTTGAACAAACTTTGGTGAGCATGTGATCGATAAATCAAACCTTTGGGTTCGTTTTAATATTGACAAATGCAATGTCAACTGACTTTTAAATTATTAAAGGAAAATATATGACACTTTTGTTTTTAATACTATGTAACTTGACACTCAATTTATTATTATTGCTGAACAAAAAAAAAAAAAACAATCCAGATAGTCGTAAACCTCAAAAAATAAAATAAAGATTGATGTAAATCGATTACTCTCAAAAATGCATTACCTCATTCTGCCACCGACTGACTTATAAAGCATGATTTGTTTGCGAAAGTCACATAATTTCAACACAAAAATGCATAACTTACCGGATTTATTTATCAATCAGTTAAGTATGGCTTTACAAACAAGTTTGTTGAAGTAAATGGCGTCGGAATGAAACATGGCGTATGGCGCCCAAGACTTATGACACAATGTAAATAAACTTTGGTAAATGCGCGATGCAGGGCTGAAGGCACATGCCTTCCATACGTTAGGATTATGTCAACAAGGAATGTTTCTCTCGCGTAGACCGCACAATAAAGCTTACACAATGCAACGAGCAAATGCTACAAAGTATTTTCGCCCTCTATTTCACAAGTATAATATACTAGCTTATGCCCGCGGATTCGCCTACGTGTAATTCGCTAATTGTCCTTCGGGAACTCAAACTCAAAGCATTTATTTCAATTAGACCATTACAGGCACTTTTGAATGTCACAAAAAACAAAGAGCGAAGCTACAGTCACAGACACAAGGCATAGGTAATAACTTGTGAAAGTACTGTAGTTGCCCATTCCAAGGCGTAGATCTCTATGGAGAAGAATGGGCAAGAAACTCCATGGACACTCTGGGACCGGGACCTATAGTATCCTATGTGTTGATCCAGGTACTATTTGTATTCCTAATCCGTTCAGTAGTTTTTGCGTGAAAGAGTAACAAGCATCCATCCATTCTCAATCGCATTTATATTAGTAGAAAGATGCAGCCTATAAAGTGCCCACAACTGGGACACAGGCCGACGATCCGTGGGAGGGAAGGCCGTTATCCACCACGCGGACCCAGTGCTCTCGCACTTTTTTAAACTGATATAGCGCAATGCATACAGTGCGTAAACAGACCCTTCACGAAGCCGTCAACCAAGCATTCTGTACATCAAACTAAGTGACTTTACGCAAAAATTATTGCTGGGAAGCGACTTTTTTTTTGGGGTGAAAAATCACGTTTTACGGTAAAACTCAAAGTAAAAATCTTACTTTAAAAACATGTATTTAAAAAAAACTTGTGAAAAAGTTGGAACTTTGACCCCCCATATCTCCGTAACTAGAAGGTTCCCAGGTATGGTCTAGAACAAAAAAATGATCGCAATGACGGGGAGAACAAGTAGCTTTCGGCTTCGTTAAGGGTCTTTTTACACCCTTTATATCCGTGTGTATGATAAGAGTCATAACCACAAAAGGTCAAAGTGTCAACACATGCGGACACAAATATAACATTACCTGTTACCGAAATACCGTTATCAAAGTTACATAATACATGAGCCATGTTTTATGTAACAAAAGCAAGTATTTATACACAGAACTGTGCTATAAACAGCCAAATATTTGCCAACATTGTAATGCAAACGTACGATACAACTAAAACGATAAACCTAATCCAACACTGAGATTAAAGCCTCCAGAGGCCACTTCAATTTAGTATCTTACACTTAATTCCTAAGTGGATTACCTAATACTATAATCCAGCATAAAATCATAGACTAGAAGATTAATTTAATCATTCCCTAATGGCTTTATGTTGTAACTGCAAGATTTGACAAGTACGACAAATATTTTGTGTTACTCAACAAAGTAAATGTATTCAACAGACCTGCTCCTCGGCGCAGACTACACAATTTCCAAGTTTGCCGTATTCCGTGTTCCCGGTATTTTCTTCTCGGGTCTTCACCATAATATACAGGAAAAACCTTTACTTTTTATGTAAATTGTCGGCGCAATATATGTATTAAATGTAGGGAGTTTCTTCGCTCTAAACATGTTAGTTCAAACTATTAAAGTTTTAATCGTTTTGCTTCACATGAAACTTTACCAACGTAATATGAGCGAATATGGTTTCTACAGTTCTCCTGAGCACTTTTAAACGAACATGTAATACTATTGGAACTACTCTATCGAATGGCTTCTCAATTTAAACTTTTTGAAACCAGAGACTCGTTCGTTAAAACTTTTTCGTGTTTATTTTTGTGTTTTGGCAACACAACACCACCGGCTGCACATACAGCCTAGGTCATCCCATCGCTCTATTTGTAAAACTGTTGACTCCTGATTGAGTTTCGTAAATCCTGGTGTCGGCTGTACCCAACCCTCGGCCGCTACGCCCACTAGTTTATGTAAACAATTTATGGTTTTACCGAAGGGGTTCTTATAAAACATCATGAATGAATAAACAACTATGGGGTATGCGTTAGAACAAGAGTTTTCCGTCACCCACTGTCTTGTGATGCTTCACTTTTATAGTTTGTAAGGATTTGTTTTTGTAGTGTTGTTCATATACAGTATTATGTTCTAAGTGCTCTTCTGATGCTTTAAGCGTTCTTTTGTCGAGGGAATGCATTTAGTTTTGGATAATAGACATGATTACGTGAAGGTATTGTGTGAAAAATTATGTGTCAACGGCAAATCTCTCTTTATCAAATCTTTGGCAACACGAGTGGTTGAGCGCTTGGCTGCTGCGCTGCGTGTCACGGGTTCGATTCCCGCACGGAAAAAATATTTGTATGGCCTACAGGTAGTTTTTCCGGGTCTGGCTGATTGTGTATGTCAGTTTAAATCTATGTAAACGCACCCACGATACAGGAGAAATTCCTAGTGTGGGGCAACGTTTAAAAAAAAAAAAGCAGCTTTACACTGTTACTAGCCAATACAAAGCTCAACGCAAAATTATAAACACTGAAACTACGAACTGCAACGCTTTCTTCTATGCATCTTAATGGCATCGATTCTTATTGAGATCAGATAGTCCCAATGAAATGAGCTCAAGCCAATTTGGTGCAGTACTTAATATCAGTATCAGCTATCAACTTAATTGTTAATCATAAGACGGTAGTTAACTATTTCCTCTTTGACATTTCCCTAGAGTATTATACACCGTTTCCTCCACAAATTATATCATCCATTCTCATTGATTGATAGATACTCCAGAGCTCGCTTTGTGGTAACGATCCAGATGATTTAATCAGTGTTGCCAGTTTGCCACCTAGCTAGGTACTAATGCCAGCTATGAATGGAAACCTAATTGGAATCCCTGAATAGCTTTGGCCAAGGAAATGAGACAATTAGATTGTAGTGAATCAAATGGCAACGTTTGTTATTGATAAGGTACTTAGGTATAGTTTTGTTTATCAATCTTGCTGTAGCGAAGGGTTATTTTTATAGTTATAATAATTGTAAGAGGTAAGTCGGAGTACATATCTTTATTATTATTATTTAGACATACATTTTATATAATACGTGCCTAAGCCAAGTGATTACCAGTTTGAATAAATGAAGTGCGGGCACGCGCAGAAGACTGTATGGAAGATGGTACCGTATTTGAGTTTTGATGAAGATTTTCTGATTCACATTGCAGAAACTTTCTCGCGAGTCTGCATGTGTTTAATATCACTGTTATTATCAGCCATATGTGTCCCACTGCAGGGCAAAGGCCTCCCTTCCCTCTTTCCACTTATCCCTATCCAGTGTTTTTGTTTTCCAATCCTTTTGAAAAGAGTCGAGTTCGTCCCGCCATCTCCTTAGTACATATCTTTAATGTGCTTATATTATTTGTCTATAGAATACTGACTGTGCCATTCTTCAAAGGGAATCCGGTAGGAATCGGGTTGTATGGAACCTTCGCCACTGCAATCTTGCTAAATACCTAAGTACAATGTTTTGGTATTAACGGGTGTGCTGTTTGTAATATTTTGAGAACCAAAGGACCATAATGGGTGATGCAGCTATTTTTAAAACAGAGATTAATTCTAATTAAACAATATCGGGTTGCCTGCTGGCTGGAAGGATAATGATGCCCCTAATGAGAAACAGTAACAGTAATCTAATTAATGAGCGCCCATATCAACATACAGTACGTACATAACATCTGTCTTTTGTTCCTGAAGGGTATCTAAATAGATATTTACAATTTCCCACATTTCGCATGTTATGTAAAAGTCTCGTGTAATAGTGGGCGAGCCTATTGCCATCAACTGGACACAAATCTAGACCCCGTAGCTGCTATTGAGAAAATCTTGATGGAAAAACCCAGTTACACTTTGCCCAACCCGGGAATTGAACCCAGGACCTCATGCACAGGAGTACCGCTTGCGATACAAATGAGGCAGCCATCAATAAATAATGTTTCAATAATACCCTTTCTAATAAAAAATGCCTACGTAAAGCCTTCAACTAGGTGAATGTGCTCATGTGAGTGTGATCACCTCAACGGTTCAACGAATCGAACCGGTGACCTTTCGATTTAAAGGCCACTTCGGTAGCCTTAGGGATATTGTCGCTTAATGTTCATGTGGCATGCACAGATTTTATATTAACTAGCTCTTTGAAAAATAAGATTTTGATAAATGGTGGTACATTGGTCTGTAACTTAAATCACTATTTAAAAACGAACCCCTTTTTTTTGGGATGGTAAATCATCAAATAACCCCCCTCTGGGTGGAGTGGGAGGGGGTGTCAGACTTGTACTGACTAAAACCCATCCATGTTCCTTCTTTGCCCTTTGTGTTCCAGGGCCGCGGTATCTCTTTCGAACAGTCCTGCAGCCCAAAACGAACCCCTAAACTAAGAATTGTGGAAAGTTTTTTTTTTAAATATAAGAGTCTCGTGTCCCACTGCTGGGCGAAAACCTCCCCTTTCTCCATCTAAACCTCTCTATCTTGTGCGATCTCTCTCCAGGTTTGCCCCGTAAACAAGATCAGATCGTCATACTACCTTCTACCTCGACGATGTCCTGTCCACAGGCATATAAAGAGAGTGATGATCTTTGCCCATCTCTCCGGGGGCATTCATGCGATGTGGCCAACCCACTCCAGCTTGGCCCTGAAAATATTCCAAACATATTTTAAACTGATGGCGTTACATTCTTAGCAAATATCTCTTTATCTAGAAATATCGGGACCTAAAATATTCTCTGAATAATGCATACGCGATAAAAACCCTCCTACATGGTCGTAGAATATCAACCAGACGGTTATGAGATGTAAGAACGATCACAAAACGTGTCTCACACAGTCGTGGGCGGATCTTAGTGGACGCTGGTTTACTCTCAGTTCGCGACTCCGGATGATGCAACTTGCGACACGCGTGCTTCACTTGTTTCCTTTACGTCACAGTAACTTGTAGTATGCCCTAAGCAATTTCTTTAAATTTTTCGTCACTGTCGCAAAACGAGTATCGCATGAGCTTGAAGCTCGTGGCCGTGCGCTTAGCTATGAATATGTAGTGAGTAAAATTACATAAGTAGACGAAATCTGAGTTCAAAGACGAACACGCGTAATCCTCGTGTAATCCCTATGTCGACCTACAGGAGCGACTCATTATTATTTCATAGTATGATTAGCTGTGTTAAGAAACAGTATAGATAAGACGTGATTAAGATGCTCTTCCTTAAGCGACTGAGACATGTGTCTTATTGGGCGGTCTTGGTGCTGCGTTTTTTTATACTAGATGTAGAGGGGCTTGCATTTGGCCCCAACTCGCCTGATATGAATGAAACGATGACTCAGCCTAGGTTTACGGTTGCAGTCGCTTTCAGAAGAGTACCGATAGGCCAGCGCCACATTATGCTGAAAATCAGCCGCGTAAGATGCGCGGCTGAACGTCAATGCATTTTATTTGGCCCGCTAACGGACAACCTATCGTCCACGTTGAATGCCTAAAGGCCTTAATGTGTTTGCATTTTTACTGGTTTCAAAACTCGTCTCGAGACGGGGAAAGTTTCCTTTACACCTTGATTAATTTAATTGATCACGATTCGCAATTAAAAACAGCATAACGTTTTAAAGGAACCATCAAACGCGAAACGAATGAGTTCCGTATTTTAAAAATAGCAAACGTTTGTAAACAAACACTTTCTGTAAACAAAAATAAAAACAAACAGTCCCCTTACAATTTCCGTGTAATGTGAACCTCATTACGGATCTGCCCATTTATAACACTTTCCATGCGAGCCCGCGGAGAGGGAGCAGTAAACAAGACAAACAGACTTTGCACACTGTATTTTTCTTTACATGTCTTATTTGGTATACAGATACGCTACGAAAACACGAGTTTCTTATTGATTAATGTTTTGTAGGAAATTGCAGCAAGAACGGCTTCCAACTAACCATAAATTAACACGTTTATGTTTGTTCACGAAATATGATAATCGCATTTGCTGTAGAATACTTTCAAATCACAAAAATAAGGTCTTTAAAGAACTCTATAATTGAAAAAAAAAACCGCCATAAGTGTACTGCGAAAATAAGTCACCGAATGACACAAGTACTTAACAATTTTTTACGGAAAGCATCGGTAAGCACACAATAACACTTGAAATTGAGTATAATTATCTCAAAACTGTTATATTATCTGTGTTACGTTTTTTGAGGACGTGCGATATGTCGAGCAAAATAAATACACTTTACCCGTAGTTACTGCTTCGTTTGTAGATATGTATTAAATTATGCATTTTCCACGCAACTTTAATTAGCGATCAGACAGACAATATAATACCAATGTACGTAAATTGATCGCACGAGCGAACATGAAATGTAACCGTTGCGTGTTGCCGCAACAGTTAATTTTGATAATTAATCACATTACATGTGCTCAATTATTAAAGCGGAATTTATGATTGGATATCTGCTGCACGTTTGTCTGTGGCTCGTTACATATTGTACCGACATACATTTTTTTTTTTTAGTTAGCCTGTTTTGTCCCACTCCTGAGCAAAGGCCTCCCCCCATTCCTTCCGACATACATAAAGGGTGTAAAAAGACCCTTAACGAAGCCGATAGGCATTTGTTCTCCCCGTCACTGCGATCATTTTTTTGTTCTAGACCATACCTGGGAACCTTCTAGTTATGGAGATATTGGGGGTCAAAGTTCCAACTTTTTCACAAGTTTTTTTTTAAATACATGATTTTAATGAAAGATTTTTACTTTAAACACCTCCACGACCCCCATACTATTCAATCCATCCATCAGCACAATGTTTTGAGTACGTGACATTGAGTCAGACCGTAAAACGTGATTTTTTACGCCAAAAAAAAAGTCGTTTCCCAGCAATAATTTTTGCGTAAAGTTACTTAGTTTGATGTAAAGAATGCTTGGTTGACGGCTTCGTGAAGGATCTGTTTACACCCCGTATATATACATAAACTCATGCTTTTTTTTCCAAGGCAGGACCCACAGAACGCCACCTGCTACTAATTTTACATACTGCTTCAGCCTCGTCCACGTTCATACATCTGGTAGTATTTTTATTTATTTTATGTCTCTGTGGTTTATTTACCTCGGTCCTTTCAAGTTGACTGACGTTTGAAAAATATTTAATCTAGTTAAACGCCAGGAAAGTTATTATCATAATGACATAATGTGGATCAAGTAAAACCGGCCTAGTTTATTGTTCCCACGTAATTCGAAAACTTTTCTAATTGGGTCACTTCGTGTCGAGTAACACGTTTATTGAATTAAGAGTGGAGAAGGAAAATTCTTCATGTGTAAGCTCCCTTGAGAGGTCCACCGAGTAACTTGATCAAAATTATTCTATGACTCTTGACAGGAATATTCCTTACCTTTCAAAACTTTCTTCCGCAAAGCTAAATAAAAGAAAAGTTATTAGACGTTCCCTGAAATTTTTTCTTTTCCGATTTTTGCAGAACGAGCAATATTAAATAACCTTTTTTGGGCCCGAATCCTAAATGTAAACCAATACGAAAAGATAAACACAATTCTTCCTGTTTACGTGGCAACTTAAAACGATATTACCGCGTAAACCTGCCTGTCGTATCACACAATCTGTCATAATACTCTTTGTGATGGACACTTCCGCATCATTCCTAGTGTAACTCCACTCACAACATTGCTGAATAAATTTACACACAAGTATGACATAGAAGCTTTAACAATTAACTAATTGCTTCACAGTTTCGTGCTTAACGCGTGTCATAGCGTAAAAGATCCCTGTCCATTTTAATTACGAAAATACCGAACGAGGAGCGGCCCAAATGACAATAGGATTTAGGACCCGATAAACATTTTTTATTTCGCCTTATGAAAAATGATGTATACGTTCATTTCAGCGAGTGAATACCCAATATGCATCGAACCGACATCAAAAGACTGCTCGTAAAACAAGATTATACGACACATGACCCTTAAATGGCGGCATAATGGTGATATTACTATTTTATAACCCGGAACCTTCGAAGAAAATTACTCCAGAACAGATAATATTGGCGTTTTGTATACCGCGGCTACGGTGCTATTGCTCTTGTCGTAATAAATTATGTGTACATATAGAAACTTTTTGTGTTGTTTATGTTTATAGAGTTAAAAGAAAGAAAATGACGCGCTGTCTGTCATCTATGGTTATCTCATGTCGCTTTTCTTGTCACTTGTGTGGCGTGTGAAACTGTGGACATAGCTTACGGCTTGTTTATCGAAATGTTTACGAAAAACATATTAAGGATGGTTTTAACTTTTTGGGACAAGATGCATGAATCGTGTAGATCAGGTACGTCCCTAAGACCACGATGATGCCTGAAATTATGGCCTCTCAAATTGGAGTTATAATTAAGTTACATTTTCAGCTGGTTAGAACTCATTTCTGTGTTCTGTTCGTCTGTTTTGAACCATATTTTAGAGATTTATCCCAAAATAAAAGAAAAGATGCACCTTTTTTGCTAATTAAGTAGCTAAGTTGCCAACATTTCAAAACCTGCCGTATGTTGAATCATTAATCAGGGAGATGGGAATAAAAAAAAAAATACGCTTCTAAATGAAAACTCCGAGAACTTTTAATTGGCATCCTCTGTTTATCTTCGTAATTTTTACGTCCCTTCAAATCGAATTGATCTCGATATTTGAATGGAGTTAATAGAAGCGGGCAATAGGGACTTCGCAATAAAATTATCGTTGGGTTTGCCGGAATCGTTCCGAAGTCCCTAAAGGGGGCAGTATCTACCGCACCCGTCCCACCCCGTGACCCACTTATACATTACCCTGGATACGCGTTATGCCGCACGCAAAATTGACTTACCCATCACTGCTATGTATGTAGCTCCTAAATTATATTTTGGCGACAAGAGGAAGTTACTCGAGGTCTGTAACTTACTTAATATAAAGTAAATGTTGGTTCTTGTATATTGCAATGGTCTCACAACTTATCATAAGTAAAATTCGCGATAGGTTCAGATCAGAGTCACTCTGAAGTGGATTTTGCTTTATTCAACTCAATCGTTGAAACTTTTTGAGATAAGTTAAACAAATGGCAATTGGTGACTATCGTTAATCTTTTACTCGTTTCAATCATATTGATCGATAGCCTCTATAATCGATTTGTTCTTCTTCAAACGATTCTATGTCTGCGAATGATTTATTCGTTGCGCGTTTACATCCGTCGCATCGATGCCGCGTCTTTGTGACGCTAACGGGCTTTCCGAGTGCTTCGATTCCCGATACTGGGAACCCGGGATATTGACGTCTGCGGGAAAAATAGCTTCTTTCAAACAACGTCGCATCAACACCAATTTTTATTTTCTTTGAATTAATTTGCTTACTAAGTGCTTGCGGAGAATTTTCCTGCGGGATTTTTTATTCTGTCAATTTACGAAGCTTTCAATGAAAATGTTTGCATTTTGGAGTGCGGTTGATGATTGTATCGTGAGGCAAATTGGGAGGGGAGGTAAATAGCTGCGTCATATGTACAAAAGAGGAAAAACGAACATTTGTGAGCGTTTGACAGTGCGGTGCAATGGGTTTATTAAAAGAGCTATTGCTTTTACACAACACCTATAATTTTGGTACACGTGAACGGGATTTGTGTCAGGATATTTCCAAAAGGAAATGTCGGAGTTCCCGATTGTTTCTCACGCGAATTTTACGCACGAGGTGATTTGTTGGACTGCGTACCTTTGCTTTACTTACCAAGACTTTCCTTAAAATATCAAACGTTAAGAATAAGAAATCTGAGTATGTATTTCTTTAAACAATCTTTCTTTTGTTATACAGAATGGAGCGGCGGCGGCGGTAACGGCGAGTATCGTGTAAGAAGACAGCTGTCCGTGTCTTCGGACTCGAAACTCCTCGACGAAGGTGCCAGGGAGGAGGCGCGGGTAGTCATGAGGCCGAAGCGACCGCCCAGGCCCAAGTCTGAGGCCTATCTAGGGCCTCACGACCACTCCAACCGACGCACCAAGCGGTTTAGTGCCTTTGGGGTAAGAGGATTCTTATATTACGTAGCTGTTGTACTCTTTTATGGTTAGAGCTTGCAGAACTGAGCTTACATTACCAGCAACTCAGTAAAAAGGTTTTTTTTGGTACCCGGAATACCGGGAACTTATAATCAGTAGGTAGGACCACTGCTGTACCGGGATTTCCCGGTATTGTTTGGACCGCGTATCCCCAGGTGCAAGCCCTAGTTATATTAGTAGTAGAAGTGAATATTCGAATGTAAGGAAAATATCACACGGTTAAAATACGTTCAGGTATGCAAAGAGAAACCCACATAACCAGAGTCATCTCAGGTATTACAGTGAAATTGTTTTCAAACACGTAAACATACACAAACTTGATTACAAACATTCTCTTCAAACATATCTCAGTCAGATACCATGTCTAAAACTGTTTATTATTGTTATTGTATGACAACGTAAACACAAACATGTTACACCCACTTCCATATTTATTTTCACTTCCATTTTGCACGTTCGTATGCACATAGATATAAAAGAATAATGATAAATGTTAAAGAGGCTGTACACTGTCGCCTGGACTCTCGCGAGGCAGGGCGAATTTGAGAGTGTACAGCTAAGCGAGGAACACCATGGATAGACGAACGCTCTTGAACAATTTTTTATCGGTAATTTAAAAAATAAACAACCGTTCCATAAATTTTGACCGTGACAGTTTTGTAGGAAACAACTTTTTTTTTTTTTTAAACCTTTGAAAAATTTATGTGGGGGGTTCACAATGATGAACTGAATACGTGGTAACCAAAGAGATTTAAAATAATTATAGAACGAACATGTAAAGTCGTACAAAAATTTTGTACCGATCGTAAATATTTGAATGTCTTTGGTGGTAACCGTTTAAGCATCGGTGTCCCTTCCACCTATTACACTCATACATTCTCTCACTCACCCTGCCTCGGAGTATCTCGGTGAAAGTGTACAGCCACCTTTAGTGTATGTTCCGCGGCGGAG
Source organism: Noctua pronuba (assembly GCA_905220335.1). Taxonomy (NCBI): domain Eukaryota; kingdom Metazoa; phylum Arthropoda; class Insecta; order Lepidoptera; family Noctuidae; genus Noctua; species Noctua pronuba. The sequence goes on from LR999908.1 coordinate 12,850,443, forward strand.
CGTGGTGTTGCTAGCTTACAAATAGGCCGAGTAGGACCAACGGCGACTTTGATAGATGGCGCGATTAGATCGGGGAGTAATTCTGGGATACCAGTCATTTGAGATACTTTGTGTTTGGAAAAGGTTTTTGCCTGCAGTTTTATTTATATGGTCGGTGGCGACGCGCAATGAAACTGATTGCTTTATGAAATAACACCTTGCATATCTGGGTTTTAGTTTCTAAATTGGTAATTAGTGAGCGTTAGTTAAACTCGAGATTGTTACTCATGATAACAAACAACTTTCCCAAAGAATTTTTATCACAATAACACAACAGCCGTATGAAACTCGCACGCGCGCGCCTTTGACCTATCAGCTGTTAGCCGCGTGATGCCGTTCTGTCTCATTACTATCGTACCGTGCAACAGTGGATAGGCAGAGCACCCACGCGGCTCGCAAGCTCGCTCCGTAAGTTTTATTGTGATAAAAGTGAATGAGTATAAAAAGATGTTTCTTTGGGAAAGTTGTTTGTTATTATGAGTACAATCCCGTATTTAAGTATCGGTCACAAATTACCAGTCACCCTATATAGTACTACTAACAGAAAAGCATGGATGAAGAAGCTATGCTGCACCGACCCCAAATAAATTGCAGTAACGGCAAGAGAATGACTTGCTAAACATAATAGATCTTTCAATAACTTAGGTTTATAAATGGATACAACTTCTTTACTTACAACACCAATACACCGTCCTTCTAGATTATTGAATGCAATCGATTTAAATCTATTACATCCAACTCGTCTATCAAAAGGTAAACCACTTAAAATCGTCCAATTAACGTTTCTAACACGAACTCAAGTATTTTAGCTACCGATAACCGTCGGTTATGTTTACGAGGCATTCACTTTATTAGTAGAATTTTATTCGAACATGCAAGTATGCGTTCGTGCATATAGCTAAGCCAAATATTTAGAGTAGGATATTAAGTAGGACTGGCTTTCCACTTGAGCTGTGCTCTTCTGCAAAGTTAGCCCCAATCTAAGGTCTGGTTTCCACCAAAGTGGAGACAGAGAGTAGAGGAGACGTGCTAGATTCGACCAATCATAGGACAGAAAAGAGACGCGATATGGATTCCAAGCGCAGTGATTAGGAGATTCTCGCACGTCTCTCCGCTCGTCTCCGTTTTTGTGAAAACCAGACCTTAGAGTTGGGTTGACTTTCCAGAAGAGGTTTTCGAGGAAGCGGGGTTAAAATCCACCAATAGCATGAGTATTCATAATATAGCAATTCTATCGGTGCATCTTTTCCTCGCTGAAAGCCTAATTTAAACGGATGAGGGAAGAAGGCAGAGTAGCGTTTGTGGTTTTCTAAGTGACGATACATCACAATATAAACCAACTGGGATTTTATGCGGTAATAAAATGGGCAAAGTTACACAGCACACAAGACCTACTGTTTACTTAGAATTATTATTTGTTGATATATTAAGCTGTGCAAGAAAATTTCCTTTCGGTAATGTATTAAAGGTTATTGAATAACCTATGATAAATTGCAGTTATTCAATATTATTCAGCTACATAAAGTACGTTTGATAGAGGACAAACGATCATTTAACTCTTATTCTCTCGAAGCGACGTTAAGTACAAATGCATGATAAAGTACTGGCTATTTACATTAAACTAATTTATTCAAATACCTCTGTTACATTATTATTGTTTTTATGTCTTATAGCATCGTATTGGACTTGGTCTGTAATGTTGCTATAATTAGTTGTAAATAAATAAATAAATAAATAATTACAACGTATTCAATTTATAACAGTAACTCATCACACCTACCTTGCCTTTTCCCAACTAGATAGTTACGTTCAGGTCGACTTCTAGTGAAACTCTGTGTAACCCATGTGCCTGCCGGGGCTGCGGGACTGTTCGAAAGAGGTACCGCGGCCCTGTAACACAAAGGGCAAAGAAGGAACATGGATGGGTTTTAGTCAGTACAAGTCTGACACTTGCTTCCGCTCCGCCCAGAGCGGGAGGGGCCATTTGATGAATTTCCATCCTAATAAAAAACGTTCTACGTGGAATGACTACTTATAGTATAGTGCCTATTTGACTTTCATAACTAAGCTACTGGGTATCATTCACAATTCGGGATATATTCTCAACTCGGGTTTCCCACTGCTGGGCCTCCCCTTTCTACTGCCATACTTCCCGGTACAGTGCGTCCCTTATCCAGGTATTTCCCACGATTCTGACGATATCGTCGACCCAACGAGCTGAAGGACGGCCCTGGTTTCTTTGACCTAACCTTGGCCACCACTCGTCCAAAGCCTTGCTTAATAGGCTACCTGTAAGGACAGTCAAAGATCCTTGAACGACTTGTGGGAAAAACAGCTTAACGTGCAATTTATAAAACCAACTTACCCACATAACTTTGGTCCAATTTATTCCATAATCCTAATTTCAGTATGTTTGTTCGGTGTCATAAATTAGAGGATTATTTCAATGTGTTTAGTTGATTAATGAATGTTTTCTGTCTATCAACAGGGTGATTCTCCCTTCGGGAAATCCGAAGCCTACATAAAACTGGAGCAACTTGGTGAGGGTTCCTACGCCACAGTGTATAAAGGTTATAGCAAGTGAGTATTGTTTTTTTAATTACAACCTTATTTAGCTTATATTAATGTACAAAATAACGTCTGCCTGTCTGGTGCCTAGTTTCTGAGAAACTAGAATAGCTATACATTTTTCAAAACGAGTTCTTATGACTGCATTGCGTTAAGAAATGCTCAAGGTATTGAACCTAATAAAGTAATAGCACTATTGAATATATCCCAGGAATACATGAGGTATAGTTATGCTGCAGTCTAACCGGATGCAGTTGAATACCAGTATTTTACATGGAGCGACTGCCTATCTGACCTCCACAACCCAGTTAGTACTGGGTAATACGATACTACTTCCCTTCCCCTTCCCCTTTGGATATTTCTACTAACTGTGCACCTAAAACATCTGTAAAAAAAAACTTCCGGGTGAACCAAATAAATGGATGTTTTTTTATGCGAACGAAGTCGGCAGTAACAACTTTCACAGTATAATCCTTTAAACTAACTACGATAGTTCCTATCCGGGGAAATTGAGCTTTCCCTTCGGGAGTTTCGGAGCGAGGTCTGACGAGCTAATTGTAACTAAGTATAATGTAGAAGGATTAGCGGCCATCATTTTGTCGAAAACCTTTTGGGGTCGTCCATTAATCACGTGATGTTTTTTTTTTTTAACCCCCCGTGGTGGTACGTGGTGAGGTTTTAGACTACCCCCCCAACCCAAAATCACGTGTTATTTTTTGGTAAAAAGTATCTTAAAAAAATACAGATAATTATCTTTAAATACAGGTAACGGTAAACGGGTATAATCTAATTTAATTCTGGAAAATTAAGCAACGTAATAAAAACTTCAAGGTCACGCACCGCTTTTCGGTTTATAAATTGCACGTTCAAAGAAAAAATAAATACACATGATATCTCATTATACCCCCCCCCACCTTTCGAGCCTCACGTGATTAATGAACGACCCCTTTTCTATATTTATCCTTTACACTCTCTGTACGTGCGGACTTGCTAAATCAATCAATCAGTCAATTTTTAAGTACTACTATAATATTATTCTTTCATAAAATCAAAGATTTCATTAAATCGAAAAGCTGCGAAGTCATGGAGAGACGGATGCTGTGCAAGGACCTAGCAGCAGTGCTGACACAGTAACAGTACAATCGCAGTGACGTTTGGTCCATTAAACTAGTTTTTACGAGGTTGGTGGTGGTGCAGCTTAAACGCCCAGAAACAAATATTTTGCTATCGTGGAATGAGGTGCACTTCATTTAACAGAGCATAAACGCACGCGCGTCCCTCCACGCCGAGCCATAATTTGTCACATATTTGTGTCGTTTGTTGTACAGGGTACGCGCTTGCTTGTCACGTACAAGACTATGGCGGTCAAAAGGTTAATTATACCTAACAGTATAGTTTAGGTTTGTGCAATTACGAAGGAAGAAGTACCTAATAATTTACTAAACAAAAACAACCTCAGGCAATTTTTCCCTTTGAATAAAATCACACAGCATAATAAGGAAGTTGCCTAATTGACACAAGGAAATTAATTATTCCACAGTAAAAGTAATCAGCTTTATAAATATTTATGCGTTTCGTAACGAACATCAATATTTAAATTTCCGTCGAGGGAGTGACTTGAGTAGATCCGAACGAGGCATTTGAGCAAATCTTCGCTATCACTCGCATAACTAAAGAGTTCCTTGTCTGATAACTTTCAAATAGCCTTGCTTTTAATGACTTTATTAACTCAAATAGATTGTTTATTACACAGTTTGATTGTTACTAAAGATTTGTTTATCTTTATTGCGAATTAGACAATCTTTAGTTTGTGTTTTGTAATCACATCTTTTATTGGAGTTATCTGTATATTCTATTGTATTGTATAATGGGCTGGTGTCCGCAACTCCACGTCAAAGCGCGTATTTTGCGTATCTGTATATTTCTTTACTTTGTTTTAATACTCAAATATTTTTATAATCTCACATTTTCATTATATCCCTTACATAACGCTTGTTCAATTCACGTATTCATGAAAAAAAAAGTTCTTTTCTCTCGTTTTCTCGACATCCGCTTCCGAGTTCGTATTTTTCGCAACAATGTCGCCTTTGTGGCGCACTTGTCATACTCTCTTGCGTTTACACTTGGAAATCGACCTTTGAAGTCACTCGATATGTAAAGCACCGCGCTGTTATCCAATTTTGTATCAAAAACAAACATTTCGAGTTGAAAAAAATAATGCTAACATAAAATTCAACCGGAATATCAGCTGAATATTTTTCAGATTTATTCATCATTGGCTTAACAGCGTTCAACATTCCGGCTCGTTAATTTTGATATCAGGACTCACGCCAAATAAAATTTAACGTTAAAAATTCTCGTATATTTAGTTCACGAATTAATATGCTAAACCCCGGTGGTTGCGGGGTCAGGTCGAGTGGGCCAAGTCGAACGGAACTTACAGTGTTCATTGCTCGTGAATATTGAATGAAGTGCTGCACCTCACTGAGTTGAGCTGTAATAAGCGTGTTCAACTCCCAATTGTAGTATTCATGGCGGTTCAAGTTCCCTTACGACGCTACGGTGAAACGACAACACTATAAGAACTTCAACACGAGCTCTGTTCTGTACTTAGTACAAGAGTTAGTTCAACTAGCTCTTACTAAATTAGTTCAAGTGTGCCTTGAGATCGTCTAACTACATCCTCGTACCTCATAAATCCCTTAAAATTTCCTGAAGCTAAAAGCTGGCGCTGAAAGCAGTTAGGTACCCGACGTTTGCATTTCACTTATGTATAAGCTTTTATGTACTCAGATGTTAACTAGGAATTAATTAGTAAAGCAACATCCACACAAAGCATTTGCAAGAAAGTTAGTAGATTGTATGTAATGTCATAATCAAGTTGGTACTTTACTTAACGACGTCAAGTTGTCTAGCATATTAATGAGCTTAGTTTCCTGATCAGCAAGCGCTAGACACATTGACACAATTACTTATATCCGGTAATAAAACCTTAGAGGACTTCCTATCCTAGTTTTCTTTATGCATTGTCGTAGGTCGACAGGTGCGATAAATTGTTTACTTTTCTATGCGTCTCCAATTTCAATGGCTTGGGTATACGATGCAAATGAGGCATAGCGTTGCATTATTTATGGTACCTAGATTAACGTGTGAACTAGCTTAGTCGTGACCACGACCGGTATGAACAATGAGAAGCTATCCGTATACTTACTCTTGGTTTATTTTATTAAACGTGCCATTAGCACAAAACGCTGTGGACGTAAGTAGTATTGTTTCAGAAAGACATTCTATACAATTGTCTTGAACCGACAATTATAATGAGGAGTTTTATCAAAGGGATGTCTGACGTCAAAAGGACCCGACCAGCTATTCAGAATCTGATACAACGGCGTGTTATTGGAGTTCTCTTCTTGTTTTCTTAGGGCTATGGCAGACACGATATTTTGACCGTCGGCGATTGATCGAATCCATCAATGCTGTTCGCGGTTAGAAGACTCTTTGCCTTGGGTCACGATAAAAAAAAAACATGAACATCAATCAGTGGGAAGTCAAACCCTCACTATATGCCGCGACTGGTAACCAATGTGTGCGATCAGTCACTGTATCGAGCTTCCAAAAAGCGTCTAGACCTATCTTCTAAAGAATCGTGTTAACTACGACAATTATTTTAAGTATCAAAGCATCACACTAAAATCGTTATTTTTTCGCAGTTTAACGCAGCAAGTGGTAGCATTGAAAGAGATCAGACTGCAAGAAGAAGAGGGGGCGCCGTTCACAGCCATCCGGGAGGCTTCGTTACTCAAAGAGTTGAAGCACGCCAACATTGTGACACTCCACGACATCGTGCACACCAGGGAGACGCTAACTTTCGTGTTTGAATTTGTGGTAAGTGATCCTTCATCATCATCATTCCAGCCGAGAATCACTCACCGCTAGCTGGTATAGGCTTCCCCTTTCTCCTGCCACAGGTCTCAGTTTCGTGCGTATGCATCCAGGTGGTTTCCGCGACTTTGATCCTTTGCATGCAACTTTATTAGTGTAATTTATTTCATCACCACTGAGGAAACATGTGACATAAGTACCAACCCACATTGGGCCGGCGTGGTACGGCCCATTCTCTTTTAGATATTCCTAATGGAAAAAACCCAATAATACTTTGCCCATGAAGTCGGGCAAAGTGTTATTGGTCAGCAGTCGCGCTTGCGACCACTCCACCAACGAGTTTGACGAACTGTTATAAAAAGAAGGACGAATTTCAAACTGTTTCATAAATTACACTCAACTCTGTTAGCTACGCCTAAAATATTTTCCTAAAATTGGAAATACCAAAGGGAAAAAATGCCAATAAGCAGCTGAAAAATCCATCCACTTTAATAGTTCATTGACTTTTTTCTCCAAAATATAATAAACACAAAATTCTCTAACTAGAAGTCTGTTCACGAATCCAATTTCAATTGACGTCTCTTCTTTTCCAATATCAAATAGAATCGAATTCGTTTACCAATGGGTTTTATACGACATAACGTTAACTTTATTTCATGTATAACGACCTCTCCAGTAGTTTATTCCTTCAAGATGACGCACTTGGATGTAAATGCGATTTTGTTTTTACTTCACCGTTTTTATTACCAACGTTTTGTATACAAAATTCGTCTTTGTAGTACTTGAAAGTGAAACTAAAGTGTCTAGGCTGATGTCATCGGTAAATACTGTTTTTGTTTGTAGTGACAGTGACGTTTTACGTCAAGTTTCGCTTTTGTATTGCCGCGGCACACCTAATTCTAATATTTGCTTATGCTACCACGTTATAAGTCCTTGACTATTGTTTATGGAAAGCGTTGTCTAGTCTTGTTTATCTTTTATGCTCCTAGAAAGTATGCAAATGTATGTATGAATGCGAGAGGATGCCAGGATCGTAGCAGGTTGCGTTCTATAATTTCTGCGTACCCCCATGAGAAAAAGGCGTTAATTTATGCATGTATGTATCTAAAGTATGCAAAATAGTCAGGACATCACCAAACACCTTCGATCTACGGTGCGATGCGGGCCGCATTATAGTTGAATAAAAACCTTTTGACGTATCCAAAATCTTACTATGAATCTAGTTTTTTATAAACAATTTTTTATCGACGACTCGTTGTCATTTGAGCGCCAAAAGATTGTCGTAGCACTGTATAACACTGAATCATCCTATCCAAGTCTACTAAGGATTCTATTCTACTTTTTTTCAACTAATGCTTACTGTCCCATTTGACTTGGTGATAGACACAATACAAAACATCCTACTGATGCCTTTTTTCTTCATCCAGGACACGGATCTATCACAATACATGGAGAGGCATCCTGGGGGCCTGAACCACCACAATGTGAGGCTGTACATGTTCCAGCTGTTGCGAGGACTCTCATACTGCCACAGGAGAAGAGTTTTACACAGGTATGTCATACGCTTTGGTTTTATGGAGTTCGATTTTCCAGGTGTTGGTCTTTATTTAGCGCAAGAAGTAAAATGCTCCATCAGGATGAGATTACAAGAGTTTAGTCCTTAGCTACTGGGAATCTATCATCACCTTTGAAAATTATCTAGAGTGAAAAACAATGCTGGGTTTTATATTTAGACTAGCTTTCGCCCATGGCTTCGCTCGCTTTAATTTAGAATTTGACAATCAATTCGGGTTGTACTCTGCTTGTAGTAACATAATTCAATCATGATTTGAAAGACACGTGGCGCCATCTGTTATCATAAGAAAGTTATTGTTGTTTTCCTCGGGAACAGTGCATTTTTCGGGATGGAAGGTACCCTATGTCCGTTTCTGTACATCTGACAACGTATACGCAAAATTTCGGGATGATCGGTAGAGGGTTTATTCGTGGAAAGGTAGCAAACAAACAAACTTACTTTCGCATTTATAATATTAGTATGGAAGTATTTATAAATGATTTCCCATCGTCATGGTTTAGGCTATCCGTTTTCGATCTGTGAATGTGATTAAATTGTTGAATATTGTTTTTCAGTGCACGCTAATGTATAAAATTTGTAAAAGATTACCAGGAAACAGACCGAAAACATTGATGAAATTCTTTGCCACATTGATAATATTTTTCAATTTATGCCAACAATTTTCATTTACAAATACAATCAACGTCTTGTCTACCATTGACTTAAAAATTATTCTCAATTTTGCCAGACAGTCTGGTTTAAAAAATATTCTTAGCGTAGATACCTAGGGCTTCCTCGGCTATTTTAATATCGTCTGCGAGAGGCGAGGGTAAACAATAGCGTGCATGTGTTGTGTTTTCGCTGTTTATATTAATAAAAGTAAGCTCTTCCTGTAATAACGAGAGTATTAGTTTATATTGTTATTAATATGTTGTGATGAGAAACATGGAATAGTTGAGAAAAATAAGTTCTGAACTATGGTTTGCTGAGATTTTCTGGTCTGATTTTGCTGCAAGTCTAAAATATTTAGCTACGTTTCACGTGGATTTTAGAATCTAAAAACAGAATAGTTTCTTTTATTTCGATATTTTTTAATGATTATTTTTCATTTTCATTAATATTATTGTTTATTTAATTTTTATTCATTTTAAATGCAATTGTAAATAATAAAATTTCTGAAATTCAGTTCTATTCAATAATGTATTTTTTTTTAAATTTCCTTTCTTATGGGCGCAACTTGCCTGAAATAAATGAATTTTATTCATTTATTTATTTTATTTTAACAAAATCAGGATCCGATTTGAATGACGGGTTCAATAATGTAATAGAAATGTTCGAAAAAATTCAATTACAGTCCATTTCTCAGCCGTTGAGGGTTAACTGGCCAATGCTCCATTCGTAATGAAATTACGGCCTTATTCTCTCTTTCGTTCATTGAAAACGTGCGTTATTATATATCATCAGCTAACCCTGGTGTTATATTCATTTGAATCTGCTGTCAAATCTTATCCATATATGATTCACTAGTAGTTCGATTTAGTAATATCTCCACGTAATCCACATATCAAGTCAATCATGACTTGATACGAATTACGAAGTACAGTATTACTGGTTGATACTATTTTGGTCACCCAATCACAGCCTACATAAGAATTGACAGCAGAGTACAGATTCTTCAAACCGCTAAGGACAATTTGCGAACGCGTCTCAGGACGGTACACTGACAGATATTTCAGTGAGCATTTTAATGGCGGTGTCCGTGTCCGCATATTGTCCGTACCAGTTTGACAGATCCTTAATGAAGTGTCAGTCTAACAATTTATTTTCCTTGTCTTAGGGACGTGAAGCCTCAGAACCTATTAATAAGCACTCACGGCGAGCTGAAGCTGGCGGACTTCGGTCTGGCGCGCGCTAAGTCCGTGCCCAGCCACACGTACTCACACGAAGTCGTCACGCTGTGGTATAGACCACCCGGTAAGTCACTCATTAACTTGTTCTTCTTTTAGAAATATTGCATTTAGACCCTGAGGAGTTCGTGGCTAAATAGTAACAGCCGCTCGGGTCGATCTTTAGGTTTCTAGGTTAGACCGTGGATGGGTCCACCCGTTACATACCGAGTTTCCTCCGTGCCTTGGAAAGCACTTTAAGCCGTTGGCCCCGGCTGTGATTTGTAGATCTTTGACAGTCGTTGTAGGTAGTCAGGGGCCCGAAAGTCTGGCAACCAGTCTTACCAAGGGATATCGTATTACCCAGTACTGACTGGGTTGTGGATGTCAGATAGGCAGTCGCTTCATGTAAAATACTGGAACTTAGCTGCATCCGGTTAGACTGGAAGCCGACCCCAACATAGTTGGGAAAAGACTAGGCAGATGATGTATTTAGATCCTGATGTGAGAGGGACATGGTAACATAACACACAAACAATGGTGGGGAAGTGTATTTAACTGTAAGAGGGAAGTATCCTGTTATTTTCCTTAATATTTACAACTTTATATTTTACCAAACCGCATTAATATTATACCAAACCGCATTTCAAAAAAAAAATTAAAAAATGTGCAAAAATCAAATGCTAACTTTTTCCTAATGAAATCATGATCCACGTAAGAGTAGCATCGTTAAGAGGTAGGTAAGTCCTATATTAGGAGTTTTTTTGTCCCAATTAAGTGTAACATATCGCTCTGAATCAAAAAGATAATGTCAGTAACATATAGATCACGGTACCGGACCACCGGTAGCTTCCAAAGATCCCATTACTCATATTTGTGGCGCTGAAACTGCGTTGAACGTACAGCTTCTATCGTAAACCTTCAAAGCCATCGTTCGAGTTCCATACGTTTCGTGTAAACGGTAACTGCTTACTGCATCAGTGAGTGGGGTTCGCGTGGCTGAGTTTTGGGCTAAACATAATATCTGAACTGTTTGCCATCGACACGCTAAGAAGAAGAAGAACGGTGACGCGCTTGGTTTGCTTGGAAAGTGACGACACTGAAGCGTCTACATTCTTTATGCATTAATATTTTACCGTCGCCTATTAAAAGCTTCCTGGAGAAAACAAGAGAACCATTATGATTTCTAGTAACAGTCTTAGTTAAATTAGAAGAGACAGGCTCTGTTTATATTTAGAAACTAATGCTTTCCTCGAAAACTTTACTGTAATATGTTTCAAGCGGGTGTTGCCAGTAAAATTGTCACGCGAACTGGGGAAGTGCAACATAATTTGTAAGTCTGACTGCGGTATTTGTGAGAGGCGATGTGTTTAACAAACTCCTTGCTGAAATATTTGTTCTGCTTATGAAATGAAACTATGCTTCTATAGTTTTTAGCTAAGAATAGTGTTAGATTGAAAATTGTCTTCGTAGCTACGCAAGTCACATATCCACATACTTAGCTATATGTTTACTACGTGCCGCCTTTAAAACCATTACTTAAATGAGAATTAAACTAGTCGCAAATATACTTGCATACAGACACCACGTATTTTTATTTATCCGAATCCAGAACAGGCAATAGTGAACCTTAACACAACCATCATATGGTCGCAATCGAGCCGGATCCATCCAGTACGGACGTTCGTCGAGAGAACAAAAGGCCCACATTCCACAGTAGCGATAAGCCGACCTTTTTTTTGTGCTCATCGGATTCCGAGAATTAGCAAGTTGTTTACTACGAAGACTTGTAGTAATAATTACGTGACGACTTTATACATCGGGTATCAGCAGCATTCAAGCTTCTTTATTTATGTGAAAAATGAATACGACTGAAGAACAACAGAAACTTCTCTCCGTGTTAGAAGATACTGCAAACCTGCTACGGAAAACACAATCTAATCTAAAGAAATGTCCTAAAGCACGCTTAACAAGAGGATATATTGAGGCACGTATGAAAATCATCGAAGATTATTGGAATACGTTCAAATGTGCGCATAAAGACTTGGTAAAAATAACGCCAAAAGAACATAAAGGAACATTGCCATATTTTTTGAATGAGGAATTTTTTATTTACGAAGATTTGTTTAACGTGCTTCAAGGTGACTTAAAGGATATGGTTATTTCGTTATCTGAACCATCAGTGGTGGAATCAAGATCACCAAATAGTAGTTTCGACTGCACGAGTCCACAAAATAGCCTCGTGCACCTGCCGAGGATCGAGATACCAAAGTTTTCCGGTAATTATGAATCGTGGCAAACTTTTCAAGATTTGTTTATCTCGTTGGTGCACAATAACACTTCGCTTCGCGATGTACAGAAGCTTCATTATTTGAAGACTAGTGTTACTCAAGAAGCCGAATCACTATTGAAGCATATACAGGTAACCGATAATAATTATTTAAATGCATGGGATATTTTGAAAAAGAGATACGGCAACAAACGCTTACTTTTGAATCATTCTATGAGAAGGTTATTCAACCAAAAGAAGATCACTTCCCAATCAGCTTCTCAGTTAAAGGGGTTGTTAGATACAACCACAGAGTGCCTTAACAACTTTAATAATTTAAATATAGATGTCCGCTCTTGGGATCCATTTCTTATATATCTTCTAGTGCAGAAGATGGACCCAGAGACACACAAGAACTGGGAAGAACATGCATATAAAGAAGAATCCGAAAACTTACCTACCTGGAGTGATTTGAAGAAGTTTTTAGAATCGAAGTTCCGTACCCTGGAATTAACAAATCAGAATAGTACATCAAAGGACTATAAAACAATAAAGGAGCGTTCATGTCATGTTGCCGCACCAGTTACGGAGAAAGTTTGTGTGATGTGTAAAGAAAGTCACAGTTTAAGTCATTGCAAGGAATTTGGCAAGAAGGAACCTACTGAAAGAAGAGAATTTGTGAAAGACAAACAATTATGTTTTAACTGCTTAGTACCAGGACACTCGGCATTTAAGTGTAAAGTGCCAGTATCTTGTCGTATTTGTAAGAGGCGCCATCATTCCCTTTTGCATGAAAACAAGACCAAGCAGCATGGAGAATCATCGGTCACCTCACCTCCGGCTGTAACACATGCAGAAGAAGAGCAAGCATTACAAGTCAATACAATGATAGCGTCGCATTTCAGTACTAAGAAGAGAGTAGCAGCACTTTTAGCAACGGCAGTAGTGGAAGCAACAAGCGAGCAAGGTAACACCATTTTACTGCGGGCGCTGATAGATCAAGGTTCCGAGGCAGCTTTTATTAGCGAAAAGGCGACTCAATTGTTGAAGCTCGAACGACAACCTGTAAAAGCAAGCATTATAGGGGTGGGATCTCAGAAGACTGATATAAAACACGTGGTACAGCTTCAAATACGATCACGATTGGACCGAAACTATTGTTTACCGATCAAGGCATATGTAATGTCCAAGCAACTGACCACAAAGATACCCACCAAAACAATCAATAAACAAGAATGGGCACACATTCAAGACCTCAACCTGGCTGATCCAACTTACTTCAAGCCAGGGTCTATAGATCTGCTCTTGGGTGTGAAAGAATATGCCGAAATTCTACAAAACAACCTAATCAAAGGTCCACCAGGCACACCAAGCGCTCAGGAAACCAGCCTGGGTTGGATTCTTTTTGGAGAAGTGAATACAACACAACAAACCCAATATGTTGTCATGCATCATTCAGTTGACGTAGAAGACATGTTAAAATCAATATGGGAAATTGACGTAGACACTAAAAGACACTTAACAAAGGAAGAACAACTGTGTGAAGAAGTATACGAAAAGACAACTACTAGAAATGAAGAAGGAAGGTACATTGTTAAATTACCATTTAATACATACAGTCCACAAACACCAGATGGTAATACAAAATCGATAGCAACACATAGATTTACACAATTAGAAAAGAAGTTCAGGAAATCGCCAGACCTGCAAAAAGAATATAGTAAAGTTATTAATGAGTATATAGAACAAGGATACCTCGAAAAGGTATCTGATAAGGAAAAGGATAAAAGAGCTGTCTACTTACCTCACCACGCTGTTGTCCGATCTGACAAAGAGTCCACGCGAACACGCGTTGTATTTGATGCGTCGTGTAGAGGATCAAATAACGTTTCGTTGAACGATGAGTTACGTGTGGGTCCTCAGCTGCAAGAAGACTTGAGAAACATTTTGATGAGATGGCGCATGAAACAAGTCTGTTTTATGGCAGATATAAAACAGATGTTCCTCCAAGTATTAGTGACCAAAGAAGACGCAGAATTTCAGCGAATCCTGTGGAGGCAGCAGGAATCTGATACCTTGGAGGAATACCGCTTGCTCAGAGTCACCTTTGGTACAGCGTCTGCACCATATTTGGCCGTTAGAACGCTCCAACAGGTAGCCAAAGATGAAGCAAAGAATAATATTCTTGTTGCACAAACTATAAACGAGGATTTTTACATGGATGATATTTTATCTGGCACAGACTCAGTAGCTGAAGCTATGACACTTTCTAAAGAATTATCAGACACACTAGAAAGAGGCGGTTTTCAACTTACGAAATGGGCATCCAATAGTATCGATTTAATGAAGTATATAGAAGAAGATAAAAGATCTGCCAAGGCACATATTGATTTAAACCTCGATGGTACTCTCAAAGCATTAGGAATTGAATGGAATTTAAAAACAGACCAGTTTCAATACAATCTTAGATTTACACCCATAACCGAGTCCATAACAAAGCGAAACATATTGTCTGATATACAAAGAGTGTTTGATCCCCTTGGTTGGATAGCACCGAGTACTGTTATGGCTAAAATATTAATACAAAAGCTCTGGCTTGAAAAGGTTAACTGGGATGAACAAGTTAGTAACACATTAGAACAAGAATGGAGAGAAATAAGATCAGACCTCGTTAACATAACTGAAATACAAATAGAAAGATGGCTTGGTACGATGACTGTTAACAACGACAAAATACAAATTCACGGATTCAGCGATGCTTCAATGCGTGCATATGCAGCGGCAGTCTATATTAGAATTGAAACTCCAGATAGCAAGATTGAAACAAAACTGATAGCTGCCAGAACCAGAGTAGCACCACTGAAGACCATTTCGTTACCTCGTCTAGAACTTTGTGGTGCCCTACTTCTTTCAAAATTAATGAAACAAGTTGGACAATCAATGAGGATACCGACAACACGAATGTACGCATGGACTGACTCTTCAATTGTTATCGCATGGCTTAGTGGTGAACCTAACAGGTGGAAACCCTTCGTTGCAAACCGTGTGGTCGAAATTGTTGAGAACATAAATAACAAGCACTGGTTCCATGTTCAGTCACACGAAAATCCCGCTGATGTGGCATCTAGAGGAATGTTGTTATCCGACTTGAAGAAATGTAACTTATGGTGGCACGGACCGGGCTGGCTATCTGAAACAAAAATAAATATTAAACATGAAATAACAGAAACAGACTTGGAAATGAAGAAAACTAAAATTAATACTTACCTGCACGCAGAACGGATTATAGAACCTGAAACAACATTAATATCACAATTTGAAAATTTTGAGAAATTAACAGATTTAATAAAAACGATTACTTACTGTAGAAGATTTCTGAACTATAAAAAGAATATAACCAATGAAAATCAGAGTTTAACAACGCAAGAATTAGAAGATACTCTACGGATCTGCATTAAAAGGGCTCAAGAGGAAGAATTTAAGGAAGAGATAGATAGAATAAAAATAGGGAAACAAGTTAAGAAAAAAAGTCAGCTACGATGCCTAAATCCATACTTAGACGAGAAAAATGTACTCAGGGTGGGCGGTCGCTTAAGACATGCTAACTTACCTGATGATAAGAAGAATCCTGTGATCTTGGGAAATAGAAACGCACTGATACAGTTAATCATTGCTGATGCACATGAGAAAACACTTCATGGAGGAGTACAGTTAATGTTATGTCACTTACGTTTTAAATACTGGGTTATAAGAGCTAAATCACTGGTGAAGAAACATATTCACAAATGCATGAAGTGTGCTCGAATGAATGCCACAACGAAAGAACAAATAATGGGAGACTTACCGGTGGAAAGAGTTACACCGACGAGACCGTTTCTGCATAGCGGTGTAGATTTCGCAGGACCGTTTCAAACACTGATGTCCAAAGGAAGAGGCAACAAAACTAAAAAGACATATGTGGCAATTTTCATATGCATGTCCACTAAAGCAATCCATATAGAATTAGTTGGAGACCTCACTTCAGAAGCATTTATAGCAGCCTTTCGACGTTTTGTTGCCAGAAGGGGTAAATGTAGCCACCTGTGGTGTGATAATGGGAAAAACTTCGTGGGTGCAAACAGAGAACTTCATAAATTGTGGAGTGAAGCACAGATGACAGGCGAAGTTACATCCACGCTAGCAACTGATGGAACACAATTTCACTTTATCCCAGCATATAGTCCAAACTTTGGAGGATTGTGGGAAGCAGGCGTGAAGTCGATTAAGTACCACCTAAAACGTATCATTACAACTCACCTGACGTTCGAGGAAATGACCACAATATTATGCCAGATAGAAGCTTGTCTGAATTCACGCCCGTTATGCCCAATAGATACCACTGACATAGACAACTTAGATTCATTAACTCCTGGCCATTTTTTAATTGGAGAACCACCGATTGTGGTACCCTCGCCTGATCTGCAAGCTGTGAAGGTTCATAATTTGTCACGCTGGCAACATACACAAAAGGTTCTTCAAGACTTTTGGCGACGCTGGCAAGAGGAATATTTGACCAGGCTTCAGCAGCGTCCTAAATGGATGAAGAAACAGAAGGAATTTGCTATAGGGGATATTGTGTTGATCAAGACTGAAAATCAACCACCCAGCAAATGGTCCTTAGGACGAATTACAGATAAATATCCAGGCATGGATGGTAACACGAGGGTGTATGGTGTGAGGAGTGGAGGTATTATAACAAGAAGAACCAACACTAAGTTATGTGCATTACCGGTGGATTATACTTAGCATAATTAGATTTTCATTTATAATAAATTTACAATTGTTATATTTTGGGTTTAGACTGTCAATTTGGAGTTGGTACTTGATTGTTTAGATGTTAATTTGTTAGAACTTAATTGTGATTGTAAAAGTACTTAAGTCCTTTTGGTGGGCGGTATGTTAGATTGAAAATTGTCTTCGTAGCTACGCAAGTCACATATCCACATACTTAGCTATATGTTTACTACGTGCCGCCTTTAAAACCATTACTTAAATGAGAATTAAACTAGTCGCAAATATACTTGCATACAGACACCACGTATTTTTATTTATCCGAATCCAGAACAGGCAATAGTGAACCTTAACACAACCATCAAATAGAAATGCAAATATTCCTTCATTGTTTGTTTTTAAAGGATTGCCGGGTACTCATGAATGCCATAGAATAAGCTCACATACATGGTACGAATAAACTTTACGATTATATAAGAACTTGGCTAACTCTAAGCCTGGCCTTTTCCAAACTATTTTGGGGTTATGGTTGGCTTCCAGTCTAACCGGACGCAGCTTTATATCAGTATTCCACTTAGAGCGATTACCTATATGACCTTACAACTGAGTTACTGGATAACATGATAGGTATCCCTTGGTAAGACTGGCTGTTAGGCTTTTCGGCTTCAGACTACACGTGAAGACTGATGATAGTCAGTCGATACTAATGGCTATTAAAATAAAGCCAAGATAAAAAATGGTGTAGATTTGATACCATTCATCTTAACATACAATGTAACTTAAATATTTTATGTTCGTAGTAAATCTTTCACACAAATGGTAGTTTTAATGCTCTCATGGTTACTAAGAATATTTCATACTATGTAGCTTTTGAAAACATATCAATAATAGTGATATATCAACTCTATAATGTGAATTTACGGTATATACTGGCACAGTGAGAATTGAATGTCGCCTACTATCCCTAAATATACTTTTATGGCTGTCACGAGTCGTCATTTATCTTCATTTTTATATTCAGCTCGGCATTTTCACGACCCTTACCGAAAGTCTTGCTAAATTGTTGTAGAGTATCTCATAGTCATTTTGATTTATTGTACTGAAAAGGGAATGCTTTAGCTGGGTTACGGACGGAATCAACATTTTAGTGGCCTCCTAGGTAACTGACTGGAATACGGCCCAACTTCAACATTGATAAATCCGGATTTGTAGATTGGTGCAAGCGCTGACACTCCTCAAGCGTTGACCAATATTGAACTGAAGTATTAAATACTAACTTGTGCACGCTCACAATTTCCAACCTACATGAGGTTGTAATTTGGCCCACGAGAATGTATTACTGGGATAACTTATGTCCTAACCTAGGTCCGCTATCCGTACTCACGTGTTTACACAGACAGAAGGAGTAACTTTCGCAGTTACAATGTTCATGTGGAAGTATGGACAGTATGGACACGCCACTTGTTCAACATCCACCATCAGAAGCAATAGTTTTAATGACGACTAATCACAAGAATTGTTTGGTACAGATGTGCTACTGGGTAGCACGGAGTACTCCACGTCGCTGGACATGTGGGGCGTCGGCTGCATATTCGTGGAGATGCTGTGCGGAGTGCCTACCTTCCCGGGCGTCAGGGACACACACGACCAACTAGATAAAATATTTAAGGTAAGCATTTTTTTTAATATATTTGAAACTTTTTATGAAAGTTTTAGCAACATTTTGATCGAGTTTCGGGATGCTTTATCGTCAATTTTTGCGTATTGCATTTTGTAGGTGGCTGGCGTCCTCAACTCCACCCAAAAGTTGCAATTTGCGTAAACTATAGTCACTAGATCGACATGCTGTGTTTTTTTTCAACGTGCATACTGTTACTGGACTTCCAATAAGTTCATTATTCGACCTAAAGTATCGTTAGATAGAGTTGGATCCTCTTATCTAGCATTTGTAGGCATCAATTTAATTTCTGTGTGCCAGTTGCAAGTTCTGCCAGAACTGGAAGGAGGCAGCGTGGGTTCGCGAGACGTGGAAGGAGTGGAGCCTTCGCTCAGGAGTGGGATACAGTAGGCTAGGAAAAAAAAACCTGCGCTTGACAGATCAGTCCGAGGCCTGTACCAACGCCATTGATGTGGCAATGTTCTGATCGAAACTAATTACATTACGAAGGTAAATAGGAATAGGGGTAGAAGGATAATGGTGACGCACTATGATTTTGTTTGATGTTTGTCTGATGATCTATGACGAGCTTCACCAAGGTACAAGAGCAGATGATGTAACTGTTGGACTCCCACAGGTGGTAGGCACTCCCACAGAGGAGAGCTGGTCGGGCGTGAGCCGGCTGCCGGGGCTGCGCGCGCACGTGACGCGCTGGGGCGTGTCGCCGGCGCGCGCGCTGGGCGCCGCCTTCCCGCGCCTGCGCGACGCGGGCCGCGACGCCGAGCGCGTGGCCGCCGCGCTGCTGCAGCCCGACCCCACGCGCCGCCTGCCGGCGCAGAGGGCGCTGCACCACGCTTACTTTGCTTCGTTGCCGCCGCGGCTTAGGGAGCTGCCTGATGGTAAGTGAAAATACATTATAAATGAACCATGAAAACAATATTTTTTTGGGCAACATATTTGATTTAAATCGGTATAAGTATCAGCTCTATTCTCTCACTCTGCAGTGGGCATTTTTGTGGAGGTGCAAGGGTGAGCTTCCACCCCTCTGACTTTTAAACAAAACAATCTTTTCTTAATGACAGTTAATTAATTTGTTTTAAAGTCTGATGAAAAACCATTGACTTAGTAAAACTATTCATGTCTTTCTAGAATCAGATCCACAGATCATCCACAGACCGTCAGTCGCAGACGTTCGTCTAAATAAATAAATAATAATTTTTCTCATTCTTTAACCACGGTATTATAACGTGATCTTCAATGATATGAAAAAGAGCACGCCACCTTATTAACAGCCATTTCTTCTTCACATTTATCATGTTTCGTTGAAAATAAATGAAAAATTACATTTGTTGAAGTCAATTTTAGCATTAACAACCGAGCCCTACATTATGTTATAAATTGGAGCCTAAAAACCTGTTTTCCATTGTTACAGAGGTATCAATATTCACAGTGGAGGGCGTGTGCCTGCACCCAGAGACGCGGCACGCGACCATCAAGTGAGACTTAGCCGACGAGCCCTTTAGTCGAATCAATTACGCTTTTTACGTTCTGCCTGGCGCCAAGCCGCGATCCCTTACTGCACCAGGAGGCGTCACATTCTGACTGACTCGCTCCGTCGGACCAACATTTCGTGATAATTCTATCGTCTAGTTTTAAAAAAAATCTCTCGAACCGGCATCCAATGCCGACAGTATTCAGTTGATTTCAAAGCTCCCCATCATTCTTTATTCGTCCGTCGATTGCTTTGTCCTTTCTATTGTTCTATTAGTGCTTGTTAAGCTTCCAACGGAATATCCATCCATATAATTCAATTATTCTATGGTGACAAGGTAACGAGTGTATGAATTATAACTATAAATATATAAACAGAGCAGTGTGCCATGTATATCTATAATTGAGAAGAGTATGACGTATTATTTTAAAAGATTTTTATGCTGGAAATATATGCTCATAATTTGGTAAAAATTTTGAAGATGTTTATTTATATTTATTAAGGGATAATTGTCGATGAAGTTAACTCTAATGCAGTCTTATGAAAACTATACGGTTTTACCATTGAGCTTCTAGCGTGAGTTGACGGTTGATTTCTGATTGGACTTGAAACAGATGTTGGTTGCTATTGGCTGTTTTCCGATGTTTGTAGCTATCTACCGGATGACGCGTCATCGTAACTCATGTTAGAGGTTCGTACATTGAATCTTGGCGTTTATCTAAATCTTATGCACACATTCCTTCCACGGTGCTCAAATAGTAAAGTTAGTGTGGCGAGGAGATGTGTCGCGACCCGCGGCCGACGCCGCCTCCAGTGATACCATGTGAATTGAACGGAGATAATCTATTACCAAAATTATTTAATCTTCGCAGATCTCAAATATAATCAAGTGTGGGACCGTCCTACTGTAAATTGTAACGTGATAGGAAATTCGACGATTTATAAATAATATACTAATCAATGTTCTGAGCGAGGTGAGGTAGAGTAGATGGAAGTAGGTTCCGTCTAGACTAAAGACTAGTGAAATTAACCAGTTTAGTGAATTTTTAGTGGTCCCCACGACGTAAGGTTAGGAGTGCAGTGTAAGTAACGTAGGCCCGGCGCATTGGCAACTTGGCAGTTATCATTAGACGAAACGTTAACGCGATATCCTCGTCTTGTTAGATAGCGACACAAACAAGTTATCTGTGATTCAAAATAGATTGTAGCCCTACAGAATCGTGAACGGAAATTGTGCCAACAATTAAAATAAACGCTTCATAGAAATCCGGGAATATAAAATGAATCAAGACATAAGTATCGCGTAAAGATCATTTTGTACGTAGTCTTAAAAATAATGATAGTCTAGATGCGATAAAAAATCATAACTGTAAATAAAATTGGTGACGAATAGCAATAAAAATCAATTAAATATTACCTACGCTAAGACTAAGCAAATAAAGCCTTAAATCAGAATCGCACTGAACGCACTGCCAAATTACGCGACAAAAATCGATAATAAGTAATAGAATCGAGAAGTACTCGTAGAATCGACTTGTACTCGTAGAATCGAGTTTTACTCGTAGAATCGAGTAGTACTCGTAGAATCGAGTAGTACAGTAAGATTCACGAAAGATGACCACGGCGCAGACGGCATATTTTAGGTCCCTTTGGAGGTGCGGGGTGAGGCGCGGGCGGAATGCGTCAAGCCCGGAGCACACACAAATTATTTAACTAACATTAAAATATTATTTTGTTTTAAGTCTTTTCTTCATGAGTAAACGTGCGCAGACGGCCGCCATTTGTGGTCATCTTTCGTGAATCGTACTGTACTCGTAGAATCGAGTAGTACTCGTAGAATCGAGTAGTACTCGTAGAATCGAGTTGTACTCGTAGAATCGAGTAGTACTCGTAGAATCGCGTTGTACTCGTAAAATCGAGTTGTACTCGTAGAATCGAGTTGTACTCGTAAAATCGAGTTGTACTCGTAGAATCGAGTTGTACTCGTAGAATCGAGTTGTCAGTGTGCGCGGGGGATAAAATAAACACTAGTGAGCATAGATCAACTTAGTGTAGTCCTTACAGAGCTTTAGAGACGTTTACACTGAGTGCCGAGGGCGGCACTTAATGGCATTAAACAAAATTTAACTAAATTGAGCACAAAATTGTTACGTCACAAACTGAAGCCCCGCCCCCGGCACTATCGAGTAGTTAATTCGTAATACGGTTCCGAACACCAATAGTACGTAAATTGTATAGTATGTGAAACGCAATATTTTCAGTGTATATGGTTTGTTGAGTTTAACTATATGTAGTTTAGGAGGGCGGCGATGTGTAGCTGAAATGCGAGTGTGGAGAGTCTGCGAATTTTGAAGGTGTTAAGGCGGGTTGGTCAAATAATTGATTATTGTAATATACGTTCGTTATTTGATTGTTGAATTGTTGACGTGTTTGTTGCAAGGCGACGCAACCCGCCGCCCGTTGCCTTAGATAGTGTGTTAATTTGTGAAGTGTGTAGATACCGTCGAATATCGAAGTTTAATCCATTAATGTAATCAAATATATGTATAGAAAATATCCTAATATCCGATGGAAGTCTTCAGAATTCACCGTTTTATGTAGTAATAAAATTTGCTAGCTGAATGTGCGGAGCGCACTCGTGGTTCAGACACACTCTCCGCTCTAGTGAGTAAGGGATGCAAAGTAAATAATTCACCCGTTGAGTGAGGCACATGTACGATACGAGATTACGTCGAGCATTTATATTGAGAATAGTGGAAATTCTATTGTATACATAATAATTTGCATTTGTACGATGTACTGACCGAGGCCGTAAGGCTCACGTTCGTTGCGAAGAAACGAATTGTATATAGGTATTATTAATTAATCAGTTAGTTGTTACGGTTTCTTAGTTACAACAGTCCTATACGAGTTGCCATTGCCGATTGTATGTGTTCCGGAGTACGCGGAAGATATGAGATTTAATTTAATTTTAAAACTATCATAGGTTATTTTCGATTAACTATGTTTTATTATTTTACGTATCACGAAATTGTCCCGCTACTGATTTAGTTACGATTTTTTTAATATTTTTTTTTTTTGTAATGTATAAACAATGTGCTTTTACTCGTTTAAAAGAATGTAAATACGATATTTGAACTGATAATAATAAAAGTTTTTATTTCTTAATGAATGCCTTGTTTTCTTCCCCCTCGGGATTCCCTCGCGCGACTGAAACTTCATTTTTGACGAGTTTCGACACTCATTAATTCAATTAAAAGAGTTAGTACTACGGTGGAATGAGATTCGTAAAAGTTAGATATAATTTTACTGTTACTCCGTTTCCGACCTCATTTTGTCGTCGAATTGAAAAAAGGATAACCACAGCATGAATAATATTAAAAGGGAAAAAGAATAATACAAATTATAATGCTCGGGTTGATTTTCGTACGAAGTGAAGAGAGCCGTGAAATTTCTGGCGCCGCCTGTTGGCTGGTGGCCAAGGCTTGAGCCATATAATTCGGCCAATGAAAGTCGGCGCCACGTTTAAATGAACCTATAGTCTGAACCCCACGTATTACGTCAGCTAAGGGCTCGGCTAGATCGACGCTTAATTAATGGATTAATTTGGACGTATTTTGTTGTAAGTTAGGCACTTTACATTCAAAAGTGCCTTTTAATGGTCTAATTCTAATAAATTATTTTAATTTTGACTTGACTCGTTTTTTATTTTATGTTTAACTAGCTACCCGCCCCGGCTTTGCATGGATGCAATATATATGACCTTCCTCTTGAATCACTCCTGAAAACTGCTTTAAAATCCGTTGCGTAGGTTAAAAGATCTAAGCGTACAGACAGCGGGAGCGACTTTGTTATATACTATGTAAAGAAGATTTGGCGTGCATGGAACTAATCATAGTAATTTCTCCCTTACCAACTGCTGATGTTCAAGAAAATGTATTAGGTTTCAGGCAAGTAAAGCGGGTTATGTAGCAGTAGTAAGTAGTTGTGACCAAGTGTTATGAGCTCTGTAATATAGGGATTACAGCGGCATTCCCCCCAACCATCCCATAGCTCTTGCAACACTTGTTATACGGGCCGAAACGTAGGGTAGGGCGGCACGGAAAATATGACAGGAAGAATAATTAATTCATCCCAATATATTATATTATATTGTTATGCATTTTGAGAAACAAAACTATCTTTTTGGGGTCCATATCAGGGTTGTTGAGAACATCAGCATCAGCATCAGCATCCGCTGATCTTCAGCATCATTTTCAACATCAGCATCAGCATCAGCATCCGCATTGATCGATGCTGATTGTTAATGCTGATTATTAATGCTGAAGTTCGAGTCGTGACATGACCGCAGAGAGGATTATATCACGTGTAGTTTTTGCCTGCGACTTTGACCAATAATTAAAAGATCGTCTGCGGGGATTGTGATTGCAAACAAACACAAACTTGTCTCATTACGTTAATTCGTCATTACACGTGAAAGGTTTTGTTTTTTTTTCCCGTAAACTGTTGAGTGTTATCCGTTGAAAAGTGGAATATGGACGTATTTTAAATTAAGGAGTCAAGAAACTGCAAACTGCAACTTATGTAACAAGGATTATTCACGCAAAGAGCGTACTAATACGGACTGATTTTACTTTTTCCCTGTTTTTTTAAGAAAATAATTAAAATCAGTATCAGCATCAGCATCCGCTGATGTCAATGATAAAAGATCAGCATCAGCATCAGCATCCGCTGATGTGAAAAAGATATGCATCAGCAACAACCCTGGTCCATATAATGCCATAAAACCAGAACGACGAAAATCATATTATCAAAAAGAAGGATATTAGGAAAATGGTCCTGAATTTCAACGTTGAAACGAGTTGCTGGAATTTTAAATGGTTCTACATTCTACAGTAGGTAATATAACCAGCAACGTGCCAATTCAAATTGGCAGATTCATGGAGTACACTGAAAGAGCTCGGTGAGTAGGGTTACCATTACCAAATTTGAATGGCATTTTATTTTTCATCTGTGTAATTTTAAATAAAAAAGAAATCGCCATGCGTCGAAAAGTCCAAGCAAATGACTAGGCCGGACAAAGTCAGACATGCCTGGATAAATTCGGACGGATGATGGCGACCCTAATGGCAATAGGGACTTAGGGACCGACCTGCGTAAAGTATCTATAGGTAATAAGAAACAATCGATACTAGGAATGAAGGAATAGGAAATATTCTAAAGTAGTTTCAGAAATACTGCAAATAAGTCTCGCGTTAATATCTACCAAGTTAACTGTTACCAACGATTTAAATTGAATTCCTCTACGCAGTTACTCCAACAATTCCTTAGAGTTTAATCTACCAGTCTCTGACTAAAAAGTACCTAAAGTATTATCACACCTCTGGCCAGGAAGGGGGTGGTAGGGGTGCGGCGTTATCAATCAAAACCCATCGCAATTTGAATGATATTCCGCCCTAATTGTCACTGTTCGAAATTATGGAGAGGGGGATGAAAAATGCAGTAGTTAACCGAAAAATATTTTGGTTTTCACACGGCCCCTCATATTTTTGAGGGAAATTATTTGGTTTGAAATATTAATAGACGGCGTTCCAAGAAAACTTGTTCCTCGTTAATAACGATCGATTGACGTAGGTTAGAAGGTAATATAAATATTTGATAACCTTATAAAGTAGTTATGTGCTTAAGTGATTGTGAATATTTGTAGTCAGCCAGTAACTACCTAGGCTACCTATTGTATAGTTGCTGCCAGTTAAGATGGCAATGGCGGTCATTGACCCACCTACATTTATTAAAGTTCTTAACTTTGAAATCCAAAAATAAGCTTGTTCACGTCTTGAATCGTCATCTGTCGTGATCTTCAACATTTTTTCTAATGAAAAACGATACATGGTTCATTTGTTTTGGTTCGTACGAAGAAATATTATGGAAAGAGCAATGACCGCTATTGCCATCTTAATTGGCAGCAACTATAGTAGCCTTATTTTAAGGTGAAAGCGTCAGGGTAGCCCAATGATATTGTAAAGAAAGATATGCTACGTTCATACTGAGCGGCGTTCAAATATCGTTGCGTTGTTACGACTGCGATAGATAATACGGAAGGTATGATACAGAAAGAGATAGCTATTGCGCTTGAAGCATTTAAATTACGACAATTGTCTGAATTTTTCTGTAACAATTAGTGCGCGCTGGTGCGATATCTACCTATTTTTATTTATAATGTCATTGGGAGACCCCAAATTTTCTTACGTTTTTTGCTATTTGCATTCAGTGTCAAGCTGTATGTTGAACAAAATGAGATTCGCGACTGTAACACGGTATATAGGTATTTACAGAATTATATTCGTTAAAATCATCAATACAACTCTCTAAGTTCATTTAATCCAATTGAATGACTATTTCATGAAAAAGTCATTCAATGGGATTAAATGAACGAATGATTAGAGGGTATGGTCTGCAAATTGCAAAAAACGTAAGGCAATTTGAATTTCGCGGGCTTCCTTGGCGCTTCCCCCAAAAGGCATAGAAAATTCTAAACGTTACTGAATTATCTTTACCTACTTGTCCTCTAAAAGAGTCACATTTATGGACGTGGACTCAGCATGATCTAGTCACTGGTCAGAAAGAGCTAAAAATGTCCACGCAATAAAAGCAAATAGTCCGACGCGGTATCGAGTCTTATCGTTGTAACCGAAACGTACTATGACTTCTTTTTCGTTTTTATTGTATGGACATAGCTATTCCTGGCCGATTGTGCGTGGATTAGTAGTCCTAAGATTATACAACGTTACTTAATATAATAAGTCAATTAATCTTTTTCAAAAAAATAATAATTTGACGGTTCTGTAGATATTTTGTATTGAAAGTTTGCTATAAAGATATTCTGTTTTCATCAGTAAAATGTTTCGGCATTACAATGTTACTTATCTTAATTATTTGAAGCGCTTATGTATAAGGAATTTTCTTGCGAAAGCGATGAGCGCTGTAATTTTCATCCATGAGAAAGCTCATAATTAAAAGTTTTACCACGACTGCTGTTAGACTAATGTTAACAAGAACTGTTAGTCAACTATTGAAAAACTTACTAGTAAGATTAGTTTACTAACACTATCGTCGACTCCCAAACTAAATGTCTAAGTACAAACACGCTTTTTGATTTTCAACTCACGGCGCCGAAAGCTGATAATTCATTAGTAGGCTTTCATCTAGGCTTTAATTACGGTATTGCCTAATGTCAGTTAAAACTGGCATGACTGGACATAATTATTCAGGTGGCTCCTAACTCCTAACTTTCACAGATAAAGCAGATAGTGGCTAATTCAGTTCGCTGAGCTCTTTGGCGAATCTCTCATTCCCTTGTGTCTTTGAGATAGATCAAAGTTAACCCACGGTGGCTAATTTCGCTTACGAGTTAGATCTCGGCTTTATTTCTTTCGTAAGGTAGGTATATCTATCTACACTGGATTCTAGCCTTTGATAATAGGTACACACACGACAAGCAGATTACGGGGTCAAACAAGAGTATTTTTTTTTGTTTTACCATCATTTTATACCGAGGCCCCATTAATGACCAACGGCCTCATGAAACTATTTTGAGGAGGGTTCATTACCCTGTTTTGAGGCAATAGAAACCCCTCCCACTACAACACTACAATAATAATTCATAATTACTGACATACTTATAAGTATCATACAAGGTGGAACGGACACCGACGACGCTAAAACGGTTACCACGTATTCAGTACATCACTCTAAAGACTCTAAACCGAAGAAATTTTTCATCGGTAATTAACAAAAAAGCTGTTCCTTACGTTTTAACCGTGTTGGTATTACTTTTTTAGGAAACAGCTGTTTTGTTTTACAAACTGACGAAAAATTTTCTATCGTTTTAGCGTCGGTGTCCCCCTTTCCACCCTGTATACTAACAAATTACGAATGTAAATTGAGTAGGTTAGGTATGCTGAAATAAATGATCAATAATGACTACCTAATCCCATCACGAGTTTCGCCAACCGTATTTGATTTAACACTGTAAAATACTTGGATATTACTAAAAGAAAACATTAAGGCGAGGTTAACCCGAGCGCCGTATGCATTAATCGCATACCCCAGCCCCCGGACGGAGAGGCGATACGTAACAAATTACGCGACGCGGGAATCGCGCGGGCTACGCGGACTGTTCAATGAGTTCATGACCTCGAGTAGCGCGTTACAAAGTAGAGCAATGCAGTAAATCAACTTGAATTGATAAGTATACGTTTGTTTTGTTAGAAAGTGTGTTGTTTTATTTTTCTAGAAAGTACCTTTTGGTTACAGATAGATTAGGTACCTACGTATTGTATAAACTTGAAAATAATGACTAATAACTAAAAATAAGTAGGTATAAGTACCTACTTATTTATTTTTGTGAGTAACGTAAATTTAAAATCTGACTGACACTAAGATTATGAATACGGGTTCAAAACAACACGCCGCGCGCCATTCGGTTTTTCATAAGGGTGCGAAATCTTCGTGTCCTGGTATAAAACATCAAGCAGTAGGTAGGCACACTAACTTTAGTCAGGAGAATATTGTGTTACAATTCTTTAATTAATTATAGAAATAATATCAATATTGTAATTCAAGAAGCGTTAGAGGTAGGTATAAGTCCCGTCACGTAAAAAGAACGCAGAGCGACAGTGGAGGGGATATGTTTGCGCACGTTATACAGCCGCGTCCTTAAGTACTAACTACTGTTTTATATTATAAGTATAACTGTTTCATTGTAGAATAGTAATAGGTACTTTACTAGCTACTTAGTACTTTAGAAGAGGCTGGAATAAAAAAAAATTAGAAAGATTATTTGAGCGGTCAGCCTTCTTTTTAACCGACTTCCGAAAGGAGGAGGTTATCAAATCGTCTGAATGTTTTTCTTTTACGTGACGGGACCTATACCTATGAATGGTTATTTTGAGTCAAATATAATATGAAGTGCGGGTTGTTAATAAATAAATAAAACGTTTTTTGTTTGTTTTTAAATCAAATGAATTTGCTAATAAAAGTAAACACTTTTCAAAATCAATCACAACATTTATTTCAAGTAGGCCTGTTTCAGGCACTTTTAAATTGTCAACCTTGATAACATCATTCCTGTTGAGATTCCTGTGTGAACGTATAATATGCTGCTGAACTTAGCCGCCCCGCAAGAGTTGTTAACCGAACCGAAACCGTTTTATCTACGAATTCTAGTTTTTCTAGTTACTAGTTTTTTTCTATTAAGCATTTATAAATAGAACTAGGACAAAATATAATAGCGGCATCAAATTTTGGCACAATTTGTAAAAGAAAACTGTCCAGAAGTCTGAATATAACGTCTGTAGGAAAGTAATTGTGATCGAATCAGAGAAGTGTGACAATGTAGAAAATGTCAATATAAATGTTGCTGCAACCACCGGCATTATAGCTGCTGGTGTTGGATTTGCGCAATTTGAGGAGATACTTTCTGCTTTGGATGAGCCGGTGTTTTCAAAAAAATTTATACACATCTACAAGATTTTGTATATGAAAATTGGGAGAAAACTGCAGCAGAATCCATGGAAAGGGCTGCCAAACGTGAGAAGCAGCCATTGCTGACGGTCGGATGAAAAATGGATTGGCTCTCATAGACGTGTATGTTGATGGAGCTTGGGGATTAAGATCTTATGGTAATAATTATAGATCATTTTCAGGGACAGCAGCAATCATAGGAAAACAATTCGGAGAAGTGCTTTATATGGGAGTGAAAAACAAATACTGTCTGGTTTGTGCTAGAGCTCAAAAACAAGGACTCGCGCCTAAAGATCACGCATGTTATAAAAATTATAACGGATCCTCTAGTGCCATGGAAGCTGACATAATTACTGAAGGCTTTAAATCATCAGTTGAAATGTATGGTTTAATATATGCAAGAATGATTGGAGATGGAGCCTCAGCTACTTATAATAAAGTGTTGGAAGCAAAATCCTATGACCACCTAAACTATACCGTAGAAAAATTGAATGCAGAAATCATATCCTACGAAACTTCTGTAATAAATTGCGAGCTATTGTAAAAGAGACAAAATATCCAGTAAAAGATAGAAAAACACTTACAAATGTGAAAGTAATGAGCATGCGAAAAGTTATTGTAAAATCAATAAAATTTCACAAAAATGCAGGAAATTCAAAAAACGTTGCTATACATTTGCTGCATAAAGATATCACTAATTCGGCGGCGCATGCTTACGGTGATCATCGACTTTGTTATGATTATAACTGCTCAAAAGAAAAAAATCTTAATAACAGTACATCGAGAGAAATTCAAAACTCCACTTTCTTCTTTCGGATCAATGCTATCATCGCTACTGTAGCGGGTAAAGCATGAAGTCTCATTGAAGATGTAGACACAAATGTAGTAGAACGGTTTAATAGCGTTATAAAATACTTGGAAGCAGTCCTAGAGGAAAGGTGAAAGAAATTGAGAAGAAGAGGTCACTAAAAAGAAAATTGAACAGAAGTACCTTCAAATCTTCTTTTTTTTTTGTGGGATGATCTCCATCCCACAAAAAAAATAACAAGATTTGAAGGTACTTCTACACAGCACAACTATGGGCCTACAAGTTCAGCTCCCGATATGAGTCCAGATCAATTAGAAAAAGCCAAGGAAGATTTCCTCAACAATTTAAATGTCTTGACAAATGATAGGCAAAATATTGGAAGAAGCATTGTCCTACAAAGGGATTGCAGTGATTGGATAGAATTGAGAAAAAATATAATAACAGCATCAAATTTTGGCACAATTTGTAATACAAAACCGTACAGAAATACTGCACCAACAGTAAAAAATTAAGATATAAAAAAATATATCTCACATTTTGTCAGTGGCTCATGGCGTGGAAAATGAAAAACAGGCGCTACAGCAACTGAACCGACAAGAAAATATGGTGATCGAGCCCTGTGGCCTTTTTATTGACGAAAAATACCCATTTATTGGTGCTACACCCGACGGTATACTTGGAAAGGACACAATAGTTGAAATTAAATGTCCAATAACGGCATTTAAAAGGAATAGATGCTGCTATTAAGGAAAATAAAATCCAAATATTTAAAGACGACAAAAAAATGAATACCCGAATCATAAACAAAAAAAGTAATTGGTATTACCAAGTGCAGGGTCAACTCCATGCAGCAGGAAGAAACCAATTGGTTAACGTCTGTATAGCCAAACTAGCCAAATAGTTTAATTTATTTATTTAAAAGCTTTTCATAATTTGATACAGTGTTTTTAGTAAGGGGGTTGATTCTGCGCAAAAACGAGCTTGAACCTAAACGTTAACGAAAATTAAAAATAATATTTGTACGAAATGGGCATACTGTCACATTTCTACACTGTGGCCGCAGAATAAATAATAGTATAAGTACAGAAGATTCACTCCGCAAAATCATAAATAGCGACTTTTGTCGTGACACAATAAAGTGCAATTCAGACCGCACAGCGCTAGTTACCTATAGTTATATTCACCTACAAGCTGCCTCTCTTTCTATCGCGTAACTCTTATCTTATGTACAATATTACCGTGTATGTACCTTCTGACTACGTTGCCTATTAGGTACTGTACTTTAAATGTTGTGGACAATTGACGTTTCAAATAAACCTAGGCTCGGTGCTTACTTTAGTATGTAGTATGTAGATCAGAGAACTGATTTATTTTACAATGTCTTTACGGGTTAGGTACTTGAACCTAAGAAGATGAGCATACGGCATACGTTATTGTACACCTACATTTTGTATGAAATGAAATATCTCTTTTAGGTGGATAGGTAGGTAGGTAAATGCGTATCAAATCTGGAATGACTTGACAAACAACGCGAGGCTGACCGCGCGGCCCTACTGAATAAGTCCGTCCAGACGGACCCGCAGTAGTACTTGTATCTTCATACCTAAACTGCGGAGTTCGTCTGGCCTGCCATGGCACGAGTGTGCTGCCCGTATTAGATGGTAAAGACGAGACCTACACAATCGTTGCATAAGTACACCATGATAATATTATTTATTGTGGTACCTAATGCGTAATAATGATACTTGTCTTACTTCTAAATGAATGCCTAAATATTATTGCACTGTTGAAAATTCAACTCCCACGTAGAAAATTCTCGCTTTTATTTGGGCATTTATTTAGGAGTAAGATAAATGAAAACGGACATACTTATCAGTAGTAAATAACAAATATTATAAGCTTAGATATACAAATGCTGCTATACATATTGAGATTATATTATGGCTTTATATAATATAATATAATGTAGGTAAATAATAATAATATTATCAAAGCATCCTTATGACATCCGATGACAAGTTTTTATTTTTTCTAGTTTTGCCCATTTTTTCGACAAAATTAATAATTAAGTACCTAAATAAACCAACTATAACTATATGAAAACTAAAAATAAAGGTTATTTTTTACAAAGTATTTTTGGCTCAGCTCGTAACAGAACTTAGCGGGGCGGTGCCGGTGGCGGGATCGCAAAATTGACACACGTCCTTCCTCCAACGCGTTCCGCTCGGGACTAAAGGACGCGTTGCGAGCGAATGAAATGATGAAAACAGTTGGGGTTGGAATTGATGGTATACGTATTTTCATATTTCAAATGATGGTGACCGCTGCATGTCACATTTTTTACAACCTTTATTATGGTATAAGTTTTATTGTTCAACATCTAATATAACTCAAATGAAACAATAAATTAGATCTTAATTTAGACTTGTCTTTGCGATTTAATTGGATGCAGTAAAGTGCAAGTAATCGTGTATCGGACGTCCGTGACATCTAGATCGAAGTGTGAAATATGTAATATGTTTTTTTCAGAATTTAAATCCGTGCTATCTACGAGTAAAACACAATATAAAAGACCGTTTATCAGGGTAACCTCGCCTTAAGAAGATGACCTACTGTGAAGCTCAAACGTTTGGACCACACGTGTAGAATCAAGAGTTACGTAAGACCTAGGTAAGCCAGACAGCACAGTCTGAAACACAAAATTACTTCAAAATACACACAAGAGATACACAGAAAAAACCAGTACAGTAAGTAATCAAAGTGAAACTAACCAACTCCTAAATTATTCCTTGGTTTATTATAGTTTCACGAGCTCTGAATGTGGGAATATTCAGTGCTCGTGAAATCACTAAGTTTAGAATTCCATTGTAAATACACTACAAATCCCGGTAACCTCCCAAGACTTGTTGCTAGTTGCAGTCCAATTTGTTCCAAGCTTAACTGGATTGACACGAACTATGTAGACCTTTGACTGTCTCTGAAATTCGGTGTTTTAGTCTAATCTTTGTAGGTATGGAAACGGCAGAAATGTCTACTTTTGGTTGCTTAATGGAACTAAGACCCTGCGGGGTATTTGCGCCACACACTCTCATTCCCAATGCTAGTATACATGTTAGCTATTCAACAACATTTATTGCGTGTTTCAAATTAATCAGTTGTACCTATATTACGAATTTCTTTAAAATCTTTTGGAATGCGATAGAAAAAGTATTACGCAATGGAGGATGGACCCTGGTCGTGTTATTTGAAGTCTCACTTTACCTATGTAAATGAAAGTAGGTACCGATCAAATCTAAAGATTTGATCCCCAAAAAAGGAAATATCAAAAGATATAAAACGAAGGTAGTTCCATAATTTTCACGCTGACAGAAGGCTATAAATTCATTTTATTATGGATCAGAACTCTCCAGGTGACGATTGCAGTAGTTTATTTAACGGACAACCCATTTACGGGCAACACTGAACACGAACGAACCCATTCCCATTATGATGGTAATATAATGGCAACACAAACTAATAAAGTGTTGGAGGTTAGAACATGTCGTTAATCCTGCGTAAATATCCACTTGATAGCTGAATAACACGCACGCGGAGAATTAACAAGAGGAAATCTTGTAATAACAATATATTCGGGAAAATTATTATTTTGTGTAGTTTTTCTACGACTATGTTTGAGTTGTGTTACAACTCCCGGGATTTAAGTTATTAAAAGCACAAAGTAGACAGGTACCTAATGCAAAACATGTCTCTCGAGTCCTGTTAGGTAGTATTACAGGGCGTTACCATCAAATTGAATTAAGTAGAGATACACTAGGTAGGCAAGTACATAGTTTGTGCGTTTTTTAGTAGAATTAAAAGTAAACAGAAATTGTGTGCCCCTCGGGGGCTATTTTGGCCATAGCGATCAGGGCATTTTTATCATGTAGCCTTAAAATCGGTAGATTATCCAAACCACAGAAAATATATAGCTATATACCTACAGCATCTCAATTACAACAGCACAAACTATAAAGTTGCCGTACCTATATGCTCACTGGCACTGACTTGACTACTTCTCCGAGTAAATCGGTCAGTCTTATAGCAAACCAGGAAAGAAGGTCGGTGTGCAGATTGCTGTTCACTTATTTATGATTTTATTCTTAGTATTTTGTAAGTCAGTGGGTTCTCCGTAGCTCGAGGGTGCCGAGCTTTCTCGCGAAGGTACTGTACGACTTACGGGCGGTCGCTATTCAGTATTTCTTGCCAGGTTGCATTTATCTGCGTATTTTGTGTTCACATCTGCTCAGAAACTAGCAATATTCGTACTTATTTCTTTCTGTAATGTAGTAGGTTTTTTTACAAGAAACAAATGCATAGCTTAAGTTCGTTCAATCCCTGAAATATATAATAGGTTTAAAAATTGTAGAAATGATTGTGAAAACTGCCTTTGTAACCTTTTATGTATAAAAAGTACCTAAGGCAATTTACCTACCTTCGAAAAAAGTAAATATTACTTTTAAAAACATGCTACCTCTAAGCAACTTGCTCAAAACTTGGGCGTTTCAAAAAAGTTCGGCAGTAGGTACTACATCTCAAGTTTATGATACGAAAAATATTATTATATTCGTGGCTTAGTTTTATTACATACAGGAAAAACGGGAAACATCGCTCTGCACCGCTCCGCACCGCACCGCTCCGTTAACGTTTTCATCGTGTATCCCTATTTTAATAATGCCGTGAATCTATTTTTCATATTGACGCGTTGTTTTCAATTTAGTGTCGCTCTTTTGTTCTTTTCAACGTAACTTCGAAGGATATTAAAGTTTGTAGAGGTATAAAAGTGGCATATTAAGTTAGTAGAGAAAACTTACTGAAGGGAAATCGCTTGGGGCAACGTTTTAAGGTTTACCTTTATTACCAGCTGCCTGGCCTTATTCATATTAACTATGTTGGTGTCGGCTTCCGTTGTAACCGGATGCAGCTGAATACCAACATTTTACGTGGAGCTACTGCCTAACTGACCTCAACAACCCAATTATTGAGTAACAGGATACCCCTTTGCAATACTGGTTGTCAGACAACCCGTAAGGCAGTCAAAGGTATAAAGAAGTCGGCCGGCACTAACTACTTGGACCGCCTTCTTTGATCGGTTATAAATTGAATCCGCAGTTTTTTAGAACTGAAACTGAATAAATCATACAAAAAACAAACCCAAATTCCAAGCCGTCGTGACAACCACTTGACTAAATCAGCCACTGAGGGACGAGTTCCTGAAACAATGTAATAATTACATCACGTACAAATTAACGGAGAACTCAATTATAAGGCAATTCGCCAAACTTCAGACGGCCCGACATTTTGTAATAAAATTTTAATCAACCAACACGCCAACGTTGGCGTCAAAGTTGGTCAAAAAGTGAATAACGTAGTTTCATAATTACGGCGATATTACTCTTCGTCCTGTCTGCGATAATCTGTAATGCAAAACGGGAGGCTCCCTCGCATTTTGACATAGAACTTTGTTAATCTCTTTGTGTAAGTGAAATGTAACCCACATTAATGTTCCGGCCATTTTATACACGTTAACGAATTCTAGGAAAATAACCGGAACCCTTTTCATCATTTTACATATTATTTTTGAACAATATCTGTGAAAGGTACGAGTGTGTTCAAACACAGATTGCTCATTAAAAACATAATGATTACAATTATGAGTTCTAAATTAAACCCCTTGACTGCGAAAATGAGAGAGGTTTATCCGTAAAAAAAAACAGTTTCCGTAGAACGCGACTCTATGGATTGACCTTTCCGGAGCAAATAAAGGCGATTTTAAAATACACACCCACTTCCTTTTGATACAAAAAAAAGTATTTTCCTCTGACGGGAAATTTGTTTTTGATAAGTGTATACTGTATTGAAAGGGATGAATGGAACCTCTTATTGGTGTACACAAAAAATATGCAAATACAACCCTATTGAATTTGAAACGAGAAGTTTTGCGATATAGATATTTTGTTGTACCTACACAATAGATTTGTGTCGGCTGTGTTCAATGAGTTTTTGGATGAAATGAATAACATTATGAAAACTTTTTGCCAGTAACATTATTTAATAGTTACTACGATGATGGTAATTCATCCAACCCCAGCATTTTTACTTGATACTGATACTGCTAGCCTGCGTCATCCCACTGCTGGGCAAAGGCCTCTCTCCATGACTTCCAAATTCTTCGATCCAGAGCCAATGTGGACCACTAGTCGTTAGTTTTGTCCAGCTCGTCCCGCCATCTCTTAAATAAAAAAAAAATTACTGACAAAAAGCCGCTAAGCTAAAGTGGAACTGGGCTGGCCATGTCTGCCGCATGCCTGACGAGCTGTGGGCCAAAATAACCACGATGTGGAGCCCTGACACAGCCAGAAGGCGATTTTTAGGTACAAGTTTTAAATTAAAACAAGAAACTCTGAATCCCAAAGCTTTCTCCAAACATTGAAGTAATGTAAACAGCGCTTCAGATTGGGTAGCCAGACAAAGTTACTGTCTACACTACACACTACGTCTACTACGGTACAAAGTTGTGCTAGATATTATGAATCCTTTATGGAACTATCGGGGCGTGAAAATCAGTTTGAGCATTTAATTTGGCGTCTCGTCTGGTTCTCGCGTACTCGACGTACTCTTCATAATTCAATTTGTTGGCTGAATCGATCAACGGCAGGAAATATTCGCTTCCTAGACGTCTGCCTCTTTATAAAACTGGGGATCCAGGGAAGATTTGTTTTTAATTTTATATTGAAGAAAATTCGGGGTGAGTGAAAAGATTTTGCTGCGAGAAGTGGACCGATGTTACGTTTTGGATAGTAACTAACCAGTAAAACGGTTGTTATTGTGTCGCTAGACATACAAACAACGCCTCGTTCGTTACTGATTTTCAGGTACCTCCCCAAAAGTAAGACAGCTTAGATATCGGCTTTGAGGTCAAATGGCTGTCGGTCCTCGTAAAATACAGATATTCTACCTTATCTGGTTATACTGAAAGGCGAACCCCAATAAACTAAGTTGGGAAAAGGACTAGTCGGATAGCTCCCTCTCATTACATAGAGCTAGGAGCCTGAATCGACTAAATCCCAGATATGCATCTGTGAACGTATAACGTTAATGACAGTAATTATATTATCTATTTACCTACTTATTAGTTAAATACAGAGCTTCGTTTAGCTGGAACCTGCTTGAAAGGTCCAAACGCACTTGCGGTGTGTTGCACGACGCGACACCGTGCTGCAAGTAACTCTATAGACCGACCGCTTTAATGAGTCCTCCGCCTTGCCCCCATCAAAGGCACATTAAGCGTCCACAGAGTCCTAACAACATCCCACAGGTTATTTGCTTTAAAATAACCATAATCCACGTAGGTATTACGATATTAATTGAACCGATACGTGATCAAGCTTCAGAATATTCCATTTAAATTTATACCTTTGCGAGGACTCATTAAAGCGGTCGGTCTACATTCGCAATGCCTGTAACTCTGCCTGCTGCGTCTTGATGGAGCAGGTCAAAGTATACAAAGGCTATTTTGCCTCGCCTAGCCGTAAAGCGTCACGCAAGGCAGCTCAAGTGTGTTTGGACCTATAGCTTCTTAGTTTATCTCAGGTTGGTTACGATCCCAAGACATCACGCTTGTAATACCTGAAGGATTGCAAAGAGGTGAACCTATAGAATACTAAAATTTCTCGTTCAAGCCCCGTGTATCAAGGACGGGCGAGATTGGGCAAGGGCTGATTGTCAAATCCTGTGTCTGGGATTACAAAATTCCTGAAAAAACCCAATAACTCTTTGCCCAACCTGGGTATCGAAATCAGAACTCCAGGCCCAGCAGAAGTGCTTGCCACCAATAGGCCGACAAGGCTAATTTATATACTGACTAACTCACAGCCCCTATGCTTCTGTTCCGTGTATTGGTCAACCATTAATCGGAAGAGCGTGCAGTGGAGAAAAGAGCATTTGTAATGAATCCGTTCCCATGTACAATCTACATAGATACTAATCTTGCTAATTAGTGGTTGAACGGCGATATAAAACGAGTTCAATCCTTCGGTAGCGCTTTTACACTAGCGGTACTAACTACATTTGCTACAAAACGCCTTCATGAAGTCTTTTTTCCAGCAAATTTGTTTAATTTGGAGAGCAATGTTTAGGTATGTTTTTAATTATTACAATTTAGAAATTATTTTATTATAACTGCAATGGATTGAATTTTGAACAATTTAGGTACAACTTAAAATAGCACCACTATTTGCAAAAAAAATTTTGTTTGCAAGAAATTTGACGCTACAGTTGTTTAGCTGCATAGTTACATACAAACTGTTTCTTTTTTGTAGGATAATTCATTCAATTTTAATCATCGTTTTTTTCTTTCATGTTTTCTAGACTTTCACTCGCTTTGCATGCATACCTAAGCCTGATAAATAAGTCGCGATATCGCCAATAGTGATATTACGGGAGGTACCGTTAATCTGACGAAGCACAGCAGGGGTCTGCAGGTCAACTGCTCCGGTCAGTCAGCAGTCGCACCCTTGGTGGAACCCATGGGTGCGGCAGCTGACTTTCACTTGAATGATCTGTGCATATTAAGGAACTACTAGAAATTAATTTCATTCGGTATAAAATTGCTCTCAAAAATTGCACGTTGCCTCCCGTAATATAATGCCATTGTAGATTAGAAGACGAAGACTACTGCTCGAATTTAATAACAGTAAGTTACATCTAAGCGAACCTTATTATTGCGCTGTTGGATTTTCAACTCCAACCGCCAACTGCAGCCGATCATTGAGTGCGTTTTTCGTATTAGCGCCTAGCATTAGTTAAAAAACGGCATTCTTACATGAATGTACGAACCCAACATAAAATTTTAATTACAGAAAGTGGTTGATAAAAAGAGAAAATGACAAGATCAAGCGTGCGATCTGGAGACATCGGAGGGAGCTCCAACGAGGATCAGATTTGGAGGCCTACGTCGCCTGGCTTAAGTATACGGACCTGTTGGTTTGGGCAGGACTGGGACAACCTACGGCTATGCGTAAGACCAGGAGTATGCGGATGCTTGGTAAGATATTTTCGTACATTTCTTTTGTAGGATAATGATTTTACATTTTAGCTCTATGTGTCGAATGAGCAGATAATATTTGTGCATAAGCAAAATGGCTTGGATTGCCAAGTTAACCGACGTCGGTGAGAAGACCGCGGCCATTGGTCACAGATATTTTCCGTTTCATATTTCTACTAGCAACGACAAAGTGGCTGTATTAATGCATTAATCAATTCAAAGATATTTTTTTACAATTTTTCCTAAAATGGCTCAAATATCGCGATATGGCCAAACGTAACAGTTATGAATATTAGAGTACAGATTATATGCAACTTAAAATCGTCAAAATATGCAAAAATCCACTTAAAAGAAACATGCCTAAAAAATTCTAGATTTTGTCTAAAATACGCACTATCTTCAAAAAACAGACATAACTTGCAGATGCATATACAAATACGCATTTGCATATAATCCGGTCTCTAGTAATAAACATGGAAACAACATGGTACGCTTAAGCAGAAGAAGATCACTGCATGTTTTCACAAACAGATAACTACTTGGACTGGATCCACACTGCGGAGCTATATGATTGAACAGCAAGAACTTCATTCACCTGTACATGAGGCGAGCAATTAATTATGAAGTTGGTGAGATATTATTTGTATTCTGTATGTTGCTTTTGCAATGTGGCGTGCGTGTATGACTAGATGTATGAACGTGGCCGAGGCAAAAGGAGTATGTAAGGATCGTAGCAGATGGCGTTCTATAATTCTGCCTGCCCAATAGAAAAAAGGCATGAGTTTATGTATATGTTATGGATAAAAGCTGAAATAAGGTTACTCCTAGTTCTAGCCGGCTATAGCACTAAATGGATTAGGTTAGGTTAGGTTAGAACTGTGACGGAACGCGCGCGAGCCGAGCGCGCGTGCCGCGGCAGCGGTCGGCGAGCACTACATCCAAATTGGTTGCATTATAACAAACTGTTACCGGCCGCATCTAAATATAGCCGGCTAGAACTAGGTGTAACCTTACTTCTGTCTGCCTATCTGTCTGCCTGTTATCTTTTCACGCATTAACGGCTGTACAGATTTCGATGACGTCCAGGATCCAATCATGACCTGGAGAAAATATCTATTTTTTTCCCCTGTAGTACGTCCTGGATAATTTTCGACCCACTCGAGGGCGAAACCGCGAGTAAAAGCTTGTCCAATTAAAAAACCTCACTGAGCTTGCAAAAAGCTGCATTAACACACACTAGAATATACCAAATAAAAAACTTTCAAGGATAAATTCGCTGCATAGTCGTTATTTATTTTTGTGTGCAAAGTTCTAGTAATAAGCGTACTAGGTCGCCATTTAATTAAAATGAAATAAAACTGCTTCTTGGAAGTTAAAGAACAGCGTAATTATATTAT
This sequence comes from Noctua pronuba, assembly GCA_905220335.1. Lineage (NCBI taxonomy): Eukaryota > Metazoa > Arthropoda > Insecta > Lepidoptera > Noctuidae > Noctua > Noctua pronuba. The sequence goes on from LR999908.1 coordinate 12,891,373, forward strand.
TGTGTTCTAAAACGTTGCGCGAAGAAGCACACGAAGTGGAAGGAATGAGGGAAGGCCTTTGCTCAGGAGTGGGACAAAAAGAAAACAAAAAAAAAGTAGCGCTACAACAGGTTTTTCTTCTATAGGTATTATGAAAAAAAACCTAATTCTGCAAAACATCCTGGTTACACTGAAATGTTTACTCCTTGCGAAAATTGACCCGGCTGCCTTAGTGCACGATCGACCTGTTTATTCAATATAACCTATACTAGTCATATTTATATTTTCTTATTTCCTGTTTAGAAACCACTTTCAAGATGCACCACTTTAATAAATTTCCCGCCAAGTCTTTGATCAAATCGTTTTGATCATTACACTCTAGGTATCCTTTAGCTGGTGTGTCTATATTGATCAAAGTCGAACTCATGTTACTCCATTTACACCTCTGACTTATGATAGAATCACACGATGACAGCAGCACTCACGGATTGTTCAGTTTTTACTGGATGTTGTTATAGAATAGCGCCGTCTGTCTGTCTCTCATAGCATTCGTCCATACAAATATTATAAATGCGAAAGTAACTCTGTTTGTCTGTCCGTTCAGCCGTTAAAAGGTGAAAAGGTTTTCACGTTTTAACAGCTGAACGTACGTGGAGTGCCTTGTTTCTGAAGGGTAGCCGGTAGGAATCGGCTTTTTAAGTGCCTTCGGGCCTGGTAGACGGGTCCATGATCTGATTCCTGGGCCCACGCAGGTATAAGTTAGTCATAGTCATAGTCATATTCATTTATTCATTAACAAATAATTTCTATCTGAATTTAAACACAAAAATTTGTCATACAGTACACTAAAATAAATTACATTTGAATTTCAAAAATAACATTAACAATGTCAAAATAATAAATTTACATTTCATCAATACAATACAATTTGGCCAACACCTTAAAATTTAAAATAATAACAATAAAATAATAAACCAAAGATAAATTTGCATAAATTGATAGAATTAATTAAAATAACAATATTAAATAAATATCAATAAATCAGAATGAGCAAAATACAATAAAATTTAACATGATTTTCTCAATAAAATTACAATTTAATAAAATTACAGTTCTTCTACCGCATAAAGACAGTTTACAATAAGTTATACACCTTAACGAAACAAGAAACATGTATAAATAACCTTTACACCGGTGTGAACGTTCCGGGAAATGCCACAAATAAACACATACCTACTAGCATATAAACGATATATCAATGTAGGTGAGGTTAATTTGATTGGCATCCATTCTAATTCGCGAATAGGGATAATTGGAATATCTGTCACTAAGTGTATGTGTACGCATGAAGACTTTTCTCTTTTTTGTATAACTTGATTGAAGTTATACAAAACCAGTTTATGCGAATCTCTCATTGTACGGGAAATCTATACAAAGCAAGGCCATGTAATACTGGAAATGTATAGCTTGATGTGCCGCCTTGTGCAATTTTAGGTTATAAAAGAAAATTAGAAGAAAAAGTTTGGTCTTTGAAAGAAATCTTGTAGGTAAATAAACTGTTATGGAAAATGTTTCAAAGAAAATCCAAACTAATGTTATATTTATAAACAAGAAAGTTACTTTGCCTGTATGTTATCTTTTCACGGCTAAACATCTGAACGTATTTCGATGTTTGCCACTTAGACCGCGACCTGAGTAGTACGTTCTCGTGGTATGATTTTGTGAGAACCCTGTTTATTAAGTATCTAACTACACGTTGCTCTTTTTTTAGTATTCCGTACCTCAGTCGGCAAAAACGGAACCCTTATAGGATCACTTTGTTGTCCGTCTGTCCGTCTGTTTGTCCGTCTGTCAAGACTCTTTTTCTCAGGAACGCGTGGAGGTATCAAGCTGAAATTAATATAAAATACGCAGTGAAAAAATCAAACTTGTAAGTCAAGGCGATCAAAAGATTTGACCGTTTATGTCGCATATTTTGCGATTTCACAAGGGAATCAAAACCTATAGGGTACTTCCCGTTGACCTAGAATCATGAAATTTGGCAAGAAGCAATGTCTTACATGTAAAGGAAAAAAATCTGAAAACCGTAAATGTGTAGTTTAATATCAAAATACCTACAAATTTATACGGAACCAACGGTGCGCGAGTCTGTTTTTTTCAGACCCAAGGCTCTCTTTTTCACATCACTCGTAATCGAGAGTGTGGTAACACATATTTTCCAAAAACCTACATAGGAAGTAGAAGTTAATTTTAATTGTTTAGCAAAGTCAAACAAAAGCCATCCTAATATTTCGACGCAAACCAATTTAATTGGAAACGAGAGCGGAAATTGGCTTAATGGAAAATTAAATGACTAACCGAAATGCCGGAATAGAGCTTCCTTCTTAAAATAAAAGCAAAGGATTGTGTTAAACAGGACATCCGATTTGATTACTAGACAAAATGGTTAACAAACATTGAATTCTATCACTACACTCTTTATCACGCTATAGACTGATGCAGATTGAGGAGCTCGTGGCTAAATAATAACAGCTGCTCGGGTCGATCTTTAGGTTAAGCCGTGCTTGCCTAGGTTGGTCTGTGGATGGGTGACCACCCATTGCATACCAAGTTTCATCCGTGCCTCGGAAAGCACGTTAAGCCGTTGGTCCCTGGTGTCATTTGTAGATCTTTGACAGTCGTTAGGTAATCCGTGGCCCAAAAAGACTGACAATCAGCCTTACCAAGGGGTATTGTATTACCCAGTACTAACTAGGTTGTGGAGGTCAGATATGCAGTCGCTCCATGTAAAATACTTGCATTCAGCTGCATCCGGTTAGACTGGAAGCCGACCCCAATATAGTTGGGAAAAGGCTAGGCTGATGATGAGACTGACACAGATTCAGGCAAGAGGCAGCGCGTAGCATAAATTCTTCTATATCACTTTGGTACATTTTTATGAACCATCGCAAATGTACTGTACACTACATTATGACGGTCCGCGCGATTTTAGTACTGAAGTGCGACGTGCTGCGGCCCGATACGCGGCTGTAATCTGCGCTTAGCGTTAGCCGGCTCCTGACTTGTGTGGACAGAAAATTTAGTTTCAGCAAATCTTGAGTTTAATGACAACATAACATAACATCACGCCTGTAATCCCTGAAGGTTAAGGCAGAGGTGTCCCTGAAAGTACACCCCCATTTTGTTAATATGACAAGTTTGGCGTCCATCGAAAACAATTTTCTAAAATTTTATACTGTCACTTCTGTCACAATCTTCTGTGATTGTCTATTATTTTTAGCTACTGATATTTCAACGCTGTTGCAAGCGCCATGATCGAGGGTTGAAATAATGAACAATCACGGAAGATATCCCGTAAGTGACAGTATAAGTTTAGTTGTAAACCGTGAAAGCTTAAAACAGAATTTTCTATAATGATACTTTACGCGAGACATCAAAGAAACAATCCATCTGTACCTATTTTTCACGACATAAAATAATCTTCACCAATTATCTTACTTCTGAAATACTTAATCATTTCATCTACACAGACAAGTTTCCGTGAATTTCCTCCGTGTCACGGGGATGATCCAATTAAGGTGTCACCCTGTATAACGTGGCCTGTCCCGGCTAGTTCAAATGAGTTAGATTAAAACACGCTCGGCAAGTTGCGGCAACTTGTGTGACTGTCATACTCGTATGAAAGGAACTGTTCAATTCTGCACTGTGTACTGGGAATTTATACAGTTGGTGGGTTCTGAAACCCCGGTAGTATGGAGCCGAGTGTAAAGGTCGTTTCTGAGTACTTTTGCGTGTTACTTACAGAAACTCCGTATAAATGTATAATGTAGGTTATAGAAAAGTTAGGTTCTTTTTCAGTTTTTTGATGAGGACTGAAAGAAAGAAAGACTGTGTGATATACCATTGCTATTTAAATCTCAAAATTTCATTTTCATCAACATACAATCTGACACCAACCTGAAACGTAAAAAAAAAGAATTTCGCTGGCTTCCCTCGCGATTTCACCTTAATATTGTTTTGCTTAATCTATATGTTGTTTATGTATATTAGCTGATTAATTCGCCATTGTTAGCTTAGTTTTAAATAGATACCTCTGTAAGCATACTAGATCCATCTGTAATAATTCTGCAGAACACATGACATGTGTATTGTGTATGTAAAATATAAAAACACAGAATAACACGTTAATTAATATTGATTTCATACAATAGAGGAGAGTGGGCACGGCTGGCTCTGGATGAGTCACTTTACAACTTGCACAGTTAAACACACCGGGTGCCGCGTGTGAACTTAACTAGCCATAGTTTTAACGTTTTACGTTTTGCACAGTGGCGTGAAGGGCAGAATTCTTAGAAAAAGTTTTGGAACTCAATATTCTAGTCTAGTTGACAAAAAAGTTTTTCAATATTTGAATATTCTTGTTGAACTTTTCTAATTATTGACGTTGTTGAGACCTGAATTCTGTGAGAGCTTTTGGTATTTTGCAAATTTTTACGCGCATCCTTCTCTAACTATTTTTTCTTATCGATGTGACCATTGTACTGCTAAGTCATAGGTGTCAAGTTCGATCCCTAGACAAGCACCTCTGATTTTTTAGGATTCATATGCGTATTGTATAATTATCACTTGCTTTCGGTGAAAGAAAACATCGTGAGGAAACCAGCTTGCTTGAGAGATATTTCTCGACGGCATGTAAAGCTAAGTCAGAGGCCCATGGGGCGCACTAACCACCAGTGGCGAAGATTCCATATAACTCGATTCCTACCGGATTCCCTTTGAAAAATGGCACAGTCAGTATTCTATAGACAAATACATTAAATATACGTACTCCGGTTTACCTCTTACAAAAATTGATCCTTCGCGACTGCTAACCACACGATAAAGAAAGAAGTAATCTAACATGTAGATTTATATAAGTACATGTTAGTCCACATTTCGTTCATAGTAACAATATGTTTTCTTAATTTTGTTTATTCCGATAATATTCGTGGCGTGAAAATGCGACTTCATTACTTTATTTTCTCTAACCTAACGTTACAACTCCAGTAACTATGAATATATGTAGTTATTTTTTATTGAAATGCTCTCGGGAAAATTTTCCATTATCTTGGACATTGCCGTACGTACGAGTAAATTGGTTCACTAAATTATTAAATATGAAACGTAGAAGGTTCTTACTTTAGGAAAAAATTGGTTCGGCAAGTTTAAAATGGACAAAGAAAATAGTTTTTCAATCAATCACCGTAGCCAGTTGAAACCTTATTGGAAAATGTAACACGGTTTTACAAATACACATATTTTATTTATTGAACAAAAATAGGTTAGGTTCAGATATTGTAATTATTAATGAACGCTATGTCTAGCCGTCATCGGCGTACAAATATTATTTTACAAACATGATTAAATAATTCTAATTCTAATTGTCAACACAATAAAAAAAACATTCCAATAAAATATTAAAAGGATGGTATTTAAAAGTACTTCAATTTATTCCCATTTCATTTACCTAATTTTGCCTGTGTTCCACCAAATATACTGAATGTGCACCAAAATATGTTAATTAAAATATGTCATAACGAGCATCTATTTAACAACTGTTGCAAATTTGTAAAAATAGTAATACACCTAATTTTAAAAACAAGCATTTATTTATAAAATTATTTTTGGGACTTAAAAAATTTGGTCAGTGGATACGAAACGGGGCACTGTGAAGAAGTCGACGTAGCCCCGCTACGCGGGGCTCCTATTTCTGCCTGCAGGGTTTAAAGTAACCTAACGTAACCTAACGTCGGGGTGCCCCAAGGGGGGGGGGGAGGGAGGACGTTTCCCCAATGCCCCGTTACGTACAGTCCAACCAACAACCAGTACATAAAAGTTGTACAAAACCGTTTTAAATGGGTATACGGTACTAGGATGCATACTAAAAAATTTGTGTAACATTCAGGAATATTTGGTGCACGATCAGTATTTTTCGGGGAAGAATAAAATAGTTATTGTTACAATAGAATATTTGCAGCGCACTACAATAAAAAAGTGTTATATATCTTGGTGTTAATTTGGAATTTGTTTGATGTAACATATTTTGTTGGCCGAGTAGTTTAATTATATTAAAACAATTAAACGGGTTTAAGATCAATATTTTAGAAATGCATACATAGATGTACCTTAAGATTTTTGGTGAACACAAAAATCGGAACGCGCACGAGCAAACACCGACACCTCACTATCGCGCTTGTGTAAATAGGACTATCTCCCTCGCACCAAGAACATCTGTGGATCGCTCGGCAGAAATGGCTTCGGTGCCGCAAATGTCATCGGCGCTCGAGCAAGCGAACAAAACTTTGTCCCCATGCTCGGGTACTATGTCATGTAAACAAGCGCCCGCGCCGTGTACAACACAAGTAACGATAGCGGAATTAGTTAAGGCGCCCGGTGAATGGAAACAAAGCAAACCAACGGATGAATGGACTGTGATACAACGTGGACGACATAAGAATCGGTTCATTGGAAAAATGGGAAAGGCAATAACCGATGTTGAAACAAACTTTAAAGCGGCGGAAACGAAGATTCCTTTGTTTATATCTAATGTAAACAAATGTACAGTAGAGGCTGACATATGTGAATATATATTTAATAAGACACAGGAAAAAGTATCCCTTGAAAAAGTTACCATGAAGAAAGAAAGGCCGTATAACTCTTTTAAAATATTCGTTTCGATTAATAAAATAGATACCTTTTTAAATGACAACTTGTGGCCGGACGGGATAACATTTAGAAGATTCATACGGTTTAGACCACGGAATTCCGATAAAGATGACATACAATTAAATGAATAATAGTACGTTAATAAGTTATAACTGCAAAAATATTAAAAGAAGCATGGAATGTGTGAGAACTTTATGTAAATCGGCAGATGTGATAGCCCTCCAAGAAACCTGGCTGCTACCGTACGATTTACAAGTATTGGGTGATATTGACAACAACTTTGGATACACGGGGAAGTCGGCAGTGGACTTAACCGCTGGAGTGCTACGAGGCAGACCTCACGGGGGTGTCGCAATATTGTGGCGGAAAAGTGCCTTTCGCAATGTTACGGTGGTGAAGTGCATAAGCGAGCGTATAGTGGCGATTAAAGTAAGGACAGGAGCGGGGCGTGAAATGTTAGTTATGTGCGTGTATATGCCGACTGACCAAACTGTGAACTTGCCGGAATTTACTCAGTGTTTGGGTGAGTTGAATGCAATTATACAAGACAATAGTATCGAAGTAGTTTTTATGTTGGGGGACTTTAATGCACATCCAAATGCTCCGTTTTGTAGTGAACTTCTTGATTTTTGTAAGGAAAATGATTGGATATGTGCTGATCTAGTCAAATTAGGTATGTCATCTGAAACTTATACTTTTCAAAGTGAAGTGTATGGGTGTAAGCGATGGCTGGACCACTGCGTGGTAACCAAGTCAGCATGGCAATCTGTAGTGGATATTATGATTCACAATGATGTATATTGGTCAGATCATTTCCCCTTACAGGTGACTTGTAATTTGGAAGTAATTAAAGCTAAAGTAGAAGTGCACAGCTATTTGCGTAATAATGTTGTATGGGGAGTTAGAGAATTAGAAGAAATACAGAAATATCATGAAATTTGTAATAATAACTTCAAAGAAATTATGTTTCCTGATGATCTCCATGAATGTGCTGATATTATGTGTAAAAGCATGCAACACAGATCTATAATTGACAACTTATATAACAATATTGTTAGTATATTAAGTCAGGCTGCAGCAAACAGTCGCAGTGTTTTACCTAGGAAGCCGACTAACGTTAAATGTGTACATGGCTGGAACAAGCATGTCAGAGATGCTCACAGGCAGGCTAGGCTGGACTATCAACTGTATGTCTTAGGTGGTAAACCAGTTAGTGGATCTTTGTATGATAAAATGAGTGAAAGTCGACGAGTTTTCAAGTCACGCTTAAAGTACTGTCAGAATAACCAGGAACAGATAAGAATGGATATACTGGCCTCACAACATTCAGCTAAGAAATTTAATAAGTTCTGGAAGGGCACTAAACGTTTAAATGGTAAGACTAGTCTGCCTGTGTGCGTTGATGGCATCAGTGATGCAAAAACGATTGCAAATTCATTTAAGGATCATTTTCAGGTGAGTTCTTCCTTGCTGTCGGTGTTTGATACTGAACATGGCCCAGTGGAAAAACCTATTGGATTCTCAAGTAAAGATGTGGCTGATGTTGTTAAAAATATGAAAAGGGGGAAGTCGCCGGGGCATGAGGGACTCAGTGTCGAACACCTGCAGCATGGGGGAGTACACCTTTATAGAGTGTTAGGCATGTTTTACACTTTTTGTATACGGCACTCATATCTGCCGTCTGATCTAATGAAAACAGTGGTTGTGCCAATAGTAAAAAATGTCACTGCTGATGTATCTGATAAAGGTAACTATAGGCCAATTTCTTTAGCCACTATAATCGCAAAGGTGTTTGATGGGTTATTGGATAGAAAACTGGATTGTTTTGTGACATTACAGGATACACAGTTCGGTTTCAGAGAGGGGTTGTCAACCGAAAGTGCAATATTATCTCTGAAATACACGGTTGACTACTATGTCAAAAGACAAACTCCAGTATATGCATGCTTTTTGGACTTGTCCAAAGCTTTTGACTTGGTGTCATATCATAAGCTTTGGACAAAACTAAGAGCTGCAGGTGTCCCAACCGATCTTGTGAATATCCTCGCTTACTGGTACAGTGAGCAGCTTAATATTGTAAAATGGGGAAATGTGTACTCAGATGAATATTCTCTAGAGTGTGGCGTCAGGCAGGGCGGACTGACGTCGCCACGACTCTTTAACATTTATGTCAACCATCTGATTGAGGAGCTCAGCAGCATGCATGTTGGTTGCCATATTGATGACATATGTGTTAATAATTTGAGCTACGCTGATGATATGGTGCTCCTGAGCCCCTCAATTGGTGGTCTCAGACAGCTGATAAGGGTTTGTGAGGTCTATGCCGTGGAGCATGGCTTGAGGTACAACGTCAGTAAAAGTGAGTTCATGTTATTTAAATGTAATAAGAAAAACGATATCCATATACCACCTATATTACTTGATGGTGTACCTTTAAGTCGTGTTGCACAGTTTAAATATCTTGGGCACATTGTAACTGAACATTTGAGTGATGAATTTGACATTGAGAGGGAGCGCAGGGCATTGTCGGTTCGTGGTAATATGTTGGCACACAGGTTCGCTCGTTGTACGGCTCCAGTTAAAGTAACGATGTTTAAGGCATTCTGCCAGACGTTTTACACGAGCGGCCTGTGGGCAAACTTTACACAGAAGACCTACAATGCCTTGCGCGTCCAGTATAATAATGTGTTCAGGGCTCTGTTTCGGCTCCCGCGATACTGCAGTGCATCCGGCATGTTTACGGACGCCAGCGTAGATGACTTCTACGCAATTATGCGTAAAAAAGTTGCGTCGGTGGTGCGACGAGTGCGTGGGAGCCCAAATAGCGTCCTGAGAATGATCGGTGAGAGATCCGATACTGTTCTGCTCAGTAGGTTCACCGAACTTCATGTGTTGCGAAACCGATGAGCCTACTGTGCAGGGGTAGACGGTGTGCCTTTTTGTTTACTTTTAAAATGTACTAACATTAGTTATAAGCAAAAATTTTATCACTAACAACCTTTGCCTTGTCTATGGACTCTTTTGTCTGAATTAAATAATTTTTATTTTTATTTATTTTATTTATTTAAAAATATTATCCATATTAAAATAATAAATTCTAGTAAAATAATTAAAAAGGTAGTCATAATGTGTCAGTTAGGTATTCGTTCACCGTATATTATGTTTTTTCATGTAATATTTTCAGGAAAGCCTTTTTAAAATCGTGTATGTTTTGAATTTCTGTAATTCGACTAAGGATCTTATTAAAGATCCTAAGTGCCATTCCTAAAAAACTTTTTTTTAAAAGATCAGTGCTAGTTTTAGGGTATATGTTTAAAAATAACCTGGGAATAAAGAAATGTTCCCACTTGCAGCGTTGCCGTTCAAGTATTATTGTATAGATATAATTTGTTTTACTATAACAGCCGCTCGGGTCGATCTTAAGAATAAGTTGCGCTTGCCTAGGTTGGTCCATGGATGGGTGACCGCCCATTACACACCGAGTTTCCTCCGTGACAGTCTGACAGTGATCTTTGACAGTCGATACATGTAACAGTGGCCCAAAAGTCTGACAACCAGTCTTAACAAAGGGTATCGTATTACCGAGTACTAACTGGGTTGTGGAGGTCAGATAGGCAGTCATTCCATGTAAAATACTGGTATTCAGCGGCATCCGGTGAGACTGGAAGCCGACCCCAATATAGTTGGGAAAAGGATTGGCAGATGATACTCCATAGCACTATACCCAGTCATAACAGCTGCCGAAAAAGCCTGCAGCCTTGGCAGACTCACCCTACAATACAAAAACTAAAAAATATAACACCGTGTGTATAAACCGGAACTACCTGCAATGCAATAAAAATATAAACATTCGGAAACAAAAACAAACGTAATGAAAACTAAATAAAGCCGCGACACAAACAGATTATGCAGAAAAGTTATTTAACCTGTATAAATACGTCGTTTGTGACATCACCGCACCCACTGGGAAACTACAGGGGACAATATTATTTTCAACTAGTTGTTGCCCGTGACTTTGTTCGCGTGAATTATTATAAAAAATATTACTTCCCTTTTTTAATCGGATTTTGTTACCAATTTAAAGGTTTTATTTTTTTGCACGGAACCCTAATTCTTTTTTTTAAATAAAAAGCCTGTGTTAGACCTTATAACATTAGTTATCTGCCAGTAAATCCCGTAAGTACCCCAGTAAGTCCCGTCAAAATCAGTTCAGCCGTTTCGGGGATTAGCCGGATCAAACAAACAGACAGACAATTAAAAAAAAAGTGCTTTTATTATAACACTTATAACAAAAACACATTTTTTTTCATATGCTTTCAGTATAAAGCTGTTGTTTTAATATTACAAACAGACACTTCAATTTTATTTATTTGTATAGATATTCGTTCCGTGGATGGAGAATAAACAAAGAGTAAGGGTGCACACACATTGGGTTCAATTCAGTTTTCACTCGCAGTTCTAAAAATGATGGATTTGCGAAGTGTGCGTGATTTGAATATCTGCCGTTGTAAACCCACCCTTAACAGCCAACCCTTTGCCTTTATGGTGTCCTGGGGGCAGGTGCGGCCTCTCGTGGCAGTGAAATTTCCTGCCGCTGACATTTTGATGGTTCTATAAAGGAATGTGATTGCACTAATGTCCATCTTTACAGTTTTACTTGTTTATGTTCGTGACTTGGATTATAAGGAGCTAACGGGGGTCACATTTTACAAAAAAAGAAGTAAAAAAAGGCCTCAAAAATTCAGATTTGTTTGTCATTAGCCAGACTTTCTAAAAAGCGATGTAACTTTTAGATGAATTAAAAACGAGAAGTTACTTTTGATACCTAAAGTACAGAGCGTGTGCATTCGACTCGTAGCTTCGTTTTGTATTCAAATGCTTAACTGGTACGTATCCATATGATAGGCCACTTGAGCAGGACTAAACACTTCTGCACTGGTGTAGTCTCCCTCATTCCCATTTCCCCCCTCCTGTTGACCGACTTTCAGCAAGTTGACAGTTCAATATAAGTTAGGACACTGCAACCGATAAACTCGATTCTCTTCCATCCCGGAGCTAATGCGGACATCTAAAAGCTACGTATGCATAAAATATTGTTTGCATATCGTGAATACTTTTTGATTTCCTGCAAAATCCTGATGGAATAGAATCTCTCTAGACTTTAATCCGGGGGACTTTCAATCGCAATCGCCATGAATTCAATTGGAGACTAAACGGATTTTTGCGATTTGCATGAAATCTCTCGGATATACTGGGTCTTCATATTGTGGCCCGCGGGCCTGGGGTGGATCCCGGTGCAGTCAATATTTCACATTTTCTGTCTAGCCGAGCCCCGGCAAGACGCCGGCCGGGTGCATGAAATTCCATTTTGCATCATTATTTTCAAGTGGGCGCGGCATTTTGTAGGACGTATACTCGTATAGGAGACAAGTACTCTGTATTTATTGCGGGCAGGTATTTGGGTAAGCAATTTCGGTTTATCTTAGTTGGGATAACCCGCAGCCCGCTAGGCTAGCGTCTAGCTCGCAGGTAAACTATAAAATATTTGTGCGGTACTCACATCTGTCTAATTCCCACGCGTCGTTTGTTAGAAGAAAAATGGTGCTAGTTGAAGCTACGTCTTCAGCGCGGCCATTGAGGTTGATAAATGGATTTATCTAACTATAATCCTTACTAGGCTCGAGAAAAAGAAGTTAAACTTTTCTGACATAAAAAAGATAAAAATCTGTCTTGGGAAACTTTTTTAAGTAATGGTAGTTTGACTTTAACTATAAGCTCTTTCATCTTTTGGTTTTAAACAAAAATGTAATAATTTTGCGTATCTAAATTAAATAACTTAATTAGGGTCTTTTGCAAAACTAGTTGATGAAAATGTATATCTACAAAATGTAATACGTATTTGTCGATGCCAATTTGTAGTGCCACTTACATATTGTGTGCTTTGATTTGGTCAAAGAGATTTAATAGACTTACAGCGCTGACATTGGAAATATTTTCATACAAATTTTTATCCCAAAAATTTCGATTTTGACGCACGAATGCTACCTGACAAGTGGCCGTATGACACTAGACTGACCGACTTGTTACTGAGTAGTAACAAGTATTGGATTACGATTTTCTTCGTCTTGTCCTGTCTATCGTTCATAATATATTTGAATGTCTTTGGATTTGGTTAGGGAAACTCGAAAAGTTTTGATTTTTAAAGGACTTTAAAACAGAATTTAATCTAAAACTTCATAGTTCGCCTTTACTCTATAACCTGCTTTCCGCCTGCACTTTACGTACTGTCTTGTTTCGCGAAAACCCGCGAAACCTCTTAGTAGAGAAATAAATTCACAGCGGATAAGGGTTGAGTTAACGACAATGATCCAAAATATTGGGGTGTGTGCGAGTGCTCGAAAGAGTGGAAAAAGTGCACTAAATCGTTTTTATTGCATTTTATTACATTTCGTGTGCCCCAGCCCTGCGGATAAATGGCGCGAAAGAATTTACATATGAAAACTCTTTGGCATCAACCGAATATTAATATCTTGTTTCAGTGCAAATCATTGTACAGTACTACAAGGATATTTTGGCGCTTGAATAACATTGAAAGGCGGTTGTAAACATTTGAAATGTATTGAAAAAACAAGATGGCGGCGTTAGTTCCAATTTGGGCCACGCGCCAAAAGATCATTGTAAAGCCTTAGGTGTGTGTGTAACCAGGCCTAGGTACCAATTATTAAAATTGATTTAACATGTCATTAAAATCGTAGCTCTTTTAAAAGCTGCTGGAAACACGTATGACGTAATTTGTGTCTCAATAATTTATCTCGTAGAGATAAAAATTCAAAGTAATAAAAGGGACATGTGCTCGCCGTGACGTTTATTGGCCTATTACGGCCGCCATCAATTACGATTGTCTGGTTAGAAATAAATAAATGGCATTCGAGATTGCACTTATTAAAATAGTCTGGATCTAGAGCTCCAGCCGCCATTTTTATTCCATATAAGCCTTAGAAGCATTCATATCTGTAAACTGAGTCCAGAGGAAATTAGTCTAGAAAACATTAAAAAAGTAGCGGAGAAAATCATTGTTCATATCGGAACTCGCTCCTTTCTATTGCCACAGATTAAATAAATTACAAGTCAGAAATACGACTTGTAGTTTATACGGGGTGGAAGGGACACCGGCGTGAAAACGGTTACCACGTATGCAGTACATCATTCTGAGCAATTTAAAATTTTTCATCGGTTACTAAAAAAAAAACAGCTGTTTCCTACTAAAGTGCAATACCTACACGGTCAAAATGTATGCAACAGCAGATTTTTTTTTTTTAATAATCTATGAAATATTTCTACGTGGGCTTAAAATTATGTATTTAATACGTGATAACCGTTTTCGCGTCGGTGTCCCTTCCACTCCGTCTAATTCCAAGTCAGTTTAATTTAGTTTTATTTGGCTTAAAAATTCAAAGATGGCAACTCCAGATAAGGTTTATTTAACGTCCCCACAAATCAATATCAGCCAATTTGCATTTTTCTATCTCCTCAACATTCCTCCGACATTCTTTTGTTTCCAAACTGCGGTAAACTCGTAAATGAAGTACATTCTTAGATATTTAACCACTGACATAGGCCTTATGTCAACGAGAATAAAATTCACTATGCTGCAAAAACACAGGAAAAATTAAAATAAAAGGACAGTAATATTTATTAATTAATTTTCTGATTCATGTGCGTATTTTATAATTATCACATGCTTCGATGACGAAAAACATCGTGAGGAAGCCAGCTTGCTTGAGGGATATTTTTTCACAGCATGTAAAGTCAGAGGCTCATGGGGGGCATAAAAAAAATCTGACACCAGGTTAGGCACTAACCACACGATAAAAAAAGAAGTAATATTTACCTTACAAAAGTTTCATTAAATGGCGACGTGCTAGCAATTGTTCATGATGTTTATAAATCAATGGTTTTCCGTACGATCGAGGAATACTGTCATTCGGAATATAAAAATATGGAATACTTTCTGGTGTGTTACGTCAATAGATTTGTTGCGAAACGTGTATTTATTTATTCTGTTCGCGTATATTTTTGTTACAGTTTTGCTATTTTTCTTTTTGTTCTATTTTTGTTGAGGTTGACTTTCTGTAGCTGTATTCATACCAGTGTGTCGTCTGTCAGTTTTTCTCCATTTGACAAACTGACGTTGTATATATATACCTCATGGTTCAGAGTGAACCCATAGCATACTCAAGAGGACGTATCCCTTTTCAATTTACCTACTGTACCTTCAATGCTTATTACCACCTGCATATTAGGAGTACATAGGCATCAGTTCAGATAGGTAGATACGCACGGCGGCCAATCAAGCTATACAAAACCAGTACATACGAATCTCTCATTGTATAGAAAATCTATACAAAGCGAGGCCAAGTCATACTGGAAATGTGCAGCTTCATGTGCCGCCGTGTGTACATTAAGCATTCAGATAATTCTGCAAAAGAGGGAGTAGGCGATTAGAAGATATCCAAGATATTATTTCATCATCATCATCATAACATCAGCCCGGAATTACCCACTGCTGGGTATAGGCCTCCCCTTTTTTCTGCCACACTTCTCGATATTAGAAAGATAACAAGATATTATCTAGTTACGACTAAATCCTTGGCACCAATATTTTTACCATAACACAAAAAACGTGCAATATTGTCAACACTCCCTCATTCGCATCTATTCACAATGTTTTCATCAATATTCTGCGAGAGTTGCTCCAACAAACTGTAGCATGCGGCCATTTTATTAAGTCCTCTTACAGCCATGATACACCCACACATCTCACACACCACAGCCTAACAAAAAGCCTTCATTAGCACTTTGTGTACTGGGTAATTTGTCTCACTTGTGTGAAAATATATTATAGGCTGTGTCCTGAAAAAAATTAAGGTCGTCTGTACTGGATTACCTGCGTGTATTTTTGCCGCTATTGTTAGTTTGGGTATATGGCTATTATTGTTAGTTATGTGATGTTTTTCATTGATATTAACGGCTGTTTTCACAAACTATTCATGCTTAGTGTTAGTGTGAAACTGGGTCCTATTTCATAATTTTGTTGTTTATGTAATGGATGTATATAGGGCGACTGGTAATTAGTGACCGATTCTTAAACACGTGATTGCACTTATGATAACTAAAGATTTTTTTTTTAATACTCATTCACTTTTATCACAATAGCACAACAGCGGGCTGTACGAAATTCGCGCGCGCGTGCCTGTGACCTATCAGCTGTTAGCCGCATGACGTCGTTCTATCTCATTACTATCGCACCGTGCAATAGTGGTTAGGCAGAGTACCCGCGCGGCTCGCAAGCCAGCTCCGTAATGCTCCGCTGTTGTATTAGGTATTGTGATAAAAATAAATGAGTATTTAAAAAAAATGTTTCTTTAAGAAATTTGTTTGTTATCATGATTACAATCACGTGTTTAAGTATCGGTCACTAATTACCAGTCACCCTATATATCCAGTAATACTATTAAAGAAATAATAAAAAAGGTTTTATTACAAATAAACGTCTTAGATCGCAACTGTGCCTCAAACAGCTGCGGCGTACACTCCTCACATTTATGTCCTATCCTTTCAACGAAGAAAACAGCAACCCATTTTACTCTCAAGACACAAAAAATCTTCAAGACAAGCCCTCTAACTCACAAAATATTGCTCAGCTCAAATCTATTTACAAGCCCATATTGCCAATCCTAGCTCGTCGGGAAATCTCTATTATTTCTTGAAGAAATGCTTGTAGACACAAATACGTTAAGAACAAGTACGGCGCGGCCAAATAGAGGCAAAAGGAGCAAATAGGGGCATTCAGTTCGGTAATAGAGGGCAAATTGAGGAGCTCGGAAGCTTTGGGACGAGTGAGCTGGAGATACGGAATAGTCCAACTTAAATACTTTTGGAATTATCCTACAGGGTTCAGCAAGAATTTGGTGCGGGTTCTACTAGATGTGCGTGTTCAGTGTTAAGTATAAATCTATACTTATATAATATTATAAAGCTGAAGAGTTTGTTTGGTTGAACGCGCTAATCTCAGGAACTACTGGTTCGAATTGAAAAATTATTTTATTGTTGGATAGCCTATTTATCGAGGGAGGCCTACTATAGACTATATAACATCACGCTACAACCAATAGGAGCGGAGCATCAAAGAAAAATGTTGCAAAAACGGGGAAAATTGTATTTTTATATTAATTTCACGCTGACGAAGGTTGCGGGCTACAGCTTCATAATGGGCTGTAGGTAGGTGTTAGCTTATTCATTGTGTACAACTGGACTTCTGCAATTGGGGGGTATTATATCCTCCCGGTGTCACACGTTTCTTACCTATCTATTCGATGGTGGTATTGTTTCAATATCTTGTTTCTGAGCATTCAGTTGCTTTGTTTTTTTTGTTGCTACCCTGTTTGAGTGTCCCACTACTGGGCAGGGGCCTCCCCTTTCTCCTTCCAAACCTCTCTATCCTGTGCGATATCTGGCGTAGTTGCTTAAATTAATTAAATCATTACCCGTTCCCTACCGCGTTAAAAGATCGCCACGTTTCAGTTTCGATTACATTTGAATAGTACCTACTGCCTTGTCAGCCATGCTCATTATGAAAATCGTTTGTATCGTTCCATACGGGATGTTTTGAGCTTACTCTTCCTATACTAGTTTTTCCCGAGACCTAAGTAGATAGGTACGGTGAGGCACATCTAATGATTTCAATCTTTGCCCTAAACAATTTACCTATTCTTAAATTTTCTTAAACAGCAAAACGCTATAGTACAGTCACGAGCACCAATTTGTAAACACTTGACAACTTTTAAAAGTGTTTTTCTTCTACTGTTCTGATTAAAATTGCATGTTGTTACGAACATAGTATTCTGGAACTCATATTTTTATGAATAAAATCCTATTTCCAAGTTACAATCGTTATTTCTAGCGAAAAATGCTTTTGAATTTAGGAAAGTGTATACATATTGGTGTTCGTGACTGTACCTACTATTCGTTATTTTAATAACGTAGAGCTAACCTAGACTGTACTACAGTTATGCAGTAGTTTTATGTAATACCAATTTATACTACTTTTATTGAATCGTTAAAAGTTTTTAAAAAGGATACTGCCAATCTAAAGAATCCACCGCCACAGCCATTTCCCTCTAACCACATTGAACTCCAAAATTCATTACTCAAACAGAACTGTCGGAGAAGAAGACGCAGCAACTAAGACTTGCTCTCGTTAAGTAGCTTTTGCATATCAAAGTGTGTTGACAACGGGCCGCGGGCTGCTGACAATTCTTTTTAGTTTACACCTACAGACGGTTCATTTGTCGTATTTCAAATTGGTCGGATTTTCTTTTCTTTTTTGAAGAGTAGAAATAGGATAATAGAAAAGTTTTTGAAGAGTTTGCAAGTATTTATGTTTGGAGGTACGTAATACGAAATAGATTGACAACGGTTTTGATACTTTGTCTTTTTTGGGGTCAAGTATGTATTTTATAACTTAAAATAAACAGACGTACCAAGTTCTTCTTCGTCGTTTCAACGATTCTTATATTTAAATTAAATGAGCTTTACTCAGAGCTCGGCAACATCAACGGCCTTAGTAGTGGCTTTGTGGACAGTTTCCTCAAACTGCATGACATAGATCACGACAGTTTAATTGAAAATACAGAAGATATTTATTTGCCATCTTCCAGATGTTCTTATCAAACTAGGTTATAAATTAACCAGCCTAACAAAAAACGTTTTTTTGCGAATTGTAACTTTTATTTGCCGAAATCTTGAAAAGCTTTTCTTACAATTGTCCTCATAATAATAACTTGAACGATGACCAAATCTCAGGACGAAATCGAACGAATCTTTTATTGAACAAAGGAGAATGCCCCCACCTTGCTTGAACTCCAACCAAAGATAGTGACAGCTTTACTATTTGGCTTTAAAAGCCTTACTGTACAATCAAAGGCGGGAAAACCAATTGAAATTTAATTCCTTTCTCATTCAACTTTGAACTTTAAAGGTTAACTTTTTAGGTGTATTTTTGGTTGAATACGTTTTTTTAAGGGGAAGTAATCTTGGGGTTGTGCCGTTAATTGATTGTTACTTTAGTTAACGTAGACTTTTATTGCGTTCCTT
Source organism: Noctua pronuba (assembly GCA_905220335.1). NCBI lineage: Eukaryota > Metazoa > Arthropoda > Insecta > Lepidoptera > Noctuidae > Noctua > Noctua pronuba. The sequence continues at coordinate 12,910,213 of LR999908.1, forward strand.
GAATACGAGACAGTGTTTGTGAACGTTATTGTTTCCTTTATTGTGTGAAAATTAAGCCTTTTAGCGTTTTCGATCTTTGGGGGTCTTAATTAGGTGCTATATTTACCCGTATGAAGTAAGAAGGTATTAGAGAAATAATTATGTTGTTAAGGGAAAGGGATTAAAACAAAAATTAAATAAGTAAGAATAACCAGTACTTCTGGACACGCCGCGTATCGTTAGGAGGTTCCTCTCTCAAGAGCCCTGACCACCGGAAGCTCGGATCCTGTTCCCGATGCTGGTGGGCTACTATTTTTTATTTTTAAATGTTTTTATATTACTTTGTACAGGAATATTTAAAAATGTAGATTAAGTATATGTTTAAAGATGAATAAAGGAAATAAGTAACTGTGATAAAATCAAAGATGAAATATCCAACCGTACATTGGTGGTACCTTTTACAATACGAAAACCTGCTATTGCTACGACAAAAAGGCGCTATCAACGGTCAATTTGGCATTCCAAATTGTAACCATTGCTGTGCAGTTGGCTACTTATCTTTAGTTATTAAAATCACGGCGCCACAATGCAGTTACTGCTTTAAAAATTCTTTAAGAAAAACTCAAATTTATATTGCCTTTTCACCGTGTAGTTCGTGACAACATCCACAAAAAAAAATTTAGCGCCAAAAGCAGTGCTAAGGCACTCAAAACTCCACTTTCACTAAAATTCTCTCTGTACACAAATCTAGTTCACATCTGTCGACTGTGGAATCGAAATGTACGAGCTTTACGACTGCGCACATGGTCGGTAAAAAAAGAAAAGAATTAAAACCTCGCTGGAAGCTTCGAAGCCTGTACTGCGTTTGAACGTGGCTTGCCGATGTTTGGCAAGCACTTCAGTTCTAATCCTGATCTAGGTTGAACTGGCAAATTGACCTCTATGAGAGATTCATGGAACAGAAAATTGTAAAACAGGGCAATCTTTTTAATAATAAAATGGTAATCTTCCTTTATTTCTAAAATATTTCTTTAAAAAATACATAGGAAAAAAAACATTTTTTTTTTTTTTTAAATAGTAGCCCACTGGTATCGGGAACAGGGTCCAAGCTACCGGCGGTCAGGGCTCCAGAGAGAGGAATCTCCTGGAGCCGTGTCCAGAAGTAACGCTTTCTGAATCAAGCCCTTGATCCAGCTGCCTAAATGGTAATTATTATTAAGAAGGAAGTTGTGTTAAATAGTTTAAACTGGCACGTCCTACAATACTGTTATACATGCTACAGATATATCTTTATGTCTAAGTTAACAAGGGATTTCCAAGTATAATACCTGGGTTGACACCTACCTGTCCATAAATACAAATGGCGTGATTCCCCATAGAAATAATTGGCAAACAATATAGTTTTTCAAATCCATTGAGGAATTTAAAATCATCATGTTCCATAAAATGAAAGGCTGAGAAACTCCCAAAAAAGTTGGAAAACCTAACGCGTTCAAACAGATTTAAACCCTCTCTAAAAATATATAAACCATAAAATAACTCCTACTAAAACGAAGTTTATGGGACAATTCGACCATAACAATAAATAGCATTAAAATAAGCTGCTTCGGGTGCAACAGCTCAACAATACAAACAGCAGACGAACCCATTAAGCTGTTGCAAACTCCCATTACTAATAACGACCCGTTACATGCAAACGTCTTCACAATGAAATCATTGTTGTTTTTAGTGTAACTTTCAGTAATGTTTTAGGTGCATGTTTAAAGTTGGCGACATGAGAATCGTGAATGCAATGAGAATATTATGTTTAATGGTACTTAACGGTTGTTATAGTTTAAAAATGAGTAGGCACTTATTTTCAAGTTTTGCAAATAGTGTTGTAGTTTTTAAAAACCGTGCGGATGAAGCGCTAGCTAGGTTAGGTTAAATCGATTTTCTGTATGTCAGAAAACTACAATTTCTCGATTTTTACGACTTTTCATCGACATTTTTTATTTTATGTGTGTAATGTATTCACCAAACACAGATGACAACCGCATCGAAATCCATTATGTAGTTTGAAGAAGAAAGCAATTACAAACAGATACAAAAAAAGACTTAATATTTTTCTTCAATAACCTATAAATGGAAAATTACCTCAATCAAAGTAGCTTCTTTTTCTTTTTCGGTTAGTGCCTAACCTGGTGTCAGAGTTTCTATGCCACCCATGGGCATGTAAAGTCAAGTCAGAGGACTTGACTTTACATGCCGTCGAGAAATATCTCTCAGGCATGCTGGTTTCTTAACGATGTTTTCCTTTACCGAAGCAAGTGATAATTATACAATACTCACATGCATTCGAAAAATCTGAGCTCTTGGGTTCGAACTCGAACACCACTAGGCTATCACTGCTGATAAATCAAAAGTCGCTAATGAACCCATTAAGATTCAACCTAACAACAACGCACTTTACTTAATCTAAGTCCTATCTACAAACAAAACCGCTATCCTCCATTTCATCCCGCTAGAATCAAACAATATTACAGCGACAGTCAATAAATCAATTACTTTGCGGTTAGGCCCAGAGCTACGACAAAGCACCAATCACGTTGGATCAATTAACCCTTAAGTAACATTGCCTGTCGCTGGGATCTCTCTCGTGTAGGTATCATGTGCGGGGTTATGGAGAAGATGCTTGAAATTTCGGAGATGTGGCATGAAAGTGTGACTATGAACTGTGAATATGCTTGAATAGAGGATTTTTGTAGAAAAAGTCCTAAGTTCATCTTGGTCGAAATGGGTATTTATTATATCCTGACCTGAATACAAAAAATAAAAAATAAAAAAAAATACCTCCTCTCTCTGGAGCCCTGACCGCCGGTAGCTTGGACCCTGTTCCCGATACCGGTGGGCTACCATTTTTTATATATTTTTTACATAATTTTTGTTGATAAAAATATTTAAAAATGTAATGAGTAAGCAAGAAACATGAATAAACGAAAAATAAAATCTTAATTTATACAAAAACCTTCAACATTGCTTAAAGACTAGGTCACAAGAATTTAGTAATTTAAAGGTCATGCAGATAGAGTAAATCCTGACTCCGAAACTAGGAGGTACTGTGAAAGGAATATGTAAGGTTTTTTAAATCACTTTTGCTGCATTTTATAAGTGTTTGCCTAAAAGTTACTAAGTAATTCTGATAAATAGCGCAGTACACGACTCCAATTAGAAGTTATAGATACTTTTTGAAAATGTCAGACAATGACGGATAGTAAAATCTCCACCAACTCAAATGTAATTGTATAATTATGATTACAAATGAAATGTATGAAATAAATAAAATAAAAATAGTTTCGATATAACCATTTTTTTTTATTGGATCCTCCTTTTTAGGCAGATAGGACGTTTGTTAGGAGAGTCCGCTCTTCCATAGCAAGACATGTTATACAAAAACCAAACGTATAGTTTTTATGCTAAAACCACATAAATTAACATTAACTTACATTAAATCAAATATGTGTATGAGTGGGTGTAAGTATGTGTGAGTGAGAGAGAGTGTAGCCTGTAGGTGTGACAGAGACTACATGAGTATTTTGCTATATCTTATCTAGCTGGCGTCTCTCATATTTCTGAGCTCTATGGTTAAAACATAGTGCCACCCTGAAAGCTTTGCACAATTTGATCGAAATTGAGTTATCTGCGCGGGATTAGCGAGCTGTGGGATTTAATTAAAACTCGATGATTATAATAACTTTGATAAACAATGGTTTAACTTCTTTGATAGACTTTGTAGAAGTTCCACCTTTGAAGGAAATAGCTATTATAAAGTTTTAAAGTAGTTTCGTTTTACATTAAACGACAGGATATCAGTTATCAACTTTTATTTTATTACATAACATCGCGCCTGTAATACCCGAAGGGTGGGCAGAGGTGCACCTAATATATAGAACGCCGACAATTCGCCAGTTATGTTTAAGTCTCATGAAATAGGGGGCGAGCCTATTGCCATCAACCGGGTTGTTCAAATCCAGACACGTGGCTGTTACTGTGTGACTATTAGGTATGTTATGATTTCAAAACGATGGATATTTTCAACTTGCAAGGTTTCTGACCCTTTATAATCGTTCATTTCAAACAGCATTTTGATAAAACGTTTAAAAGCCAAGTTCATGTCGAATTACGCACAGTGATGTATTTCATTTCCCTACACGCCTGTGTTGTGGTTCACAGAATCCTGTGAAACATACTAAATGGTACAAGGGTGTGACAGACAGACAGACAGATGGACATGACAAAGTTAGAGGGGTTCTCGTTCAACTACTGAACCCTAAAAATAAATTTGAATTTAAATTAGTTTTCTCCACACAACTAAATACATTTCAGATAGAAGATGGATATAAATGATGTAAACATAATAACTAATTTAAACATAAGAAAGTTTAATCAATTTTAGTTTTATAATTCAGTTACTACAACAGAATTTGTCATGCGAATATTTTAAGATAGTTATTGAAAGCAAAATTGTTTTAACAGTTCAAATTAATTATACTTTTCAGTTTTTGAAAGATGGAAATGTAGAACTTTCTATAAAGAATATAAACAACATACATAAATTGTAAAAATTGTACTGCGGTAGAGTAGTCTTCTGCCCTTTTGTTGGTAATAGGCTCGCTCCCTATATTAATTGGGACTTAAAAACCATCATCACCATTCTCCTGGCCTTATCCCAATTTATTTGGAGTCGGCGCAGCATGTCTTCATCTTCCATTCTTCTTTATTTCTCGTCATCTCAGCAGTCACCTCCTTACTTGCCATATCATCCTTCACACAGTCCATCCATCGTTTACATGGGACTTAAACATAACTCGCAAAATGTGGGTACCGACAAGGCTATTCGGAATAGAAGTATTTATTTAAATAAACTCAAATCTTGAAAAAAAAGGAGGTTTCGAAGAAGTTTCAATACTTTTTTTTGACTGAGTTCGTGCCAGTAAGTAACAAGACCTGTCAACGATGTGAAAGTAAATTGGTTATTGGCAACACTTGGAGGTGACAGGTTACCAACCCCAATTTTATCAATAAAATAAATCATAAAATCTATTTGTACGACTCAAAGGCACGCGGTCACATTTTTTTTTACCCGTCTACGGCGAACCAAAAAGGTGGGTTATGATTTTTTCTTACTTATTTTACCCGTTACTATGCACGCGTCGTGGTCGGAAATTATCACACAGGAATGTTCTATCGGTATAAAAAGTAATTAATGTTACCACTGCGACTGCCTCGTTGGTCTAGTGATCGCAAACGCGACTGCTGAACATGAGGTCCTGGGTTCGAGTCCCGGGTCGGGCATAATGTTATTGGGTGTTTCCAACAGGAATTAATCAGTAGTAGCCACGGATTTGTGCTCGGATGGCAATAGGTTCACGGCTATTACATGGGACTTAAAAATTATAACTGGCGTAATGTGGTTGTACTATTAGGTACACCTCTGCCTAACCCTTACGGGTTTAGAGGCGTGGTGTTATGTTATGCGATGTTACCAAGTATCTACGCTTGTGCTGAACATCAAAATCCGTTCAACAGTTTGGGTATGAAAAGGTAGCAGACGGATAGATAGTTACTTTCGCATTTATTATATTAGCTATCGGATTTGTAAATCCAGGATTTACAAATAGAAACGTTTCTATTAATCTTTATTTAATGTATGGCAGAAATATACTTTAAGCAGATATGATTCAACTGTTTACAAAGAACTCATCGCTTTCTAACATGAAATATACGTCAATTACGATTTCTAGAAATCGGTATTTATTAGAAATACTTTTAACTTGAAATAATTGGTATCTACACTTGTTAGAACTTGTTAGCAGCCAGCGATATCCTCGCTATATTATTGTATTTAAGTTCGTAAGTTATTATTAGGCTAGGTCACACCAAATAGTGATAAATATGTTTTCTTTATTTCTTTCTTTCTGATAGTGATAGTGATGTACAGCTTGTCAATCGCCAAATATTACAGATCGCAATAATTATGTGATGATTGTCAGGAATTTAATATAGGTTTTTAGTTGTAACACAACGCAATCAAATTTCAAGAGCTAAAAGGACTTATAAGTACACATGATTTTTCATATAGCCTACAAATTCTACAAGAAGTGATAAACATCTGGGCGGCAGGACTGTTCGAAAGAGATACCGCGGCCCTGGAACACAAAGGGCAAAGAAGGAGCATGGATGGGTTTTAGTTAGTAAAAGTCTGACTCTCCCTCCCACTCCACCCAGAGCGGGGGGAGGGCGTTATTTGATGATTTACCAAGAAAAAAAAAAGTGAAAAGCATCTGTTCCGTTCAAGATCATTGTAGGTTTATTTTTCGCTCTAATTCAACAAATAAAATGATAAAGTTTTTTTATTCGTGTGTCGTTCGTAGTCCAACAAACCTACAATGCAAAAAAATACCGCAGAAATCTAGAATCTCTAAATAATAAAATTAAGAAATGAAATGAAATGATGAATGAATATTAAGAGAATAATATCTCCCAATATCTGCATAAAGCAGTACTTCTGGACACGGCGCGTTTCGTTACGACGTTCCTCTCTCAAGAGCCTTGACCACCGGTAGCTCGGACCCGTATGTTCCCGATGCCGGTGTGCTACTATTTTTTAAATGTTTTTTTTTTAATTATTTTCCTATTATTATATTATTTATTTATTATTCCCTGATGATGATCAAATGAAAGTTATTTATTGAGGTTAGTTAGAGAATTAGTACTTTTTGCTAGTCAAAGCTCAAGTAAGATAGACCCCCAAAACGCCCGCTCTTCCCCACTTTCCTCGTGGTTTAGGATTTTTAGCTGATTAAACTCGCAACTTGTTCAGAACATCATAAACTCCGTCGCGGCATGAATCATATCATCTTTACGCTTCGAAATGTATTGATATACAATACTAATGCATTACGAAGTCTGAACGCGGCGCCCGTGACTGCAAAGTTCGGTGGTAATCGGATATCACGGTATAGGCCATGTGATGCAGAGGAATGAGGACAATGCGGTGAGGGAAGTTTTGGGTATGAATGTAATGTCTAAAAGAGTAGAGGAAGGCCAAAGAAACAATGAAAGGACTGTGTGAAGGATGATATGGCTAGAAAGGAGGTGACTGCTGAGATGTGGAGTAATAGAGAAGTATGGAAGAAGATGAGATGCTGCGCCGACACCAAATGAATTAGGATAAGGGCAGGAGAATGATGATGATGACTATTGCACAGTATGTTCATGTTACGTTGCACTCAGTGTGTCCGAACATTATGTCAGGTCTGCGATCTTTTGCCTCGAAGCTTGAATACTTGAGCAGTAAGCCGTGCTGCCTCGCGTGACATATTTACAACTGGGTCTAGTTCAGGCCCGGGGGCCTACTGTCACCTCTTAGGAATAAAATGGTGGAATGCAGGACTTATAGCTCCTTTTCTTTCTCACTCTGAAGTAAGATTGAAATGATCCTGCTTTTAGAGGGAGTATACCCCCTGAATGATATACCTAATGTTAAAAGTACTCGTTTACTTTCAATTTCGTTCTCATAAGGAATTAAAGTTATTTCAAGAACTGAATAGTCGATGTGAAATAAATTGTAAAAGCTTGTTCAATTACTGCTTCGTGTTAGTCTTTTCTATAAAAATAAGGCAATTTCTTTACCGAGTCTTTAGTAGACAAGTAGTAAGTAAAAATATTAGTAGGTAACGAATTGTTTCCTAAATTAGACCGAGTTTTTCCTTGTTGATGAAAAAATTAAGAATAAGTTCTTTGCCAATTAGGATTATTAGGATTTTTTTATTACTAAAGTCTCAGATTTTTTTAAAAAGAAACACTTTTTATCAAGCAGCAATTACACCCTACACATAAAAAATGCATTTTCTCTTAAAATGTTGCAAGTAAGCGGCAATCTAAAAAGCTTGTCACCGTACAACCTTTCGTTTTATCCAGCCCCAGTCGACGGTACTGTGACCTCTGGTGACCTACTTACACAGCGAGCTCGATTTAAAATGATTAATATCCTAATCTCAAGCTTGGTGATGAGGCAGAAAAGATTATATTTTCCGTGACGCAAAAATAGCAACTTAGGAGAAGTAATTATGATTTTTTTTCCTCTTTCGCCTACGATTACAGGAAATCTGAAAAGGTTAGAGAAAATCTTGGTATTAAGTCGTATTTTTGCTTGAGTATGGTTTTATGTATTAGGGAAAATGTTACTAAAAGTATGTATAGCATGATATAGGTACGTTGAATATAATAATTCAGTTAGGAAAAGTAGAAAATCCTTTGATTAGAAGCAGAAATATTATATCCAACAGCAAAAATATATATTTTCAATGTCTTTTCTCAGGCTGGTTCACATTTAACTGAAAATATTAACATAATATCCCGAAGGGTTAGGCAGAGGTGTACCTAATACACACATTTCACCAGCGATCTTTAAGTCACATGTAATAGGGGGCTAGCCTATTGCCATCAACCGGGCACAAATCCAGACTCCGTCCCGGCTGCTACTGAGAAATCCCTGATGGAAAAACCCAATGCCATTTTGCCCAAACCGGGATTTGAACCCAGGACCTCGTGCTCAGAAATCGCGCTTGCGACACAGTCTGAAAAATTTTCTTTACAAAAAATACCAAAACATAGATTTTAAATATAAACAGTGGACCCATATCTCTCTGTAGTGCTATAAATATTAAATGTTATAGTCAACCCGTTACCTGCGACAATATACACCCCGATGTGACCCCAAGGAGCTAGAGGGTTACCTCTTTGATATACTGCGCCTTAATTTTTTATTACTTTATTGGTAAGCCCGCCGGATTATTTTATGAGGTTATTTTAGGGTTTACTTTAAGAATTACCTTTGGAACTTAGTAGGCCAGTCTGTTAATAAAACTCTCTTTAAGATTAGATTTTACGGCTTCTGCTTAAATCGATAAAAGTGATGCTGCGAATCAAAGTTTAACTTTATATTTCGTTTATTTTTTTATCCATTGTGTCAGGTTTATTTCGTGGCACAACACCTCGTATCACACAGCCTCTCTAGTCATTATGTAGCTATTATTTCAAATTCAAAAATTCCTCGTGTACTTATTATTTTAAAAATATTACTTCCCTATTTGAATCGGATTTTGTTAACAAGGGTTTTAATTTTTTTACACAGAACTCTAATATGTTTTCTAAAATAGAAGTAGCCTTAGTTACTCCTTATAACATCAGCTATCTGCCAGTAAAAGTCCAGTCAAAATCGATCCAGCCGTTTCGGAGATTAGGTGGAACAAACAGACAGTTTAATGATGTATGTAACGTAAATACATTCATAAGTATGCATTCAATAAAAAGTTGTTATTTTGATATTATACAAACAGACACTTCAATTTTATTTATTTGTATATAAAGGGTGTAAAAAGACCCTTAACGAAGCCGAAAGGTACTTGTTCTCCTCGTTATTGCGATCATTTTTTTGTTCTAGACCATGCCTGGGAACCTTCTAGTTACGGAGATATTTGGGGTCAAAGATCCGACTTTTTCACAAGTTTTTTTTTAAATACATTCTTATTCTTATTCTTATTCTTATTCTTATTCTTATTCTTTATTGCACACAAAATAAAGAAAAAATACACATACAAATTGCAATAATATAGCTTATGTACAATGGCGAGCTTAACCCAGAATTGTGATTCTAATGTAAGATTTTTACTTTAAACACCTTCACTACCCCCGTACTATTCAATCCATCCATCAGCACAATATTTTGAATGCGTTACATTGAGTTTTACTGTAAAACGGGATTTTTCACCCCAAAAAAAAAAAGTTGTTTCCCAGCAATAATTTTTGCGTAAACTAACTTTGTTTGATGTACAGAATGCTTGGTTGACGGCTTCGTGAAGGGTCTGTTTACACCCTGTATTTAAGTCATACAGATGGCGTAGAATCATATATGTAGTTTATTTTAATTATACTCATGACGAAAACCCGATAGGACTAACTGAATTAACCAACTGACCTTTACGTAGACATCCGTAGCATCTGCTACGACGTAGCAAATTAACCGTAGCAACACCGCTACGAAGCGACTACGAATTCACATCATACATTCGAACATTCTACAACGTTCTCCGTTAACAGTTTACGAGCAATTTCAGGCAATACCTGAGTCGACTGTAAACAAGTGCATTACACCAGGAGCTAGAACTGAAACATTGTAATACTTTACTACCGATAAATTCTCATAAGCCCCATACATTGTCGTTACCCTAATCGGTGTAAAACAAGCAAGGTAAAACGATTACGGTACAATGTCCATAATTTTCTGAACTTCTGAAGGTTTCAGGGGCATGATAAAGTAAGGGTAGGTTGTGTCCGCCTTCCCCTGGGGCTATCCGTTTGACATTCCTCCCCTAATTCTGGCCAATACCCTTGTTCGTCACCTTACGTGTAGTGTTTCAATTTAATTTGTTTTTCCCGGGTCGTATTTCTACATTATTTTTTTTGCAAACTGTTCATGCGATTATAAATGAGTGGGTCCTTCTCTGACTGCCTCGTTGGTCTAGTGGTCGCAAGCGCGACTGCTGAGCATGAGGTGCTGGGTTCGATTCCTGGGTCGGGCAAAGTGTTAGGTATTGGGTTTTTCCATCAGGAATTTCTCAGTAGCAGCCACGGCGTCTGGATTTGTGCCCGATTGATGACAATATGCTCGCCCCCTATTATGTGGGACTCAAACATAACTGGCGATAAGTGAGTATACTATTAGGTACACCTCTGCCTAACCCATCGGAGATACAGGCATGATGTTATGTTATAAATGAGTCAGTGAGCGTGTTTGTATGGGAGGCGGTCACGCCTTAATAATAATTGTTGTATGTATTTCGATGTTTTGCATAATACGGTTAGACCATGACCGACCTGGGTTAGAATATATGACTTATCCTATGGACAAGACTTAGGACTTGGACAGGACTTTTTATCATGTCTTTTTATCACCTTTCCTTGGGATAATCACCACGCGAGTGAAGCCGCGGAAAACAGCTAGTAAATCTGGTAAAGTTATGGGAATCGATTTCAAATAAAATGCGTATAATTGAAAAGGATGGGAAAATAAGGAAATACAAAGATTTCATATTCTTAAACGATTTAATAAAGCTTGGAATTTTGCTTTTAGTAAATGCAAATACGTCTTTTGTTTTGTTGATCGAAATCCATGAAACTCATCGAATGCTGATGAGGATAGATGAGGTCACCAAAACCAATGAATATTTTATCCAAATATTTGTTTTTGCAAAATGGATTACTAAAACTGAAGAAATTACGTTGGGAAAAGTGTGTAGCCAGTTGTTTAATATTAGAATACTTGGCCTCCAACAATATCGATCTTTTTAAGAATGTTTTAAACCTTGTGTTCGATTTAAAAGTAGGAAGAAAACTATCATTTCCTTTTATCTCTTAAACAACCACAGGGCTATAAGAAACCCTTTGTTTATGAAACTGCAAGTTACATCAAATCCTCTCTCTCTCACCTACATTGTTACAAAGTTTAAATCTGTCGCATCTCGCTTGTATCTACGGAATTCCGTCGAAGTCACTGCCAATTGTACTTGGGAACTGCAATCCCGGACCAACTTGTAGTGATGTTCCTACAATCCCGGCGGGATTCGCTTCATAACGTAACAGACGACAAATTCGGACGATTCGAGCGATCATTGTTCCAATATGGCGGCCGATATGTCATTGTCATGGACGGTTACTTTGTAGTTACGGATTTTAACTAAAGGACTAGTTTATTCATTACAATGGTATTGGTTTGGCGGGCATTTGAAAGCAAGCAAAAATACTGCGCAAAGTAGTAAAGAACAACTTAGATACAAATTGTGCATTTATATAGATGGACGTTAAATTTTCAAATAAATTATAGATAGATAGACACTTTTAAAACAAAATCATATCCCGAAGTTACTTACAAGAAATTAAAATTTATCTTTTTTCAATCACACAAACATTTGCTCCAAACACCCCTTGTCGTTCTGACATTTAATAACGAACCAATTACAAATTACCACTCAATAAATCACGTACTCATTATTCCCCAACACCTATTTCAGGGGTACGACAAACAGGAAACTGAATCCCATTACACCCCCTCCCCCTACCCTTTGCGAACGCTGCAATGTCCGCGTTCAATCATTTTCGTTCGTTCACTCGTTCATCAACAATGCTCCCCAGTCCAGGGGTGATCCCTCTCATTACGGGGTAAATTGTGGGAGGATGGTTCGTGATTACTGGTAACACTGTAACTAAGCTTTTTATCGAATCTCGTTTACGCTTGGTTGGTAAATAATGTTAAAGGGTCCATTGTGAAGGTTTTCATTGTGCGTGATCTAGTGAAGTGTGGTAGATAATAATGAGGGTTTTAGTGAGCAAGCTCTTTAACCGTTGAGCTCCTTGAGTTATGAGTCAGACACGATAACTGACAAATGCTTGCACTGACTGGACAGGTCTACTCAAACCTTTGTGGTTCTTTCTTCAAAAGACCATCTCAGACAATTATCTGCAGAGTCCTCATGTGAGTTGACCAAGATTATGTCTGGACCTTAAAAGAGACTATGACCTCTGAGTTTGTTTCGGCTGTTTCTTCTCAGAGTAGTCAGGTACGAAACACCGGCCTCATCTTGAAAAAAAGACGACGTGTAAAAGAGTTTGGAAAAACCTATTTGCAAAATAAACATGATTTATCTTAGCGATAACATATTAAATACTGTTAAGCAAATATTTGGAAGGTAAGAAGCTTATCAGAGAACAATGTGGAATCCTGAAATCTTGGTAGCAAACTATACGTCAAATTTATCTAGACGGTTTTCTATCTAGCCAGTGTTAGTACATGGAGGTAATGGTGGTGGATCTTCAACACTACTTGCTACGACACCATATTACGCAGCTATGGTGCTATATGATTGTTTTGGCTCCTGGTCATTGTCGGAAATAACGCCGCCAATCGCCATCTTGTTTTTTCAAAACAATTTTCACCTTTCGCATATATTTACCAACAGTGCTCCTGACAAAGTTATTCAAGTGCCAAAAATAAAAAACCATTCTACATTATACGCTACGTCTCTACGTAGCTACATCAGCTGTTGTATGTATCTCAATTCATATTTTTTTTGTATTTTTTGTAACCTTTAATAGAATTCACTATTAGAGGTTACACATTATTGACCAGCGGGCAGTAATGAAATTTAGTATTTAGAGGTGTTATCGCGTGTGTGTTGAGTAGGCAGGAGTTTAAATAAAAGTCACTCGTAGTACCTACTCACAGATTATATTGGGGCGAAGTCCACACACAACACAAGACACAGAAGGAGAAGATAGACACGATCACAAAAGTCACAGGACAGAACACAATAACAGTTTATCAGATAACAATAAGTCTGGGGAACCATGCGGTTTTTAAACGTCACAAATATGTGCGTACGCGGCGTTGCGAGGCTCGTACCGACTGGAGGTCGCGCTAAGGACGTCAACGACCGCGCGCTGCCTCCCACCTCACTCGCTCGCTACACGTCACGATGACGTAGCTCGGCCGCGGTGCGGTCCCAGTATACTATGTCCCGGCATCATCCGACATTATATTGATGTAGACAATATAAGCTGCCGTCGATGTAAAAGTGTGTAAGTGATTATTGTAAATATATGTAAATAAATATATTTGTTTGTGTTAGTTGTGATGTGTCATAATACAATACAAATATGTAAACTAAATATTAGTTGTATGGTGTGAACCCTACACCACCCCCCTCCAGAGACCGTCAAGGGCGATAAAAATCTGGAAATCTGACCCGACGACCAGAACGAGTTGTATACTCTGTTTTGTCGCCAGGTGGATTATGTTCATGGGGGTCAGTTTTGTCGGCCAATATGTAGGCTGGTTTTAGGCGGTCTATCGAGACCGTGACCTCTTTGCCCTTAAATAGAATTTTAAAAATTTTGTCACCCCTTTGCAGAACTTTGTGAGGACCTGTGTAGGCTGCTTGCAGCGAGCCACGTAATGCGTCTTCACGAAGGAACACGTGATCAGTGGTCTGCAGATCCTTAAATATAAAAATGCTTGCTTTGTTGTGACGGGAAGCTGGAGTTGGCTGCAAGCTGTGGGCGAACTTGCGGATGCGCGCGGTAAAGTCAGTGATGTCGGTCGTTCCGTCATCACTGGGAGACAAAAACTCTCCTGGGAGCCTTAGCGGTTCGCCGTAAACAAGTTCGGCGGAGGACGCTTGGACATCCTTTTTGAATGCGCTCCTTATACCAAGCAATACCCACGGCAGGGACTCGGTCCACTTGTCATTGGCATGGCACGTAATGGACGCCTTGAGTTGCCTGTGAAATCGCTCCACCATGCCATTACACGCTGGATGGTATGCCGTTGTCCGTTTGTGCTGGAAACCAGCAATCTTGGACAATTGTTCGAACAGAGCCGACTCGAACTGACGGCCTCTGTCCGTAACAATGTCGGTAGGACAGCCAAACCGGGCAATCCATCCAGACAGCAATGCCTTAGCTACTGTCTCGGCAGTAATGTCGACAATAGGTACGACCTCTGGCCACCTGGTAAATCGGTCGACTGCCGTCAGACAGTACCTAAAGCCTTGTGAAATTGGGAGCGGGCCCACAAGGTCAATGTGGATGGTAGTGAACCTGGCGCGTGGGAGGTGGTATGCTCCTAATGGCGCAGATACATGGCGGCTCACTTTAGCCCGCTGGCATGCGAGACAAGCTCGTGCCCATTCCCTGCAGTCCTTCCTGACGCCTGGCCAAACAAAGCGCTCTGCGACTAATTTGGCAGTCGCTGAGACGCCTGGGTGACTGAGGGAGTGCAAGCTGTCGAATGCTTGCTTCCGCAGCATTTTGGGCACAAATGGTCTGGGAGACGCTGTACTGACGTCGCAGTACACGGACGTACGCTCCCCAGGGACCTGCACCTTCTCAAGCACCAGTGAAGATCCATTCTGAAGAAGTGTCTTCAGTTCTGGATCTGATGCTTGAGAGTCTGCGAGAGTGCTGAGGCTTACCGGCACCTGTAATTCCTCCACGCGAGATAAGGGGTCAGCAACAACATTGTCTTTGCCAGCAATGTGCCTTATCTCGGTGGTGAATTGGGCTATGAAGTCGAGGTACCGGAATTGCCTAGGCGAGCAGTTTCTCTTCCGTTCATGGAATGCGAAACTGATCGGCTTGTGATCCGTGTACACGACGAAGTGCCTAGCCTCTAGCATGTGGCGAAAGTATTTGATGGCCTCGTAAATGGCCAGCAGCTCCCTGTCATAGGGAGAGTACTTCACTTGCGAAGGGCTAAGCTTCCGAGAAAAGAAAGCTAATGGCTGCCAGCCGTCGTCGCTAAGCTGCTGTAACACGGCGCCGATTGCAGTATCCGACGCGTCGGTAACCAATGCGAGTTTGGCATTGCAATCGGGGTGGGCTAATAAGGCAGCATTAGCTAGGCTTTCCTTGCAGTCCTCGAATGCTTGTAAAGTACTCTCCGCCAAACATATGGGGTGCGAGCCCTTTACGTTGCCAATCAAGAGGTTGTGAAGTGGCGCCTGTATCTGTGCTGCGTGGGGCATGAAACGCCTATAAAAATTGACCATGCCCAAAAATCTGCGCAGCTGACGAACGTCCTTGGGCTGTGGGAACTTTTTAATGGCCTCGACCTTGGCGTCAAGTGGTTTTGTGCCCTTTTCGGATATATGGTAACCCAAGAAGGTTACCTCCGGGACACCGAAAACACACTTGGACGTGTTAACCAACATGCCGAATTCCTTCAACCTTTTAAAAATTTTACGGAGATGCTCCTCATGCTCTGCTTCAGACCTGGAAAAAATTAAAAAATCGTCCAGGTAGCAGTAACAAAAGTCTAAACCTCTGGTCATCTCGTCGACAAAACGTTGAAATGTCTGGCCTGCGTTACGTAGACCAAACGTCATGTACGGAAATTCGTACAAGCCGAACGGTGTGGTGATGGCGGTCTTCGGAATGTCGTCCGGGCTGACTGGTATCTGATTATAGGCTTTCACGAGGTCGATGGTGCTAAATATTCGACAGCCTGCAATGCTGTGTGCAAAATCGTGAATGTGCCTAATCGGGTACCTGTCAGGGACTGTTCGCGCGTTGAGCATGCGATAGTCTCCGCAAGGTCGCCAACCGTTGTCCTTTTTAGGGGCAAGATGGAGTGGAGATGACCAGGGACTCTCTGAGGGTCTGGCAGTTCCATTGGCCAGCATCAGCTGGAACTCCTGCTGAGCAATTTTTAATTTGTCCGGCGCTAGTCGCCGAAACGAAGAAGATACTGGCGGGCCTGGGGTCGTGCGGATATGGTGTACAGTGTTATGTGGTGTGGTGCGTAGTGTTCCGGCAGGTCGGGTGATGTCGGGAAAACTGTCAAGGATTCTGTGGTACCTCGAGTCGCCAGAAGACACCTTTACGGAAAATAAAGACGAATCTGAGTGATTCGAGGCTATACAAAAAATTTTGGTACTACTATCTATTAACCGTTGATGTTTACAGTCAACGGCTAATGAGTAAAAACACAAAAAGTCTACACCTATGATAGGTTTTGTAACCTCAGCTACCACAAAACGCCACTTAAAGTCTCTACGAAGTCCTAAATTTAAGTTCAGTTCGAGAAAACCATATGTTGGAATGGGCGTCCCATTCGCGGCCACTAGTTGGTAGTTGGTGGGCGCACGACGCTCGCTGAGTAGACGACGAGGGTACACGCAGAGGTCGCTTCCTGTATCGACCAGGAACTGCGTGTTCGTTCTTCGGTCTGTGACGAATAGGCGACCAGTAGAAGTGGGGCAATCGTCTGTCGCCATCACCGACCGCCCGCGGCGTTTCCCTTTTTGTAGTCGCAGGGCTTGACGCAACGCTTGGCCTTCTCTCCGTGCATGGAGTGGTACCAGCACTGCGGGTGTCTCCTGTAGCTGGAGTCTGAGCGTGAGGACGATCTTTGGCGTGAGTTGCGTCGCGTGTCTCGACCACGGCTGTGGGAGCGATTATGCGACCGACTGTCACGCAGCTGCATCGTCAGGTCTTTCATCGCCCGCTTCAGTTCGGCGATCTCGGCTGCCATCTCGCTCATTGTGGGTCCCGCTGCTGATGTCGAAGCGACGTGACTCGGTGCCACGATGTCTTGGACACGGTCTGCTAGCTCAGCCAGTGCCTCCAAGGTGCTGTGCGGTTGGGATGCCAGCAGGGGCTGGATGCTGCTAGGGAGTCGGCTGCTCCAAATGGTGCGCACGAAGTCCTCTGGCACGCTTGGTCCGGCTAGACCCTGCAGGTGGCGAAGAAACTGCGATGGCTTCCGGTCTCCCAGCTCCTCATGCATCAGCAGCTGCTTCACCTTCTTCTCCTGGGAGGCTGAGAGGCGCTTCACCAATTCCGTCTTCAGCTTCTCGTACCGCTTTGTGACGGGAGGGGACATAATGACGTCCTTCACCTCCTTTGAAAATTGGGGGTCAAGGTGACCAACCACATAATTATATTTCGTGACGTCATTCGTCACCCCAGCGTTCTCGAATTGCGCCTCGATTTGGGCAAACCAGATATCTGGCTCTTCTGGCCAAAATGGTGGTAGCTTCAACGGCGCACGGGAAATCTCGTGTGACGCCTCAGTGGAAACGCGCTTCGCCTTGCGCGGTCTCTGTGTGACACGTTCCGCCGGCTGTGACGACGCGGTGTGCTCGGACTCACTATCACTCATTATAACAGTGTTCGACTCGGGGTCACCAGTTTAGAGGTGTTATCGCGTGTGTGTTGAGTAGGCAGGAGTTTAAATAAAAGTCACTCGTAGTACCTACTCACAGATTATATTGGGGCGAAGTCCACACACACAACACAAGACACAGAAGGAGAAGATAGACACGATCACAAAAGTCACAGGACAGAACACAATAACAGTTTATCAGATAACAATAAGTCTGGGGAACCATGCGGTTTTTAAACGTCACAAATATGTGCGTACGCGGCGTTGCGAGGCTCGTACCGACTGGAGGTCGCGCTAAGGACGTCAACGACCGCGCGCTGCCTCCCACCTCACTCGCTCGCTACACGTCACGATGACGTAGCTCGGCCGCGGTGCGGTCCCAGTATACTATGTCCCGGCATCATCCGACATTATATTGATGTAGACAATATAAGCTGCCGTCGATGTAAAAGTGTGTAAGTGATTATTGTAAATATATGTAAATAAATATATTTGTTTGTGTTAGTTGTGATGTGTCATAATACAATACAAATATGTAAACTAAATATTAGTTGTATGGTGTGAACCCTACAAGTACAATATTAGGTACTGCCAGGCTGCCTAGGGAGTTCCTGACTTACTTTACGTTAGGTTTACATGGCATGTAATTTGAAATTTGCATTTGCAGGTGTGAAAAACTTAATTTTACATGCATTCTAAAAAGCAAGTTATCGGTGTATGAAATTCGCTTTACTACTGGCTATAACCACGGTCTAACCAGAAAATGGCTGCCGATTATCATGTCATACAAAACCCTTGTATAAAAAATACATGATATAAATTGTATGCGTATGATTTACGGTGGTAATATTTTCCTACATATCCCTATCTCAGTTTGATGGAGGGTGTTTCACGATTAAATCTTCGGTACTTTGCTCGCTTACGTATCATCCGGCTCGAAGGACGAAAGGAGGATCACCTCGGGTTACCCTAATCTTTGTCCTCATCTCAGTTTTCTCTTTCGTAGCTAAATTAAATATTTCTACAGCGTATAAGTCACTTGCTTATATGGTTTATTAAGAACTGTTCCGGCCTTGCTTTGTTGTGTAGGTTTACATTTTTTTCATTATGTGGGTCTGTTGTGTGTTTACAGGATCAATTAAGATCTGTCTTTTCACGTCCTCTTGGAAGCCGTCAACCAAGCATTCTGTACAAAGTAACACTGCGCAAAAACAGTAACACTCCTTAACAAAATTAACCTGGAAGTTCCTATTAATTATCATCTCTAGTCCAAGCGTACTACTAGGCCGTTTGCCTGTAGACCGTGTAGCACAAAACTGGACCACCACACACCATAAACAGAATGTTGACTTTTTACAATAGAGCCTATTCATTTGACAGTTATATTTTCTTTGACAGCCCGCCAATTTTTAAGCCGTCCGTGCGAAGACGAGTGGGCAGACGAAGATTTTCAGGAACAGGAGAGTGAGTATAATGATCTTCCTCGACGTAGTCACGCAAAGGAATTTAAATACGTACTTTTTAATGCTCCACGTAGGCATGTGAAGGAAAAAGGGAAACTGTGTCGTTTTCGTCATGTGCGTTGGTATATGCATAAAAAGGTGGAAGTGTGCTCTTGTCTTTCTTCACATAGTTACGTGGACAAAGAGAACGATGAGGATGAATACGAGGATTTGGAGAAAGAATCTCAAAGTGTGGCTATTTCCCTTCCTCCAAGTAGTCATGTTGAGGAAGACGAGGATTTGTCTCTTTTTCCAAGTAGTCATGAGGAAGAGGAAGACGACGTGTTACCTTATCGATCTCGTAGTTATTTGAAAAGAAAAAAATCACTGTGTCATTTGTGTCTTCCACAAACGTTTGGGAAAATGAAGGGAAAACCGGATTTTCGTTTTCGTCGAAAGGGGAAAGTGCGTCCTTTTCGTTTCCTACGTGGATATGTGAAGTAAAGGAGAAAGTGTTTGCTCGTCATCTTCCTCATAGTTACATGGAGGAAATGGGGAATTTGTGTGCTCGACATACTCCACATAGTTACGAGTAACATGTAAACTACGTGGAGAGAGAGAGAGTTCGAATGCCACATTGGATGGCAATGCTTATTCTTTGACCAAAAAATAGGCCAGCCTTTGGTCACAAGGATTTCGTGGGCACTCGGACCCCATGGACCTAGTGTTTCAACCCGAAACGGTTCAAACAAATAGCTTCCAATGAGGTTATTGTTTTTGCGTCGTTTGAGGTTTTCAGCACCTGCAGCATCCTCCTCAGATGATGATTTTCATAATAAATTCGCACGGCAAAACATCAATGTTCATAAATAAAAATTAAGATACTTTGTAATTAATGTTCTAAATGCATATTTTGTGTAGAGTTAATTAATGTTGCTTTCTTTAAGTTATTTTAATTTAGTAATTAGAGATATAAATTTAAGTATTATGTGATAAATGCTTAAAAAATAAATAAGATACATTAGGGTATGTTTAAGAAATGTGTAAATATCGTCTATTTCAAAGGATCCATTGTCGTTGTTGGATGAATCCATTGTTGTTTGAATAATTAATGTTGAAATGGATGTTTAAATTATTGGAAATGGATTAACTATTTTTATAAGAAACAAATGAATATATATTTATACTATGAAATGAATGTAAATCTAAGGACCGAACTCCACCGAAGCGGAGACGATGCGAGAGGAGTGGAGATGTGTTGTAAACCACTAATAGAATTGCGTCATTTACACTGCTCGTCTCCGCTTAGCTTTAGTGGAAACGGTTGAGCAGAGAGAAGATGAGATGTCTCGTAATTGTTTAGGCCAGCCATGTGGAAGGGGTCGGCAAGGGCTGATGCCTGCCGGGGCTGCGGGGCTGTTTGAAAGAGATACCGCGGCCCTGGAACACAAAGGGCAAAGAAGGAACATGAATGGGTTTTAGTCAATACGAGTCTGACACTCACCTTCTACTCTGCCCAAAGCGGAAGGGGTCATTTGATGATTACCCATAGGAAAAAAAAAAGCCTCCGACCTTGGGGGTAAAGCGCACAGCGGAGACGAGAAGAGTCGTGAGCGGCGTGCTTCGAGCGGCTTGTGGTGTGCTGTGAGTGGCGTGCTGTGAGTGGCGTGCGGTGACCGCTGTGCTGTGTGCGGCGTGCTGTGTGCGGTGAGCGGCCTATGATGCACATCTTCTCTTTTTTTTAAATTTTATATGGGCCTACTCTTGACCTCAGTTTAATACTGAGGACAGAGATGAGGTCGACGATTGAACGAGCTAACTCAAAAGAAGCCTATAATCTCGCGACTTAAATATATTGGGGTCATATGAACTTGGGAACACCGACGCAGGCAGGGAATTTCCTCTCCTCGCCGCTTCGCACATCTCTGCACAGCTTCGATGGATACACCGTAGCTCTTACGCATCTCCACTCCTCTCCGCTTCACACATCTCTGCTCGGCTCCGCTTTGGTGAAACCCGGGCCCTAATGTACACACGGCGGCACATGAAGCTGTACATTTCCAGTATAACTTGGCCCCGCTTAGTATAGACTTCCTATACAATGGGAGATCCGCATAGACTAGTTTTGTATAGCTTGATTGGCCGACGTGCGTACTTTTTGAGGAAATAAATGATAAACATGTACCTATGTGAAAAATATTGTGTGTCTATATCGCCTAGTTCTAAGGATCAATTATAATAGAAATATGAAGTTTAAATATCAGTCGGTTCAAAAAAAAAAACAGTATATGTAGCTGTATCCAGCAAGATAAAAACCTCACTTGAAAAAAGGCTAGGCAGATGATAAACGGATAAAAGTAAAAAAACTCATGATATTCATAATAATTTCGTGCGGAAAAACATCAAAGCTCAAAAAAAATATTTCCGACAATTTCAAGTTTTTCTTTTTCAGTGATCATATATTACCGGTGCGGCTCCAACTTGCGTACGAAGGTACTAGAGGGCTTGCTTTATATTTATTTGTGAGCATTACGCAAAATATGCGAAGCTTTACCCCTCCCTCCCCCTCCCGTCTGAAGGATCACTTGTTACCCCACACGATCCAGTTAATACCCCACACTGGCACGCACAGTGTACAAGGATGTTTTGGCGAGGATCTGTTCGTAAATGTTTGAACGTGTGAAATTATTTTATTTATGTTTTCACTATGTGTTATAAATTGTCTCTTTTATTTTTATAATATTTATTACTGTAATTGGTTGTAAAAACAACCGTTGTAATTAAATAAATAAGTGATAATGTATACTGAAAAAAAGATGGCTGTGTTAGTTCCAATTTTGGCCACGCGCCAAAAAAACTTTGTACAGTAAAATCTTCAAACTGAAATGAACAAAAAAGATGAATGGCAATGTTTCTATAATTTATAGCCTCAAGGAACTCAAGGCGGCACTTCAGAATTATTGGCTTACTGACTTCCTTTGAAGTTAATACATAATTAATCGAGGACACCCGGATAAAAATGTAACGGCCATTTTTTTTTGTATCAAAACCGGGACTCGGGAAACTTGGGGCGTTGGATGACAAGTCATTAATGTAATCTACGGCCAGTCACTGCTGAAATCTGACTTAATGCCGTCACGTTTCAATGAATATTTTATGCAAATATTACTGAAGTTGAAAAAACTCTGATCTGGGTCAAATATTTGTCAAAGAAATATTGAATTTAGCTTTTTGAACGCTGCTTTATTTATAACTGTGGGCCTGCATGTCGCAAAACTGAGCCGAAGAAATGGGGTTCTTCCTTTGTTCAGGATGAGCCAGTTCAGGGTAACAACTTATAACACAACGCAACATCATGCCTATACTCCTCTAAGGGTTAGGCAGAGGTATACCTAACAGTACACCCATTTTCGCCAATTATGGTTAAGTCCCGTGTAATACGTGGCGAGCTTATTGCCATCAAATCCAGACTCCGTGACTGTACTGAAAAATTCCTAATGGAAAAAGCCAATAACAATTTGTCTGTCCCTGGAATCGAACCCAGAACTCTAGCTCAGCAGTCGCAATTGCGACTACTAGACCAACGAGGCAAGCTTACAACGACAAGTAATAAAAGTACTACTTCATTATTCCTACTTTTCATAAAAAAGGTTAAACTTGTGACATTGTCTATTTGTTACAAACTCTCAAGACCCAGACCTCATTTCATTTAAAACCCGAAAGTCGTCTTTTGAAGCATGAATTCATCAAAAAACAAGTCGAAGTCGAAGCCCAACTTTCATAATAAACTTCTTACGTGCCAGTACAAATAGAACCTCTTGGTAAATTGCAAAACTTCACCCAATTCCAGGCCGGTATCGCTTCGTCTATTAATAAAATTTAAAAAGAAAACATTTTGTATTAAAAACATTTTGTTCACAAAAACATTTTTAATGTATTTTTCGTTTGATCAGTGAATCGTTGCAGGAATCTTGTTTGTGACTTTAATTAAAATTTAAAAAAAAATAACAAGAATATTTCACAAAAACACAATATTGAGTGTGTTATCTGTAGATATACTCATTATTTATCCTGTAGGATGAATAGTTCTGTACATACCTAAATACCTAATTTTGTATAAATTGTAGGAGAAAAAGAATGAATAATTTTACCTTTTCCTAAACGTTAGGAATAAAAATGTTATGATTTAATATAATACAACAATTTAGGAGGTGTTAAAGTATTATTATTCTGTATTTCAATGTGTAATATTCTTGTGGAATAGGTACCTATGTAATTCTCAATGAATGGATGATTAATAAACCTGATTTAATTTAAAACTATACAATTAAATAGTATCTACGAGTATGTATCTGTATTTCAATGTGTAATGCTCAATAAATTGATTTCTAAAAAACCAGATTTTTTAATACACCATACATTGTCTACCCAAGTTGATTAAAAAACGATAACCTAAACATCTAACCTTTGAATCATAACATCCTAATAGAAACCTCTTTTGAAAGCGTCCATTGAAGTCATAACGTTTACCGGTGGGTGAGCGCTACTCTTTAAAAACGCCGGGTACAGACGCCACGTTTGACATACCTAGCCATCCCGGTGCCCGGGGTCTGGGCGCTGTAATTAGCGCTGCGAGTGATTTCCCCGGGACTGACAACCGGTAGTAGAGCGGGGAAAACTCAGAGTTTTTGTAATGACTGGTGCAAGATTTGAAATAAAATTTTCAAAATTAGAATGTATTTAGAGTTGGTCATCATAAAATGGAAATAAATAAAAAGTAAATTGTTGATAGATAACATTTCTAGATGCAAGAAAATGATTTTGAGGGAATTATTTTATCTTGGCATACATAAAGTAAGCCTTCCTAAAGTATGACTTCAAGATGTTCTGAGTTGTGCTGATTCGAGAGAAGAACGTGACTGTTAATGAAAATGAAAATGTATTTCAAGACTGCGCTAGGTTTAAATAAATAATTTAAACTAAGCTAATAGCATTAGTTATAATTTCCCCTTGGAACACTACTTAGACTAACGAAACTTTGACTTCAAAGCTGGCTAGCTTCCTGCATAAATTGTAGTATGTATTTGATTCAATTAGAAAATAAAATCTAAAAAACACTTAAAAAAACGAAGCAGCATCTCTCATATTATTTACCGTTAAAGCAAATTAAGCAAAGGGTACTGTTTAATTTTGAAAAAATACAACATTCGAAAGAACTTGAAATATGTTAAGTTATTTAAAATAACAAGCTCTTAATATCTAACTTAAATACTATGTAAATAGCAGTCGGTGTAATTTATGTACCAAAGGTTCAATAACCAGACGTTAAAAACGAAAAAACATCTTCACCTTGTCCAGACTTATATTCAGAAAATAAGTCAATGAAGGTGAATTATATTACTAATGCTAGAGGTTCGTGTCTCGCTTACATACTACGATTTTATATTATTTATCAAGGTTTGCCAAAGGGCGATGGAACGTAGCGTATTGGGTATTAAGCTCAGCGACAGAATTTGCAATTGAATTTGCGCTCAAACCCTGATGAATCTCTGATGTGGGCAACAAAACAGCCGGTTTGAAGTGGGATTGGGCAGGCCATGTCTGTAGAATGCATCAAAACCGATAGGCCAGAGTTGTCACGCAATGGGTGCCAGAAGACGGACGTCGTCGTCGCCGAGGGAGGCCTAGAAAACGCTTGCGTGACGACTTAGAGGCGTTTGTGCGAGATTGGCCGGAGAAAACCGCTCGGAGAGAAGAGTGAGCTATGAGGGTGGCCTTTATCCAGCAGTGGGACAATATAGGCTAAAAATAATATTTGTACGCCGATGACGGCTAAACATAGCGTTAATTAATAATTACAACATCTGTACCTAACCTACCTATGTTCAACAAATAAAAATATTTGTATTTGTATTTGTAAAGAAAAAACAAATTGGTACCTATCTGTAATGATATTATTTTCTTAATTATATTTACATAAGGTTAATTAAAGTATACTGCTTAGATACCTAAACTTTGCAATTAAAATTGTAAAAGCAATCGAACCGTTGAAAATGTTTTATTATTTTAATGTGTTTAATCTGTTTTTTAGACCAGTACAGTGCTGCATAGACTACGTGGATAGTATCAATCCGCAATTTCATTCTATGTTCCAAATAGGTAGCAGAACTCAGTAAAACCATTGATTCCAACATTCTTTTTTGAGTTTTCTATGTAGCCATCATCTGCAAAAAACACGCTGTATAGCGAGTTGCCGTGACACGTCACAAATCAATCTCGCGTCACGCGTCACGCTAGAGGTTCGCTCACGGACAGGATTTAGTTCAATTTTGTGAACCGTATTTTGTTAATTGACTTTCTAAAACGTTAACATAGTTGGGGCGACTGGTTTTGTTCACATCAGTGTTATATTTGTAAGCTGAACAACAGGTTTAAATGAAAATAGACGAGAAATTGCAAACAAAGTAAGTAAGTATTATCGTAGACAAAAATTATCGATTTCAGTAAAATAATAATAATAAGCAGTACCTATGTACTCATATATTAAAATGTTATTTTCCTGTATTATCTCCTGTGTGTACATAAATAGTAAAATAAATAAATAAGAAAACTAAAGTATCAATTTAGGCGCGCCCTATACGCAGGCAATCCTATGATCCATAAGCTAGATATCTATAATCGCAGTATGACTTCATGTAGTATGTTAAATGCTTTACAATTGCCGTGAATTATATTACGGACTTGACAATTTAAAATCCTTAGGTAACGGTTTATAAATCTCATTTTGTCTGTCGCATGTTGTCAATTTCAACATTTATATCCTTACCTAGCTTAACAAATTAGTTGATTAGGGACAAAAGGCGAGCTTTACTCAGACAATAGTTAGGTATCGAGTTCTTAATGTAAACAAAGTGTTCGCTAGTGATTCCTCGTGACTTTGTCTGACATCTAGTCTCTCGCTTCACGCTGTAACCGCAAGTTGTTTTCAATGTCAGTGGTTGCTGTGTAACCGTTATTTATCAAGTAATTTAATAACTTTAAGATATTTAATACTACAAAATAAGTTCTAAAATTCTAGACGGGATAAAACGAACGTGATAAGCTCAACGCCGATACAATTAAGCCTATAGATGATGTGACGTGTTTGCAAGTGAGTTGCCGTGACATACTTCAATCTCTCTTGTCACGCTGTCATCTCAATATGCAAGAGATTTGTCACGACTCGTGTATATCTGCGTCATGTACTTTGAAATGATTTTACTAAGCAGCTTTTATATGTAAAGTGCGTTTAGTAGACAACTTGAGGGTACTTAAATATGTTTTGATAAAGGATTACAACGTGTTTGATCGAATATAATATATTCAGTTAAATAGGTGTATTACTATAGACTTTCTGAACTAATTGTGTATTTCGTATTATACTAAGAATTTGTGAAACCCGACTTTTAAAAAAGTAAGATTTGAGTAATTACTATTAATAAAATATATCTTTGGTTTCTAAATTTTCCAAACAAAAGGTATCAAAAAAGTCAAAATCTTAACATTGACTCAAAACGTTGAAAAAAATATTCCTCACTTTTTATATCAATTTAACTTTTCAAAAGAAAATTACCTTCCTACCTCTTGGAAACTCCCAGCCTCACAAGAGTAACAGGGCAGATCCCCGGAGTGACTGAGGTTAAAATAACGTATTTACTTGAACTACTTGGATTCCTCTGGGACCCAAGCATCAGTCATCTGAAGGCAGTAGGGTTGTCTGTCCCACAAACTTTGTAGAAGATAAAGGGATAATTCTTTGGAGTGATCGCTTTTAGAGATAAGGACCTCCCATTGTGTCACCCTATGTAAGATTTCTATATTAACCTGTAACTCAGAAGGTTTACGCAATAAATATTATTCAATGTGTTGTACTATATGTTTTTTTTGGAGCTGTCCAACAATACAACCATAAATGTAATAACTAAAGACTAGACAGACAAAACAAACTCGTATAGTAATAAATTAAAAAGACACTAACTCAATTAATTTAGAACCTTTTCCCCCATTTGGGGCTAACAAACATACTGAATACTTAGTACAACAAGATATACAGATATTTTTTAACCTAGTGAGAGCAGAAGCACTTCTCTGTTAGGCTACGACCGCTGACAGATGCTTTGTTTAACGAGCCTAGCGAAGACGCGAAGTAAAACAAACGTTCTAGAATTTTCGCATCTAGCCGAAATGCGCGCGAAATGCCCCAGTGTGGCCACCGTGCAGCCTAGCAAGTAAACAAATGATAAATCACTAGGCTCTAGACCTGACAGTTGCGCAAGCGACGCATATTGCAAAACTTTTTCTATTCCTAAAATGTGATTTTAAACCGCACAATAAAATCTATGCACGTTAAATATTAACTCTTCTAACTCTAGACTCGAACATTTTACAAATATCTATTCTATAAAAGTAAAAAAAACAAACATGAATTACATGGCGTGACACCCCTGTCGTAGTTCGGTGATCCCAACGTGACACGACATGGGATACGCCGTGACGTGATCGATACACCATGGCAGGCCCAGGGGACCATGCAGGCTGGCAGGAGGAGATTAAATCATACGGTCCGCTATTGTTTCTGGTATGAATACGTGGCGGTGGGATGCCTAGATTTGGTTATTATGAATGACAATCTATCGTCGATGATGTGTGTGATTGAAACAATAAATAACCAGTTTGGCTGCACGTAAGTCTTTATCGATAGACAGAGGACGGAGGAGTTTATTAGGGTTCCGTAGCCGAATGGCAAAAATGGAATAAAAATTAGATAGGTCTTTAAAAATTACATTGAAGATCCTAAAACCATTTTTTCTCAAAGTCAAGAAAAAATGTAGGATTGTAGAACTTAAAAAAAACTTTCGACGAAAATTAGTTTGAATAAGATTTGATGTTTAGTTTTTGCAAGCAACTCAGGTTTTCATTAACACAAAGTATTTGAATGTAATACAAATACATCATATGAAACAGCCTCCAAAATATTTTTATTACATTGTTTGGTGCTCCGGAACCCTGTGTGCGTTTAAGTACGACTCGCACTTGGCCTTATTTGAAATCAAGTTTACTAGTTAGCAGCAAGAACTTCGATCTTCATCCTGAAACAACATAAGGAACAAGTCAATATTGATCAAATCATAGACTTAAGAAATCGAAGCCTCGCGAAATAATAGTGTTACAAACTCGTAGCCTCCAAGCACGATGATAGCTAAATAAAACAGGTAAGTTCTTATGATCGATCGTCCGCAATTTTACGCAAGAAAACTTGAAACACACTAATGCATTCAAAATGATCATCGTTGTCGTAACAATAATTATCCCTGCAATGCATTCTTGTAAATTACTAAACACTACCCAATTCAACCGGCCACTCATTCATTTACACAAAATAGACTGAGCTAGGGTTTGGATCGAGCGGAATTCGGTATACAGGGTGTAAACAGACCCTTCACGAAGCCGTTAACCAAGCATTCTGTACATCAAACTAAGTCACCCTACGTAAAAATTATTGCTGGGAAACGACTTTTTTTTGGGGTGAAAAATCACGTATTACGGTAAAACTCAATGTAACGCACTCAAAACTTGGTGATGATGGATGCTTTGAATAGTAAACGGGTCATGAAGGAAAAAACTGGAATTCCTCCAATATCTCCGTAACTAGAAGGTTCCCAGGTGTGGTCTAGAACACAAAATGATTGCAATGACGGGGAGAACAAGTGCCTTTCGGCTTCGTTAAGGGTCTTTTTGCACCCTGTATAGACCAAAGATGTTAGCGATATCAGAGCCTCTAGCGTACGATTAACACCAGCGAGTTACGTTGGCAAACTTTAATTAGGATGATTGAAAGATTGATTGATTTAACTTCGCGTGACCAGAGGGCTGGCTCTTTCTTTGGGCAAAGAATTAGCATTGCCATTCAGCGTGGCAATGCTGCCAGTCTTCTGGGCACGTTTCCGGATGACAGCGATGCGGAGGAGTACTTTGATGCCTAAGTCAAAGTACTCCTTTGTCCTATTGTCGTCGTTGTTTATATGTAGGTACTTACTTTTAGTCTTCTTTTATCAATATTTTAGTTTTTGCTGATCATAAATAAGTTAGATAATTCATATTTATTTCTGTAAATGGGTGTTAATAACACATTTACACGTCACATTGTGTTATGTTTTAAAACTAAATGGGGCCGGGTTTTCATAACTTTGAGAAAAAACGGCCAAAACAAACTCAGAGGTCACTGTCTCTTTTAAAGTCCAAACATCGGTCGAGTCATAATTATGATCTGATTTAAAGCTATTCTTACAAAGAAAATCCTTCCCAATCAGTTGACATTGCAAAAGGCAACTAAGGGATTCGGGAAATAGCTTCTACTTACATAAACTGTAATCATCAATCCTTGCGGTGATTGTATACATAGTGCTACAATTCGCTTTTTTTTTTGCGAAAATTAAGAGGCCAAGATCGTAACTCTTAGACCTAGTAGTCCTTTAGAGCTCTGATAGGATATGCTGTATATTTTAAAATCAGTGGTGCCGAAATAAATTGAACCACAAAATAACACGATTGCAACTTCGAACAGTAACCAAAATCTCGAAGAAATGTGACATCTACCAATCCGGATTCGGCCCAAATTGTGAATTACGACCCACTCCCACAGAATGGAGGCCTGTGTTGCAGTAGTGGCAGCTTTATAAGCTGCTGATGCAATTACTCTACGGTCTACGATGAGCATCGCCGGGCAGTTGCTTCAAAAGTTGCCCGTCTAACAACACCCTCTAACTGCTACGTCTCGGGGAGCTACAACGTGCAACAAAGATGGCGATTAAATCACAGCCGTGTATAGTCGGTGTAGGTTCTGCAAGAGGATTATTGTTTCCTGCAGCCGGTGTACAATGTACACATGTCTCTGTTTGCTTGTTTATTGTCGGATCGGTGTATCGTGTAGCTTGTTTATTGAATCTTTGTGATATTTTTATTATCGGTGGTACTTTTGTTGTCGATAGGGTACTTGTTATTAGTTGTTATATTTGTAAGAGTTCTGTCATAACACTCACAGAGTCGCAAGACGGTGAAATCTCTGAGACATAATTTCAATCAAGTCAACTTTTTAGGCTACAATACCACTTTAAGCTAGTCGTTAGCTGTCGCATGAAAGGATTTTTACTGATTACATCTGCGGAATAGTTAGCGGTTAGCTTTACAGATACTAGTTTTTACGATAATTTAGAATTTGAAAATAAATTGTACTCTGCCTGTAAAAATATAATTCAATCATGATTCGAAAGACACGTGGCGCCATCTATTATCATAAGAAGGTTATTGTTGTTATACTCGGGAACAGTACTTTTTTCGAAATGAAATGTACCCTTTGTCCGCTTCTACACCTGACAACATATATGCAAAATTTCAGGATGATCGGTTCAGCGGTTTAGGCGTGAAAAGGTAACAAACAAACAAACAAACTTACTTTCGCATTTATAATATTAGTAAGGAAGTAAGGATAATGATGTAGGTACCCATTATTTTATTCATGATAATATTTATCCGTGGTGCCTGGCAACTGGGATAGGCCCAGTTGCCAGGCACCACGGATAAATATTATAGGGCCTATCCCAGTTGTAAACGTCCCATTGTGCCTATTGGCCTTGTTTTGTACTGCCCCCTGCTGATGTGTAGGGAAGTTTTAATTTATTTTTTTCTTAGTCCTCCGCGAATCTTTTCTGATTAATTTTGTTGCGGGTTCCAAGTCAGTTAAATTGTTTCTCCGGGACTTCATCGAGTTTCACTGTCTTGGAGCTTTGCTGGTGGTCGCCACTATTGATTCTGACTTTAGTAGATATTTGATTTTCAGTCCTCCAAGTGTCTGTGGAAAAACTTGTCCAACTTTATATTGTCTTTCTTACAGAACTCCTTATACAGGGTGTAAACGGACCCTTCACGAAGCCGTCAACCAAGCATTATTTTCATCAAACTAAGTAACTTTACGCAAAAAATTTTGCTGGGAAACGGTTTTTTTTGGGGTGAAAAATCACGTTTTACGGTAAAACTCAATGTTAAGCACTTAAAACTTGGTGATGATGGATGCTTTAAATAGTAAACGGGTCATGGAGGTAATTAAAGCAAAGTTAAAACCTTAAAAAGTAAGTATTTTAAAAAAACTTGCGAAAATATTGGAACTTTGACCTCCAATGTAACGCACTGAAAACATAGTGCTGAAGGATGGATAGAATAGTACGGGGGTCGCGAAGGTGTTTAAAGTAAAAATCTTACAATAGAAACATGTATTAAAAAAAAAAGTTGGAACTTTGACCCCCAATATCTCCGTAACTAGAAGGTTCCCAGGTATGGTGTAGAACAAAAAAATGATCGCAATGACAAGACGGGGAGAACAAGTACCTTTCGGCTTCGTTAAGGGTCTTTTTACACCCTTTATACTGTTATAATAAACATCGTACCCAAACAAGCCAGCGCAGCTAAAACCTGCGATAAACAAGCCATAACTACTCACATAGGATCGTAAACGGACCGCGGGAGAACAATGAAACTCTTTCTACATAACAATCAATTTGAAAGGGAACATACTACTTATTTGTGATTCTGATCAGCGGGGGTAAGTTTTAGTAGTAGTAGGGCTATTTGTAAAGGCACTCGTCCTGGGAAGTACGGTAGGCTTTGGGAATTTGTTTCGGGGGTATTACCCTGAATGAAAAAAACAGATAAGGGGCGCAGCTTAACCAGGGATTAAAAATTCTACAAAAGAAAGGGAATTAAAAATTACGTAACGAAAACTGCAAAAAAATTTAGCACTCGCACTTGGATAGGCTTATAATAACCCAGTACTAACTGGGTTGTGGAGGTCAAATAGGCAGTCGCTCCATGTAAAATACTGGTATTCAGCTGCATCCGGTTAGACTGGAAGCCGACCCCAATATAGTTGGGAAAAAGCTAGGCAGAGGATGACTTGGAAGGCTTATATATTAGGTTTTCTTTTGTCTATAATTATAGAAGGACTAACTGTCGACTTATACAGAAAGAAAAGCTTACCAATTGAGCCAAAACTCCCATTAGAAAAGGAGTACTATTCGTATGCCTAATTTTGAACTGATATAAAAATAAAAGAGATTTAAAAGACTTATAGAGCGGACATTGGGAATATTTTCATACTAAAATTTTGATCCCGAACATTTTTGATGTTGACACGAATGCTACAAGACAAGCAAGCTTATGACACTAGACAGAACGATTTGTTACTAAGTAGAAACAAGTATTGGATTATTATCTTCGTTTTGTCCCGTCTATCGCTTGTCAATATTTGAATGTCTTTGTAAAAATATGACATTAAAATGGGCATCGTTTCATTTTATTTAAAGTTGTTTGACTATTTATAAACCTACAAGGTTGTGGAACGTAGGGTAGTACTTTAGTTTATGGTACCCGTGCGTGGGCCGATGTAATTAACAAGTCGCTTGGGCCACTCAAGAACTTCACGTACTTACTTACGAGGGAAAGTGTAGCTAAAAATAAACGCAGCTAATGAAATCCATTCCAATAATAAAATGCTTAGAGAAATATTCTAGTACTTTTTGATTACGTGATTTCTCCAATATCGCAGATCTTTGTACGTCTTCGGATTCCTCAAATGGAGATGGGGTGGACAAATATCAAGGCGTGGTGATGACAGATCGAGTAAAGCTGTGACTGAGTGCGACCAAGGACTGGAAACAAGTGCTGGTCTGGTCGTCCGGCGGCGAGATGGGTAGACGAGTGTTGGCATCGTGGGTAAAATCTGGATGAGGTTGGCACAGGGACGTGGAGATTGGTGTAAGCAAAGGGAGGCCTATGTCCAGCACTGGAGGAAGTCGTGGCTGTATAATGTTGACGTGATTTAATAAAGAAAAAAATTTTTTTTTTCAAAATTACACTTCCTTTTTTTCCCATAATGTACGTATTTTATCTACGGTACTTCTATATACAAAACAAGCTCTTACAAGTAATACGACTATGTCTACAAAATTAGCTGTTCCCAAGCACAGTAAGGGAAGAAAAATAAAGCTTTTAAAACGATTGCTTTATCTAAAACGCGCACTAAGAGGTTGCGGACTAAAAGATGCGGGTTAGGGTGACCACAATCTTTAAGGATATTCCTGGGTAGATTACTTACACATTGCTCGCTTAGTTTTGGGGAAAAAAGGCCCATTGATAGAAAAAAAACATTGAAGGAGAACACTTTCTAGAAAGTTTTTTCGAATTGTAAACTGCTCAAATATCGGGTCAACCGAGTGTAGGGATGATAGAACTGAGTGTGTGAGAGAGAAAGAGGAATTGAGCGAATGGCGGTGTGCTCGGGCGTTAGGAGATTGATAGACGACTACAAATTAAATAAAACCAGTTGTTTCAATTCCGGGTGTTTGATTTTCCACATTTTATTTTGAACTACTTATATAGGCATTAGGCAACAGCTTCAAAAATGTCAGTAAACACCAACGTATATTAAGAATATCCACGAACGTACACAGTAAGTTATCAAGACGTCATTTGTCACAACACATGATTGATTTGACGAGACACCTCCTCCTCTCCATTACCCATAGTCACTCTCCGTAATGACACGCTTTATAATTACAAGTATGACGCAAACTTGATCAAAACATTAGAACTGTGCTTCATCACACATGGATCTTTTGGAGCTTCAATTTGACAAGGAGGCGTCGTTAGTAAATATTTGTGTTTCATGAAATTGTGTTGGAAAAACAATATGGCGGAGTATTTTCCGATTTTGGCCAGCAGGCAAAAGATTCATGTAGCAACCTAATCCAATTATGTATAGGTAACGAAAATAAAACAAAAGCAGATGTAAAATTTTCGTGAAAAGACTGTGTAAGGTGACGATTCCGCTTCAAATATTTACGATAATTTAATGGTTAATTTTATTGTTTTGGATTTTGAACGTAAAATATAAATGGACTTTGATTTGAGTATTCAAGCTTGAATATTATTTAAGCATGTCAATCATGTGTTGTGACAATAGTCTCTTCATGTCTTGATTTGAGGAAAAGCTATTGACTTTATCAACTTGTAAAAGTGTATGATGAGATTCTGTAGTTGAGTTAGGTGAAAAAATATGCTAGCCTTTCAATATACAAGAAAAATCCCACTCATCATGTAAACATCCACACGTCGACTTTTGGACAGTTTGATTTTGGCACCTATACCTGTATGACCACAGTATATGACATACGTTGTCTGTCCTTTACTCAATCCGTCATATTGATACTTGTGCAGCGGTTTGTGGATCTTTTAAAGAATACGTTGACAGGGGGCGCTGTTGGTAAACATTAATGTATATTATGACCACTTAAATTTTGCAGTTCATGGTGGCACTGCTCGTCAAGAAAATATTCGTCGATTTGTCAAACTTGGTAGGTACATTATTTTAGTTCTGTGTTTTCCCGCCTGCACAGATAAGTTGGTTGAAGTGTAATTGTCTTGTGAAAATAGAAAAAAAAGATGGCGGCATGGGATTCGATTTTGGCCACGCCCCAAAAGACTCACGTACATTTTGAGTACGTTCCGTATTTTCGCTAAACGTTGGTCACCCGCAAGCGATCGTCTCAAGACGTTATTTACCAAATCGTCGGTCTCGCGTGGCTCCAGTTACCTGGATAAATATACGAGGTAAGATTGTGTGCGTTGCGGCTGAAAACACGCTTAAATAACCAGAGGGACACGCTTTGGGCTATATTGTTTGGCTTTCATTGGTGTTTATGTTTTATTTAGGATTTAATGTTGTAACCAAGTCTTTTTATGTTATTAGGCGACAGACAAGAGAATATCGCCAATCTAATCGCAGCGAGATCGAGAGATGGACATAATATGCAATGTAAGATATCACGTATTTGTGTGTTGCCATCCTAGGCATTGTATTTCTTTATATTCTTACGACAATAAGAGCTCTGTCCAAGTAAGTAGAAGCTCATAAATTTATATTGAAATTATCATTGCAGTTATCTCCCTTCACAATTAAACGACATTATGCATCCCGAAATGCTGCTGTGCGCACAAAACTGAAATGCGGTGACTGTATAAACGGTAATTACAGTTAATGGCGTATTTTGAATGCGTAATAAGCTAATGACGATATTAAGTTTATTTGCCATAACACAATCAGGTGATGCTTATTAAATTCACATGTTTAACGACACGTGGCTATTTGAATTTACGGCTAGTGCTAATTAATCTTAATATAATGCAATGAGTGTAAACCCCACAAATGGCTGAAAAGCCGAGCCGGTAGCGTCTACAAACGGCACTAGATAACAATATTCGTGGCGCCGAAGTGTGTGGAGCGCGAATTTTCTGTCAGGAACCGCCATTCAAAGCTTTGGGAGTATGAAGAACACGGTGTAAAGTTCTTCATCCCCCATAGAAAATCACCGACCAGACGGGTGTTATGTCGGGTTGGCTACTGGGTTCTATATAGTCTTAAGTCGCGAATAACTTTACTTGCCCGATGTAGGATTTAGATGTATTTCGATGTTTAGTTCATCATCTGCGACATAGATGGCGCTGTAGTACTTTTTGTTCTAAGTTGCTGTAGTACTCTTTGTAGTGCCGTTACAAAACCATCGATTTCTTTACACCACTTTTGTTGTAGAGCGAGTAAACGGTGACGTTGACGTTTAGTTTGTATGGCCCGGATTATTGAGCAGTGGAAGCCGAACAGTTGGTGCTCTGAGACCCCGAGACAGGGCTGTCTTGTGTGCTAGTTCTTGCATTACAGCCAACCAAGTCAGTATTTTCTCTTTGTTAAAATGGCACTTAATTATTGATGTCGAGTACCTTTTGGCACATATTTAATCAATGGTTCTGCTATCTCTATTGCGTCATTTGTAGATCTTTGACAGTCGTTAGGTAGTCAGTGGCCCAAAAAAAGTCTGACAACCAGTCTTACCAAGGGGTATCGTATTACCCAGTACTAACTGGGTTGTGGAGGTCAGATAGGCAGTCGCTCCATGTAAAATACTGGTATTCAGCTGCATCCGGTTAGACTGGAAGCCGACCCCAATATAGTTAGGAAAAGGCTAGGCATATCATGATGGTTCTGCTATCTCTATAATTATTGATATCCCTGCTATCAAATCGCGTATACCAACAAACTTTTCCCCCTTATATCCCTGACATGTTCGCAGCAGCCAACAGTGAGCGTCAGG
This sequence comes from Noctua pronuba, assembly GCA_905220335.1. Lineage (NCBI taxonomy): Eukaryota > Metazoa > Arthropoda > Insecta > Lepidoptera > Noctuidae > Noctua > Noctua pronuba. Next base: position 12,946,632 of record LR999908.1, read on the forward strand.
ACTAGCGAGCCAACTAACATGGGCCAACTTGCTGCACAAACAACTTTCTGTTATGCCGTATAGCAAACTGTTCCCGAGTAGCGCGTCCGAGTAACATAGATTGGAAAAGTCAGATATTTTCCTATTGAATGAAGCTGTATGTTGATCAGCTTCAGCTCTGATATAACTTAGGACTAGATGTTGTATTATCTTTGTAGGTAAGTGATATCGAGATTAGCCGCATAGCCTGTAGGATGCTTTATGTATTTATTTAACAGTTTAGGTACACACTATGTACAGAAAAGAATACAGGAACAGAAAAATAAGTACAAAGTAAAAATAAGTATTTGATTATCTATATACATATAATAAGACAGTAAAAAAACTGTGTCTGTACATTGAAGATATTTAAAAAAAAAAAATTGAGGGGGGTTTAGAAACAGTAATAGAGCACGAATCCAAAAAAAATTCTGTCTGTTTGTCTGTTTATCTGTTTGTCTGTTTGTCTGTTTGTCTGTTTGTTTGTACACGCTAATCTTCGGAACTACTTGACGGATTTGAAAGATTTTTTTTTTGTTGTGTAGGTATTAAGTCTGGGCAACATATAGGCTATAATTTATCTTGGAAACTTGAACACCTGATGCAGAACCGCTATAGAATAGCTAAACTATAAGAGATACAAAAATGGTACCATAGCAAAAATTGTTCCACGCGTTGAGCATTTTCTGCTGAGAGAATAAAATTGAAGATCTGGAACACCTGATGTGGAACTCCAAGAGTCCAGCTACACTATAACATATATAGGAATGACGCCTTAGCAAAAATTGTTCAATCTGATGACCACTCTCTGTTGATTTATAAAAATCGAAGATCTGGAACACCTGTTGTGGAACTCCAAGAGCCCAGCTACACCATAACACATATAGGAATGACGTCTTAGCAAACATTGTTCAATCTGATGAGCACTCTCTGTTGACTTATAAAATCGAAGATCTGGAACACCTGTTGTGGAACTCCAAGAGCCCAGCTACACCATAACACATATAGGAATGACGTCTTAGCAAAAATTGTTCAATCTGATGACCACTCTCTGTTGATTTATAAAAATCGAAAATCTGGAACACCTGTTGTGGAATTCCAAGAGCCCAGCTACACAATAACACATATAGGAATGACGTCTTAGCAAACATTTTTCAATCTGATGAGCACTCTCTGTTGATTTATAAAAATCGAAGTTCTGGATCACCTATTGTGGAACTCCAAGAGCCCAGCTACACCATAACACATATAGGAATGAAGTCTTAGCAAAAATTGTTCAATCTGATGAGCACTCTCTGTTGATTTATAAAAATCGAAGATCTGGAACACCTGTTGTGGAACTCCAAGAGCCCAGCTACACCATAACACATATAGGAATGACGTCTTAGCAAAAGTTGTTCGGTCTGATGGGCTTTTCCTGTTGACTTATAAAAATCGAAGATCAGAAACATCTGATGTGGAAATCAAAGCTATCACTAATTTCACTGTATAATTATAAAATAACATAAGCTGGGAGTATCTCCACGCGGTGAAGGCGGTAACAGTTTAGGACTGATATTCGATGACGACGGTATATCATTGAAAATTTGACTCTACTGGACAAAACTCCTATTTATTTTTTTACTTTATCGAATAAATATGCCTTCGGGCTTATGTTATTTGAGTGTTTTAGACTTTTTCCACTTATCTTCGTGACACGGTAGCCTACCCGGTAACGCAGGGGAGCAGTCACTTAGATTTTAATTGATCAGGTATCTTCTTCACAATAAAACTATAACCATGCCTAGAAAGAGGTCAAATCTTTCCCAATGTTCCAAAGGAGCTAAAAGATTGAGGATCATAAGATCCCAAGAATCTACCGAAGAACGTCAGAAGAGACTTGATGCTGTTCGAGAACATCAGGCTGCAACTCGCTCCGTGGAAACCTCTTCCTCTCTTCTCTTCTCTTCCTCTTGGATAACGAAGCACGCCTGCGTTCTCAGCGTATTTACGCATCTACATCCAGGTCTCTAGAGAACTGTGAAGAACATGATGCCTACTGCCGACTGACCGCTGATCGTGAACGTCATGCATTGTCTCGCGAATCGGAGACGTTCACGGATAGAGAATTACGCATGAGTTCCAAGCGTATCTACGCATCGACTTCTAGGTCTCTAGAGACAAGTGGGGAACGTGATGCGCGACTGACCACTGATCGTGAACGTCACGCATTGTCTCGTGAGTCGGAGACGTTCACGGATAGAGAATTACGCTTGAGTTCCAAGCTTATCTACGCATCGACTTCTGACTTACAAAAATGAAAGATCTGGAACGTCTCGAATCGTCTCGCGCATCCCGTTGTTTTCCCGTCCCCGGGCTCTTAGAATTCGACATCAGACGTTTCAGATCTTCGATTTTGCCGACCCCGTTGTCGCTGGCATAAGCAACAGGATCCGCGTACGAAGTCGCGGGCAGAAGCTAGTTTCTAAAAAAATCTCTTTCTGCATACTTGCGAAAGGAGAATAGATAAAAAAGAGAGGTCACAGTGTGTAAAAGAGAAGAGAATATAAAAAACATAAAGCAAATAAATATCTAATTTAAATATAACATACAATATAAGAATATACTAACATACATATAAATCATCATCTGCCGAGCCTTTTCCCAACTATGATAGGGTAGGCTTTCAGTCTAACCGGATGCAGCTGAATACCAGACACAAATATAAATAATGTAATATAACAAATAGGTATTTGAATAGCAACTATGATTAAATGGAAAGTTATTTTCCACATTCTTTTGAAAACTGCAATTTATTTGTGTATTTCTGAACACGTTAAGAAGAAGAATTAGTGTAGGTCCATCTGGTTGGTAATGTTTCAGGCGCAATTTATTTAGTAACAAACAACTTAGGTAAAACTATCGAACCACTCTGAATCTGCGATAAGCCAGGGGCGTGCCGTCCATAGAGGCAATTAGGCCTAGCCTACCTTATCAATCCTATCATAAACGCCAACTCAAGTGCAATTATTATACCTTTGTAATAAAAATTATTTTAAAAGTTAAAACTCCTGTTATAACACTTATAGCAACTTGTCGCGCCCGTGTGACGTAACACTAACACAATACTGTGAGCTAACCTCGCGTCGTCAATTGTAAGGCGAAATCGGTTGTAGAGTATTTTTGATTCATAAATTTACGCACACTGGTGCATATTTTCGTGTGTATAAACGGCACACATGTCTAGATAATAGGCGTGTCTCCCGGGAAAGGAGACGGCCTGTGATTGGTTAAATAGATTAACATGAATGAAGATCAGAGTTGCCATTTGTAGAAATTAAACCGAAATTCCGGCGAATTCGAGAAACAGACTACACACAAACACGATAGTTTTCTTAATGACTACTATAACCAGTTAAAAAAATAGGGTGGTATTTTTGAATTTATACCTAAAAAATAGCAAAAGGCCTATAAAAATAATTAAAAACTATATGAATTTTATTTTTCGCTTTGATTTTCGGGGAGTTTTTAAAATAAGTATGACAAGCACGTGCTGTCAGACTCAGTATTATCCGGCAAAATTTTGTTAACAGATTTTACATATGATTTAGGTATGACAATGATGCAATTTAATTTGGAAGTGTTTTTTTTAACAAATTACGAATTAATTTTTTCCTAGTCACGCCATTATTATTTCATGTGACAAGCAAATTTAAATGCGATTTTGAATGTTATCATATCTTACCAAGTTAAACCTTATCAGTTATTCGTTTTGAAACGAACATTAATGTAAATATTATATGTTGTTTAGTATTTGTTTATTTACTTAAAAATGGTGTTCTGTTGTGATACTTGCGCAGAAAATGTGTGTTTGTTAGAAGTTAAAAGCAGTAAGTTTTCGCAATTATCGTTTAATGATAAGATTCTTGTGGTGTCGAAAGGTAGATGTACACCCGAATTACGAGAATTAATCCAAAAATCTGATAATTCAGCTCGTACCCGCCATTTCAAACCTCAAAATTATGCAACATTCAGCTGGCTATGTGGTTGTATACACACAAATAAATTATTTTGTTTTCCGTGCATTTTGTTTAATACTTCCAGTAAGTGGAGTGAGGGGTACATTGATTTGCATAATTTTCATTCCTCGGCAAAAAAGCATGACCTATCAGAAAAACATCTAGAGGCTTGCTTAAAGTTAAATACATTTGGTAAATCACGTATTGAAACTAGTATTAACGGCCAGTTAAGGTTAGATATAGAAAAGCATAATTCTAAAGTAGATAGGAATAGAAATATTTTTCAAAGACTGATCGATGTTGTATGCTTTCTGGGAAAACAAGAATTAGCTTTTCGCGGCCACGATGAATCACCATCATCACTGAATAGAGGTAATTATTTAGAAACAGTAGATTTATTAGCAAAGTATGATGGAGCTTTAGAAATCCACTTACAAAATGCAAGTACCGCATTCACGGGCATGTCGAACAGAACGCAAAATGATTTGATCTCGAGCGTTGCATCTGTGATGACTGATTACGTTAGAGACGAAATTAAAAAGTCCGATTATGTTGCTGTCATGGTGGATGAAACACCGGACATAAGCGGCCGAGAACAATTAGTTCTGATTTTAAGATATTTTCGTGATTCCGAAGTAGTGGATCGATTTATTAAATACGTAGATGTCAGCGCGGATCGCACCGCTGTAGCTTTAAGTTCTCTAATTTTGGAAACTTTAGGAGATTTAGATTGTCATTCTAAATTAATTGCACAAACTTATGACGGGGCAGCAGTATTATCATCTGAAATTAACGGCGTGCAGGCTTTGGTGAGGCAAAAATGTCCGCAAGCTATGTATGTTTGGTGTTCCGCACATGTATTAAATTTAGTTTTATCGAAATCTTTTGAACGGGTTCCTGAAACAAAACGCTTCTTTAGTATAATAAAATCCATTGCGGTTTTTTTTCACACTAGTACGAAACGAATGGCGTACTATAACGACTTTGCCGTTATGAAAAAGCTGCCTCGTGTCGCCGAAACAAGGTGGACATATCACTCGCGCACGTTAAATATAATTAATAACGAGTCCACACACCTCCTTCAGTTGTTTGAGGAAATGAATGAAAATACACAACACTGGGATGGTGATACATTGTCACAAGTCACTTCATTTTTATTTAACATGAAAGAATTTGAATTTAATTTTTTTTTAAAAACATTCGCGGATATTTTTGCTGAAACCGATATTTTATACGATATCATACAGAAAAAAACTTGTGACATCGCGTATTGTGTTAAAAAGATAAAACAATTCGAGTCATTTTTAGCTCGTTACAGAGACAGGTTCGAGATCAATTATGATGCAACTGCCCTCATAACCGGACCACCCAAAAGAAAGCGCAATGTCGATGATGTAAAAATACACTATCGGCGAATTTTTACCGAAATAATTGATAATGTACTCAGCGAATTAAGAAATCGTTATCTGAATATTAAAAATTTGAAATTCTTTGAGTTACTTTCTTGTGAGAATTTTAGTAAATATAGTGAACAATTCCCTGAAAAGGAAATCAGAGAGTTCACTAATACATATCAGGCAAATTTTAATTTTGATAGATTAAAAAACGAATTGCGCTGTATTTATAGATCGCCTGAATTTGCGAATTGTAGCATATACAGTATCATTCAAAATTTGTATAAAAGTAATTTAGATAAAGTTTTTTCAGAAGTTTTACGTTTGGCGAAGTTTATTGTTACTATCCCAGCAAGCAGCGCATCGGCAGAACGTTCATTTTCGTCCTTAAAACGAATCCACACCTATCTAAGAAACACACAAAGTCAGCAACGACTCACAAATCTATCTTTAATTTCTATAGAGAAAGAATTAATGGTCGAACTACGACGCAAGACTAATTTTTATGACGAGGTCTTAAAATCATATTTGAAAAAAAACGGTAGGCGCGCAGATTTAACTTATAAATGAGTTGATTTTTCACTGATTTAAAACCCGTAATTAATTTATTAAATATATTTATACATGCGAATCACATGAAATAGGGCCTTAACAGGCCGCTTCGGATATCTTGCAAGTGACGTGTTCTGTAACTATCACCCACCCACTTGGATTAGATATTTGAGGTGGCCGAATCTTTCTTCTGTTTGCATCGTCAGAAAATAGTGATTTGAACCTTGAATAAAGTGGTGAGTTCTTGTATTTATAACTTTTGTTTTTACAGGCTGATCTTCAATTTTTTTTTTTTTTTTTTTTCATTTTCAATTTTTTTTTTCTTTTTTTTTTTTGGTTACCGATACCCGCGATATATGTGCGTGGCGGTGGCCTACCCTCCGTGGTGAACCACTGCACGCCACTGGCGATAACAATCCATAAAGATTACATAACATCACGCCTGTTATCCCCGAAGAGGCGGAGGTGTACCTACAACTCGACCACATGTCGCCAGCTATGTGTAAGACCACGTACTGAGGGCGAGCCAATTGCTATCAACCTAGCACAACAGACGTACGGGCAGATACAGAGACATTCCTGGACGAAATACATTGGATTTTCCACTTCATTTGAACTAGTACCTCATACTTAGTAGAAGTCCTTTGCGACCAATATACCGAGATAACAAGTTAGTCTTTTTTACTCACAAAAACATCAAATCAATTCTAAATCATAAATAACTCTGCCCTGGAGTGTAAATGTAGTGTTGCCCCACAAACGATGGGACAATTGCAAGATATCATGTCCTGCCTGTCCTGTTGCTTGCATATCAAAGGAGCTGATGGACGCTACTGAAAGTGCCAAATATTTCGCCAGATTTTGGACTGATTCAATTTTAATTTTTCATCGACACGCTAAGAGGAAGAATTCGAATTCGGCACTTTATTTTTTTAATATGTGAACGTGTAGAGTAACTAATTCATTTCAAAAGCATTTCTGTGATTTTTATTTCAAACCCGTGATCCTAAATCAGTGTTTTACATCCCTTTGGCCGGACCAGCTTAATGAATTCCCTTAAAAAGTTGATAAAACCCTCGTTAAAAGTAAACATCACGTTTGATTTTACAATTAAAATAAAATAAACCTGAGTTGTCCTCATATAAAATGTACAAACGAACGGAAAGCTCGTAATATTGTATGATTCGAATAATTCCGTTAGTACCCACATGGGGGCGCGGTCGGCCGTCACAAACACAATGTCGGTAAAGGGCTACGATTTGTAATAAATTATAATGAAATTTAACTCCACGGTTTTATCATTAATGAGGTTTTTTCCATTTATATAATCCTATACACATACACAACATATGCTTCTTTTATCGTATCTTTTATAGCGTGAGACGGAAGTAGATAATATGAGAAATAAATTATGTTTCAGTATGTTAGTTTGTGAAACTGCATCCAGGACCAAAACAACTCATAATTTTTCAGATTATGGAAGTTAAAATAATGTTACTATTTGAAAGTCCAGAATCTTATCAATCTTACCAAAGGGAAGGTATCGAGTTTACCTTTTTTGAGGTCAGATAGGCAGTCGCTACTGGTATTCAGCGGCATCATAGTTTGGAAAAAGAAAACCAAATGTCCAGAATGTAGCTCAAAACATAGTTTAAAGAAATAAATCGGGCAGAGTGAAAGTTAAGACTTACGGGGCCGAAACGTGGACACTCACGGTACGGCTGGTCCATAAATTCAAGGTCGCTTAGCAAGCTATGGAACAGGCTACACTTGGAGTCTCTCTGAGGGATCGCATCCGGAACGAGGTCATCCGACATAGAACCAGAGAGGTTGACATTAGCTCACAGAATATGTAAGCTGAAGTAGCAATGGGCTGGCCATATTAGCCGTAGAAGCGATGGCCGTTAGTCGAGATGTATTCTTGAGTGGAGATCGCGAATGCGTAAGGTGGGCCTCAGGCTCGGTGGAGCTAAGATCTTCGCTCAGGCTGGTAGCAACTGGATGAGAGTTGCTATCAGCCACAGTTGTGGCGTGCGATTGATGAGGCCTATGTCCAGCAGTGGACTGCTGTCGGCTGATGATGATGATGTTGAAAAATGTCAACACAAATAAGTAACATTTTTACAGTCAGATACAACATCAGTTAGCGTCAATTAGAACTTTACCTTTTAACGAATACGTTTTATTTGCTGAAAACTTCGTTACTCCCCTCGCGTTTCATATTCATCCGGCGGATTTATATTCAATACCTGTATAGAAAAGCTTTTCATGAAAAAAATACATGTTGTGTTATACTTTTTTATGGTAAATATGCGAAGAGCGCGGATGCTTTTAAAATGTAAAAATATTTACGTCGAATATTTTATAAAGTACTCGGGTGTGAAATGTGAGTACATTATTTTGCCATTCTGATGGTCGAAGTATATTAATGCCTTTCAAAAAAAAAATCTCTATATTTTGTAAACACAACAAAGTAGATGTTTTTCTATTCGTTGAAATAAAAATGCACTTAGACGTTATTTAAATTGAGTCTCTGTTCTCAATAAACTTTTACTGAATTTTTTATTGAGGTTTTCTTCATACTGACCCCCTTCTTGCGTAGATTGTTTAGTGTCAAGGTTGATACGTGATACTTTCCTAATACGGTCTTCGAAGCATGGAGTCAACGCTGTAAACATTAAACCCTTAGTTTCGGCCGAAGTTATGGGTGTTTCCTACTCAGCATCACCTACGGACTTAAGATTAGTTAGGGGCCCGAACTAAGAATGAATGACAACACGATTGGACAGTTGTCCCTACTCCTGATGAGTTTTCAAAACTCATGAATCCGAAAATAATAGAGAGTAGGGTTCAATTCGAAGTTTCGAGCTAATTTCGTACGGGCCCGTATCTTCGGTGACGGACAATATCTATTTCTTCTATATAACTAAATCAAATTAAATCTTTTTGTAATTTCAAAATAGCTTTTTTTTGTCTGTCTTTCTGTCTGTTTGTTCCGGCTAATCTCCGAAACGGCTCGACCGATTTTTACGGGACTTTTCTGGCAGATAGCTGATGTTTTAAGGATACTTTTATTTAAGAAAAATGATTAGGGATCTGCGCAAAAAAATTTAATCCCTTGAACTTGTTAACATGTCGTACCGTTTAAAGAAATAGGGAATTATTAATTTCACGCGGGCAACTGCAAGTCAGGGATATTTGACTAAACACTTAATATAGACACTGACATATTATAAGGCAGGCTGGTCATCAGTCACGGAGTTAATTAAGCTCACCTTCTGCCGACGTCCACGTCAGCACGTCAGCATGCGTCGTCTTACAACCGGAAACAAATTACCTACGCCTTTCCGTCAGAGTGCCATGGCTGCGCATCAGAGTTATATTGTAAGAAGAGACACCTTTTATGCTTATATTTACATCGTGGTTATAGCTTTATTCTTACTAATTATTATTTCCTTTATTTATTTACTATTACATATACGTAATTTACATTTTTAAATATTCCTGTACAAAATAATATAAAAAAAACATTTAAAAATATAAAAAATAGTAGTCCACCGGTGTCGGGAGCAGGGTCCAAGCTACCGGTGGTTAGGGCTCCAGAGACAGGACCCTCCTCACAATGACTCCTTCTTACTAATATTATTATAATTACGCAGTTTGGACGTGCATAAAATGTTTAGTCCTGATTAAATGATTATTTATTTATTTTTTATTTATAAATACGAAAGTTTGTGAGGATGTATGGAAAGATGGATGGTGGATGTCTGTTACTCTTTCACGCTAAAAATCTTGAATGGATTTGAATAAAATTTGGCACACAGATAGTTTATAACCTGGATTAAAACAGAGGATACTTTTTATCCCGGTAGTACGTTCCCGTGGGACAGTTATCGAAATCCACGTGGGCGTAGCCGCGAGCTTAAGCTAGTAAGCCATTAAACAATAACTGTACTTCAACATGAGGGAATGACAAATCTTTATAGTGATAGAGCAGGTTCTTTTCAGTTCCGAACTTCATTGAATTTCTGCAAGAAGCCACTGTCTTCAAAGAAACCAAGTGAAATAAAAAAAAGTAAACGGAATATTTACAGTCGTATCTCCACCATGCTCGTAAAACCGTCCTATGTGGCCCAAGGGTAGTGCTGGCGGCTCAGCTTCCCTTCATAACTTATGTACTGTTCCACTCTTTAAACAACATACTTTATGGTCACCCATAGACAACTCTAACCTACTTTAAAAAGGTAAGGTGCATCACGTAAACTTGTCATTGAAGGGTATAAATATTCTATGCAATATTTTACTGGGCCGTTGACCTAGTTGGTAGAAGGAGGTCCCTAAATATATCAGTTGTTATCTGGTCACGTAGGGGACTAAACGTTTTCAGTGGCCCACTGACCTCGGGGCTTACAAGGTAATAGTAATGCGATGTACTGCTCGAGGAGGTTCTAAGAGGGACTCGTGGCTAAATAATAATAAATAACAGCTCGATCGAACGGGTCGATCTTGTTAAGCCGTGCTTGCCGAGGTGATGAGTAACCATGATTACATGCACTAAGTATGCATTACATATCGAAATTCCTCCGTGCCTCGGAAAACACGATAAGCCGACGGTCCGGCTATCATTTGTAGATCTTTGACAATCGTTACGAGTAGTCATAAGCCGAAAGTTTGGCATCCAGTCTTACCAAGGGGTATCGTATTACCCAGTAACTCAGTTGTAAGGTCATATAGATAGTCGCTTCATGTGGAATACTGATACCGGTTAGACTGCAAGCCAACCCCAACTTAGTTTGGGAAAAGGCTAGGCAGTCCAATAATGTGTATCTGTTACGGCTAAAAGCCGAAGTAAGGTAACACCTGGTTCTAGCCGGCTATACCTAGGTGCGGCATTTGGAGGTTTGATGCAACCAATTTGGATATAGCGCTCGCCGGCCGCTGCCGCGGTACCGCACGCTGCGCTCGCTCGGCTCGCGCGTGTTTTGTCACAGTTCTAACCTAACCTAACCTAATCCATGTGGTTGGTGTGTCCTAGCAATAAAAATAATATACCTAAGTTTAACAAAAAGCTACCTGCCGCACCTAGGTATAGCCGGCTAGAACCAGGTGTAACCTTACTTCGGCTTTTAGCCGTAACATAGCTGTCACGTGCCTTTAAAATAACATAATTTATCTCTTTCATTCCCGTACCAAAAAACAATAAAACAATCCTCTACCCATTTCCAAAACCTTAATAGATTCCGTTCTTCATAAAAGCCATTCACCCACAAACTTATTAAGAAGTCTCTTAAACCCGTTATGAATACAAACACAGTTGTAAAAGCAGAGAAAATGACGACTTTCCACACGGCTCTCGGAAAGATTTAATTCTTATGAAGACATTTTATGATACGTAAAAAAAATTCGCTTGCCTCGTAAAAGCTTGAGAATCACTCTTCAGGAAGACTGTTAAAGCGTGAGTGCAAGTTTACTCAAATAATACGTTTTAAGAGTTTGAATTAAATCTTTCATTATTCATCACTTTCCTGTCCCTATCCCGATTTATTAGGGGTCGGCGCAGCATGTCTTCTTCAATACTTCTCTATTACTCGTTATCTCAGCAGTCACCTCCTTTCTAGCCATATCATCCTTCACACAGTCCATTCATTGTTTCTTTGGTCTTCCTCTACTCTTACAGCCATCTAAATTCATACTCAACATTTTCCGAATTACATTTTCCTCATAACCATACCATTAAATCTTTGAAACCTCTAAAATTAACCTAAAAAGTCTGTGTTTGGAACCAAAAAGTGCGAAATCCCGATAACACCTCGTCCGACTATGGCAGAACCCAAATGATTTGGTATTTAGGCCAAATTCTTATGTTTAGCCAATAAACCAACGAGGCAGTAGTCACGATACCTAGCTTAGCTTTTAGACTTTTACGAAAACACTAAAATAAAACAGTCAAACAGACATATGGGTTTATTAGCTTAGGCCCAGGGCATTAATCGCGAAGGGTTCGACAATTGTCCCACGGAATCGTACTACCGGGATGAAAAGTATCCTATGTGTTAATCCAGGTAATAAACTCTGTGCTGAATTTCAGTCAAATCGTTCAATAGTTTTTGCGCGAAAGAATAACAATTATCCATCCATGCACACAAACTTTCACGTTTATAATGGTAATAATTAAAGATAGTTGGATTTAGAAACGTTGTTTAAAGTTAACGTCAAAATTTGAATGGTTCAGTATAAATTAATTTAATTAGCTTAAAGCTACGTTTATACAGTGTGTTTGGCTACCGGTTTCCTGAAAAATAAGCTAATTATATGATTATATAAAAATTTTTTTAGGCTCTTTTTACTTATTTTTCAGGAAAAATCATTTAATAATTAGGTAGTCTCGGTGTTTACCCTTGCAAAAGTTCAATTGCACATCTCTAAGTCTCTTAGATTTAAAGATATTAGCATTTCATTCTTCTTCTTCTTAGCGTGTCGATGGCAAAAAGTTCAAATGTTATGTTTAGCCCAAAACTCAGCCACGCGAACCCCACTCACTGATGCAGTAAGCAGATCATCAAGTGCGCAGATGATAGGGCATGCGGTGCAAGATGGAAGGTGGGCCATTGTCTGTGGGGAGACGCCGCATACGCACTTGAGGTCTGAGCCGTCCATGAACCCCCATCTGTAGAGATTGTCTTTGGTCCGGCCGACTTGGGTTCGAAGTCTGTTTAAGGATTTCCAAGTCGGCCACGGCAACGCGTGCCCAGGTGGAAGGTTTTCTGATCGATCGTTGAAATTGTCAGGGGGTTTAAACCGCTCCCGCCAGAGATTGCACCTTGCTGTGGATGCGTTGAAATTGGCTGAATTAGTTGGGCCCACGCATCCAAGAAAACTTTTACGACTTTTCAGCCTCGGAGGTACTGGGAGGTAGCTGTGCATTGGATGGCGTGAGTCAGCTTGTAGCTTCGTCCTCTCGATACGGCTGGCTATAATCCTGCGAACTTTAGGAGGCGCGATGCCGGACAGTGGATACAGCATTCGTACCGGGGTTGGTTTAAGACAACCAGTAATTATACGGCACGTCTCATTTAGAGCTGTATCCACTAGGTGTGCGTGCGCAGAGCGGTCCCATACTGGACAGGCATATTCACCAGCAGAAAAGCAGAGTGCCATCCCTGTGGTTCGCAGAACTTTTGGAGAGGCCCCCCATTTGGTGGATGTAAGACGGCGTAACAGGTGATTTCTAGCATGCACTTTTAATTTTACATTGCGACAGTTATTTTTGTAGGTGAGTGACCGGTCTAAGGTTATGCCGAGGTATTTCGGGTGAGAACTGTGTGCGATGGGCACCCCTTGCCAAGAGATGTTTAATTTATAACCCGCTTGTCTATTACGCAGGTGGAACGCGCATGACTGCGTTTTTGAGGGATTCGGTTTCAGAGCGTTTTCGGCATAATAATGGCTGAGGTCACTTAGAGCTGCAGAAAGTGTTGCTTCAATCTCCTCAAAGTTGGTTGCTTGACAAGTGAGTGCAAGGTCGTCGGCGTACAAGAAGCGGGTAGTGTTTGGGCTAACTGGGTGGTCATTGGTATATATGTTGAATAGTAGTGGGGCTAATACGCTACCCTGAGGTAATCCATTTTTTTTGGGTTCGCCATCTGCTACTATCTTCAAGAAGATTCACCTGAAATCTGCGGTTGCTGAGCAGTTCACGGAGGATTCGTGTGAACTTTAGATCCTCTGTCAGGTTAGTCACCTTCCACAACAGTCTGAATCAGGTCTGAATCCAGCTTGTTCTGGGATTAATTTTGGATCTACGAGTGATGTGAGACGAGTTAACAGTAGTCTTTCAAACAGTTTGTAGGTGTGGCAGAGGAGCGATATAGGACGAAAGTTTTTTGGGTCGTCATGTGGTTTTCCCAGTTTGGGTATAGCGATCACTTTTGATCTCCTCCAAAGGCGTGGGATGATTGCCGACTCCAAACAGTGGTTAAAAAGCTGCAGTAGCCACGACACAGATACCGGACCGAGATGTTTGATTTGTTCGACCGATATGTGATCCACTCCGGAGGCCTTACCAATGACTCAGTCGTTGAATGGCTAAGACGATGTCCGTTAGTTGGAATGGATCGCACACAGTTTCACAGGAAGAGGGAGTATTACTTATTTTAGGAATTCTGCCTAGACGTTTCGGAGGTTTGCCGTTTAAGAGAAGTTGGTGGGCAACTTGATTAGCCGTTACTGTGTTAGGCGTATGCGGTGCTGGTGGTTCGCTGGTAAGTTTGCGGATAGTGGTCCATGCTTTTTTGCTGTTGTGAGTCATATCAATATCGGTAACCGTTTCCACCCATTTTTCTTGACGTCGCTCGCCTATAAGTGTCAGCAGTTTTTCACCAGTTTCAACGGTCTCCTCTGAAAAAGGGTCATTGTCGTAGAGGTTTTCGTACCTTTTTAGTAGTTCGCCAGATTCCTGGGATATGCCGGGGATGTAAGATGTGCGACATCCTCGGGGGATACATTTTCGGGATACTACTGATATTACGCTAACGAATTTATCGTAATTCTGTGGAGTAGGCGGGATGTTAAATAATTCTGCATCCACAGACTTCGAAAATTGTTCCCAATCAGCTTTCAAGTAATTAAAACGGCGCTTAAATGGCATGACCACTGGGTGAACAGCGGACTGGATGTTGCACATGATCGGTCTATGTTGGGTTCGTAGGATCGGAGGGCATATGGTCTTTTTGCTCTGGGTACTAATACTTGAGCTGACAAATATCAGATCTGGATTATACCCGCGCTTCCATCGTCCGCTATTAAATGATGCCGGTTGTTTCGGATCATGGATTAAAGTCAGATCGTTAGCATCTGCCCATTCTTCGACAGTGTGACCGTCCGAGTTTGTTGAGCTATAACCCCAAATGGTGCTATGACTATTGAAGTCACCAACTACTATTTTAGCGCACTGACTAAGGTCAGGTGTGTCGAGTTGGAAAGGGGTGCCGGGGGGTTTATACACGGAAGTAACTGTGCAATTACCGAGGTCTACTGTGATAATTTCGATGTTATTGTCATCACAGCATTTTGTAGAGATGACACTTACGCCGGGAGCAACAAACACTGCGTTACCGTGCTTCGGGTGACAGATCTCGGCGACAAGTGACAGTCCAGGAATGTGCTTTGGGTGGAATCTCGATGGGTCTCTTGAACACATAAGACATCGCAGTTCGTCTTGCGAGATAATTCAGAGAGAATTTCTGCTTTATCCTGAGAGAAGCCCTCGATGTTGATCGAGATTACACACAAGGCTGGTTTTGTTAGTGGACTGTTTGGCCCTAAGAAGGGCCGGTTAGAACTTTTATTTATATTTGCCATCGTGGTGAAAGGATTAGCCAATCGGCTGCAGTCGATTGCCCAGGGTGCGCCGGACGTAACAGGAGGTCGGAGGGTACGTCGCTCGGGGAGGCTCCTTTCTTGCACCCCGCAGCATTTCATTGAACATACCCAAGATCAGCCGATAAAAAAAACAAAATGGCTGCCATTCGCGCGGTGTGAGGTTGGGAGTATTTATAAACGTGTATTTGTCGTAAGAAATGAGTATATAATTAAAGTTTCGGTAACCGGTGGCCAAAAACACTGTGTATAAACTCCGTCATAATTCAGTTATACAGACTATTTAAACATCCATCTTACATGTTTTCCTCCTCAGCATTTCCGCCTCGCTAGGAAACATCGCGAGGAAACTCCCACTCAAGATAATATATGACTTGTGTAATGAAGCAAGCAAGCGATAGAAGGAAACACGTGGCGTGCGCTACTTCTACGAACACTTGAGTTAACCACAAAGGCATGAGGACTGGAATAAAAAGGTATTATTATTTCTTTACAGAAGGAATGTTCTTTTGAGGCAATCTGTGGATATCCGTATAAATGTGGATGGCTGTAGGAGTTGGAGAAGACCAAATAAACGATGGGTAGACTGTGTGAAAGATGTTAAGGGTAGAAAGAGAAGTACAGAAGAAGATAAAATGCTGTACCAGCCACAAATAAATTGGGATATGGGCAGGATTGTGATTATGAAGTAATTTATCATTAACTTATTAATCTAGAGACGAGATATTTATAATGTTGTTGTTTGGGTTGAGTTCCCGATATTTCGGCGCTGTTGCAAGCACCATGATCACGGATAAACCGAAGTTATTGCGGGTGGTTGTTAATAAGCAGACAAATCGCCCAGTCTCTAGAGTTAATGATAATGCCAGTGACCATGACAGTTTAAAAACTTATATAGAAGTAATTTGTTTAGTTCATTAGTTTTGATTAATTGCCGAAAGAGTAATCCTAAAAAATATAAATTAACACTTAACGAATTTTTTCACGCTCTGTAACCGTTTTGATACTTGTACATATTTTTATTACTATTATAGATTTGTAGTTTGTAAATAATGTAAATACTACTATCTAAACACAATAAATGTTAATAGGACATTAACATTGTAAGTATGCAAAAGAAAAACCTGTCTCGCATTTACATACCAATTCAATAAACAACAGTTTAATGCAAAATTTCCCCAAACCCTTACTAATCCGTACCATTTCTAGCATCGTAAACATAAAAGAAACAACTTATCTGAAGAACACTCTCTTCTGAACCACCCCACTTTCATAGGTAGGGACACACATACATACAGACACACACACACACACACACACACACACGAAGGTACCAATCATGTCAAGTACGCTAATCGTTACGTGTAAGCTTTGAGCTGGTACGAGTACAAGGGGTACTAATGAAGATATTACTGGGATTTTATCTTTGTGCGTGGTTTTAGGATTAAAAGTATACTTTTTACTCAGTTGTGGTAGTGGCTATCATAAAGACCAGTGTCTTTATGATATAGATGACTAAAAGATGATAAAATTATTATTTCGGAACTGTAGGTTTGTTGTAAGAGTGCAAGATATGCTATTAACGCTTGTGCAAACAAACTGTTCTGCGATTCACCATAGTTCGAATGCACGCAAGAGCGACAGTAGTTCGACACTACCCAAGTACGTAGTTGTATGCTAATTCACCAAATGGCGGAAAATGTGGACAAAAGTTCTTTGTCTTTTTCTCCCTTGCACTCGTGGGAATTTAACGATAATTTCATGTGTAAAATATTTCGTTGCTTCCTTGCTCTAGTAGTCGCAAGTACGAGCAAGCGCAACTGTACAATGCCAAGGTTGGGTATAGTGTAATTGATATTTTTCAGCATGAATTTCTCAGTAACATAATCCCCGATCCTGAATTTAGTACACCTGTACTTAACCGTAAGGAGAAAACAGGCGTGTTGTTATGTTCCGATGTTATGATGTTATTTTTAGTAATTTAGTTATTTTCGCTTATCCAATCAAAAACTTTCGTAAATCGCCTCAAACCAAAACAGGGAAAAACAAAATAATCCCATAACATTTTTGGAGTAAACCAAATAATTCACCACAAACCCTCCCTTCAAATACCTCCTCGACATACTACTGCCTCGTTCTGAGAGTCACCAATCACCTCACCGCTTGTGAGATGGCAACTGTGTCGCTTTGATCTCGAGAGGACCTCTCGATGAAGCAATTAGCGTCCTTGTGGATGTTTGTGGCACTCTTACTATCAGCTAAAGTGGAACCCTTCATACAGGTATATACGAGGTTAGTTCTGTAGATGCTCTTTTGATTGGTAAGGCCATGTTCACACCAAACCTTCGTTGGAGGTTTGTCTGCCAATGCGTCATCTGCCTAGCCTTTTCCCAATTATGTTGGGGTCGGCTCCCAGTCTAACCAGATGCAGCTGAATACCAGTATTTTACATAGAGCGACTGCCTATCTGACCTCCACAACCCAGTTAGTACTGGGTAATACAATACCCCTTGGTAAGACTGGTTGTCAGACTTTTTGGGCCACTGACCACCTCTAACGACTGTCAAAGACATACAAATGACAGCCGGGACCAACGAGTTTATAGAAGGAAACTCGGTATTTAACATTTTTGATCAGGGCAAAGTAGACAAAATAATCCATCTGCTTAACTTATTTGTTTCAAAGCCTATCCTTTTTAACCACGGATAAGATTCATAATCCAACACATGGCCGGTGACTACAAAGTTCAGAGTTTCCAGAGCAGATTGACTCCTTGATTCCACATCCTATTTGCAAGGCAATTACTTAATTAAAGGTCTTGGCGGGACCGTCCTGATATACGACGTAGCCTTCGTAACTTACTCGTTTAGACCTACATCAGGAATTGTGGTTGGAGCTTAGCGGAGATAAGAACTAATTTCGTGTGACCTAAGCTATTTGTACCCTATGCCCTGTTTTCGCGAACCTTACACGCTCTCAGGTGATGCAACTTGCGACATACGACACGCGCATGCCTTACTTGTGTCCTGTCGTAAGTTGCGTTGTGACGACTCGTGGCTGTAAACAATTTCTTTCACAATTGTTGTTACAACACGTATCGCTTGCGCGTGAAGGATGTGGCCAAGCGTTTAGAATTAATTGGATGATCTTATTATCACAATTTCAAACAAAACCTGAATCTAAAATAAATCTACCCAAATCGCCAAATTATTTACTCAAACAATAATTCATTTTAACCAAAAACAAATCTTTCCCGTAATTATTACACGCGGTCAAACAGCCATTCACAAAAACTCTCACTTCGCACTTATTCCAATGAATTAAAGTGAAACGGGTGCCATAATGAATCACAATTATAAATGAAAAAGAAAACTCAACGGAACGTAAAAAGAAAAATAGAAAAAAATGCCGTCAAAACGTATTAGCAAGGGGAGGCTTGAAAATGATTGAAAGCTGATTGAAATGATTGGCGGGACGCTTCGGACGATTGCAATAGTCTGGCGGACCTGTGAAATTGTTGGGGGGCTGGCATGCCTAGGCCACGGAATAGATAAACAACCAGAAAGACTATTTACGATCATGTTAACAGACAAACTGTGGAAAAAGTTTTGTTGGGCATAGTTTTAAGAGTGTGTGTGAATATTTCATAAATAAAGAAAAAAAACATGCAAGCCCAAAAAATCAAAAGAGACATTCAACCTGCCTCTTCTCGCAACAGCTTCATATTGATGATTGATTCATTTGATGATAATACTTGCTTCTCTCATTTACACGCAAATAATAATTATATAAAACTGACTGATAAACAAGAAAAAACCGGCCAAGTGCGAGTTGGACTCGCGCTCCGAGGGTTCCATATAAACTTGTAGGTTATTAAACTACATATTTACGGTTTTCAGATTTTTTCCTTTACATGTGCTGTAAGAAATTGCTTCTTGCTAGGTGAACGGGAAGTACCCTGTAGGTTTTGATTCCCTTATGAAATCGCAAAATATGCGGCATAAACGGTCATATCTTTTGATCGCGTTGACTTACAAGTTTGATTTTTTCACTGCTCCTAGGGGTAGCAGACCTGAGCATTTGAAACAGCTTGAATCCTCCACGCGTATTTCAGAAAAAGGGTCTCTTCAGACGGACAACAAAGTAATCCTACAAGGGTTCTGTTTTTCCCGACTGATGTAAGAAACCCTAAAAAAGGTCGAACACCAGTCGTACCTGACCTTCTGAGAGCCTAGACAAAGTGAAATTCTATCATCGATAATGACGACGGAAACGTCAAAAACGTATTGAATTGACATAAGTTACCGAAAGACTTATATTAATTTCTAGGCTCTCTGATTTCCTCTTTATGCTGTGACCTGAGGCCGAGCGGCGGGCGGTAAAAAAAGCTTTGTGTTGACACGAATATTTTTCCTTTTACGTTCACAAGTGAATTGCGTAATAGATGTTTTGTCGTTTGGATCATTCGATTGTTCTTAGTACGGTATCGTTTCCTCAAAACAATGATAAATGGTTTGTTTCTTACTTTAGAATAAAGAATTTGTGTATTTCAGTATATTTTTGACGGTATTTGGGAGATTTCAGTTTTCTTTAGTCATATTTTGAAATTTTATAAGATAGATTGCTATTTGGCCACAGGAGAATAAAATAAGGTACCTACGAGTATCTAATATTTATCAAACAAAAATATACGCTCCCTAGGGAAATTAGAAAGACTAGAATATGAAAGATCATCTACCGACTTCGAGTGAGAAGGAATTCCCCTGAATTAGATCGCTTTGCAACTTTTCTATAATTTATAGCTAAACAACGGTAACAGAACACCTGCATTATAATAAATGCAAAAGTAACTCTATCTGTAAATATCTGTTTTCTTTTCACGCTAAAACGGCTGAATAAATTATGTGAAATTTGAAACACGGGTAGACCTGGGTTAACACGTAGGATAGTTCTTATCCCGGTAGTACGTTCCTATGAGACAACGTCCGACCTCTACGCGGGCGAAGCCGTGGTATTTTTTTAAGAAACTAATATAAGACCACCGAGTCTGACCTTAAAAGTCACCTTACGCAGGTATACTGATCATGCTCAACTGTATTCAAAACACCTCGAGCAAAACTTACTGCATCTCAAGACCGGACAGTTACATAAGTAACGAATCCAGCTCCTGCAATAATTATTCTCCGTACTAACAACATTACTGAACAGCACTCGGTCCAGTTTCCTCTCGAGCTCCTCATTCATGTATAAGTAGCCCGCAGTTTGTTTAGCCCATAATAAATGCGCACTCCATGTGACTCCCGGCTGGCGATACTCCTTTAGAAATATCTATGGTTAGGTTGGTGTACTGAAAATTCATTTTAGTGCAACAACTTTTTAAGGCTGTGAACTGGGTAGTGGGAGCGGTCGCGAGTGCCGCTAATTTTGGTGTCCTTCACCACACAATCCTCACCTTTGAAAACTTCATGAAAATCAATTTTGATTACGCAAAAAAATAGTCAAGAAATAGTCATAAATAGTCACCAAGGTTAAAAAAATAGTCGCATTATGATTCCGCAGTTATAGCTATATGTTGGTGAGGATTGTGGGGTGAAGTTCTCCACACAATCCTCGATTGAGTGGTGAACGACACTAGTTTTCGTCTGTCTAGTCTCTATGCTTCTATTTCTTAGTCTTAGCGGTTGCTGCCTTCGCAATCCTTTTCCTCTCTATTGGCTGCATGGCGAGCACATTCTGCCTCAGGGATCTAGGTATCAGATTTGAAGTAGTTTGTTCATCGGGTTGGTGATCGACCACGTGGTCGCGTGCGTTCGACTCTACCCTGAACACCAAACGCTGTAACGTGTCCAAAGAATCTGAACCAGCATATTACGCCCGAAAAATACCAGTTTTACCCCTAAGTTAAGAACAGGAATTTTGGTGCATATCCAGAAAGAAGCACGAAACAGTTATAACAGCCGCTGCTTGCTAAGCAAGGCCTGCCGAGGTCAGTCTGTGGATGGCTGACCAAGATAACATATCGAGACCTCTCCGTGCCTTAGAAAGCACGCTAAACCGTTGGTCCCGGCTGTCTTTTATAGACAGTCGTTAAAAGCAGAAGGCCGAAAGTCTGACGAGCACTCTTAATAAGGGGCTTCCTATTATTACCTAGTAACTAGATTGTGGAGGTTAGATAGGCTCCATGGAAAATGGTGGTATTCAGCTGCATCCCGATAGACTTAAGCTGACCTCAACATGGTTGGAAAAGGCGAAGCAGGTGATGGATGACATGCATATATACAGCTCGATTTGTCTCCGCATGACTTAATATCTAGCAGAGACCACACTTCATTCAATTGCGACTACATCCATACTTATTATACTAACAAATTTCCTCACTCTCTGATGCGGCCCATTCTCGTAAAACACGTCTGAACGATTCTACACGAAGTCCTATTTACTAAAGAGCATTTTATTTAATAAACAATTTTAAATGCTATCTAAACATACTTTTCTGAAGGCATTACCGATCAATGTAACTCTTGTACATACATTTACTCTGGTACCACCACCGCGCTCGTCGTCGCCCCAAAGCCACTGTCAGCTCGCTGTCGCTTTAAAAACCGCAGCCTTACGGTGCACTTAAGATATTTCAAAGATTTCTTACTTTATTTTCTCATACGAGTATTTGTAGTGAAACGTTTAAAAGTTAAAACGTTGCCATCCGCTAGCAGGGAATGAAAGAATGTAAGAAAAACGAATTGAACCGAATCAATTGCTTAACGATCCGACTAAGTTCTGAAGTGAAAGAATGAGCTAAATTCATTTCTAATGGCGGTTTTTTTTACACGATCGTAACTTTAAAGAAGGAATATTATTTTAGAAAAAATCTGGTATTCGTTCAGTAGATCCGTGACTTGAAAATACTAGAGGTATTTTTTTATTAATTTTGAAATCCGACGTATGAATTGTAGAACAACACGTTTCCATGCTTCCTATCATGCTTACGTATTTATGTTAAAAACCCCCACTGCAAATCATACGGAGCCTAATATTTTAAGAACACAGAGAGCTCTGCGTGCACAGTAATACTTTCTGCAACCTTTGGGAATTACACGATACGGTTTCCCGAGGAAAATCGTTCCTAAGAGAGTTAGACGAAACAAAACCCCTACATCGTACCTTCATGTTACATCGGACAGGATATTCCCAAGACCTTTTGAAAATACATATTTCAGGTTGGTCAGGTTTTGGTCCAAAATGCGGTGATCTACGAGCTTGTATTGACCTAAATATCGGTCGATGGGATTCGGTGTAGCAATCGCCTAATGCACCACAAAAAACAAACTTTTTGTAGCGTCTTTCTAAATCGATCTACCTCGAGAATAGACGTCAAAACAGAAATATGATAACGATACTCATCTCTAGAGGTTCACGGCTACATTTCGTGCCCGAAATTCCTCTTAACACACCGTAAACACATTAGAAACGCTATAAAGGCGGATTAAGGTCCATTTTGGATTGCGAGAGCTACCAATAAGGATGATTCGCTAACTAGAATTAGGTCGCGGCTACACAGGTGTGTGTGCATCTTTTGACATTTTGATAAATCGTTGTATCTTGGATTTATGGCCGAACATTCGCCCTCTATTGTTTTTATATATTGATATTTTGGTACGTACCAATAAATAAAAAACAGATAAAAGAAATATAAAAAGTTCAACCACTCGTATATCGGAAACATGTAACCATGTTTGACAATATCTAGCTTATATATTACTCTATGATTTATTCCGCTTTGAAAGGATTATCATGTTTCATATAAATCTTTGAATATCCTTTCTTTGACGGTTTTCTGTGGATATATTACTCGAGTACCCTTTTATATTATAGGATTGACGCGATGACAAAGATCGCGGACTTGGTGAAGCACGATTGTATCTTGAAGTGGCTTACTTTATTAAGCTTTGTTGATTTCTATTTTCTGAAAACTTATTTATTTATTTATTTATTTTTAACTGCCTCGTTGGTGTAGTAATCACTAGCTCAACTGCTGAGCATGAGGTCTCAGGTTATATTCCCAGGTGGAGCAAGAGTTATTAGAAATGATTTTTTTTCGTAGCAATCGAAGCCGAGATCTGTGCCCGTTTGATGGAAATAAACTCGCCCCTACTACATAGGACTTAATTGACGAAATGTGTTTGCACAATAGGTACTGTCCCTACGTTATCAAAAACTTATAATTAAAGGTATCTTAAACACAAAACTTACGCTCTCATTTGGTCGACATAAATTGATAATACAAGAAAGATACTCCACTGTCTGTCTCAGATTTGTCCAGAATACCGAATTTATTTTGGGATACATCACGAAACAAACCAACAGACAACTCAAATACAACCAAACGGAGTCACTATGTATAATGAAGCTGTAAGGGGTACTCCACACAACGAGTGCGGTGCGGTCGTTGTTTTGTATTATGTTTTCTATATGTTAGTAGTTTTTGTATGAAGGCTAGCATATAACAATCAAAATAAAAACACATCGACTGCTTTGTAAATCATCACACCTGCAGTGTGTGAAGCTTCTAAGGACTTCCAACTTTTATAGAAATGCATACAAAATTAGAAAAAGCATTCAGAATATGAATGACTTACCACAAAAGGGAGCGGCTTGTCACCACTGGAATTTATGTATTTCACTAAACCCTTACATATATATAACCTCGTGCTTCAGTCTTTTAGTTTGACAAATGCCATTTTCGAAACTGAAGAAGAGAAGTGCTGTTGCTAAAAGTAGAACTCATAGACGGCCATGCTCAAAAAACTGAACAGTGTCACATTTCACAAGCACAAATGTAAAGACAGCCTTAGTTACAAGGCAATCTAACTTGTGTCAGTTTCAATATCACGTAATTATAAACTATCGTCCATCTATGTTTAGTAGGTTTTGGGCCGCACTCTATTAAATAACTTTATAGCTCCCAATTTTCATTCAAGTTTTGGTCTATTTTTATCGTGTACAAGAAATTCAAATTCATCCTTTCATCCCTTATTTACCCTCTTAAAGGGATGAGTTTTTAAAATTATTTCTCTAGTACTCGCACTTATGTATAGAATTCTTGAGCATAATTTCATTCTTCTAACCCCATCAGTTTATGCTGCGCGATGAGAATGAATGAATATCAGAATTTTATACATGACATAACATTACGCCTGTAATCGCCGAATGGTTAGGCAGAGGTGTACCTAATGTTATAGGGGATGAGCCTATTGCCATCAACCGGGCACAAATCCACTCCGTGGCTGTTACTGAGAAATTCCTGATGGAAAAACCCAATCACAATTTGGCCGATCCGAGAATCGAACCCAGGCCCTCATACTCAGCAGTCGCAATTGCGACCACTAGACCAACGAAGCGGGCAGAATGTTATAATAAAAATAATATCTAAATCTAGATTGACATAGGTACATTTCCTACCATCTGCATTTTAGCCAAGTTGGAAGGAAATTACTATCGGTGTATGACAAGGGTATGACAAGTTACTTAGTTACAAATCAATCGGAAATAGGCCTCGATCGAAATAGAGAGGTGGTATCTCTTATGTTACTAAGTAAGGAAATAACTTAGAGATCGATTATTATATTGCTGAAACTTAGATTATACCTACGTAATGTTTCATGAGACAATACCCATGTAGAAAACCATCATCATCTACCTAGCCTTTTCCCAACTATGTTGGGATCGACTTCCAGTCTAACCGGATGTGTAATCTGTGAAAAAGCCCGGAAGTTGTTCTTAAAGCGTGTATGTGAAAATGGTGTTTTTCTTATTATTTTTTTGTATTCTGTCACGATGCTGTCCTATTTAACCCAAAGGTGGACTGGCAGAGATTGCCTTATGGCATTAAGTACGTCTATGTACCACACTTGTACATGAAGTTTAAATAAATAAATAAATGTGTAACAACAAAAAACCTAACCAGATGACTTAATATGTGTTTATCTATCAACTTGAAAAAATCACGTTAGCAGGAAAACGTAACTAGTTAAAAGTGGGTACTGTAGGTACTCCTATGTATACCTCTGTCGAACCCTTCGGGGATTACAAGCATGATGTTTTATTATTCAGAAAAGTAGTTCTAAACCTACCTGAATTATATAATAGCGCAATAGCAGACAGATAGAAAAGATATTTCACGTTTCATAATATGCACCAAACATATAAAATAGCTATCAGAAAACTAACACCTACTCAGCCAAACATGGAATAAAATTTTAAACGACCAATTCAAAGCAAATTCCACATCCTTTGAGCCATCTGCAGTCAATAAGGCAGAGCGCAGACGATTCCAATCATAAGATAACCGGTTTCGCCCGGACCGAACCGGTTTTATCCGGTATTGAGGTCAAGTCGATTATATCGGATGGTAGTTAACATATTTTTATGCTGAAATAAAACTGCAGAGTAAATAATGTGTTTGTTTGATAGTACAAGAGTTTCTTTCTAAAAATATACTAAACTAGAAACGTACAGATTATATTCTACTCTCATAGAGATTGGATTTTTTTAATAGCCTGGTAAGTCCCACTGCTGGGCAAAGGCCTCTCCCATATCCATCTCGAACCAGATGCGCGTCTAAATCATCTTGCCACCAGTTTCTAGATTATAACCACAAAATTGAATAAAGGGTATAATTTAATCTTTATTTATCCACCCATAATAAACTCGTATTTGGCTTTAATACCTCATTCTTTCTGTTTAAATTTTCAGTAAATTAAACCCTAAAATAAAAAGTACGACGATTAATATTTTTCAGTAAGATAAGCAAACTAATAAAGATTTCTAAGAAACCTTTATCCTGCAGACAATATCCACATAAACATATTAAAGTTTACGACGCCTATTTACATAAAAGTTCATAACATTTTATTAAAATAATAACAACACAAAAATTCATTCCAGAAGGAAACTAGATCCAAGATTAGATAGATATTCATAAAAAGTCAGTTTTACATTAAAACCTTGGTCTTTGTTGTTTGTGTCTACGGCGTAGCGGCCTAAGGTGTAGCGGCCTACGCCGTAGACGGCTACGAAAACCAAGCGTTTTTTTATTTCATTATGACTTTTTGCTTACTTTTCTATACCATACTTTTGTAAAAGTTATTTAAATATTTATGAGTTAAATAATTATGAGCTCTTCTTTGAATCTGCATTACTCATACCATACAAAGTAATTTAATTCTATGTTTTGAAAGTATCTTTGCCCGAACAAAAATAAAGGAAATAATTTTCGTTTGAACTAAAGAAACTGGGTCATAGGAATTCGAAATTGAATTTGATTCACAAGAAAAATATTTTATCGAATTCGTGCGAGTATGTGAACGAGATTGTGAAGTTATAATAACAATTTCTTCTGGTTGTAATATTGGACGAACTTTTTGGTTATTTTTATTTTTGTTTTAACACGGTAGCTTTTCAAAGCATTATTTCGGGTTTATGCCCTGGAATAATAAACTGACATAGTACAATAGGGCTACTAAAATACTAATTGCTACATGTAAAATACTGGTATTTAGCTGCATCCCGTTAAACTTGAAGCCGACCCCAACGTAGTCGGTAAAAAGCTAGGCAGATGATGATGATGATGAACACGATGATGACCTCGTAATTTCCTTACCACCGTAAAGTTAAATAACAACATTGAGACTACCTATCCGTAGTCTAATTTCAATATTTAATTCTGCCTAATACTTTCAGGTAAGGTACATAAGTTCACGTTTTGTTATGTACTTATGACTTTTGCTCTCAATGTGTGCTTTCGACTTTCAAACTTCTGTAAGATATTCAGAATTGGATTCCACCAACTTTTATGCATTTACATCGAAAAACTTTGCGGTAAAATATTTCACGAGAATTTCGTTTCAGGGTTCTGTCTGTTTATTAAAACCAATCGAATCGATGGGTTGAGAGCAACAAAGACAATTAACTTACAATTAAAAGCTCACTACCAAAAGCTCAGCAAAAGCTCATCTGCCTAGCCTTTTGTCAACTGTGTTGGGGTCAGCTTCCAATCTTACCGGACGCAGGATTTTACATGGAGGAACTACCTATCTGATCTCTAAAACCCAGTTACTACTGGGTAATACTAATAGCCCTTGGTAAGACTGATTATCAGACTTTCGGGCCATTGATTATTTAGGGGTTTGATTATTTCTGTAACGACTCTTCACCACAAGAATAATTGACTGAATTTCCATTCAATGAAATTAAGATTCAAAAACTAAATATAACTCAATTAATGTCTGAATAACAATGTAAAAGAATTAACAGTTCCATTCAGTCTAGACATTCAAAGGGCATCAAGGGTTCTCCTTCACAAGCAGTCAAAAATACACATTAACAACCTTATTGGATAGACACAAGGGTCAAAATACATCGGCTATTCGTTCTTATAGCCGTACATATATACTTGTGAGGATAAGTTCCTTGTTGTTGGCTACTACGTGACTTTTGTTAACGACGCTTTTCAACGGAGGTTATTGAGAATCCATGGTCGCCTGACCATTTGCATTTTACTCGTACTTATTTTAATTGAAATTCTCGCTTCCTACCTATATTGCGATTTCCTAAGACTTTTGTACAATGTACAGGATGTTTGGGAGACACACCGACACCATTTTCACAGGGATGGGGGAGTCATATCCTAGTTTTCTCGTAGAAAACCTATGTATTAAGTGTCCCGGTAATTGTAATATTTTGTCATCACTCATCTGCCTCGCCTTTTCTCAACTATATTGGGATCGGCTTCCAGTCTAACTGGATGAATCTAGTATTTTACATGGACCAACTGCCTACGACCCAGTTAGTACTGGGTAATACGATACCCCTTGCTAAGACTGGTTGTAAGGCTTTCTGGCCACTGATTACCTGTGACGACTGTCGGAGATCTACAAATGACAGCCGGGACCAATGGCTTAACGTGCTTTCCAAAGCACGGAGGAAACTCGGTATGTAATGGTCAGTTACCCATCCACTGATCAGGCCTAATATTTTGTCATCACTAAATCATTAGCATTCCTGAGAGATATTTCGCCGGCATATAAAGCCAAGTCAGAGGCCCGGGTGGCATAAAACTCGGACACCAGGTTAGGCACTAACCACACGATAAAGTCAAAACTTGTTTTTTATAAAAATGCGATCAAATCGAACAGAGGAGGCGGACACCGGACTTCGGCAAATATTTCAGTAAAGTATCTGTCAAAGTCGCTCGACTTGACAACCTTAAAAGGCTGCAATAAAACACAATTAGAATAAGAATGAACTTATTAAACCATAGTTACAAAAATTTTCTTAATCTTACATCAATGCTGACTATTGACATACAGGTACACCTAGTTCAGGAGTCAGAGGCTTCAAACAAGTTTCTGTAACCTATTATGTCAATAAAGAATTTGAATTTTTATAATATTTTTTATAGTACCTATCTTCAAAGTACATTTATTCTAGAATAATGTAAATATTTAAGTGCATCCAAAATCTTAAAATAAAATTGAGATAAGGTATGATTTTTTCTGCGATGGTTTCTCGCTCTCAAAACATTGTGTCGATCTACCAAACACCCTGTATACCTAAGTTTAAAAGCACTAGTTGTAATGTCATTAGCTTGCGCTTGGTTTCCGTAGCTGGCACCATCTACAGTCTTTTAACAAGGAATTAGTAATTTAATTGGACTGCTTCATTGGTCTAGTGGTCGGTGGTCGCAAGTGCGACTGCTGAGCATGAGGTCCTTGGTTTGATTCCCGGGTCGGAAATAGTGTTATTGGGTTCTTCCATCACGAATTTTTCAGTAGCAGCCACAGAGTCTAGATTTGTACCCGGTTGCTGGCAATAGGCTCGCCACCTTTAACATGGGACTTAAACATAACTGGCAAAATGTGGGTGTACCTACTATTACCTCTGCTTCAACCCTTCGCAAATTACAGGCGTGATGTTATCTTCTAATGTTTTCAGTGTACGGGTCACAAATTACTTGGTTAGGGTGGTAATGTCAATATTTCCTTAAGACCGCACACAGAATAAGGTTATGAAGGCCTAATGTGTGTGTCGATGGGTAGTGCCCTTATCTAATAACCGTGCTTCTAGCCTTATTACTTAAGAGCTCACAAAGATACTCCACCATGGGCCTTGACAATAGAATCTACAGGTACATAATATATTTACACTAATATTATGAAGAGGTAAAATTTGTTTGCAAGTTTGTATATAGGGAGTAATCCTCGGAATTACTTGATCCGATTCTGAATATTCTTTAATTAACGGGAAGCTACATTATCCCCGGGTGGCTACAATTAAAACGTTCCCGTGGGTTTGGTTACGTGGGATAGAAGCTTTTCCTGTGGGTCTGTGTCACCGCATTATTTTTGCGTGCAACGGGTTTTGATGCGGTTTTCAATACAATTTAGAATTTATTGTTAAAGGTGTATTTATCTGTATAAAACATAAACGAGAGTCGTCCAATAACGCGAAAACAAAACCGAGAAGTTTGACAGAAGAAAGGTGAAGCCTACATCCAGCAGTGGGTGATTCGGGGCTGAAATAATGATGACGATTGACGATGATGATAATTTATATAATAACATAGACCTAATAAAGAAATTGCAACGTTTTTTCAAGTCTTTAATCTTTGCGTAACAGGAGTGTGATCTTAAAAAAATACCTTGCCAGAAAAATGCCGCAAAAGAAGATAAATCAATTTCGAAAGGATTGAAAAACTTTCAGTAACTGTAATTTTTATCGCTAATAAAACAGCTGACAACCATTAATTACGTTCTGTTCAAAAACTAAAAAAGCCGTCTGAAGTTTTTACCAATCTCTTTGCTTTCACTGTGTGTAATGGACGAAGTGGCGCCATGTAGTGTCTGTGGCAAAGACTAATGGATTTTTGAGGTTATAAGGGTGATAAGTACCTTAAGGAAACACTTTGTACCAACATTAATCGCTCTTAATACAACTATGATAGTTTTTTATGGAATTAGTGTCATACTTTTTTCCAGTTATTCCCTTTCAGTGTTAGTCATTTTCAAACGATAGAACCTTTAGTGCTTGTCAACGCAGATTGAAATAAAACTTGGTCAAAGTAGATAAGCATGAGATTTTTATGCATTGTGCAAGCATTCCGCCAGTGTATGACGAGGCTTTTGCCATTTATTTAGCTGTCTAAGGATATATTAAGAAATAAAAAAGTCGTGAGGAACTGAAGGTTTGAATAAATTGCGAACGCGCCTCCCGACACCAGACTCTGATATTATCATGTTGTGCTGAAGTATCTATCAGTATGAAACAAAAAACTCGCTAACCTGTACTCTGTAGATAGGAACGCAATCAGCGTGACGATTGAAGTGGAAGTCCGACTTCGCTAAATGAAAAGAGCCATTGCCCTACTGTGCAATATTTATAGGTTGGTAAAACACGGACTATCCTACTAGAAAAATATAACATAACATGTGAAGTGTACCTAATTATAGTACACCCACGTTTCACCAGTTATGTTTAAGTCCCGTGTAATAGGGGGCGAGCCTATTGCCATCAACCGGACACAAATATAAAAACACTTAACCCAATAACACTTCGGAAATCGAACCCAGGACCTCTTTCTCAGCAGTCTCGCTTGCGACCACTCGACCAACGAGGCAGTCTGGATAATATTAGAAAAAACACGAAAAAATAACACAAACGTGAATAACCAGTGATTGACGAGGCAATCGCCGCAACACTAACCCACTTATTGATCACTATTTGCCCCTAAACCGTTGATCTATTACACGCAATATAAAAGAAATAGGATCCAACCGCACCCCAGTCGAACCTTTGTGCTCGTTCAGTTATGAATGAAACCCGACAAGCTGAAAGTTTTTTAAGAGCTAATCTTTTATAGATAAGGTTCTTTATGGAATTATCTTATAGCTTATATCCGCGGCTTTGGCCGTGTCGAGTATGGATAATATCACACGATGACGAAGTATGGGGAAAGTATGAATGTATAGGTAGTACGGATCAGAGGAAGTCTCAAAGTCGCCAGGGACTGAAAAGTTGTGTGGTAATCGGTTGGCTTGTGATGCGAAGGAATGAGGAAAATGTCGTAAGGAAAGTTTTGAGTATGAATGTGGATGGGTATAAGAGTAGGGGAAGACCAAAGAAACGATGGATGGGCTGAGTGAAGGATGATATGGCTAGAAAGGAGGTGACTGCTGAGATGACGAGTAATAGAGAAGTATGGAAGAAGAAGACATGCTGCGCCGAATGATGGTGATGGAAGTATGGATTGGATTCGGAATAAACGTTATCGCTTGACGACCACGCCAACGCAGTGGCTGAGCTGATTGTGTTCTGCACTACAGGTTGAAGGTTCGATTTTTCCGCCCAGTAGAATGTTTCTCTAACTTTTGTGGATAAGTTTATGATGTGCTCGAGATGTACATAGTTGTACCGAGTCTGGATTTAATTGCATCTGAAATTTGTTTTCATAAACAGGCAAGGTCTACAATACAGAAAAACAGTCCAGAGTAAAGGTCAGAGCACAATGAATTACCACAGTTCACTCGAACCGTTCGAGATTATTTCTAGGAAACTCAAAGCACACTTATAGTATCGTAACGGCATCGTCTCGTTTACGAGCTAATGCGCCGAGGCGATGCTGATCTATTGCAGTACTTTTAAGTCTGCGTGGAACTTTAAAAGTAAAAAAAAAACACAGAATTAATATGCATCGGGTGTCATGCTTGCAACTGGCACGATTCGCGACCTATTCCCGGCAAACGGCGCGGCGTTCCGTTTACCCGATGGTCAGCGGATATTAACACTTTAAAGTGATCATGCTCCGAGTAATTACGAACAAATACCTTGTCACTATCAGCTTAATGAAATTATGTTGTTAAATTTGACATCGCAATCAGTACGGCTGTTTTTTCTATAAACTACATACAGCAACAACTCACAAACACTGTCTCGGCATCGCCGCGCCTCGGATCGAGATTAGCTTATACAAGAATCGACGTGAGATAGTTGTAGCAAGGCGCGGTGATGGTTAGGTGGAGCAAAGCAGTGAACGAGTGCGGCGAGATAGGTAGACGACATTGTTGCCATCACGGGTATATCTTGGATGAGGCCGGCACAGGAACGTGGAGCTTGGCACGAATAAAGAGAGGCCTATACGAAGCAGTGGGTGAAATCGGGTTGTTTATCATGGTGATGATGAGTTGACACCAATCCAGAGTAGTTCTTACAAGCGTATTATAATAAACTCCGTCTTCTAATATCAATCAATAATCCCAATATAAAGGCTGTCATGTTAATAAAAGTTTTCATTATTTTATTTCAATCATGTATGAAGTCTAATTTCCGTCCAGACTTTAGCTGCAAAATCCGGACTGGATATAATAGATATTTGATCTTTAATCTCGAGATCTAGACCGTACATCCGGCGGCCAGAGAGCCTGAAACCATTTAAAATAAAATACGATTCTATCATATTGGTTGGTAGGTATATTTCCGCCGCATCCGTTCCAGCCAAACGATTTAACTTACGATGTATGGGCGTGTTTTTGATAACTGATGATGAAACTATATCGCTATAAATTGTATTTAGTTACCTTTTATGACTAAAGATTTTATCGATGCGCCTTAGCAAAACGGTAGGTAAGTTGGTGTTAAAGTTCCTTATCTGCTGACTATTCTAATGGTTACATAGTCAATATATGTATTACTTATCTAGAGTGCCGCGCCAATAGACAGACTGACATTGATGCCCATTTTTACTTACAAGGTGGTACCTAAACTAATCTCTAAATGAAGTGCACTAAGTATTGGATTTCCAATTTATGGCACTGCGCGGACTGCGCCGAGCGCATCACGCATAAGGCAAAGCGCAAGGAATGAAAAAATCTCTGTTTGTGTACATAAATTTTCAATAGAAACCGCATTTGCAAAAACTAAAACCACAGTCACAACTGAACAAACAAACTATGTATATCTAAATTCATAGCACGACAAATGAATGCAAAACTGTTTGCAGCACGTCGCCAACGTTGGCAATATCGCCGAGCTGTCGGCAACATTCACGGGCTACTGTCATAGCGGCCATTAGCCGATTTGTCCGTCTATGATACTGATTCATAAACTTTGACGTCTCTCCAAGCTGAGGAAAACAGAGATAGGGAGAGCTGTTAAGTGATTGTGGAAACTCGGGCGTGAGTCAGCTTGTTTTGGAGGTGGGAAACACAATTTCAGCGGTCTATAAGTTCTAAGCCCTTTTGTACTAGATCCAGCAGCGTTAAAATCATTAAAATCATTAATGACCGTGTAGCGACACTACTACAGCAAAATTGTACAAAAAGTATTTCAGCGCCATCTATGGCACAAATGAAGAACTAACATGAAAATTTTAAATCGCGCTAATTAAATTATCCGCATCATAAGCATAAGACTGTATTAAAAAAACCGACAGCAACTGTCGGGCAGTTAGCCCATCAGCCCAAGACCCGTCTAGTCCGAGGATCCTCCCTTTTCTATGGGGGATGCTGAACTTTACACACAGTTCTTCATACCCCTGTAACCATGTGGGAATTGAACTTAATGGTACGCTGGAACTTCTACAAAAATCTACCTACTCAAAAGAACGTGTCATGACGTATATTATACCGTGTATACAATAGGAGTGTAAATTATGTAGTGGAACCCAAATACCAGTTCAATAACTTATCCTTAAAAAAACTAAGCACATGGCCTAAATCGATCACTAATGTAGGCTAAGTCCGCTAAGTAATAGCTAATGTACTTAAACTAAGACCGTACGCTTTAATCTAATGAGGGTTGACGTCCCAACAACAACTTACTTTTTACAGTATCTACCTAGGTACTACGCAATTCAAAAGGTCAAGAGTCATCTATGGGCGTCTACACTTGCGACGCCGACACACCGATACTGGTCGCACCGAACTCAGTACTACATCTTACCCTTACGACATATGCAGGAAAAGTAGCAACTGTCATCGTCACATTTGTCAACAAACCGCCTAAGACTAAAAACGGGATATTCACCATATTTACTATTTGTTTTGAGTTCCCGATATTTCGGCGCTGTTGCAAGCACCATGATCACGGATAAACTGAAGTTATTGCGGGTGGGTGTTTGTTGGTTGAGCAGACAAATCGATTGACCCTCTTCCTTGTACGTTTTTGGTAAATATCCCGTTTTTAGTGTTAATGATAGTGTTACTGACTATGTCAGTTTAAAAACGTAAACCGCCTAAGATCCCGTTCATGACCTCTAGCGTCCGTGCATCCGTCACTCAGCAAGTGATATCGTTGTAATTCGTCCAAAGCAACTTTCATTTGTTTTTTTCCGAAGTGTCGCATCACGCGTGGCGCTTGAGCATTTTGCTCGGGGTCAAGCGATAATACCGCTACAGGGAATGTTAACGGGAAATTGAAAACGTGTTCAGAACCTATCTCACTTTACCTGTATTGAATATTTTAAACAAAACCTCTCCGGGTTTCTTCGGGGGCGAAACTTGTGAGATTACTGGGGCAAGCGATCCGGTTTCTTAATCTCCTTCTCGCGAATATTTCATTTGGTTCTGTGATCTGATTACATCGCGTTTTAATGAGTTATCCGATTACGGTAGGATTGTTTTTGCTGTGAACTTGTGTTTTATGAGATGATTGTTTGACGCTACAGGAAGCGTAGCAAGTGCATGAAAAGCAAACAGTTTTTTAAAACAAAGTTAGAGAAGACACACAAGTTTTATCTATGAAGCGAGATTCCTGCGTCGTCTTGCACTGATATACCTACATAACATCAAGCCTATTATCCCCGCAGGGTTAGGCAGAGGTGTCCTTATAGTAGGTACACCTTATTTCGCCAGTTATGTTTAAGTCCCATGTAAGGGAGCGAGGCTATTCTTAATCAGTCTATACTGTTCTCCTTCATGTGGAATGGTTCTAGGACATGCTTGTGTCCTCACGAAGTTTTATTTCTCCGTATCTGAAGTAGAGGTGATGAAAACAATTTGGCGAAAGGATTCAAAAGTAATATCGACAACAAACCTCTTCATATAAACACACAAAGTCGTGTTTCAGTCAAAACACAAACACTAACAAATAATCTACAAGCACTAGCACTCCATAAACTAACAATAACAATAAAAATCAAGGCACAACACTAGTGCACAACGAAATACGACATCTAACCCTCCACTGCATTGTAGTAAAGATATAGTACGGAATAAACAAGGACAGAGCGGACCGCAAGCAATCCTGTGATTGAGAACGTGACTGAAAATACTGGGCGATACTTTGCAGGACGAAGACAGAAAAAAAAAGTTATAAAAAAGAATTGTCGTTGGTTTTTTTTTTTCGACATTCCATTATGCTAGTGGTAGGGAGGTTACATGCTGTAGTCGGGAATACGCTGGGTGTTGCCATTATAGCTTTCTTTTGTTTTATTTTGTGACTTGTAAGTAAATCATTTTGAGGTCTGTAATATGAAATTATTTGGTGTTTTGAAGATGTACTAAGATGAACCTTTGTGAATAAATAAATAATGTGTTTTGGCTGAAACCAATTTTATTAACTAAGTAATTTAGCTTTTTGACGGTTTGAAAATTTGACGATTTTTCTCTTTGAACAAAAAAATACCAAATTGTTCAGTCTTTTCATGAAAAAGCGAGTAAAATTATAAAAGTACTTTGCCATGTTAGTTTTGTAACTAAATATTTCATTAGAATTCATAACATTCATAAAAGAGAAATTCAACCTAACCATAACATAACATCAAACCTGTAATCCCCGAAGGGTTAGGCAGAGGTGTACCTAATAGTACCCCCACATTTCGCGAGTTATATTTAAGTCCCATGTAAAAGCGTGCGAGCCTATTACCATCAATCGGGCACAAATCCAGACTCGATGACTGCTACTGAGAAATTTCTGATGGAAAAACCCAATAACACTTTGCCCGACCTGGAAATCGAACCCAGGACCTCATGCTCAGCAGTCGCGCTTGCGACTACTAGACCAACGAAGCAGTATTTCATAGCAATTCATAACCTACTTACGAGAAACTCAACCAATATTCACTTAACGAGAATTTCATGCCTATTCTTCAACGCCGCAAGTCTAGGGAAAGACTAAAGCTGAGGCGAGGCAGTGCATCCTTACCTAACCTATTCGTTCCACCTGCTGAAAACCTCCCACCTGGACATGAGTTGCCATGGCTGAACTGCAAGTCGCAGCAAAGAAAACCTGCTCAGGTGGAGATTCATTTATGACTCTGCCCTGGAGTGTAAATGTGGTGCTGTTCTATAAACTATGGGGCACTTAATACGTGTCCTGCGTGTCCTGTTGTTTGTTCACTACAGGAACTGATGGACGCTATCGAAAGCGCCAAACTATTTGCTCAGTTTTGGGCTGACACTATTTAGATTGCCGTCGATACGCTAAGAAGAAGAACGCCGCAGGGATCAATCGATTGATATTTTTCAACAAGCTTTTCCATGAAGTAACCTTCACGGAAATGCATTTACAAACAGCTCGCAGAAACACGATTGAACATTTCCAATAAAGTTACATAATAAAATATTGTTACGGTATCAGGAACACCCAATCAAAATGGAAATTGAAATAAACAATTTCAGTAATATTTCATTCCCTTCTACAATAGTTACATCGAAATATTGGGAAATATCGGTGGCATTTCAGTCACGACAAACCCAATTAAAATGGTCTAATAACTCTATTCATAATTAACAATTTCATTATAGCGAACGGGGACTGTTAATTAAGCGAAGATTCGTTTAATCCCTGAAAATGATACTGTGTAACAAAATGTAGTGATTTCGTCAACGATTCAACATGTTTAACCCTACTCATGCCGTTGTCTCTTAATTGTGACATGTCATGGTGATGATAGGTGTTTTTGTGACACTAGGAAACTGTGTTGAGATTTGCTACTTTTGAATAAATTAATGAATAGGTACTTGAGACCTTCCTATGAGCTCGTGGCTAAATAATAACAGCCGCTCGGGTCGATCTTTAGGTAAAGCCGTGCTTGCCTAGGTTGGTCTGTGGATGGGTGACCACCCATTACATACCGAGTTTCCATCGTGGCTCGAAAAGCACGTTAAGCCGTTGGTCCCGGGTGTCATTTATAGATCTTTGACAGTCGTTAGGTAGTCAGTGGCCCAAAAAGTCTGACACCCAGTCTTACCAAGGGGTATCGTATTACCCAGTACTAATTGGGTTGTGGAGGTCAGATAGGCAGTCTCTGCATGTAAAATACTGGTATTCAGCTGCATGCGGTTAGACTGGAAGCCGACCCCAATATAGTTGGGAAAAGGCTAGGCAGATGATGACTTGAGACCTTCCTGACATGCCTCAAATCATTTTTATTTTGATTCTGTACGACACGCCCTGTATTTTTCAATATCTATAGCTGTATTACCTACACACTGAGATGATATATAGTCGCTGTTTAAAGTTGGAGCTTGATCCAGATCGAGATAATTAAAAAAAGGTTCTCCACACTAAAAATTTCTTCTGTATCATGGGTGCGTTTACAAATATTTAAACTCACATACACAAATAGCCAGACCCGGAAAAACTATCTGTAGGTCAAAGAAATATTTATTCCGTTCGGAGATCGATCGCGCGACACGCAGCGCAACACTCATTGCTGGAGGATAACTCGCAATGCAGGCTAAATTGTACCATTATTTTATATACACTCACAGTATTAAGTATTTCAAAAGCCAAATCAGTAAACAGACCCCAAAATCTCATTACAAAGACACTACGTGCTCCAATTCAAGTTAAATTAAGAAACAATGCTGCTTCGAAACTGCCGCATAGCGAGGCGCCCGCCCGTTGCAACGCGAAACGTTCGGAATGGACACAAATGTCGCTACTGTCGGAATAGTAGCAAGTGTGCCACACTAGGTCAGTGGCTCGTGCCAGTATTGTAGAGAATTAGTGAAATTAATGGGTTTTGTTCCTAGCCGGTATTGCACTGGTTAATTACCCAGCTTCGCTGTAACTGATGGTATTGCTGGGGACTGAATTGGGACTTTTTGTCGCGTATGACTGCTTTGTTCAACGGGGTGAATGTTTTTATTTCTAAAGCAACTAGGTAAGAAAGGCGTAATAAATCCATACTTTAACCGACTTATAAAAAAATATGGTTATATATGTATTCGACCAGCATATTTATATTATATGTACACTGGTCCGATTTACATGATAATTTTTTCATTTGGGTAGAAAAAGCCCCACAATGTATGTGGGGCATCACATACCAACAAAATATATAAACTAGAATAAATAAACTAACCACAAACTATAAAAAGGCATCGAAAAACTCCTCCTAAACGCTGTCAGCTGGTAATGTGCCCAAGAGACTGGCGGCGTTGCCACGTTGTCTCGTGGCAATACTTAACCTCTGCCCAAGGTAAAAGCCAGTCCTTGGGTCACAGAAAGAGTCAACAAGGCGTTTCGAAATTTCCTTAAAAAGGCTGTGGGCCCTCGGACCCCACTCCCCAGAGTTTCAACCCCAAACAGCTCGAAAATATCGTTTCTACAAAGGTTACTATATTTACGCCTCTTGAGGTCCTCCGCAGCCGCAACAGCAGCGCCAGTACAGCATGATGAGCTTGGAATACGCCTTAATAGCTGAATGCATTCGACTAAATTTGGCACTTAGGTAGACCATGACCATGATGATGACAAAGGATTACACCTTGTCAAGGTAATACGCTTTCGTGAGATAAACTGCGACCTCCATAAGGGCAAAAACTAGAAACAATATAAAAGCAAGTGTAAAACACAACACGTGTCTAGATTTAAAAAAAACCGGACATACACGAGCGCAATTTAAATATGAGGAAAGAGAAGGGTAAAAATATCTAACAACATTACGAAAGCAATGTAGTAAAACGCCACAAGCGCTTTTATAAAGCGCTCGTGCAACCACCCTTTACACATGTTACTTAGGTTGATCACACACTACTTTATTCTCGTTGTATTCCTCTTCTCTATAAAAATCTTTAAACAAGTCGCTCCTGACATTAACTCTTCAATTCCCAGTGTCACTTGTAGGTTGCAGAAGTTTAAAGATTGTTTTTCTACCACAAGACAATTAAAAAAAAAATAGTAATTAATTTCTACCTAAAGAATAATAAAAATTACATAGGACATATTTTTATTATTCTTTGGCTACCTAATTAAAATGAAATTGGCTTATGGTAGAAAAAAATCATGAAACTTCTGCAAACTACAAGTGACAC
Source organism: Noctua pronuba (assembly GCA_905220335.1). Taxonomy (NCBI): domain Eukaryota; kingdom Metazoa; phylum Arthropoda; class Insecta; order Lepidoptera; family Noctuidae; genus Noctua; species Noctua pronuba. The sequence continues at coordinate 12,986,286 of LR999908.1, forward strand.
TGGGAATTGAAGAGTTAACGTCGTCGCCATGAATTCATTTATAAAATGGCAACACATAACAGGATTACGCGCGTGTCTGCGTTGACGTTTACTCGACGCTCTCGTGTTGAACCACTACTAAGTGATTCAGATGGTTAATAGATGTTAGTCTGGAAGCGTATTGATTCAATTGAAGTATAGGCAGTCTATAATGTTCCCACTGCTGGCAGGCCTACTCTCTATGAGAGGGGAGGGAATGGGCTATAACCCACCACGCTGGGCCAGTGCGGGTTGGTAGATGTCACATATCTTCGAATTTTTGGTTCTAGGCCGGTTTCCTTACGATGTTTTCCTTCACCGTTTAATTCAATTTAAACCAAATATTAAATATTTGTAAAATCAATATGGTATTGTGAAATGTCATGTAAGATATTAAAAAAAAAACAACATGGCTGCGCTAGTTCCGATTTTGGTGACTCTCCAAAAATCGGAGAAACTCGGCTGAACCCGAAATGTTCTTGGTCACTTCGATCATTTTTATGTTTATTCTGACGTACAAAGTAATCCCTTAAACTACCGAAACTTAACGGAAATAAGAGGGGCTACAAATAGTTTATAATTTCTTTATTATATAATGTTAAAAAAGTTACAGGTTAACCTTAAAACTATTGAGCACATGACCCTGTTGGGGCGCAGCAACTAGTAAATATTTAAAATAAATATTGCTTATTATCACGTAGATTAGGAACTTTAAATTACATAAATAAACATGTACGTATATTTTGAGCTCTACTTATCCTCAATAAGTTCTTGACTTCTATATTAAGATTTTTTTAATAGCAATAACTTTATTCCAGCTTTAAATACACATAAAGTATAAGTACGTCGTCTATTGTCATACGTAATCTATTGTATACCTGGATAATTCAGTATTTTGGTCTATTTTTATACATTGCTAGTCTTATTCACACCTAATGGTTTAATTACTTCGCACGTGTTAGTTCTGATGGGAAAATGAAGGGAAAACTGTGCGTCAGCTGATCACCCCTCAAGGAGAGGGAGGTAATTGAGGGGATCGATTACTATAGCTTGTTAACGACCCTCTGTCTCAACTCAAGCTAGGTTTACACGTACTTGACTGATATTATGTAGCTAGTTGGACATAGCATAACATCACGCCTGTAATCCTAGAAGGGTTAGGCAGAGGTGTACCTGATTGTACACCCATATTTAGCCAGTTATGTTTAAGTCCCATGTAATAGGGGGCAAGCCTATTGTTGAACTTAGTTGTCGTTTAATCAAGATTGAAAGTAGCGATGAACTACTTTATAACTGAACTTCACGCGAATACAATAAAATTGCTGAGGATGTTAAATAGAAGCACGATATGTGCGACCCTCTAATCACTATCTGGGTAATTACGTATTTTTTCTAAATTTGGTAGTGCAAGATAATGCTTGAGCACTTGATTTATCAACATTAAATCAACCCCAGTGAAAATAATAATTCAATTTTTATACTATAGATGCGATTAAATTGTTACGGACATATTCCGGGAAAAAACTGTTAGTGCCCGGTGTATCTGTTAGTAACAGATACATTTTAGTTTTCATTAAAAATTTTTAAACCTTGCCCTGTACTAGAAATTTCTCCTGTATCGTGGGTGCGTTTTTAAACATGTTAACTCACATACACAAACAGCCAGACCGGAACCACTACCTGTAGTTCATACAAATATTTATTCTGTGCGGATACGAACCCATGACACGCTGCGCAGGAGCCAATCGCTCAGCCAGTACACCAACCGTGCCGTCAACACGACATACTGTCAGGGTCTGGTGTCTGAAGCCACATCCGCAATTTGTCACATCATTTGTGACATCGTATAGTCTTGTTTCATGTAGTGTAGCTTCCAGTGGCGAAGGTTCCATAAAATCCGATTCCTACCGGATTCCCTTTGAAAAATGGCACAGTCAGTATTCTATAGACAAATAATATAATCACATTAAAGATATGTATTCCGGCTTACCTCTTACAAAAACTGACCCTTCGCTACTGGTAGCTTCACCGAACAACAAACCACGCAAGAATATTCAAGATTAATAACACCATTTTCCCTTTAATTAAACAGAATTTATATCCTAGAAACCATGGTAGCAGACGCGTCGAGTTAACATGATACTAACCGCCCTGTCCATAAGCGGTAGCCACGGTCCTAGCAAATTGCAGGACAAAGCTAGTACGAGTCCAAAGCAAAATGGAGGGAAACATTTTATATTCTAACCTTTTTGCTTCATAATGCAAAGTACATAGGAAGCTTTATTTGGATTCTGCATTTATTTTTAAGTGTTTTATTTTTAATTTTAGCTGTTGGCTTGCGTCAGTGAATTTGTAACTTCACTTTATTTTTGTTGCTAGGATTTGTTTTGGGTTTTGAGTGTTGAAGCTTTTTAAGGCTTATTGAAAAGCTTGCAAAAGAGAGATTGTAGAAAAATGGTAAGCTCAGTGTTCATATTTTTACTGCGTGATCTTTGTCCCTCTCTTGTAATTATGTTATTGTATCTGCTAACTTTTTTACCACGCTTAATACATTTCTCGTATTCTTCCCAGCAAACCGGTTCATTTGATTCCCATATCATAGGAATGCATTAAAAAAAAGTAGTCTGCCATCTTTGGTAGTCCGCCATGTTGGATTTAGAATGATGTCACTTAGCTAACCATGCATTGTCATCCAAATTAAAGATGTACTTATGCAAAATTTCAGCTCAATCAGAAACTGGGAAGATAAGATTTTTTACATAGTTAGTTACAGGTGAAGCATAATATAAAAATATCATATAAAAGCGGGTCAAAATCGGTGTCGATTACAACTCAAGAAAAGATTATTCGAACAGAAAATTACCATCACCATTTTGTACAAGAACTACCAATCAAAACACAAGAAAAATCGAATAAGCCTACAGAACTACCCCCAGAAAATATATTACAAAAAACGATGATACCAGCTCCATAAAAACTATTCAGGCTACTACAAAGTAATACTGATTAAGTTTCGTTTGTTTCGTCAGACAAGCAATTTTCAATGCCGCTAATAAATCTTGGTAATCTCATTGTTTCTTGCAGACACTCGCAGGACTAGATCCAAATTTTATTATCTGTGCTCCGTTCTACCCTCACTGAAAATTAACTAGTAAAAAACATTTGCCAGCAGTCCATTTTGTTGGAGAAGAATCGGAAAAAAAGTAGTTTTTATTTGATTAGAGTCATCTATTTGTAAGTACTGTTTAAGCTTTCACGGTTTACAACTTAACTTATACTGTCACTTACGGGATATCTTCCGTGATTGTTCATTATTATGAGCTCCCGATATTTCGACGTTGTTGCAAGCGCCATGATCGCGGGTTGACTGGAGAATGCTGGTGGATGGAAAATAAATTGTAACAGCAAAAGCGTCGAAATATCGGGAGCTCAAAATAATGAACAATCACGGAAGGTATCCCGTAAGTGACAGTATACGTTTATTTGTAAGTAGTTGTCGGTTATTTTTAATTTTTTGTTAGGCAGGTTTTCTACCAATAATTCTAGACTCGGCAGCCATAAGCACTTAAGTCAAATGCAAAAACAATTGACTTAAGTGCTTAATCCTTCCGCGTCTAGAATTTATGCTTCGAAAATTACAGTATGACCACTTTAAGTGTGCAGTGTAAGGTGGCGCTGCTTGTCAAGAAAATTTGCATGGATATGTCAAACTTGATACATTTATTTTAGTACTGGGTTTTCCCGCCTGCACAGATAAGTTGGTTGGTTGGTTGGTTGTTGTTGGTTGGTGGGTTGGTTGTTGTTGGTTGGTTGTTGGTTGGTTGATTGGTGGCGGTGGCGCATGTCAAATGTCGTCTCTGGTGTTAATAAGAACAGACGTATCGGTTTTTAAATAGTTATCTCATATGTCCGAAAGCTGAAAGTTACGGAAAAAAGATAACATTTTCAGCATATTTCAGTGAAAACTTAAAATATTTTCAATGGCAAAAATGGGGTCATTCATTGAAGACCACTGAAACCTGTTATTCTCAAGCGACCAGCTGCAAGATATCTTTAATGTTATCATAAAATTGATAACCGTCTGACACATGCATAGCCAAAGACGACCGCCTTTTCCTATAAATCCCACCGTATTATCAGAAAAGCATCTAAGATCATAAAGAAAGTCTCTCCATTTAACATAATTTATTGACCTACTTATTTTTCTTTGGCAAACTCATACATGCTACGATTCGTATTATCCTTAGTCAATATGTTTTCTTCATGGATTTTTTTATTTGATTCAAATGCGGGTATTTCCGTATGATTATATGACGAGTGTGATTTTTGTTTTGCTGCTTTCTCTTTTAAATGCTGATAACGTCCATTTCTATACCTGCAATTTACAGTTTTTTTAATAATTCAATATATATATTTACTATTTTTTCTTATTTAAACACAATTATGATAACTTCAGTGGAATTATTTCGGAAAGGGATGCCTTAGAAGGGCATACTCAGACCGTAATGGTGATGCTCACAGGTGCGTAGTACTCGCAACCGGCGCCGGCGTGCGTGTATGACAAGATGTACGAGCGTCGTATGTATGAACGTGGACGAGAAAAAGGAGTATGTAAGCATATGTATGTATGTAGCAGGTGGCTTTCTCTAGTTACTGCCTACCCTCATGGCGAAAAGGCGTGATTTTATTTATGTATAATAATTTCATTGCATAATTTAAAATTTATATTTACTATAAAGGGTGTAAAAAGGCCCTTAACGAAGCCGAAAGGCACTTGTTCTCCCCGTTATGCGAACATTTTTTTGTTCTGGCTGGTTGACTTACCTTCTAGTTACGGAGATATTGATGGTCAAAGTTCCAACTTTTTCACAAGTTTTTTTTTAAATAGGTACTTGTTTTTAAGGTGAAATACCTCCATGACCCGTTTACTATTCAATGCAATCATTACTAGTTTCGAGTACGTTACATTGAGTTTTACCGTAAAACGTGATTTTCTTCAGCAAAAAAAAAGGTTCCGTTCGTTCGGTTCCCAGCAATATTTTTTGCGTAGGGTTACTTAGTTTGATGTACCAACAGAATGCTTGGTTGACGGTTTCGTGAAGGATCCGTTTCCACCTTGTGTCTCTAATGCCTACCTCATAAAGTTTTTTGAGCCAGTTTCCAAACCCCCGAATAATGACGATATTTTTATGAAAACTCTGTTCAGTTTTTTTAATTCATCAGCTGTTATATCGCCTATGTAAACACTGAGCTACAAGAGCCCTTAACCTCACATAACCCCGCACACAAACTTCATAATTCAGTCCAGATTTAACCGAAAAAAGTAAAGCTATGTACCCAACGTTGATGTTTATATATTTACGAGCTCTGCCTCCCCTGTGTCCACAAGTGGGTTTCAATATTTACGGCGGCGCGCGGCGTCGCGTGCGCTCGGAGGCTGTAATTAAATCTTTTATTACTCTCATGTGATAGTGGCTACTGTTGTCTCTATGCTTGTTTATGGTTACGGTTAATAAACTCTTGACAGACAGTTATAAACAAGGTTTTCATGTGTTATAGTTTTTGTTTTATTGCGATATTCATGCAAATTAGCTAGCAAGAGCTATGCCATCGATAATGCGTTTCATGGCCGATGGAAGCGATAAAAATTCTGTCAAATATTCAGTCTTTTCCATCATAAAGCTGGTCGCTGTTTGTGAGTTAATTTGTAACTTTCATTGACCTATCATTATGCTGATCGTATCAAAAATCTTTCAATGTTCGATTTATCAAAAACCGTTAAAATTTTACCTGTTTAAAATATTTTACAGGTTAGACCGCATTATGCCAAAAAACCGTTAATACTAGGTACTTACTTCTGGCTACTCCAAAATGTTTTATAACCATAATAGTAACATAAAACTATTTCTTATTTTATCCGTCAGTCTAGCAGCGTATTTACATTAAAGTCTAGACGTTATTTTAATAGGGCTAAACCTGATATTCCCCTGGATGCTGTTCTAGGGGTCCCCCTGTGTCCACGTGCGATGCAATATTTACTGCCCGTATCCAGTTACCGGCTTTCCTGGGCAGCGTCGGCGAAGACATGGAATATGAAGAAATGGAGTGCTTAATGTTCTGTCGACCAATTGCATTTTAGTGTGACTCGAATGTATTGGCACAGTGAGAGCATCGTTCGATGGTGAGCTCGCATCACTTGAAAAACCTCTTCTTAATATGAATTTTATGTGATCAAATTGTGGTTTCATAACTGCCTGCATATATCCTTCTGACTCATAAGTCAGCTAATCCACAGCACACTTTAAAATAATATTATAAATACGAAAGTTACACTGTCTGTCTGTTTATCTGTCATGTTTTCATTTCTAACCAACAGAATCGATCGATAAATGACAGATTGGTAGCCTTTATCATTGAAAAAGGACACATACTTACCTTACAGTAAGGATCACAATTCAGAGACGAAATCTCAGTCAAAAGCTTGTATTAAATATATCCACCTGGCTCACATTACGCAATGCAGTTTTGAGACGAGCACGTACACTTGTGCACACCTTAGCACTCTGTTCTCTAAACTCCATGTCCACAGCAAGTAATTAAACTTTTTCATACGATAGAGATGGGATCTGTTTGTATTGTCTCTTCGAATATTTGCTATGACTGTTTACTGTGTCTAAAGCATAGACTACTATATATATACACTAGTGTCTAGACTACCTAGGTAAAACAACGACCAAATGCCAAAATATCATGTCATCAACCTGTATTTACTCCCAATAAACGAAATAAAGTATCTGAAGCAAAATTAATAACTTTTGGGGAGGCGTCGATTTGTTGGCTGAAGGATTGAAACTCGGCGACCCAAATGATGGCCAAAAGGTTTTATTTGGGCTCTACCAGACGATAAACAATGTTTTGTTCGGAAATTGCGCACTTTCTATCATCTATTATTGTCCTTAGTGCTTCGAGGGTTTGGTCTAGTTGTATTAAGGGTTTTCGTAGGAGATTATTTGTTAGAGTACCTATTAAGTATTTAGTAGGATATCTACATGTTAGGCAGTAGTTGTATTGTTTGTTAATGCCTTTCACTAACATCGATGTATGTTGGTATAAGGTACTTAATCATTTTTGTGTTGTCTCTGAATAGTCATATCATAATCAAATTCTCGAAACCGACACTACCGCAGAAAAACTTCTAATGTATACAAATAAATAAAATTGAAGTGTCTGTTTGTAATTTCAAAATAACAGCTTTTAACTGAATGCATAATTATGAAAATGTATGCGGTACTTTTGACAAAAAAACATATTTTTTTCATTTTTGTCTGTTGGTCGGTCTTTTTGTTCCGGCTAATCTCCGAAACGGCTGGACCAATTTTGACGAGAATTTTACTAGCATATGTTATAGGGAGTAACTTAGGCTACTTTTATTTTAGAAAAAAGATAAGGGGTTCCTTGCAAAAAAAACGAAAACCCTTGAAATTGTTAACAAAATCCGATTTCAATAGGGAAGTAATATTTTTATAATAATTTCAAGCGGACAAAGGTCGCGGGGTACAGCTAGAAAGTAATAGAATTCTCAGTCCAGACAGCGGAGAATACTCAAAGCTCCTCTCATAATTCGTTTCCCATTTGACTCCCAGATACTTCTCCAACAATATCGAAAAACAGAAAAGATTTCCCTTGTACCCGCGGCGACTGGAAGCTGTAAATTTCCAGTATAACTTGGCCTCGCCTTGTATAGATTTCCTATACAATGAGAGATCCGCATAAACAGGTTTTGTATAGCTCGATTGGCCGTCGTGCGTACCTGCAAGATCATACGCTGTTCGGCGGACAGCGGCGCGGTCCACACTACGTCAAATATTCAGGGCGGCCTCCACTGTTTTATTCATGCAACCATCTGTTGTTTCGCTTTGTTACCTCCGACTATGTACGCGCATAAATTGTGTGTTAGGCCACCCGGGGACGAACGACTTTGCGTTTTTTTTTGGCAGAGGACGTAAGGCGTTATGATGTTTGTTTGATTTGGGGAAAATATTATAATTAAAGCTACGAAGGTCATCATCATCTGCCGAGCCTTTTCCCAACTATGTTGGTATCAGCAGTATTTTACATGAACCGACTGCCTATCTGACTTCCACAACCCAGTTAGTACTGGGTAATACAATACCCCTTGATAAGACTGGTTGTCAGACTTTCGGGCCACTGACTACTTGTAACGTCTGTCAAAGATCTACTAATGATAGCCGGGACCAACGGCTTAACTTGCTTTCCGAGGCACGGAGTAAACTAGGTATGTCATGGGCGGTGACCCATCAACGGAACAACCTAGGCAAGCGCGGCTTAACCTTACGATCGACCCGAGCGGCTGTTATTATTTAGCCACTAGCTCCTGATTATAGTTATGAAGGTGATATGATTTTAATTTAGTCTATTAGAAAGGGTAATGATGTTTAGTAAACAAATAATAGTACCTAAAGTTAAAGTAGCATGCAATCTAAATGATAAATATGGAGGCTTGAAAAATAAAATGTTCAGAGGAACCCTAGTATTAGGTCCAAAATAGAGGAAATATTTTTATGAACGACTTGACGCATTTAATGTTCTTGAAACGTATAAGATATGTCTCGAGCTCAAGTTAGATGATGATCGATACAAGTAGTCGTCCGACAAATCGCATGGTCGCAAGCTCATCCACACTAGTCGACTTTTCCTCATTGTTTGTCTTGTTTCCTACCTTTGATGCGGTGAGCAGTGGCGAAGGTCGACGGTAGCTGGGCCCATCCGCCCATCCGGGCACTTTTTGTGGTCACGCGAGGAGGTTGCCCTGTGGTTGCGCAGTGGTCGCTTTGTACCCTCGGTCCTGAACGACCACAGGATTTATAATATTAAAGGAGGCTAGCAAAAAATGCTTTGCCAGATTATTAAATTGAATTTATGGTTATGTGGCTTGAAATAAAAAGGTTAAATAACGTAATATTGGTGGGCGAAGGATCAGTCAAGAACCAAAATAAATTCTCAATTTAAGTGGAAAATAAACGAAACGAAGCAAAAGGAATATAAGGATCTTACCCGGAAGTGTTCTGTTTTCTGCCGACCTCTATGGTAAATGGTAACCAATCTTTATTAAAACAGACAGCATTTTCGATCAAAGAACATAATACAATTATCAATAATCCCCAAATAAAACTGAATATAAAAAATGTAAATAAAGCCAAAGAGCCTCGATATATAATTTCGACAAAAAAGATATAAAAGCGACGCTGTCGATTCAGGTTATCCCGGCCATAAATTTTCAATGTTCGGCCCGCAGTGCTTTTTACTTTTTGCTTAAAGTAGTTTTTCATCGATAATAATTTACTGCAGAGAAATGTTATTTAGCGAAAAACATTTCTATTTTAGGAATATTTTGTAAATAGCACCATTTTAAAATCAGTTTTGATGTTTATCTTGTAAAGGTAACTGCCTAAAATAGTACAAAAAGAAATACTTTTAACTTTACTTGTAAAATTAACAAAATTCCGCATAAAATTCCCCGCAATTAGTCCTTTTAAAAAATAACCGTAAAAGTTGTGAAAATGAAAATTGTATCACAAAAGAACGGTTCTCTTGTAGCAGAGATACCCGGAGAGGGTTTTTGGGTATTTCGCGTTAACAAAACAAGCGAGCGTTCAACTCTTGACAAAATTAATTGCTTCCTATTGTACAACAAAGTTTTGTACGCCGTAATTGTAATATTAAAATTTTGTTTCGAAGTTCGTATGTTTCTATGAGCAAAATTGCATTCAACTTACAGTCTTATACATTATGTTATACAGTTTAAAATAACGTTGGGTAAGAATTTTCGAATTTCAATAATATAGAACAATAGATATTTTGAATTTAAATTCAGAATAATGATGAAACAAAGTTCTGGACAAGATATTAAATTGATAGACCTACAGAGTTGTATCAAAAAAGGACGTTAAAACTGGTGTAGCCAAGGGTGCAGCCGTAGTCTTTGCTTTATGCGAACCATAGACACACAGCCACATAGGAAGTTCTAGGTCATGGAATTATTAAGTACCTAATACAATTTCTTTACCTTAGTTTTCAGTCATATTTATTAGCTAAAATTAGAAAATTGGACTCAATTTTTGCATTGATTTTCATTCATTAACATTATTTGCTTGAAAATAATTCAGGCTTAGGATGTACCAGATGCTGTTTATTACCGAGAATAATTTTCATTTCAATGACGCCACCATATTGAACATAACGCCTCATTGAACCGTGAGTCAACCTACTATATACATAAATAATTTACTACCTATGTATGTGATACAACACACAAATACAAACAGCCTATACCTACTATTAATTAAGCCTGTGATAATTCGGCTTAGACTAAGTAAATACTGACTTCAATAGAAGATAACATCAAAGCAGCTAAAGATAGATACAAATGGATAAATCGATAGGCATTTAATCAAGTCTACGCTTAATTAAGTTAATTCTAGAGTAACATACGACGTGGTAGTTATATATATGAGCTTAAGAACGCAATCTATGTTATTTTAGGCACAAACGTTGATCTAAGAGTGTTTCGGAGACACACACAGCGTTTTATTCAGAAAAACTTAAATACAATTTGGGAGCTTTAATATTTTGTCAACTATAGGTAGCACCCTCCTACATTTAAAGTTAATTTGGGGCTACAACTCTGATATTTTTATGTCTTCTTCAATAGTACAGACGCCAGCACATCAAGCTTCCCGAAACGGTCGAATTTTCCCAATCAACCTTGAACATAATGCTTTAGCTATAAAGTTGAAAATCTATTAAATAAATTTGACAGATTGTAGTAGCTTGATGTGCTGGCGCCTGTACTAGTCATTCTGTCATCTACTTAATTACACCAGAATCATGTTGATTCATTTGTGAGCAAATAAAATTAATTTGTAACAAGATTTAAATAGACCTTCAACAGAAAACCAACATCCCGAGGAAAAAGGAAGGTACCTAACACAATGCATAAAAACGGTCCTGTCCTTCACTGAAGCCTCGACCCCAACAAAATGCAAATGGCCGCCAAGTTCAAGTGTAACAAAACTATTAACATAAACCAACAACGCTTGGCCTTCACTAACTTGTATTACTTTTGTCAAACTTGGCCCGTCGCCTAACTATCGCCTGAGGTGCGCCATTTAACCTTTAGGATGCTCCTGGTACCTATTATGCCGATACACGTTGGCGCCAAATGTCAAATGTGACAGAGGAAATGTCATTGTCAATTTAGGCGGCAACACGTGCAACCTTTGGAGTCGCACTAATGAAAAGAGGAATTTTATAGAACTGAAAAGTACCATTTGGGATATTGATAATGTCAGATCTTCGTTCAAAATCTCGAAAAAAGCCATGAAAATTATCAAAAATTGTTGATTCACAATAACTAATCAATCACAATTTTTTAACGTTGGCGCCATGACAGCAGAGAAATGACCTTTTGCGGTTGTTTTCCGATCCATAATATCCCAGAGGGCAAAGAAAAAGTTACATCTTATCAGGTACTGAAGTTAAATTAATTAGGTACACTTCAGCCAACTTGTATGTGTGGGAAAACACAGAACTAAAATAAATGTATAAAGTTTGACATATTGATGCATTTTGTCTTAACAAGCGGCGCCACCTTGAACTGCACAAGTAAAGTAGTCAAACTATAGAAAGGGGTAACAAGACCCGAAGCCGAAAAGCACTTGTTCTTCCCGTCATTGCGATCATTTTTTGTTCTAGACCATACCTGGGAACCTTCTAGTTGCGGAGATACTGGGGGTCAAAATCCAACTTTTTCACAAGTTTTTTTTAATACGTGTTTTTAATGTAAGATTTTTACTTTAAACACCTCGACCCCCGTCCTATTCAATCCATCCATCAGTACAATGTTTTGAGTGCGTTACATTCCCACGTGATTTTTCACCCCAAAAAAAAGTCATTCATTTCCCAGCAATAATTTTTGCGTATAGTTACTTAGTTTGATATACGTAATGCCAATTTGACGGCTTCGTGAAGGGTCCGTTTACACTCTGTATATGCTATGCCAATCTTGTCGAAAGTCATTGTATAGAAACCCTTTGAAAGCGATCTTCATTTGTCTGCTCTTAGTTCTACGTGAAACAAATGATGCACTAATCTCAAATCACCTTGATATCTTGGCATCGATCCGCAGTGTCCGCCTGCCTGGCGCCCAAAGTATTTGGAGAAACTTTCACACAACTGGGGGTAGTCGGTAAATAAGCGATATGCGATTCCTATGTGTTTTGCAATCGAGGAAATAGCGGTCGAACCACCAAGCATTTTATATTATTAAAATCTGTAGAGATTTTTAAAGCTCATTAACTGAAGAACTAAAAAGCCATTCAATCGATGATTTATTTGACAGAATAAGACTGCAAGTGTTTTCACTGACTTTTTTTGTAAACTTATACTGTCACTTACGGAATCTCTTCAATGATTATTCATTATTTTGAGCTCCCGATATTACGACGCTGTTGCAACCACGGCGGTTGCAATAAGTGACAGTATAAGTTTAGTTTTAAACCGTTTGACTATTTTTGTTTCTGGAAGCGTCATACATAAGTTTTGGAACCCTTTCGTGTAATGGTTTGTTACAGAAAACATCCCTCATGTTTCCCTCATAATTTCATTAAAGAAAATAATTTCCAAACTACCCACATTAGGCCGAAAACTAACGACGGTATTCAACGAGTCCACTTGCCAAAACTGTAACTCATATGTAGACAGATTGATTTGGTGAACAACCTTTCTTATAAATAGATACAATAGAATCCATTTTACTCCGACTCCTTGGCAGCAATATTCAAAAATACCTGTTAATGGTTCAAATTAAAATTGTAAAATACTGGTTTTCAGCTGCATCCAGTTAGACTGAACGCCGACCCCAACATAGTTGGGAAAAGGTTAGGCAGATGATGAATTTCTTGCATTAAATAAATGCCTTGAGTTTGATCGATAGAAAGGTTTGGACCAACTGCGACTTATGTAATATGGATAGGTATAGATGATACGGACAAATTGGAAAGCCTCAGAGTTGGCGGAACTAGTTTAACTAGTTAAGCCGCGCGGTTGGCGCGGACCGGAAATGTGTTCGTGTTTGGACTTCCTCTTATGCTATTATATAAAATGTTTGGCCGTTACAGCTTTTTCGATAGAAGATCGCGAAAAGCAATATGATATGATATGAGTAGGATAAAGCTCTGTACATGATGATGGTAATAGGTGTACGGTTTATTAACTACTTTGTTTTTAAATTGTTGATCTAATCTTTTACTCTGGACGCTCTTTATGTGCACGTCTGTCTACATCGTTCTCACATATATGTATTATCTCAACATGAATGATGTAACTAAGATCTTGTAAAAATGATTGATTGAAAAGAGTGTCCATGGAGTTTCTTGCCCATTCTTCTCCATAGAGATCTACGCCTTGGAATGGGCAACTACAGTACTTTCATAAGTTATTATGTCTTATGTCTGGGACTGTAGCTTCGCCTTCTTTGTTTTTCTGACATTCAAAAGTGCCTGTAATGGTCTAATTGAAATAAATGCTTTGAGTTTGAGTTTGAGTATCAGATTGTAACAGTCCTCTCAATGTTTGATGCTTGACTAACAATTCATCCAAAACTGTTCTTCAGAAATGGTTTCATCATCAGCCCACTAGCTAGACAAATACGCTGTTATTACGAAAAGTAACTTTCATTATTTCACTCGCCCGCTTCTCGACTAATTTCTTCAAAGTTTGTGCATCTGCTTAGTCTAACCGGATGCAGCTGAATACCAATATTTTACGTGGAGCGACTGCCTATCTGACCTCCACAACCCAGTTAGAATACAAATACGATAATTTGTGCATCGCTAATAAACCTACCATTACTAAAAAGCCAAACATCTTCTACACAACAACGTAAAACAAATCTGAGCCGAAAACCAAAACAACCCAACCAACCAAAACAGGCCTATTTCTATTCAGAAACCTCCCTTAAACATCAATATTTACGTTAATATAAATATGTAACCTCCCAAACCCTACGTGGAATATATCCTCATAACCATTCACAGCCGGTAACCACCATATCTCAATGCATAATGCACAGATAATGCATTAAAATGTATTCAGCAGTCGCGCCGTCAAATAATAAAAATGATTTCGCGACTACCCTCAGGTGCTAGATGGAGGAAACAATGGCGGGGATGTACTGTGTATGTTGATGTAGTCAGGTGAGAGATATAATATATGGAAAGAGACTAGATTTGTAGATAATGTTGTGAGTTTTTTCTATCATAATAATTGATTTTTTTTATAATAATTGTTATTGAGTTTTTCCATCAGGAATTTCTCAGTAGCAGCCGCGGAGTCTGGATTTGTGTCCGGTTGATGGCAACAGGCTCGCCCCTTATTACATTGGACTTAAACATAACTGGCGAAATGTGGGTGTACTATTAGTTACACCTCTGCCTAATCCTTTGGGGATGACAGGCGTGATGTTATGCGTTATTTCTTTTTCTTTGGGGTGTATAGTCCTGAACTGAGAAGAGCTCGTGGCTAAATAATAACAGCTGGGTGGATCTTCACGGTTAATCCGCGCTTGCCAAGGTGGGTCCCTGAATGCGTACATTATATACCGAGTGTCCTCCAGGCCTCATAAAGCATGGGCGTTGGTCCCGACTGTCATTTGTAGATATTTCAAGGCTCGGCAGATGAGATGTATAGTCCTCAACTCCTGATAGCTTACAGACCAACTTCTCCTAAAATATGTGCGAAAACTTGTTCAATGTCACATTTTTAATGTATCACCGAACCTTTGAAGAGCTGGACTTAATCAGCATACTTAACATGTCATTTTGTTCATAATAGTATGATTAAAAATACAAATTATACTTTCATCTTCTTATATACCTCTTTCAACATACGTAATTCCTACGATAGCTGGAGGGAACTCAGAACGTTCAATTTGGAAAAAAGTGGGTGGTGTCAAAACACTACGCTCATCTTTTACAAAAAACAACATACACACACACCTCCCACCTCATACCCCTCTTTCGTCCCCCAGATGCAGTAATATAATGTTACATGTTTATCCTCACAACGCCACCTGAATCCTCACTTAATTTGTTTTCCTCACTTCTAAATGAAGGCAGTAAAATTAAAATAAATATTCATTTAGTCAGAATGTAGGCCAAACCTCTTCGCCGTAGACTCTTCGTACTGTTGTGGTGGAAGCAACGGTTCCGGTATAAAGGAGTACTGACTACCCAGTAATGACACTATCTAGTGTCCTTGTGAAATCCCTGTCTGTGTCAGGGTTGCCATGTGCAAAAATAAAAGCTAGGCTGAAAAGAATGATGTTTTGTTTCTCAAACATTTCATGTCTAAAATATATGGTGACATGTCTTTCTACAAATCAGTAATTTTAATTAGTTACATTATTTTGACATCTGGCTTTCTATTGAATAAAACTATGAAACCAAAATAATGGCTCATTATTTTTGGCACACAAAATACCTACTTACATGTTTGGTTTGACACTTATACAAGGTGTAAACGGACCCTTCAAGAAGCCGTTCCGTGTGTTCTGTATATTAAACTTAGTAAGTCTACGCAAGAAAGATTGCTGGAAAACGATTTTGGGGGTGAAAAATCACGGTTTCCGGTAGGACTCAATGTGACGGTCTCAAAACATTGTGCTGAGTAGTAATAGTACGGGGTCGTGGAGGTATTTAAAATTAAGTTATAACATTAAAAACCTGAATTAAAAAAAAATTGTGAAAGAGTTGGATCTTTGACCCCCAATATCTCCGTAACAAGAAGGCACCCACTTCCCAGGCATGGTCCAGAACAAAAAAAAATATCGCAATGACGGGGAGAACAAGACGTGTCTTTCGGCTTCATTAAGGGTACTTTTACACCCATTATAGCATGTATCAGTAATGTGTGGTCATATTTACGTAATACGTACCATAGGTCCCATGGAAAAAGTCATTAATATTAATGGTCTATACCACATCCTTAAATATCTCCACACCTTTATGTAACATGCTGTACTTTTAATGTTGACAATACAAAAATTAAGTAACCAGTAAAAAATAACACAAATGCTCTTAATAAAAAGCCTAACAACCTCAGCAAAACCGGACGCACTTATTTCCCCCCGGACAAAGGTAAACACAAACATGTCCGGCCAATCCCGGACATTTGTCAACCCTATACGGAAAGGACAATAGCGTCCAACACTTCTCCAGTCCATTCCCACTGCAATAAGACAGGAATAAAAACCAGGGTTCTGTAAACAAGTGCTGTTTACAAACAGATTTTTGTAAACTGTAGCTGTCAGATTACTGTTTTCAACGCCATCTTGGAAAGAAAATAAGGAATTAAGTTCTTAAACTGTCATGGTCACAAACATTAACACTAGAAACGGGATATTTACCATGTTTACTGTTTGTTTTGAGTACCGATATTTCGGCGCTGTTGCAAGCATCATGATCACGGATAAACTGAAGTTATTGCGGGTGGATGTTTATGAGCAGACAAATCGGTCTACCGTCTTTCTTGTTAGTTTTTTGCACAAAGTACCGCTACCACTGTCACTCGCAATTCGAATCTATTTCCAACACACGAAACTCACTGTCTCAAAACAAACAGTAAACATAGTAAATACCCCGTTTCTAGTGGTAATGATAATTCATCTCATCATTTTCAGAAATATTTTCTTAAATGTATATCATCAGTGTATATCACGTGTTAATGTAATTCAAGCGCCAAAATATCATTGTATTACTGTAATAAGCAACCTGGAGGGCATGTAAGACAGTTTAATAGTTGTTTTTAAAGTCAACTGAAGCCAACACCAGCACTCATTAATATCAAATGTTGTATGTATCAAACGACACAGATGCACGCAAACTTTGCGCTGCGCTAATGTGTTCACACGTCAAACGCAACGTGTCCAAAAGTTTGTTTAATTAGGCCCTGTCAGACGAGACGCTGTCATCAACGAACCAGTCGTTACACCCACAGCTCGTCTATGTAAGCCTTTGCGTACACTATTAGACACCTGACGACACTCGTGATTTCGTACACTTATACACACTTCATCTATCTCTCAATAGACATAAAAGTAATTCCTGCTAAGAACAGAATGGTCGTAATAGCCTCATACACACCGCATGCAAAGGGTTTACACGTGAATTCTAAGCATGTTTTGGGCAACAATTTACTCATAACTACTATTATTATGTAAGTCGGGGCTGCTGCATCGAGACAAGGGTTCAGTTTTATATGTATTGTGCAAAACATAACAAAAAGTTGACAACTCTAAGTCCTAAGGGTGCATTTGCTAACCCAAAAAGGTCCAAGTTGGTTTATTGGTTATTAACTTGTAATTATCTGGATCTATGTAAACCATACACTAGTCAACCCACACACACCTGACGTCACTTCCGATTTAATTCGAAACGCCACCAATCCAATCAGGAATTTGACGAAAAGCCTGCGCTGCGAGTTTAAATCTCATTCTGTTTATCTGCTGTGATCGGTCCAGTGCTAATGGAAAGGCGTTTAGCTCAGTTAAGGGATTAAGTACTGGATAAAGTCGACCCTGTACAGAGTAACGAAGTTTTCAATGTATGATGGTTTGTAGATGCTTTCAACGAAGTTACAAAGTAACTAGCCAATTAGTGATCTACAAATTACGATACAATCAACAGTTTTGAACTTTGCATGTGCCCAGCCTTTTCTCAACTTCGTAGGGGCTGGCTTCCAGTCTAACCGGATGCAGCTGAATACCAGTATTTTATATTTAGCGACTGCCTATCTGACCTCCACAACCGTAGTGGGTAATATGATACCCTGAAGAGGTGATGAAAACTATTTGGCGAAAGGATTCAAAAGTAATATCGACAACAAACCTCTTCACAAAAACACACAAAGGCGCATGTTTCAGTCAAAACACATCATCATCTGCCTAGCCTTTTCCCAACTATGTAAGGTCGGCTTCCAGTCTAACCGGATGCGGCTGAATACCAGTATTTTACATGGAGCGTCTGCCTATCTGATCTCCACAACCCAGTTAGTACTGGGTAATACGATACCCCTTGCTAAGACTGGTTGACTTTCGGGCCACTGACTACCTGTAACGACTGTCAAAGATTTACAATTGACAGCCGGGACCAACGGCTTAACGTGCTTTCCGAGGCACGGAGGAAACTCTGTATGTAGTTGGTGGACATCAATCCTCGGACAAACGTAGGCAAGCGCGGTTTAACCTAAAGGTCGACCCGAGTGGCTGTTATTATTTAGCCACGAGGTCCGAGCGTAGTGCAATATAGCTCAAAGTTAAAATTAGAAGGCACAATCAAACACTGTCACTCTCATAATCCTAAATGTGTCTCTAAGCGTAAATTAAATATTTATAGATATCACACGCTCTTATAACATAAAATTAATAGCAACGACGACGTATCAAAGTTAAGTAGCTGTTGGTAACCGCCCCACTCGACGAGACATGGCCACTCGACGGGCCCTGACGTCATCAGCACATCCTCGCATTTGACGAAATTCGCGCCAAATTAACGTACACCACAATTCGGATACACGCACCTCCTTGACTAGAGTGCTTGTGGTTTCAATTAGATCCGTATTTGTTGAAGAACAATGAGATTTTCAGGCCGTCATTAACACGTTGGCACACGCTGAAAATGTTTGCATAAGACGCCTTTGTTTATTATGTCAAGTTTTAAGATCTTGGCACACTTACACGGAAATAGGGACGGGACGCTTCTTAGCCGTCTTATTAAAACAACAAAATATAACATAGCATCACGCCTGTAATCACTGAAGGGTTTGCCAACAATGTACCCATATTTTAACCATAATTATGTTTAAACCCCTAATAGGGGTTCAGTCTATTAACATCGACTGCGCAAAAATCCTGATTCTAAGTTGCTACTGAGAAATTCCTAATAGAAAAACCTTTGCCCGACCCGGAAATCTTACCGATAACCTCATGTCTCGCTCAGCATTACGACCATTAAACCAACGAGGCAGTCTAATTAAAACAACACTCAAATTTCTTGATCATCAAAAGAACATCCACCCTTTCTTCCGAAACGCGAATACAGCGAAACAAACAAAGTTATTTAACTCATTAGTATTGCTTTTAAGCAATTTTCCACGAGAATCGCAACGCAGGGTGTTTCTCTATCAATTTATTACGCAGTCCCTCTCCATCAGGTTAAGCTGTGGGATGGCCGTGGGTAATGTTGAAGTGACTTGGGACAACGTCAACTTGAATAAAGCGATCGGAAATTCCAATAATCAATCTGGATTCCAATCCTATAATCCGATGCCATCACCAAAATAGATGCAATTTGTACTACGATTAATGGTGTTGATACTTGTTTGTTAAATTCAGTTATCTGACTTTCACTTTACAGAATAATTCTTTTTACAATATTACTAAAGCTAGGAGCTTTATTGAGTGAAAAGATGACGTCGCTTTTGAGTAAGAAAGTGTCAACTAGAAACGCAACTTGTCTTTAGAAAAAAACAAAGGATTTCATCGTTGGACGTAATCAAGCTTCACAAAGATTCATTCAATTGCTATTTAATAACAAATTAGTAATATCTGTACTAATATTTAAAAAGTGGAAATCATTCTGGGTGTCAGTATCAGTCGGAATCAATCAGAAGTCAGTCCGACAGTTACGATACATACTCGGACAAAGCTACAGGAAAAAAATGGCGGAATATATATTTGCATAAAGTATCAAAACTCAACGAGCAACGTAAAAGGCTTTACAGGAAAGTGTAGTGGGGAGCGACCGAGGGATGCACGCAAATGAAATGTCCGAACGAGTCATTGAATCAATATCGAGCAGAGACCAGAGACCGCAAGAGCTCAGTCATATTACTGCACTGTCGGTATTAAGGACTGACCTCGATTAAATATTACTTGTTTAATGGCCGACAGAGGCAGTGAGCCAATACAATTACAGACCACGAGAATTACCGCGAAAGGTCAGTCAAATTACCGTGCCATATTTATCGAGATCCGATTATCTGCTCTGCTTAATTTCGTCCGCTACAGCAAAATATCTGGCGAATTATCTAAATATAGGCGTTAAAAAAAAGTACTTTCATCACACAGATTTACAGGTATTGTAGCCTATACATAAACTCACCCTTTTCCAATGAGGGTAGGCAGAAACTACAAAGCGCCACCTGCTACGATCCTTACAGACTCTTTTTGGTTCGGCTACTTTTATATCTCTAGGGCCTGGGCTGCGGGACTGTTCGAAAGAGATACCGCGGCCCTGGAACACAAAGGGAAAAGAAGGAACATGGATGGGTTTTAGTCAGTAAAAGTCTGACACTCCCTTCCACTCCGCCCAGAGCGGGCATTTGATGATTTCCCATCCGAAAACAAAAAAAAAGGGTCTAGGTCATATACATACTCGCCGGTTGCAAGTATTTCACACTTGTACTTTCTGAAGAACATGATATAAGAAATATGTATGTGAATACTTACTTAAAAAACGATATCAGTAACATTAAAAAATAAAAGTTAAAATCAACCAAACAAGAGAGGAAATATAAAAACGCTGGTCATTAATACGGAATACCTAGTCAGATCTGCTATCGAATAGTTTCGAAGTATGAATGTAGGTATGCAGTTGCCGTCTAGTGTGTCATAATCATGAAATGTGGAAATGGTTATGTGAATGATATTGCACAGCGGTGCACTAATGGCGACGTGGTGATATTACAAGGACTGCGTTGTAATATCGTAACAATATTCTCCGTTGCAGTAGCCGCATTTTCTCCAACATTGTGAAAAAGAAAATGACTCGATATTTATTTATAAAGGGTGTAAAAAGACCCCTAACGAAGCCGAAAGGTACTTGTTCTCCCCATCATTGCGATATTTTTTTTGTTCTAGACCATATCTGGGAACCTTCTAGTTTCAGAGATATTAGAGGTCAAAGTTCCATTACATTTTTTCACGCATTTTTTTTTTTAAATACCACTTTTAAAGGTTTTACTTTTACTTTAATTAACTCGATGGCCCGTTTACTATTCAAAGCATCCACCAGCACTAAGTTTTGAGTGCGTTACATTGAGTTTTACCGTAAAAAGTGATTTTTCACCCCAAAAAAAAAAATTGTTTCGCAGCAAACATTTTTGCGTAAAGTTACTTAGTTTGATGATGTACATAATGCTTGGTTGACGGCTTCGTGAAGGGTCTGTTTACACCCCGTATTTTAAACTAACTGTTGGCGGTTTTTATTTTTTTGCACGGAACCCTTTATCTATAATAAAAGTAAAAGTAGCCTACGTTACTCCTTATAATATCACCTATCTGACAGTAAAAGTTCCGTCAAAATCAGCCCAGCCGGCAGCCGTTTCAAATATGAGCCGGAACAAACAGACAAAAATTTTAAAAACCAGTTTTTTTTATAAGTACCGTATATACGTTTTATGCATTAAGCAAAAGAAATTACAAACAGACACTTATTTAATTTAATTAATTTTACTTACTTGTATATAGATGCATGACTGTCTGTTAACAGCTGAACGGGTTTCGTTTTTTGGTATAAAGGTAGACCAGTTATTTTTATCTCGACTCGTACCCGTGGCATAATTTTCGACATACACGGCGACTAATCCGCGGGCATAAGCTACTTACAATCACCTTCTTCTTTGTGTGTCGATAGACTCAAATTATATCCGACCAGTATATAGCCACCAGCACAGCTCTATCGTTGGCTTCGTTGAAATCCTGGTAGGTGCAGGTGGTAAGCAGGATGCAGAGGAGCTCCAAACTGGCATTCTATTTGGAATTTCTATTTGGTCGAGGAAACCCCATTGAGCAGGTTATTTCTATTAAAGCGAATCGTATTCCATTTGAGTAACAATTTTTAATTTAATTTCCTTCTCTGTCTCAGTACCCCGAGGTCTGGCAGTTATTAACTTTAGATGTGGCACAATTCCTCTGTGCAGACATGGACGGGCACCAGCTGATGTCACCACTAATTTAACGCGGTACGGGTCAGTTACTGTCATAAAGTTATAACTGAACGTTTGAAGCCAACGTAGCGGAATTTTGTTGTTTACCTACTCTCGATGTTTTCATGAAACTGATTGTATTACGAAGCGTGGGATAATTTGTTTAAGTTAAGTAGTTTGACCCGTATGAAGTTTATATTGATCATAGTGAGTAGTTTATTTGCATTTGGATTAAGTTACTGAAAATTTGTTCCCGGTAAAAGATAAATTGAAACAAAAATACTTCATTTATCGATCACCAAATAGGCTGGCCAGCCATGGCAATGTAAATATGTTTTATAATGAACGCTTTCATCTAATGTGCCACTACATAGGATACTTACTTGTATATACATACACACCTACTAAATAAGCCTTAAACTACATGTATTTCGCTAAATCCCTAAAAGCAGAACTTTCCAACTAACGTGACATAGGTACCTCAAAAACAAATTAATCCATAACGAAACACGTCACCAAAGTTAGACACATTTTAATATTAAATAATCCTTTAAATTAAAGTGCAAAGGACCGGGATTAAAGTGTTTGAGGCAAGTCTGGGGGTTTACAAATAGCTATGGAATATTCATAGACAACAAACGAGGCGCGGCCGAAATGTATTTAATTTTATTTTAATGGCGTTGTGGTTACTGGCTGGCGCAACGCTCCCTGTGGCTACTGTGGTCGTTAGTTTTGAGAAAAAATGGAAACTCGAAATTAGAATGCGCTGTAATGTGTTTCTATAATTGTTCATAATTTTTGTAAAGATTTTTGTAGAAAACCTACTTTTATTTAGAGTAGTTTAGGAGATAACAATTACTCATGGTGAATTTGACCGTATCATTAAATAAACGCGATCAGCGCATTTAAATTGGAATATTATTATTTACTATGAATTACTTACAGTGACAGCTTTTGATCGCTGTTTACATAAATAAGAGGTAGTTCGATGTTATTGGTGAAATTCACACTCATTATTTTGTCATTAAGAAGATTTCTTTTCTTCCGTAGCAGATCATTTAAATATAGACCATTATGATATTGATATTGTAGATAATCTATGGCACAAGTACAGCACCTACACATACACAAAGAAAGCTTTTACGTTTATTGCGCATCACACCTCACAATACCACCAAGACCACGCATTCTGGGACCACAAATCGCTTACTCAAGACAAAGGATCGCAACAACGTGCCCCAGAGCTAAGATAACAGTAATTCGCACTTTAACTAAACCAACCTCAGTCCCATGGAGTCTTACAACAAATCATAATAAAGAGAACGGGCCTATAATTTTTATTAAACCTAATTATGTCCCGTTCCCCGCTACGGGCTTTACCGGTCCCGAATTATTTAAATTAACCCGTTTCCAAGCCCTCAAAGCATAACCTCTTCCGGTTAAGTAGGTTGAGCCGTAAAAGCCATGTTCAGGATTTGTTCTGTTACCTATAATGAGTGTTTTTCTGTGGTCTTTTGTGACGACAAGGTGAGTACAGAATGGATATTATGTATGTGTACACGCGGCTAAAGAGTTTGGTGTGCAGGTTAAAAATGATGATGCCATCAATGACTGCATTCGATGGTTTTCTAGGGTGGTTGTTGAGAGCTTCGGTGTGCTGCTCTTTCGTGTGCTCTCCAGAGACTTGAATATTTATCTTTGGCCAAAAAACTCAGAGCACAACGTGAGGATATTACCTTTTTAGATATAATGCACACTCAGAAGAGCTATGTCACTCACTCTTGGGTTTAAAAATAGATAACTAGACGCCTGCACACTTTTCTCTAATGCCAATTGTACATGTGAGTATTTTGAGCTAAGCTGGGAAAGTACTAAGTCGCTAAAGTACTGTAAGCCGCCTTCACCTTGAGACTTTAACCCACATTGCTTTGACAAACGGGCCTCTACTACATACTGTGGGAAAAAACATAAATGTGGAGCATAAAAGCGAACTTTCCTAGAGACTTAGCTTTGAGATCAGTCTTAGTTCGGTCACACACATAGTACTGAGGTTACATAATGACACAAAGGACTCGAGAGAAAAAGCGGGAGTTATCAAAATCCCGAATGAGAACATCTTGATTCATACATAACATAACATCACGCCTGTAATTCCCAAAGGATTAAGCGGAGGTCTGTCTAATAGTGCATCCACATTTAGGTCTCATGTAATAGGGGGTGAGCATAATGCCATCAACGGGTCACAAATCCAGACTCCGTAGCTGCTACTGAGAAAGGTCTGATGGAAAAGGCCACACTTTGCCCGACCTGGACATCGAACCTATGCCCTCGTGTTCAGCAATCACGCCTGCGACCACTAAACCAGACCTTAATAACATCAACATCTAATCTAAATTCATCTCATTGCCATTTAGAGTACAACCTTATTAGTATAATTGTTTACTATGTTTATCATTTTAATTTGAGCGAAGTCGCAAACATAAATTGTTTGAAACAATGTGAAATAGGTTACGCCCAAAACCCGAATTACGTTGTAGTTGTGTACAAGTTAGCTAGGACTCAAAGCTAATTCCAATCTAATTGGCTAATCCCTGTACTTAATCTAGTTCTAACGGACTAACCTCTGAACACTTGGCGGGAACTGGAATACTTACTATTTATTAAAGAGATTTCCCTTCTGACTAAATACTTAAATACCTACATTAATCGAAATATGTACAACCTCTGGGTTACTTAGCAGAATTTTCTGAAAATAGACAGAGCTTTTATACATTTCTAAATTCAATTCAATTTATTTATTTCAGACACAAAGATCCATAATTTTGTTAGTAGGTACACTTAAAAGGTAAAACGTGTTATTAAACCAATAGTAAGGAAAAAGGTAAAACGAGTAATTTTTAAATGCACATCAAAAAACTTATCACCAGTCAATTTATTTACTTAAATTACGTAACTTTTACATCAAAATTACTGATTGCACATTAAATTTGCCAAAGCGTTCAAACACATATAACAAAATATTTTTATGACATGTTTTCATCGTAAAAAAGGCATTGCGAAAAGGACAACATAGGATGCAAGAGCGAGCGAAACGAGCTCGGGACTTGTGGCACCCCGACTCGGACAGGTTAGGTTCGAAGGGGATGGCGGGGTCTAGTGAGCGAGCGAAGTGACCGAACTAAGACGCCGTCATCCACATTGTGTTAGGTCACTTTAAAGCCTGCAGACAGAAATAGGAGCCACTCTCAGCGCGCCTACGCCGACTCGGTTTCACTTAAATAAATTGCCATATGCGTTAAAAAAAATTGAAGCTTTGTTTAAAAAAAAAGAATTACAAAGAGGTAACTATTTTGCTGTGCAATCAGTTTTTTGTGATTAGAATTGGGATTTTTAAATATAAAAAAGGGAGATTTTTGATTTACTGTTAAATACTAGCCTTTCAACACTAGTAAAAATATAATTAATTTTTATATTAAATTATTTCAAAAATTCACGTATGTATTTTCGTCATTTCCAGTCACATACCTTTCATCTTAGCTTATTCAGACCTTATTTTAAATCCAATTGAAAATGTCTAGAACTCTCAAACCAAGAATTTAAAAGTTCGCCATGCAGGCGGACCCGAAGCTAGACTTTCTATAAAACATAGAAAGGTCATTTCCTGTC
Source organism: Noctua pronuba (assembly GCA_905220335.1). Taxonomy (NCBI): domain Eukaryota; kingdom Metazoa; phylum Arthropoda; class Insecta; order Lepidoptera; family Noctuidae; genus Noctua; species Noctua pronuba. The sequence continues at coordinate 13,012,035 of LR999908.1, forward strand.
CAAAAGCAATTTTCCAATATTTTCAGATTCTAAAACTCAGGAAACGAGAAAATAAGGAAATATTATTTTCCTGCTCTTGGAATAGGGCATGGAGCTGAAGTATCGAGATATAGAAAAGTATTGGCAAAGTGTAAGATTTTCTTGTTGGCACTATGCCATTCGTTAACTAGAGATGTTATCCGTCCAGATTGGATCGAAAGTATGTCATGGTAACTACCGGTATAGGTAGTTGTTGTGTCACGTAGGTATAATGATAGAATCGAACATAATAAAACAGTAGTGACGTCATACCTGTTTCCCCGGAGGCGAAGACAAAGGCGTGCCTATAGCACATCAACATTATGTAGAATGTAGAATCCATATCCATACTAATATTATAAATGCGAAAGTAAGTTTGTTTGTTTATTTGTTACCTTTTCACGAATAAACCACTGAACCGATCATCCCGAAATTTTGCATATACGTTGTCAGGTGTACAGAAACGGACATGGGGTTCCTTTTATCCCGAAAAAATGTACTGTTCCCGAGGAAAACAACAATAACTTTCTTATGATAATAGATGGCGTTCTTTCGAATCATGATTCTCAAACTCAAACTCAAACAAGTATTTACAAGCAGAGTACAACCCGAATTGATTGACAAATTCTAAATTAACGCGAGCGAAGCCGCGGGCGAAAGCTAATTGTCTGTATTACAAAACAAACCTGCTTTTTGTGTCTATCTGTGTGACTGCTTCTGGATTTTGGTGAGGTTTCCACCATCATTTATAAGATGAAGGGAACCTTTCAATTATTCATGTTTGAGTTTGTTTACAAATCCACTTGATTTGCTACAGCCACTGTGCATTCATTTGCATATCGCTGCGGTTGCAATTAGCGAGCTAATGAAAACCAGCATCAACAACAACAAGGATTTAATTAACGTTCTATTAAAAAATAACGCTATTGCAAGCGCCATGATCGCGAGTTGACCGCGGTTGGGTTGGTCAACTCGCGATCATGGCGCTTGCAACAGCGTCGAAATATAGGGAGCACAAAATAATGAACAATCACGGAAGATATCCCGTAAGTGACAGTTTAGTTGTAAACCGTGAAAGCTTAAAACAGTGTTAGAGTAAAGATAAAGATAAAGATATATTTATTTGTAAACATGTGTAACATAATACATATAAATGCAAATGTGGATGTAAAAGTGAAAATCTGTGAGTTTCAACATGTTTTGCCAACATTGGCGTACAAAATAATTTATAGCCACTTGAAATATAAGCCAATTAAGAAAAAAAAAAAAAAAAAAAAGCGTAACAAAAATTAAAATATAACACAAATAGATTAGAAACTATCATTTAAAAAATCTTTAACATTATAGTAATATTTTCAGTAAGTAACTTCTTAAGTTCTCTTTTGAATAAGTTTGGCTGGTTATTAGATTGTGGAGCAAGTTAAAATACTAGGCCCAAAAAACAAAATATAGACGATTAATATTGAAAGGTTTGTAGGTACAGTCGCCAGCACATCAAGCTACTCGAAACAGTCAAATTTTCCCAATCAACCTTGAACCTAATGCTTTAGCGATAAAGTTGAAAATCTATTAAAGAAATTTGACAGATTGCAGTAGCTTGATGTACATAACTACATACATAACACTTTCAGACGAGAATATTTTCATGTTTCATACTTTTTAAAGCGTGATGTTTCAGTAGTCGGTTTTAGTTTTAAAACTTATTTTTTTAATCACAAGTAAGTACGAGTACATACAAAAGTATCCATCTTCAACAATATACATCATGTACATATCTCATATCCTGTAATGTATTCTGTCCGCTCTCTTTGTAACGAGATTACCCTTCTGCCTGAGTTTCAAGCCGCGTCGCCACGAAGCTCGATAATGTTCCCTCATCGATACTCGAACACTGGCTTCCAGCTCATGTCCCACAAAAAGAACGTAATGCTGTGATTTTGATATTGATGTATGTGGCTTAGAAAGAAGTTGGTTTTAATGCATGATGTTGGTTTTAATCAAGACTAAACACGTGATTGTACTCATGATAACCAACAACTTTCCCAAAGTTTTTACTTTTATCGCAATAACACATATGAATATGCCGTATGAAACTCGCGCGCGCGCCTTTGACCTATCAGCTGTTAGCCGTGTGACGTTGTTCTGTCTCATTACTATCGTTCCGTGCAACAGTGGGTAGGCAGTGCACCCGCGTGGCTCGCAAGCCCACTTCGTAAGTTATATTGTGATAAAATGAATGAGTATAAAAAAATGTTTATTTGGGCACAATCACGTGTTTAAGTATATGTCACTAATTACCAGTCACCCTATAGAAGATCAGAATCAATGGGACTGTATAAAATCTTGGGTAAAAATCAATTCTGGTTTTCATCAAAATTTCGCTGATTATTTATGTACTACTGCTTTCATAGTCAAATGTTGTAATGAACATTTATTTCCACCTCCCGTCAACTCTGGAGACAGAATTTCGAAGAGCAAATGAAAAATTGAAGAAATTTCAGACTCGCCTCTGCACTGTAGAGACTTTACAACATTCATCTTAGTACTTCAGACGTATGTACTTCATGACTGAAAATTTTGGGAATTGCTTCCTAAACGTGCGCTATGTTCTTCTGGATAATATTCAATGTGCATCCTTCTTCATTTTTCCGTTTTTTTTTGCCTATCAAGTTTCCCACTGCTGGGCAAAGGCGGGAGCCTTTAATTTTGGGAATTGCTTCCTAAACGTGCGCTATGTTCTTCTGAATAATATTCAATGTGCCTTCTTCTTTATTTTTCCGTTTTCTTTTTACCTATCAAGTGTCGCACAGCTGGGCAAAGGCCTCCCCTTTCTCTTTCCAACCCTCTCTATCTTGATGACAACTTAAAAAGAAAATACTGGGTGCGCCAAAGTTCACCTAAAGAAGATTGGTTTTTTAGGGCCCAGTTAATTTCAGAAGCGTTCATCAATGAAAGTATGTACATTATATGAAGCAATAACGGAGCGTTTCTTTCCATGTAATATCTTTTTTTTACTAAGCTGCACAAAGTAAAAAAAGAAGAAACAAATATTTTACTAAATCTGAACATCTAAACGCAATCATTTGTAATATCGAAACGTAGAAATAGTGACGGAAGCAACGGAGTTACCATATTCAACAGAAAATGGAATTTCTATAATAATACTAATTAATGATTTTGCTGGTAGAAATAGTGAGTACCATGAGACGTTTGCTTGTAAACGGCTTGTCTTCTAATACTAGTTAGTATTAGAAGACAAGCCGTTTACATTGCTGCGATATTTTATCTGTTTTGTCTCATCTAATCTAAGCCATTTTGAGTAAGGATCCTCCTATCTTTGGAAACATATGCTTTCTTTGCTTCTAAGTCAGCCTCTTATTAGATTCGCAACAAGTTTTATGATAATAAATTATCATGTTACTAAATAAATGATTAATTAGTGACTGCTGATATTAAAAATGTAAAGTACGTACGTAACGTTTTTTTGGAGAATTTAGCTTAAATGGCAACATTCAAAGCTATGTCATCTATGAAAACAGAATATGTCATAAACATTGTCACTTCTCTTTCTTGATCAATTTAAATCTAGATGTGTGGTTTTGTTGTGGATATTATTATTATTAGTTTAACAGTTTTATTTGTTTCGTGGTGAACTATACAAAAAAAGAAACGTACAGTGAAGGTGTATAGATATGATAGAGGCTAAAACAATGCCATAAACATAAACAGTACAGTTGCTGCTAGTATGTGCGAGGAGCATCATATAGTGATTATGGTAATGATGCCGATGAGGCCGATGATGATGGCATGCCCGCGCCGCCGGTCGCGCACTTACTTGAAGAAGTTGTTATAAGATTATAATGTTAAGCTACTTAAAATAAATGTTTTATCCAACTTGTAATTAATGTGTCATTTTTGCCTCCGTCGTTCGCCCGAATTCGATTGCCCATGGAATTCGTCAAACGACCAAGTGTAAATGAACGCGGTCGAGTACGTCCGCCTTCGGGCAGACTCATCCAGCTTTATTGTTTGTTTTTCGATTAGTGTAATTGCGCCATTAAAAAATAAGCCGACCAAAATCATAAGACAATGTGATGGGTTGTGCAAATGTGGGTTCCACTGGCTAAATACCTAAGTCCTTAAATGCTACGTACTTGTAATAAAATATAAGGTAAATTGGATTGTATAATAATGAAAATATTTTTGAATGACATTACAGCTGACGTAGTTGTCTATCCTACAGTGTTACATGGATCTTTTGAAGCTCCATTGAGGTTGATAGGCGAGAGCGCTGTTGCTAAACGTTTGTGAAATATATTGAAAAAATAAGATGGCGGCGTTAGTTCTGATTTTGCCCACGCGACAAGTGTATTTATAAATTGTGTTATTCTAGCCAAATCCAATATTATAAAAATATGCTGTGATTACCTTTTATCTTAATTTGACCGAGACCTACCTTTTGGGAGTATTTTTACGAATGTATGCGAGCTCTAAGTGTGGTCCCCAGAACCCATAAGGGTATGCCATTGTTCTTTCAACTCCGATAATTGGAAATCCGAAAATGTTCTTCCTAACATTTTTCATCCTAACAATCACAATTCCTAACTACTCTGTCTCTAATTTTATAATTCCGAAGCATTCAACTTCATAATGTCAGTAGCAATAAACATCTGTTATAATTTTATTTGTTTTCCTATATTTTCTCAACATAACCATCTTTTACACTATTATTCAAAGTCATATATTTTTTGTTTAGATTTCTTTGTTTAGACTTAGAAAAATTTAGCCAAAAAAGTGTTATTTTTGCAAACCGTTATTTTCTCGATTCTATCCTATAAAATACCTAAATGTAAGAATAAAAGTTTCTTGGTGGTTTTTGTCTTCGACTAACCGTTTGTCGTAAAAACGATGTGGAAGGGATCCATAGGTTAGGTTAGGTTAGAACTGTGACCAACTACGCGCGAGCCGAGCGAGCGTAGCGAGCGGTGCCGCGGCAACGGCCGGCGAGCGCTACTTCGAAATTGGTTGCGAAATTTTTCTAAGTTTTTTTTTCATAGTGCCCCCAAGACGACACTCTGACCTGTACTTACGTTTAGGGATAAAAGCGTTATGATAAAAAACAGTAGGAGTTTAAATATATTAACATTAATGATATTATTAATTACAATTTTCGGAAACATGAGTGTTATGAACATCGCCGGTAGCACTACAAATAGTATGAATGAAAACTTTAGGATGACAAAGGACAATGGGCGGAATTGCCCTGGCGTTAAAATATATACCAATGGATAGATCTCTTTAAGAAGAACATTTCTTATTATGGCGACTTCTCTCGATTCAGAGTCAAAGAGGAGCTACAGAGCTCTAATGTTCAGAAATTATGTTAGATAAAATGCTGTTATTTTGTCAATTTATTAACTTTCATTAATACTGTACGTTTCAAACATCATATTATAAGCCTATAAAAGTCATTTTCAAAACATGCACATCTTAAAATGCCATTTTAGCAGCAAATCCTTACAATAACAGTATCTTGGACAGATCGTTAATACTACCCCAACGCTCAATAGCGTTAAGATATGTATTAATGAATTGATCTCATCAAGAAGAATATTTCTTGCTTTGACAACTTTTCTCGATTCAGAATCAGAGAGGAGCTACAGTTCGGTGCCTAATCAACTACCTAGTTAGATCAATAAAACTGGAGAGACTACGAATTAGCAAAAGTTGTATAGTAGCAAATATTCTAATTGAAAGCTCTTTCGAATGGTGTATGTCTTATAGCTATTGGTTACCCAGAAAATGTTAACTTCGGTGCTCAATCAGACACACATTTAGGTTAATAATTCCGAACAGCCTACGAATTAACAAAAGTGGTGCTAGGAGCAAAAGTGCTCTTCGAAAAGCTCTATCCAATAGTGTATATCTTATGACTATTAATTGCCCGTAAACTCTTAATTAGTTGTAAACAAAATCTTAACTTCGGTGTCTAACCAGAGTCCTATTTAGGTCAATAACTCCGCACAGACTGCGAATTAGCAAAAATTATGTTAGTAGCAAAAATTCTCATAGAAAAGCTCTCTAAAATGGTGTATATTTTATTGCAATAGGTTTCCCAGAAATCCTTAACTTCGCTACTCAAATAATCATCTATTTAGGTCAATAACTCCGAAGGGAATACGAATTAGCTAAAGTGATGCTAGTAGCAAAAGTTCTCTATGAAAAGGTCTATGTAATGGATTATATGTTATTACTATTGATTACCCAGAAAACCATAATTGGTTGCCAAGAAAATTTTAACTTCGGTGTCCAACTAGTCAGCTATTTATGCCAATAACTCCAAACTGAATACGAATTAGCGAAAGTCGAAAAATGGCAAAGGTTTTCCTTGAAAAGCTCTGTACAATGGTGTATATCTTATTGATATTGGATACCCAGAAAATCTTAACTTCGGTGCTCAAATAGTCACCTATTTAGTTCAATAACTCCGAACCGTATACGAATTGGCAAAAGTCGTGTAAGTGGCATAGGTTCTCCTTAAAAAGCTCTATCTAATGATGTATATCATGTGGCTATTGGTTGCCTAGAAAATCTTAACTTCGGTGTCAAAATAGTCAGCTATTTAGTTCAATAACTCTGAACGGACTGCGAATTAGCAAAAGTTATTTTAGTTGCAAAAGTTGTCATTGAATAGCTCTCTGCCATGGTATATGTTATTGCTATTGGTCACCCAGAAAATCTTAACTTCGGTGCTCAAATAGTCACCTATTTAGGTCAATAACTCCGAACGGACAACGAATTGACGAAAGTCGTGTTTCTGGCAAACGTTCTCCTTGAAAAGCCCTATGCAATGGATTATATGTTATTACTATTGGTTACCCAGAAAACCTTAATTGGTTGCCAAGAAAATTTTAACTTCGTTGTCCAACTAGTTACCTATTTAGCTCAATAACTCCGAAAGTACTGCGAATTGCCAAAAGTCGTGTTAGTAGCAAAGGTTCTCCTTAAAAAGCTCTTTTCAATTATGTATATCTTATGGCTATTGGACCTTGGGGCAGATGCCTATACATCGATGCCCATTCTCCTTTTAGGAAGAGTGATCATTCGGATTACAAATCGTTAGGAAAAACAATTTCGGGAAAAGAACTTTAGGTGAGCCAATATGGACCCGAAAATACTAGTACTACTCTGCAATTGGTGTTCACTTTCGTAGACAAAGAAATACTAATTTAGGCGACAGTTCTTTTTTTAAACATATTTTAAAGAAAAAGTTGTACCTACACACCACAGTCTCACTGCATACCACCCTGATTTCTACTAACATGTAAAGAGGAAAACAAATCATACGCCCGACACACTTACACACACCCCCCATCCCACACTCACACACACTCCTGTACCGTGCGCAGGTGGCGAGCGTGACCCAGTTCTAATAACTATCAACTGTAGTGGAAGAGTGCAGCTACGCCTGTCGATATTGAGTACAGCTCTAGTAGAGCTAGGTTTAAGATTTTAAAAGTTTTTAACACGTCACCTTGTATATGTATAGTGGGCGAGGGGTCGGTAGGTATAAGTGCACTATTCTAAAGTTGCAATATTAGGTACTAGCTTTTTCCCGCGGCTTCGCTCGCGTTAATTTAGAACTTGACAATCAATTCGGGTTGTACTCTGCTTGAAATAATATAATTCAATCATGATTTGAAAGGCACGTAGCGCCATCTATTATCAAAAGAACGTTATTGTTGTTTTCCTTGGGAACAGTTCTTTTTTTCGGGATGAAAGGTACCCTATGTCCGTTTCTGTACACCTGACAACGTATATACCTATCAAATTTTAGGATGATCGGTTCAATGTTTAACGCGTGAAAAGGTAACAAACAAACTTACTTTTGCCTTTATAATATTAGTTAGGATAGGATAAGGATAGCAAGGATTATCGTAAAAAAATTGTCACTTGACTGATTGGTGACTTATTTTCATGTAGTGCACTTATGGTGTTTTTTTTTTCAATTATAGGGCAAGGTTTTTCAATAATTGAAGTTGAGTGAGGTATTATCTAGAAACCTTTATTTTTTTATAGTACATGCGAGGTGCCTTCTTTTTGTTCCATCAAAACACCGTTCTCCACAAATACCTAAACTCGTCAAATGCCAGTCCAAAATATAACCAAAATCCAACAACTGGATATCAATAATTCATTTTGGGTATAAGAGCCGAAAGATTTAGTTTCAAAAGCCAAAGCAGGCTTTACAAACGCAACCTGCCCACAATTCCGAATCCCCCTATGATTTAAAGACAGATTAACACCTTCATAAGCCAATGGGGACCGTAAAACCTATATCAAGTAAGCCTATCCCGTAGATCTGTATTGTACAAGGATTATGACGGGTTCAATGTCCGTCGGGCCGCGCATTACCAAACCCTTTATTTCCTGTTGATGTTCAAGCGATTATGGATTATGTAAATACGCGGCCAGTTGCACGTTCTACCAAAAAAGGTTTTTGTGTAAAGGTTCGATTACCTACAGGTATTTAAATAGCGATGTTAAAGCTTACAAATCGTCTACAAGCATTTTTCTGGAAGAAAAATCTAGAAACTTCAAATGGTCTCGTAAAACCATTCCTCGTCCTCAAAATACAATTGAATTAGCAACCCAATTACGTAACACATTTTCAATTACAAACCGACATTGCCAAATTAAATTGTATTACGCAATTACCCCGTAGGTCTTTGACAAAAGCTCCGTTTCAAGACGTAGCGAAATAATACGAATATTCAGAGTTTCTCAAATGGGAACCAAGGCATTATGCCGAACACAAGCATGTCTGAAACATATCAGTTTGCGCGCGTAGGTTGTCACACACCGGAATGTGTGTACTGTAGCTCAGTGGCCTGAATACTCCAGCCTTTATGATCCGAAAATAGCTAATATTACTTCACACACAAAGGGTGCTTGTAAAATACTTGACTTTAACCCAAAAAGCTAACCAGCTCATTTATTAAACCAAAGTTGGAGACTTTCAAGCCGACAATCTGAAAATTTCGCTACAAAATACCAACGGATAGGCCTCATGAGTCTTAACTCACATCGCAAAAATTTGGAGGCGCTTGTCTGCACCAATTTATGTTGAGACTGCTAACTTACAACGACTCTTACTACGACACAAAATTATACTACAAGATCCATTGCGCGATTTATTCACCTTCTCACCAATACTTAAAAAAGTTCGCTTATAAACGAGGCAATGGAAAGCAACCACAAAACATTGTATCCCCAAAAAATCTGGACAATCGGTTGAAAATTTGCTTGTCGTGTTTTCTCAGTTGGTAGTGGTAAATCGTGGTGAATGCCTTTTATCTCGTTGATGGACCATTACACCTCGACTCGGGTGTTTTTGTTCGGGCTGACTTATTGCAGTGGAGTTCGGAAGTGGCCGCAAACGGAGGAACGTTGAAGAAAACACGCAGCTGCTGTGGATGCTGAGGGGATAACAAATCGCTGGACTTTTTGAAGAATGGATTGCATGTTTTTTTTATTGTTGTAGAGAAAAATGTTGAGGGTTTTGTCGGGTTGTTCTTTTCGCGGTGGTAATGTTCCGTGATTTATTAGTCACTAGCTTTTGTGGCTTCGGCCTCGTGGATATCAGAAATCGTCGTCCCACTGGAATGTACTACTGGAATAAAAATTATACTATGTCCTAATCCAGGTCATGGTCTACCAGTGTGCCAATTTCATCGATATCACTTCAGCCGTTAATTCGTAAAAAGATAGCAGGCAGACTGAGTAATGTAGTATATGACATTTTTCTATTTATCTTTCTAACGGGTGTGTCAAAAACTTACTGGTATAAAAAAGTAATCATTCATTTTAAAACAAGCCAGCCTGCACAATACACCTATGAAGGAGCTAGAGAATATTCCAAGAAACACTAAACCAAAATATAAAACTACACTCCTACAAATACACCGAAACGTGAACATATTTCTAGAACATAACCCACATAGTATTCACAAGGCTACCTAATATTTTATCAGGCCAATCGGTCGCGAGTACGTACCTAGCTGCCTACCCTCCAATATGTAGGTCCTACGTAGGCGTCACGTAGCGCCTGCATATTTCCTAGACGTGACCTATGTTTTACACGCTTGTTGGGGTATGAATGCTCTGTAGAGCGCTTATAAAGACATTGAAGCGTGTGTGTATGACCAGATCTTTGAACTCGGACGAAACAAAAGGAGTATGCAGGGATCGTAGCAGGTGACGTTCTGTTGTTTCTTACTACCATGGTAAAAAGGTATGCTTTTATGTATGAATAATTATATAAATATATGTTTCTATATTACTTTTTATAGAAATCTGTTGTATGTTGATCTCAAACTTTGTTTTGGGTGAATGTCGTTTAGATAGATCTAAAAGTTAGTTAGTTAGTTATTGCTACAAAAAGCATTATTTAGTTTACTATTTAGCTCGAGACATACAACATTATTATAGTAGATTGATACTAAATATGAAATGATCAAAATGGCAACCCAGAGCTGAACTTAATGAATATCTCCTTATACGAGTATTTATTTGCTGGATGTTGCTGCCCATTCCTTTGAGGTCACGAACCGGGACTAGGCTTGCTTTACGCTTTGTCATATTCATACTCAACCGCACAATTTTCCTCTCAGATTGCGAGTTTCTCACAAGAAATTGAAATAACCGGAGCCGACCGTATTTCAAAGGTAAGCTCTCTAATATATTAAATTCTATCGTAATGATGCTGTGTATAATATTTCGCTAAAAGTAGTTCTCTTAGGATTTAGTTTTCTAGGTTAAACATCAATGTTATGAAAACGTAAAAAGTTTTATGTTGAAGAAGCTAATTGAGTTTCTGTGACACGAAGTCGAGAAATACTGAACTGTAATATAAAATTATGATGAAATACCTAGGTAAGAGTCTAGTTGAAAACATGAGATTACAGCTAGTCTTCGGTTTAAAGACATTTATTTCTCAAAGAACAAATTACAGTTGACTTAAAGGGAAACTTAAATCAATTAACAATAGGTTCTAGTTTACATTACGACGTTCAAGCCATTCAAGAAACTGAACTCCCTAGTTTCATTTATAAAATAGAAAATACAGTCATGAGCACCCATCTGTAAACACTTAACAACTTTTAAAAGTGTTTTTACCCTACTGTTCTGATTAAGATTTCATGTTGTTACGAAAACAAATGAAAAAGAGATCCTATCTCGCTAGTTACAATAGTCTTGATACAGTTCATCAAATTAACGAAAAAAAATATACAAAAATGATGGCCTAACCAAACATATACCTATCTCTGTGTCGAACCACCACTCACCAGGGATACCTCAATTAAATCTTTGCCAATTTGAGAGTAAACGCCACTTCACGAACTAAAAGTCACCCCCCACACATTTATTACAACATTTACACTCAAAACAAAAAAAACACTGCAATATTTCAGATAGCGGGTAGGCACGTACTAACTCAGCGTTATTTTGCGGACGTGGGCTATGTTCACGGCACATTAATCTGCGGGTAGGCAGGGCTCCAGGTACATAGGCTATGCGCAGTCACGGACTGCTTGCAACCATTTGCATACCGTCTACTGCGGTGAATATTCACTGTAACGGCTTATGTGCTCGGCTGATACCTTGTTTACGAGCATGGTACATAGGATTATGTACTAAACACTGGTTACGTCACAGCTGTTCGACCACAGTGATTATTGTGCCGGATCTTGGAGGAACGGGAAATGGCGACTTCGGTATTATCAAGTAAATAGGTATTTGCTTGTCTCTTATAGTTCCATAACAAGTTAAAAGATACCTACGGGGTTACGTTGTTACTCTAAGATCCGCTGCTGTAGCACCAAGTAGTTATGGCTCATTTACATTGGGTCGTTTTGACCGATTCGGTTGCAGCCCGTATTCGGTCACCGACTAGTGTAAACAGATTTTCGGTTAGCCGTATTCGGCAGCAGACCGTTTTCGGAGACTGAACACGACTGATTTGTTGAAACGCAACACTCATTGTTCAATCGAAGCTCATGCTTTCAACGCGTGTATACAGTTTGGCTAAATGCGGTCGCCGAATCCGGTAAACCGACAACTTAAACGAATATGGTCGGCATATTCGGTAAACGATTTAATGTAAACAGTCCAATTCGGTGAATCAAACCGAATGCATTCGCCGCATTCGGTGACTGACTTATTTTAAACGCGCCATTAGACTTCAAAAACCATTTGTTATTAAGTGTGAAGCCAGGAAAAAGAAAAAAACCATTAGAAAATCACAATGATGTAAAAGAATACCTAATGCTAAAGAGATACGTAGAGCTTCAAGCTTCAAAAAGTTCTAAAACGACTTCTAAAGCTTAAACTTTAGATACTTCAGTGTTGATGTGGAGAAGATCGCAAATCTTAAAAGTTTTGTTCCTAAATTCGAAGAGGCTAACATATCAGTGTGTGTGTGAGAAATACTAGCTTTGCCCGCGGCTTGGCCCAAGTGGAAGTCTGAAAATTATTCCACGAGAGCGTACCAACAGCATAAAAGTATCGAATGTATGTCCTCACCTAGGGCATAGTCTACCATTTGCCAGATTATATATGCCATACTTCATCGAAATCAGTACAGCTGTTTAGAAGTGAAAAGATAACAGAGAGACAAACTTACTTTCGCAATATTGATATGGATGGTTTATTACATCCTTATAGTCTTGTCTCTGCATCACTAGAAAGACTGATAGAAAATGTCCAAGTTATAAAGTCCGCCTTTGTATGGTTATTTTTCCTTGTGCATAAAGTTTTAATAAATAAAAACAAATATTCTTCCTCTACATATGTTACCAAAACTACATTTTCTTCCGGAACTAAAGTTCCCAAGCGTGCAGGTAGACAAACAAAGAACAGTACAGCATCAAATATTCTCCCACCAGAGGTTCCGTGTCCGGACGAGTTACGTACGACACGACACGATACGATCGTCCGGGGCAGTCGCACGTACGAGAGGTACACGTAGCACGATACGTTCACCGACCTACGTGTTTCTATCTGCACTTACCTTCCGACTACGGTCAATAATCGAATTCAATTTCTGTGGTCTTTGAAAAAAATATTCCGGATAAAATATTGCTATTGAATTGGAAACACTTCTGGTTAAAATTTTTTTAATAATAGTGAAGGTGTATATCAAATAATAACCCTGGCATCAGTCAAGTTAAAATAATTATTTGAGTTACTAATGCAACCATTTTATGCAATACGGGGTGTAAACAGACCCTTCACGAAGCCGTCAACCAAGCATTCTGGACATCAAACTAAATAACTTTACGCAAAAAAAAATGCTGGGAAACGACTTTTTTTTTTTGGGGTGAAAAATCACGTTTTATGGTAAAATTCAATGTAATGCACTCAGAACATTGTGCTGATGGATGGATTGAATAGTACGGGGGTCGTGGAGGTGTTTAAAGTAAAATTCTTACTTTAAAAACATGTATTAAAAAAAAAACTTGTGTAAAAGTTGGAACTTTGACCCCCAATATTTCCGTAACTAGAAGGTTCCCAGGTATGGTCTAGAACAAAAAAATGATCGCATTGACGGGGAGAACAAGTGCCTTTCGGCTTCGTTAAGGGTCTTTTTACACCCTTTATATACAAGAATTAGAACAAAGTTAGAACCGTCAAAGAAAGCAAAGTTAAAGAATTCTAACTTGTCAAAAGAAAGAAAAGAAAGAATTCTTTAGCTTTGCTTTCTTTGACGGTTCTAACTTCAAGCAATTACTAAACTACAGAATAAAAATCGTATCTTAAGTTATTACTTTTACTCAAGTAATCACTTTAAATTGGTTATAGTAGATTGGGTGTAACACCCGTATCTAGCCGAAGCATAATAATGTTTGTACAAGTAATTACTTAAACTCATGTAATTACTTTAACTTGACTATAGATACGGGTGCTAGTGTCTGCTACGAAACCGTAGCACTGCTATATTTCCGAGAGTGCTACGCCGTAGCAACGAAGTTCCTAATAAAGCGATGAAATGAAAAACTCCTTGTGATAACTCTCAAATAAATTCAGAGAATACACTCACTCAGATTATAGAATTCTGTGCGAGCTTTTTACCTGGAAACCAAACAAATACTCGAGGTAAAAATACCAAGAACCCGATCAGCCTTCACTTGAACAATTCCCTATCGACGAGAGATTCTACGAAACCCAACGTATCGGAAAAACTAACAACTTTCATAACAAGCTAATTCGATAAATCGGAAAAAAATACAACAACAAACTTTTTGCAATCCGATAGAGAGAATCTGAAAAACTAGGGCGAGAGGAACCGAGTATTAAGAAAGTTTAATGCATTAGCTAACTTTAACCATTACAGCTCGTTAAATATATTGTTGGCCGTTATTTTAATGGCCCATCGTGGATCGCAGCCACGCCATTTTGGTAAACAAAAAAAGAATTGGTGGGAAAATCTTTGGTAAAATTAGGACGAAAAGCTTTTTATTAATGACGTCACTTTGACTGGCAGAATTAGGCTTTGAGGGTTGAGAAAACTTTTGCCCAATAATCGAAAAGTTCTGGAAATAGACTTCGCCTCGTTATTTCAATATTTAATGAATCAGAAGTTAGTATTTACCTTTCAACGGCCCACTAAACGTTTATTAACTTTTCGTTATTGAAGCCCTAAAATCCGAAGTAGAATCCTGAGTATAAATAGCCTAATTTAGGCTTCGTTTATCTTGATCTATTATTTTTTATTAACTTTCTGGGTGAAATAGTTATGTAAAATAAGCCTTAGAATAACTTTTCAGATTCTCTGTAGGTTGCTTAAGTGTTACATAATAATTAATTTAATTTATTAACACAGGCAACATCGTAAACTGCCAGTGCAAATCACCATTCAAATTACACAACCCAAGAACACTACGAAAGTAATTGGATACCAATCTAATTATATTCCAATTCCATTTTCAAACATACAAATTACAAGCTACCCGAGCATCTTAGCAGCATAATGCTGACATTTACTCAGACGGCTTAGCTGAATTCAGCTGCATCATTCGTTAGTCAGCTTACAGTCACCCCGTACTCCATTAGCAAGCACTAGAGCTGTGCCACTATAAAGCTTAGTTTTCACGCCATGAGTAAAATCACTTTACTTTGTGTGGCAGCATAAAACAACGATTATTTTCTGTCTCTGCTAGACGGCTTTTTGTTTCAGGCAAAGAGAATGTGTACTCTTTGTGATGATAACGTTTGCTTTTAATGATGTATTTCAGGCAAAATAATGTTTTGTTTACTCTCTGTAATTTTGAAGATAGTATGAACAGCGGTTTTGTTTGTTCTTAAATGTTTGTCTAATTATTTATGGCCAAACCGTTTTTTTTTTTAAACTATCTGACA
The DNA here is from genome assembly GCA_905220335.1 of Noctua pronuba. NCBI lineage: Eukaryota > Metazoa > Arthropoda > Insecta > Lepidoptera > Noctuidae > Noctua > Noctua pronuba. Next base: position 13,027,473 of record LR999908.1, read on the forward strand.
GCCGAGAAAAATGGCGCCAATTTTCCGAATGCCTTGTACCTTTGCAGACTTAAATCATTTTTACAAATTGTTTTCGTTATTATTTTATGATTTAACTATTGATATAGAATACCGACCTTTTAATGGCTGATGTTACAGGTGTTAGGTAGTCTTGTACGTTCAATTACTGGCTAATTAACTACACAACACATACCTAATGAATATTCGTCTATCAGCCGCACGCTCCATTAGATGGACATGAATGATATACCACCTAGCTTATACACCTATAACTCGGCTATTTACTTAATGTAACAAGGCACCAGCACCGTCTCAAATCAATGTTAGTTCAACATATCAGGGAACAGTATGGATTTTGCAGAAATACGTTGGTTCAAATAAGTCAAGTTCAGACTGAAAGACATAGAAGCTATAATTTTGTAGCTAAAATTGGTTCTAACATTTTGAACATCACACAATCTTGTGGCACTGTAAGACAAAGACTTTATTTCAAGGATATGATTCGATACAAGGTTGGTAGGTAAAGTATACAGGATGAAAGTGTCACCGACGCACCAACACTGAACCTCCTGAAAATTTTCATCGGTTATATTAAAAAAAAAACATCTGTTCCACACATTTTGACCGTGTAGGTATTATTCTTTTGTAGGAAGGCAGTTTTTTTTAAACACCGATGAATTTCTAGGTGGTTTTGCTCAGAATGATGTACCTACTGAACACGCGGTAACCGTTTGTTCGGCGGTGTCCCTTCCACCTGTATAATGTTCAAGACACATCCACATAATATTTTCAATATCAAATCAGTCTACAAAGGATGTTGAATCCAGTGCCAGCTACTTTAAAGTCTCATGTCAACAGTAAGGAGAGGGTCAAAGGATGTCCTTGTTAGACACAAAAGCGAGCTGAGTACCGGCGACCGGATGCTCGGATATCATTAGATAGATAGTGGGAAACTCTGACTATCCGAGTATCCGAACGACCACTGGCAAATTTGTGCACAAAGAGCACCTTTAGATATCATTAAATATTACTTCACTAGGAAGATAACGCTGGTATCGTAGAATGGTAATATTGTAAACATGACTTAGATATGTTCAAAATAAGAAGGGGTCCAAAGTTCGAGTGTGAGCTATGATATCTGGTCGGTATGTATGTAATGAAATTTTAGCTAAGAACACTTCGTTACTATGTTTTAGAATGTATCTAAATAATATTTCCGTAACTATACTCAATCCCTCGAATCTTTAGTTTCAAATATTTGCAAATTCCAAATTTATCGGATAATAAAATCCTATGACACTTGGTTTTTCATCGGAATGCTCCACGTCCAGCTAACTAAAATTAGGGCTACCAATAAAACCAATATCGTCTCAAGTAGGTATGTATGGCATGCATGTAGTATGTATGTAATAAATATATTATCGTGCGTATTTCCTATAAAAATCTTTTTTTAATAAGTAGTTATGAGCAGTTCTCGGAATCCACTTTGCAACTTGTAACATCGCACCGTCAAAACACTGTCAACTGTAGATGTTCACACTGCAGAACAGCTTACTTATCTTTTTCTGCGAATCATGATAGTTCTGTTGAGCTAACGGTACTATATGTGTGTATTCTATGGTGCACACTTAACTACATATAGGTACATATGTCTACGTCATGCTTGCAGTACCTATGTGCAAGTAGCGAAACTCCATACAACTCGATACCTACCGGATTCCCTTTGAAAAATGGCACAGTCAGTATTCTATAGACAAATAATATAATCACATTAGAGATATGTACTCCGGCTTACCTCTTATAAAAATTGACCCTTCGCTACTGCTATGTAGAGTTGACGGCACGTCGTGGTAAATAGTAACACTTTATCCTTGAACTGGTGTAGTTCCGAGTTTCAATAAAATTCAGGACCAGCTTATTCTGGTTATTTTACCACTGACGTGCACCACACCGCACGGACGTAAGTTGTCGTACACCTATGTATATTTCGCGTCGTTATGTAAAGAGTCCTATGTAATGGACGCTCTTAATGTGCACGTCTGTCTACATCGTTCTCACATATATGTATTATCTCAACATGAATGATGTAACCAAGATATTGTAAAAATGTTTGATTGAAAAGAGTGTCCATGGAGTTTCTTGCCCATTCTTCTCCATAGAGATCTACGCCTTGGAATGGGCAACTACAGTACTTTCATAAGTTATTATGTCTTATGTCTGGGACTGTAGCTTCGCCTTCTTTGTTTTTCTGACATTCAAAAGTGCCTGTAATGGTCTAATTGAAATAAATGCTTTGAGTTTGAGTTTGAGTTTGAGTTTGAGTTTAATGGAAGCTATCAGAAGCTTGTAAGAATTTATCGATGGAACATTCTAGGTTATTAATACGAATCTAGGTAATAAAACGCTCAGCAACAGTTACGAGGCAGGAGGACCTATTTACGGTAAAACAAATTTTGTTGAAGAACCTACCAACCATAACTTTGAATTCCATGTAGATAACAAGATTACTAACATAACTAATTCACATTCAAATTCTCAAGACAAGATCGTGAACTTTAGCGCTAAACTTGTCTTCAAAATGTTCGTCTACCCGCAACTACCGCCAAAGTTATTGAACTCGTTTTAGTCACAACTTAGTTATTGAATTTAACATTGCTGACTACTTAAGACTTCTAGAACTTTCAAACTTCAACTATAAAGTATAGATGGCAAGTCTTCGGTTACTATGGAAGTTGGGTAGGAAATAAATGATTAATTGCTGTTTGATTAGGCAAAAGGCAGTACCTTTTGCAGGCAGGGACAGACGCCAGCACTACACTCTGTCAAATTTATTTAATAGATTTCCAACTTTATCGCTAAAGCATTAGGTTCAAGGTTTATTGGGAAAATTTGACAGTTACGGGTAGCTTGAATTACTGGTTACTGTACAAAGGTATTCAATATTGAAGTACCTATCGGTTACCTGGTAGACCGCACTCAACCGCCTGAATAGATGTATGGGTTCGATCCTAATAACCAATTACGGACATAGAGCAATTTTTCAGCTAAAAGACTCAATTACGTACCGGGGTTTAGTTTCGCACCCTATTATATGGATTCTGTAATACCAGAGGTCGGTTAGTAACAGAGGTGAAGGCTCTCCTAATGATTCCTTTCGGCTACCTTTTCTTTACATGTTAATATTGAATTCTCACCCGAAACCAACCCGGTTGGTGGCATTATAAAAGCTATTCACAATCATACTAAAGCATAAATATATGATCCTACTCCTTTTTCCCATAGGCTACTTAGGCAGAATCTAGGATCTTATCTATCTACCTTTTGCTACGTTTACGTTAAAATATGTAACGGCTAAAAGCCAAAGTAAGGTTACACCTAGTTCTAGCCGGCTATACCTAGGTGCGGCAGGTAACAGTTTGTTATAATTCAGCCAATTTGGATGTAGCGCTCGCCTCTCACTGCCGCGGCACCGCTCGCTGCGCTCGCTCAGCTAGCGCGCGTTTGGTCACAGTTCTAACCTAACTTAACCTAATCCATTTGGTCAGTGTGTCCTAGCAATAAAAAGGATAGTTACCGGCCGCACCTAGATATAGCCGGCTAGAACTAAGTGTAACCTTACATAGCGGGCTCGAACTAGGTGTAACCTTACTTCGGCTTTTAGCCGTAACATATATCTATATAAAAAAACCGTTTCTTCTTTCCTAAAATGTTCTAAATTATCAACATCTGATAAAATCAGCTTACATCGCTAGTTTCGTTCTCCGATATTCATCGAAGGTCAAGACATGCGAAGAGCTCTTGATATGCACTGACTTGACAATGGCGTTGGATCACAAAACGTGGCCATTCTGCAGTGGATACAGATCTCGAGATTGTTAAAGGTTACGAGTCTAGTCTCGAGATTAGGAGGGCTTCTAGTTGAAGGTCTTTGGTAGACCTAAATGTTTGTTGATGACTCAAAGGTTCTTATAAGATTAATAGATTTGCTAAGAAACACAATAGAACTCTAAAAAGTGGAAAATAAATTAAACTAACAAAAGTCTCCAAAACTAAGGTTTAAGTTTTTAAACTGTCATGGTCACTAACATTATCATTAACTCTAGAAACGGGATATTTACCATGTTTACTATTTGTGTTGAGCAAAAAACGGACAAGAAAGAGGGTAGACCGATTTGTCTGCTCATAACCACACACCCGGAATAACTTCAGTTTATCCGTGATCATGGTGCTTGCAACAGCGCCGAAATATCGGGAACTCAACACAAACAGTAAACATGGTAAATATCCCGTTTCTAGAGTTAATGATAAAACTTAGGTTATTTTGCACTTCCTAGAGATTTTTTAGAAGTCGTATTTTTAGAAACAATTTGTACAAGTTGAAGTTATGGAAGGTACATAATGTTAATGACAGTCAAAAACGTTACCCTACATTCGGGCTCCGCCGCAATCGATAAAAAAGAAGCAACAGTTTAAAAGAACTTAAATTAATCTACTAAATTCTTATAAAACTAACTTCTTTCTTAATCCGTGTTTTTTTTTCATACTACTCTCTGCATAATCCTCTTTCAACCACAATCCTGAAAGGTTTCCGCACAGACTTTCTCTCGAAAAACTAAATTCTGTTAATTTCTCTAATTAAACTTTGTGTGGTTAGCGCCGACTTTTGGCCAGTTCGGGGTTACCTCTATCTAGAAAACTAATAATTAGACCACCCCACTTACCTACCCGTACCTAACATAGTTTGGTACTTATACAAATTAAGTCTGCCAATCTGAAAACTTACGTTTCTTTGTTTTCAGATGCGAACAAAGCTCACACTTACAACTTTTCTATTGATACATGTACCTACACGAAAGTGTAGGTTTGTCCTGGCAGTAAAAAAGCCAAACCTTGGCTGAAAGTCATCAGAGAAGAGTAGATGAGGACTGAATTAAATTGCGTGCGATTCGGGAGCCCTATTTCCAGTAGTGGAATACTATAGGGTGATGATGATGTGACCGTTAACCCCACGTCCAAGAATATCCAGCGACTATTACTTTGTTCTGGGTAGACTCTAGTCGAAGATAACGTTTTAAAGAAGTTAAATCATAAACCACTCAAGCAAAGTTAAGCAAAACAATAAAATAATCATGTAAATCGGCCCTATAATCACGGAGAAATCGGCGTACTTAAATGAAGAAAGATACTGGCCGAATACATAACGCCCTTCTTTTTTAAAAAAAAAGTGCCGCAGCAAAATAAACAAACCACATTGAAACCATAGACCACATACCGTCAGAAATAAATACTTAAATAAACTTACCTTCGTGTGGTTATTTACGTCGGTACGGTCGTACCTGCCGGGTCCGATAATACGTGACGATCGCTTCCTCCATCCGTGGCACCGCCATTATCGACACAAGAAAAAATATGGCGGCAATACCTGGTCAAGGTAGATAAAAGGAGGGTCAATGGAACTGAACGGTTATTGTTTCAGAATACTCTATTTGCATGGAGAGAGTTGGAGCTTTGGACAGTTAGTTATGTTATATTACGAACCTATTAACCTAATTCTGTAGGACTTTTCTGGTCAATGTTATAGAAATTAGCACTGGGCCAAATATATCTATAGAGCAACGGTGGCCCAGTGGTGGCGGCCCCGATTTACGAACTGTAAGTTGTAGGTTCAATCCCAGGCAGGCGCATTACTTTGTGTAATTTATTTCATTACCACTGCTATCTATCAACCCGCACTGGGCACGCGTTTGGGCTATAATACGTGGACTATAGCCCAAATCCTCTCATAGAGCGGAGGCCGTGTGTCCCACCAGAGGGAACATTTAGATTGATTATGCAAAAACAAATTCTCATGTTATGAAAATTTGCGATCTACATACTAAGAAGAAGAAGAAGCACGTGCTAAAGATCAAAAGAGTAGGTGAATGATTATGGAAAAACTGAGGACCGAAACATCGCGGAAGACTCGGACTTACATGGATGTCTGTAGTTAAGAAAGACTTAGTACTAGCGATATTGACTCATACCGGTCCAGAAAAGACATCTTTGGAGGAGAATGATTAGGATTTTTATGACAGCCGACCCCAAACAAAGCTGGGATATGGCCGAAGAAGATTAATCGATAACAAGTTTTCACTTTTTAACTGTTCATCTTTAAATTTAGAGTAAGTTACTAGTTTAATTCGTGGTACAGTTTTATACACATTGGTACTTCCAGACTAAAGACTCCACCAAAGCGGATACGAGCGGAGATGTGCCAAGCGGAGAGGAGAGTAGATGTGCAAAGCGGTACGCCACCGCCGCGCCGCTCACAGCACACCACTCACCGCACGCCGCTCACAGCACATCGCGCACCGCTCACCGCACGCCGCTCTCGTCTCTTCTCGTCTCAGTTGGCGTAAACAATTACGAGACATCTCCTTTCTTCTGTTGTCTGTATCTCTATTGATATATAGCCAAAGTCCTTTCACAAATAATTTACGCCTAACTATTAATTAAGTTGGATAACCTGAGGTCTGAATGATCCTCCTATCCTGTAGAACATACGTTTTTAAGGTGGAAGCAGGGTAACCCGCGAAATTTAAATTTTCTTACGTTTTTTGCAGATTGCTGCTCAGTGTCAGGTTGTATGTTGATTAAAATATGATTCGCGGCCGTAACAAATATGGCTTTACATAATTATTATAATCATTAAAATCATCAATACAACGCGCTAAATTCATTTAATCCCATTGAATGACTTTTTCGTGAAATAGTCTAAAAAAAAGAAATAGCATAAAATGGGCGATTACAAACGAACACAAACACATAGACTCGGAACAGTCTCTCACTCACACTTTTTGTGATCAGAAGGGATATTTGCAGATAAGACTATAATTACTTCCTATTTTAAATTAAAATATTTAGCATTTAAAATAATATTGATAGCGCTACCATCTACAATGACAAAAGATACGAATTGTTTGCACATGCGGTTACTAGATGTCACATTTTGTCAACTGTCCCACCCCTTCCAGCCGGATCGAATCCGAGGGGGGCATGCCTCCTGACAAGCGATTTTAGTGCACACTTGACGTGACATTTTGTACTAAAATGTTATGCAGCTAAAAAGTCTTAACAAACCTCACTAGATGGCAGGTATCGATGCCTTTCGAAAAAACCGATAAAATAATCTGAAAAGGAAAAGTTAATGGTCTAGTTTTATGATAATTTGTGAAGCATAAATTCATCACATTTATTTAAAGTTATAGTAATAAATATTATAATATTATTTTTTTAAATCGAACTGTAAAAATAATTTCTGAGCGAAAACGAACGGATGAAACGTCATCTTGTCTGATATCGGGAAAATACACTTCACATATTTTATAATAATAATTTCACGCGGACAAGGTCGCGGGGCACAGCTAGTATTACATATAAATACATAATATTAGGATAGTAAGTAGTGTTGTTGGTACAGAATAATAGATGGCGCCACCATTCGATATTGGCAATCAAATTATTGTGCGAGTCGACCCTCTTTTTTCCATTTGACATAAATATTCTACTCTTTGGTTAGTACCAACCGGTGTCGCTCGCTACGCACACATTTCGCTCTCTGGGCGCGCAGCGTGCATTTCCTGACAAAATGATTGATTTGATAAAATTAATTTCTATGATAAAAGGTCGACCCGAATTCTACGATGACACATTACCAAGTTACAGAGACGAACGCTTGAAGAGAAAATTACTATTCGACATCTGCAAAAATTTAATAGAGGGATGGGAGAAATATACTTCGCGTGATAAATCGGACATAGGTTAGAATGTTTGCTTCTTATTAGATAGGACGACGATTTGAGGAATTGATTTTTTCAAGAAGATATATAGAAGCCTCTCCTTCTCTCCTGAAACATTTCTTAAAATAAAAACCTATAATAAAACATTTAAAAATATAAAATTGTGAATATTATTATTATTGTTTCATAATTTTAAAGATACGTAGCAGAAAATGATATCTGATAACTTTTTAGAGTTACCTATGTTTCCTGCTTATGCGTATTAAGTTTAATTAAAATCGGTTCATTCCTTTCGAAAAAAAAGTACTTGAAAGTATGAAATGCCGTAACGCTCATAATTTTACATTTATGTTATTTCAGTCGCAGTAGTTGGCGAGAGATGGCACAATTTGAAATGTTCCTTTGAAGCTGAATATAGAATCCAACGGAGAATGGCAAGAATCAACTTCGAATATTATGATCAGTTACTTTTTTTAATTCCGATTATAAATGGAAGTCAAAAACATAGCCAGGCAATAAGCGAAGCACCACCGCCAAAGGTACGAATAATGAACTCTCGGGCCGTTTCACCGCATGAGCCTGCAGATTGTTCACGTGTAACAGTTAGATATCTTTCTGTGTTGGCGGCTTCCTAATTTGTAGTGTATGCTATTCATTTCCCCTTATGAACACCCATTACAGTTCAGAAGTGGGATGCAAGAATTCCACGGCCCATATATGCGCGGCTTGGGGAGACGGTCGCCAAGCGTCGACTCTGAAGAAAATGGTGGCCGCCAGGAGGAGTCTTCGCAGTCCTCGTTTTGTGAGCTACCGGCCAACAAAAGACCAAGAATAACACACCTGGATACAGAGGTCATTCCCAAATTCGATCCAGCGAAGAAAAATGTTAACGTGATTGGATGGCTTCACAAGATCGATCAACTGGGCGACATATATAACTGGGAAGAAAGGGACAGGGTCTTCGTGATGCAAACTCGGCTACGCGGCGCAGCGCGCGACTGGTACGACGACCTGGAGGATTACAGCGCCACCTGGGGCACTTGGAAGGAATGGCTGACAAAGGCGTTTCCACGTACCAACGATTTCGTCGACCGCCTGGAAGAAATGCTGGCACGACAAAAAGGGAAAGAGACCATGACCCGATACTACCATGATAAAATATGCTTAATGAAGAAGTGTGGGCTGGATGGGGAGAACGCAATGTCGTGCCTCATCCGTGGATTGCCGATTGAACTTCGTGCGAACGCGAAAGCATGCGGCTACAAGACTCCCGAAGATCTATATCACGGGTTCCTTTCGTCACTCGAAAACTACGGGGCTGAAAAAAACAGACGACCCTCCGACCAGAAGCCGAGCAAGTCGTCTTGGCAACGGGGCTCTGCGGCGAAGAACCCTGCTCCGAAGGTGTGCTATAACTGTCGGCGACCGGGGCACGAAGCCCGGGATTGCCGAACTGCACCCGCCACACGTTGCCAGGTCTGCCAGCGCGCGGGACACGCTGCCAACACCTGCTGGTATGCGGCTGGGGGGAGCTCGCGGGACCTGCAGGCGCCACCGTAAAGAAATTCGCAGGTACGGCAGATTTATCATGTTGTGGTCGTTCGTTTCACAGCGGTCAAACCGAAAGGTATTCTGGAGTAACCTAATAAATACTGTTAAGTGTAATTTTTATAACCAGTGTCTGAATAATTGAATGTATGTGTATGAAAGTGAAATATACTAAATTATGAAAACTACAAGACTTTTGTTTTTTGCAGTAGTCTAACTAAGAGTCTTTTCAGATCCAGACCACGTAACACAACCAACCACCATGAAACCTGCCGAAAGGACTGACCGCAGAAAATGAAACAAAAACAGTTTTCGCATTTATCTTCATATTAACATGAAAAAAGTAACTTGTCATAAATAATATTATTTTACATTTCAGAACTCGCAATGTCAAAAATATGAGCGAAAATAAACATCTTAGTTACAGTAAATTAAAAGAAGAGATTTACAGATTAGAATAAATACAGCAAAAAACAATTAAAATGGATGGGGATCGACTCATTCATTGAAATAATCAAAACTCATATATTCGTCGAAGAATTAGCCTAATCTATCAGTCATTTGAACATAATTTGTATATAATTTATATAGAAAAAAAAAACATCAAAATGAATATAACTTTTTCACACTTGTTTGTGTAAAAGCCGCACAAAAACCAATATGGGTTATTTGAAGGACCAAGTAAACTTGCTCGAGCAAAAAACCGTAACTGTAACTATGACCGTAACTTTAGCGCAATGAATAATAAATACAAGTTCACGTTCAATTTTAATATTCCCCGTGTTTATGGTTTATTCATAGAACAAAAAAGATACATTTTACTAACGATTTAAAATGTTTGAAGAACACAGGGATCTAACTTTGAACACTTAGTGACTAAGTTTAGTAGCAGATAGGTTGGGTCAACTTTAAACAACGGTATGTAAGCACTATTCCATCCAGCTCAGGATTGGAGAAGTGATGACTCTGGTGACATGAGTTAATGAAAATAGAAAAAATAAGAGGAGAGTGGACGCCACCCTGAGGCACACCCGTGCTAAGAGGGCACCAATCAGAAAAAGTCTCAACAAAACGAACACGCTGCAAGCGGCCTTTAAAATAGGAGTCGAACCAAGCAATAGTGGAAGAGGAGAAATAAATAGATTTAAGGATCCCAAGAAAGATGTCAAACAGTGAGAGTGACATGGGTCGCATTCGCACCAAATGACGAAGGAGATGGTGGGACGGAGATGATGTCTTCCTTGAGAATTGGAAAGAATTAGAGCAGTATCTTGACCGTTGGAAGGAATGGAGGGAGGCCTTTGCCCAGCAGTGGGACAATATGGACTAGCAATAATAATAATTCCATCTTTTGACAAGCAGGCAAGTGTGAAAACAGCTATTACGTCAGAATGTTTAAGCGAACTAAATGTTTTTTACAAGCACTAACGTTTTTAAATTATAATTACACCAATAAAAGTATCAAAATAATGTACAAAATTCGGCCATCGTGATTGATAGCTCAAACTATAAAATAATCACGTGAGCAACAATTTACATTAAGCTACCTTGCTCACAGACTTAATTATCCATAATATGGTTTTCAGCGTTTTGGTATTTTTTTCTTATTAATTCACATTATTGGTACTAAACACCAAGACGTGTGCCAGTCACGGTCTTAAAACGTGCGAGTAAGACGGCGTTACTAAAACCTCCATTCTGAGTCTCGTGCCATCTCGCTTTTTTTTTATGACCGCGCCTGCCACGAACGTTGTCGTTTAGTAATTTATGATTAGATATTTTAAGTTTTTATTATAACTAAGTTACCAATCTACTCGTTTCCAAATTATACGCCGTACGTAGTCACTCCAATATCAGAATTATAAATAAATAATGTGAATTAATAAGGAAAGTTGTAATTTTTAATTTAAGACATTTAATTGCCTTACATCAGATACATCAATGTAAGTCGAAATCACATCAGTCTGACTGATAGGTTGGGCTCCAAAAAGAGCGGAGAGAAACGGTCAATGTTCATTTCTTAAATTCGATAAAAATCTCACAGGAAATTGGGGTCAAATTATTGATCAAAATGTTTATTACAAACCCGGATAACCATTTTCGTAAAATGCTTTATTATTCCTAATCCACCCACCGCTCTTTTAGGAGCCCCAACCAAATGACATCAAAATATAGTTTTAAGGAAATGGAAGATTACATTTGCACAGCGTTGGCATCAAGTACATTATCTATTAAAATATAGCCCATAAGCGGTTACTCCGAAGGTAAAAGTATTAGAATTAGTTATCTACTTACAGTCATACATTGAATGCGTTATCAAAAGCTACCTGCTATATACCACCATCATCTGATGAGACTCATTCTCAAGAAAGTACTAAACTCATTTCTTGTGTTTGTTTTCATGGCATTTTATTTACAAAATCTTCAATATTTAGGATACAAGAAGGGGAGTGTTCGTACTTCCGTTTTCAATTTACTTTGTTTTAGTCCGACCGTGGATATTCTTTATTTTTACTAAAACTTATGCGCAAGTAAAAACTGCACAAAGGCGGACTAAATGCCTTGGCCTTGTTTTACCTTTATTATTGATATTAATATTTTTCTAGCTCTGTGACTGTCATCGGAGGTCCAAAAATAGGTACTCCAAACGCCGAGATTGATTTAATTCTCGTATATTTCACTTACTATATTCCCAAAACAAATCAAGTTAATTTATCTTTTAGCTAAGTTTTGAGTCTTATATCTTCAAAACATTAGCAAATAACACTAAAAGATAGAAGAGGCACAAAACATTACACATTTATAATTTATTCATTCAAAATATTTTTCGTCAAATGGCAACACTGATTGTAAAATTGGTATGTGTTACCCTTCAAAAACCGTCACTTTAGTCAAAAACACCAATTTAATTATTCAATGAATAAACGTCGGTTTTCAATATACATTTTTAAATTATACGTGATTATTGTAAAAATACCAAATGGTTCAAACCTTACAATACAATCATTACTTAATGATTTTATCAAAGCAAGAAAATGATCAAATAATGATGACATCCACCGTCGGACAATGATCACCAATAAACATGATTCCAATATTCACACGCATATAAAACGCCCGTCATATCAACAACTAACTAAATTACACTATTGTAGTTTTACTACATTTCGCTAGTTTCACAAAAATATCCATTTCGCGAGGGGTTCTAGCACCTCTGTCGTTGGAAACGCGTATCGATTCTTTGGGAGAGATACTCGTCAAAATGTTACATACACGCTATGAAATACCAAATATACATACAGTTACTGACAATGAACGATGAAGTTAACAGGGATAAATTAAATAATAAATAAATTCAATAACACTCCTCGTCGACATAACAATTTGTGAACTTATTTATGTACAATTAAATACTTAGATCTACACGTAGTGTCGTAATATCATAAGGTTTATGACTGGATAACTCACTGTCGGCTTTCGACTGAATCACAAGCGTTACTATAACTAACCCGGCACTATCGTCTGGCGCGCTTGTGCCGGTGTCCCTTGCGGCATTATGTGAAGTCATTAAACTGCGCCAGAGCCGTCTTCACTCTGAAATTAAATTATTAGTCTTACTACGATGAAAACTACATGTTTTGTACGCACTAGACGGTCAATCGGACAGCCAACCGTATAGTGCCTAAGTACCCTAAAACTAAAGACGTGACTGCATTTAGTCGTTAGCTGCATTAGGGTTTTCGAATATCTTTACCTCAATTCGGGGACCCAATGCGGAAATGAGGTGTCTAAGAGTTGGACGAACTTCGGTCGCTATCTTCGGCCCGATCGGTGATCGAGCAAGTGTGACTGCGCCGTAAGTATGATTTCTACGACCCTGTGAGTGACCATAGTGACGTGGAATCGACTTGAGTCGGTCATAAAGAGCTTTAAGTATTTCCAATAGAAGCAATAGTTCAACGCGGTGTCGAATCGTTTAAACCGAAACAAGGCGAATAACACGTTTTTTGCTTTTGACTCCCAAGATGGTCGTAAAACAATTTTCTCAATTTTTAATTCTTCTTCAATCTATACATTGAAACTCCATTAGTAGTTCTGTTATACAATGGGTGAGTATGTACTCACTTCTCGTGCAGATGAGCGGCGTCGTGCCTTGCGCGCATCTGCTTGAGCGCGCGCAGCACGCCCAGCTCGGCCAGCCGCGCTTGCCGCGCGCCGGCGCCCGCCTCGCCGCGCCACACCAGGTTGCCCGCCACGAACAGCGCCGCCTCCTGCAGCTTGCTCTCCGGATGAGCCTGCACACAGACCATCGTAAAGTTCGGTTTCCACAAGTGGAGCGTATAGGACACGTGCGGAAATCGAGCAATATCATTGGTTGAAATCCACATCGCGTCCCTCATGTGTTTGATGAACACTTTCACATCCCGCTTTCGCAAAAATGTTGCGCACTCAGCTCCCAAATACCGCTCAGTTTCCAGAAAAATTACTTTTGCTTTAAAGCAAACGCCTGGCCTGGCCTGGTTGGCATGCCTTTAAAGGCATGACACGCGCTGAACTTACGCGAGGAAAGTACTGCTTATACAGAGTGAATATTCAAGTGGGCGTGGATGGCCAATTCCGAAACTATAAGGAACAGCGAAGAATGCTCTAAGGAGTCTCGAGCTCGATTTTGATGAAAACTAAAACTACATCATTGGATTTTTTTAAAATAAATATTCCTAGCCAGGAATCGAACCCGAAGATTTATTATCTACTATACTATTCGATAGCGTCGCTAATAAGGATCAAATTCTGGGAAGTAAAGTATACGGCAAACTAAAGGAAAATGTAAAATTTTAACTGATTCATATATTTTTAATTAATGTCCTTCATTTATGACACCCGAAGCGCAGTCAACGTTATGTTCTAATTTTTAATTTTAAAGTCTCGCTCTTTGTGTCTCAACATGTCTCAACATTCGCTTGTCCAGGCCGCACCGCGACCGCACTGCACCCGCACCGGCCCCGCACTCATTAGTTATTTGCGATTAAAGCCTACAGTAAAAGAAAAAAAATGTAAACCACAAAAATTTGAATGTAGGAATTGGCGCCAGTAGTGATTTTGTTCGACGTTTCGTTTATTACTACTAATCATACTGTTTCGTATTTTACCAAAAATTGCTCTTTTCTTTAGTTTGCCGTATGTCATAATTAGAGATCGGATATTCGGATGCATGTTTAACTAAAGTTTGAGTGTTGACTAGTATGGAGTGCGAGATCGAGTTTCAAAATAATCATTGTTTTAAGCCCAGTCATATTTTCCATTTTATTCTATTTGAATATTCAGCAGCAACATTTGAATTCAGTTATTTAGCAGCAAAATTTTAAAGTTGAAGTAATTTTATACGTGTTTCCAAAAATCTTGCCCAGTTTTAAACAGAATTGAAATATGTATTTTTCCTTTATTTATTTCTGTACAAATATAATTACATTTTTAAATATTCCTTAGAAAAAACAATATAAAAAACATTTAAAAATATAAAAAATTGTAGCCCACCGGTATCGGGAACAGGGTCCAAGGTACCGGCGGTCAGGGCTCCAGAGAGAGGAACCTCCTAACAATACGAGCCGTGTCCAGGAGTACCGCTTTCTGAATCAAGCCCTTGATCCAGCTGCCTAACGAGAGCCTCCTCAGATGTTGGTCGAAGCTCTTGGCAATTAAGCCATGGGCTGATACAACTATCGGCACAATGATCGCTGAGTCCACATCCCACAAGTCGACAACCTCGTGAGCCAAATCAAGATACTTGATTTGCTTATCTTTCTCGGCTTTCACGAGGTTCTCATCATGTGGGACCGTTATGTCAACAATCATTGCGCGCCGCTCTGATCGATCCATCACCACTATATCAGGCTTATTGGCTACAATAGTCCTGTCAGTGATGATGGATCGATCCCAGTACAATGTGACACAGCCATTTTCGAGAACTGGGTCGGGCACATACTTATAGTACGGCACTTCCGGTTCCACAAGGTTGTATTTTAGAGCAAGTTGCTGATGAATAATCCTGGCTACGAGGTTGTGTCTATGCAAGTACTCTCCGTTAGCCAGACGAGAACACCCGGAGATAATGTGACGGATTGATTCGCCTGGACGGTGGCATGCCCGACATATGTCAACCGTACCGTCCTTCACAATAAATCTCCGGTAGTTATTCGTCATCATAACTTCATCCATAATTGCACAGACAAAGCCTTCGGTTTCTCCAAAGAGATCCCCGGAACGTAGCCAGGCTACGGACGCTGATAGGTCTACATCGGGCCCATGCAGGGCCCGGAAAAAGCGTCCGTGAAGCTCCTTACTCTGCCATACTTCCCTGCGGTAAATATGTATTATTGTTAAGAATACTACATTTTATACACACTTTATTTTTTTATGAATTTCTGCGAAATCGGGAAAAAAATATTAAGTATAAGAAGCCGCTTCCACACTTTTGTACCCCTTGCAGGAAAAAAATGTATTTTATTTAAGAATGTATCCGAATATACGATCGCTAGTCAAAATGCGTTGCGTTTAATCGCAAGCGAAAAAATCGAGGGGAGCATGAAAGTCGGTGCAATAGAACTTTTAAAATCTTCTTTCACGTTAAGAAATTACGACGCGTAATCTTCAACATGATCTGTCAACTTCCGAATACCCCGAAACTTTAAAGTCTACGCCTAATTGAACATTTACGCAGCATGGCGCAGCCCAAACTCGGTCTAAAGTAAGTTACACAGTAGTACAATCACAGACAAAAAGCAACACTCACTCGCTCCACACACAACATTATATCTCCTGTCTGCGTAATTTACTCCTTTCCATTTGGGCTTTTGCACATTGATACTGCATGGAAATTGTACTAAAGGCCAAACAAGAGCGCATTTAAGCTCGATTATTGCTTGGCACGTATCTAAGTTGTCACGTTTCACACATCCACTTATTCGCTCTGTTTACATAAGCACATACCTTCCGTCGTCTTTTGCATCGCCCATTGAATCGCTCTCGTCACGTACTCGGTCGATGTTTGCCCCCAGGACCGTTTGGATGCTTGGACCTAGGGCCAACATCCCAATATGATCTGCGACATTCTTGCAAAAATGAACTTTAAGTCATCTTAACAAGAACGTTACATCATCTTCGATTATTAAGTTTTATGATTGCAGGGTAAGGAACTTTGTTAAATTCAGAAGAATGTCTTGAAAGTGTTTGTGAGTCTACTATGGTAAAATCATTTACTCTGTCTCCCATAAGCATCATTTTCATATTTCACGTCTTTACTGAATTCAGTCAAATATAATTTTGTGTACTTAATATCAATAGTTTTTCACTCTCAATTTCCAATTCGCTACAGGACCAAGGTGCTAGCTAATAAAAAAAATATAACACAATCACACTTCTCACATTCTAGCAGGTTTTTTGCAAAACGAAAAATCAAGTCATTCATTCCAACCTATAAATTCACTGCAACACATGTTTGTTAGCCAAATCTAAAAGGAAAAATCTAAAGGAAAAATAAATAAAGCAGTGTACAAATGTCCCAGGAACAGTATGCGCTTCGGCAAAAATCGTCTATCTTCGGAAATAACAACTCGTCACGAAGAATACTGAAGCACATACTTTTTCTGGCTTAACTGTGTATATTGTTGTACATTAGAAAGCGGGATTCGTTGACTTATCAGCACAACCTGCTACCTATATTAGGTATATCTTAAATCTTACAGTCGTTCAAAGTGGGTGCTTTCGCAGAGCAATCATGCATGAGGGGGAGTGGTATTGAAAACCTTTGGTGAAATGATTTATGGGACTTAAGATACAATCTTTGTTGAGGTCGCTTAACACATTCAAGATGGCGGTTATATTATGACGATGTGCTTTAGTGTAGTTCAGATATGCTAAGCTCCATGAGAGCAGTTGGGTTGTCAATCAAGTTTGAGTTAATTTTTAGTTGACAGGTGTCTCCTGTACGACCACCATTTTAAACTTTCAAATTACTTCTTCTTATGGTATCGACGGCAATAAGTTCAAAGTGTTTGGCCGAAAATTCAGCTACTTGAACTCTTTTAATTATTGTAATTCACCGAAATCGACAAGTTTTTGATTGGCAAGCTTTGCTTGTATGACCAACATTTGAATGAAATCTTAGAGTCCGTGCGCTCAGTATTAATCACTGGGTTGGCCATTTTGGCTGCTTAAAAACGGTAATCGATTATTTTCAGTGTTTACAGCTCAAAACTGGCCATTGGCATGTGAAATGCATGTTCGGCAAGAATACGGAATGAGAAGGTACTTCCAAATAAATATTTTCCAACATAGTGAGCACATAATACAGATAGAATAAGTCTCATAGACTGCTGCGCTGCCGCCGATGACGCCGTGGAAGTGGAGCCAGGACTTTTCATTCCTCGACTGTACATTGCGGAGTAAATTACGCAAATAATCAAATATTATTCTTACCAGGTAATCTACCAGTTTTCTGAGCACATCTTCGTTGGCCATGATGAGATCCTTTGCCTTCTCGCCGTCGCCGATGTTACCGAGGATGCATAGCGCTTGTTCTTTAACCTCCGCTGGGTAGGAGCCTTCTAGCACTACTATCACAGCCTGGTGACAAGGAGAAGGATATTTTTATGAAACTGACTAAGGCCGATATGTGTAAACGTTACGCCGCACATATTTTGGCTAAACGTTATTCCTGCCACTGTCGCAGATCTGGAAAACAGGAAGTGCAAGAAAGAGACTGAGTGAGTCTAAGCCAAAGCACAGATTTGATACTGTAAGTCACATCATCTGCCTAGCCTTTTCCCAATTATATTGGAGTCGGCTTCCAATCTAACCGGATGCAGCTGAATACCATTATCCTACATGGAGCGACTGTCTATCTGACCTCCACAACCCAGTTAGTACTGGGTAATATGATACCCCTTGGTAAGACTGGTTGTCAGAGTTTGTGGGCCACTGAGTACCTAACGACTGTCAACCATCTTCAAACGACAGTCGGGACCAACGGCTTAACGTGCTTTCCGAGGCACCAAGGAAACTCGGCACTACCTAGGCAAGCACGGCTTAACCTGAAGATCGGCTGTTTACACGAGCTCCTCTGATACTGTAAGTCACAATGATTCGAAACATCAGATGTTAGTTATTTATCTAGCTGTCATTCATAGCAGTTTGGTAAATGTCTGGGTTATGGTTAGTCGCGCTTGACGTTGTCTCATATTGGAACATTGCAAAGCATTTTCTAAGTTACTATTGCATGTTCGAGTAGCGTAGCACAGACGGCCTGATACACAGTTGCTAGCTAAATTATTGGCTGCCAATACCACTGCTCATGCAAAGGGTCATGGTCAAAATGGGCGTAAGTCCAACAGAATTGTAATATATCGCTAATCATAGCTCATAATAAGTACTCCAATCTGTACTTTTGCGACAAGTTCTAACAAACAAAACTTGATTTTTTTTTAACCTGAGCTAATATGGATCACCAATCTTAGTAACAAGAAGGTTCCAAGTTATGCTCCAGAAAAAAATTATCTCAATGACGGGGAGAACTATAAAGGGTGTAAAAAGACCCTTAACGAAGCCGAAGAGCACTTATTCTCACCGTCATTGTCGTCCTAAGAACCTTCTAGTTACGGAGATATTGAGGGTCAAAGTTCCAACTTTTTCACAAGTTTTTTTTTAGTACATTTTCTAATTTAGATTTTTACTTTAAAAACCTTCACGACCCCTGTACTATTCAATCCATCCATCAGCACAATGTTTTGAGTGCGTTACATTGAGTCCTACCGTAAAACGTGATTTTTCACCCCAAAAAAAAGTCGTTTCCAAGCAATCATTTTTGCGAAAAGTTACTTAGTTTGATGTACAGAATGCTTGGTTGACGGCTTGGTGAAGGGTCTGTTTACACCCTGTATAGTGTTTCGGCTTCGTTAAGAGTCATGTTACACCCATTATTTATTAGTATAGATTATAGAAAAACATACCTGCATAACTTGCGAGGAGTACTCGCTCATGATGGCGTCTATATGGTGCCTGGTGGACAGCAGGTTGCGCAGTAACCCCAGTGTCTTCATGATGACGCGCGTGTCACTGTCGCCGAGCAACCGGAACATCTGCTCCGTTCCTAAGCAGCTTAGGATGCGCTGCTTCACTTTTTGTTCAGCCTGGGGAAATAATAAAAGAACTTAGATGGATTAAATATATTTGATTTTATACCAAAGTTGTTAAAGTTAAGTTGTTGTTGTTGATGTTGTAAGACACACTAATGACACAGACGACTAACTGAATTCCTAATGCCCGTTTTCACTAAGTGACACCTAAATGAATGTCGGACAACATGAAGACGCGATACTAATTTGAAGAGTGCGTACTATTCGAAATTGTGCAGACTTTTATGCTAACGTTTTTGAGCTAAGTGTGTATCTTGGGTTTTATCGATGCTTCCACCGCATTATATTTGTCCTTTTTGTATTACGTTTATATATATAATAATAATGTATAAAAATAAATAAATAAACTTTTGTGTCGTTTCGGTCTCTCGTTTTATAACCGCGACTGTCTCCAAAGTTGGCTTAAATAATGGTACTGATAAAAAAAGTACTAAGGTTCCAAATGATCTTAAAATGACTATAATAAAGTCCGCCCGAAAATAGCAGTTTTTCAAGTTATAGTTATATCAAAAATATTATTATATAAAAAATGTTACCTGAAAAGCCATATTCATAAGAGCCCAAATTCCATTCAGTCTCAACGCAGCTTCGGGCATCTTCGTCAAATTACATAACATTTCGACTGCACCTACAAAGAAAAACGCCAATAAATAACCAAAAACACAAATTACACAAATCTTTGGTGCCAATCGATTGGCTATAAGTTGTGTTACAAACCTTGGTCCAACATTGGTTCTTTGGCTGGAGAGAATTCGAGCAGTAAATTGCACAGTGTTGATGACCCAACTGTGAGTAGTTCCGTACCGGGAGAGTCGCCTAGTAGTTGCATGAGAGGCTTCCATACGGCATGGTCCTAGAAAACCATTCGAATATTAATGTACTGTGTGTTCGATTCATTCGATTTAGTACGTTTTTTCGATTTCGCAAGTCAAAATAGCGCTCGTGAAGAAGGAGTTAAAGAACTTTGAAATATTTACCTGAAATGTCGTTCGTAACTGCTGCACAGATCTTGAAAGTGAGTGTAAACATCTTACAGCTGCTAATCTTACCTAAAAATAATAGACCAATAAATCAGTACCGTTTTTAATAACATTATACTGTGCTACTGCTATTGCATTTAAAACAGGCTTGTTTTTATACCAGATGCAGAGCAAATGATTGGTACATTCGGCCATTTTTTATCGCAACTAGAATTTGTATTCGCTGAAATCCTGCAAGTATCATTCCAGGCCCTTTTTTGGGACAAGCCCGCCCCACTATTTAACTTTGACGGCGCGGTTGGCGCAGTGGCTGAGCGATTGACTGCTGCGCTGCGTGTCGCAGGTTCTATTCCCGCACGGTTCCCTGGTCCCTGTAAAAGCACCCACGCTACAGGAGAAATTCCTAGTGTGGGGCAAAATAAATAAAAAAATAAACTATTCTCAACCACTGCAAATCCTGCTACCGCCAGAGAAGTTTGAAAAAACTGAAGGATTTTTCAATTGAATTAAAATCTCACCGAAGCCTCAGGGTTATTCATTCCATTGACAACATGCACCATCAAGCCGTGCGTCTCAATGATCCTTTTCCGTATATCCTCGTCATTGGCGCCCAGGGACGCAAAACATTTGAACGCGCCCTGCTTGGCGGCCGGTGACTGGCAGTTGACGATCTCTGCTAGTGACGTCATGAGGTGGTTTGATATCGCTGCTAGCCTTTGGAGGGATGTGTCTACCTAGAAATGTGGGAAATGGTTTCAATTAGTTCGAGGTTAAAACAAAGCTTGGTCGCCATATTTGCGTGGGCGCATGTGTCAATCCATTTTCTAATCCAATATGTAACACTTGTAAATCTGGCAGCAAATTGACGGTAATGGATAATTTTAATAAATATTGAGGAATATGTATGTTTTGACCGCCATTGTCACATATACGTGACAAGCAAGCGCGTGCCCTGTACGCCAAACGACAAAAATATGTGACAAAATGGTAGGTGTAATTGTGGCTTGGCGTGGAGGGCACGCGCGTGCGTTTAAGCTCTGGCGGTCAAAAAGTTAAATGAAATTATTTGTTACTTAAATTGGATATTTGGATCCGTATTTTTTTTTCTTTACCAAGTGCCCAAATAAACTCTTTTTTGAATTCGGGATTTATGTAAAGCCATCTAAGACACCTTAAGTAGGTGTCTTAGATGTGTCAGAATCATATATTCACTGGCTGACAACGTATAGCCTAAATCACTGGGGCAAGAAGCTTGCAATATTGCACAAGAGCTCTTTTCTGCTGAAAGAGAGCCCAAAAGACAAATCCATCCCTTAAAGGGGTTAAAAGATGAAAGCTTGTATGGTTTAATTTGTTATTTTCGCCCATGTGAATGCCATAAGGCTTGTTTTAAGATAAAATCACGAATGTTGTTGTAGCGGCACTACAAACAGTACTACAGCAACGTAGAACAAAAAGTACTACAACGCCATCTATGATACAGACGATGAACTAAACATCGAAATACACCTAAATCCTACATCGCGCAAGTACAGTTATCTGCGACTTATGAGTATATAGAAGAACCCGACAACAACTGTCGGGCAGAAGCCCACCAGACATAACACCCGTCTGGTCCTCCCTTTTCTATGGGGGATGAAGAACTTTACACCCTGTTCTCCATACCCAAAAATAGCAAAGTAATAGTCTTGGTCGATCATGAATCGTGTGTTCATGGAATACATGTACATAGAGATCTTCACTGTGAAACGGGCAGTCTTTTCACAGTTATATGCCTTGTGGCTGCCCCGTAACAGTTATATTTGAAATAAAACTTGATAAAAAGAAGGTTTGAGTTTGAACAATGGTGTTCCCTTACGTGAGGCAACTGTCGCATACCTCTGCTAAGTAAGCTAAGGTCTCGGCTGCCGACGCGCGGATGTCCTCGGGCATGTCCTTCGTGCACAGCCGCGCCAGGCACGGGAGCGCTCCGAACACCACTCTGGAAGAAAAAGATGGAGGGTTGATTACAGGACTAGTGCCAGTAAAGATTTTTTATAATATTTCCTTTTCCTCGGAGCAGGAGTTAAAAAGAATAAAACCTGGTTTTCAATCGATACAATTTTCACTTACACGAATATCAACATTATGAAAGTGTCATTTAAGTTGAGTTCAGAATGACTGTCAAAAATGCAGTCAAGTTATATCACAAACTGAACTTTACTGGTGCACAGATACAGCACAGCACAGTGTACAAAAGTACACAGTTGTTTAAATGTTTGGAAACTAAATCACGAATGCATGATAGCATACTAACTCCTCTTTGCGTGTCAACGTTGCAACTTTTATTTTGTTATGTTTTGTTGAGTTCTATACTCAGCAACACTTACACCGTTCACAGACAGTGCTACTGACATAAGGTCTTCATGTTGCAAGGGCAAGCAAAACAAGATGAAAAGGCGGATCTTTTGTTATTTTGTATAGAGACTGGCAAATGAGTCCTTAATTAATAAATAAATCTTATTATTTAATACATTACGTGGTAGTAAGTCTTTCTTGCTTTTTCGTGAGGTTATTGCCTAACCTGGTGTCAGAGTTTTTATGCCTCCCATGGATCTCTGACTTGGCTTTACATGCCGTCGAGGAATATCTTTCAGGCATGCTGGTTTGATTTTCCCAAGATGTTTCCATTCATCGAAGCAAGTGATAAATTATAAGATAAGCACATGAATCTGAAAAATCAGAGGTGCGTGTGCCCTATGACTTGGCAGTCCGACGGTCACACCACTAAGCTAATATAAATGGTAGTAAGTAATAAAATAATACACCAACTGTGGGTAACGTGTGAAGTGCATACATTTGTTTTGGTATTGAATAGATAACCTAACATCTGACCTATTCAATGTATGCTCTATTCCAAACTTTAAACAAGGCACAATATTTATATAGTGTATGGGACTGTGTTGCCTTTTCGACTAAGTAAACAGTGTATTAAACAGTGAATTACTAATCAGTACCGTGTCTCTATTGAAATATTAGTGCTGGGACTATATGGTTACTTATCATTGGTTCATTGAGAAAAGTCTAATGTCAGAACAGCGATGCATGTTGCATATATGAGATTAACGTTGGTAAAATGACTTCCAGGCTCTTTTTACTTTTGACTTCCAGGCTTCCAGGCTTCCAGGCCAAAAGAATTGGAATTAGGCAAGGAGAGTCATGTCAACATTTCAATATGAGGGAAATTAATTTCATAATTGTCTATTTTAGGTAAAATTTTCCACGCATTAGATTGATGGAGATGAAGAGCGTGTTTTTTCCAGGTTTTTTTTTTTATTCTTGCGCCTTCTTAAACTTGGGGAAAGCCTTTGCTCAGTTTTCACTAGTATCACGCCTCACTAGCCTTACATTATCAGCAAGTAGTACCTCCGCACGGTGCATGAATGTAAGACAGCGTTTAGCACTCATCGCCACCCGCAGAGGCTTGACGAAGAGTGACGATATCAGTTCTGGTAGAGTCTTGTCCAGCACTGGATGCACTATCACACCGGATAGCTTCAACTACTAACCTTGCGTCATCAGCAGGTAGCGCCCCCGCGCGGTGCATGAATGTAAGGCAACGCGCCGCGCCCATCGCCACCGGTAAAGGCTTGTCGCGGCTCACGAGGGTCGATAGAAGCTCAGGGATAGTCTTGTCATCTTGCCTGTAGACGAAAATAAGATAAATAAAACTTATAATTACAGAGTCCGTGGAACACACAAGAATTGAAGTTCAAAGTGCAATATTTAACTTTCACTAAGGTTGAAACTACCTAACACATTAGTCTTAAAGTAAAAATATACCTTGACGTTTGCAAGTGATATTCAATATTAGAGTGGCAAACCAATTAGGAGGTCGACTATACACTGGCAGGATCTGGCGATGATTATTTTTCTGTTTTGCAAAGGTACACAAATACACATTATTTTTCAGAGTAGCCATAGAGTCTGGCAGTCTATCATACTCCATTGTTTATGGGTATTTTATTTTCCAGTACAAAAATGTACTTCTATATCCTCTAGGTAAAAACTGAATCGTCACATAATGTGTTGCATAAATATAATGACGTGTACTTATGCCAATCGTTATTCAAATCTTTTTCTTTTCTTGGCAACTAACAATGAACTCTGCCAAAGTCAAACCAATGACAAAATAAAAATGCAAGTCTACAATGCAGATGACACCTACGACATTAAAAAGGAAACTGGGAGAGATCGCATGCGGAAAACGCAGGCCTGGGTTTTGTGGCGCAAATTAGGAGAGGCCTTTGCCCTGCTCCCAGCAGTGGCATAGGCAGCAGTGTAATAGGTGAATTTATTGAATGCTAAATCGTATAATACTTTTCGAGAACGTGATTACAAATAAAGGGTGTAAAAAGACCCTTAACGAAGCCGAAAGGTACTTGTTCTCCCCGCTATTGCTATAATTCTTTTGTTCTAGGCCATACCTGGGAACCTTCTAGTTACGGAGATATTGGGGGTCAAAGTTCCCACTTTTTCACAAGTTTTTTTTAAAATACATGTTTCTAATGTAAGATTTTTACTTTAAACACCTTCACGACCCCCGTACTATTCAATCCATCCATCAGCACAATGTTTGAAGTGCGTTACATTGAGTTTTACCGTAAAACGTGATTTTTCACCCCAAAAAAAAAATCGTTTCCCAGCAATAATTTTTGCGTAAAGTTACTTAGTTTGATGTACAGAATGCTTGGTTGACGGCTTCGTGAAGGGTCTGTTTACACCCTGTATATACAGGGTGGAAGGAACACCGACGCGAAAACGGTTACCACGTATTCAGTACATCATTCATCATCATGAGCTCAGAATGCTGTACTGAACACGTGGTAACCTTTTTCGCGTCGGTATCCCTTCCACCCCGTATAAGATGGCCAACAGCCTCACGGGTGGTCAACGACCCACGGGAGATCGCAACTCTGTCTTTTGTGTCTGGATGAGATACAAAAGCGAGGAGCCCTACAGTCAGCAGTGTGTGGAAGTGTAACAACGACATCGATATCAATGGTGATGATAATATTTTATAATCACTTTTACTTTTACCCCTTATTACATCCAATGACATAAAGTTACAGCGTAATTTAATAACAGAATGACTTAGTAACTGCAGTGTTATCATAATAATGTGGTGTCAATGGCGAAAACTATAAACTATCAACATTAATTAATCGAGTAACGTAAACAACTTTGACGTAATGTGTGTATGATGGAAAATATCGGCTGTAATGTTACAGGAAGTTCAGAAAATGCTCAAAGAAAATAGATCAAGCTTGGCAAGCATGAATATAACAACTATATAAGGTGCAGTTTTACATCCTGGTCAAATTCAAGGAGGTATCTATGCTAATGATTCTCGACCCGAAATAATAATAAAATGGGTAGGTTTTTTTTTCATACATATCGCGCGATGGGTGATTCTGTTTTTTTTTGTTGAAATGTAAACACGAAAGTATTCGTGTTATTCTGAAATACTGTCAAATTTAAACAATTTAAAATAGCAGCTTTATTAATTATTGACCGTAATTTAAGTTGATTATTTATGTATTTTGTGACAACTTCCTAAATTTTGACGTGGATGCAAAACTGGACCTTTTATATCCCCGATGGGTTAGGCTACGGTCAACCAGACACAAAGTCAGAGGGTTCCCGGCAGCTATTGAGAATTTCCTGATGGGAAAAAAAAACCTATAATACTACGCCCGGCATGGGAATCGAACCCAGACTCAAACCTCATGTAAAGCAGTAGCCCTTGTGAGCACTAGACCAGTCTTTACGTTATTGTTCGAAAGCCTTCTTTATGACTTGCTGTGGCCAGTCTACTAATTTTTAAATGGGAAATTTAAAAATCAGTATTAGATTATTTATATATTATTATCAGAATTTTTAATTTCTATTGGACCAAGAGAAGATTTATATTGTCTATAATAATGAATATAATTATTGTTGACTAGGCAATTCTTTCCATTTACTTATTATATGAAAGACTAGCTGTTGCCCGCGACCTTCCTCCGCGTGAAATAATTATAAAAATATTACTTCCCTATTTGAATTGGGTTTTTTTTAACAATTTCATCGGTTACAATTTTTTTTGCACGTAATCCTAATGCTTTTTCAAAAACAAAAGTAGCCCTTAAGTTACTCCTTA
Source organism: Noctua pronuba (assembly GCA_905220335.1). NCBI lineage: Eukaryota > Metazoa > Arthropoda > Insecta > Lepidoptera > Noctuidae > Noctua > Noctua pronuba. The sequence continues at coordinate 13,054,150 of LR999908.1, forward strand.
TAACATCAGCTATCTGAGTAAAAGTCCCGTCAATCTCGGTCCAACCATTTCAGAGATTAGCCGGAACAAACAGACAAGCTGTAAGACACAAACATTTAAAAAATGTTTTTTTGTTATCAATAGTCATCAAAATCAAAATATTTTATTTCACATAGGCCTAAATGAGCTCGACAAAAAGGTGCACGGTTTGGGTTTGTCCGTTTCCTATGGAGGAGAACCGGCAAGAAACTCCATGGTTACTTTTTTTTAATAATTTGGTTTTAAAATATTATCATGTTACAGTATTATAACTTAAGTATGGGGGGACAGCGTAGGCCCGACAATAAGTCGTTGCTAACTACACAAAAAACATTAAAAGTACCGTATATACTTTCATATGCATTCAGAAAAAAGCTGTTATTTTGAAATTACAAACAGACACTTAAATTTTATTTATTATAGTATATATTATGTTACGGCTAAAGGTAGGTGTGAACATAAACTTCAGATTAGCCGGCTAAACTTAACATAACCTAACCCTATGTATAGCCGGCTAATCTTAAGTTTATGTTCACACCTACCTTAGTTTAGCCGTAACGTAACATGTATTTATTTGACAGTTGACACGCGGTTGCCCCGTGTAACATGTGCACAAGGGCTGGAATACGACGATGTTATTGTCGTCTAGAAATTGCCTCCTCTGTCTATGTAATACATGTTTAGACTTGTGTCAAGCGACCTTTATGACAAACGTTAAAGGTCTTACCGTGTCACCTACATCTTGTATTATCAGATGAACACGTGTCATGAGATTCACTCTATGCACCAAGTGATGTCGAGCAAAGTCTACCTTTCGCTTGCTAAGCAAAGGGTGGACTTCGCTCAATCATCTCATGAATCAGTGTATCATTATCTCAAGTTGTACTTAAGTACAACAGTTAGTCTTTATTTGTCAAGATTAACTCTATATTAATATAATAGAGTTAATCTTTACAAATAACTAAAATGAAAGTCTTTGTTTGAAATATCAAAATAACAGCTTTTTACTGCATACTGCACTTGTAACAAAAACACTTCTTTTTTCAATTTTTGTCTGTCTCTTTGTTCCGGATAATCTCCGAAACGACTGGACCGATTTTTACGGGACTTTATCTGGCAGATAGGTAATGTTATAAGATCTAACATAGGTTTTATTTTAGAAAAAGGATTAGGGTTCCGTGCAAAAAAACGAAAACCTTGAAATTGATAACAAATTCGGAAATTATTATTATAGAATATCACCTACCTATTTGGTAGGTCATATTTTGTAATAATACGTGAGGATTTGTAATTGGCTTTCTGGTGATTATGGTTTCCTTTTTTGTTTGTTTTTATTAGCTGTAAGTCCTTCATGTACTAAAATAAAATAAAATAATAATTTCACGCGGATTGAGATTGCGGGCAACAGCTGGTAGTAAATAAATATAAGCACACTTCTATTCAGACGATGAGTAAGTTAACAGGGACTAAGATAGCAACTATGGATATTTGATGTTAGAATTAAATCTCAGGTTCTATTTTGATTAACAGATTACGTTTTCCGCAAAAAAATCCACCGGTTTACTACGAATTAAAAGGTGAGGACAAAACTCGTATTTCGTATAAGTGCGAAAAAAAATTAAGTACCTACATATAAAAATTAAATTTTCATACAGCTATTTCTATGGGAAGACAATAACGATTCTGTACAAATATCACCTTTAAGTGTGAGTTGAGTTTAAACAAATTCAAATCCTCACAGAAAAGGTTAATCAAGTTCAAATGTTTTACACATGGTTTTCTGTTCAAGGCCAAGGTTACAAGATTTGTTATAAAAACTTTTTGTGAATCAGTTCTAAATATATTATCCTACCTACTACTACGATTTGTGCTAAACCGTAAGTTCTCAAGGGCAAAAACTTTGAAACTATCTTTCAACTTATTACTTTGTAAGACTCATTTTTAAGCAAGTTGCTTGTGTTTTTTAATCATCTTAATCCAATTTTTATAAGAGAAAAAGGATAGAGTCGGTGATATTGATCCTAATCTTTAAGCGTCAATTTTGATCATGTGTAAGTTCAAACCAAGGAGGAAGAGATATCCCACTATAATGCCCAGTTCTCAACAAAATGGGGGGGAGAGGAAAAGTGCGGGAATCGCCAATCACATTGGCAGAAATGTACATCGCGACTATCGTCTCTCTTGTGATTGGTCGAATCTTGCACTTCTCGACTCCGTTCCACTGTCTCCACTTTGGTGGAAACCGGGCCTCATGTGATTTTCAGTACCAAATGTGGAGTTCACCTCGTATTCAGCGCAATCTGCGACACGTTTGCATTTTCAAAGCACATAGCGGCCAGTAGATCCAGCGCGGGTAGCGCAGGCGCAGCGGGCGGGATGGCCGCTAACAGCGCGGCGGCAGCGCCGCACGCACCGGCCGTACACAGCGCCTCTTGCTCGCCCGCACCGGTGCACCAGATGGAGAGGATCCGCACCACACATGCTCGTGCTGTTGGTGAACCTTCGCGCGCTATTTCTGACAAAGACATTAGGGTTGTTAAAAATAATCTGAGTTTTTTGTTTTGATGGCTAAACCGGTACAGTGGCTTAGTGATCAGGTTCTGCAGGTCGTGGGAATATTATGGACACAGAAGTGTGATTGTAAAAGCACCCAAGAATTGAGGCAGACCGACACAACATTTTAGAAAACTAATGTCTTGCGAAGTAAGACTTTATTTATTAATAGTAATTTATTTATTTAAACTTCATGTACAAAAGTAGTACATAGGCGGACTTAATGCCACAAGGCATTCTCTAACAGTCAACCTTTGGGTCAAATAGGACAGCCACAGCATTGTGATAGAGTACAAAAAAAAAAAAATAAGAAAAATACCATTTTGTTAACATAAATTGATATACTAAATAGGTACATACTAATACACCCGTTATCATCTCACATTTCCCTAACATCAGATTAAATGGGAGAATTGCTATACATCAATTTACCTTCTTGTAATAAAATTGAGTCTCAGAAAGTAGATCCAAAGTTATGATAAAATAATCAAGAGGCTAGCAATTGCTGGTGCTTTCATGGTGAAGTGTGACTAAAGCGATCTAATACCTATAATCAAGGCCACATATTTCCTAGGCACGTGTAATTGTGTACATAGTCTACAAACTCATTTACATAAGTTTCTCGCTTGAAATAAACGATTAACGAAAAAGTTGATTTGTGTATACAGTATGTATGATATTCGCATGTCGAAAACTGAGAATCACCTATCGCCTATGTGACAAGCATAGGCATCGTTACTGATAAATGATTTTTATTATATTACATATCAAAAATTTTAGAAACCAGATAAAGCACCGAAATATCTCCGAGGCCAGTCTCTTTTGAGGTCGAACATGATCTAAGTCAACTCTCATACCTTCTCTCTTTGCTCATGTAAATAAGTCTTTAATCATTTAGTGTTCGTGAAGCGACGCGCGTGCGTTTCATGCCTACTTAGAATTCAAACAATAAACATGGTATTGAACACATAACACTACCGCCTGATAATACAAGAAACATACATGCACACTTGCACTTTTTGCTCACTCATACTTGCTTTTACATTCATACTTGTGTAATAATTAGCAAGATCACTGTAACATGTGTTATGCTTTTTACATAATGTTAAATCTTATTTACTAAGTTTCTTGTTGTTGATGGATTGGATTGTATGAGGAATCATATGAAAGAACAAGGACCAAAACGGTTGAAAAGGGAGAATGGAAGAAGATAAATTGTTGTGCCACCCCAAGTAATTTTGGACAACGGCAAGAAGATAGTACCTATGTTGATAATTGAAAATTCTGTGCTTACAGTCATTCTACCTTAAAATTAAAACAAATTCTTGAACAATGCATAAGTTGTTTTTCTCATACTTGACACAGAATAATCAGCAATTAGTAAAGAGGAAGCAAACAAACTTGTTAACATGAGAAAACGTTGACTCAAAGTTTTTTCTTTTTGTTTTATTCAGGCAATCATTTGTTTTCAAGGCCTGGTCTCAAATTGTGTATTAAGCAATGTTGGAGCATTGCAAAATGACCTTAGTAGCATAGAAAACATTCACTGCTGTAATAAAAGCCGACATAACCTTCAGAGAGGTGTAGATGTAGTATTGCAATATTGCAACATCCATAGACTAACAATAAAAGTATTGTTCAAAATTAGAGAAACAATTGTAGAAATAGACTAAGATAATAGATGTCACATTTCCAGGATGGGTCTGAACAGATGGGCCGGAATCGTCACACAGTGGGGTGCCTGAAGACGGTCATCGTCACCGAGGCCGGCCCAAGAAGTGCTGGCGTGATGATTTTAACTTGTTCCTGCCTGATTGGCCAGAGGAGATAAAACACCGGGAGAGTTGGAAAGAAATGGGGGAGTCCTTTGCCCAGCAGTGGGATAGAAAAGGCTAATTAAAAAAAAAATAGATGTTACTGAAAACTGATACTTTGATGTGGATCGAATAATGTAATTAGATAACTAAGGAAATTGGGTTCGGCTGGAGTCACAATTCTTAATTCAACAAAATAATAAACTGTTATAAAAGTGTATGAATGATTGACAAAATTATAGCAAACCTTACATAATTATTTAATCATAGTTATGCATAACTTTGAATTTTATTGAAAATAAGGTTACAGCAAAATTAAGTTACGCAGTACTGCAGTATCACTGATGATAGAATTTTTTTATAAAGGGTGTAAAAATACCTTTAACCAAGGCGAAAGGCACTTGTTCTCCCTATGTTTTTGTAAATTACCACAATGATGTTGTGATAATTTTTTGTACTGGACCATACCTGGGAACCTTCTAGTTAGTTTTCACAAGTTTTTTTAAATAGTATTTTAAAAAAACTTGTGATTTTTAAGGTAATAACTTTACTTTAATTACCTTCACTGCTTGACAAAAAAAAAGAAAATACTTGAAACAAAGTTTTATGAATTAAACTTACGTGTCAGCCTCGTCAGTAGCCTCATATCAGCTGGTAAGGCGGATATCGGAGCAGGAGGATGCATGAACACACTCCGTAGTGCACATAGTCCCGCTTCTGCCAATTTTGTTCCAACAGGTGCAGTCTTCAGGAGCTCCACTAGAGCTGTTGCTGTACCCTGCTCTACTAGTGAGCTCACATTGTCTGGTGTGCCTTTTGCTAGTGAACCTGGTTTTTAAAACGGACATTTAAAAGACTATTTAAATTAAATAAAAGTTGATAATGAAGAAACTTTTTAAAATGTTTTAAACTATAATTTGAACTACTGTGTGGGGAAAGTTATAAAAGTATAATACAATGTGTATTGCAAAAACATTATAAAGGGCACTTGTTTGGAAACAACACTCATGCTGTGACTTAACCCAATTTCAATAAGCCTCATGCACTTGACAAATACTGACTAATATACAATATAAACAATCACTTGAGTTTTAAACATTACCAATTGTGATAGTGGCTTCCAGTCTTATGTTAGGGTCCAGTGTTTCATCAGACATTAACTGCAGCAGTCGCGGCACAACTCCTTGCTGTATCACTGAGCTCTTCTGTCTGTTGCTGCCTATTACTGAGTTCTTCAGCGTCACTAATGCCTCCACAACCTTCGGAGCATCTGACGAATACAGCTCGTCGATGTACGAACGTGAACTTTCAATATCCTATCGGCAAAACGTTTTAGGTTAAGAACATAATCGCAAGCCAAAACTTACTCTCAAATCGTAACATCTGATCCTTTAACTTACCATGAATACTGTTAATTGCTGCATGTTTTTGTCTTTAATTTACGCAGTATTGTTGGTAAAAATAACGTTCGAAAATTCTTCCGAGGCCGAATACGCTGTCAACTAGCCACCTGTCATTCATTGATGAAGGAATTGAAGGATGCGTTCCTTTCGTGATTTTATGGTAAATTGTGATATCGTTTGTAAACTTGCCATGCACTTGGTTGAAAAGCGTGTTTTGCCAAACGATTACTAACGTTTTGGTTATGAAGCGAATACGATCGCTTGGCAATCGGCGGTCAGTTGTCTATGATCATTCTCAAATTGACTGTGTTGCAACGATAAAAAATAAACAGGTGAAACTTTGGTGAAAGAAAGATGAAAGGGAATAATGACAGCTCTTCGCCAAGTATAAACAAGTCGAGTAGATAACTTTCTTCCCTTAATCCCTTATTATTTTAATTATAGTGCGTCTATTATAAGTAGTAGCAACGCAACAAACCAAGTTGAAAGTTTTAGTTACGATATTTACATTTACTTTCGTGTGAACGAGTACCATGGCCGACTCTGGGGTCGACACCAGTAATGAGAGCAGCGATAATCCAATATTTGATCACTCTCAGTGCATTTTGGAATTCAGTCCACCGGCTATACCAATAAATCAAGCAGGCCAGCCAATGCCAGTCGAGTTTTTATCGGAGCCCCATGATCATGTCGGAAAAATCAAGTGTTCTACTAAAGCCAGACACTGTAGGCTGAAATACAGATATGGAGGCACTATTTGTTCGTCAAGAAACCATAAACTGCGCTTTGCAGCCTCTACTAATAACACCGAGCTTGTTGAGAAACTTCTGTTGTCAGGGGCTGACCCAAATTCCTCAGATGAGCACAAAAGAAGTCCACTGCATTTGGCTGCATGTCGCGGATACGTTGAAGTCATTAGAACTTTGCTGAGACATGGTGCCAACCCTAACATCAAGGATACATTGGGCAACACACCACTGCACTTGGCTGCTTGCACCAATCACATTCCAGTAGTCATAGAACTACTTGATGCAGGTACTGATGTCAGCTCCCATGATAAGAATGGGCACAACCCAATACAGTTAGCACAGAGCAAGCTGAAACTCATTCAGATGCGTCCAAGCGGGGCTGGACATTTTGAGGAGACCAGACAACTGATTGGAGAGATCTGTTTGGTTGTTGAGATGATGGTAAAGTATATGAAGATGCAGAAAGCTGATGCTGGGGACTTAGAATCTGTCTGCCAGAGACTGGAGCGTGTCAGCACTCGCGAGCAAGTCGACTCTGAAGTACAAAACTTACTTGACAGTCTAGATTCTCTCAAATTGAGATAAATTATATTAAGATTTACAAATTTTTATGAAGACTGTTTATGAATGTAACTGTCTAATGTTAAGAGCTCGGTTAATGTTTAGATATTCTAAACATGTTTCTTTCTGCATATGAACTGAGAATTTATTATTAAGATAAAACTTAATGTTTACTTCAATTTTCTTTGGCAATTTGTTTATAATTATTTTGGTAAAGTTAAAGTATGTAAATTGCCATATAAGTTAACTATAATCACAGTTATTTTCTGGTTTTGTAATGTGTGTTGGTTTTTCATTATACATTTAGAATAACTAATTGTCACATTAGTATTAAGTGTATTTTAGTTTATCAAAAATATAGATTATAATAAAGTTATTGCATCTACATCATTCTTTTTATTAAAAAAAACTCCCAAATTCATTAAATTTATCATTTATTGACAACAGTTTCATAAAATTGAAAATTATATAACTTTTATTCACAACGTTATCTATTAAAAATTTGCTAATATGCTACTGTATTTTACATCTAGAATTATTTATTACATTCAATAAGTATTAAAAAGCCCAAAGATACTTAAAACTATGGAATGCATAAAATAAAAGATTTATAATCCATCAATGCATATGTGTAAATGAACACTGATCTTTTAACTAGAAAAAAAAATTGTCTTGTGGAAGACATAAAATGCTGTTAGAAAAACTGCAATACCTTTGGAAAACGCTACTACATATATTATGTACAACGAACCTTACTTCTGTAACATTCCTAAATTCTATAGACAACTGTTTATTTGTACATTAAGTATATCTTTATTTAAAAATGGACAAAACCAAGGAATGTAACTGTATCAAAGAATACAAACTGCAATGATTATCACAAAGTCTTATACTTTTACTCTTGTGTATATGGGGTTTTGCTATACAGTTCTATTTCTTACAAAGTATAGTTACATCGGAACATTCAAATGAAATATGGCAGAAGATTTATTATCACAGAAAAAAATAATATTAGGTACTTAATACTGCTAAATAAATTACATTAAGTTATACCAGCAGTCCCAAACCATTATAACATTTTCAATAAATAATCTATAACTTAAAAATAGTTACCGCACCCCAAACACCACCGAGGTGTCAGTTAAGGCAAGTTAAATAATTTCAACTTTATAAGTATGGCAAGCTATTGTTTTAATAACAAATTATCAAAAGTCGACGGTTTATAATTGAACATCCAAAAAAAAATTATACAAAGCATGCAACAGCATTCTTTTTAGTAACTTGGTTTGAAAATTTACTTTGAACACAAAAGTAAGATTTTCTAAAATATTCTAAATAACGCGATAGCAAGAGAGCGTAAATTATGTTCTCTTAACATTAAAATGCAATTATAAAGTATTACATAATTAATATTATTTGCTTTGAGCTACATACTAGCTATACATATTATTAGATAATACATTTTTTAAATAGTTTTATAAGTAACATGATTGCTGAAATAATATCCTACGTAGGAATAAAAGTGCAAACAATTGCTCTACAATTGAGCAAGTAGTGTAAATGATCAATTCCTTATTAGAATTTAAAATGAATGTGTTTAGAGTGCTTACATTTGGCACTTATTCTTTATTTTCGTGCAAGCCACGACTAGCTGCTATATGCTCACATTTAGGCTTGTAGTACTTCACTTACAAAATTATATCACATTTTCAGTTATTGACCAATTTAAAATAAAATTGTATAACATAAATCACAACATTCATGGAATGATCAACTCAATTGCCTCTGCAATCAATAACTTTTGGTAAGTAATTAATAATTTAGATATCTCTCACACAACCATCAATTCCCACCTTTGCTTGGAATCTTACTGTTCCCGTATATTGCACACGCATCGGCTCGGTTATGGTTCAAATAATTATATCAGTCATTTTATGAATACCTCTTACTTATTTAGATGTGACGTTATTTCGTTTCTGGCACTAATAAATTAATAATGTTCGGGAATATTTCAGCCTGTATGGGCCCGTATTCGACCACTTCGCCGTCGACCGTGAGGTTCCCCGTGCTCCCCTCCGGAACTATCCTAAACGCACTGACAGGAACCATCTTTAAGTATTCATTATTCATATCGGCGTGCGTGCCCTGACCCACACCCAGGAGGAACGATAATAATTGAGATCTGGAAATTCCTGCTTTGATGATCAACATCCACATGATTCCATCGGAGAGTTGTGATCGCGGAGCGAATAGAAAGTCTTCCCCGATGTAAGGTTGATAGGAGACGTGGACCATGACGAATTCGCCATGTTCGTGCACCCAGTGCGTCGGCAAGGTGGACATGAGCGACGGCAGGTGGGAAGCAGGTCCGTGCATGCACGCGTGCACGGGCGACCGCATTTCAGAGCCGCTACTCGTCACGCTGTGGTACTCCGACCCGCGTGTACTGTAGAACGCACTCCTCCGAGAGTTGACAGAGTACCACGAATCCACCCTTTGATGTTGTTTTCCGTTAATAGCGTTGACGAACACTTCAGAATGCTCGTCCGCATCAATGAACGCTTCCGCATCAGGGGAGTCGAGCGCTCCGTCCTGACTGATGCTATGACTGAGGGTGATCGGTTGTTTTGGTTTAGGTAGATTGCTCACATCCTTAATTTTCGCGTAACTAACTACACCTTTATATGTCCTCAGTCCGACTACTCTAGCGAGTGCCCAAACAGCGAACCTTTGGCCTCCGATTGCTCGTAATCTTTCACTTTCGATATCAATGTCTGATAGGAGGCCCCAGCCGACGGACAGAAACGAAAACATAATCTGAAAAAAAAAAAATAACCCTCATTAATTCAGAAGATTAATAAAGAACAAAAACAAGTGAATCTAATGACGTCATTGGGTTGAGAGAACGTGTTAAAGTTGTCCTTTTGTGCCGAGAATGGGTTGGCGTTTGTGTGAAGTTAATTTATAAGATAATGGCAAGTGTAAACATCAACAGTGGCGTATCAACGTGCGGCTAATTGTATCCGTCAAACGACACTAGTTGTTTGTTGTGACGGACGTACTCAATTGAATATTGTAACGTAACATATCCCCGTGCGTCGGCGTCGTTAGCGAGACACCGTGTGCCACAATGTTGCATAACTGCAACTGCAGATCTGACATGTACTTACACTGGTTTTCGTTTCAATTCTGACAACGTCCAATGGTGCTGTGTGGCCCTTCACTATTCCCATCGTAAGCCCGGTTAGGTTTTGAGGAATGTATGGTTCACTGAAACAAAATAATTAAAATGTTATTAAAACGATCAAAATGATACAGAAATTCAAGACTTTTACTGCTTTGGGTTAGTTTTTTTGATAGATACGAAATATAGTCATTTCCTTATAAGACAGATATAAGTATGGTATTCAAAAATCCCACTGAAGTGAAGTCAGTACCCTATTTGCTACAGTTAATACCTTCAAAGACATAAACAATTAAGAACTGAAGAGCTTAAACCACAATTAAAGCCTTCTGCAATCACTAATTTGGAATTGTGTTAATCCCAGAGAGGCCTCATAAATGTTTTAATTGCTCACATAATGGTTTTGTCCACAAATACAATTGTTTACCTGGCAATATAAATTCTTATCTTATTTAGCTATCATCAGACAGATAGGCAATATTTAGGTACTGCTAAATCCCTTTATAATAGGAATACTTTCTATGCTATTAACCGTTGAGTTCTCTCGTGAGGAGGTGATCCTGACTGCAGGATCAAGTCATGTCTGTCATAAAATGTATTGTCACCAGAACCAAAGGTAAAAAATTACAGCTTAATCGCATACCAACGAACGACGAAAAATGGTTGGCAAATTTTGAAACGGACATCTGACATACATACATTATTATGATACATTACAAATGAACAGTGAACAGTTAAATAATAGCCTGTCAAAAGGGAGGGACTTTTTCCCAGCAGAAGAACAAAACAGGCCAGTTTGATAACGATTAGATAGTCTATTCAATTTGAACCACTCCACAAACTGTAACCTACTTTATTTATGAAATCTTAAATTCACTGACAGACAACGAGAGGACAAATAGAAGAAGTATGGAAGAAGACGGCAAGATGAGCCAACCCCACGTAAATTGGGATAAGGGCAGAAGGATGATGGTGATGACAACGCACAGCTTAAACCACTGGAACTATAGTTGCTGCCAGTTAAGATGGCAATGGCGGTCATTGACCCACCTACATTTATTAAAGTTCTTAACTTTGAAATCCACAAATAAGCCAGTTCATGTCTTGAATCGTCATCTATCGTGATCTTCAACATCTATTCTAATGAAAAACGATACATGGTTCATTTGTTTTGGTTCGTACGAAGAGATATTATGGAAAGAGCAATGACCGCTATTGCCATCTTAACTGGCAACAACTATAGAACGCTTGAACCTTTGCACAAGATTTCCATAAAGAAACCCAAGCTTATGGCACACAGCATAATACCTACTTACAATGTTTCGTTTAAGTATAATATTTGAAGGAAGGCAGCTCAGAAATAGTAGGTTAGTCGGTCACACAATTACAATATCCGATTATGAAACCTTACTATTCAATTGATTATCCAATATCCACAGTCGAACTTGTGAATATTTCGTTTGGTGCAGAAAACGTGGATATTATTCTGAATTTACAAGATATGTGTTACTGGAACCTCCATCATGGATTTAAACAAACCTCATTTTTTTTAAAGAAATGTCATGAATAATATTACAATTTACTACCGCAACAGAATATTTAAATTTTCAAAGTCCGGTTACTATCTGCGCAAACAGCTATTAATGCACCAACGTATAATGTATATGTATAATGTAAAATACCCTAGGTTATAGGAAGGTATGATTGATGTACGTAATTTGTAATTCTTCGAATGTAGCATTGTATGATGTATGACCTCATGACATCTAACCTGAGGATTTGCTTTAGAATAAAAACATTTAAATGTACTTGCTACTAGAAACGAATGCCCATTTCAACCTACTTTCATTCAGGTGATTTATTACCCGTCGCTAACAAACTTTTTTTAAAGAAAATAGGCCTGTTTTCGACCTCTCAACGGCCACTTTAACTTTATCATAAAGAATAGGTATCATTATTAGGATAAAATAAGCAAAACACATTTAGCAAACGTGACTCTGCAAAATGACGCATGAGTCAGATTTAGTGAAATATCACCACACGAGTAAGATAGTAGAATTGAAGATGCGGAGGGCAAAGTGCAGTTCCCTGAATTAGCGTTTGGATTCTAGATAAGTAAACCACACACACTCACGCCGGTTGTAATTTTATAATGGTAGGTAACCTATCACGATGATATCTTGCTTATTAGACGCATATCATTTTACAGACTCGAGTTATTTGTTTTTGAGATCCCTTCTTTTTGCATATCATTTTACAGACTCGAGTTATTTGTTTTTGAGATCCCTTCTTTTTGCATACTTAATGTTTTTTTCCCTAATATACTTTGGCATAAATATTTTGGTATATTTTTTTGGCATAATAATACTTTGCCATATTTTTTTGGCATACAGTTTTTTAGTTTTTTTAGTTCGCATAAATATCTTGTAGATTAATTTGTTTAGGCATGAGTTGAATTCGCATAATGTTACTAGGCATAATGACTATTAGCGTAATAGTATAAAGGCATAAAAAATAATAGGATAAACGGAAACGAATTTGAGTTAGTTTTACGTATTTATTTTGATATTTTGTGAAATTAAAATTAAAATATTGTCTTAAAAATTCAATGTTGTGCTACAAAAGATAGTGACAGAAACGAATCGCTGCAAAATCGACTCCACTTAGTCTTGTCTGCCCTACCCCTTTTTTTTTTAGTGTAATTTAAGCCCGCGTGGGACCGCCGGAGCCGTGACAGAAACCATGCCTGGTGCATGTTGCATGCTCGCTTGTTTGCTTGCTTGCATGCTGCATGCTTGCGTGCATGCTGCTGCATGCTTGCTTGCATGCTGTGCATGGTGTATGCTTGTTTGCATGCTTCTTACAGGGAAATAAAAACCATATAATATGTTCACAATCAACTGTTTTATAATGATCAATGTTTTGATTGGATGATTTTCATTTTACAGACGATACTGACTGTGAACTTTCTGCGAAATGATGGTTCTACTTATTAAATATGTGTATTAATGTCTAATTATTTAATTATTATTATGCGTTTTTGTTAAGCCTATTAAAATATGTTTTTAAATCATTATGCGTAAATAAATGTATGATTTAGAATGTTATGCTTAATCATTATTATGATTAGAGAAATTATGCTTAAAAAAATTGCGTAAGCTGTTATGCTTAAATAATGCTAAGCGAAAATATAATTAGGTTAAACAAAAGTATGCGAAATTATATTAGGTTTTAAAATTTTATGCAAATGGATAGGGAACCAAAAATATCCTATCGTTGTTCGTTGAAGACAAGTCGAGTGCCTAGAAGGTCGAAAACCTCTAAATAAGTCTATAAATGGCTCGTAAATGCTCAAATAACACTGGCAAAGATAGTTGATTAAAACCACAGATTAAAATGCAGTTTAATCATAAAAACAATCTTCTAAGCTGTATCTAGCTAAATGATAACTCTGATGTTTGAAGTTATTCTGAGTTCTGGCAATCATTTTTATACTTCCCAAAGGTTCCCTATCCATTTGCATAACATTTTAAGACCTAATATGACTTGGCATACTTTTGTTTAACCTAATTATATTTTCGCATAACATTACTTACGCATAACAGCTTACGCATAATTTTTTTAAGCATAATTTCTCTACTCCTAATAATGATTAAGCATAACATTTTAAAGCATACATTTATTTACGCATAATGATATTAAAACATAATTATTTTTATAGGCATAACAAGTACGCAAAATAATAACTAACTCCTAAAATGTTACAGACTAATACTTATTTTTAAAAAGCAGAACCATCTTATCGCAAATAGTTCACAGTCAGAGTCGTCTTTTGGCATACATTTCGTATCGATAGTCATTAAACGGCAGAAAATCAATCAATCAAAACATTCATCATTATAAAACAGTTGATTGTGAACATTTTATGTGATTTTTATTTCCTTGTAAGAAGCATGCAGCATGTAAGCAAGCATGCAAGCAAGCATGCAGCATGCAAGCAAGTATGCAGCATGCAACATGCAGCAGGCATGGTTTCTGTCACAGCTCCGGCGCTGCGGGGCTCCGGCGGTCCCACGCGAGCTTATCGTCGCAGATTTGTTTTACGCTCACCACCGCAGCTTCGGCTTGCTGGCCGGCTAAGCCGGCCAGCCTCAGCCGCGGCAGCGAGCGTTAAAACCACCTGCTCCTCAGCTCGCGGGTCGGCTCGCCCCTCCGCGCCTACGCGGGCTTAAATTACACTCTAGGGGTAGGGCAGACAAGACTACGTGGAGTCGGTTTTGCAGCGATTCCATTCTGCACTCACTTTTGTAGCACAACATATTGAATTTTTTAGACAATATTTTAATTTTAATTATGCTAATAGTTAGTATGCCTAGTAATATTTTGCGAATTCAATTTTTGCCAACACAAATTAGTCTACAAGGTAATTATGCCAACATAAACTGTATGCCAAAAAAAAATATGGCAAAGTATTATTATGCCAAAACAAATTAGTCTCCAAGATAATTATGCCAACATAAACTGTATGCCAAAAAAATATATGGCAAAGTATTATTATGGCAAAACAAAGTATGCCAAAATTGTTATGCCAAAGTATATTAGGAAAAATAATATTATGCAAATAGAAGGGATCCCCTTCCCAAATAGGTACTTGAGAGTTGATCTATGTAAAAAATATCTAGAAAAGCATGACCTAGAAGTATTTAATTATGCATATTACCAAATCGCAGGCTGTCTAGTGACTACAAAAATTCGCATTAATAAGAATATAATTAATAGTAATCTTCTCATTACTACACGCGCACATGAAACCAGTGAGTTGAGGCCTTGGGTTAATTCGATAAGAGGTAACATTGCATTACACCCGACGAGAAATTCGTCTCACCGCATATGGCATTATACACAGTCATGCACCGCTATTTATGATTTCATTTAGGTACTTTTATTGCCTCTACAGTACAACTAAAGTTACCTAAAACATTCAGCAGTATTGTCGAGTCAGTACTTATTTTTCCTTCCTGCCAAATCTAAAACACTGTTCCATAAATAGCATTCAGGTTTTGTTTTTGTTCATGATTATACTCCAACAAGAAACACATGAACCGCATTTTTACTTTTTTCTAAAGCCTTCCTCCACACAAGGAATTTCTCCTGTATCGTGGGTGCGTTTAAAAACATTTAAACTCACATACACAAACAGCCAGACCCGGAACAACTACCTGTAGGCCAATGACCTAAGGAACAAACTGTTAGTCATTCAAAAATCGAGTAATTTTCCGAGTCAATTTAAAGAAGATTTTCGGAGTATGCCTAATTTTTGAGCACATTAAGCGGTTGCCTGTAGATAAGTTTAGAAGGTATAGATAAGTAATCTAGTTTGAAATAGAGATTTATAGGTCACACTAGAGGTATTAGAGGAGACTGTTGAAGTCATTATTTGCTACATGTGCAGGCAGTCCAAAGAACACGGAAGACTGCTTAGCTTTAAAACGTGTTGTTTACATAGACGACATCATTAGCAATATTAGAATAATAGATACCGGATTAAATGCAAACATAAAATTGGCAAAATAAGCATACAAATATGCAACAAATCTGCAAAAAAAGCAATTGCAAATATTTGCATTCTCGATCTCTAACAATAACAAAACTTCGCAGGCTACAAAAAAGAGAACTTTCTTTTGGAGGAAAAGTCATTAGTAAAATGTATTTTATTTTTGACCGATATGGTCCTCTGATATATCTTTATGATGATGTAAAGATTAGATAGAGCAGCGGATTTGTACACGCAGTTTTCAATACCCTATCCTATCAGTTACTAATAATATGTGAGACTACACATACACATCCCACTACCAAAAATTGCGTAGCTGTACACATACATTTTTTATGATTTATTTGTAAGTATCTATCTGCGAATTGCGTAGACTCTTATCCGTAGGCGTTTTGTTTTTATCAAATCTTTAATCATTACGTCTGGTTGATTTGATTTCTACTCTTTTTACTTAATGCGCGTTATTTTGACGATACTATTTGACTTCAGCTATATATTTTCAAGTTTATGCATACCTATTAGGTAGATTATCAGTAGTTACCAAGTCGTTAATGAAATTAAGATTGTTTCGTTCAAGTATACGACTACACGTTCACGACTATTCATCAATACTCTCTTATTAAAACACACAAACGAGTAATTCAATTCAAGCCATTATTCTTTATTGACATTGAAGACCTTTGCTCATTTATCGACTTTGTACTGCATAACGTCGAAGAATTACTTATAAGTTTTTTTGATGCTGTTTTTTTTACATAGCTTATATTATTATCCTATAAGCTGATTTATGTTGGTTTTAAGATCCTTGTTGGAGATATTCCATAAAGTCGGTTCTGAGTTTCTGACCCTATTTGGGAAGGTATTTACTTTGTTGGTACCTACTTATTAACCTCAGTGACGCACGCAGGTTGTGCTCATAATTATGGTATTTTAATTGTTTATACGGAACGTGATGAATAAATAATGGAACTATGAACCTAAGATTAATAGGAAATCTAAATGAGGATCCTTAAAACTGCGTAGTCTGGTGGAAAGCACAACGCATTAATAATGTGTTAAAAGGTGAAGGCCTTCAATCCAGTATATTTTAATACGTTGGACTGAATAAGTGAAAGGAAAAAAAAATACAGCCCGTCTCGTTATTAAAAATGTACTGGCTTCCTTATCCACGAAATATCCGGGATCCCCGTTCTGTTGTTGTCCGCATCGCCATTGACTATTGCGTATTTAGCTGTCCGAGGTGAAGAGATACCGATGCGATTTGAAGGAGACTAATGACTGGCGACCGTAATCCACAGATTAGCTATTTATTTATATTTTCTGCAGATTTTTACCAGACAGTCATTATCATCTGCCTAGCCGTTTCCCAATTATGTAGACTAGAAGCCGACCCTGGCTTCTAGTCTAACCGGATGCAGCTATCAGTATTTTACATGGAGCGACTGCTTATCTGACCTCCCAGTTAGTACTTTGTAATACAATACCCCTTGGTAAGACTGGTTGTCACACTTTCGGGCCACTGACTACCTGTTACGACTGTCAAAGATCTACAAATGACAGCCGGGACCAACGGCTTAACGTGCTTTCCGAGGCACGGAGGAAACTCGATATGTAATGGCCGGTCACCGATCCACGGACCAAACTAGGCAAGCGCGGCTTATCCTGCAGCTGTTATTATTTAGCCTCGAAGTCCTCATAAACGACATGACAGAAAAAACTTAGATCGAAATATCTACACGCATAATCAAGAATTCGAGTTCCTTTGCAATCAAGTTTCTTGCTCGTTTTCCCTAGTTAAAACCGCAAGTAATGCGAATAAATTGTACTTTCGCTCACCTTACCACCTTGACCGTTAGAAGAGGAAAATGATGTTCTAAGTTTACACATTACTGCGTTTTTTTATTCAAACAGGAAATCTTGAGCTTATTTTTAGCATAACTTATACCTACATGTATAAATACGTAGGTACCTGAACGTATTATCCTCGTCAAGGTCTTGAGAGGTTAGTGTACTTAAGGGGTTCCTGTCTCAAGTAACCAGTTAGAATAATTATTACTCTTATTAATACGTCCTCGTGATACTTAGGGCCAGCACTAATCTATGCAATTCGCATACCCTGCATACAGTTTTAAATTAAACGGTAGAAAATCTCTTCGGAAAATATTAATTCGAAAATTCGACACGCTTATTCCAATACAGTACAGTAATGAAAATGACGATTATATTCCCAAATTGATTAGCTTTGGAATTGAAAAAACGTGCGTAAAAATTGTTATCACTGCTATAGAAGATAATAATGCTGGGCAAAATAACGTTGAACTTAATATCTGTCATGCTCGTAATCTGTGCAGACCTGATAAGAGGTAATCAGTAGGTATGTGCAGATTACGAAACAATCATAACTACGATGGCAGTCTTGCCAAATCGTGTTGTAAGAGATCTTGCTCTTGCTCCAGATACCAAGTGCATCCTAAGCTGTGAAATCGTAGCAAAAGCACTATTGTTCTCGGATTCGAGCCTTGATACGAGCGTGTAGTCCTCCACTCGCTGTCTATCAATCATCAGCAAGGCTCTTAAGCATGCATGTCGAGCCAAGGTTGACGATTGGCAAGGCATGAGGAAACGTGCGACCCCCACTTTACACAAGCGACAGAAATACAGAATTCTCTAATTATGACTAAATTCCTAACTAGTTTTAGATTTTTCGCAATCACTGCTAAATTCAGAAGTAGTTTTCAAGGTAAGCCTGACAGAAAGATACATAAAAATATTTGCTGTTGGGTATCTAAGAGGTACTACGGGTTTGGTCTGCAGAAACTCGTCTCGTAAAGGAAATCGAAACGGTAGTGAATTAAGACTTTTTTTTTATAGAACGGTAAAATACTAACAAAACAAAATAGCTGTAGCAAGCCGGCGACCATGACTGCGCAACGTCAAGCAATTTCCTTCGCTTCATTTCCCCCTTTTGCTTGCATCATAACTATCATAAGCCGTAATTGCGAGAGCTCTTTTTGATAGCAAGACCAATTTGTCGGCCTATAAAAACAAACAAGTGATGATGACATAATATCCGGCTAAAACTTGAGTAGAAGAATAACTTTTGATATTATTTGCCAAAGTGGCAAGCGGCTCGGCGCGCTGCCTCTACTAACTGCGTAATTTTTTTTTAACACTAATTTGGCTTGCGTTTGGTCGCAACTCGCCTCGTGTGAAACGATGACGCGGCCTGGGAAGGAGCACGCTTGCCTCGAAGAAACCGATTCACTCGAACTTTGAAGAGATTCAGATTATAATAATCGGGAAGCAGAGAATACGGCAGAAAATAATTAGGAAAACCCGTAGGTATTCAAGGCGCGATCAAATCTGCGATCAGTATTAGGCCGAAATACGAAACCTATATGAATCGTAAGACCTATACAACAACGTTTACACGAGATCCTAACTGTTGTACCTATAGGGCATAGGCTTATGCGTGGGACTTCGAACTGTTAACTCAAAGCCAGAGAAAAAAAAAAGATTTGCAAAATAAAGGGTGTAAAAAGACCCTTAACGAAGCCGAAGGGTACCTGTTCTCCCCGTTATTGCGATCATTTTTTTGTTCTAGACCATACCTGGGAACCTTCTAGTTACGGAGATATTGGGGGTCAAAGTTCCAACTTTTTCACAAGTTTTTTTTAAAATACATGTTTCTAATGTATTTTTTTTACTTGAAACACCTTCACGACCCCCGTATTATTCAATCCATCCATCAGCATAATGTTTCGAGTCCGTTACATTGAGTTTTACCGTAAAACGTAATTTTTCACCCCAAAAAAAAAAGTCGTTTCCCAGCAATAATTTTTGCGTAAAGTTACTTAGTTTGATGTACAGAATGCTTGGTTAACGGCTTCGTGAAGGGTCTGTTTACACCGCGTATATCTGCACTAAGAAGTCATCCATATAAGCGGACATTTCACACTTTTTCTAGAGGCTAAAAAGATGTGTTCATCATTCTCATCTCTTAAGTAAGTATTGGTTGATTTATGATGACAACTTTTAACATGTTTATGATTATTTGTAGACAATGATGTGTCTTGTGTTTTCAAGTTTTGAATCACCAAGCACCAAATTACCGCGTCAGGCTACCTGGCTTCTTAAAATAAACACGCAAAAAAAGCAAATGAGAACATATTCTCCTTGAAACGAATTAGACAATACAAAATAATATCCTTCCCATTAGGTACTTAGTTTAATGTGTCTTAACTTGGACAATTATCATAATTTGTGGACGCAAGCTGCTCAAGGTCAGCAAACAAATGATTTGAGTAATTTGTAACACGGTTCATAAATCAATTAGAAACAATAACAGTTCTTTAGATACTGTAATAAACTAGGTTATCGTTATCATTCATAGGTAACTCATTATGTCGAAAACGTAATTAGCTAATTACGTTATATCGTCATCGTAAACAGGTACTTCAAAGAATAAGTAGAACTCGTAATTCCCAAGCAAGTTTTTTTTTTGTTTCCTGAACAGGTTTTATTCAGACTTTAGCAGTATTTTTTGTTCGATAAAGATTTTTCTTAGCATGGTCCAACTCTGCTTTTGACTTTAAAGGTACCTTTCGAACACAACGGAAAGATACTGGCTTTAACAAATTCTGAATGAGTGCCGTAGTCGTTAAAAATTCGTTTAAAAATGAGTAGGTACAATTAATTATTTAACCGCATTGGTATCTGGATGTAAAAACCCTAAGGACATTTTCTGTAAATTAAAATAAAGTAGGCCATCAACCTGGCCGGACTGGTTAACCGCGGCGATTATTATTTTTTTTCTTTTTGAGGCCTTAGGTCCTCAAGTTTCAAAATTAAAGTTGGTATATAATTAAATATTAGTAAAAATATGTAGCATCTACAAATCTACATAGAAAAGACAATCTTTCCAGTGATTCTTCAAATATTAAGTACGTAATTCGAACATAGCGAAAAAATATTTTCGTTTATTTTAGGTACAAAAATGCGTAATCTAGTATCTAGTAAAAATGCTATTTTATTTGTTAGTTAAATCACCTGTAACTATGTTCGTAGACGCAATTTAGTGAAACTTTATGTTGAATGGTTGGTAGTTTTGGACCTGATAGGTGGCGCCGTACGAAGCAGGGGCGCGTCGCTAGTGTTATATAAATATCGTATTATTTAAAATGTGATTTTTTATTAAATAGATGTTTTTCCCTCTATGGGTATACCTACGAGATCTATTAGGGCAATGAACTGACAAGGTCAAGCAAATCTTAATAGCTGAATAATAACAGCCACACGGGTCGTCATCAAGGTTAAGCTGTGATTGCCTAGGTCGGTCCGTGGATGGGTGACCATCTATTACATGCCGAGTTTCATCCGTGCTGTCCACTCACTTACTGGCATATAACTCCCACTCGTAAATTTGGTGCCTTAGGTATCTATCTACTGCTGAGGTACCTGCGACATTGTGTACTCTGTGCTAGGCAAGGGCTATATTCAAATGACAATAACTCTAAAAATATAGTCAATATTTTGATATAATTTTGAAGGTTGACTCAAATACGATACGAATACGGTTGATTTAACATAAAAATATACACAACATTCAGGGGTTAATTTTGCACTAGAGTAGACATAAGAAAACATAAGTAATTTTTTTGTAAAATTTCTTAATTTCTTATTTTTTTAGAATCTTTTTTTAATTTTTCAGGAAAATTTATTTAATAATTAGATAGCTTCGGCGTTTACCCCTGCAATACAATCATTTGCACGTCTCTACGTCTCTAGAAGATTCTAAGATATTATCATTTTAATGGTTGGGAGTATTTATAAACGTGTATTTGTCGAAAGAAATGAGTATATAATATGCCATTAAAGTATCGATAACCGATAGCCAAACGTACTGTATAAAAAGCACGTGTTCGTACACGCCAATCTACGAAACCACCCATCCAATTTCTAGGGTAACTGGAGCAAATACCTACATTACATGAATGAATGGCTCTCATGTTGTGTTTCTAGGCAACCTTTTTGCAAATTTGCCTATGCTATGAGAGTCTAGTGGTAGGGCCAGGGTTACTAATTTATTTCAGTCTCTGTCGAATTTTATCGATCTATCATCAAATCCGATAGGGGTGCCAAACCCAGACAAAAGGGCGCCTCTGTAAATTTTTTTTCCGCAAGGCGCCTTCCCGACTTCGAACCGCGCACGTTGCCGCGTTGGTTCAACGAAAAATAATGTACGTTTATAGCAGTATAACTATATTTGGAAAGTTATTTACAATTTTAGTTAAACCATTATTAAGAATACAATGCAAGACTTAAATCATTACAACAAAAAGGTTTTGCACAACTTACATGCACTGACTTTATTATCTGTTGCAACAGACATTATATTTTGCCGTAAAATGTTTTTACAACCAAAATTATTATGTGCAATGACTAACGCGTAAGGAATACCTACTGCTTCGTGTCATATCTGTACCTGATTACTTTTATTTATTGACTTGGGTTTCAAACAACCAAAAACTAAAAAGTTATTTTGGAATCATATAATATGGAAAATGTAAAATATTTATTTTTGTTTAAATTATTCAAATGTTATCTGCTACCTCTGCAGCGTTTTTTTTTTCTGACTATAAATATCTACCAGTAAAAATATTACAATACAAAAAGATTGCATTGCGTTACTATGTTCTACATCTACATATTATTGCTTCATAATTTAGTAATTCCATTGTAGGTTGGTTGGGAAACTATTAAGCTTTAATCAGTTCAATATGTTCTTATCATGCGATTTGTAGATTTCAGAATAGGTAAATACCTGCTGACAAAGTATAATGTTTTTTTTTTCTTTTAGTAATTAGAATGTGGTACCTACTTCTTTACAAATTAAATCTAAAAACTATAAAATAGTTTTTCTTTTTGCTGTGCAAAACTGTTCCATAATTGTTTTTTAGCTTTTTTTTTCGGATGTGAAATTATCAAATGACCACGCTCTGGGCGGAGTGGAAGGGAGTGTCAGACTTTTACTGACTAAAACCCATCCATGTTCCATCTTTGCCCATTGTGTTCCAGGGCCGCGGTATCTTTTTCGAACAGTCCCACAGCCCCGGCAGGCTTTTGTATTTTAGCTTTAACCCATCATAATGTCTTGCTAATACTAAATGCAAATTAACGTAAATATGAATCAAATTTAACTTTTTCTAGTTGTTTTCTACAAGGATATAATCATTTGGAACCAATACTTTTACAGATTAACTAGCCGTAATAATCAAAAGCAGATGTGTTATGTTTTAAAAGACTTCAAAATCATACAAAACTTTTTAATGTATGTTCACCGATTACTCGAAGATGCCTGAATCGATTAGGAAAATTCTTTTTTTTTTTTAAAGAATAATACTCCCAAGTTGGTCCCATACAAATGTCATGATCTGATCAGATCATGGACTTCAGAGATATGGAATGAATTCTTCAATAATAGACAGCAAATCTGTTGTGATTACTGCAATCACTTGGATGTTTATTGTTTACACAACATCATAACATAACATCACACCTGTATGCTCTGAGGGGGTATGCAGATGTGTACAGTACACCCACATTTCGACAGATAGGTATGTTAAGCTCCATTTTATTGGGGATAAGCCTATTACCACACAGTGTATTGTTAACAATGCAAAATAAATAATTACAACTAAAAATGGAAAAATAAAAAAACTTTATTGCAAAAAATAAAACCAACTTAAAACAGATGTTGGTGACAAAAAAACTAAATCAAACAAACATAAGAAACCAACTTCATTTTTTTAACAACCTTCAAAATAGAGTAATCAATAACAATAAAATTCCAAGCTTAGCCATCTGTTAATATATTGAGTCATCCACAAAACAGTCATGAAAAGTAACCAAATAAATTGTCCAATACCTATCAATTTGTTATGATATGAACAAAATATGACAGACTGTTTATGTTTCACGCATTGATTTCTGAACATGTGATGGAAAAACATGTTTGACATTTAAATACCTGAATGAACAATAGAATTCTTCAGTGTTTCAGTTCAGGTCATTGGTAAAATCATTAAGACCTATGCAAGGTCGAACCTGCATGCATGATTAACACAATGAGTTCTCGGATAATTATGTTACCGTTCATCTGTATCATTTGTGTGTTATTAGTTGTTTGTTAGTATGTATTTGAAACAATTTTATCAGTAAGAGTCATGAGTTTAAAAAATTGCAACCATTTTCTTTATCAGATAATAAAGAAAATGGTTGCAAAAAAATGGTAAAATAATTCATGGTCATTGCTTGAACCAGGAACTGAGATTTTTATATTATATTACTGTAGAAATTTGCATTCCAAAAAATGTCATTGTCATTTACAAATTACCTTATTAATTCGTAATTAAAAATTCTTATGGCCTATTAAAATAGTTATGGTCAATTAGCTCTTAGATTAGTTAGGAACGAAACAATGGTAAATAATTTAAGATAGAGTTCTTTTCTACCAAAAAGAATGAAGCATGGCTAACAAAAATGCAATCAGAAAAACTTTGTAGTAGGTATGATAAAGTTGTAGATTACTGATGATTTAATTTATCATCAGGCCATTTATGTATTTTTGATTACTTACCACAACATTTGAATATTTTACTTTCAGTGGAAAATACCTGTATAAATTTTGGTAGGCCAAATGAAAACAAAGCATAAAGGCAGGCATGGGTCCTTGTTTAAATTTAGTAAAATCAAGGTTCTTAGCAAGTGGGGTTGCACTTAAAATTATGTAGTATTGAAAATATTCCTATTAACTTCTGAGCCTAAACCCAATGGCGAAGGAATGAATGTAACAGTTACTTTGGAGAAATAAAAATTGTACTCACTTATAAAGATGGCATACAGTTCTAGCCAGTCCATTGCCAGAGCCACATGGTAATATTGCTAGTGGCACTTCTGCCAGCGCCTGCTGCCAGTCCAGTCTCTCGAACATGCCGTTCATGACCTCATACAAGACACCATCACCACCGATAGCCAGGATAGCGCGCCAACCATAAACATTCCGAGTGCGCACAAACTCGCGCGCGTATTGAGCATACTTTGTAACATGGAGGTCGAAAGACACCTCAGCCTCCTGCAATATAGGCACCACCTTCGATTGGAACAACTCTCGAGCCTTACCCGGCCCTGACTTCGGATTCAAAAGCACAAGCAACTTCTTATCATTACTCGGCGGCACGGACGTAATCGGCTGACCTGCTATCAAGCACTTGATTGTAGATCTCCATTTCTGTGCTTCCCTATTATTATCTTCATATTTATCGAAAGATCTGAAACGCAGTGTTATTGTTGTTCTCTCTCTTTTTAAGGTACGGCGGCTTCGTTTTAGTATGTAAGCGTAGATATACAGATAAGCACTGATATCGTTCTCGTCGAGATCGCCGCTGTTCTCGTCCACGACTTTGAGCTGATGGTTCCCCACGAACGAGCTGCAGACGCACGAGCCGGCTCCGGGGCGTCGTCTTTTACTCCTCATGCATTTGCTGCCAATAATATCGCCCAACAGTATCGTCTGCTCTTTTGAATTACCGTCCGTTTCTTTTGTTAGAGACAAACCTTTGGGAGTGAGCCGAACACGAAATACTGAATTCTTTTTGGAAAGAATGTAAAATGTTTCTTCAAGATAAACAACATCTTTCGAAACAGAGTCACCCTCGCCGACGTTTGACACGTCCTTCCCGTTCTTTAGGTCCGCCATGACTGATTTTTCTTTTTTTTTATATTTATCACCATGGACATAGAGTCTTATCAAGGTCTTATCACTTCACTAGTTCACATCAACGACAACATCAAACCGAAACGTCAAAAATCTGTAATGTCGGTTCCACACTCATGACAGACCTCGACAACCACCGGGTTGTTTTGATTTGCCGAAATCAGATCTAAAATAATAATAAAAATATGTAGAATAAGTCTTAAAATTCAAAGGTCGTCAAAAAATTCGTCTGTATCCCTGTCAACACGGGAAGTGCCTCAGAAGATTAACAGCATTGCCACGTTGGATGGTAATGCCGATTATTTGACCAAAAAATAGGCCAGCCCTCTAATCACGACGAGAGTCGACCAACCGTTTGTTGGTGTCCCGAAATACTAGGTGGGCATTCGGACCTCATGGTCCCAGAGGTCAAGCCAGCAGCCACCTCATCATAGCCCGACGTACTAGGAAAAAAGGCGTTTGGCTGGTGATGGGTTTGAGAGCACATGAAACACATGTTCCCGATGTGACCCGATCTTATCGAGTGTCAAGCCCGTGCCCCAGGACATCAATAAAAATATCCTCGACACATCATGTTTTCAAAACAAAAAAGCTCATTGTAGCCATCTCGCAGTGTGTGATGTTTCTTCTGTATGCAAAACCACACCGGTTTTTTAAATGCGTTTCAGCGTAGCCTAACCAAACGTGCAATCCAACCTTAATAGGTATCCTGGCATATATGGCAATACTGTCGGCAACATCATGTTTGGCAAGGTTGGCAATCTGACCAACAGATTGAAAGCATGCCAGTGGTCTTGTCAAATTAATTTCTTTATAAATGTCAACTTGTCAGTCAAGTCAATGCAATGTCAAATGCCAACAGGTTCACCATGCTCGCTCATTGCATTCCTCATGCAATTTGACAAATCAAAATTAAACTTATTTCGTAAACAAATATTCTTAAGTCAATATAGTAGCATACTGTTAAAATGTTATAAAGTTTACTAAACAAGCAGCCATGTCACACAATATTTTAGAGCTTTATAGTGGGATCGGAGGCATGCACTGCGCATGGAAAGGTATGTTTACTCTTTCGTTTACCACGTATGCTTTTTTAATTAATCAAAAATGTGAGTTAGAATCTTGCATCGCGTCACAATCTTGAATAGTGTTCGCTTGTAAAATTTAGCCTTTCAACAACCATGAATTAACCAACAATAATAATACTTTGCACCACATTATTTCCAGAATCTGGTTTACAAGGAGAGATAGTTGCTGCAGTGGACATTAACACAGTAGCCAATGAAGTCTACAAACATAACTTCCCAGAATCAAACTTACTGAACAAAAACATCCAAAAACTGTCTCCTGAACAGTTAAAAAAGTTGAACATTGATACAATACTTATGTCTCCTCCATGCCAACCATTTACAAGAAATGGAAAATATTTGGATGACAACGATCCTAGAACTAATTCATTTTTATATTTAATTGGAATATTAGACCAGCTAGACAAGGTAGATTATATTCTTATGGAAAATGTTAAAGGTTTTGAAAGTTCTACTGTTAGGAATTTATTTATAGACAAGTTGAAACAGTGCAACTTTATTTACCAAGAATTTCTACTGTGTCCATCGACCGTGGGAGTGCCTAATTCTAGACTTAGGTATTACTGTACAGCAAGGCGGAACAACTTGACTTGGCCTTTCAAGAGAAGGGATGAAATTGTAAGTTTTTTAAACTATGTTGTGTGTTAATTGAAAAAAAAAAGTTATTAAAAATATTCTCAACTCTTTTACAGATTACATGTCTACCAAAAGACTTTGGTGTTCCAGAC
This sequence comes from Noctua pronuba, assembly GCA_905220335.1. NCBI lineage: Eukaryota > Metazoa > Arthropoda > Insecta > Lepidoptera > Noctuidae > Noctua > Noctua pronuba. The sequence goes on from LR999908.1 coordinate 13,081,577, forward strand.
ACCTTAGAGTCCATAATTGAAGATGATGCTCCTGATAAATTCTTAGTTCCCAATAAAAAACTGAGATGTGCAAATGTGCTAGATATCTGCTATAGAAACTCAAAAAGATCTTGCTGCTTTACAAAAGCTTACACTCATTATATTGAAGGTACAGGATCTGTATTCACTGATAAAAGTCCTGAAATGGTACAAAAATGTTACGAGAAAGCTAATTTAAACGAAGTTGGTAGTGAAGGCTTTGTTGAATCCTTGAAGGAATTGAAGTTAAGATATTTTACTCCTAAAGAAGTTTTAACGTTAATGTGCTTCCCTAAGAGTTATAGTTTGCCTACAAATATATCTATGAAGCAATGTTATCGGTTGTTAGGTAACAGTGTTAATGTTAAAGTTATAAGTGAACTGTTAAAATTACTATTTGAATAATAAATATTTATTTAAAGTTTTTACAATTGCGTTTTAATATTATTAAATCATAAGATATTGATATAATGTTGTTTGTAAACTACTACAATACTTTGGGATTACTGAATCATCATGATGATAATTTCACATTAAAAGGAGGATTTACATTATTTTGATATTCTGCCTTTTGGCAAATAATGGAACATTCACTACTCCTTAGTCTAACTTCAGTCCTTTCTTAGCCAAATGCAACAGTACTTGTCTGTCTAAGCAGTTAAAAGCCAGTCGCTAAAGTCAATAATAGGCTGATGAGGCAAGTAATGCCTGCATCAATAATATTGATAATATTTACAAGATATTGAATACTATTTAAATAGCTCCATTACTTAGAACTTGTCTTGCTCTTCGTTTGGCTTGGTAGTTAAGAACTCTTAATCGTAACATGACAGCAGTTGAGGAAGCCGCCCCAATCGCAAATGACCATACTGTGAACTTCCAATAAGCTCTTTCATCTAAATAGGCCACTCGGTCACAGCTAGAAAACGAAAATATATAATTAGTAGATGGTAGAACTCACACCCAAATATCATAAGATTCTCTGAAGTAAAGCAATCATTTACATCATGTTGTTTATGATGATGATTTCATTTCTACTAATTATTATTCAGTTCCAATAAACAAATATAAATATTCTGATACACACCTCCTTGTTACAGTTTCACCATTTTGACATTTTAGTATTTCTTTGTAACTTGTATGGATGCAAACTCCTATGCTCTTACTTCTTATTTCAAAGTCTGAAATGAAAACAACAAATTAAAAAGTTACTAAGGATTCAAAGCATTAAATCTGCCTTTGTGTGAACTTGTGTAAAAGTTTAAATGAATTATAAAATTAAGTCTTTGAACACAGCAGAGGGTTAAAAATCAATATTCTATCCAAAGACATTCAAATAGAACTAGCTATAGACGGGACAAGACCAAGAAACTGACCATTCCAAAACCTGTTACAAATTAGTAACAAGTCTATCAGTCTAGTGTGATACGTCGCCTTGTCAGGTCGCATTCATATGACCCAAAGGCACTCAAACATTTCCGAGCTATAGACGGGCCATGACGAAGAAAATCGTAGACCAAAACTTGTTACTACTTAGTAACGATTCGTTTTGTCAAGTTTCATCTGTGTCATGCCCGCTTGTCAGGTAGCATTCGTGTGTCAAAATCGAAAATATTTAGGATGAAAATTATTGTATGACAATATTCCCAATGTCCTCTCTATACGTGTTTTAAATCTCTTTGCTTCTATCATAATGCAAAAATGAATACTTATGAATTGGCAGTATGATTGATGATTTCATCAAAAACATTCACAAGTGTAATTAACGTGAATCAGGGATATATGATGATAATCAGAGATATTCATCAAAATCTTCTTCCTGCAAATGACCAATATTACTTCGCAACACAGAAAATAACAAGCAGGAATACAAATACTAAATATGATAATTTTACCTGAACAAGGATGACATTCACTGATAATAGAATATGGTTGAGTTAACCAGCAGGTTGAGTTGTTCTCAGTTGGAAATGTCTTGTTCTTCATTCTGTAACTGCCAGACATTGAGTCTGCTAAATGAGACTCTAATATTAGCACTAATATCGTCAACCTGTAAAAAACAATAATATTGACAAATTATTTAGATTACCTACCAATAATAATATATGAAATACTCATGATAAAGAAAAAAATTGAGAACTTACACTCCTAAACAGACTGTTCCGAATAACATGCATTTTTTCGAACAAGTCTCAATCATTTTGCTAAAATAATAATTTACTTTAATACAAGTTCATTCCGCTTGTAGGTCTTGTAGAAATGAACGAAAGCTTGCAGGTAATTATTTTCGATTTTACGCAAAACAACAAGATCGCCAATTTGGTGATTAATGGTGACAACTGACAGTGACAGATCGATCCAGACAGCACAATATTAAGCGCAGGCCACACTGCCAGCTAGCGAGCGAGCATCGTTTCACCTATTTTCATACTTTGGTTCACACCGCGAACTACACAGCTAAGCTACGTCAGCGATACAAACGATGCGAACGAAATATCCGACGATGCCAGCGATGCTATTCGTTCACCTCGCCCGGTGCGCCCGTCCCTCGCTCGCCCGTCCGTACGTAGTTTTCGGTGTGAACCTGGAGAGTAGCTACCGCCGTATCAATTATACGGGGCCCCCGAGTAACAAGGGCACCTGTTGAGCAAAAAATTGCAAAATCTTCTCACATTCCAATTTTCTTGACAAAAGGTAAAATTAAAATATAGCTTATCACGGTCCAGAAAGTTCCAATTTTTCGAGCCAAAAGGACTTGGCTTGGTTCGCTCGCTTTTCGATGAAAACTTAAACCGGATTTCAGGATGCTGTTTTTTAGCTCTTCATTTAAGTCTTAAAATATGTTATGATTTCAATGAAGACTCATAATAGCAGTTACACATTAAAATGAATGACAGCTTGATGCAAGTCAGGACGTTATTTTCTAACTTTTGCAAAAATCATGTGTCTAATAATTTTTCCTTCTAGGACAAGCTGCGCCACTGGTGTGAATAGTTTAGCTCGCCAAAGCTTCGCTTAGTTTATATAGTTTCCCTTGCCTCGCTTCGCCCGTCAGCTCGGTAGCTCGCTCGCTAATGTGGCCTACGGTTAAAACACATTTTGTTCATCTGAAAATAAGTATTGTCTGGGGCCCTAAGATCTTGGACCACGTCCCAGAAATTGAGGAAAAGTTGGATAGCCTATTGTAGCGTAGCAAGCTAGAACCAACGAAATCACTACGAAAAGTGGCAAGTAAACCATGCAACCACTATGTCATAAATTTTGATTTGAAATATGTTTAATATGTGGATTATGTTTTTAATATCTACATGGAGGGTTGGGTGGGACCATGGCGGCCATCTGGATCTTAGTCAGTCAGTGAGTCCAAAGAACTTTACTCCAATGCTCGTGAACGAACCGAAGCCGACCTACGCGTTGTTGCCGGAGTAGTTCTGGTCTTCGAGCACGCAGGTTCCGATCCTCCATTCTCCTTCTAATTGTTCACTCACTTACTTTGACCCCTCTTGCCGTTTGTGGCTGCTGTTGTATTTTGACCGTAAGAGTAAGGAACCAATTTGTCAAAATGAGCAGAGCAATTTATCGGCCATTTAGCGCTTTTAGCGCTACTTCTTGGTCTCCTTGTGTATAGGCCGGACTAATCGTACCTTGTTAAGGGGAGTTACCATACTAGAGAGTTGTACGCGGTACATTTAAAGTTTCAGCAATCTCTAGCTGCGTTCACCCCTGACTCCGAAGCAACACAGTTTGAGCAACTTGAGCAGAAATTAGGTGCATTGTGTTCCAATTCTGGAAGCATAAATGACTACAGATTAATGAATAAATATAATAATAAAGATTAAATGCACGACATTTCTTTTTTTACACATATTAAATACATTTTTATATATTTATTTACATTACAAGATATTAAAATATTTAAAAATATAAAAAATAGTATTCCACCGCTGTCGGGAGCAGGATCCAAGCTACCGGTAGTTAGAGCTCCAGAGGCAGGAACCTCCTCACAATGCGAGCCATATCGAGGAGTACTGCCTTATGAACCAGGCCCTTGATCAAACCGCCTAAGGAGAGCTTCGAAAGATGGTCATCGAGGCTCTTGGCCATAAGGCCATTGGCCGTTACGACAATCGGCACAATGATAGCCGAGTTTAGTTTCCACATGTCAACAACCTCGTGTGCCAAGTTGAAATATTTGTTTCCCTTTCTCAGCTTTCACGAGGTTCTCGTCATGCGGGATGGTATCATCGACTATCATTACGCAGCGCGCTGATCGGTCTATCACCACTGTGTCAGGCTCATTGGTGACAATAGTCCTGTCAGTAATGATATACTCATCCCAGTATAGCGTGACATGCTCTTTCTCGAGAACTGGGTCGGGCACATACTTATAGTACGGTACCTCAGATTCTTCAAGTTTATATTTCAAAGCAAGTTGCTGGTGAATAATCATGGCTACTTGGTTGTGCCTGTGCAAGTACTCGTCGTTAGCCAGGCGAGAACAACCAGAAATAATATGTCTGATGGACTCACCCGGACGGTGGCATGCCCGACACACGTCAACCGTCCCGTCCATCATATTATACCTCCGGTAGTTGTTTGTATATATATATATACTAGCTGTTCCCCGCGACCTTCGTCCGCGTAAAATCCCGTCCCGTTTTTGCAACATTTTTCATTGCTGCTCCGCTCCTTTTAGTCGTAGCGTGATGTTGTATAGCCTATAGCCTTCCTCGATAAATGGACTACCCAACACTGAAAGAATCATTCAAATCGGACCAGTAGTTCCAGAGATTAGCGCGTTCAAACAAACAAACAAACAAACAAACAAACAAACAAACAAACAAACCCTGCAGCTTTATAATATATATATAATATATAATATATAAATATATAAATATATAATATATAATATATATATATATAACTTCGTCCATAATCGCATAGACAAAACCTTCAGTTTCTCCAAAGAGGTCACCAAAACGTAGCTAGGACAGGGATTCTAGACATCAGGCCCATGAAGAGCCCGGTAGAAGCACCCGTGAAGCTCCTTGCCTTGCCATACTTCCTTGCGGTAATCGGTAGTAAGTACTACAGGTTTGCACCAGTTCCCTTTAGCCATGGAGAGTGGGCTGAGTCCCTTGTCCACTGCGCCCACATCTCGGTGCATACTCACCTCGGCTTTTAAAAAATATTCTCGGAAACTGCACACCTCGCGGTTGTGGAGGGTCTTCGCATTTAAAAAGGCTCGTAAACCTACACACTTCCGCGGGATGTACAGTCTCATCACCGATGATCCATCCGATTTACGGTCAGCAGTGTACGACTCTCCTATCCAGGGCAAAGCCCATTTGAGTATGCCGAAAGAGTACATTAAAACCGGCATGACGCAACCGTTGAAGGCGCGCACTTTGATTCCGCCTGAAAGAAGGCTATTTAAGACTTTCTTCAGGCGACCGAAGTAGCGCTCATTCAACGATTACTTCATATCAGTTACGTTAATGCCTAACGCTTCCAACATATCCAAATACTTATAGCTTTCGGATGACGAAAGGCATCTTAGGTGTATGGAGTCTGAGAGCTGAAGTCCCTCGGATTCCAGTATTATTATATTATTATTAATAAGAAGAAAACGTGTTGCGCCGACCCCAAATAGAATGGGACAAGGGCAGGAAAATGATGACTATTTTAATATCGCCATTTTAACTCACCCGCGTTTTGTGCGTTCTATACAGTACCGAACTAACGTTAAGTGTCACAGTAATTTAAAGTATATGTTTTTATTGGTGCTTACCCTCTTAAATTAACCAAAACCAAATTAAACGTCCTGAACTCCTGACAAACTGCCACTCGAAATTCTCATTCGCTATACCAAAATCGCCTGTTGTAAGTTTGTTTGTATTTGGGCCACATTCTGTGCCGCTGAGTGTACAGTACGATAAGCTACTCGCTCCTTTCTTCTTCTATAGCTTATTCTTCTATGGTTGCAGAAGGAAGACCGAGACGATCAATCCAAACCTAGTAAACCTACTACCACATACACAAGATTTTTGTTGTCAGAGTAAATCGACTAATCACATTTTTCTTTTTTACCATATCGTGGTATCATCTCTATTTGCAAAATGGTTGTTGAAACTTGAAAGGCGGCGGACAAAGCGCCATGTTTATTGAAAACGTAACGTTATCGGAAAAGAAAGCTGGCTGTGTTGTTTTTTATAAATAAGTTTAGCAAAAGTGCGATGCTATATACTTGAGTTTGTTATTCCTGTTTCTAATAAGTTGAGTGAGTCGTACTTTTGTAGTTTCTAATATAACTAAAATTTTCAAAAATGGCTATGCCATCCGAAACCCCTCGCTCTTTTAGACTTTTTGTAACCCATGTAGACGGCGAAGGCCATTTTCTTAAAATAAGTGGGCAAGTCGATCATCAGTCTTCATTGATGATAGAGAGCCTATTTGATAGTGCCCGAGACAGTCTTGAAAAAGGCATAGGATCTGTGCCACCGGCGGCTATTCACGAAGGAGTCATTTGTGCCGCCAAATACAAAGATGGAACGTATTATCGGGCTAAGGTTATAAATACGAATAGCATAACTACCGGCTTGGTTGGAGTACACTTTATCGACTACGGAAACAAAGATATAATTTCTCTTAGCGCTATACGTTTCTTCGACAACTACGACCCAATGTTCTTGCAGCTACGTGGTCAAGCAACTGATTATTACCTCTCTGGAGTTATGAATCCGTCCGGACGGTGGGAGGAGCCACTCTTATTAAAACTTCAGAGTCTACTTTGCTACGCAGAATATTCAGTGACAGTTGACGCTCAAACTCGGACATCGCCTATAATTTCGGTTCAATTCAAAGGCACTGATCTGTCTTCACATCTTGTGTCTATCCGTTTTGGCGTAGCTTTACCTATAGCCAAGCAAGAGGTGCTACTCCTTCAGCTTTCGGGTGAAAACCAACAAGGTCAGAACTGGCAGCCCAGTTTTGCTAGTGAACCTTCAAGCTATCCAGAACATGTTCCATTTTTAATAAATCAAAACTTTCCGTCAAACCCTGCATCAACAATGCGCATTCAGCAAAATGCATCTCTACCTTTTAATGGAAGTATACAGATGGTTCCTTCCTCGATAAGTCAACGCTTGGTAATGAACAAGACCCCGAGGAATCCAGTGAACCTAAGAGCACCGGCGCGCCAACCTCAACATGCCCCGGCGAGTGCCGCAATGAATGTCTCTACACCACCCCCTGCTCTGATGATAGCTACCAAACCTTCTTCTCCCAAGAAGTCCTCTACTTACAAAAGCAGATTGTTAGAAGCCAACTCACAACATAAAGTTTTTGTGTCATATGCTGAGGAAGGTCCAGAACTATTTGCAGTGCAACTTGTGGCTGATGCTAAGAAACTGCAAGACATGATGGATGACATTAACAAGAGACCCCACAGCAGTCTGACGGAGCCCCCAATGATTGGCACAGTGTGCCTGGGCAGGATGTCCGGTGACCGCATTATATGCAGAGCTATTGTAATGAATCTCTCTGGATCTCAATGTAAGTTGTTCTTTGTTGACTTTGGTGACACAGAAATGGTGTCATACTATGATATTTTTGATATACCTGAAGAGTTTGTGAAGCCAAATGTCTTTGCTATGAGATTCTGTTTATCTGGAGTGAAGAAATGTGAAAAGGGACCTCATTTGAATGAGGCTTTCAAGCAGCTAGTCAATGGGAAGGTGATGACTTTGAAAGTGGTGGCACCTGAAGGGCCTCCATTAATTCAGTATGGAGAGCTTTACTTGGACAGTAAGAATGTGCTTGAGTTACTGATGGCTAACATGAAAGACAAGCTGCAGTTCAAATGGATTGAAATGCTTCCTTTGGGTTCAAGGCATTCAGTGCTTGTGTCCTATGTGGACAGCTGCATCAAGTTCTTTGTGCAGTTGTCTGACCACATTGATGAGTTGAATGCTGTGATGGAAGCTGTGCGGACCCACTGTGAGAACAGCTCTTCTCCTGGTGATTTGCCGGTGGGCGCGGCGTGTTGTGCGCGCTTCCCAGATGACAGCAATTGGTACAGAGCCAGGGTCAAAGACACCAGAAGGAACAAGGTTGTTGTAGTTTATGTGGACTATGGCAATGAGCAAGAGGTTGAGGTGTCGGACCTGAGGACCATCACTCCAGAGCTGATAAAACTTCCAGCACAGGCTATGAAATGTGCTCTTAAGGTGAGTTAACTACTTACTCTATATTTTTCAAATTAAGCTTGTGATATGATTCTCAAATAGTATAACAAAAACACCCTTTTCTTTTTATTAATTAATTAATTTATTTTACTATTTATGTACACACAGTAGACAACACAGGAAAATAACATTATAATATATGAGTACATAGGTACTGCTATTTATTTTGTACTCTCAAACTCTTTCATTCACATCAAGAAGCAGAAGAAATCACAACATAAAAATTGAAGTTTTCTAAACTATCCTTCCTGTCCAGGGTTATGAGAACAAGCCGGTAGAAACTAAGACATCAAACCAGCTGGAGATGTTAGCATTAGAGAAGACCCTGACTGCTCACATAGTGGGCATACTGTCCACTACCATGGTAGTGTCGCTGATTGACGAGACTGTCTCCCCACCGCTGGATGTAGCCAAGAAGATGACCCAGCTGTCACAGCCTAGGAGTTCCCATGAGGTGAGTTGAACATTAATCTTCTTCTTTTTTCATAAATCTGGCCAAATTACTTAAAAATTTATACATTTTCCAGTAATATTACTAAATAATTTTGGTTTAATTTTGTACCTAAAAAAATTCTTAATCCTTGTTTCTTTTTGATTCAGTTGCCAACTTAAACAGTCTCAAATCTAGACTGATTTTCGAATAACTGTTCCTTATATTTATCTACTGGAATAATATAGTTTTATTTATAGTTTTGACTGATCAATTTGCAGAATGGAGTAAGGTCAAAAATATATTCTTACTCTTCTCTTACTCCATTATGCAAACTTGTCATGTTAAAAATGGCAATAAGAATCATTTTAATGAACAAACTTAAAGGATTCTCACTTAGAAATACTACTTATAAAATCTTCTAAAACAATTGAACTCATAAGAATCCCACATAATCATCACAAAGAATTCCCAAATAGCTGTGGATTAGTTAACCAACCTTGTAATTGAAACAAGTTTTTGTTTATCAAGCCAAAAATACTTATTGACATAGTAACCTAGTGCTTACTTATGCATAAAGAGCTCTTTATCTACTGACCCTATTAGTTGCTTAGCTATTGTTTTTTTCATAAACAGAAAGTTATTTGTTATGTCTTTGAAGTTCTCAAGTCATGCACTTATTGATTAATGCACAGCTATTTCATTTTTATTTATAAAATGTGTAACAAAAAGGTATGTACTATGTACATATATTTAGGTCTTTGAGGGGTAGGGGTACTGACCATAAAACTGAAAAACCAACATCGTAATCGCGAAAAAATTATCGAGCTGCCCCATACAAAATTTCAATACCTACTCGACCCAAATTTTGTTCAGTGATGTCTGTAGCTCACCCTTAAGTATTATACCCTTTTTGGTCTAGTCTGGTCTGGGTTCGATTCCCGGGTCGGGCAAAGTGTTATTGGGTTCTTCTATCGGGAATTTCTCAGGAGCAGCCAAGAAGTCTGGATTTGTACCCGGTTGATGGTAATAGGCTCGCACCCTTTTACATGAGACTTAAACATAACTGGCGAAATGTGGGTGTAATATTTGGTACACCTCTGCCTAACCCTTCGGGGATTACAGGCGTGATGTTATGTTGTTACACATTGTATAGATACATGGACACAAGAGTGCAGCTATGTTATCATTAGTCATAATAGAGACTTATTTACATAATTAGTAATCAATGATGACTCAGGTTGGCTAGAACTCTAGACAGCTGATGCAATAATTTTATTCCTATTAGACTTATATTGAACTAACTCGTTTTCTAAAAATAAGTTTTTATTGAATGCTTTGATTTCACTTTTTATAATCGTAAGAAATGGTAGGCACAAAAGACAGATTATATCTGAAAATGATAAGATAATGTTGTTTACAAGTCCATTTAGGGAAAGTCACATGTAAGCAAAATACGAGAAAAAAATGAAAAATGGTTTTCCCGCAACATCAAATGTTTCTAGTCACAATATTCAATACTAATGTTGGCCAAAAATTATGAAACTATGGTCGGCAACGCAGCAACATTGCACGACATGTTGACCGCAACACATTTTCGCTTCACATTTTTGTTCTTCACACTTGTCGCGGTTTAACGTAAAATAATAACTTTCCTTATCATAATTCTATTAAAAAACAGGATATTGTAATCGCAAATATCGCCGACAAACCTACAATCATCTCCGCCATTTCTGTTCAGATCAAAGCAACTACGCCCATACGCAAAGACGCGCCTGAATCCTTCAGTTCTCCTGAGAGCGTGTCTGATGATGGAAAGAGGAAGAGCTTCCGTCGGGAGAAGAGCTTCAAGGACGAGTGGAGACCACCTCGGGAAGCCAATAATGAAGAGTTGCCGCAAAGAGGTGGCAGTTTCCGTGGCAGGTTCGTACTTTTAGAATTTGGTTTGATATTCACAGGTAAACCATTCATGGGAAGAATTTGTCATTCAAAAGAACTTTATGCCATAGCCGTAAGGGCGGTTTTCGTAGACTAATTGCTATTACGGGCTGCATATTATATGCGCGCTTACGACGAGGAGTTGCGGACAAACAACCCGATATACATTACTACAAGCTTGCGGTTGATCATACGGCCATAGAAGTTTCTGATCATTTCGAAATTTACCGGTTCAGTATCTTTAGAGCCTAGTTTCCTCCGTGCCTCGGAAAGCACGTTAAGCGGTTGGTTGGTCCCGGCTGTCATTCAGCTTTTTGACAGTCGTCACAGGTAGTCAGTAGCCCGGAATCTTGACAACCAGTCTTAGGGGTAAAGGGTTGTGGAGATCAGAAAGGCAGTTGTTTCATGTAAAATACTGGTATCCAGTTAGACTCGGCCAAACCCCAACATAGCCCAACTATGTTGTAAAAGGCTAAGCAGATGATGATGAGATGAAAATCTATCTATTATCAAAAATTTTGTCTAAAAGTACTGCAAATGATGACGAGTGATTCTTAAAAATGGACTTGTTTTCGCTCATAATTTTCATTGGTGCTTAAAGGTGAGTATAGACTACAACATTTTCTGGAGCATTTCTGTGTAATGTAACGTTCTTACGAATGGTACAATACAGGCAAAAGCTCAGTTTCCAAAGCATTTCCATGTAATGTAACGTTCCTGCGAATGCTCGGCGTTATGTTACGGGTAAATCCTCCCTCGGGTCTCCCTCCGCGTCACCGCGCATCGCCCGCACTCGTGGCTCGACGAAATGTTACACCAATACGCTCGTTGGTTTGTAACAAAGAGGCGAGCGTGCTCGACGTTTAGTTCGTAAAAGGATGATACACTAGAACATATCATAGAGCGGTTTGTTACAAGTAAATGTTGTAGTCTATACTCACCTTAATTAATGTGTCTATACATCAAGCTAGGCGTTTTCCGTAACATACACAGATTTAATACGCAAGTGATTTCCACTCTATTGGCTTTATCGATCATTGTAACGTATGATCAAGTAATAACATTATTCTACTAGGTGTTCTTTATAACCGTAGTAAAACAGCTATACCGGTTTTTCTTGATTTGATCTTCGCTGGAGCAATGATGTATAAGAAGTATTCCAATTTCCACCTGATTGACTGCCTCTAATATGTTATGGTAATGAAATGGAATATGATAATAGTATTCATCGTATTTCTCGTTGAATGTCTATAAAAAATGTACACTGGCCATCTAAAAAATCGAACCACACATGTTTTATCAATAAACTGCAAATAAATATTTCTATATCATTTTTAATGTTAATATTTCTGCATAATACTAGAAATATTACCAGTTTAAGGCTGCGAACACAAAATTCATTCAACTAAAAAATGCATTAATTACCATTTAAAAAAACAAATAAAGTGAAAAAAAAATGTGTTGCCGTAAAATTCGAATAAAAACTAAACGTCAACACAAACTGCATAAAATATGGATGGATAGGTCGGTGTATCGAAAAAAGACAAGTACCCACTTAACCACTTGTCAGCCAACACTCACAGGACTATAAATGTTGTTTATTAGTTTTATTACTACCCTAGTCATAAAAACATCAGTTTTAAGTTATAGCTCTGCATATTTTTGTTACAACTACTTCGAAAAAGCAAAATAATGATAAGGTGACTTGATTTTTTTGACGACCAGTATACAATCACCACTTTGCGTTTATCATTTATATCGTCCCTGTGTTAAGTGCTTTCAATATTAAATAATATCGGGGAATAACATAATCTTCTACTTTTGATTGGTCGTGCATCGTGCTTCGACATAATATTTCCAAGCGTATTGTCAGACAGAATCGTGAGCCAGGCCCTCTGTGGCCCCAGTGATACATGGAATTTCTGTGATAGCGTATTATCGGTGCGGTGTAAACGAAAAATTCAATAATGGATGAAAAATAAGATGGAAGCAGCGGAACGAACGCGGCCTAATTGTAAAGTATTCACGCAATTAATTCTTCGAGATTGAATGTTCTACAGCCCTTAATACAGCACGGGCCGGTTGATGCAAATGAAACAGTTCCTAATATTACTTTTTAATGGCCTTATAGCAAATAATAGGGAGACTTTCACCCATGTAAAGGTAAAACCAGTTATTAACTTAATTCACTGGCCAGGTGGCCAACTGTCTTTGTCCCCGTGACCCATTACTACAACAATAACGTCAGTCTTGTAGATATCTGTTGTTGTTCTTGTGACTACCACCGGTCCACCGACAATGATGTTTGTATTTAAAGACCCCCCCATTAATATTATTCTCCCCTTATCTGTTTTTAATTATAAGCTTTGAAACAGATTTGAACAGCGCGGATATAGATAAGTACATAATCTCTTCTTTTGACTGTATAACATTACGCTTGCGTAAGTGGAGATCGTTCGCTTAATCTCTAAACCTTTGAACGCAGTCATTCTTTAATCCCTACATACTTACTTACTGTACATAACGAGGCCAAAGTTATTTCAAAACCCTCCGTTTATATGTATTATTATTCTCCCCTAATTTTATTTCTATGCTTATCGTATCGCGGCATGTATCGTCTGCAGCTGAACTAATTTGTATAAAATTCGGTACATTTCTTACGCAACAGAAAACTATCTTTGGAATCGTTTACACCGTATAAATGCGCATTGCACTAGATTCTTTGAAGAAAACAATGAGCTTATCCTAAAAATAAATGTTTACAAAATTCCCGATCGGAAAGAGTACCTACCCACTTGCACATAAAAAATGCACTCCGGTAATTATAATTAAGCGGACGTAGAAGTTAGGTAATCACTAATCAGTCTTTAAGTTTTGACGGCTTAATGATATAGAATTATACTCAAGTAATTATACAATCGTTCTTAAAACGAAAAGGAAAAGTTGGTGATTGCGTTTTCACGTATATCGCTCGAATGGTTGAGAGCAATCTGTACCGAATGCTTGTGTGTTGTTACTTTTTCTTTGTTTCGCTGTTATTATTTCTTCTCGTGAACGGATAATCTACACTAATATTATGTGTGTGTATGTTTGTAATAAATAAACTCAAAAACTACGGCGCCGATTTCAAAAAAATTTTCACCATTAGAAAGCTACATTCACCCTGAGTAACATAGGCTATATTTATTGCTAGAAAAGATAAGGAATCCTTAAAAAAATCATGTCCACCCGTGCGAAGCCGGGACGGGCCGCTAGTAAGTGATAAATTCCTTTTATCTAAGTATACATACGAGTAGGTACTTACAAGTTACACAGTCATAACATTGGTAAACGCAAAGCTTACATAATTTTTCTTCCGTGTACCTATATAACCTTTTACATGCTGTATGTTATCTAAAACAATAATTACATTTAAAAGAAAAAGAAATTAGTCGCAAGAATTTTTGGAAAGTCTTGCGTGCTACTTTCAGACGGCACAAAAAGCTATCAGATTATTTGTTCATTGCAAACACGAAATATGAAATTTCAAATTTAAATGCGTTTCTTTCATGGGTCGTTTCACTGCCTGTTACAGTCGCAGACTCGCAGTTGTAGAGTCTGCCTGAAAAGAGAGTCATTCTAAATTCCAACAGACAGGCTAATATGATGTCTAAGCGGACAATAGAAGCTAGTAAGCTAGTAATATGTTTGAATATAAATGTGAAAGTATTGTTTGTAACACAATCACGATCTTAACGGCTGAACGGATTTGGATGAAGCACATAAGTAGACTATGTCCGAATATGTGATGTGTAGAGGTCGGATATTCGGATGCATAATTATTTACCTAAAGAGTGATGAATATAAACGTGATGGATGGAGAGGGAGAGGAAGACAAAAGAAACGATGGATGGATTGTGTGAGGAATGATATGAAAGATAAAGGAGTAAATGATAGCGTGACGGTTGAGAGAGGAGATTGAGAGAGAGAGATTTAAATATTCAGCAGCAAAATTTGAATTCAGTTACTTAGCAGCAAAATAAAGTTGAAGGATTTATTTACGTGTTTCCACAAATTCCTTGCCTAGTTTTAAACAAAATAGACATATTTACTATTCTTAAGAACAGTACATTTTATACACACTCTACGTATGCGTATTTTTTTTGGTTAAAACTTTAAAACAAAATATATGGGAAAAGTTTTTTTTGCAATTTCTGACTTTTTTAGTAGTCCAACACGGGTTGGTCCCATAGATGTTTTTGATCATTTATTATAGGCTGTATTATGTATTTTTTTTTTAAATCTGTGAATTACACAAAAAATTATGGATAGTCTCCTAAGACCATTTTCGTGTAGCTGCAACATTAAGGTAGTTCCCTTTACTGTACTTTCTCTTTGCTCCATTAAAACTTTGATATTTATTCTTCCAGTCTTCGTTTGACAGCCGCAATTATAGACAATGCAATTTCTACTGTGCCACGCTTAGAACTACGTTACGATGAGATGAAATTCGCGACGAATAATGAAGTCGAAGATAATCTTCTTTGTCTCTGAATGCGCAAATGATACTTGCGGTTAAAACGTTCTTAAGATTTCTGCCGCTTTTATTCAGCTCAAAGTTACAGAGAGATGCGCCTGGCTGCCCAATAGGGTAGTTGACACCATTCAATAATAATTCCAAGACACAACTTCTATAAAAAAACTCTTTATTTTAGACCTGATAACCCGATTAAATTTCAATTAATTTAAAAATTGGATTTTTAGTTGCTTTGAAATCAATAAATAGTTGAGTTATTGAGTTGACTAAATAGTGACGTCACAGCGTGCTATTACCATACAAAATATAAGGGGGAATCGCGTTTTGACAGCTTATAAAAAGTATATCAATTGATTGGTGTGTCAACTACCCTATTATTGTATTTAAACGGGCTGGTGTCTCCATGTCCAATGAATGTATTTTGCGTAGCGAATGGAACTCAATAGCAGTAGCGAAGGGTCAATTTTTGTAAGAGGTAAAGCTGGAGTACATATTATATTTAATGTGATTATATTATTTGTCTATAGATTACTGACTGTGCCATTTTTCAAAGGGAAGCCGGTAGGAATCGAGTTCTATGGAACCTTCGCCACTGCTCAATAGTCAAGTCTCATATCGACAGTAGAAATTTAAAATGCCATAAAAGACATAGAGCGTGATATTAGCTTTTCTTTCGATTATTAGCCGAACGTTGCACAACCTACAGCGCGTTGAATTACCAGCATTTTAAGTTTCCACCCTCCATATTATGAGATTTGAGTATAGAAATTGAATTACAGTTGAGTATTGGACCTGGTTGGCGCTAACATTATCTCTCTTTTAGATAATCGTCTGATTGTATGCACACAATAATCAGCAATCGAATGATAAAAGTTATGTTTACGATAATAACATTTGTAAACAGAGTTTCTGAATCCTATCAAACAACTGCATTGTAATAAAAATTAGACCTGCAGAAATGAATCTGCGTTTTAGTCTCTGCTTTTTGCTGCAATTCTTCACAAAGGCTTTCTTTAAATAGAACAAGATCATTAACAAAATGTGTGGCATCAAGTAGTGTTAGTATGTACTGTGCACGTATGCATACCTGCTAACTTATGCCGACGGCCAGTTTTTAGATATAATAATAATTTTTCTTTAAGCCCGAGTGCTGATTTTTTTATATGTTGTATAGGAGATTGTTAACACATATCTATTAAGTTATGTTTCAAAATCCGGCTCCCCACTTTCAATATTGAATACCCTCGTGCCATCTTTCGGAAGAATACGGAGTTTACAGAAGTACCTGTAAACGGTTGTGATGTAAAAATAAATGTTTGCAACCACAAATTGAGTGACGTCACTACTGGAAATCGTCTGAAACGTTTGGCAACCTGTAAAATGTTTTTACCTCATAATAATTTAGGTCGGATCTAACTGCTTATCTAGTTACAACAAATCTTCAGCCTGATATTCTCTTTAATCCATTTGACAGAATCCCAAAATGACAGCTCTAGAATCGAGATAAGAACATCGAGTAACTATTATACCATCTAGTCTATGCAATCTCACCCAGAACGTAATAGTTTTATTTTTTATTTTCTAACAAAAAAGTAATAACAGAGCATGAGTCAGGATTCATGGACGGTTTGACCTTCATGCCGGTTCTTTGAACCCATGAGTTTAGTTGCGCCGAGTCTAGCTACAGAAGTACAGAAATGTATAGGTAATCTGTTATTTAGTGATTAAATAAATGATTTATTAGTCCGTGTATGCTTAAGGAATGTTTTAATGTGTGAGAAGTGTGTTTTCTTACGTGTCGTTGTATTTTTTCTGTGTGCAGAGATAACCGGGAAGGCCGAGACGGTTTCGACAGGTCTGGGCCGGGCAGACATAGCGAGAAGTTTGGCGGCAGACCAGAGAGAGGCGAACGGTGAGTCCTGCATCCTGTTTATATTTTTCTACAAAAATAACTACTTAATTTATCTTGTTGAATGTTGACTTGATCCCAATTCTATTTTTATGATGAAGTCATGAAAAAAATGGCGGAAAATCGATCGATAGAGCGTTTGCCACACATGCGCCATCTATTTAGTAATACTAATTGGTACACTTAATTTGAATAATTATGCATTGTCTTAATGAGTTAGTGCGTTGTCCTTGATGGTTTGATGAGGATTAAACTTAGTATTACTGCAATCTAAACGCGTCTACGCGAGCCCGTTATAATTTTGGTTACAATACACTTCATATAGTCAAACTCTTTATTTTTTTCACGGGTCCACGAACACAAGTTGGCAGTACCATTATACTTTGATAATTGAAATTCGAGTCATAATGGACGCCGCGAAAATTCAAAGTATGCATAATATCAAGTTACCAACGTACAGCGCACAAATGACCAGACATTAATAATTTATGTATGTTTCAAGAGAAATTGTCAGTAGAAAAAGTGATCAGTCGTGCTAAACGGCACTGTACGCTCATTTAAACGTGGTGTTCATCAGAAGTTCTTGTAATTGTTTAGCAATGTAGTATTAATTTCTAAATCTAAAGACATTCACGATATTTTCGATAGAAAAACAAGCTATTTGGTATATCTATATCACCACAGTTTCCTACACAGAAATGTATTTCAATTTTCGGTAGGTAACTTTCTTATTTACAAGTGCTAACATTAACGTAAATTAACAACATTGTCATTCCACAGTCCTCCGTTCAATGAAAGACGTGGAGGTCCGCCAAAACCTCGTGAGACCGCCGCGCCGACTTCAGTGGGAGAAGATGAGTGGGATTCGCCTCCTGCGCAACCGACATTCCAGCCTCCCCACAGGCAAAACAGAGACAGGGAAAATAACCCCAGGGAAAGAGATTACACCCCAAGAGATAGAGAGAATAACCCAAGAGAGAGGTATGTAACACCAAACTGTAACTTTATTCAGTTTACTTTACTTTGCAAATATTATTTACCAAATACGTTCCGAAAGTGTAAACTTATTTCCGATAGCATAAATTGCCCATTTACAATACACGTAATGTCCAAACAAAAAAATTGAACGCATAACAAGTTAAAAAATCAACGCGCAACTTTCCCCGATGCAATGCGTTAACTTCGAATTAGGCTGTTTGATAAAACGGTTGCAATGATTCGACAGAAGAAAGCCTAGGTCGGAACATCAGCAGGATAAGCCGGGGCAAAAGCCTGGTTGGAAGAAAGACTCGAGTGGGGTTGGGAAAAGGCTAAGACAGGCCGCTGAGGCAGCTTCCCTCGACGCTCAAAACGCCCAAGCCAAGGGTGCCTCGATACAGGATCGACTCAAACGGTACTGTGGTGTATCAGGTGTATGTAACACGACACATCACACACCTGTTGACAACGGCTGTTGCGCTTACCTGTCCACCAACATTAATGCTTTATTGATTGATCATTGTGTGTCATTGTGTATGTCCGTATTTCCTATTTACCCGTGTTCATTTTTGTTTGCGATCGCATAACGAGTATTGGATTTTATTAACGTAATATGGATGCTGGATCTGCGTTCTCACTTCGATAAAATGGATCTGAGTCAATAGTTTATCGTTAACACAGACGATCATTGCAGCACGTCAGATTGCGCGATACCGAACAATTATGAAGTAAAGCATTAATAGTTGAATCAGCGTCGTCCTCGTTGTCTCGCCCTATTTGCTTGTCACGCTTGGTTTGCGCCGCACATTCGTATCGAGCGTTCTCAATACGTTGCATATCTGTCGGCTCTTGTTTATAACATTCCATTGCACAGTGATGCCTTGCAGTGTTGTAAGTTTTTATTTCAGCACATCTTGTACTGTCTTTGTCATCTCATTGAAATGATTGTACAGTTTCACGACTCATTCTTCTGATTGTTGTTGCACTATAGATGCTTGGTGTGGTCAGCACAGTAATTTTAGATAAATCATGTAAAAAAATAATATTAGCGTTTTACTTTTACAATTAATGGACTAATTTTAATGCTTGTTTTTATAATATTTAACTTAACATGCAATAACATTTCAAAGCAATCAATCCTTTTCCTACAATATTATTCCTGTTTGCAGGGAAAACAAATACAGTCAACACGATGACCGTACAGAGAAAGGATCTGATGACTGGGGTAACAGGCCCAAGAGAGAGAACCGCTTCGACCGGAATGACCGCCCGGATCGCCCTGACCGGCGGGATAACCGGGAGAATCGCGACAACAGGGATAATCGCGAAAATAGAGATAATCGCGACAATAGGGATAATCGGGACAACTGGGATAACCGGGATAATCGTGACAACAGAGATAACCGCGGTGACAGACGCGACAACTGGGGAGACAAGAAAGAAAACTGGAATCAAAAGAGAGAATTCCGACCGAACTCTGACAGACCGCCGCGCAGCAACTTCTCACCTAGAGACCGTGCTGATCGCTCGTACGGGTCCGACGACAAGAAGTCTGACAAGAGCTTCAGGTCTCAAGACAGTGGGCGGGCCCCTCCGTACAAGAGCCGCAGCAAGTTCACGCAGGTTCAATACAAGGAGTTGGCGGAACCGGTACCTCTCGATACACCGTTCCCCCCCTCCGATCCCATAGAACCCGGCTCGCAACAGGAAGTTTCGGTCACATGGATCATATCGCCCGAATGTTTCTACGCCCAAATCATGTCTTTACAACCCAAATTCCTAGAAATGATGCACAAAATCCCGGAGATTTACAAAGGAGTAAAGTCGTTTACTGGTGAGGTACCAGTTGGAGGATCGGTTTTAGCCCGTTACCCGGTCGATGGAGTTTTGTATCGGGCTACAATAGAATCCGTGCAGCCATTTTCCAAGTTCATCGTGCGATATGTGGACTTCGGCAACAAGCAGTTAGTCGATGCTAAAGACATTTGGCAGATGGATAGACAAATGCTGGAGTTACCTAAGATGGCAGTATGCTGTTCTCTATCTGGCGTAGTTCCTGTTGATGGAGAATGGAAGCCTAATAACTCGGTAGACTTGTGTTTCAACGCGCCGCGGTACCAGTGCGTGTTCCAAGAGCTTGTTGATGATATGTATAAGGTTTCGCTGTGGAACAATGGTGTGAGTGTCGCCGATATGTTGGTGGAGAAGGAGCTCGCTAAACTATCGGAGCACCAGTCGTCTGTTACTTTGAAAGGTAAGATTAACATTATTGATGCATTTTTTAACTTTCTCACCCGCTCTCACCAACAGACTGTGATGCACACACGCACGCAGGCGCAATGAAATCAATCAATCTCATTTTTTCAATAAGCATGCTGTAATTACCCCCTAAACCCCTCTTTCATTTCTCCATTATTTCATATTTAACATGTTTGTTTTAGACGAAGCCATCGACCTGACCATCATAGTGGCACAGCAGATACTGTGTCGAGTGACCCATGTGGAGTCCTTCGAGAAGTTCTACGTACAACTCGACATGGAGAAGGCGGCGTTGGTTGAGGAGGCCATCGCCAACTTTGATACTAGCAAAGTAAGTGTCGTTATGGCATACTGACTAAAGCACCCAGAAGTTAATAAGATAAACATTACAAATAACAATCGCTCATTACAAAACGAGTAGTAGTTGTAAATAGAGTTGTCCAAGTTCGAACCTTCGAGTCAGTTATTGTTATCCGAACTTTATTCTGATAAACTTATTTTTTTAAATTCAAAACTGAAAACAGAATAGGGTTTTACGTACGCTCTCTGTGTTGTCGTCCATATAAATACCTGAAATAACACCCGCCGTACTCTCGACCCGTTCCGCGACCGCTTCCTGTGTGTGTTGCGCTTTATTGTTTTGTAATAGGACAGATCCAATTTTAGGAAAAAAACATGCTTTGTAGAGCGTGGTATTTGTCACTCACTCCATAGGTAGAGAAGACTGCCTCCCTCTCTCTTTCTAAAGCTCGATGATATTGGTTGCGGGTACTTCCCTAACCATTCAAAGTCATTAATTAACTTTACCATTAAAAATTGTAATTTGGCTATTTAAAAAATGATGACAAATATTAAGATGTTTGTTTTCTTTTACACAGCTGACACCATTGACCGCAGACAGCCTCGCGGACGGTATTCATTGCACGTTGAAACACGATGGTAAAATATATCGCGCCATCTTAGAAGATGTCTCCGACCCAGCTAACATCAAGGCTGTGATGCCAGACTATGGCAAATCCGTTACTACTGCTTTGGAAAATGTAAGTAACTACCAAATTTATTTTTATTTCATTTAACATGTTACACTCGTTTGAAAATTACCTACCTGATTATCTCGGACTTTTTTCCCCAAATTATGTTCATGTGAATAAGCTCAAATTCAAAAGACTATGAGTTGGATAACAAGTTAGAAGCATCTGTACAAATAAGAATAGAAATTCGCAAATTCATTACCAATTTTTAAATACAAAATATCAAAAGATTTTATCGCACAAACTTAGCAGTATGCTTTTAAAGTAAGAGGTTGTGTCATAGGACGCAAATCAAGCAAGCCATCTAACACGTCATACTAATTACTTTGCCCTTACACTTAATGAATAGTGACAGATTGTAAGAAAAGAGACAAAAAAAACAATTTCATATTATTAATTTCAGCTCATGATCTTACCAACGGAACTGAGTGTGTACTACTACCAGTCACTGGAGTGTTGTCTGAACAACTACACGGCTGAGTCCAACAAGCTGATGACTATTGAAGAGATGCAGACCAAGCTCACTGGCAACAATGTTATTGTGTACATCAACCATGTGGAAGGGATCACGTAAGCGTTTGTTTTGTATGAATCGTAGATCATTTTCATTCCATTACATTTACACAATTACCTACTTTAGCGTTATGAAACCTAAGTAAATTTTTGAGTCGTTATTGGTCACGAGAAGGTCCTAAATAAGTTTTGGTTGCAACAGAGTTTGAACTTTGTTGTAAATGGAGTTTATAGTCCAAAAATGAGACTCGAATCGAAGTTTAATAGAATGTATACTTGTTCCAGCTTGGTCACAACACTATACGATTGTATAACCGGTCACAAGATAGCCGTATTCGAGCCTGACGAAGGCGCGTACGACGAAGTAATCCAGTTGTGCATGAGATCAGTCTTCAACTACAACTTCGGAATGGCCTACATCGCCCATATGGAGAACTTGAACGAGTTCTACCTGCAGAAGGCTAGTGATGGCGATAGGATCGCTCTGTTGCTTGATGATCTTTACAAGTTCTATGAAGAAGGTAAGTAATGGCTTTATTACATTACATTCAGTCTGGAAGCCTACAATGTTCTGATGAAACAAATCCGTATCCTATTATAAGCAGTTACCTGTCTAATCAAGCTTACTGTTGAACATAGGCTTCATCATTTACATGCAACTGCCATTTCTGTTTGTTTTGATCCATTCTCAAGGATATGTTGTCTACCCAACAGGAACTCCCGAGGCCCTATCAGTCTTCGAAGTTGACGCGATCTGTGTGGCCCATTCAGGCGACGGCAACTGGTACCGCGCCACAATCATCAGTGTCGAAGATACGCAAATCAAAGTACAGTATCCGGACTACGGCAACACGGAAACTCTCCCCAAGGAATCTCTCAAAGTACTCGACCCCAAGTTCTACGAACCTTGCGCACTCGCGTTAGTCGCCAGTCTAGGTCTTGTAGCCCTCCAAGAAGATGCACTTCCAAAGCTCAAGGAATGGACCAATGAAAAGGAGGTCCAAGTCACACTAGCTGTAGGCGCAGACGGGTGGCTAACGAGCTTGCACTTAGACGGCGAAGACTTGTCCATGAAACTGGTGAACGAGAAGCTGGCCACGCCACAAGTAAGTTCTGTTGAAGAAGAAGAGAAAGTGGAAGAAGAGGCACCGACTCCCACACTTGCCGAGCCCATCTCATTGCCTGAAGGTTGCACTCAAGTGTACATCAGTCATATTGACACACCTGGACACTTCTGGTTACAAATGGCCGATAAAGTGGACACAATCGAAAGTATCCAAGCTGAGCTCCAAAGCGATGCGAGCACATACACCAATATTGCAACCACTGACTTGGGCACGTTGTGTGTTGCCAAGTATTTGGCCGACGACCAGTGGTACCGTGCCGAAATACTCGACTCAGATTCTGATATCACCACGATTCGTTTCATTGACTATGGCAACACAGATGTGCTGGACAACCAGCCAGGATTGATAAAGGAGATGCCAGAGAAGTTCAAGGCAATGGAACGTTACGCCGTCAAGTCGAGCGTTAACGCCGTCCCGACCGGTACGGGCCAGTGGTCAGAGTCCTCCTCCGACTACTTCACGCAACTGGTCGGTGATTTGGCAAATCCAGTAGATGCTCTAATCGTTCTTAAAGACGTCACAACGTATGTCGATATCTTTGTAAATGGCCAGAACCTGACTGATAAATTAGTATCTGAAGGTTACGCAAGTAGATCCGAAGAGACTGAATGCGGCGATTTGCCGTCGTGCTTCGCCAGCCATGTAAACTCGCCCTCCGAGTTTTGGATTCAATTAGAAACAGCAACCACGGAGTTACAAGCAATGGAAGCTGCAATGGTTGACGCAGAAAACTTCCCAGAACTGACGGATAAGGAAGAAGGCGTTATCTGCGCAGCCAAGTACCCTGAAGATGGTGCGTGGTACAGAGCACAAGTAATCGTAGACGGCTCAGAGGGAACTGAAGTTCTCTTTATGGATTACGGCAACGCATCCATCGCTAACGAGCTGAGAAGTCTGCCAGATGAACTTAAAGTAAAGCCTGCGCTTTCGAGAAAATGTGCGTTACAGAAACCTCGCGACATCAAGTGGTCGCGACAGTCTGAGACTAAATTTAACGAATTAGCCGCTGAAGGAGCCACCATATTCAATGTGCAGTTCATAGCGTCTGGTGACATATCCATCGTGGAATTGTTCCTTGAAGGTAAATCTGTGACTGAAGAGCTCGTGGGTCTATGCGACACAGTCGAGGCGGTGAGAGTCGCTCCTGTCGGACAAGAAACATACGGCACGGGAAAAATCTGCTACGTTATGGGTGTGGACGAATTCTACGTTCATCTCGATGATGTTATTTCAAATCTTGATAAAGTTACGGTAAAGATGAATGAAAGCCCCGATTTTGAGTCTGCCACGGAACTAAAAGTAGGATCGGTATGTGCTGCGTTTTGGGCTGAAGACGAACAATGGTACAGAGTGAAAATATTAGAGTTTTGTGACGTCGGAAATCATGTGCATTTCATTGACTATGGAAATAAAGCTAAATGCGAAGAATTCAGACAACTGCCTGAAGATCTTGCCGCAATAGAACCTTTAGCAAGATGCTGCCGTCTAATTGTGCCCAATGATGATCCCGCTTTAATGGAAAGAGGCAAAACTAAACTGGATGAACTTACTTTAGATGACGCTACAATTAGTATAGAATTTTTGGATAGCACAACTCACCCGGCTCTAGTTAAATTGACAGCCGATGGTAAAGATTTTTATTCTGACATTAAACCTGCTGACCAGATCTCAACAGACAAAATAGAAGAACCAGCGACGTCTGGCGAACAAGAGGTAACAGAGAAAGCAGCTACTGAACTTACAGAAGGAGCAGCTAAAGTGGTAGAGGAAGCAATAAACGAACAGTCTGAACAGAATACATCACAAGCTGATCTCGACGAAAGTATGGAGAGCAACCACACAGTAATTGAAAACAAATCCTTTGAGGCTAAAGCTGATAGTTTGATTGAAGAAATTAGCGCCATTGAGGCCAAAGAAGACTCCACGAGTAGTCCTGAGAAAGACGTATCGACAGGAACTCTGGAGGACTCACAGGGCACTGTAAAGACAGTCGAAGAAGACGAATTTAGCGATTGTGTTTCACCGACTAATAAGTCATTAGATACTAGCGTGGATTCTGGAAAGCTTCGAGACGAAATAGAAAAATCAGAATCTACAGAAATAATATTAGAAAAAGAGAAACCTGTAGAAGACCTATCTGAAACGAAAACAGTATCTGACACTGACAAATCTGAACAGAAATTGCTAGAAACAGAAAAAAATACACAGCCTGTAACAGAAAAACCTGAAGAAATAGTTAAACCTGCAGTAGAAGAAAAACCAAGCCCAGTGGACAACGTGGCCGTAAGTCCTGACATTACAGAATCGGAAAAACCTGCAGTGACCGAAGCAGAAAGTCTTCCAGAGAAAGCAATAGAGTCAACAGAAGTTAAGCCAGAGGCCGAAAAACATGCAGTCAAAGAAGCAGACAGTCTTTCAGAAAAAGCAATAGAGCCAGCGGAAGTTAAGCCAGAGGCCGAAAAACCTGCTGTCAAAGAAGCAGACAGTCTTCCAGAAAAAGCAATAGAGTCAACAGAAGTTAAGCCAGAGGCCGAAAAACCTGCAGTCAAGGAAACTGACGCAGAAAACTCTGCAGACAAAATTACAGAACCCAGTGAAGATAAAACAAAGACCATCAATTCAAGTTAAAAGGTTGTAAATAAATATATAAAAAAGTACTTTTAGTAACGCAATACGAAAAAAATTAACACATTGTAAAATAGTAATCTCTTTAGATTTAAACCAATATAATGTGTCTTAGAACTGTTTGAAACATGCAAAAAATTATAGTTTGCATCGTGTTTTGGTACTTTTGGTCAGACCAAATGCCAATACTATATTTGTATTAACAAGCAGCTTATTTGTATAAATATATGTACGAAGTACATAAAGAATAAAGTGTTAACGTTAAGGTGTGACGTATCTAGTTTTACGTGTTGTTTCTTTTTATATTGTTGAATTATTCGCTTCTCGAATAGCTGATTTATATTGGACATGTTGAACATTTCTCAAGACAGTTTTTATCGTTATGTTTTGAGTGCTTAAAGTGATTTAAAGAAAACAGAGAACTAAATGAGTAGTTTCGTACTATTGACAGTTGTTTGTAGCTCTACTAAAGTATTTCTAATTACTATAAATACTCATTTTAGTATTTTTAGGTTTTTTTATGTTGTCGGTATCATTGGGTAAAGCACGGACTTTCATTGCTAAAATATTAGTTCATTCATAACATTATGTGGCCTTTAATGATGTAAATAAGTGACGTAATTTATTGTAATTAAACACATTCCCTTCATTTAACATTAGTTTCACATGTCACCATGACCACGGATACCGAAGGTTGATTTTCGTTATATTTTTGTTTGTTTTGTAATCAAATTGTAAGATTTAGGGCTGATGCCCTTCGAAATGAAAGATGTTTCGTTTTTTTTTATTAAAGCTATGTAAAAAGCGAATTATGTTTTTATTATATTATCCTTTTACGAACCTGGATATCAGTTAGCTATCAGTGAACGCACACTGAGCAGCACAGTGCTCGAAAATTTTCCATGCAGTCAGGTTTTATCTAATAAAAATACACGCGCCATACGGAATTCAAGATACACGCTGTTGTACTTAGTATTTATTAGTTCCATTCTAGTAAAATATGGATTTAAACTGTAATTTGTTTTTACCCGCATTTCTCTACACCCACCCACCGTGACTTCCGCGTTGATCGAGTGGTCGCAAGCGACTGCTGAGCATGAGGTCCTGGGTTCGATTCCCGGGTCGGGCAAAGTGTAATTGGGTTTTTCCATCAGGAATTTCTGAGTATCAGCCACGGAGTTTGGATTTGTGCCCGGCTGATGGCAATAGGCTTGCCACACTTATTACATTGAACTTAAGGCGAAATGTGGGTGTACTATTAGGTACACCTTTGCCTAACCCTTCGGGGAGTGTGCGTAGTCCTAGCGGAAAAGTGTCGAGTTTCTTAATTTCAGTTTTGCAGAGTTTCAGTGTATGGCGTCGTGTAATTGTGTATGTTAAGAACAAGTGTATCCAACAATTACGAGACATCTCTCCTCTACTCTCAGTTCAAGCCAAGCGGAGACGAGAAGTGTAAATAACGAAATTCTATTGGTGGTTTACAACACATCTCACTCTCCTCTCGGCATCGGTGGATTCCGGCCCTAAGGCCTCCGAACACACCTCTGCCTAATCCTTAGGGGAATTCAGGGGTTATGTTAGTTAAAAAGATAATAAGGATGTTTGTTGAACAAGTTTTATTCTACATTTAAAATATTACGTAGAAAAATAAAGAAATTATTACAAAACATCTATACAATGTTATTATGGCGGCAATGTTCTTACAGAAAAAAAACGCTACAAATATTATGAAAATCATTTAATATTTACAATGACCTGCATTGGCGAGCAATAATGGCACACGAATAAAAATGAGGTCAGATTAATTACTTAGTGAAATCGAGTATGTAAGCTTGTCGATTTCGAATAATTTAATTGCCAATAACATGCGATATTTTCATGCATTGTGCACCGTCTTGCGTTGAGAAAAATGTACAATGAAGGTTTGGTGAAACTTGTACGGACCAACGGACCAAAATCCTATGAACGCCAGACCTACGTCATTTTATAAAAGCTGTAACCTTTTCTGTGGAAGTACTTTACTAGGTCAGAACAATAAAATTGGATATTATGAAAAGTCGGTCGTGGTTGTTTTGGCAGATATCAGGTAACAAAGATGTGCTATATAGTTCACTTCAAATTTAACATACTTTAAAGGTGTCTGGCGGAGCTTTTCAACCACACAAAGTGTCTGGCAGTGCAGTAGGTGAATCATCATAGTGACCCTTTTTGTAATATTAAAAAATCACGTTGTAAGTATGACGTAACTTGGTAGCTATTTAGCACATCTGTATTACCTGATATCTGCCAAAACTACCACAACAGACTTTTCATAATATCCAATAGTTGTTTCACAGAAAAAGTTTCACGTTTTATAAATGACGTAGGTCTGGCAGTCACGTGATCTCCCTATAAAATCCGGATGCGGTCCAGGCATTGGACATGATAGATAATGTTCCTATTGAAGTATCTGTCAGTGTCTGGTGTTCGCAATCTGTCCGAACAGGTATTACTGGTCTCTCTCTATACACTATCTATAGGAATGGATCATGTTTTCAGGCAGAATCTGATACGTTAAAGAGGAATAATAATTATTGTAGAGTAAATCCGACCTCATTTTTATTATTTAAATTTCAGTGAACATAAAAATACTTCATAAAACCGGCCAAGTGTAGTGTGTGTGGCCACGGAATGTAGGGTTCCGTAGTTATCCACCAAAACATGCGGACTATGTTTAATAATATAAATACGTTAATTTAATCCACTTCCTACGGTCCGACTTGCCTCCAAACGATGATTTTTATTATAATAATAAAAACACGTGTAAACCTGTGCGCGTATGTGCAAGTCCTTGCTTCCCAGAATTTGATCCTTAACAGCGAAACTATTAAATGGTGTAATAATAGTGTTTTTTTTTCAAAATCGGGTTCGATTCCTGGCTAGGGATGTTAATTTTCTAATGATGCAGTTTTAGTTTTCATCAAAATCGGGTTCGAGACTCGTTTGAGTATTTTTCGCTATTCCTCAAAGTTTCGGATTTGGCCAACCACGCCCACTTGAAAAATTCACCCTGTATACTACCACCATGAATTTTTTTACACCGTAACACAACCGTTTAGCTGGTAGAGGGGGGGGGGGCACTTGAGTCTAATAAAAATTAGCACTTTAAAGCTTAATATTTCATAAACGAATCCCTTAATCGAAAAATTATTTGAACAAACTTGCAATATTTTTTACCAACGACAACCCCTCCAACCAACTAACCTATCCAACGACATCCCACACTATGGGGTACGCGAGGAAAAAAAATCCCCACTTTACGTGTACAGGTGATACATTAAATAAATACTCATTTTTACCAAGATGTGTCGGCGTAACTAATCTGTATGTTCATACCAAATTACAGCTTTCTAGTGAGTCTTTATGCTAAGATGCGGACAGACGGAAAACTATAAGGGTTCCTTGTTAACTACGGAACCCAAAAACTTCATCATGAATGCCGCTATAACAAAAATTACGCTACATTTATACATAACACAAACTATTTTATTAAACCTAGTATTCCAAAATCGTCCATATCTTCGCGTTTTTCCAGAATGAGTCCTTTCTCATTCGCTAGATGGAGTACTGATAGTAAGGCTAAGGGTATACTGAGGCATTCCCTCATATTCGGCGTAAGTTTGTTTGGTAACCGCTGGTATATTGAAAAGAAAGATGTTTCTGATACATCCTCTTTTTCTCCTTCTGGCGTCTTCTCTGTTAACATTTTCCATGTGCAGTGTTTGAGTTGTTTCATGTCCACTTTTTTCGCTCGCATCGCGTACGGTATGAAGATTTTTGCGACCTGCGGGAGTGAGGGTAAAGTTAGTAAAAGAAGAAACAACGTTACGTAGGTTTATCTTCGAAGTTCGAAGGGGTAAACAGAGATGGAGTACACCCACAAGTTGCCAGTTATGTTGAAGTCCCATTCCTAAATTTTATAGCAGCATTGGGATTTAAATTCTCAGCGCAGAGCCGCGCGTACTTATTAAAAGCGTAGTATAGTATAGTCTTACAAAGGAGTATTGTGTAGTTGTGTACCTTAGTGGGTGGTTCCAACATGTCGGTAATCTCTTCAGGCTCGGCAGCTTTCACCTGGTCGTGTAAATCGCCCGCCGCAGTAGCGTCTTCATTACACCAGTCGTCACCGTCCTAGAACGAGTTCATTGTCACAGTTTATTGAGCGTTTACACTGCGAGAACGAAACTTTAGCTGCTTAACAGCTGGATGTCAAAGCTGAGAAAAATTGTTTTTTTTTGTTGCGGTCTTCCAGTTATATGCTTGAAGACTCGTGGAGTCATGGGGAGAGGTCTTTTTTGTAACCAGAAACACGAAGACTTTCCGTGTGCCATTCTAAGCAGTCTGTGATAGTGTAGCAAGTATGAGGTTTAGAACAAGAGCTGACAGCAAATCGTCTATTCTTCTACCGCAGTGCGATATAGACAACACTGCTGTACTGGAGAACTATGATATACAAGAAATATAAATGAATTCATTGACAAATAAGAAGTTTCTGCCCAGTATTGGCTATTTCGACTAAATAGGATACTCACTGGAATATTATTAGGACAGTAGGACGCATCGTTCTCGTTGTTATAGTCGTAGTCTCTGGCCTCTTCCACGGTGACGGGCTCCGGTTCCGGTTGCTTGCTCTGCTCGAGGTCACGCTTCCGCATCATCATCACGTTTTGACGCAGGAATAGTTTGCGGAAATGGGACTCGTCTAGACCTCTGAAATAGAGAAAGACGCAGAAATTAAAAGAATTTCTGAGGTGTTTTTATGGTATCTTTCTATGATTTTATGATTTTAATTGGAGTGTGGCACCAAAAATTACACGTCTGTTTTTTGTATGGGAAATCATCACATTACCCCCCCCCCCCGCTCTGGGAGTGGGAGGGAGTGTCAGACTTTTACTTTTACCCATCCATGTTCCTTCTTTACCCATTGTGTTACAGGGCTGCGGTATCTCTTTCGAACAATCCCGCAGCCCCGAAATTACACGTCTTGCTGCTGCATGTAGTTACTGCATTCGTTGTTTATTTTTGGTAACAATTTATACCAGTATTGTGACTTTTTTGGTTACAAGTTTTGTGACAAGTTTATAGATTCACGCACGTGCCAACTCAGCTTGTAATAAGGTGATGGGTAATTTGCCAGACACTCAACACTAAAGCCTTAATTTTTTTTCTTTTACCCGAAATGATTCAGTTCATATAATTATACGGGGTGTAAATATACCCTTCACGAAGCCATCAACCAAGCATTCAGTACATCAAATTAAGTCACCCTACGTAAAAATTATTGCTGGGAAACGATTTTTTTTTTTGGGATGAAAAATCACGTTTTACGGTAAAAAAACAATGTGCCACTCAAAACTTGGTGCTGATGGATGCTTTGCATGGTAAAAGGGTCATGGAGGTAATTAAAGTAAATTTAAAACCTTAAAAAGTAGTATTTAAAAAAAAACTTGTGAAAAAGTTGGAACTTTGACCCCCAATATTTTCGTAACTAGAAGGTTCCCAGGTATGGTACAAAATGATCGCAATGACGGGGAGAACAAGTGGCTTTCGACTTCGTTAAGGGTCTTTTTACACCCTTTATTATTGAAAAGGGATCAAAAGTGAAAAATGAATTCATTAGTTAAATGATCCAACAACATTGGATTTAAAAAAACCTCATAATATTCCTGCCCTTGTGCCATGTTACTTGGGGTCGGCGCAACACGTTTTTTCTTCCATACTCCCCTGTCAACCGTCACGCTATCATTTACTCCTATTCCTTTAATTTAATTATTTTTTTAAAAAAATGAAAGGAGCAGATTAACTTTCATTCCTATTTAATTTTGTAAACTTACAATGTAACAAAATGGCTTTTTCAGTGAAGTAAGTAATCAAGTATACAAACTTACCTATCAATAGGAGTTTTAAAGTTAGCCTCGTTCCACGTATGTCCAGTGGCTAGCGTCTTCCTGCTGATCATGATCTTGGCCGGCTGGGTCGGTTCGTACTCTCCCACCGGGTCCGTCCGGCAGTCGAACGCTAGGCCGGCCTCTAGGAAGGCTAGCTGACGTTTCGTTCGGGGAGGTTTCTTGCCTTCCACGGTGAGACGACCGGCCACTGATTGGGTGCGTTCGGTCATTTTTGAGGCTGTGGAAATCGAAAGCATTATTTTCAAAGATTGGATTCGAAATGCTAAATGTATCTCGTTAAACTCGTAGTTCCTTGATGGGGGCATAATTTTTTTGTTATGCTTTGTGTAAGAGATTTTCTATTTGTGATTGTATTGTGTCGCAAATTTCTGACGCCGCTTTTACATAGTACTTCAGCGTTAAAAGATTTTCGACATTACAAACGATATTGCGCTGTGCTGCGTTGCCGCTACGGCGTCGAACTGGCACCGCCCTCGCCCCTGCTTCATCTCTCCAACCTCTTATGCGACGCGCACGCGTTAATTAGTCGCACGCCGTTTCAAGGCACTAGGGTTTACAGGAGTGCTAGTTCTCTGATCCTGGATTGGTAGTAAATTAGCCTGCCCTCACCTCTATTGTTCTTGAGTCTCCAGTGCGAGGGCCCTGCCCAGGCGGCGACGATGGCGCCGCAGTAGGAGTACTCCAGGCGCGTGTCGCAGGGCGCGGCGGGCCGCATGTCCGTGAGCCGCGCCACGGGCGGCGCCAGGCCGGCGCGCGCCACGCACGCCGCCACGGCCACATCCGCTTCCTCCTCGCTCTCTATGCCGCCCAGGGGCTCGTCGTCTGGGGGCGCACGAAGGATACGTTACACTTTGATTATACAGTTTAAAGATAACAGGGACAGTCAGCAATTTTTTTTTTTAATTAAAAAAAACGAACAGTTTGCTTCTTGATAAAAGGTAATTCTTGAGCAATTGCAGCGCAATTAGGTTTGCCATATGTATTGCAAAATAATAAGACAATGTTATGCAAGTGATTGAAGCACCTACAAATAACAAATGCTGTTACACCTTTCTTATAAATTTACTAGCGTCCCGCCCCGGTTTCGCACGGCTGCAATATACATAAACCTTCCTCTTGAATCACTCTATCTATTAAAAAAAAACCGCATCAAAATCCGTTGCGTAGTTTTAAAGATCTAAGCATACATAGGGACCGACAGCGGGAAGTGACTTTGCTTTATACTATGTAGTGATAAAAACAAACACATACCGTACAAGTCGTTATGCTGTTCATCCTGCGGTATCGGCTCGACGTCCGCGTTCACGTCAAACGCGAGCGCTTGCTGTGACAAGTTCAGCCGATTCTCTTCCACCCAGTTGCTTACACGATGGTCACTGGTAAAATATACAATATCAATAATACTGATAGATTCATGTTTTTACATTTTATATTAAAGATAGCAGATGAGTGATTTAGTATGTAGAACTTCAATAGAACTACTTCTATCAAAGCTTGGTCTTGCTTGTGCTCCATAGCTCTTAACATTGTGAAAGAATAAGAGACTAACTATACAAGTAGATATTCTGCAGAAAGTTGAACAGATGCAGACACATCTCTTGGTGTTTTCTATGGACAAAAGCTGAATTGAGATAATTAAGTGGAGTTACTCCCTATATCTAAACTCGCATCGATATGATTGTCAGCCTTACCTATTTGTCATCCAGTAAATTTTCAAAGATGGTAAAAAAAAGAGTATTTCGCAGATAATACTTTTTTCTCTTAAGAGCTTGCGCGCACTAGCGATTTTAAGTTGGCCGATAGTTTGATTGGTCAGAGGATCAGTATAGAGTTGTAGTTCGGTCGTACAACTATTAATCTTCAAGTGCGCACACTGCCATGCGCGCAGGCTCTAAATACTCGTAGTATAATAAAAACTTTTAAGTTTTTATTTAGCTTAAATTTTTACAAATAATATAACCCACGTGTCTTCAGTATCTGGATCCCAGTTGGAGATAGAGAACCCGGTGAAAGGCTCACAAATATGGTCGCTGTTCGTAAACGCGGGCAGTAGCTTCGCAGCTAGAGTGATGCGTTCCGACAGGTCTATGTTTTGTTCTTCAGGAATGTTCTCCTTTATTTCTTCTAAGAATCGATCGTCGGTTCTGAAAGATGACAATAAAGTTTTTTTTTAATTGGCTCAGAAGACTGGTCAAGTTCGAGCTGAAGATTGCGGGTAAAAACAGGCAATATTAGAACTTTAAATGAAAATGTCAAAATCGGCATATGATTAGGGCGAGAATCTGCGTAGGATGCTGTTAGTTATTTAATGGTGTGGCATTCTATGTTCCTGTCCTAGTCCAATGCATTATAATAATATGTGAGGTTCCTCAAAAATGTTTTCATAAATTGGTTTGTATTTCAGACTGTACCTTAATATCAAAGCCAGTGTTTTGTCGTGTATGGGCAGAGTCGCGTTAAATGCTCTGTTTGACGACGTCACATCGCCAATCGTCGCCGTCAGTCTCTCAAAAAATGGATCTGTTATAGAAAAGAAGTAAAATGTTAAAAACAAGTTCACGAAACAAGCTGATTTCAAGTTGAGGTTAATAAGGCATGTATATTGCCAAAATAATTCCCATTACGTGATGTGCCGTAGCTTAGTAATGCTGACCAACTTGGGCGCTCGCTGCCGCAAAACCTATTACTCGAATCACACGTAGTTGGTCTCAGTTCTAACCTAACCCATTAGGTTGGAGTGACTTAGCTTAATAACTCTGACCAACTTTGACTGCTCCAAACAAGTTCTTAGTTACTTTATTATTCACCCACAATTTTAGGGCGTATAATACGCCCAGCTTGTACTGTCGACGAAACTTTTCTATGACCGTATATAGGGTGACTGGTAATTAGTGACCGATACTTAAATACGTGATTGTACTCATGATAACAAACTACTTTCACAATAACACAACAGCCGTATGAAACTCGCGCGCGCCTTTGACCTATCAGCTGTTAGCCGCGTGACGCCGTTCTGTCTCATTACTATCGTACCGTGCAACAGTGGGTAGGCAAGCACCCGCGCGGCTCGCAAGCCCGCTCCGTATGTTTTATTGTGATTAAAGTGAATGAGTACAAAAAAAATGTTTCTTTGGGAAAGTTGTTTTTGCTATCATGAGAACAATCACGTGTTTAAGTATCGGTCACTAATTACCAGTCGCCCTATATACGACTTACCTATACAATCATTAGTATCAAAATCCCCGTTGAACACTGCAGGGTTAGAAGCTATGGCGCCTTTGGCCTTCTTCTTTTTCTTCTTGGTGGGGGCCGCGGCCTCGCCGTCTGCGGCGCCTTCATCTTGCATGTTATCATCGTCTTTCTTGCCTCTTTTAGTCTAAAAGAATGTTACAGATTAGGGGTTATTTTAGATTACAGTAGGTATTTATTGCACTAGTTTCAAATGAATGCAAATTCAAGGAGGAGTTCATGTGACAAGCCATTGTTTCAGTGGGCGTGCAAGAGAGAGACAGAGCTAAGTGAGACATATAGCACTATCTCTTTTCACAACAGAACAGTGATGAATTAATATTAACATGTCATATTATGTGTATTATCCATCTGAATGGTAAAGTTAAAATGAGAATAATAAATAAATGAGAAAATGTAAATACTTAATCTATTTAGAATTTTCAAAAGAGCTGATTACAAGAAGAATTTCATAAATTGAATTAGATTTAGAGATTACCTAGAGATAGTCTGGCCAATTAATAAGTTTATAAACATCAACACACATACCTGAGCAGCTTTACTAAGTCCTCCAGCCATTTTCAACACATCATAATGCACTGCATCCACCCTGAACGAGTATATCCTAGCAGATGCATCCACTACCGTAGAGGCAGTCTGTAAGTTATCCATGCGAGAATCATGTCTTCTCAACATTGACGTCATGAAGTCAATCAGCTGCAGGTTCCATGCATTGTCTTTTGTTATTTTCTGTAACAAAACAAATAAGAATTAGCAACTTTTCATCAGTGGACACCACATGGATGCTGTCAATATATAAGTTTTTTTTGAGAACACAGATTAAGCAGAAAGATTTTATTTTCTGTATTCTCTTCTGCAGCAGTCAATCTTTCCCATGATCAGTGTGGACAGGGGCATAACATGAAAAAATAAAATAAATAGCCAAGAAAGTAAAAAAAAACTAGTTGCATCATGTTTTGTGTGTGCACTAATAACTAGAGATTGGATATTCGGATGCATATTTAAGTACCTAAAGTTTGAGTGTTGACTAGTATGGAGCGCGTGTCAGTATGTGATTTTTTTTTTCATTTTATTGTTTAACTCCAAATGAATTTTGTCCAGTCATATTTACCATTTTGTCCTGTTTGATATTTCAGCAGAAAAACTTAAAATCAAATACTCTGAAGTATTTTTTTAAATTGTTATTTTCAAAAAAATTCGTGCCAGGTTTTAAGTAGATTATAAATATTCATTATGGTTTTGAGTGCTACATTTCATACCCAATGCAGAATTATGAAATTCCGATCCCAGGATCAAAATTGGCACTTTTGTACCCTTTGCCAGGAAAAAACGTACTTTAGGTAATTATGCATCCAAATATCCGATCCCTACTTATAACATTAGTGCATGTGTTTCACTGTGTTCCCAGAGGTTTGATTCACTGAATTGTATTAATAGCTGTTAATTAAGCAAGGTATTGAAAAACAATTAGCTATCTACAATTATTTAAAAATAAATTGTCTGCTTACATTTTCAGCGTAAAGCTTGAGACATCCTTGAAAGTGCTCTTTCTGTGGAGATGAAGACATAGTATCCCTGCCTCTTCTGGGTGATGCTGTTTGTGGTGTTGACGTGGCCAGAGCACGCTCGGATGCCACCAACGAAGATCTTTCAGCATCATCATCGTTGCGCTCCTGTAAAAAAAGGGTTAAACTATTTTGTTTTTTATTGTAATATTTATTTGGGTATGTATTAATATAAAAATAATTGAGCCCAAATTATGTTCTTTTGTAATAATTCTGTGTTACAGACAGGAAAATACAGGTTTGGCAATTAATTAACTGCTTTCCACATTGGCCTTTCTTGTTTATGACAGGAAAGTAGATTTTATATTCTATGGAAAGGATACTTTAGCACCATAAAGTGCATCAATTCAATAGAATATAGTTAGCTTGCTTAGTTCTGTTAAAAATGCCGCAGTGCATTCAAAACAAGTCGATACAAGACTCAGGAAGTAGTTTGTAAACAATGTTGGAGAAACGTGTTCAAATTAGCAAACGTATATTTGAAATGTAAAACACAAACCTCATTTCCAGGTCTTTTCTGCGGAATAAGACTTCGTCTTCTAATAGAACTATTGCTGCTCCCGCCAACACTTATCCTGGCTAACCCAGGCGTAGAACTTATCGGAGTTTCTATCATCATTACGCGTACGTAGCATATACCACTTTACACACAGGTTTTAGAACACCTAAATAATAACACCGCACTTTAAAATTAATTATCAGATTTTTATTTTCGAAATCAATATTTTTTGTCAAGCGTCAAATCAAAACTCAACGGACACTTGTAGAGATGTCACGACGAGGATAACTTTCTAAATGAAAAATATCGATAAAATGACCATTTACTTGACTTAGGTGACATAGAGGAATAAGCTATAGAAACGCAAAAGCAGGACTTTCTACTAAAGTATTTCATGTCTTGTTCCGTGTATAACAAACAAATACTTTTGTTTTTACAAAAGTTAAATATCTATACTTGTCAGTGCAATCAATTTTTTTGGAGTTCCATAAATAGCAAGGAGAAAGCGTATTCCTTTTGTAATTATCTTTTTCTAAAAGGAAAAAAAGTATTAGGACCAGTTTTGTAGTTGTAGTATACCACACAAGTTCTTGTCATGAATCAATTTCACCTTTAATTTGACCAACACGTCAGGCCAAGAATAAAAAATCAAACTACTGAACCGATTTTGATGAAATTTATATGAGACCAATCGGAAAATATATGATTTCACTTGAAAATTCGGAGTTATAAGGAAAAAAACATAAAATAAAACAAATAAATTTTGTTTATTCATTCATAAATTCATTGATGACGAATGAAGTACCACTTATTGGTTACTAGCTGTTCCCCGCGACCTTCGTCCGCGTAAAATCCCGTCCCGTTTTTGCAACATTTTTCATTGCTGCTCCGCTCCTTTTAGTCGTAGCGTGATGTTGTATAGCTTATAGCCTTCCTCGATAAATGGACTACCCAACACTGAAAGAATCATTCAAATCGGACCAGTAGTTCCAGAGATTAGCGCGTTCAAACAAACAAACAAACAAACAAACAAACAAACAAACACTGCAGCTTTATAATATTAGTATAGATTATGCCACATCGCTAGCACTTTTTGTTTGTTGTCGTAAGATAATGATAATTGTGTATGTCTCGACCAACATCTGAGGAGGCTCTCGCTTGGCAGCTGGATCTGCTTGATTCAGAAAGCAGTACTTCTGGACACGTCGCTTATCGTTAAGAGGTTCCTCTCTCATGAGCCCTCACCCTGACCACCGGTAGCTCGGACCCTGTTCCCGATGCCGGTGGGCTACTATTTTTATATTTTTTTTTATCTACTTTGTATTGGATTACTGTAAAAATATAAATTATATGTAAAGAAAGGGAATAAATTGTGTATGTATTTCTTTGTTGGGCGGTTGTTTTTTCTTCGTGTGCGTTAGGTTGCATTTCTCTGTGTATGATTATGGCGCTTTACGATGGCTGTATGTGTTTACAAAAAAAAAATATTAAAAAGTGACAGATTTGTTCGGCGTTTCTCTCTTTGCTTCCTTCATAGACTATTCTTTTAAGTATGGTGAAAAATTAAATCGACTAAATTAAACAATAAGTTGTACAAAAATGATTCCCAAAGTATTATTTATTTATTAATGGTTTATTAGTAAATTAATGGTACTAATTATTGTATTCTAAATCCAACAACATAAATACAGATTAACGTCAATAATGTTAATCTGAAGGATTATTGATGACTCATTGAGTTTGATATGAAATGATTGATAAGAACATTTCTTGTATTACTTTTTACAATTACATGATCGGTTCGAAATAAAATCCTATTTCATGATGTTTTATTCAACAAAATACATTTTCCGTTAAATTAATTTACTTTAGTTTTTTTTAATGGCCAAATAGTATGTTTTCAATGTTCCCCCACTCATTACAGCTGTTTGTAAACGCATCGCTTGTTGCCAACTTCCCGTCAGTCATTTTGTTCGGTGGCTGATTTCTATGGTCGACGATATCGTTAAAAATCTTTAACATCGGCGAGTAATTTCCAAAGTGACATTATGAGTTCTGGAATGCCTGAATTGGGCTCCAAGATAAGCCTAATATCTAAAGCTGACATTCGCTACGAAGGCCGGCTTTTCACCGTCGATCCTCAGGAATGTACCATCGCTTTGGCTAGCGGTAAGTTGACAAATGGATACTGTTATCTTATTACAAGATTCTTTTTCGCATTAATCGTCATCAATTTAATGTTTTATTCTTGTATTTCCCGGCGTTAATTATTTTTTCTTATAGGAACATCGATCGACGTCTCTAGAAAGCCGTTCTCTTTTTCCCTCCCGATTTATGCCCATCTTTGTTTATTGTTTGGGAAAGCGTCCAATATGTTTATTGTTGGGCATTTTCCCTGTAATTTTCCATGATTTTTAGTAAAATGTATCACATTGTTTTTCTTCTACCCTCAAAGAGAAGTTGTTGGTGCCGCCTATGACCGCGGTTTCACATTGATGACGTTGATACTGTCCTATGTATGCTACAATTTTGTTTTCTTCAGCAGGTGATAAACTGGCTCTAGGTCTTTGTCCTAAAAAATCGTTACTTTTAGTATTCTTGGATGAGTAGGTGGTTAACAGTTAGACCAATCTACCTACCTACTTTTTCTTTTGTTGTGTTCAAGATGCCACAGTGAAATGGCTAAAATCATGACTGCAAACAGTATTTAGACTACCCTCTGAAGTAAAAGATTCATTAGCATGTTACTTTGTGTAAAAAAAACTATTTTTTCTCAAACAAAACTTCACCTACCTTCAAATTATATCACATGAGGTTAATGAACTTATTCTCTCTACAGTGCGTTCGTTTGGTACGGAGGATCGAGAGACGCAATACCCTGTTGCGCCCCAGAGCCAGGTGTATGATTACATCTTATTTCGTGGTTCTGACATCAAGGATATCCGAGTGCTGAACAATGTTCCCTCTCTACCCAATGATCCGGCCATCATGCAGATGTCTGTGCCACCGACGCTCGGCGCGGGCAGTGCGCCGGGCCAGTTCACGGGGCAATACAACCATCCCATTGTTGGCCAGACGCCGTACCAACAGTACCACCCGATGGCTGGCTTCCCCGGAGGTGTCCATGCCCAGCTCAACAAGACCAGTGAGTTGTCTCCGCAAACCTCGGTGGAGTTGGCACCCCAGCCCCCGCCCGTCACGGGTCCGATTGGCTCAGGAGTGGCGCATCACGCCAATCAAGTGAAAGACCAAGGTTTTTGCTCTTGGATAATTTAAGCTTCTGCTTCAATACATGCTACTTTGCGATTTTTGCAGTGTCATAAAAAGATACTTTGCTAACCTTTCACCCTCTTACCTCTCCAGTAGTAAAACTTTTGGTTTTGGTTTAACTAATAAAGTATCTAGTTATGATCTATTTCCTGTGCTTTCACCAAACTTGCATGCAGACTAATCTAATATAGGGTTACTGTATGACAGTTCAAAGAACTTGCATATTTATGTTTGCATATATCAATGTATTTGTTTACATTTTCACACAATTGATTTTTATTTCTAACTTGAAAATAACAACTCTTAATATTATTCTAACATGAGTAATACTCTTATTAGACACCATTTAATCAGAATTAGGATATTTTGTCCAATTAATACTTATTATGTTATACAGAAAATAAGTAATATTTTTTAATTGTTAACATAGAAATATATATGTATGTATATAGATGGAAGAAGGATTGATCCTACATATTTACCATGTGGTGTTGGGAAACACTAAGAATTACACAATTAGAATGCAACAAAATTAACAAAAAAATAACAACAACAGCATGCATTTACAAAAATAACAAAAAAAAAAATCGCAACATGCATTATCATTTCTCCTTGGTCTGTTGCTTGTATGAAAATTGAAAAAAAAAAATCATTGAAAAGCAATTTGTGATTCATCAAAGCTTATGCTTAGCATAGTGAAGTATTGTTACTTTTTTTTCTACTATGTGTGTACAAGGAAATGTGTTGTAGGCTCGATGCTTGACCTCATTGGAGGAGGATCTCAGCAAAGTGCTTCGCGGTCGGGAACCCCCGCTGTCGGCGCGCACAGGAAGAGCCCAACTGCTGACCAGGGCACGCAGGTATATCCATAAACTAGAAACTACCTCATCATATTGAAATGACCACTAAAATACCATAAAACTGCCAAAATAAACTTAGGATCCTAGGGTCTGAATAGTCCCAATAAGTTAGCGTAATTAGTTGTATTGTGGGCAATAAATTAAGTAAATTAAGCAGTAATAATTAAGACTTAGTAAATACATAATAAATGTTTTTCTGGATGCGGCTATGCCATAGACCACAACAGCAGATTCTGGAGGGATATTCTCACAATCAGTATATGCGGCAAGTGAATTGATTGTTGCTTATTTATTTATATCCCAGTTAGAGTAGAAATCTCCATTTCTGATATTATTTTATTGGAAAAGAAGAGTTGGAGAATAAATTAGTTTTATGATTTGACCCGCATTTAAATATTGTTTGTATATTCATGCTGTGGTGTGAATGTTAATCAATGTTTTAAGGCAAGTTGGCATTCCTGAATTACTTTGATTTTGTTATTGTTTCTATTTATAAGAATACTAATTACTGCTTACTGAGTTATTTGTAGATAGGGGTTAAAAACAACCATACAAAAATAAAAACTAAATTACTTACTGCTCACTCAAAACAAATGATTGCAATAAAAATATGACCCATTCTTCAAACTTGTTTTTGATGTTTATTTGTTTTTGTAAATTATATGGGAAATTCTCCACTCCTTTCTGTTGCATTTTTTACTATATTTAAACAAACCACACATGTATCATCACTGCATAATCTTGTGGCGACACTACGTCTTTAAGAATCTTTATTAACACACACATATGTATAGGTCGGCTCTGTGGCTAGCGGGTCTAGCCAGCAACGGGACAGCCGACGTGGCAGCAACGGGCAGGCGCAGAAGGGGCCGGCGAACCGCAATCGCACCAACTCGCGCAACCGCCAGCGCTACCCCAGCGGCGGCGCGCCCGTGCCGCACCAACCGCACCAGCAGCACCAACCGCAACAACCCATGCACCATCAGCCGCAGCAGCAGCATTCGCAGCACTCGCAGCACTCCCAGCACTCT
Organism: Noctua pronuba; assembly: GCA_905220335.1. Lineage (NCBI taxonomy): Eukaryota > Metazoa > Arthropoda > Insecta > Lepidoptera > Noctuidae > Noctua > Noctua pronuba. The sequence continues at coordinate 13,123,589 of LR999908.1, forward strand.
CAGCATCAGCAACATAACCAACATAATCAGCACAACCAGGCGCTCACGAACCAGCATCCCCATCATCACCAATCTGGTAAGTTTATTCATCATCATCATTTCAGCTGAAAGAGGTCCACTGCTGGACAGAGGCCTCCCCCAAGTGCCGCCACATTGATCGGTCCCGTGCGTCTCGCATCCAGCGTATCCTCGCAACCTTCAGCAGGTCATAAGTCTACATAGTGGGAGGTCTTCCAACGCAACGGGTTCCGGTCGCCACTCCAGAACTTTTCGGCCCCATTGGCAATCCGTTCTGCAATCAATGTGCCTGCCCACTGCCACTTGAAGTTTTTCTATTCTTCAGGCTACATCAGTATCCTTGGTTCTCTTGTGGATGTCTTCTTTTCTGATACGGTCACGCAAAGAAACTCCGAGCATAGCCCTCTTCATTGCCCTTTGGGTGACTAAGTTTTCTGATGAGGCCCATTGAGAACGACCACGTTTCGGTCCCATATGTAATTACTGGCAACACACTGGTCATAGACTTTCGTCTTGAGACACGTAAGTTTATTGTCATCCCCTAATTCCAATTTATTGGGATGTCCTGTGATCGCCTTGAAACGAAACATATTACTAGACTCTTCTTTGGATTTTCATCTAATCTCAACTAGTTTCCAAAATCATGTCTTCTTCATTTGGCTTGGCATTTTTGTGAATCCGCGGGTAAAACAAAGTATTGTAACCCCTAAACGCGGCGGCAGACCATGGCGAAGACGTCTTGGAAGTCTTCCTTAGAAAAGCCTAGCAGTGGGACAGTACACGCTAGCTATACTAACAAAATGTTCTTGTCACCCAGGTAACTTCTCCGGCGCGGGCCAGGGCTACAACCGCGGAGGCTGGAGAGGCCGGCCCCGTGGCCGTGGACGTGGCTTCGTGCCCCGCAACAAGAACACCCTCAAGTTCGACAAGGATTACGACTTCGAGCAAGCCAACACTGAGTTTGAAGAGCTGCGCAGCCAACTGGCTAAGGCCAAGATTTCTGATGGCGAGGTGAAAGTCGAGGTGAGGTTTACATTCACATTTACCTTTAGTACTGTTTTCGTGTCACGTTGCGTAGAACATTGGTCGTGACTGTGGTGCGGCCTTATCGAGGTTGTCCAAAAATAACGATTTCGTTCGTAAATTGTATTTGTCAGAATTAAGCTTAAATAGTCCACTTTTAAGTCAGGTTTTAGGATGTCAATGCAGTCTAGAAATTAGATGGTGGTGAGTAAAAGACTGATTGCGAGCCTATCCAATACGAAATACACAGGTCCCAACTTTTTCTACAGCAAAATTAAGATATTTTCACTACAAAAATGCTAGACGCCAAGTCGAAGTATCAACTTATAAACTTCTAACTGAAATTAAACCAAGGTAAACCAGTGGGGTCCCATTCATAATCAGTAATTACGCGGCATTACAATTATGTCATAGGCGGTATATTGTGTTACATACCAATTACAATCTCTTAATTGATTTGAGCTTACGTTTGAACGCGAATTGAAGCAATTACACAATCGTTTGATGTTACTCAATGGGAAATAATTACCTGAAACGCAATTACAATTTGCTATGATTTAAAAAAAAAACCACCGAATTGAGAACCTCCTTTTTTTGAAGTAGGTTAATAAAGAAGCAAAATATGTACCTCATTGTTATAAGACGCAACAGTTCATTTTTGCACCTAGTAAAACTTATAAATGTCGAGTAACGTAAGATGTTTTTGAAATTGCTTACTACCCTCTAAATAACATTTAACAAATTCAGGTGCGCAGTAACCGAGTAGTTACCTCTTAGAAAAACGATTCGCACGTTTGTCTAAGAGGTATAAAAGCGGAAAAAGCAAATTGAGATTGTAAGGGTTGTAGCAGGTGACTGTAGTATCTGCCTACCACACTGGGGAGTGTACAAAAACTGATAATTTCAGGTGTTAAAACAATTGATTTCCAGCAATTCAGGTCTTAAGACTATCTGATTTTCTGTTCTTGTTTTTCAATTCACCTGTCCTTCCGCGAGTTCTCGTCACGCTGAATTAACCTTTGTCAGTGCGGACATTTTTTGTCAGTTACATTGAGTTAATAGGGTCTTGTCTCGTAGAATATCCGATTTGCAAAATATCCGGTTTGCTCTTATTGCTTTTAAAGGAAAATGATAATAATCAATGGACGAAGTTATTTTGACGGTTATTTTGAGTTATGTTGACCGGAAATATATTATGAAGGACGGGACGGTTGACGTGTGCAACCAAGTAGCCAGCAACTTGCTTTGAAATATAAACTTTTGGAATCTGAGGTACTGTGATACAAGTATGTGCCGGACCCAGTTCTCGAGAAAGACCATGTCACGCTGTACTGGGATCAGTCTTATCATTACTGACAGGACTATTGTTGCTAATAAGCCTAACAAAGTGGTGATAGACCGATCAGTGCGCCGCGGAATAATAGTCTCTGGAGCCCTAACCACCGGTAACTTGGAGCCTGCTCCCGACACCGGCAGAAACCCATTTTATTATCAGGCAACTAAGGCCCATAGACAAAATACACAAAAAAAAAATTACAGCAATAATAAACTAAAACATATTTTAAACGTTATGAAACTATAGCTATACATGTAACGTTGTCGGCGTCGTTTTTCGCTGCGTGGTGTCGCGTAACAACCTTTCGACCCTCTGAATCCAGTTAGTCTTCACTGGTATTGGACTTTTGTAGGAAACAACAGATTTTTTTTAAAATAACCGATGAAATTTTTCTATGTGCGGGGGAGGAGTCAGAATGATGTACTGAATACGTGGTAACCGTTTTCGCGTCGGTGTCCCTTCGATTACGTTTAACCGAAACACCTTTTTGATGGACCTACGGTGATTTTCCGTTTGAGAAATAGGGTTAAATGTAGCTACATATTCATCATCGTCGTGTCAGCTCGTAAACACCTAGTTTCGGTAAACATAGGCCACTTGATTACTGAAACTAACTGCAAACATTTCTATAGTATGTTGACTGACGTAGCTGAAGCGATTTTCTTTGTTGTTCCATGTTCTCACGGGCTATTCGCCATTTCTAAGTAAAACTTTAATGTGTTTTCTTGCATAGGTTAGCAAGAAATAACTTCCAAAAAAAACCTGTTGAATTAGAATATATTCCAAAACTGTCAAAACTGGTCAAAAAAACTCCGATATTGCAAAAGAGTTCTTTTCACGTGCTTCGCCTCGTTTTTCATCTCGGATCGTATACCTTAGCCGTGGTCTCCTCAAAATACTTTCAGCATTTTTATGGTTGTACAAAGAAATAATGGGCTATTGAAAAAGTTTATTAAGCACTTTTAAGGTCTTCACCTTTTGATGTTATTTCGAGCTTGCCAAGTAGTAGAAAAGCCTCCTGTTTTGTACTTAATAATTTGTTTTGAATGTATGTATTTATCAAAAAATTTAATTATATTTTTTTTTTACTTTCCGGCCGACCCAGGAGTCTGAAGTAATTATTATACCGCAGGGTGTTGTTGAAGTTGACAAGAAGGATGACTCAGGAAATGAGACAGGCGCAGGCGAACCGGAAGTAGACGAAGACCAGAATGGTTACACAGGGTATGACAAGACCAAGAGTTTCTTTGACAACATCTCCTGTGAGGCTGTTGAAAGGTGAGATATAACTTTGAACTTATCTTTTTATTTTGGGCTAGCCTGGAGAGTCGCCAAAACGCGATGCAACAATGATGTAGTCACCATCACCAAATCGTCGATAGCGATGCTAAAAGTATGCTCATAGTGCAATTCCATCTGCATGTTTAGGGACCGATCCGAATCCACTACTAATGCTATCGAGGAGGCAGCGTTCTGGTCGAAGTTAATTTAACTAAGAAGAAGCTCAGCCAGCTGTAATACCATATTATCCAACTAAAGATGTTCTATAGAGCGTGTTTGTAACTGTTAAACATTTGCAGGTCCAAGGGCAGGAGCCAGAGGACAGACTGGCGGACGGAGCGCAAGCTGAACTCGGAGACGTTCGGAGTGGCGTCGGCGCGGCGTGGCGCCTGGCGCGGCCGCGGTGGCTGGCGCCACCACAACCCGCAGCACCAGCAGTATACGTGAGTTTACTAACCATCCTCCTTTTTACTTAGGGGTAGCGAAGTATGTTTTTTTCCTACAGCAGCCCACTGCTGCTCATAGGCTTCTCCAATGGCACGCTATTCTCGGCAACTCTCATCCGCTGCCTAGCCTCCCCGAGAAGAATCCCCCGAGAATCTTATCCTTATATTATATCTTTATAACTGTGTGTGCGTGAATCTAAACTACCATCAAAAGAAGAGAATGCCAATCGACTTGCGTCTGATGGTTTTCTTGCTCATGAACTGCTGCAATCATCTATTATCATCACTCACTTGCATCAAAATATCAGTTTATGAGAGTGTTCAGGAATCCAAGTGTAGTTCTGTGTAGGACTAACTACAGCTTCTCTTCCTTTATTTTGTCGATTTAATCGCTTGTACAAGGTCTGACGTTAACATGTGTGTATTTTGTGCAGTAACTACGTGCACAATTTCTCGGACGACGGAAGGTGGCGAGCGATGCGCGGGGGCCCGAGAGGAGGACCCCGCGGCGGGCCCCGGGGCCCACGCGTGGGGCCCCCGCCCAGCACGCAGCCAGCGCCCGTGCAGCCGCAGCCAGCACCCACTGCAGGTATGTTGTATTAAATCATCTATTTTTTTAATATGTTCGACTCAAGAGCAGATATTCTGCAGATCAGCAAGTCTCTTAATTTATTCTGTTACACCACAATCACCATTGCTACTATCTATGAAAAATTCCTGCAGTTACAATATTTTTGTAAAATTCTTTTTACTGTTTACTATTTCAAAGGGTTGATCACGTTTTGCCCCCAACAGTTTCATTTGTACCCTGTGAAAACTTTCCAGCCATGGGCAGTAAGGTTTCGGCCATTGCGTTAAGTTTTGTAATTGTTCAAACCTTCGTCTTTGTTCTACCTCCCGTGCTTCTCGGCCCTATGTTAATTTTTTCATTTAAAACTTGTTTTTACTTTTCCAATGGGTTTCTAAATAGGTGTTTTCTTTTTGTTTACAGCTAAGTAGGATTGGTTGGAGAGCGTCCGCTACACTGAAAGAATTTTTTATCGCAGCAGGGACTATTCAAAAATGGATAAGTGACGGAAAAGTGTTAGTTTGGTGATGAGTGTCTTGTATTGATTCGAAAAGTAAATGTCTTTGCGGGAAGTTTAAATGTTAAGCAGATTACAGTTGATGGACATTGTTCTGGTGTGATAGTGTTGTATCCAATATAATGGAAGGATAAAGATGGAATTTCCCGTAAGAGCGCGGCAGAACAAAATGTCGGTACACTGAGAAGGCTCACAGTTAGTATAATGTAAGTATAGGAGTGTCGTGAGCGATAACGCAGTTAGGCAGGGCAGGGCGTTGGCATCAGCTAAATTGAATTGTATAATGTCACAAGTCGACCAATAGTTGGATGATATTAGGCTCATTTATGTGATTCAGAGATGCCAATGTTATCGGTGAGTGAGATAGAGGCCACTTGTAAATTTCAGGGAGGCTATGTAATGAAAGTTGCATAGGAGACATTTAATTTATGCATTGAATTATAAATATTTTCATAAAGCTTACCTCCTCACCTGTTATGATTATTTGTGCCTATTTAGTTTTAACCATATAATATTTAAAGTACTAAAATGGTCTGCTATCACTCGAACGGTCATTGCGCCTCCATTTTATTTATTTACTTGCGATGACGTGCGACAGTCTACGCAGCAGTCCTGCTAAAGTGTTAGTAAATTAATAATACGAGGATAAATTAGTTTCTAATACCTGCTGGCCAGATGTTTTCATGTGTAATTATATAAATCATTGTGGGTTAGAGGCTACCTCGGCACGTTATTAAATGTAAACTGTTTATTGACTGTCGTTCATTTGTAGTTAGTACTAAATAAATGTGATAGAAGGACTGCTGCCACATTGTAATGTGTAGGAGATGTGTTGGGCCCGGCCGCGGATCACGCCTACTGGATGAGAACACAGTGGCAACACTAGTAAAGTCTATGTTTATTCAATTCAATAAAATTCTCGTAATAATTGATTCTCGGAAAGGACTATTGTATTTTCTTGTAGTTAATTTGGAATCGATAATTGTGTACCTACATGATGTGTTCATATTGGCGAGTCCTTTTCATGCAAAATTCTGAAATAAACTTTGACAAAGAACATGATATTTGTAAAAACCTGTAACTCAAAAGCTGTACCTGGTGATTGTATCAATATAAAATATAACTTTACTACAAATCTTCCAAAAGGTAATTTTATTTAAACAACCATATTGAAATTTCCAATTTTATTGCAAATAAGCAAAATAGCACGGCTTTTCTAAGTCACCAAATAAATCAACAAATATGTCATACAAAACATTAAATAAATCATTCACACAATAATCTTTGGAGGACGAGTAGAGATAACTGCATTAATTGCGTATCCCGGCAGACTTAAAAACCTAAACGAAGGGATGACCCCATCAATGCAGATACCTGTACATAAACAAAATGTCTGACATCCGTAACTTGCACTTCAAAGCAGGTAAAATACAAAGTATGCGCTTATTACTATACATACTTGCTTGTATACAATATAAGTAGATTAAAGTACACGATATACATATGTCACGACGTACGACATTATACATACATATTACACAATATTTTTTGTTTTAAAAAGTATATCTTAAAAAATATAATGCCTTACGCGAGTACGAGTAGGCTTTACGACTAGGAGAACGAAATATTTACACGATCATGACCATTCTATTACGTGTTATTTATCCACTTTCAATCATATACATGAAGAGTTACAGGGAATTTACTTACAAGTATATCCGAAGCATAGTCCTAGTCTATCGTATTCCTTGAGCTTATATGCCCCAATTTCTAAGAGTTTTACATTTTTCAAAAGAAAATATACTAGGCGCATTCACAGTATGAAAATTACGATCTTTTAAATGAGTTATTGTAGTTCAGTATTATTTGAATGTGTCCTTAGTACCATAATTTTTTGTTTTCCATTGTGATCGAAATTGGGGAAGTGTAAAAATAGGTCAAATACATTTAATACTAATCAATACCAAGCAAGGGTTCATTAACCCGGCCATTTCTCCCTGGTTTATCTCTTCTCAATACTTGAACAACCTACAGTAACCAACAATCATTTCACGAGCTACCGAACGTCTCGACCGACAATGGAAAATGCGCGAATTGCGCATGGTGTGATAAAATAAGGGGTTTGTAGACGAGTTTAACCGCGCCACTCCCGCGCAGGTGTGCCGTTGTCCACGACCCATACGGAGCCGCTCTGACCCTTTGCCAGGATCTCTACTAACGAGCGGCCCACGTGATCCGAGCTGAAACATATAAATGTATAAATATAAGGATCGTAGAACTTATTAAAAATGACCGCTGTCATTATGTTCATAATTCAGACGATAATTGTATTAAGACTATTTTTTTCAAAGTTTAATTGACCCTAATTAATACCCATTTTTACATAGCGTAAAATACTGACTACCTACTATAAATATGCATTTGTAATTATTTATTTCGATATGACCATAACTACTAGTCCCTTTAGTTGGGCAGCTGCCATTTTAATTTTATGGACTATAGCAGGTAACGTTCTGAAACTTCTGCCTTCCCTCAACCCTCGTGGGAAAAACACGTAGACCGTCTTTATATGTAAGTATAAGTCCCGTCATGTAAAAAGAACGCTGAGCGACAGTGGAGGGGATGTGTTTGCGCACGTTATACAGTCGCGTTCTAAAGTACTAAGCTAATTGTTTTACAATATAAGTATAATTGTTTCATTGTAGAATCGTAATATACAAATAGAATCGTACTTAACTAGCTACTACTAGTACTTTGGAAAAGGCTGGAATAAAAAAAATTGAGAAAGTTTATTTGAGCGGTCAGCGTTCTTTTTACGTGACGGGACCTAGACCTATGTATTTTTATATTCCTTCAAATGTAAGATGTTCACGGTGTTAGATGTTGTTTTTTAACATAAGTTTCATTTCATAAACTTCCGATCAGGAGGCAGACTGCAGGGAGAGGCGACGGTACGAGGCAGTCGAGTGTCGGCTTAACTAATTTACATAAACAAGTGTCCTTACACCGACTGCATTATTAAGCGGCACAAGAGCACAATTGAGTTTCATAAGTTATGCACCACACCACCATATTTGGAATTTTACAGGATACCCTTTATTATCCCTTTTATTCGTTTTGTATATATTTGTTACATTTTTAAATATTCTAATATAAAAAATAGTAGCTGTAGTTATCTCAAATAGAATTAAAAGTTTAATCACATTTTCCGATCGGCAATGACGAGCTTCCACACAAACTTTAATCCTCTATAAAGGGTGTAAAAAGACCCTTAACGAAGCCGAAAGGCATTTGTTCTCCCCGTCACTACGATCATTTTTTTGTTCTAGACCATACCTGGGAACCTTCTAGTTACGGAGATATTGGGGGTCAAAGTTCCAACTTTTTCACAAGTTTTTTTTTAAATACATGATTTTAATGAAAGATTTTTACTTTAAACACCTCCACGACCCCCATACTATTCAATCCATCCATCAGCACAATGTTTTGAGTACGTGACATTGAGTCAGACCGTAAAACGTGATTTTTTACCCCAAAAAAAAAGGCGTTTCCCAGCAATAATTTTTGCGTAAAGTTACTTAGTTTGATGTACAGAATGCTTGGTTGACGGCTTCGTGAAGGGTCTGTTTACACCCCGTATTTAACCCGTTTTGGGGATGAATTATCAAAAAATCCTTCTTAAAACTTGTGTGTTTTCTTAAAAGATCTCGTTTTGGTATGTACTGTTCTACATTATTTCTGGCTTACCTCTGCATTTTGCAGCTAGCATTGTCCCTTTGCCAAGCCGCCTCATAATCCGAAGACATGAGCTGCTTACGGATCTCCTTGACGAGGCCCGTGTCAGTCAGGCCCGGGCAAATCACCATACTTCGGACCCCAGTCAAATTCACGTGGTACTGATCCTAAGAAATTAAGCAAGATTTTAAATAATGTACATGTGAGCAACAAACAATGTCGGACACCTAACATAGATCAACGGTACGTCTTAGGGTTGGGTCCGAGCGCATCGTCGAAGCTGCCCCGTGCGATAGCACTCCCGCTATTTCTCGCTCTAGCAGATGCAGATCTGAGCGACAGAAAGGGAAAGGAGCATGGAAAAATGTGATACCGTGCTGCCAGATGAGACTCAACCCTGTGTTCTACAGAAGTGGTCCCAGAACCGATCCCTATGGAAGCCCTGCCTTAACTCGTTGACCAGTACAGATGACGGCTGCGTTCGTCAGTTATGGTGCAGCTAAAGGCGTTTCGAACTCATGCACAAAACAGGACGGGGGGGGGGGGCGTGAGGGCATACAAAAGAGGACTACCTTTTTGCAAAGTGGAAATTGGTACAAACTTACCCCATAAGCCCTGGTGAGTCCCACGATAGCGTAGTTAGTGGCCGTGTAGATGGGCGTGGAGACCTGGGGCCTGATGAAGGCAGTGGACGCCGTGTTGACGATGGTGCCGCCCTGGCCGCCGCGGTCCTTGCTCATGAACCGGTACGCCAGCAGTGTGCCGCGTATGACACCGTTCTAGAAGAGGAAGTAGGTGTTTACTTAGTGTTTTAGACTTGACGAGGAACATTACCGCCATTAGCCATTTTGGCCATTCCTATAGCCAATTGCGGTAATGTGAATGTGATTTTCGATGTTATTCGATTTTAAAGATGGTTCATTAATTTTGAATAGTGTTGTCTACTTTTTGAAATGATAATAATTGAGTTAGTAATTTTAGTTTTGTCACAAAAATCAAAATCGGTAACGGTAAATTAAATAACTGGTAAATGCTCCTTATTTAAATAAATCCATAGATTAAACGACTATATTCGAAACAAAATTAATAGTTTTGTAGGAAGAAACAGAGAAGCGACTTCCGCCGCTCACAAATATCGCTGGGAAGCTATAAAGTAGCGACTATAATTAGATAAAACTTACTAAATTAACGTCCACCTCGAGTTCCCAGAATCTGTCGTTCATTACACCCGCGTTGTTGATCACTATGTCCAGGCGGTTGAACACTTCCATTGTCATCTCGAATGCCTCTGTAATTTTACGATATATTTCGATTATTAGATCATTGCAACCTGCCTAGTGTTTTCCCATATATGTTGGGGTCAGCTCGGGTCCTAGTAAGTTATTGTTGCTAAGCTCTCATAAAAATGTTCTGGTTCAAATATTTTTCTGACCTAAACATAAAAATATCCGTGAAACTAGAAACTGTCTTCATAGTTTTACCAACTGTGAAGGTGTTTTCAAGTAAGGTGGTGATGCGAAAGATCCATACCCGAACGCGTCCAGTATTCAAACCGCACGGCTTAACTACAAAAGTTGAATGCATAACCATTACCTTAGCATTCTTCCCCTTTTAAACGACCGACGTACGTGTGTCTAAAAATAACTCTCTCCTAACAGCAAAGTGAAGGGTTAAAATTCGCACGCGATGGGTTTAACTTACCCTCGTACTGGGGGTAGTCGGTGACATCACACCTACAGAACAGCACGTTCTTCCGGCCGTACTTGGAGCCCAGATCGTCGACCACCTGCTCGCCGATCTCCGAGTCGATATCGCATATCGCAACCTGTGGAGAGTCGAGAGGTTGCAATGGCGAAAATAAAAATCGAGAGTTAAAATTCGAGGCCTCGCGGGAGTAACGCTTATTCACCTGTATCAAGAAAGACACCGGTAACGCCGGTCACGGCTCCATCGAAAGGAACCTCGCTTTCTGAATCATCTGCTTAACGAGAGCCTCCTCAGGTACTGGTCGAGGCTCTTGGCAATGAAGCCCTTGACTTTAAACAAGTTTTTCAAATGAAACTCATATCGGATTCGTAAAAAAAAAAACATTAGACGCAAATCGAATATGGCTTCGTACGAAAACTTCTTCAGTACGACGCACGGGGAGGCCCTTGACTATTACTGCAGGTAAATAGTACTGACCAAATCCGTAGACTTGATAAGTACGTAGCTGTAGGTAACTGCTGTAAGTATAGAAATCATTTGATTTACTTTTTCCATGCAGCAATTGGAATATAGATTAGCAATTGCCTCGTCCGCGGACACAACCCATCTTATAAAACGTGGATATAGTTAAAACCTCCACAAAAAAAATAAAAAATGAAAATACAGGCGTGATGTTATGTTGATCTACTTTAAAAAAAATTCAACTTTTACTAAGTACTACGTATGCACGTACTACGTACGGACTGCACTCCATTATTGAGTACCATAGGTTCTCGTGTACCTCTGGACTGGATAATCAATAATTCTGTCTGCACGATTACTACGAAGTCGTAAACGATCCTACTATGTTACTATGCTTACATTGTGTACATTTATATCGTAGGTGAGACGTAAAGTCTTATCGATAGTGTGATTCATGCTCCCATTGTTTTTCCTTCAGTATGTTTAGATCGGAGCGCGTAGTTAATTACGCAGAACTAGCAGTTGGTAATTGAGATGAATTACTTGCTTGTAAGAGATGATAAATAGATATTATTATACCTATGTTATATTATTGTATTTAGTTTACAAATAAATCAAGGACGCAAAAAGAAAAATATATTTTCATGCGTCTTGGAGGCGTGTCATTCTCCTATAAATAAAAACATGTTTACCTTATACCTACTAACTTAAGCTGAAAGGTGTAGGTATGTGCTTAAGATAAACAAAAGAAAGTCATTAACACAATATCATTAACTACCGCATTGAAGGAATAAGTAAATATCTATGTATAGCATCTAGAATGGCACAAAGAAACTTCAAAGAAAAACAATCACGCCAATGACCGGGGCGCCGGCAAAAATCAATACAAATGAAATGAGTGCCGGATCTCGAGTGATCCACCTACCACCCATTATCCACATTTTGTTACACACAAAAGTACGACACTTGGACAATATTGGCGAATATCCAGTACACTTCATTCAACAGTTATTTACCTACCTTGAACTTAAAATTACTTTAGGAAATACGCCATGCGCAGAGGAAGTCTTGGGAGGATGTGTGCTTTAGACAACTCACCTTTGCTCCTTGTTTGAGCAATTCCTGGCTGTAAGCGAGGCCAATGCCGGCCGCAGCGCCGGTGATGAGGGCTACCTTCCCCTTGAGCTCCATGTCAGATGTCTGATTATTTCCTGCCGAGTTTAGCACCGCGCCCCGAAGCGACCGCGTTCACTACCGCCTCCGTTGTGGTTCGATCGCGACGGGAACTCCGCGCGGTGGGAGGGGGCGGTCTCCCGTTTTCTCCCCAATTCCCCCTTCGGTAGTAAATATACGCACGATTGCACTCCACTCTCGCCTGCCCGTTGATTCAGGCTTGTATACGGATGTATGGCTGCCGGCTACTCTGCTGCACGGTCATGTGGGTGGGTATGGCGGTTTAGGCTAAAACACAGCTGTGGCTGTGCCATTTGTCCTGTATTTTTTTCGTAGATTATTAAGTGTCTCAAGGAAATTTCATTAGTTTTGTAAGAAAATAAAACCAAAAATAGATAGTTTTTTCTTTATTTGTCAATTTATTAAGTTTCATTCAGGTACAGTAAATTTTTCAGTAAATTAAATAAAATTAATAATTTTACATTTTTTTGAATTTTCTCAAGTAAGTAATAAGTGAAAAATATCACAGATACAACAATATCACGAAGGTTCCGCCCACCGCAATATCGTACACACATCATCCAAAACGCGACCACTCTGATTTCCCACGGACGCGTACTGTACACAAATATACGAAAATAAAATTTTTCACAAACTACACTATAAAAACTGGAAAATTTACAACAAATCCCTCGCTTTAAAACAATTTCTAAAATACCAATATTATTTTTAGGGACTAGCATTCCCTTTTATTATTAACGCAAGTTTATGCAAGGCCTCTGTCTACGTTCTTACTTACATAAAACAATAATAAAATACAATATATTATCATCGGACATGATTTGTACCTACAATAAAATAAGGCCTTACTACCATGATTTACGATACATAAAATAGATTCACAAAACTATGTACAATTAATATTCACAGTGCATACTATCAAAGTATTAATCATAAAAGCACGCAATGCCCGCCGTATTACGTGGAAGAGTCGGTCAATTTGGGTATTAATTCAAAATGTATCTGCAAATATCTTGATGATCGTTGGTCTTTATTTGTTATTATTGAAGCGAAGGATTGATGGAGAGCAGCTGCATCTTTTGTAAAGAATATTTCTTCTGTGGGATTGAACATTGGTTAGGAGTGGTGAGCCTGATCTGCACCGGCAGCGGGCACGGCTTTGGCGAGATATGAGAAGGAGCGAGCGTTGGGCAGGCCAGCTAAAACACAGGCACTGAGCGCTGAGCGGTTGAGGTTCATGGGTGCAGCGTCGTACCACTCCATCGTATCACCGTCGTAACACTCCACGTGGGGTATCGTAGTTGATCCTGCCAAAATAATAACCAAGCTATGGTGAATCTAAAATTATCGGGGAGTTTCTTAAAGTGAACAGTTTCCGGGCTTTTTGTTTTGTCTCAACAATCAAATATTTGATCCCGGGTCCGTCAAAATAAGATTGAGTATTCCACCAGGAATTTCTCAGTAGCAGCCTAGAGTCTTTACTAGCGCCCGATTGATGGCAAAAGGCTTGCCCCCTATTACATATGATTTAAACAATCCTGGCGAAATTGTGGTCTTCTATACGGGTAGGCTCTGCCTGACCCTTCTTTATCTTCATAATTTAGTTTAGAGAATTACCGTTAAATCCTCCAATAACAAAGATCATATCATCAAGCAACACTGTAGCGAAGTTACTTCGTGCGCTGAACATCTCCGTCACCTCCTGCCAGTCCCCGCCGCGCTGAGGGTTGAACCTCTCGCCTTTGGGAAAATAAACAGACCAGTGTAAAAACAAAGTCGCTCAGCACGCTAGAACGAGCTACACTCTGCATTGTTCCGAGTTTCTTTCAAGGATAAAATCCGAAAGGAAATTATGCGGAAAGTTCTGGGGTAACCGACCTAGCTTGTAGAGCCAGCAAGCTAAACTGGCAGTGGGCTGGCCACGTTTCCTAAAAGACTGATGACCGATGGGGCGATGGGATGGGAGAGAGGTCTATTTTTATAGTGAGGAGTTGATTGAACACAAAAATAATGGAGAGCAAGATAAACAAGGGATGATAATGCGGTTTGCGTCTGTTTCTGAACCTTGTGTCCTCCGTTTGCAACAAACAATAAACAACCCTTCCTCTCTTTCAGTCGCGCAAACGCTGTATTGTACAGACGCCAGCATATCAAGCTACCAAATTCTGACAAATTTCTGTAATAAATTTTCAACTTTATCGCCAAAGTGTTCGGTTCAAGGTTGATTGGGAAAATATGACAGTGTCGGGTAGCTTGATCTGCTGGCGTCCATACAAATGGTGTTTATGGTTACATATTCTGATGCTCTCTGCTCCACTGCTCCCAATAAATTAGTAAAACATAGGAATACCTACCGGTATTCAACCGACTATAGCCGTTGAACCCCCCAAGCGCATACAGGCAGTCCCTGTAAGCGATGAGACTGACGCCGGAGCGGGGACTGAGCATCGATCGGATGAAACTCCATTGTTTCGTGTCCGGGTCGAACACTTCGGCAGAACTTAGCACTTCCTGCCCGTTGAATCCACCAACGATGTATATCTGGATACATTGGAAGACGTGGAGTGGAGTAAGCGGTAGGTCTCGCTGAATGGTGATAATCTTTGTCTTTGGGATGAGCGTAGCAAGCAAAAATTAATTATGCCAAAATTGTTTTCATAAAAAAAGGTTAAGTTTCCTAATATGGTTTCCCGGTATCTCTTAAAGATTCGGAATTCCCCCTGTTGCCCCACACCACGTACAGAGTGATTCTTTTAAATCACTCTGTTTAAGCCTATGTTGTCCCACTGCAGAACAAATCCCTCTTTTCTCGGCATATTATCAAATTAATTATTCTTATACTAGTGCGGCGCTTACAGAAATAGCTAGTAAACAAATCCTGTCAGCTCATCCATATTAACTTCATAGTACCTGCTCACAAATGGACGTCAAAACTACGAAAGTGCTTCAATTTTCTCATTACCTTTCCGGTTAGGGAGGCGGCGCTTGCGTCTGAACGTTGCTTGTTCATCGGTGTGGTCATCTCCCATTGATTCTTGTCGGGGTAGTAACGCTCAACCGAAGACATGCGTGTGCGACCATTATACCCGCCCAATGCATAAATAAGACCATCTAAACAAACAATTGAATTGAAATAGATAAGCTACACTTTTTCAAAAGACGGTTCTCCGTAAAGTGCTGCATGGAATTTATGGCGAGTAGCTACGGAGTTGATACCATCTTATTTTTTCAATACAATTTCCACCAGCTTAATAATAGCACCCTTCCTAGCTTCGTCCTCCAAGCGCCAAAAGTTTAAACTCACGATCATAAATACCATTCGTAACCCATTAGAAAAAATCAAGCAGAAAAAATAACTAACCGTGAGCCACAACGCTGACGTAGCATCTCGCTTGGTACATACAGGCGCGTTCATGCCAAGTATTCGCCACGGGGTCGTAGCACCGGACTGTGTTGAAATGGTCACTGCCGTCGAAGCCACCGATCATGTAGATCAAATTATTCAACGTGCAAAGACCGTGGTACGCGCGAGGCGTTAGGTCCATGTGGATCGAAAGAAACCATCGGTCCGCCCTGTTTATGACAATAAAGGCTTTATTCATAAAGAGCGGATAGCTCAAGCTGGATCGGCTGGATCTCGAAATATGTATAGCTAACTAACTTGTTTGAAATTTCGCGCGATAAATGGCACAGATGATAGACAATTTTAGTGTGGTTCAAACTTATATCGATAATAATCTTTGGGTCAACATGAAATTAAAGACCGGTTTCTCGATTCTTAGGACTCAAATGTATAATGCATGTTGATATACCTTGTATCATATGTCTCGACAAAACTAGTGGGGCTTCCAGCGCTCCAGCCACCAACTGCAAAAAGTATCTCAAAAGGTATTCGAGGCCTTGCTAATGGATCGTTAAGATCTGCTTCTGTGCCCGGCCTCGAATCCAACAACGTGAGAAATACCACGGCGGGATATAAAGCTTCTTGACATTTCTGTGTAACAAAAAAATAATCTTCAGTTCATTTAGAAGCTACCGACATGAGAAAATGACTGTTTTATTTTCTTACCTCATCTTCGGCAACCGGCTGCCATTGTAATATTTTCGATTTAAAATATTTATAGCTGATGTGACCGAACCGAACACACAAAAGTAACGATGGTATACATTTTCTTCTATTTTCCATGTCATGTTCCACCCATGTTTTAACTGCCTGGAATACTATTTCTTCGTTTCGAACATTCAGTTCATCATCTCTCAAAATATCTTCTAATTCATCATATGAAAGTGTTTTGAATTCAATACATTCCTTAAGTATTCTGCTAAAATTTTGTCTTATATACAATTTCCCTTTTTTTTCTAGCTCACTACAAAAGTAATATCTCGCGAATTTAAATATTCCGAGACAGTTGTGCGGCCTCAGCTCGTGTAAAAGGAACTGACAGCATAGCTGAATAACACCGACGACATCAAATTGATCCGCATATGGTAATAGATATTCAACATTTTCTGCAGTAACTGTGCATGTCCCTGTGTAAGCATAGTCGAGAATCAAGGTCATGTAATAGCTAGGGACATCGACAAAAATCTCCGTTTCCTCTGGCTCTCCTTTTTTCAACGAATTGATAAATATAGCTTTGAAATATGGACTAACGGCAGAGATTATTGCCCGATGCACTCGGATTGTTTTCATATCCCTGCAGACTATAGTGCCATCGCACAGCTGGCCGTTCTGTCTAAGTTCATTCCATATTGTAGGGAACTCTACAACTGAATAATTTTCAGGGAGGCACACGCATTTTCGTTTTCGCGTCACAATTTTTTTTTTGCTTAATCTTGGTTTCGAGGATGATGGAGTACGAACAGAATTTTTATTTTTTGATAATTTTCGATGTTTCGAATTAAATTCCATTCCTTTCGAAAAAACGGCGGTCGAAACTTGATCTGTCGCGGTGACAGGCTTGGAGACAGTTGTGATTCATTTGTTAAATTCCCTATGGCATACAAATTCAAATTTTAGCTTCTACCTCCTTCTAAGCTATTTTATTGCTGCCTGACATATTTCACAAAATTACCCTGGAAATTCCTATATTGCAGACTGCAGTCTGTGTTGCGGTCAACAATCAGTCAGTACCAGTTTGGGAGGCACGGGTATGATACAATCATACAAAGGTCAGTACAAGTAGACTATTTTAAAGGACCCTTGGAACCAATAGTCGTAAAATAGTGCTTGACGTACTTTCCGAGGCATGGGAATATCCGCAAATATGACCCTCAACTTCCAAACTTTGAGCTATTGAGGAATTCAAAACCCAATATCACTTTTTGCCCGATCCGGGAATCGAAAACAGGCCCCCAGGCTCAGCAGTCCAACGGGGCAGTTGCGTCACTGATCTTACGTTGTCACTGAATAAGCAATCCACAAAGGAACCGAATTAATATAAATCCATTGGAAATGATTATTGTAATTTTCAAGTGGGAACTTGAGCGACATTTCGTCCTCTTCCTTTGCTATCTTGTGTGCCTCATTTTTTAGTCTATGGTCTAATACATACCAGGCTCAAAAAAGATTTCAATGTTTTTTTTTAATAGTTCTGGCAGCATTCTACTCAGCTGTCAACAATATTTTTTGTCTATAGTCTCTTTTTCTTCCGGTTGTCAAGATGGTGAGTTTCGTTACCGTGAAAATAAAATAAATCTTTGAAAATCGTGATAAATTCGAAGTGTTCTGTGAGTTCATGGTGGTTTTTACTTAGAGCAGTGTTATCAATATGTGTTCCTTTACATATTTCAGGGTATCGACATCAACCATAAACACGACAGGAAAGTTAGGCGCACCGAAGTCAAGTCTCAGGATGTGTACCTGAGATTACTTGTGAAAGTAAGTAGAACTTTATTACCACAACATCTCTGAGCTCTATCCGTACCTATCCATATTTGTAAAATTCAGGTATTTCGAGGAACTTCAGTTTCTAACCTAAACTTGTTGTTGTTTCCAGCTATACAGGTACTTGGCTAGGCGTACAAATGCCAAGTTCAACACAATTATTCTTCGTAGGCTGTTCATGAGCCGCATCAACCGACCTCCGCTATCGCTGTCGCGGTTGGCTCGTCACATGAAGAAGCCTACTCGCGAGGGCATGATTGCCGTCGTGGTGGGTAGCATCACCAACGATGTGCGACTATACAAGGTCCCTAAGTTATCAGTGGCCGCTCTGCACGTCACTGAGAAGGCCCGTGCCCGCATCTTGGCTGCTGGAGGTATGTTCTATTGTTATTATTTATTGAGTGAGGTTAGGAAGCATGCAAGTAAATATACAAGGAATGTAACATAAAGGGGACATCTATTCTTTATTGTGACTTCTTTCAACAGCATTCAGATGATCAAATTCACTTACATCTTAATTTTAAACATAATGCTTGCATAATCTAATTTATTTCAATACAGAAGTGTTGTTTGTGTTGTACCAAACATTGCTCTTATACATTTGGTCCAATGATGAATGAAATAGATTCTGTTTCTTGCTTAACTTCAGTCAATGACCTCTTTAGCTTCATCTAGCAAGGTCAGGAAGTCTTTATTTAGGTCACAATAATTGTTTTACAGCAAAACGCTGCACCAAGTTTTTGTTTGTTTGTTTTGCTGGAAAAACAATTGGCTTCTCTGTGTGATAAATCAACGTTTCTTTCTTAAAACTAATGTCTGTTTTCCTAAATCTGTGCTAAACTAAAGTGTGGGATGATTCAACTTCACTTACCATTTCTGAGGGTCTAACTTTAATTAACAATATGCCAAATGTGCTCTTTGGACATTTAAGTTATGGATACCACCCCAATAAACAATACTGAGGGTCTATGTATCACCAAGAATGCCCAATCTTCACTCATCCTATTTCAAGATTAAGGCCTAATTTAAACCGAGAAGAGATGTATCCCCGTAATGACTAGATTGACATATCTTTTCTCCAATAATTTATTGTAGGTCATAATTTTGTACTTGTGGACGCCTAAGCCTCTTTGTGAGCTTCCAGAACTAAACTACCATAGACTACCTAATTATAGACACCACAAATCCAAAACAAGCTGTGGAGTAGCTTGTCAATAGTAAATGTTATATTCATGGTGTTGATGTTACAGTCATCAGAAACATTTGAATCTATTGAGTATAGATGTGCATAAAAATCCATCATCATATCCGCCAAAAGACATCCACTGATGGATGTATGTTTAGAATCCTTGTTTCTCACATATTTCATCTTTTTACAAATACTACACTGATTGTTTCCCTTACTTCAACTGCTCACAAGTGCATAACTCCAATCCAAAAATTAACATCTAATTTTATCATTTCCAGGAGAGATCCTGACTTTTGATCAATTGGCTCTGCGTGCCCCCACTGGCGCCAAGACCGTACTTCTGCAGGGTCGCCGCAACGCGCGTGAGGCAGTCCGTCACTTCGGACCCGCGCCTGGAGCTCCACGCTCGCACACGAAGCCCTACGTGCGCACAAAGGGACACGAGCGCGCGCGGCCTAGCCGTCGTTCTAACGTGTAATCTTTAAATATAAGGACTACAAATCTAATACTGTGGTGTTATTTCTAGATGTTAAGAAACCTAGAGGTTAAGAATTTTAGAACATAACACAAAAGATGCAGGAATCATAATAATTGCCATTACACATCATCAGTACAAGTTACTGCTACTGATACCTAATAATTATAAAGAACATTATCAATATCACAGATTTATTGCTATCATCAATCAATACTATCTACATCTAGCTGCAAAAGGCGCTCATCCAGTAATTCAACAGGGGCTCATCATGCTGTGCCACTCCAAATACTTGTTTCAGCTTAGCCACAGCATCAGATCTGGATCCTGAGGAATCTATTGCTGCTTTCACTGCCTTAGATATTCTGCAACAAAGAAATAGAACATAAACGGCACACCAGTAATGCCTGAGGGGTTAGGCCCTTAGGGCGTCCGCTAAAACTCGCGCGAGTGTACGGAGCGGGTGCTCGCTGTCAAAATATCCTATGAAAACAAGTCGACACGCCTTTTTCAATACTGACACGAGCTTGCACCCGTACCCGCGCGTGTTAGCGAACGCCCTAATAGCACACTCATATTTCGCCCCTAGACACTCACTGACCAGCTAATCGCAATTGCAACCTCACAAATCCTGACAGCAAAACATCTAAAGAGGATCATATGCTTATACAAATAAAACAACAAAGATAGGTATTTGACAAGATTAAGCTTGCTTGAGCAATAATGCTAAATAGATAATACAATTAGCCCTAAATCGAAAGAATTGGAAGTCATGGGGAGAGGCCTTTGCCTAGCAGCAGCGAAGGGTCAATTTTTGTAAGAGGTTATCCGCAGTACATATTATTATCTTTGATATGATTATATTATTTGTCTATAGAATATTGACTGCACCATTTTTCAAAGGGAAGCCGGTAGGAATAGAGTTGTATGGAACCTGTGACCCAGGCTGAACAGTGTCAGATAATAGATACTCTTGATGGTTCCCTAAAGGTGGATGTTGCAATGAAACTGATACATGCAATAACTTTATGGGACAAGGACAGGCAGACTGCATCTTTCAATGCTTTGCTATGTTAATAACTTACCCAAGCCATTCCAGCTGTAGAGACTTGACATGCTGATGCAGCACATCATCATTGAACTTATCATTATTCATTGAATTTTCTATTCTATTCATCAATGTTGGACCTGAAACGAAAATATCCTCATAGATTGTTTTTCTGTTTCATGAAAACACCCATTTCTTTTCATAACAAAAACTCACATTTAACTGGTAATGATCCTGCCCACTTGAGGCAAAAATTACTATTTTCTGTTTCTTCCAAAAAACACACATTGGGTGGTAACAGCTGTTCACTTCTGCTTTTCCTTATTCTAGGATTATCAGTAACATTCAGTGGTAGCAGTCTTGATAAGCCGTTGATAATGGTTGTTGCATCCATATTGCTTGATTTGATAACTATCTGAAACAAAAGAAAGATTATTATAGTCAAGGATTTTTGATATACTTCAATCATATTATTCTCATTTCTGCCCTTGCTTGTATGAAACCATAGTAAAGAAACTCAATATATAATATGTCACCAAGAGTTTCTTACATTAGTGTTTTTAGGGTTCCGTAGCCAAATGGCAAAAAACGGAATCCTTATAGATTCGTCATGTCTGTCTGTCCGTCCGTATGTCACAGCCACTTTAATCCGAAACTATTAGGACTACACAGTTGAAACTTGGTAGGTAGATGTACATAATATTATGTGAACCACTTTACGATTTTTATAAAAAAATAAAAGATTAAGGGGAGGGCTGTACACGGAACTGAAACTAAAAATTCTTGGCAGGTTTTTTGATAATCACAGAAGTGCCAGTGTATTCACAATAGAAGAATTTAATGCTTTTAATAATCACAACATCTCATTTTTATTTCGATTTACAAATAAAAAGAACTGCAATAGATTAGAGGACTGCTGATTCAAGAACTTACATGAACTCCAGTCAAGGTACAGTGCACCAATATCCTAAACACTGCTTTTGACAGCAACTTTTCCAGCAGCCTAAGGGATACACAATCTTTGTCATCAGCCACTGAGCAAATACCTGGTTCAAATACAGATCTTTTTACCACATTCGGTTGTAATTTTTTCAGTAAATCTTGACTTGTGTACAAAGTTTCTGAGTATGTGTGAGCACCTGCTTTGAGCATCCATGTAAAGTGAGAGTGCAGCCTTTTGAATACATTTTCATCTCCTGCAAAAAAGGTGATAAATTATTGAGAAATTTATGTTGGCTAGATATTACTTCTATGGGGACCTAGGCTTGATTCGATGGACAATCAGTTTTATCAAGTTATTTTTATATAATTAGAGGGCACTCCGTAACAATGCTGTCTGGAAGGCCTTAGTTACTAGTTACCTCTGCCTTCTCCAAGAGGCCTGAATATTGTAAATGTATTGAAGGTGCTAATGGAACAAAGCTTTCCTTCAAGTGCTCCTTTTATTTCTACACTGAAATTGAACAGCCTATCAGTTCTCACCAGTCAAGTGCATCAGTGATCTGGAAGGAACAAAGTCATTTCTACCAGTTTTCAGTCTAAGGGCTCTTTGAGAACACACTTTTTGTTCAGCATCAAACACAACTTCTGCCAACTGTTGCAGTTCTTTTGATATTTTCTAGAAAAAAAAAAACATTTAATCATACAACATTTGACACAATAATGAAGGAAAATCAACTTAAAGCTATCAATTGATAGTTAATTAGTAACACTGCCACTGAGTGAAAGTGTACACATAGTTTGTTTTCTATAAACAATGGATGGATTGGGTAAAGGATATGGCAAGAAAGGAGGTGTCCGATGAGATGACGTGTAATAGAGAAGTATGGAAGAAGATATGCTGCGCTGACTCGAAATGAATTGGGATAAGGGCAAGAGATGGATGAACTAGATATTAGGAATGAAGTTTTATAATCATGGGCCAACTACTAATAGCCAATGGGTAAGCAGCAGATTAAGAACATTTTATACCCATTTTTTTTCTTCTTCGTCCTGTGCTAAGCCAAGCTTAAAATTGAAAAGTACACATTTGCTTAGAATAATGCTGTTGTTTTTTAGTGAAAATGAGCATAAATAAGTGATCCTGATGAACTTGCCATAAAGTTTAAAATAAAGTAATACTGTAAGTACCTGCATATGTTCAGAGAGCAATGGTGTTATATTCAACAGCAGCATCTTGTCCTTCATCAGCACAACTATTGAGAACCACCTCTTTAAGCCCCTGGCCCAGGTGTCTTTAACCTGGAACGTAAGGCTCAAGACATGGCCGTGAGTGTCATTGAAGTATACCACTCCACCTTCTTTATTCCAATTTACCTGAAACACAGTGATCAATTGATCATTAATAATTAAACAATACTGTGAATAGTATCCACTGATCTAAGAATAGAAAGGAAATGTTACAGTTTATTGCAAAAACAAGCAATTTTCATTTCCACTGTTTGAACACGGCAATCCATGCTAATATTATAAATGCCACTAACTCGATCTGTTTGTTCCTTTCAATATCTTAATGGCTAAACGGGTAGACCTTGAACTAAAATATAGGATTTCCCGTTGGTGCGATCCCGCGAGATATTTCCCGACATCCACGCGGAAGAAGCAACGGGCAAAAGCTACTAGAATAAAAATGATCGCAGTAACCAAGCCTGTTATGTCTCACCTCACAAGTTATGCTTCTGATGGCGGCTTGCCTCAAAAACGACGTGACGTCAGCATTCGGAACTGATTCCCTGCTGCAGTATATTGTACCATCATCCTCCCGTGACACAAACACCGTTTCTGGGCCCAGTGAACTGCAACCACTGCACTGAACACTGGCTCTTGAAGATTCCGTCGTATTTTTATCATTGTCAGTCGTGAAGGTGCAAAATAATGGCCGTGGGCCGTGAGCCTCGCAGAAATGGCACAAACCAACTATTGCGTTCATTGCATTGCGATTTGGAAATGACTAGTTTTAATTTATAAAAGATCGCAAGCAACAACAGCATCAGCTGTTCGATAAATTGACATTTGAATGACAATGACAACATTTGTCAATGGCAACGTCAAGTTGAAACACTACTTTGATCGCAGTGTTACCAGTTATAGGCACACGTTTTGTTATTCGACAAGGTTAGACCATTTGAGGATTAAAATTGGTTTATTGCCCAGCCTTTTCCTTAAGAGCGGCCAAACCGAAAACGCTCGTACGTGATTATGCCGTTGTAACACATCTATCTTTGAATTCTTTTAGTTCAGTGTAATGCGTTAGGCGGTATGAGGTGCGCGGGAGACGATTCGAGGCGGGGTGAGACGCATAGGCGTATATAGGGGGGGGCCGGGTGGGCCGTGCCCACCCCAGAATGGTCTGGTGCCCACCCCAGGATGTTGGGTTACCGATTCGAAATTCTATGCTGGACACAAAAAAAAAGTGGTTTAAATTTAATTTAATTACCTCGAAAGTTATTTAGGAATACTGTTATGGACGGAAAAATGGCACCAATAACATGGTCCATTTTTCCGACCTACCTACCTACCTACTTACTTAAAATAAATGCCCTACACCTAGCTCAAATTGTTCAAGTTGGTAAAGAAATCACCTTGTGGGCCTTGTAATTCTGATTTGAAAATGTTTTGTGAAGCAGTTCACTGATCAAGCATGTAAAGTAAGGCATGAACATGACTTTACAGCGACAAGGTATCTACATATGAAGTATAATTAGAGCTATTTAATTTACGAATTACGATGCTAGTTGTGCTCTGCTCATTGACCACTTGTAAATAGGAAGCCGAATGAAGTCTAGCCCCATGTATCTCAACATGCAGGGTCGTAGCTACTGCCGTATCAGCCGTATTAATTATACGGGGCCCCCGAGTAGCAAGGGCCCCCGACGAGGAAACAAAAACAAAATCTTCTCTCAATCTCAAATATTCTTCTTATTAAAAGATAAATTGAAAAAATATAACTTAACACGGGCGGTCCAAAAAGCTCCAATTATTTTTCGAGCTCGCTTCGCTCCCTTTTCGATGAACACTTATACCCTTTCAGGATGCTGTAATTTTCTAGCACTTTATTGAAGTCTTAACCTTCATGATCCAGTCAGTCATGATCGCAGTTAGAATTTTTTTTTTCAAGTTTTTTTGTCTCACTTTGCTCGCTCACACATTCTCTTAGTAAAATGAATGACAGCTAAAGCGATGCAAGTCAGGATGCTATTTTCTTAGTTTTGCAAAAATAATTTGTTGATTTTCTCTTCTTTTTGGGTTTGGCCGCCCTCGGGGTTCAAAGGGCCCCAAAAAAATTTTATACGGGGCCCTACTAGGACTAGCTACGCCACTGTCAACAAGGCACGGGCCAGGCCCCCCCTGGAAAATATCTCTAATACGCCAATGGTGAGACGGGAGAGTTGAAAGAAGATCGCCGCTCTGGCTCTGGATGAAACAACAAGCTTTTCGATCATGCTCGCGTTGACGATAGACGAATAGGGAAGGGCTCTTAAATCCTTACATAATGTAGGTATCTATTTACCAGTTATTTCTTGCTTGCTTAGTAATAAGGCTTTGGCCACTAATAATAGCGCACATTACGCCTTCGCTAGCCAGCACTACTTTTTGAAACCTTGTGTATCCGTGGACATCAATTTGGTTTTATGAAATAGAAAAAATCGGGGTCCCAGATTTGTAGTCTATAACCAGAGTACCACATCACGTAAAAAGCAAGATGTCCGTGACTACCACCGGACCACCAACGCCAATCCCCAACCACTCGCTTCCATATTTGGTAACTTATTAGTTCTCAATTGTTACTAATTAGTGCTCGAACAACAAAATTGGTGCCTTAGTAGTTTTCGTGAACATCGACTTTGAAGGTTGTCCGGCGGCAGTCACGCTCCTTTCAGCAGGACCTCCATGAGCGAAAGCACCAGAAAAAGAGGGCATGCTACCATTATTCCAAGTATACAAATAATTAGTTTGTCATTTCGTAAAAAACTGAACGGAAATATTTGTATTTACTGAGAAATCAACGATGTTAAGTTTCGCGCGCTCGTTCAGCAGGACCATGACTTTGAAAATTGATTCAAAGTTTGAGGATATTATTTTTTTGTATTGTAACCTACCTTGTATGTTATTATATGAATATAATTAAAGAGCGATAGATATTTCTTATTTATTTCTTTCCTACTAAGTAATTTACCGTTGTTGCAAGCAGTACCTAAGTATTAAAAACCTAATTTACTGCAGTAACAATATGTTGCTAATAACGTAAGTATAAAAAGGAAAAAAATAAATAAAAAAAGGCCAAGAATTCTGATTTTCAATAACTCATTTATTCAACTGTACACTGATTCACAGTTACAACTTTAATGGAAAATCACAAGCACAGTTATAATTATTGAATTACATAATATTAATAAGTAATTTAACTGTGCTAAATCATCCAACATCCGCGATGACAAAATGCTCTATTAATCAATATTATTTTATTACATATAGTATCGCACCTGGCTTTCTCCCTCCGCCCTAGGAGGCGCGTAAACCTTATACGTATGGTAACAGCGGTCACAGCGAAGCAACATGAAAATGAAACTTGAAGAAAGAAACAACGAAGAAATAAACCGCGATGAAATATAAAATAAATTAATTTAATATTATAAACAAATAACATGTTTCTGTGCCTATAGAAAAAAAAATTGTCTAAAACGTTTGTTTATACTACTGTTTTAATGTTTATGCTGTTTATTTCTTAGAGACAGGTTTGAAGGCTAGTTTTCTAGACTTGAGTGTAGACCACTTGTGTCGTTTAAAGTAGTAGGCAACGGCGGCGAGCAACGAAAACATGCCCATGGCCTTGATGGTCATAAGCCGGCGTTCGTCGAGCTCGGGCTCCGAGCACCAGCGCAGGAACGTGGCCACGTCCTTGGCGAGCTGCGAGGCCGTCGCAGGCGTGCCGTCACTGTATTCAGCCGCCTAGAACAATTTATTCGTGGTTAACATCTTCAGTTCATGCATGACAAAGAGATCTCACAAAAATAGTTTAAATTTTAAATATTTTAAGTGTCAAGCTACTCCAAAGAATGTGCTGTGCAAATATTGATTACTGACAACTAGTCTTGCTCTGCACTTGAAACTGCCCTGTGTATGATTACGGCATGGGCCCTGATTGTTGCTATGAAGATTCCAATCTCAAATAGGTTTTTTCGTCTACATACCTCGTCGAAAAGTACTTGGGCCATGGAGATAGCACCGCCAGGGAAGTACGGGTTGTAATTTTGTCCCTCTCGCAGTACCACACCGGCAGGGGGTTCCATGTAGCCGGTGAGCAGGGCGAAGATGTAGTCCTCACCACCCTTGCGACCCAAGCTGATCAACGATA
Source organism: Noctua pronuba (assembly GCA_905220335.1). Taxonomy (NCBI): domain Eukaryota; kingdom Metazoa; phylum Arthropoda; class Insecta; order Lepidoptera; family Noctuidae; genus Noctua; species Noctua pronuba. Next base: position 13,150,830 of record LR999908.1, read on the forward strand.
GATCGGGCGGGTAGGCACCTGGATCAGTACAAAATGTTTGTTTAAATATTACCTCTGGCAATTATGGTGTGAAACATTTTAAGGGTTTATTTATAGTATTCATGAGTGGACCAATAATTTTTGCTGCAAGTCAAACCCTGAAATATGGATAAATATTATTGGTATATTGATTTTGATGAAAGTCAAAAAATGTCACATTCATATTGAAATTAATAGGTAATTTAGGGATTTCGTAAAACTGAATTTTACGTGGTGTAGTGTGGCAATTAATTATAAAGCTATACAGCAAGAGGCCATTGTCAAGGCTTTTTTATATTGGAGGTGTTGCCTATTACCTGACCTTTGTACCCAAACTTTTTGCTCATTATTATACAACATTTGAAACACGACTTTATGTATTATAGTTTAGTTACGTCTTACGTCAACATTTAAGTTATTTGTGCATGAGGAAGTACCGGTATTCTAGTTTACTTATCCAAATAAACTTTATTATAAACTGTTTTACAACAACTCTAGTGCATTATTATTAAATTCCAAACATTACACAATTACTTCCAGCAAAACATATTCGGAAGCAAATATTTTTTAAACAACTTCTAAAAATCGAGGTTATTTTTCGGTAGGCATCTTTTTTTATCATTTATCGACACTACACTATGCCGATTAGTCTAGTTTGCCTATGTTGATGGCATGATGTCATCATTAGTTCTAGTTACAATGTAAGACTTGTAAATGACACGAATTTGTGTAGGATGTCTCAACGTAAAAGGGTACTTACATATTTTTTTTGCATTTTCTATCGAAAAACATAAATGTACTCTACTACAGTTAGTTTTTTTTTTACTAGTCTTCGCTCACAGCTTAGTATTTATTTATCTGGCACTATGCCAGATATTTAGGTATTCTAGATGTAAGCTGTTATATTAGAAACTAGAGTATGCGCATGGTTTGCATCATTCAACGATCTCAACTTCGTTAAAGCAGGAATGATGTTAAGTATTGTTCAATTCATAAAACATAAGATTTAATCTACATTATCTGGGCGTCTTCAAATCGAGCTGATAATAGTTTACCTCTAGGTATGTTTGCTCCATTAATCATCTTTAAGGCCACGTTAGCACGGGTGCTTTTTTAATGGACTGTATTTGTTATCCCACACTGGATTTTCAACTCTCAAAAGTGTTGAATGATAATGATCAATATTAAATTTAAAATACGCGCTTTAGAAAATTATTAAATCTACGGGGTGTAAACAGACCCTTCACGAAGCCGTCAACCAAGCATTCTGTACATCAAACTAAGTAACTTTACGCAAAAAATTTTGCTGGGAAACGAAATTTTTTTTTGGGGTCAAAAATCACATTTTACGGTAAAACTCAATATAATGAGCTCAAAACTTATTGCTGATGAATGCTTTGAATAGTAAACGGACTATGGAAGTAATTGGAGTAAAGTTAGAACCTTAAAAAGTAGTAATTAAAAAAAAACTTGTGAAAAAATTGGAACTTTGACCCCCAATATCTCCGTAACTAGAAGGTACCCAGGTATGGTCCAGAACAAAAAAATGATCGCAATGACGAGGAGAACAAGTGCCTTTCGGCTTCGTTAAGGGTCTTTTTACACCCTTTATACTAAAATTATAAAGCTGAAGTGTTTGTTTGTTTGTTTGAACGCGCTAATCTCTGGAACTACTGGTCCGATTTGAATGATTCTTTCAGTGTTGGGTAGTCCATTTATCGAGGAAGGCTATAAGCTATATATCATCTCGCTACGACCAATAGGAGCGTAGCAGCAATGAAAAATGTTGCAAAAACGGGGAAAATTGTATTTTTAATAACTTGACGCGGACGAAGGTCGCGGGGAACAGCTAGTTTAAAATACGAGTTGCGGACACAGCCCGTCATACAATACAATGTAATTTAAAAAGCTGGATAATTATAAAGTCTTACCGTTGTTAGCTGCTCTCGCAGCGTTTTCGTTGGGGTATGGAGATGGCAGATAATCGGAAAGTTTGCCCGGCCGCTCGAAGTAGTTACCCTCCTCATCAGGTCCGTCTTTAATCATCACCTGTGTACAAGAAAAGGATTGTGTTGTCATTTACTCTGTATGGACTTATTGAGCATTCGTTCACATCAAAAGACCCTAAGTTCTACCGCTTTGTTATCAAAGACCTGCACCACGCCACCCCTCATCAAGCTATAAGGGCAGCAGCCCAACAATGAAATTGTTGGCGAGATAACTTCTTTGTGAATGTTAAACAGAGTATTCACAATCGCAAGGTCAAGAACATCCAATATATTTTAAACCAAAAAGTTAAAATAGAAGACCCCTGCAAATCTAAAAGCATTGTTCAGTGTCAGCGATGCCAACAATATGGGCACTCTAAGAACAATTGCATGAGACCTCAAATGCGGAGAAGGTCACAAAACTTCAGAATGCACAAAGATAGATACAACCACACCAGCCTAATGCGAACTATGCTCTTGTGACCACCCAGCCAACTATAAAGGCTGCGAGGTCTATAAAGAGATCTTAGCTCAGAGAAACAAAAGCCGCAGCGAAGCGAAGAAACAATCTTTTACATTAAAACATTACAACATTCTACGCATTCTACACCTACCCAGTACTAAAATACAGGCGGCATATAGAGGCTTTCTATGATAAAGAAAATAAAAATGAACCCTCAAGTAGTGTGCATTTGACAATATCGGAATAGCTATCAAATAGTTTCCTGTTTTGATGAATTTATCAATTAAATATTAAAATAAATCATAATATTAATTAACTAATTCTAACAGCAAAATATTTAAGAGCTATTACAACATCGCCATCTTTCAGAATGAGGGTGCATTCTGAAAGCAGATTCTTAAAAGTTCAAGTCTAGAACTTGAACTTTTAAGAATCAATAATTTCTATCAAACATATAAAATGAATCATTGTCATCAGTGTGATTCAACACATTAAGTTTGTCACTAATTTAGTAATTACTCAGATTTGTATTTTTTTTCTCATTTTTGTTAATTGTTTTTTTCTGCATCATTTTATTATTATTAGTGATCTATTTCACAATATTATTGTTCGAATACTTTAGCTTCGGAATGAAGCCAACGGTAGTGTATACAGGAAGTTTATCATAGGACTGATAAACTTCTGTATAGAGTTTTGAGGAAATAGGGTCTATATTTGCATCAACTATCGGCGATTGTATAGAAATTAGGTCTTCTTTAGGGCGTAGTTCCAAATTAATTCTTATTCTGAGTTACAGGTCAATGCTCTGACACTTTTTGGCAATCTAATTATCAAATCGTCTGCAGTGTGATATAATGACTGCATCATGCTGCTGCTAGTTGTCAAGTCATGTTTCCACCACAACACTGTCACATGATTGTACATAATAAGTATATTGCTATTCTGGCTTGTTGCCATTTATTTGGTTCAGAAGATTTTCCATTAGGGCAGGTTAGTGCAGGCACATGGTCTCGCAAAAATTCGCCATAATTGTTACATAAGTTTTCGTGGAGAGGGATAGGGTTATATCATCAACAGTGCTGAAAATTCAGTGTTGGACTTCTTGCTTTGCAAACATGGTAAAGAATTTTCATTTAGAATGATAAATATACCTGGTCAACCCAATCGCCGCATCGCAAACCGCGCGTGTGATTTTCTGTATACGTAATTCTGTGCGGTCGATAAGAGCAATTACATTTTCAGCATACAGTAAAAGTTTAAATGTCTATAATCTTTTTTTGATCACAATTTTATAGTGATTAGTCAATCCACTACATTTTCAATAAGTATGCTTTTATTAGCTTCAAAAATCTTAGAAGTTTTTGAGAATTTGACCCACTTCCTGGTTTCTGATTGAGCTGAAATTTTGCATACATGGTATTTTAGATGACAATTCAAGCTTAAGTTAAGTGACGTCATTCTAAATCCAATATGGCGGAGTAGTTATTTTTTATGCTTACGCATGGGTATTTGCAGTACATCAAATGAAAGAGTTTGCGGAGAAGAATACGGGAAATAAAATATAGTCACTCTAAAGAGTGTTTATTAAACTATAATATTATTAATATTGCCATCATCAGCAATGCTGATAGAATGTCAGTTTGCCTAGGCCCTTTGGATCTAATCAGGGTCATGGTTTCCTAAGCATGTGATACTCACGTCAGCAGCCTCAGCCTTCGCATCTTCTTCGGTGTGGGTCACATTGACGAGGTTTCGGAAAGCGATGTACTGCAGCGAGTGGCAGGCCTTGCACACTTGCTTGTATACCTCGTAACCACGACGAACACTGTTAGGAAAGAAAACAAAGTTGGAAAAAGGCGAGACAAATCATGACACCTAACATAGATGATGGCTGATAAAATATGACTAGAAAAGATATGATGCCACAACCCTGAATAAATTGAGATGACGGTAGTTGGAGGTGGGATGATGAACATGATGATGATGATATTATATAAAATGTGTATGAATGTGCATTAGCTTGTAAAGTTCAAACTGTTTGAAGTCCTGCTATCTTTTCCCGATAACATAAATATTTACATTAGATAAATGCAGTATTTGAGTGATATTAGTGTGTACACAAAATGATGGTTCAATTACTTATTTTACAATCTATTAAATTGCTGAATAGATAACAGATAATTCCCTTGATGATATTGTGATAGTATTGTATGTTATCACCAATTCACGATGTAGAGTCAGAAAGTCATGAAAAACCAATCATCAGTCACAGTCGACTGCTGAACATAGGCCTGTCAACAGAACATCTTTATTCTTTCATTATGTAACATTGTATCATTATTTTAGGGTATTTCATTCACATTCATTGTTTCAAATTTATTCACATTTTTCATAATTTTTAGCTTGTTTTTTTTTGTACTAAGCAGGCGGAATTTGCCTGATGTGAAGCGATGATGCGGCCCAATTTTAAACTCAACATTTGGCTTAAAGTTATAGTGAAATCATAAACATACTTCCTCTTTTGTATGAGAATGTGGTAATTGTAATATCTAAGAGCCTGTTTCACCATATTTATGTCTGGTTAAGTTATCTATCTGCCAAAAAAGACCATACAGATTCTTTATCTTTTTTTGTAATTATCTGGTAGATGGGTTTTCTTTGAGACAGGACCAATCTACGGTCCTATATTTCTAAAACTGATCACCCACTAAACTCTATGGAAACATAAATACCAACCAATTAACCCATATTTTGAAAAGATTCAACATTGATTGTCACTGAAATGAGATTGCAATTAAGAAAATTGGCCTTCAACTTGCCATGTGGTAATTTTATTTTTCTTTAACTTACCTAGCGTGGTCTAAAGATTTGAACCAGCCGTCATGACTCCAAGGTTGGTGTGGTGCATGTGCTTCAGAACCTGAAGCCTGGACGGACTGCTCAAGAGCAAACAGGAGTGCTCCCACACCACCGCCCACCACTCCCAGTGTTGAGAGCCACTGTTCAGGAAAAGAAATAGAAATTAGCAGATGTTGAAATTAGAGATAAAACTAGAAAGTAGGTGTAGAAGAAGGAGTATTGTAAGTAGTTGCTTAGTTTATTTAATGAATTATAACTTTAGCCTTGATATTCAACACAAGGATGAATCAAAAATCATTTTGGTTTAACTTTGATAAATTTTGTTTTTTAAGCTTTTTATAAAAATGTATTAAAACGCTTAAATACCATGCAGTTAGGCTATGTCTATGGTATTGGTGTAATACTATTTTAACAGGATCACACATGAAATTAAGTTATGTGGCAGCACAACTATTGTTCTTAGATACTGTTATTATTACACAATATATTTTCTGGTTATCATTTGAGTAATTTTTTAAGACTTTGTGCTCACCCACTAATCTACAAAACAGTTTCCTTAAAAGTCTTAAATTTTTAGAAAAAAGTATAAGTTAGTCTAAAACTTACAGATGTTCTTGGAAATATCACAGCAGAAAATCAATACTGACAACTTCGAATGCGTATTTTCGAAGATTACGTGGGCACATTTCAAAATATTTCCTTTTGCTAAAAACAAATTGAATAACACTTACCATTTTTCTGTTCCTTGTCCATCCTTGGGCTCCAGTGGACAGCTGACATACCTGCAACGGACAGCTTCCATTAGATTTCCAATGTACTTGTTACATAATGCAGAATAGGTTATCACTTGCCCATGAAAATTTATATTAAACACTCGTGCTAATTTTCGCTCTAGTGGGTCCCCCATCAGCACGTCATCGCATTTAACACGTTACGAGGGTCATGGTTTAGCACAAATTCATAAAATACAGCAATTTTCCGTGACACTTCGAACTTGAACTTCTCCGTCATTGGTAACATATTGAACATGGTAAGGGTACCTACTAACAATTTTAACTATATAACAAAATGTTTAGAACTATTTCCAGTACCTGGGGAACAACTATCCCATTATTTCTCAAAAGACGTGCCCCACAAATCCTACCCACGGCGGCCGCCATGATAGAAAAACGTCTAATGAAAGTTAAGCCGCTGACAACTACAGAGTCATGCTGCCATTTGAAAATAATACTCAATAATCCAAATATTTTGTATAAAGCAAAAAAACTATTTTAGATTTATATTCTATTATAGATTTGCTGTAAAAAGACATACGTTTATTTACTTGTTTATTATTGTTTGACAAATCAATGAAAAACGACATATTGGACAGAATATTGACATCAGCCCTCAAACTACTGGCCAGTGGCCACAAATATATTTTTTATTGATAGAATCTACGTTAGCGAACTTCATCCGAGTATCATCAAATATCTAATTAAATTATATTTTTAGATTCATAGTGCATTGGTAGTGTAAATTATAAAACCACTGGCTACATTGGCACAAAAAATAAGTTGATAAACAGAATATTATCTAGAAATCTCGTGAATGTTAAAATTATTTCCGGACTGAAAATTTAATGTCATGTCACTGACAGTCACACAAAAATAACAAAAGAAGAGCTCTGAAGCTTTGATTTTTAGGTTATAAAAAAAAAGTACATTTTGTTCTGAGTGCTTATTAATTACTTCATGGTTCTGCTTAAAGTTAAAGATTATAATTGAAATAATGTTATCCTAAATGAGAATAATACATTTAGTCAGATTCAGTAAAAATTTTTTAACGAAGAGGTTTGTTTGATAACAACTTTTGTGACCGTTGGGATCCTAGGCTTTATACTGAAAGTTTCCATGTTTCAGGTTCAAAAGCACCGTCTCCACGAAGATGAAAGTTTTTACCCAGAAGAGGAACCCTATTACTGGCAGTACGGAGTGGGATGTTCAGGATGAAAACTATGATTTTCACCAGGAAATAGCGCGATCTGGATTTGCCGATATGCTGCACGATACTGAAAGGAACAAGAAGTATCATATAGCTCTCCAGCTTGCTATAGAAAAAATGCATAGTAATGGAAAGAAAGCAAATGTTTTGGATATAGGTTTGTAGTTATAATGATTTTTAATAACTTTTAAGGAGTACATTCGTTATGTACCAGTGAGAGAATCATCTTCGGGGTGGGTTAAAATACTAAGGCGACTCTCTGACCTCACATTGCTTTAGGTCATTAATTCTAGACTATGTACACACGGCGACACATCAAGCTAGTTATTTCCAATATAACATGGCCTCGCGTCAGTAAAACAAATCAGGAAAAATTCTGTGAGGACATTGAATAAAACAATAAAGCCGCGCGAGTAAGAAAGATCCTATCCATCGATTGGAATTCCGGCCATGTGTTGCTGAAAAACCCAGACGACACCTACACAAAGTCGGACCACGAAACAAGTAAAATCCTCAGGAAAACCCAAAGAGATTTAAAACACATAAAGAGAGGACATTGGGAATATTGTCATAAAATAATTTTCATCCTGAATATTTTCGATTTTGACACACAAATGCTACCTGACAAGCGGGCGTATGACACAGATGACACTAGACAGAACGAATTGTTACTAAGTAGTAACAAGTTTTGGATTACGATTTTCTTCCTCATGACCCGTCTATATCTCAGAAATATTTAAATGACTTTGGGTCATATGAATGCGACCTGACAAGGCGACGTATCGCACTGGACTGATCGACTTGTTATATAATTTGTAACAGGTTTTGGAATTGTCAGTTTCTTGGTCTTTCCCGTCTATAGCTAGTTATATTCGAATGTCTTTGGGAAAACCACTTCCCAGACTGCAACCTCTCTGAGGACAGAGCATGGGCAAGTGAGCCAATGCACACACTTAACGACCAGGCCTGGTACAGGGCCCTTACCATAGTAACTGAAGACAGTAAAATGGGCAATCAAGACCTTTAGACCATACAAATCTGCAGGCTTAGACGGAATTTTTCCAGCCCAGCTGCAATGTGGAGTAGAAGTCCTTATGCTGTGTCTGGCTGCCATCTACTAAGCCTGCTTAGCACATAACCATGTACCACCAGAATGGTGAGAGGTGAAATTATTTTCATCCCTAAACAGGCAAATCTGATTATACACAACCTATAGCAAACAGACCAATAAGCCTGACATCATTCCTACTGAAAACCTTTGAGAGACTCTGTGACCGACACATGGCACTCTTCTGGACCTCTTCGAGAGCTGCCACTACACAAACAACAGCACGCCTACTCCACATTAAAATCATCAGAATCCGCAATACACAACGTGATCTCCAAAATCGAATGTGCAGTAGATCACAAGTGCTCCTCACTAGCTGTTTTTAATGACATAGATGGCACTTTTGACAAAACCATTTTCCATAGCAACAACCCAGCCCTCGAGGTACATGGTGTGGACTCGACCCTGTGATGGATCACAAACATGCTCAGACTGAGGGCCGTACAGGTTATGGTGAACGACACCACTAGAGCCATTATGGCGAAGGGCGGCCTTCAAGGTGGCGTCCTCACGCCACTCCTACGGAACTTCGTGGTAGACAGTCTCATCAAGCATCTGAATGACAGAGGCTACTGCACGGTGGGCTATGCTGATACAGCAGCTGAACTGGGCAAAACACACCGATTACATCACCACAAAAGTCAGCACAGCCCTTAGGCAATTCAAAAGATTGCTCGGCAGGAATTGGGGCCTTACCCCAAAAATTACCTACTGGCTATACAACACAGTCCAAGTGACCAATCGTCACATACGGCTCTTTAGTTTGGTGGCCTAGGACCAGCCTGAGCACAACCCAGAAGGATCTCGAGAAGCTATAAAGATTTGCCTGCTTAGCAATCACTGGCAGCATGAGAACATCAACCATTGCCGCCTTACTGGTGATGCTGGGGTTGACCACCTCTACATATCGTCGTAAGAGAGGAGGTGGCCCTAGCGACTTTCAGGCTCGAAGTATCCGGCACCCTAAGTAAAGATTCCAGAATCAAACATACACGCATAAAAGAGGATGCAATCAAACAACAGCCCTTGATGGCATTACCCAGTGACAGAACTCTGAAGATCAAGCGCCTTCTGCGCCTGGACAGAGATAGCCTGCAACTGGTGGCGGGGACCATCACTGGACACTGCACACTGAACTAACATTTCCACACCCTAATTATCACTGACAGTCATCCATGCAAAGTGTGAAACGGTAGCGCACATGCTCCTCGAGTGCACCGGGGTCACCCAGATCCGCGAGGAGGCGGATGTCCTGAAAAGACCTGGAAGTTTGATCTGCTTCTGGAGAGAGGTGGGCTGGTTGGAGTAACAGCTAACGGCTCACGCACAATGGTCCACTTTAAGAACTAAGTGCGAAAACCAAAACCCTTGACATAGAACATGGCCTCGCTTTATATAGATTTCCCATACAATGAGAGATCTGCATAAACTGGTTTTGTATAGCTTGATTAGTGGCCGTGCATACTTAGGTTTAATCTGATTGTTGAAATTGTGACTAAATGGAGTTTGTTTGATTTCAGGCACCGGAACAGGTCTTCTATCAATAATGGCCGCTCGTGCTGGTGCTGATTCTGTAGTCGCTTGTGAAGCTTTCAAACCAATGGCAGAGTGCTGTGCAAAAATCCTCCAAATAAACGGTGTTGAAGACAAGATAAAACTGATTCCGAAGAGATCCACGGAGATCACTGTGGGTGAAGACGGTGATATGAAGGAGAGAGCTAACATCTTAGTTACAGAGGTGTTTGACACCGAGTTGATTGGGGAAGGTAAGGAGTTTGTAGGGGATTTCTATAAGAACATTTTTTCATCATCATTCATTTGGAGTTGCATTCCCTTGCATCACATGCTACACTTTTCAGTCACCAGCACCACTTTCAGACTTCTACAAGAGATACATATTTGTTATTCAATCCATTTGCTGCACCTCACAAATATTTTTTAGATGATACTAGTTTGAAATACATTCTAGCATCCAATAGCTAGAATGTATTTCAAAAAATTTCTTTGGTATAATACTTGCTTAGTCTGTTTGAATTAATGCACTGTGTTCTTATTATACACAATAGATAGAACCCATCATAAAAGAGGTCATCTTCCATATTCTTGCAAGTGTTGTCACTTTAAATTTCAGTCAAGCAAACAAAAAAATGAATTTTAAGAAAAAAAAGTCTTTTTAAAATATTAACAGTATTTTTTAAATAATTTTCAGGGGCTCTGTCAACATTTGCACATGCACACAAGTGCCTGTTAGAGGCAGACTGTATAGTGGTGCCGGACTCTGCAGTCATATACGCACAAGTGGTTGAGTGTCCGACTTTGTGGAAGTGGAACAAACTCAATGATCTTGCTGATGCTGAACTGGATATTGTGCTGAGGACACCACAAAAGGTTAGAACTCTCTAGTTGTTGAATATCACTCCTAGAAGACTAAGGCCTGTCATCCTTGATGCTACTCAAAAGTTATCAGTTACAAACACAAATCACCAATGAGTACCCAGAATCCCATCACTATCTATATACAGGATTTTTATTTGTATGATTAAACTAATAAATAATACACTGTTAAATCTATTCCTGTAAAAGTATATTCAAATTGATTTGTTGTTATCAAGTTGAAGATTGACTTATAGTCCTCCAATTCAATTAAAACCAATCAATTAAAACAACTATCATGTGTGATATGACATTAGATTCACTGATAACTCAATAAGGTTAACATTTCTGCCATCAGATGGTTGACTGCCCCGGCTCCGCAGCTGTCCATGACTTACAACTCTCCCAGTTACCTCGTCACACATTCCGTGAGCTATCGGACCAGATCCCAGTGTTCTACTATGATTGGTCAGGCCGTTCACCCATCATTATGAAGCGGACGGTGAAGCAAGACTTCACTGTCAGTGGTACGGGCAGTGCACAGGTTGTGTTCATGTGGTGGGAACTAAATATGGATCCTGAAGGTTAGTTCCATCCAGTTCCAGGTTTTCTTTAGTCGAGTTTGACAGCTGCAGACCCCATTTCCAAGATCAAAAAATACTGACCCTCCCCTGCCTATACATTTTAGAGATATGTAAATTCGTGCGAAACTACCCACACCTATACACGACAAGAGAAGATATACAATCAAAATTTACACTACGCCATAAAAATAGGTTAAACTTACCAAGCTCTAAACTAAAAATGCACTCAACAAGTACTCTAGTCATGTCAATTAAAATATATAATAAATTACCCGATAAAATTAAAGACATACAAAAGAATAATATATTCATAAATAAATTAAAACAATTTCTATTAATTAAATGCTATTATAATATCAATGAATACTTTAATGATAAATTTTAAATTAGATAAATACATGTTTTAATAGATTGCATTATAAATAATACCTACATTTAGGAATATTCAAATATTTCAAATAAAAGCCCTCTTCCTCTCTCCTACTTTTGCAGTGCCCGACAGGGTCCACAATGATCATAACTTTGTAAAACCTACCATCTAAGTACACTTGTGGAAGCAATAAATATATTGAGTATTGAGTATTGAGTATTGGAGTGCGCCCACACACTTAAGTCTAGTCAGCATCGTGACGCGGCCGTACAAGCAGTGCGTCTCACGTAGGTTTCCTTAACTGAGAAACTGATGAAATGAGAGTGTGCTCATATAAGTAGCTAAGTGGGGACACTGTGTTAGACCGTGCCTCGACGACTCAACCCTTTTAACTTTTCGTTTCGGACGTAGTTGCCAAAGGCGAACAAACCAGATTAAGAAAAGCATGCACAAAATACTGAATATTGTTAAGGCACATTGTAATAGAATACTTTAAAAATCTTCGATTCTAGGCCGAATCTGCCTCAGCTGTGCCCCATGGTGGTGCCACCCTGACGCAGACACATCATCTGAACGACCACAAGACACCATACCCTGGCGCGACCACTGGATGCAAGCAGTCTACTATCTACCAAAGGACATCACGCTAGAGAAAGACTCGGAAGCAACCCTCATCTCATGCCAAGACGAATACTCACTCTGGTTCTACATAGAAACAGAAAGCAATAAAAGACAGAACTACAAGAGACCTAACTGCGATTGTGGAGTCCATATGGCCTTATCTAGAACTCACGTATCGTACCTAAATGATGGAAAACGAAGTAAGAAGTTTCTAGATCAATTGCAAGAAAAAATAAACAAGAATTCAGTTGTTCTCGACGTGAATGGAGGCAGTCTCATGGGGTTAGCTGCATCGACATTTGGCGCCAAAAAAGTTTATATACTTGAAAGTTTGAACTTAAATATCGGTATTCTACAAGACTATATTGATACAAATTGTCTTCAAAATGTACACATTATATCTGAAGTTACAGATGAAATAATAGGTGAAGTGACAGCAATGATAGGTGATCCTAACTATACGAGTGCGATACTGCCGTGGGAGAACTTAAAGATGGCGTATCTTTTGTTTCAACAAAAGACTAATTTGTACAACTGTACGACGGTCCTACCGGAATGCTGTGAGATCTGGGCTATGCCGGTGGAGTTCCAAGACTTGCATAAGATCGCGTCACCACTGGGGAAGTGTGAAGGAATCGATATGGCAGTGTTTGACAAATTAGTTGAGGTGAGTGTACGTATATTTATTTATTAATAATATGTACGACTTGACAAATCACCGAGAGTTTATTACATGTATAAGTTTAATTCCTAAATGATAGTGAAACCGCATCTAAATCAGTTGTGTAGTTGAAAAGAACAACACGGTCACAGACAGACACACACGAAAAGCGACTTTATTGCATGATGTAGATTTGATGAATCATATGATTTGCAAAATTGTGAGTCAAATTATGGTTACTTCCCGGTTTCTGGGTTCAGACTTGTGTCTGACAAAAATCTCGTTAGAAATCCACAGGGGCTGGCCATATTCTCAACTAGCGTCCCGCCCCGGCTTCGCACGGCTGCAATATACATATAAACCTTCCTCTTTTATCACTCTATCTATTAAAAAAAACCGCATCAAAATCCGTTGCGTAGTTTTAAAGATCTAAGCATACATAGGGACAGACAGACAGACAGCGGGAAGCGACTTTGCTTTATACTATGTAGTGATAGTGATATTCTTATTCTTATTTTTCATATTATTAGTCAGATTTCGGGTCCCGCTTTTTTGACCTTTGCCGAAAACTAAACTAAAACTACTACATAATTACTTTACCTTTGTGCTTAGCGTCTGCCAGAATGTTTGTGCAATCGTCCAACTGGCAAGGTTTTTACAGTATAGGGAAGTCTTCATGACTTGACTACGTCGATCCTATTTCAATCCCGTTACTAGCCTACGAACCTCGACGTAAGGGTTCACAAGACTGGACCCTTTTTTGAAAAGCAAGTAAAACAGTCGCGTTGTCACCTAAATAAGCATACTAATAGTATGGCAGAATATTAGTATAACATATGAGTGTCCCGAATTTGACACGCTGTTGTCAAAAGAATTGAACGAGCTAAGCCATCCTGAATTTGCAAAAAATTGGCAAATGTCACGTTACTTGCATGAACATTATTTAGATTGGCCGGACTCGTGGCATCTTCATTGGACCCAGTCATCCAGTGCCAAGTCAAAGTCAAAGTATAACCATTTATTTCAATTAGGCCATTAAAAGGCACTTTGGAACCTTTAAAACAGAGGAAAATTAGAATTGATTTAACACTAACTCGCAAGGGCGAGAAAGAGATGGGTCTGTACAGGACAAATAGCACTGTAACAATCCAAGATTCAATTTTGAACATCACGTTACGAATAGACGCTCCCGGTGAGGGAGTATTCGCCTGTAATGTATCAATCCAAAATTCGATTTTATACAGAAACAAGTGATTGATAAATATTGTATCGTGATTGTTAAATATTACAACGTTACAAGTTACGCATATTAATGCTCGGTTCTCTGCATTCACGAATCAGGCGAATGTATGAATCATTTAAGACGACAATAAACAAGAATAATGTTGTTTACCTCCAGAGTTCGAGCACAATCAGCGACGCCGAGATAGAAGCACAGCCGTTGTGGGAGTACCCTTGTAAGAGTCGCGGGGAGCCAGTCAGACTGTTGACGGTCATATACACTCGGCTGGAGCCGACGTACGCGATCGACGGCGTGGTCGAAGTACTGTAAGTGTGTATAGTAACATTCGAGTAGAATCGTTGTGGGCGCGGCCAGCTCAAATCTCCGTCAGTTCTCAGGATACAATTTGTGCAGTTGAAAATCACCAGTTTTTGACCGTCAAAAATTACATGACAGTTCTTAAAACGCCCACCTTTCGCCAATTCCTAGTTTTTTATCTGGGGAGTAGAAGCAGCGGAAATAAATATTTTTTCTTAGCACAAAGTTATAAAAGCTAAGCAACCCAAAAATTACCATTTTATTTAACTTTTCTAGTAAACCCCAAGCAGAAGAGACAGCACTAGTAAACGGTTTCGCACTGTGGTCGGTGTGGAAGATCGGGAGCCAGCAGAGTTCGGGGCCCATACAACCACCAGTCGTGGGACAGAGAGTGGAATGGGATCCTCACACCAGACAGGCGGTCAAGTTACTTGTAAGTACTATAAACTTGCGTTGCTAAAAAAAAAGTTAGAACATAATGTATAGAACGAAATTCATATGATTCGTAAATGTAATATTAAACATTCCTGAGGGCCCTTTCCCACATTTAAAAAAATATCGCATTCTAATCTTGGTCCCGAAGGCGTCGCGGCAGCAGTCCGTAGAAGATGGCGGGGTGAGCTGGATTAAACCAATGGTTCACATTGGCCCTAGATCGAAAGATTATTGAGAGGCCCAGCAGTGAGATAATGCAGGCTAATAGTATCAGTATTTCGTCATCGCAATCGAAACATCGTTGTCGCTGGGATGGGATTGGGACTAGATTTTGAACGTTTTTATACACGAGTATTGACCTTCTGTTATTTGATATCTCAATATTTACCATATCATACGAAAACATACATTTTAGGCTAAAATTGGCTCTCAAACCACAACTTTTAAATGATTATCATATGCAGTAACAGTAATGTATTCAGATCAACGGAATATTTAATATCGAAGTTTGCATAATCATTTAAAATATTGATGAATGTAATAAAACCGTGACGAACAGCTTCCTCAATACTGTAAGCCTGTAAACTACACTTAGCTAGAGATTAATGGATTAAAACCATAGCCCCGAGCAAAGGTTTGAATTACAAAAGTTAAACTGCAGATTAGCGATTAGTTATCGTTTTAATTGGTTTATGTTGTCATTGGAGTAAGACTGATAATTATTGTATTTAGGCAGGTACTTACATAACAAATAATAGGCTATTTGACTGATTTTCAAACATTGGTTAACACTTGCTAACTTCGAATGTATTTTAACCAGAATACATAGAATAGAATACAAAGTTTTATTTCAGACCGGAGTCCATAGGGTTAGGGTTACATAAATACAATTTTTCGAATATTCGAACATTTACGTCATGTATTTCACGTTTTGAAAATCAAATTTAAATTTTCCGCGAAAAACGCTTGAAACTTTCATGGCGTCTTCAATGACGTCGCGCTGTGGCAAATAAATACGACACAAGTCTGTGCCACATTTGTTTCTTTTGTTGCTGTCGGCTTTGCTAAATCCTGAGTCCATAGCAATTTAACTTATCAAAAATTGGTGAAAAGGGAAAGCTCTCTTTGACTGCAAATTTCAACAAGAATTAGCAACGGCGTGAAGGTTACCAACTCCCAAAAATATTTACCCTAAAGTTAAATCCCCTAAAATCGCCGCAGGAACTTGAAAGTCCCCCCTAAAAATAAGTATACTTTATGCTTTGGAACATTAGTCATGTATAAGTTATTTAATATTTGAATTTAAAATATAGAACCCCTAAATAAATCCCAAGTTACTTATTTACCCCCTAAGTTGGGGGAAAAACTACTAAGGGCTGAGCCCTAAGTTGGGATCTTCGAATGGCGTTTGTCACGGTGCGGCGGCGGCGTGTCGTAACGATTTTTGGATTGGTGTTTACAGTCACGTGACTGAATGCCTAAATTGCATTTTATTAATCTTTAGTTTTTATAATAAATAATGTGGTTTTTCGTTATTTCCATGTCAAGATCCATGATTAAAAACTAAACTCATTTCGATTTTTTGTAGCAGACACAAGGCTATTCAATAATATTCGAAAACTAAAGTCGTAGTGAAATGGGGCCATCCGTTTGGGAGCTACAATACCACAGACATAGTTATTCATATTAACGTGCATTAGAATTACTTCGCTATAAACTATTTAAAAAATCAAGTAGGTAGGAAATAAAATAGACCAATTAGGCTACCTAACCAGTAAAAATTACAATAGCCTTGGAAAACTATTTATCTTTTAAGAGTGATTTATTATAATATAAAAATGACATATACACTGGCGGTAAGATGGCCTTACATAGCAAAAACCCAGTCAGCAACAAGTATAATAAAAACAATAATTATAACCTACATTAATTAGACTATTAATCTAGCCGGCATAGTAATTACTTCAGCCCACTTCCCTGTTGCCAAGTAATAAAACTGATATGTATTTTATTAGACAATCAGTTTTATATGCAGTGCACATAATAATGGACACTTTATTGTTATTGTGTGCACTACAATGCAGGTACAGTCATCCAAAAAAGGGTTTGAGATTCACATTAAAAAGTATTAAACAATAATGTAACTCATTGAATAAGATCGCGATGAAAAATACTTTGTCTTTGTTTCATCACCCTTCTGCTCCCAAAAGAGTGAAGAAAAACATCGTCAGGAAACTGATAAGTCCTAGAACCAAAAAATCGAAGACATTTGACACCCACCAACCCGCATTTGGCCTGCGTGGTGGGCATTGCGGCTTCTCACAGATGCCTGTTGTAGAGAGTTGTAGTTCGGTCGTACAACTATTAATCTTCAAGTGCGCACACTGCCATATAACTCTATACTGATCCTCTGACCGACCAAACTATCGGCCAACTTAAAATCGCTAGTGCGCGCAGGCTCTTAGGAAAATTATATGCTGATCATGCTATCCCCATGCTACCTATTTCTTTCTTCACCTATACCCAAGTACAAACATAAAATTAATTATCACTTATTTTCCTCCACAGAAAAAATCACACAACGCAAGTAGCACCTTTAAATGGCGGTACCAAGCAGCCTGCGACCTTGAAAAGGGACAGTTCAATATCGACATCAACCTAGTACAAGACTAGAGCATTATTTATGAATTTATTATATTTTATAATTATTATACGGACGTCTATTTGATTTGTTGTTTTATTTGTTAGGAATGCAGTTTTTGAATATGAGTTGAGAGTGGTAAGTTGTTTCCCGGAACTTTCTTGACAGAGTAACTTGTAACTTGAGAGAATAATTTTGGATGAATAACTAACATTTTGTGTAAGTATTATTGATCGCAATAATACACAAAATGTTAGTTATTCATCCGAAGTTATTTTATCCCCTTCAAAGTATGCTCCTTCAGAAACGATACTCTTACGCTAACGAACAATCCAATCGTCAAAACATTTTTAAATTCTTGGAATTGAGTTCAGGTCTCGCCGCGAATTAATTCTCCTTTGTCTTCTACCGAATGAAAACGGCTGCCACAAAGTGGTAATTTTATTTTTTTCCTAAACTTTGTTACTTAATTACTTAAACTCAAGTAATTACTTTGACATGACTGTAGACAAGGGTTTTAGAGCATTAGCATGTTTCATAGTATTTCATGCAAGTAATTGTAAAATTTGATTCTTTCGGCTCCTTCGCTTCCTTCGGCTCTGATAAGTGTGCGTTTACCTCAAGTCACTGCGACACGAATTGCGACGCGACGGTACACATGCATGCAAAGGAAACAAGCGCACGCACGTTGCTTGAGTCCACTTGACGCAATTCCCTTCATAAAAGAGGAAGATTCAGAGACCGCCAGACCTACGTCGAGTTACGTCGGTACGGAACCATCAAAGCTGTCTGGTGGCATGTACATATAAAATTCAGATTTAATAAAATGACTCACAATACTTCACTCACAATAATCTATCGTAAGTACTTTAAAGGTGTCTGGCGGTGGGTTTCTATTTCTACCACACAAAACATCTGGCAGTGGAGGAGGAGATTCATCATACCAGCCCTTATGTTATATAAAAAAATCACGTTTTATGGTATGACGTAGCTTAGCAGCTATTTAGCATATCTTTGTTACCTGATATCTGCCAAAGCCACCACGACCAACTTTTCTTAATATCCAATAATTGTTCCAGCTTTTATAAAATGATGTAGGTCTTGATCCATAAGTCGCATCACCTCAGGTCGAGAACGGGGCATTATGTCTTGAGTGACAAGTAACTATTAACGCACTTCACTCATAATTAAAGAAAATACGATATTATGGACATTCACCGATATAAGAAACTTGATTGAAGGTTCCTGACCTCTGCTGGCACTAATATCAAAGGTCGGCTTATGGATCAGTAGGTCAACGATGTGATTTAAGACAGCAAGGTCGTTTTTTCTATTCTCTGCGTCAAATAACATACGTGGGTTTATCGTACTCATTTATCAATTGCGAAACGTATGTTGATGTGCGTAGGTTCCATGTGTACCTACGATTTGATGGCGTAATCTAATTTGCCCTTTTTGGATCTCATTGCCTTGGCAACACTGAGGGTTATGTCAGACATGTAGGCTCGTTTTCACTAACATTAAAAAAAGTACCTAAACTTAATACAAGTACACTGTAAGATTTTTGTAGCCCGGCTTAGAACGTAGAGTAGCAATTCCAACAGAGTACCTAATAATATTATTGGGCATTAAACTTATACTGTCTCTTACGGGATATCTTCCGTGATTGTTCATTATTTTGAGCTCCTGATATTTCAACGCTGTTGCAAGCGCCATGACCGCGGGTTGACTAGAGAATGCACTGGATGGAAAATAAATTGTTAAGAGCAGACAAATCTGAATTTAATGATCAATCACGGAAGATATCCCATAAGTGGCAGTATAAGTTTAGTTGTAAACCGTGAAAGCTTAAAACAGTATTTAGGCATTCTTTTAAGTGCCGCTTAGTATTAGTGAAAATGGTCATTAGTTTCTCCATCTACCTTAAGACCCTGGGTCTTAGGACCTGGTAGTCGTTGATAATTCTGCGAAACCTTTGTTGGCCTCTTGATTTGGAGGGTTCAATTACTTTATGGAAACCTTATTCAGTGTCAGTACATATCTTAAACCTACGTCTGGCCTTCAATTGTCTTCACTAGGACAATAGATAATCTGGACTGACAGAAGTCTACAAACTGTCCACAAGCTGATCCTATTAGGCTCTCAGTGGTTGTAAATTGCCGCGACGAGAAGGATAGGCGCTAAAAGATATTTTCTCTGGGCATGCCTTTTACAGATAACCAAGGACGGATGAATTGGGCAAAAAGGTTAACCGGTTAATATGTATGACCCTTATAATATATGGGTTAACCATTTAACTATGATGAACCAGGATGAAAGATGAACCAGGGTGAAAGCACCGAGCGTGGGATAACTTTCTAGCATAATTATGATTAATTCTATAATATGCGTTAACCTTTACCAGAGTAAAGGTTAACTCGTCAGTCGGTGTCAAACCCCAGAGGGACACCTAACCCTAAAAAATAACCCAATTAAAACCACTATACGGGTTACCTTTTCGGTCCCTGCAGATAACTGTTATCACTATAAATTTACCGTACCATAGTCTTTAAAACAGAATTTACCGTATTATGTAGGTACCTACCCTACTTACGTATGGAATTATTTCAACATGAAACTCATTTACATGATTTACATGCTGCACTTTCAAGAGCTTTGTAATACCGAAGCACCCATTTGTACATATTTAAATAGCAGTTTTTTTTCTCCAAAGCCATGTTAAACCTTTGCATAATACCGCTATAGTGAAGTTAATATAAATAGCTGTATACCAAGTGTAGGAGTGATTTATGTTTCATTTACATGCACCGCGTGGGGTTATGGCTTGGATGAAATTTAATACGTACTTTGACAGGGCAAATTAAAGTACCTGTACTTTTGATTAAAGTGGCAACCTACCATCGCAATGCTAATTGAATAGACGACAAATTACACGACTACGTTTTCAGAATTGAAAAGGACACCGTTATAAATAATTCTGAACATAAATCATTTTATATCTTTGATGCTTCTTATTTCAATATGAAACGTGAGAGCTGCTTTCTAGATATGCTAAGCAAAGCCATAAACGAGCTATCTATAAGGCTTGAGTATTACCGATATTCAGAAATTCAAATGGGGACTGAATTTCAAAAATATGGTGCTGTTCCCCTGGTATCAGTAGGTAAAGCGCGTGCCGCAATAAGCGAATCAGGGATTAGATATGTCCACTGAATCGGGCAGCTGACGCATCCTAAAGTGCAATGATAACATGGGAGAGTAGGAGGTACCTAGGACACCACACACACACCATACTCACATAGGTAATCACCAAATAGCATTTCAATGTTTGGGACATAGGTCTGGTCTCTGTGGGAATACCAACTGTATACATTTCTGGGAAAATCTGTTTGGGTAAATTAGCATTTTTTTTTTCGTTTCGTTGGATCTTTTCGCGGAATTAAAACTAAATATTTTGCATAACATTTAATGTCATGGATTTCCATAAAGTAAAGAATGATTCTATAACTTATCGTAGTAGATATTGCCTCAAAATGGGTCTTTAGGACCAGACACGAATGATTAGAGCACCCTTCTTCTAGGCAAGCGTGCTCCACCCTAGGCCACATCATCGCTTCACATCAGCGTACGTAAACGTAAACCTATTAAGTGTAAAAAAATCCCTGATGAATCTAATTAAGTACGATAGATTACAACCATAGAGTAAAAACTACGGAGGATACCAAGAAAATCTATCTAGGTATGTACTAGTAACAAAATAATTCCATAGAGCTGTATTTTTATAAGTTTTTACCTACCCAACCTACCACGTTTTTGTACCGTCAGCAACACTCAATACACAGTCGCCTATGCGACTCAAACGATTAATTAATTATTAATGGCTAAGTAGAAAATCAGTTAAACGTGCTCCGAAGTACTTGCTGTTGCTCACCAGATCCGTATCAATACAAACTACATTGACGTTTCCTAATCGCGCTTGTAAAGTTTAAACCTAACGGTTTTTTAAGCCATAGAGTTTTTGCTCAAAATTCCTTGTTGATCTATGGAACTGGGTGGGTTGACATGTATTTTTTGTATCAAATCAGTCGATTCGTGTTTCTCGCTATGGTTCGATTGGGTTAACTTGAATAATAAATCTTATTGCGTGAATATATTGTAGGTCACATTCTTTGTATTACCGATCTAAATTAATTGGCAGAACTAGATACTTACATACCTGCATACTGTAAAAAGGTCTAACTAGGCTTGGTTCAGTCCATGTTTCTTGTTCACCAGTACTACCTTACTGCTAGGCAAAGGTTTTTTTGGCTCCATCCCGATAATCCCGAACATATCATGAACTTTTCCAAGTCATTGCACCAGAGTTTCCTAGGCCTCGCGTCGGCGAATGGTAGCAGGAGCGGTACGTAAATAATCCCACACCCACTTATTCCCCAATTCTATATTCACACGATTCCTACCCAACATACAAGAGAAAGATATAAATCCACGACAAAACACATTCCTTACAAAGCAGCTACCTATAAGACACAAATTAACCATTTAAATTCAAACTCGTGTTCGCATGAAGCCTACTCACCGCTCATGATTACTCGCTTCAACATCTAACGAATAATTTTCCAACAGAAATCGATGTTATTTATTCCTCTTTCTTATATGGTAATGGTAGTCAACTATGCCTCAATCCTGAGACGTTGTTACCAACATAAATCTATCTGTAATAGTCTATTAGGCGACTTTAGCAGCCCATTGTTAGTTTTGATGAAAATGAATGTACACTTTTGTGCCATTAGCAAGACTGAAGTTGGTATAGACAGGTGAACATCGGTTTAGAAGATAAAGTCATGTTTTTGTCACTGGTAATATGTATCTGGTTTTGTGCCGGAAAGGGCTTTGTTAGGTCGGGAGCTAGATGCAAGAACATTGTGTCATTTTATACGAAATTCGACTTTACCAATGTTATTTGCTTCTTGTTTTTCGTGTCGCTTCTACGGCAGTATTACAACTTTTTTGCCAAGCTGTCAAGTCAATTTGACCTTATTTAGTGCGGAGAACAGGACAGAAAAAAGTAGATAAATAAACCTCTCTCAAGCTGCTCCTCAACTAGGTTTTTTCCTTCTGTAAGATCAATCGATTTGAGTAGATTTCAAGGTAAAATTCTACTTGATTGTTGTACGATACAAAGGTACATAACGATTAGTTTAATGATTGTTAAATGTCACGTTAGTATGGCATAAGTACTAGTATCATAGCTCGTCGTATTAACAAGCGTTTATCTGTCTCTAATGTCAGAGTTAATTCGCCGTTCATTCCTTCTATTTCTGTGATAATGTAGGCATTGTTACTGCAAACAATATTGGCAATTTGACGCCTCTAGATGGATAAGATCTCAGAACCTTGCTAGATATTGATGCTGTAGTATCTAGCCCGCAGCTCCCGTTGTATCATCTTAACAAATGGCATCACAAGTCGGGCTCACTCGTGACAGGCCTTACCGGACTCACAACTTCGACAAACGGCACATCCAGTAAAAAGGTTTCCGCGAACTGCATAACAACGTTTCCATAATCATCTGCGACTTAGAGCTGCGAGACCAAAGCCGGTGCGTCGAGGCTGAGACGCTAATAGTCGCAATTTGTCATGTAATAGGTACGACATTGTTAGTTTTTCCGGTACTCCATATGCGGGTTGAGTCGGAGGCGAGGCGTTAAGGATCGTACGGTATAATGCGACAGCGGCGCGTGAGTCGTGCTGAATAATTCAGTTGCGCGCGTGATCACTGGCAGAATGCCGATGTTGCTGCGAGCGCGACCGCGCGACGAGCGCCGCATACAAGTCGCACCGACTCTCCACGCGCACGACCCCCGACAACCAACACTCTTAACGAAGTATTTAAAGCTATTTAAATAAAATCACGCCTATAAACCCCGGAGGGTAAGGCCTAGTACCTAATAATACACCCACAATTCGCCAGTTATGTTTAAGTCCCACGTCACATGGGCCGACCTTATTGTCATCAACCGAGCACAAATCCACCCAATCAAACAAAACCCTGCTGCTGAGAAATTATTGATGGAAAAACCCAATAACACGTTGCCAGACGTAGGAATCGAACCCAGGAGCTCATGCTCAGCAGTCGCGCTTGCGACCACTATACCAACAAGGCAGTCACTATATATTTACTGCTATTTAATGGAACCTTAATGTTGCCTCCACACAATAGAAAAGTGCTTATTCAATTGTCTTTTTTCCACCAACGCAGTTCCACGGATGATCGATCATGGCGCGGCGGGGAGTCTGTCTGGAACGGATGTTAAAAATATTCGGCGTAAGAGCGTACACGCGGCACATCAAGTTATACATTTCCAGTATAACATGGCCTCGCTTTGTATAGATTTCCTGTACAATGAGAGATCCTCATAAACGGGTTTTGTTTAGCTTGATTGGTCGTGCGTACCATCTTTTACGAGTCATTTATTGTCATCTAATTCATGCTTTTTGCTGGCAATGTGCTGACAGTTATGCGGTAGCGCGGGTAAAAACATGGAAATTGTTACGCGGAATGGAGAATTCATTTATATTTAAAAGATGGCACCTGCATGTTACCAAGGGGTATCGTATTATCCAGTACTAACTGGGTTGTAGAGGTTAGATAGGCAGTCGCTCCGTCTAAAATACTGGTATTTAGCTGCATCCGGTTAGACTGGAAGCCGACCCCAACATAGTTGGGAAAAAACTAGACAGATGTTGATGATGACCTGCACATTACCTACTCTTTTGATTATAACAGGGTCCATGTAGATGCAAGTACATTGTGTAATACACAGTAAAGAGGAACAAACAATAATACATGAAGTACATGAAGCGATCAGTCACACACAGTACCTACGGCACAGAAAATCGATAGCAATCAATCGTAGCGAAATATCGCAATAAATCTAATCGTGTTCAGATTTCAGTTTCTCAATAGCAGGGCGCCACGACAATACCGTGTGACGTGTTCAGCCGTGTTCCGATTAACCTTTGCCGCCGCCGCAGGCGCATCGACCTTATTCCATTTATGAGATTATAAATTGAATATCTGCCTTGCCCACCATGTGTTGAACCACCGTTAAATATCGTCGAGATTTTGTAATACCACGCTAATACGGTATTAAGTACTCAGCTTATGCACGAATCGTGACAGTTATACTCGAATCATTATACCGATATGTCGGCCAAATGATAATGTTTTACCAAATTAAGTCTTTTCGAAAATCTTTGTCATAATCATGGATGCAAATATGGGTGGCAAACGAGAAATGAGAACAAAATTCACGATTTATTCATTATTTCCTTTCCAAGGCGTGCTGCTGCACACGAGTAGATAGATAAGATACTTCTTTATGTATTTAAATCTTGACATTTAATCAGGAACAATAAATCGGCTAGCAATTTAAATATTCCGCATTACCGATTTTATCAAAAGAAAATAAAATGCGACGATCGACTACACAGCTCTATAAGGCTTTAAACAAACATTCTGTTATTAAAAGCAAACAAATAAAACGAAATGACTTCGTTAATAAAAACTATGGAATATTTATTGTTTCGTGATAATTGATACTGTCAAAATATATAATTTAAAATATTTCATTTTGGATCTTTGTCTGGACGCGTAGAGGCGTTTGACTAATCGGTGTGCGCATTAAAAACTCCTTCGACACGAAACTGTTGATCTTATCGATTAAAAATAAAATACAATAATCGATTAACAGTATTGACATTGTAAATCGACCAGCACCTTTAGATCTTCTCTAGACTATCACATAAAGCTGCCGATCGTGTTTGTTTGTCTGTACGTTCTGGATCTTTTTAAAAATGGCTGGTTAGAATTTGGCGCAATTTTCACGATTGGCAACTTCATGGAATTAAATAAAGGCACATGCATCAGATGCAAACTTCGGTGAAAAGTTACGGTCGTATTTACATGCTGTTAAGTGTCCAGGAAAAGCTCACTTAAGCTAATTAGAGACACCTGGCTGTAAGTTAATCATTCAATTAAGGTACCTGTCAATTACTTACGCATGCGATTGAAGTAAAAGTTTATAAGTAAATGGAATGCTTTTTAAATCGAATTTCTGTTTTTGAGAGCTTTTAAATTATAATGCGCGATGACTATTTATTCTTTCGATTCGGTAGATAGGTACCTAAATGAATGAAAAACAATGAATTTGCGACTGGGTCAAGGGCTTGATTCAGAAAGCAGTGCTCCTGGATATGGCACGCATAGTGAGGAGGTGCCTCTCTCTGGAGCCCTGACCACCGGCAGCCTCGACCTTGTTTCTGATGCCGATAGGCTACATTTTTTTCAATTTTTAATGTTTTTTTTTTAGTTTTGTTTTTAAAAATATAAAACAATATATGCGAAGAAAATAAATACCTAATTGAATGTTATGTACGTCATGTTTTAACGAGCATACCAGCGGATTAAACCTATATATTTATAGGCTTAATCCGCTGGTAACAATAAGGAACAAATATTTACTTTCCAACAATTTATTGCTATGTTTTAATTGAAATACAATAGTAAATGTTAAGTGCTAGTTTAACAAAAGGTCAGACGAATCGATTAATAAACTGTATTTAGCCGTACCAGATAGCATCGTTGTACTCGTAAAATCATAGGTATGAGCAGAAATAGCGGTATGTATTATAGTCATTAATTGTGATGGAACTTGATAAATTGCCAATTGATTAACAGTATAAAATAAGTTAAAGCTTGGTTTAATGGTTTTCAATTAATTCATGACCAGGCCTTTCGATTTAGGTGATCATCGGCCTCGCCTATTCCCAACGTTTGGGTCGGCTTCTAGTCTATCCAGATGCAGTTGAATACCAGTATTTTAGATGGAGCGACTGCTATCTCAGTCCCAGTTAGTACTGAGTAATATGATACCCCCGGGTAAGACAAGGTTGTCAGACTTTTTAGAATTATAATGGTAGTGAATAATTATAGTCCCTCTTATTTCTTTTTAACCGACTTCTAAAAAAGGAGGAGATTATGTAGTCCACCAGCATCTTTTTTTTAATGTATGTACACCGATTGTTCCGTGATTACTGTTTCCTACAAAAATGAAAAGATGAAAAATTTATATGTGGGGCTCAGAATGATGTACTAAACGTACACGTACCTATTCGTGGTAACCGTTTTCGCGTCGGTGTCCCTTCCGCCCTGTATACTAGGGCTATTCATATTATTACCATCCTTCCACTATAATAATAACATCACGCCTGTAATCCCCGAAGGTTTAGGCAAAGGTGTACCTAATAGTACATCAACATTTCGCCAGCTATCCTATTGCCATCAACCGGACACGAATCCAGACTCCGAGACTCCGTGGACCTATTATAATATTTACTTAAACAAACACAAATGCTTAACAAAAACCTTCCCACTTATTAATATTACCGTATTAAAGGTCTGTGCCAATAACTAACGTTCTAATCATGCAATTTCGATGATAATTGGAATTATTTAACATTTAAGATAAAGAGAACGCCAGTCCAAATGACGCCGATAGTCATTAATATTTCATGATTATGATGTTGCGTTGATGTTATCGAATCCTTTAACTATTAACACAGGTGTATTAATATTAATTTATTATAGGTTAAATCGCATCATCATTTTGGCTCATGACTCATGACTTTGAAGGAAAAGGTCACTCCTATTTAATTGCATGGATGTGAAATCTTTATCAGACGCTTCAATTTTCCACCCCAATTTTCAAAGATGCTGAATTGGCGCATTCGAAAGAACAAAAAAATCAGATAAACGTTCATTTCTATGTAATTTCTGGAGAACATAACGAGAACGACGTGGGACATCTCAATTAATAAACATATGAATCGAAGTCAGTCCGTGGATGGGTGACCATCCATTACTACCGAGTTTCCTCCATGCCTCGGAAACCACGTAAAGCCGTTGGTACCGGCTGTCATTTGTAGATCTTTGACAGTTGCCCAGAAGTCTGATAATCATTTTACCAAGAGGTATCGTATTACCCTGTACCTACTAATTGGGCTGTGGAGGTCAGATAGGCAGTAGTTCCATGTAAAATATGGTGAATACCAGTATTGGAACGACTGCCTATGCTGCATTCAGTTAGACTAGTGCAGTGGGGTCTAGTTCATGATATCGAAAGTCATCAGATCGACGGTCGCTGTATCGAAAACGTTCCATCGACGGGTTAATGAATCGACAGTACCCTAAATCGATGGTACGCTACACCGACAGGATACCAAATCTAGATGGAATGTTTTCGATATAGCGACCGTCGATGTGGTGACTTTCGATATTATGAACTAGACCCGGTCCAGTGGGGGTATTCCGATGAAGCCAAGTGTGACTGTCAAAGCAAACTATGGCTCACCTCCTATCCTGCACTATGTGTGGTTCCACGTACACTTTGAGGGACCTGTCCGAGGGCACCACCAACGCCGTGGCAGAGTTATGGACAAAACAAATTTAATTTAAAAAAAAGGGAAATCATAGACACGACGAAGAAGAAGTTAGACTGGAAGCCGACCCCGACATAGTCGGGACAAGGCTAGGCAGATGATAGTGATGAATCGAAGCGGTAACAAAGTAACAATAACCAAACGATTTTAGACGTACATACTAACAACCGGTATTTAGGTTGTACTGCACAGAATCAATCATACATAAACGATGCTATTAATAGTAAATGCAATAGTTATTCTCCAATAACGAGCCGGTAGAATGTGTTCGTGGGATGGGCTTGAGAACTGGGTCGGTTATAATTTGTAAGCTACGACGTAAGGGTTTGGGCTGATGAGTGAGTTATACAGTTGATTAATCGGATTACGCAACAAATGCCTACTTTAGATATTGTATATTTTAATGTTTCGCCTTATAAATTGTCAATCATTAACGGACACAAAACAGGGATTTTATTTCCTGTACACAGAATACATCTCAGTGTGCGGAGCTACTGCCCGTAAATTTTTCGATACATAACATACCATAACATCACGCCTAATCCCAGAAGGTTTAGGCAGAGGTGTACCTTATGTACACCCACATTTCGCAGGTATGTTTAAGTCCCATGTAATAGGGGGCGAGCCTATTGGCACAAATCCAGACTCCGTGGCTGCTTCTGAGAAATTCCGTATGGAAAAACCTAATAACACTTTGCCCAACCCGGGAATCGATCTCGTGTTTAGCAGTCGCGCGTGCGACCACTAGACCAACATTCTGTATGTCATTTGCTATATGACCTCATTAAGACATGAGATCTTAGTTTTTCTATCACATTTCTTCTGATAGCTTCTGTATGGTATCGTAAATCTCTTAGATTAAAATATTATCACAGGTAATGAATTATTCGTGTTGATGTTGCATTATGGGAAGTTCTAAAGCTACCTCATGTAACCTCACAAAGTGGAGTTACCTCGACGGAACGGCAGCTGGGAGTGGGTGTGGAGCTGTGTGTGTCACAAACTATGTTTCGCATCCAATCCTGACTTCTGAGTCTAAAAAAATGCAGTCACTGTGACCACCGAGCACGCCGTAGAAGTGTCGAAGTTTTTAGCCAACAAAATCTGTAGTATTTCGTGCGAGGGACATGAAAAAAAGGGGACTAGGGGTGGGTAACTATGACGTCTCAAAGCAGGAGTAATTCCAGTGTGGGAAAGAGACAGAGCTATACCGGTCGCCTAGCGCCATCTCTTTCTCACACTGGAATGACTCCTGTTTTAGGACGTCATGGTAGGCCTACAGATTGTAATTCCTCCTCGCCTTTGACTACTGAACCATCGGTGGTGGAAGAAGACCCTGGTTATGAAAAAAAATGCTGCAAGAAAAATACAGCTTGCAAATCCCAATGCACATGCATAAACCACATTCTCTTGATATCAAAACCAAAGACAAAACATCCAATTTAAATAAATAAAATGCAATTGGATAAACATTACTAGTTTTCCCGAAACGTCATTGGGCTTGAATCCATCAAAACTCAGACACTCGTCTTGTAAACCTTTGTTTAACTTTATGAAATGGGTACCTATATCCTGTCATCATATTCCCTGGTTACGCCAGTAAACATACGTGTTTATTAACACGTTCATATCTTGCCCTTTCATCTTTGAAGCTCACCATATTCCATTCTGGTTTCTATTATAATGCAATTTACAAAGGGTCGGCCGCTCGAGAATTTTGTCCGTAGATTTAAACCTTGTTGATAGCTGTTTATAGACAGTTTGGTAAATTAATATGGCGGCCATTTTGGGCTATCGCAAAATCTGTTAAGTGATTATATCACTGTGTAGGAGCCCTTACGATTATATTAACATTCCAACCTTGGTTCTGTAATGCAATAATTAGTGTATTTTAGACGATATTATTATTGTGTGAATGTTGTTTTAAAGTTTAGAATCTGTAAATTATTTTAAATGGCGTAGAGATACAGCTAAAACATGATATTCTTCAATAACTCAACTTGTTTGTGTAATTGGACCAAAGAAGTGATAAACTGCCAACTGTTGAGTTCTCGACTTTGATTACAAAGTTGTAGTAATTTTGTTATTACTTATTTGAATTTCATCGGGGCATTTTCTGTTTTTGACAAAACTAAATTTGAATTGCGACTAATATGTGGCTCCAGGAAATGTGCTGCTAGCATAACATGCCTGTGTAATATCTTCTATAACTAACTTCTTCCTCATATTTGTATGAATACTGGTCCATAACTGTGAAGTCGTAATACCAATATAGCTAGTACATCTACACTTTACAGCTATTCCAGGCTCAAAATCTTCAATTATTCAGTAATCGCTGATCGAATGCATAGATTAAACATAACAGTCCGTCGAAGCACTCATTCATTCTCTATGCTCCAATAAATATATAATCTGTGCTATTATTCTAAACGGGCCATCTTGTTAATGCCCACTAGTTGCTGGTCGCACCTCTAGCCGGTGTTGCCAGCCTCATTAGCATGAAATTTACTGTCCAATATCAATATTTCAATGCGATTAGAGTTGTGCTATAAATACCTTGGCTGAAAGGTCAGGTGGGTATTTATTGCGGTGTAGTGGAACGTAAGCTTTGCTATGAAGTGATAACATTAAATTAGTGTGATAGAGAGTAACTACTGCTCGGTGACTTGAGAAGGATACGTTGTGGGTCATTACGCCCTCATAAAAGGTGTGATTAAGGATGCGGGGTTTCCCGTTCTCATGAGATGTTAGCTGTGAAAGTTTTAACCTGCGTAACTTGTCGTATTAGCTGATTAAATGATTACAGATATTGATGGTGAGCAGAACAGTTGCTTTGAAAGCAAGCTCAGGTCACATTTCGGTTAATAGAAGAATAAGAAAGACAACATGATTGAATAATAATAATAATTTATTTAGACACATTTTGATGACATGTTATGCACAAAAAAAGAATACCTATAAAAAATAAATAAAGATATAGTGCAATAAAGTAAAGCTAGATCCCACACTAGTATACCCTGTGTCGTGGGATCTACATACACATAATAACTGCACTAGGGGGTAGTTCAGTAATCGTTTGGTTACCTAGTCTAAATAATATTTAAACTTATTAACTAAAGGAAACATGCAAAATTACAATTACAAGGTTTTTGTGTAGAGTGAATGTCTTCTAATTTTGTCGTACGTCCTTTATTTCAAGTTTAGCCTTTATTAGAGTAAGCGTTTATTACTGAATACGGCCTCTCACTGTAAGATTTCGCATTTCTATCTTTCCCCTTGGGTACCCAATGTCCCACTAATTGTGGACACTTCGATTTGGAGTTTATATGTTATATGTAATTTGACCTGGTAACAATAGTAGTTTCACCTACCTTATTAAGCTTTTGCGGTAATGGATTCCTTTATATATCTACTAGCTTATGCCCGCGGCTTCGCCCGCGTGGAGTTCGGGAATTGCCCACGGGATCTTACTTCTGGGATAATAAGTAATCTATGTATGTATAGTAGATACATGGTTTTTATATAGTTGCTTATAACTTGCAAATGTTAGTTCATAGTAATATCAATTAGGTACTTTACATATTGTTATGTGAATATTGATACCTTGGTTTGAGATTGGACACCGGTGACGAAAATCAAATGATTAATTAGGAATCTATTTATAGACATAAAACTTTTACATAATATTTAATATCAATGTCGCGTATCACGAGCCAACCCGAAAATCTATGGAATAAACCATATTTACAGACGTCTACCTCAGAAAAACCCTACCTACTTACTTAATAGGTAAATACTCCCGCGCCCCGCACGCCCCGCGCAACACTGCGCGCCATGCGCCGGTCTACGTGAGCTTCGAAGCCCTATTTGACTCTGTTGGGGGATGATTTTGATTTTTGTAAAAACTGTGATACACGTATCTCATAATTTTAATTGAAAAGTATGTATACAAATTTTCAAGTCAATCGACTCGGAGAATAAAAAGTTTCACAGAATATTAAACACCCCATTTCACCCTCTTAGGGGTGGAATTAAAAAAAACTGTTTCTTAGCGGATACTTACTCTTCACAAAGAATGCACCCTCCAAATTTTATGTCTCTAGAACCAGCCGATTGGGCTGTGCGTTGATGTATCAGTCAGCCAGTCGACAGTGAATTCTTAAATTGGGGGATGATTTTGGAAAAACTGTGATACATGTATCTCACAATTTTATCTGAAGAGTATGTACACAAATTGTCAAGTCAATCGACTGCGAGAATAAAAAGTTTCATAGAAAATTCAACACCCCATTTCACCCTCTTAGGGGTGGAATTTCGAAAAACCCTTTCTTAGTGAATACCTACTCTTTACAAAGAATACACGCTCCAAACTTCATGTCTCTAGAACCAGCGGATTGGGCTTTGCGTTGATATATCAGTCAGCCAATCACGACATTGCATTTTTAAATTGGGGGATGATTTTGGAAAAACTGTGATACACGTATCTCATAATTTTATCTGAAAAGTATGTACACTAATTTTCAAGTCAATCGACTGCGAGAATAAAAAGTTTCATAGAAAATTCAACACCCCATTTCACCCTCTTAGGGGTGGAATTTCGAAAAACCCTTTCTTAGTGGATACCTACCCTTCACAAAGAATACACCCTCCAAATTTCATGTCTCTAGGACCAGCGGTTTGGGCTGTGCGTTGATATCTCAGTCAGTCAGTCAGTCAGTCAGGACTTTGAATTTTATATGTATAGATGTATGACATTTCCCAAGGGTATCGACGAGATACAAATAATACTTGAAGCTGAAGTTATTTCCAAAAACCAGCGACATGTCTTGAGAAAATAAAAGGGACATAAAATACCTTTTATAAGAGCTCGCTGTGACTAATTTACAGTGACTTCTTACGTCTTATTTACAGTCGTCCATTTTCACAGTCCATAAATTATTCTATTCCTAATATTTTACTGGTTTTATGGTCGAGAATTCTATTTTGGTGGACCCAAAAATAGTTTGGATATCGAGCGATGCAACCATTTGGGTCATAAATATGAGAGTATCGAGCAGAGACAATAATAGTTCTGTTGTTGTGACGTAGCGTGAGGTACGACACTATGTTAAGCTAGATGGGGCGACGATCTTCGCAGGGTGGCTGGATGGGAGTGGCTGAGGAGGATCGTGTTGTATGGCGTGTGTTTGGAGATGCCTATGTCTAGCGGTGGATTGCTATGGCTGATGATAGGGTGGAATGGGCTGTTAAGAATCTGCTGTGACAAAATGCGAAGTTAAATGTAAGAAAAGTTCTACTATTTAGATGTTCCGTGACGTTTAGTCAATAAAGAAAATGCGTTTATTTTGCACATCATAGATTTTAAAAAGATAAAAATTGTGTGCCTCACGACTGCGCCAAACAGGCCCAGTTCAACAAAATGCCAGACTAGTGCCTGACATAATTATTAATTAGTAAGTTAATTATCGTACTAACATGTTTCCGAGTTTATTGGCAGGATAATAAAAAGTAAAAACATCAACCCACTATCTCCAGTACACAGATACCAACAAGGCAATATTTCTTGAAAAGGTGTACCGTAAAACCATCAGAATAGTGTTGAAAAGACGTAGGTATGCGCTTTCATTAACCAGGTATTTTACCAAAGGAGATTTTGAAAGATAACCGTTTATGGTCCGAAGTAGTTTAAAGTCGGAATCAGCTGCGACTAACGGCTGTAAGCCTGTATATAAGCAACCTACCTGTATTTACTTTTGCCGCGAACGCTTGATGGGAATGAATCCAGTTAACACTTTATTATGTAATTTCAACATGAATATGCATTATTTTATCCCTATCCTACTTTGCTAGTTAGATGTTTATCTTCGCTATGAGCCTGTAATTGTTCGGTTTTTCCGGTATGGCTAGGTAATTAATTCTGGCTTCTAAGATATATTCCCAACGATGGTTTAGTAGATTTTAAGAGGGAAGTAGGTGCCTTTCACTGGCTATATACTTATATATATTTAAAAAAAATAATAACCTATCGTAGAAATACACGGAATAGTTTCTGCCCAAAAGTATACAGGGTCTAAGGGACAGCCCTCCACAAACTGTCGGGGGCATTCTGCTCCTTATTTAGAATCATATTCCACCGGAATTTTTCTCCGGATTAAAAAAAAAATCAGTTACTATTCCTTTATTCAATGTAAAATTACAGCACAGCGCAGCACTCCATTTCTGTAAATAATACGGCTAAAAAGAAACAAGGAGAAGAAGGCTCACGCCTTGGTTGACTTTCTCGTTAATTGGCGAGAAGAGGCGCAACATCGAGAAAAGTGGAAGGAATGGGGGGAGGCCTTTGCCCAGGAGTGGGACAGTTCAGGCGGACAAAAAAAAAAAAAATCAATGAAAGATGAAATACTGTAACGAACGACGCGTGCAATCAGCTGTTAACTTCCTGCCTAGCTACAGAGTTCATCGAACTCGTCGTCGCGCTTGCCGTCCGCTACATTGCGTATGAGGAAATAAAACAAAAGTAATTTATTGGATTCCCATAACATTCCTGAAATAATTTCTTGTACCGGTCATCTAAGTATGATATGAATTCATCCCATCAGTTTGTGGAGGACTGTCCCTTACACCCTGTATGATATGGTGCTGATTTAGTAACAGATCTAGCCTTTCCACTATCTTTTTTCGGAAAGCTTTGCCAACTTTTGCAAAACTTTGAAAAAATAAGAAATTGACAAATATAGGTAAGTCTGTTTATGATTTTTCTTAAAGCCTCTGCTTTAAGAAAAACCATATATTCTAAACAGATTCCAACAGTAATTCTAATTAGACACATAATACCGAAGACGCAAGTAAAGATATACCGCTGTCCATCCAAACATAAATTAAAATAAGTGATAACTAGCCAGAAGATCGCTCAGTGTCCCCTGGAGCCGTCGCAAATTACCATGTTTTATCCGCAAGACTTGGGGCTAGGATACGTTCCTCTTAAATTATAAGACGAAAGCAAATGAATAACTTGTCGCTACAGATGAACATATTATATCTGTTGAGATTTTAACGGCGACGAGTTTTGCTTGCTTTGAAGATGTAAATAGTTGAGACTGGAAATGGCTGGATATTGATGCAAAGATGAAGCGTATGCTTGAGAGGCTCGTAGCTAAATAATTAAAGCCGTTCGGGTCCATCTTCTAGGTTTAATAACATTTGTCGTGGTCGATACGTGGTTGGGCGATCATCCACTATACATGTTTAGGAAAGGACGTGAGGCTTTTGGTCCTGGCTGTCATGTGTATTGTATAGGTCTTTAGAGATGTTACGGATAGTCAGAAGACTGAAAATCTGGTAAACAGACTTACTAAGGGTAACTGTGTAATTGGGGTGTGTGGGTAGCTGATCGGTAGTCATAGTCACTCTTTATAAAAATCTAGCTTATGCCGCGGCTTCTCCCGCGTGGAGTTCGGTAATTGTCCCACGGAATCGCACTATCGGGATAAAAAGTATGTGTTAATCCAGGTTACAAACTATCTATGTGCCAAATTTCATCCAAATCCGGTCAGTAGTTTTTGCGCGAAAGAGTAACAAACATCCATCCACCATCCTCACCAGCTTTCGCATTTAAAATATTAGTAGGAAGTAGGACATGTATTCAGCCGCATCCGCTTAGATCAGAATCCAACCGCAACAAAACTGGGAAACTCATGATGAGACTTTTCACGCTGCTGCGTCAATATATTGCTGTAAAGACCACCCAGGCCGCCTCCTGCAAAACGAATCTAGGTCCGTAATATTATTCTTAGTGCAAATAACTGGAAACAAGTAATTACAGAAGTAATACGTGGTTGCGCCTGCGATGAAAACGATTGAAAAAAGTAGCAGTGTTGAAAGCTGTTTAAAACAAAAAAGGTTATAATAATACGTTATGGATACTCCATGGGAAAGAATAAATTGATTTCTATTGAAATGTGTTGTTTTTACACAAAACGCGTATGTGTGGGGTATAATAATAAGGTTTTGAACGGAAGACGAAGAAATTGAAATACTCGTAAAAGTAGCAAGAGTAGATAATATCTTAATATTCTTTGGTCTTTGAAGTGTGCAAGTAATTTTTATGTCATTGTGATGGGTTTACATGCGGGTATCGTGATGAAATCGGATTTCATTACCTCAGACTTAAACATTAGTCTGATGTCGTAAACGTCTAGCACTCCACAAGGGTTCTTCAGTAATCCCCAAGGTGTCACAAGACCAAACAATCATCAAATGTATGGATGGTGTCTGATTACAAAATGAAGATGATGTTTTTTATGACCACGCCTTGAATGAACTCCGAACTCAAATCAGTGGCGAAGTTTCCATACAACTCGATTCCTACTGGCTTCCCTTTGAAAAATGGCACAGTCAGTATTCTATAGACAAATAATATAATCACATTAAAGATATGTACTCCGGCTTACCTCTTACAAAAATTGACCCTGCGCTACTGTGCCCTATATTCAAATATCGATACGTATACGAAAACCAAATCATATCTTAGAATCGAATCAAGAATTCAGTCCACAAGAAGCAGTTAACCTCTCTGCGCCATCCAGGCCCTTACCCAAGAAGGCACGACACCGTAAAACAATTGATGAATGTCTGTATACCCAAGGTACCTTATCAGTTTCTACTTTCAAGCTGCGGGTAAGCTGAGAGCTATCGCTTTAGTCATGTCAAAGATCGCAATAGTAATATTTTGTGATAGTATCAATAACATTATCACGATTACGTCGTCGATCGTCGAAGTACCTGTTGTGGAAGACAATATCATTAGTTTCACATGAGTCTATTTTCATTTGTACAAGGTGTAAACGGACCCTTCCCGAAGCCGTCAACCAAGCATTCTGTACATAAAACTAAGTAACTTATTTTTTTTTGCTGGGAAACGATTTTTTGTTTTGGGGTGGAAAATCACGTTTTACGGTAGGTCTCAATGTAACGCGCTCAAAACATTGTGCTGATGGGTGCATTGAATAGTACGGGGGTCGTGGAGGAATTTAAAGTAAAGTTATAACATTAAAAACTTGTATATAAAAAATAAACTTGTGAAAAAGCCGCGACTTTGACCCTCAATATCTCCGTAACTAGAGATTCCCAGGTATGGTCTAGAACAAAAAAATGATCGCAATGACGGGGAAAACCAGTGCCTTTCGGTTTCATTAAGGGGACTTTTACACCCATTGTAATAGGATTTTTTTCTGTAATTATTGTGCTTGTCATCAAATTAACAAATACCTAAGTAAAGGTGGAGTCTGGAATACGTACTTCTTTCGTCAGAAAGTTTTAATGTCCTTAATGGAACGTCTTTCTAAGATGAGATTCAAGCAGTGAAATTCACACCCAAGCAAAATTTTGCAACATGATAAAAGTACCTAAGTAACTTTCTATAATTTCTGCGGCTTTTTAACCGACTTCAAAAAAGGAGTTTTTTTTTTAATGTATGTTCACCGATTACTTGAAGACGCCTGAACCGATTTGGGAAATTCTTTTTCTGTTTGAAAAAGTATACTCTCAAGTTGGTCCCATAGAAATATTGTCATGATCTGATCACGGACTTCGGAGATATCGAACGGAACTTATCGACTTCTGAAGCTAAAGTTATTTTTCACTTTTTTGTGTTTTTGATGTCGGTTTTATTTTTTGCAAAATAGTTTTGCTATATTATTTTTTTTCCGTTGGCGCACTTTTTGACCACTAACACTTGCTAACGTTGCTCTGGAATTTATAGATTCTGGTACCTCAAACCCTTCACCAAATCACGAAGAAGTGTATTTCATACGCAATTTCCTAATTATCGATAACTTTGCAGATGACGTACTTCAACCACAAAAGCCGATGTCACTAGCAGATAGCTACGTTGTATTTTCGCAAAAAACGACTATAAACAAAAGTGACTGATGGTCATCTCTTGTAGGAAGATAAATCAATAATGTATTGGTATTTAACAGCTTAAAGCTGCACCTAATTCGATGTTTGCGATAATTGGCATATTGATTGGTAGATTGCATCGGCTATTTATCTCTCAAATAGGTTACGTTAGTGATGGCCGATTGTACGCGATGAACAAAACCTGTTTATTAACATAGTGCTGTCATGTTTTAAGATAATAAAGGAGTAAATCATTTTGTAATTGTTTGAGTGTGCAAGTTGGTGCAAGAGGTGGTGTTAGCATCTGCTTTATTATAGGCTATAAGTGACATGGACGCGGAAACTTTTATTTATTATTTATTTAAACTCCATGTACATGCATGAGTTAATGCCACAAGGCATTCTCTAACAGTCAACCTTTGGTTTAAATAAGAAAACATTGTGATAGGGTACAAAATATATATTTAAAAAAATACTTCTTGCTTTTTTAGCATGAATTCAGCACTTTATTCTAGACTCCAATCAAAGTAATTTTACAAAAGATCTACAAATGACAGCCGGGACCAACGGCTTAACCTGCTTGTCGAGGCACGGAGGAAACTCGGTATGTAATGATGGTCATCCATCCACATATCCTCTTTATCAAGCGCGGCCTAACCTTAAAGATCGACCCGAGTGGCTGTTATTATTTAGCCAAGAATTTCTCTAATAGAAATCCGTCCCTCACACTGTATAACTCTGCAGACAACTGAAATTGTCTAAAGGCGACATGCCTGTCATGCTGCAAAATTACTAGCGGCAATTTTATCACTGGCCGAATTGCATAGAGAGAGGGGTCACAAAGCAATTACGATTGCCAA
The DNA here is from genome assembly GCA_905220335.1 of Noctua pronuba. Taxonomy (NCBI): domain Eukaryota; kingdom Metazoa; phylum Arthropoda; class Insecta; order Lepidoptera; family Noctuidae; genus Noctua; species Noctua pronuba. The sequence continues at coordinate 13,189,737 of LR999908.1, forward strand.
TCTTGTAAATACTCAGTTAAGTATTTATATTCTTTCTGTTTACGAAGAGTCTATAACTCTTAATTCATAATTCCATTTTGTACAAACTGAATACATCATTCGAAGGGTCAAAACTTGGCCCCAATCACCGCTGGTCATATTTAATTTAATTGTCCATTAACTTAAACCTCCTCCAGGCACAAGCACACAGTAGTCATTAGATTCATATCGCAATAATGACAAATTGCTAATAAATCTTCCGTTAAAAGCTAAACCAATAAATAAAGGCTGCTGCACAAAACGCATACATCAATCTGATGCTACAAGTATTTGCATAAGCGAATCCTAGACGCAGGCCATCCATCACGGCTCCGCAGAATAATTAGCTAGTCGCTTTCGCAATCATCGGAAAACGTTTCTAAATGGCTCGGACAGCTTCCTTACAGGCTGCGATTAAATGCTGATAGCTGGCGGCGAGGCTATTTGTCGTGGGACTGACGGGTAGACGCGTGTGCTGAGTACTGCTGAGTCGTCGGGATAAAGTGGGGGGTGATGCTGTTTTGTTTTTTTAGGTGGGATGATTGGGTAGATGTTTTGGTGAAAGTTATGAATAGTACAGTAGTTTTTTCACGGGTGACCACTGAAAACCAGCGCTGTGCTGTGGGCCCCCCATAGCACAGCATCATGCTGAGTGGTAATCTGCTTGTTGCAGTCACGACGTGCTAGCTGTTAACTTTGTTTTCTTTTTAAGTTCCGTCCTGTTGAGTTTATAAATATTTGTTCTGCGTTGTAGTTGTAGAATCGTGTGCATAATTTATGATAACTGCGTTTGCGCATAAGCTAGGATAACAAATAGCTAATCAAATGATCCGCATGATAAATCTCACGTACTGTGTCCTGTCTGACCTGTGCTTTCGACAGTAATCCTACGTCCTGTCATTCGACAAGGCCTTGTCTGTCTATCTACCAAGGGTTAAGTTCGACAGTGGAAGTATACTGTCCCATGATGAAGGATTTATTCGAGAACAGCTGTGTAAACACCGTTTGTGTGAAGCTTGTGACATTGAAAAAGGTAAGATTTTCTCTGCGTCAATTGTGCGGGCGGTTACTAAACAAGAATAACGATCTAAATTGTCCAGGAGTAGCACAAATCGAGCGAACTATGAAGTGAACTAAATGCTCCAGACTATTCTAAATGGCCTGGGCAGCTTCCTTACGGCGGGCGATTAAGAACAGATAGCCGTTGGCACAGTTATTTGTCGCTTTCTGACTGGCTCCTACACTAGGAAGATTAGTTGCGCTTGCGTCGATCGCGACTCGTACTGTTACGTTTACGGGTAGTGCCATTGTCAGTTATGAAATCGTTGTGAAGATTGATAGTAATGATTGACTGGAATTGTGTTCTGTTGAGGCCGTTTTTATTTTGAACTTTGTTGACCTTTGTTGTTTATGGTGTTGGTGATTTTGGTGTTGGTATGGAATATGTTGGTTTGAAAGTAGAAGGGCGAAGTTATTTTATTTTTAATTCCGAGTAGTAGCTATGAAAATTTACCTCGTTCGTGGGAAGGAATGTACATATGTAGGTAACTACTACAGAAACGGGTAACGATAAGAATTTGAAGTTATGTTCACAGCGATGTCACCTCTTCTGCATACCTCGTGTGACTAACCGTACTTTTCATTTAAATGATATTCACACGGTCATCGCGTTACATTACTTGAATACCCGTATTCAGTAATTGGATTCTATCGCTAAAGAAAGTGCTTTTATTGCTCAAACGGGAAAGCAATCTACGAGAAAACTAGTGTGAAATTTAAAAATTTAATCTAATGGAATTCAAGGGGATTCTGTGTTCTCACGTGTCGATGGAGCCAGTTCATCCATCCATGTTCGGGCACGTCTTTAATCGACATACTTATCCGACAATTTTCCCAAGAAAAAGAAGTTAGTTTAGATCCATTAGCCCGGTAGCAGTAGATTTTCCCGTAATTGCGACGGACGCATCGCACGCCGACCGTCACGTGCACAAATCGTAGCTTCTCAAGTAATCAAGTAAGTAGTACTTTTTGTAATTTATTTAGCGGAAATTCTTCGCGTACCGTTCACTCAATAACGGATTCCCCACACTTCGTTTTCGCACACGGAACGCGATAATCATCTCCCTTTGGACATTGTCGCGTAACACGAGCACCGTGCTGCGGTTACCCAGGCGACCGGTTCCCAAATTCCTACTCGTTAATGATTACCTCTCCATTTAACGTGATCTTATGCATTATCACCACGGTCGTTGCCTCTCGTCGCTGATGCAATCGCCCTCAACTGTAAGCCGTCACTTCTTGGCAGCTTGGCTACACTTATATTTGCTCAAAACTTATGAAGTTTGCATTTCCCTTTCGACCAGACAATAGAGCTTTCTAAAGCTAACAGCATAAAAGTGTGCTATAAACACACACGTAGCGTTGTTGCGTGTCCGTATGTTTGTTCGTTTGTCAGTTTAATGAACGGGCCTGCCCGCGTCACGGACATTAACTTCTCAACATTACAAACATAGTTGTTCTGGTGCTTCCACCAAAGTTTCTAATGCACAGAGTTGAGAATGGCGGGTGGAGCGTTTAGCTTGGTATCATTTGTTTGCGGTCCAAGTTCCGAGTCGATAGACTGATCAAATAGAAAGGTTACGACTGGTGGGCATGACCTTTCCGACTTGTGATTCTGAGCCCTTCGAGAATGCGCTGTTGAGAAACTTCGGGCGTGTCAGCGTATGCGTCCTACAATCGATCATCGGCTTATAATAGCTGTACAAGAAGACAAGAACGACCTAGCAACAATGTTCGAGGGCAAAATTCAAACCTCTGTCGATGTCGTGATACTTTTGACGTATAAAGCGCAGTTTGGCGTCGTGATTACGTTTTGTCGTAAAGACATGACTCCGCCGCTCAAAAGGTTAAACATTGACAGAACGACTGTAAAATGAATATTATCTACGAGTTTAGTGATCGATGCATTGTGTGGCTTTTTGACCATATTTGTTTAAAGGTTAGGGAACACGATATTTCAATCGGTGCGGATCTATCAATTTGTTTTATGCACGACTGAATGCTATTGTTGCGAGCCAACTTTGGGAGTTTATCGATTTTAGCTGGAAAGAGCAGAACTGTACTCTTGCTTTATGATGATTATAAACTATTGTAGTTTCTGATTACTGCTAACAGTAAAAGATGACAGAAATTGCCGGTTGATTTAACACAAATGTCGCCAAATCAATCACAGGGTGTCGTAAGTTTATATCATTGACCAAATGTCATTGACCATAAAACGGTTTACTGCCTGTCTAATTTGGTGTTTATTGAACATGACAGTAAATTAAGTACACCCTTTAGCTTGTTTTAATCATTTTCTTGGTCCCACCCCGATAAATGAAATTGCAACATTGCGATAATATTTAGGCAAGCCAATATTTTTTGTCGAAACTTGAAAAAACTTACTTTCGAAAGTCGGTGACTTTGTTTGTTTCATTGACTTTTTGCCATCGACTTTCGAAAGTAAAGTTATTTTAATTTTTTTTTTGTGTCTATTTTGGAAGTCGGTTTTTTTCCAAAGAAGTTTTTTATTTTACCCTTTTAAGCTATGGTACCCACACAAATTCCTGTCACGAATTAATTTTATATTGTAACTAGAAGTTCTAAGACCATCATGCCATCAACATAGGCCAAGAAGAAAAAATATGTATTAAAGGGCAACTCATAAACTACTCAAGCAAATGTGGGAACACCACGCGGGCTTCCTCTACCAAAGACAAAGACTCAGTAATTACGTTGTCCATGCATGAAAAAAAAAATATGCTGGTGGAAAACATAACCTCCTCCTTTTTTAGAAGTTAGTTAAAAAGTTCCTTCATACCGTATACCATATTCATGATTGATATTAAAAAGAGGGGATTACGTTGAATACAGTGAGAAGTCACAGGACTTTCTAGTTGCTAGACCGCTACTTCTAGCACCGTATAAAATAACAATTTCCCTTAAACGCTAGCTGTTCATAATAATAGGTGTTATTGTCCAATGGCGGCGCAAAAACGTAATGGTTTGAGTGTATGAAAGTTAATTAGGTGCGTTCCTAACGGGGAAATATCAATTAAACGGATGGTCGGCGGCGCGGGCGCGGGTTGAGGAGGGGGAGGTCTAATCAGGTCACTGTCATGGCATGGAGAAGTATATTTTGTTTAAAAAACGTATTTTTAGCAGTTAATAGTTACTTTACAGGTATTCTCTTTGGAAGAGGATGGGTAACTGGGGACAAGCAGATAATGTTGTGTATTAGTGTTTTGATTGAAAAGAGTGTCCATGGAGTTTCTTGCCCATTCTTCTCCATATAGATCTACGCCTTGGAATGGGCAACTACAGTACTTTCACAAGTTATTATGCCTTGTGTCTGTGACTGTAGCTTTGCTTTCTTTGTTTTTGTGACATTCAAAAGTACCTGTAATGAAAAATCTAATTGAAATAAATGCTTTGAGTTTGAGTTTGAGTATAAAGGTAAAATGGTAGAAGATTAAGAACAGAATTCTGGACCCCCGATAACTATAGCATAGCTATAGCAAGAGAAACTATGGGGTAGTGTGGTTTCCTCAAGACGTTTTCCTTCACCGTCTTAGATTTAAAAGTTCTAATACATGAGACCGCGTAGTGAATTCTGGCTCACTATCTCTCTGAGAGAAGTCTGTGTAACAGTTGAAATGGTGGAAAAGTGATACGCTGATTTGGCTGAAATACTACATCGATTACTTGGAGGAACTCGTGGATAAATAATAACAGTCGCTCGGATCAATCTTCAGGTCACGCCGGGCTTGCCTAGGTTGGTCTGTGGATGGGTGACATACCGAGTTTCCTCCGTGCCTCGGAAAGCACGTTAAGTCGTTGGTCCCGGCTGTTTGCAGATCTTTGACAGGTAGTCAGTGGCCCGAAAGTCTGACAACTAGTCTTACCAAAGAGTATCGTATTACCCAGTACTAACTGGGTTTTAGAGATCAGATAGACAGTAGCTCCATTTAAAATACTAGTATTCAGCTGCATCCCGTTAGGCCGGAAGCCGACCCCAACATATGTAGTTGGGAAAAAGCTAGGCAGATGATGACTACATCGATTATTTGATGAACTTTACCCCAGATGTAACTTAGTACTTGATTGAAGGTAAAATGTGCTTAAAAGCTACAAAGTTAAGAAAATATTCACACGTAGACAAAGCTTAAGCGTATATCTTACAATAGTGATGTGGTGGTATATCTTACAATAGTGATGTGTCGAATGAATTACACTCTCGTCGGTTTGAATTACGTGCAAAACATTTTACTGCTTGGATAGTATCTCTAAGTTATAACGAGACATAAAATCGTCGGAGACACTCCATGCAGATATTTGTAAGATACAGGATTTTGTAACTGTTCGTTCTACACGTTTAAACCTAGCGTAGTTTTGAATTTTAGTGTAGAATCTTAAAAACAGTGAAAAGATGCTCATGCTTTGCTTTTTCTTTCAGATATGAGTCTGTTGTGGTGGATAATCTTCGCAGGATGGCTGGTAGCAATTAGATGAGAGTAGTCGAGGATCAAGTTAAAATGTTGTCTTTGGGGGTATTTAATCTGGACGGGCCGAATCGAATAGCCCACGGGCCGTTCGACCGTAACGAAAAATTGTCTACGTTCCAAAGGACCGGTGATAAAATGATGTCAAAATAAGTTTAAAGGGATAGTCGCATACATTGTGATAGTCGCATAGTTTATGATTTTTTGCGGGTCGCTTAGTCTTCAATATAAAAATAAAAAGCTTTTCGTTGGTCCAGTAAGCGTCAGTATAGAATACATCTCGTGCCTATAAAGTACCAGGCTGTCATAAATAAGTAGGAGCTTACCCCATCTGAGGCCTATGTCTAGATTGTCTAGCAATAGATGATGTTTTTTTTTCTGGTTTGCTTGTGTACTGTGTAGTTTCAGATAGAACTTTAGTTATGAGCACATCATTCTCGAAGTTTTCTGGGACATACCAATGTTTAACTCATTATGGTAATTTTTCACTGCTTCGTTGATCCAGTGGTCCCGAGCACGTCTGCCGAGTATGAGGTCCAGGATTCGATTCCCAGTTCGAGAAAAGTGAATTGGGAAAATTTGCATCAGGAATGTCTCAGTATCAGTCACGGAGTCTGGATTGGTGCCCGGTTGATGGCAACAGGCTCGTCCTTTATTACATTGAACTTAAACATAACTGGCCAAATGTGGATGTACTATAAGGTGCACTTCTGCTTAATCTCTCGGTGTTTATACAGTCGTGATGTTGTTTTTTCAAGGAAATTGATTGTCGCAGAGCGATTGCAATCTAAACTGTTTCCTGTACTCATCGATTCTCTAGCTTCCAATTGCCAATATAGGTTACCTGTCAAAAGAAAAATTTACTGAATGGCCTAGGCTTATTTTGGTCGTTCAAAAGCCGAAGCCGATGACAATGCACTGCGACAGGTTAGATAACCGTTGACATCCTACAATTAACCCTTTTTCTTTGTCACCTAACGTTAACACCTATAATAAAATACGGGGTGGAAGGGACACCGACGCGAAAACGGTTAACACGTATTCAGTTGTATCATTCTGAGCCCGCCAACATATAAATTTTTCATCGTTTATTTGAAAAAAATCAGTTGTTCCATTCATTTTGACCGTTTAGATAATGCAATTGTGGAGTAAAAATTCTATGTGGAGCCCAGAATGATGTACTGGGGCGCAAGTCTGATATTTTTTATAAATTCGTCATTCCAACACGATCCCATTGTCATTTTGCTAAAAGTTCGTAATCTGCTAAATTCATAAAGGTCGATCATTGGTCGGTCATTGTTATAATGATAACACGATCCTCGTAACGAATTAAAAGCAATGACTGCACAATGACGTTCTAATATAGTGGTAGGTCACTGATCAAAGGAACTGTCAAAATTTTAGCAGATTACCGCCCAAGTCAGTCGTTCATTTGTCATTATGTACGAGGTTACCATTCTATGCCATTTCTTTCAATGTGACCATTGGAAAGTCATAATGACGCCATTATATTAGTAGATTACCAAACTTGGTAAAATCAACAATTATGAAATCTATGATAGACTATTCGGAAATTATTGTAATAGCAGACTTGAGACCCTGAATATGTGGTAACCGTTTTCGCGTCGGTGTCCCTTCCACCCCGTATGTACCTATACCTAACCCCGTACATTTCTCCATGTCATATAAATTGTTCCATCGGTGACAATTACGGGAGTATTTTAACATTTTAAGGTCACAATGTCCGGACGTTCGACCGATATATAATTGTTCAGTTGACGTGGGTCTGACGGGCCTGTCCCGCTGGTGTCTGGCGGACCTACCCCGGCGGGGTCTCGCAGACCTACCCCCGGCGTTTGAGGGTTGACTGCCACTCTTTTTGTTCAGTGTTCAATTAGCAATGTTTGTAGCGCCATTTGAGTAATTATGCTCCAAAGCTAATGTAGTTATGTTTGATAGCTGACTGAAGCGCGTTTGGAGTTTGTTTAAAAATTTAGTCGATGTAGGCAGTGTTTGTTTGTGAAATGTAATGGCGATCCCCTTGTTGTGAGAGAAAAACGAAAATGAGTTAATTGTGATGTGTGATGTGGCCATTCATTTGAAATCCCGAATTGTATTTCTATTTACGTTTTTTGAGAGAACTTTTGTAAAATGTAATCTTGAATCTGATTGTTACTAATATTATGTGCTTTTTAATTTATTATTTTGATTTCTTACCCTAAAAACAGTTTAATGTTTCTTTTTCAAAGATATCCAGAAGCAGCCACGGAGTATGGATTTGTGACCGGTTGATGGCAATAGGCTCGCCCCCTTTACATTGGACTTAAACATAACTGGCGAAATGTGGGTGTACTATTAGGTACACCTCTGCCTAACCCTTCGGAGATCACAGGCGTAATTTTATGTTATGTGACATCCAGAAAATACACCACTTATCACCACAGAATACCAAAATTAACTCATTATCTTCAAATTAACGACCACCACACATTATCTAAACAAGCTTAACCTTACCCAACTTATAATAGAGCTCACCTACCTCCATCTTAGCTCATGAGTCTATCTTATGCCTATCAGATCCACCCACTAGGTCGCGTCCATCGCAAGCGGCAAGCGGCCAGGAAGTCACGCGTGATGATGACATCAGGGCACGAACCCTCGACGTGGGTTCGGCCTGATAGGCTGATGGGCTGTGATAGTGTAATGAGTAGGTACAGGTGGGTAGGCTATGGTAATAGGGGATCTGTTTGTGTTACTAATTGATGGAGCAAGAATAACCGTTTTTCTTTTAAGAGAGGGTTTCTTTTCTTTCAATCAAAGAACAAAAAAACCTGATTTCGTAGTGAAGTGTTAGGTAGTGCGTCATTAGAAAAATATAGGGGATAGGCAAACGTGTACCTAATAGTACTACCACATTTCGCCACCGATATTTGAGTCCCATGTAGTAGGGGGCGAGCCTAATGACATCAACCGCGTACAGCTCCAGAAGCAGGGCTGCTACTAATAAATTCGTGATGGAAAAACGCAATAACAATTTGCTCGACTTGGGAATTGAATGCAGGACCTCATGCTCACCACTAGACTAACCAGGCGGTCTAATACTAAAATCATCTGCCTAGCCTTTTCCAACTATGTTGGGGTCGGCTTCCAGTCTAACCGGATGCAGCTGAATACCAGTTTCCTACATGGAGCGATTGCCTATCTGACCTCCACAACCCAGTTAGTACTGGGTAATACGATACCCTTTGATAAGACTGGTGGTCAGACTTTTTGGGCCACTGACTACCTAACAAGTGTCAAAGATAAACAAATGATAGTTGCGACCAACGGCTTAACGTGCTTTCCGAGGCACGGAGGAAACTCGGTATGTAATGGGCGGTCACCCATCCACAAACCAACCTAGGCAAGCACGGCTTAACGTAAAGATCAACCCGAGTGCCTGTTATTATTTAGCCACGAGCTCCTCTTAATACTAAAAAATATAACAAATAAAAAAGTACAATATTTTTTTCATTTTTAATAAGGTTTCGTATTACACTATTACCTAATCTAAAAGTAAACTAAGCGCTATGGTTATTACTTAGGCATTCCTTTAATCGCAAAATAGCGATCAGCCAACCCGTTACGTGCTACCAACGTGCTACAAGCACAAATGACCATCGAATTCCAGCACCGTCACACAATGGCCCATTGTGTATACTTGCACAGATCGCTACACACTTTATTAATGACTTAAATTAGTCAGAGGAGACGTTCGCTACGCCTATCTGGAGAGAATTGGCGAAGAAGCGACTTATCTTAGGATTAACTTAGTGTTGCTTTATTAATCGAAGCAAAACAGTTGGGCTAGACAAGGAACCATCGGTTTTAGAGTGTTTGGTATCTCTACAGCGGCTTTCAAAAATCTTATGGGAAGGTCTGATCTCTATAAAAGCAATGAGTGTAAAGTTCCCCGATGCTACGGGACTGTACGGGACTTAGTCAGTAAAGGTCTGACACTCCCTCCCACTCCACCCAGAGCGGGGGGGGAGTTATTTGATGATTACCCATCAAAAAAAAGGTCTGGTCTCACCGGTACGAAAAAACTGCGGACGCAGCTTCAGACATAGGACTCTGACTGTTAATGCACTGAAGTATTTGTCAGTTCCACTGTTCTCAGTCGGTCTGCAATTTGTCCGTGTCGTTTTTCAGATTGTATTTAATCAACTTTCTGTGTCTTTTGTGTACATCAAATCTCGCCCTTTCTTGAACGGAGGAATTCCATTAACAAATGTTTTGTAGCTTGACTGTTATTTCACGAATAAACTCATATCTCAATTATTAGTTTCATAAAATTAGCAGGTGTCTCCTCTTTATTATCACTCATCCGCCATCATCTTGTGTGTCACACTTTCTCAAAAACACGTTAGAAAACCTGCCAAGATTCCGTTACTCACAGTTGGTGAGAACATCTTCAGCAACAATGGACCCAAGGCCCGTCACCATGCAGGTTCTCCTCTATCAATTAATCCTAACCCTAGCCTCTTTCTCATTAATCATCATTACGGCCAGACGGCCATAACTGCGCTATTATCGGCCAAGCACAAGTGGCCATCGAGTTTTTCCGCGCATCGAGGCACCCACCATTGTGTATACGCGATCGGAGATAAGCCTTTATTACAACCCGTTAGTGAATAATGCACGTATAAGGGCCTAACGTGTAATGTATTCATTGAAATATTTGCGTCTATCTAGCTCTGAGACATCGCAAGGTGTGGTCAGGGTTAAGTACCCACTGGTTGTGAAGGCGTTAGCTCTTCGTTTTTTTTTATAGGAAATATTGGACTGTGGTTTGATGTTATGAGACGGAAAGTAATTTTGTCCGTTTCGTATGTTTTAATGAGTGAAGTGACTACATAACGCAACACCTCGGCTATGAATGCGGCGAAGAATTAGATTGAGCTGGATCTGTGTTTGTCTATAGTACACCTAAATTTCACCCGTTCATTGCTAGTGATGGGGCGAGCCTATTACCCTCAACATTACTTTGTTATAATGGTAGCTAATTTTAGAAAATCAAGTGCTTTTTCTTTCTAGAAAATATAACTCAGTAGTTACAGGTACGCAATGTTTCTGACGATCATAATTATAATTATAAAAATTGGGAAAAAGGTAGTTAACATCCATTCGGAATTATTAGAAACGAAAGTCAAACACTGTTTTAAGCGTTCACGGTTTACAACTAAACTTATACTGTCACTTACGGGAGCTTACTTTATATCGGGAGCTCAAAATAATGAACAATCACGGAAGATATCCCGTAAGTGACAGTATTAGTTTAACGAATGTCAAACCAAACAACACGAATCGACACTTTTCATTGCAATCCACATAAAGGCCATGTATATTGAATAGATAATAATTTAGAGTGAAGTATTTGATCTATGTCGGAGTATTTACCAGGCAACATTAACAGTCGCTAATTGGAATAAATGAGGTTTAAATGGAATTTAGAGTCAATGTCATCTGTTAGTCGAATGGTGAAGGAAATCTTGGTTTAAATGCAATGCCGAGTGCCGAGAGCCGAGTCTCACTGCGACCTTTCAATGAGTGTTTGGTTTATTCGCAATGGGACAAGTTAAAGGTATTAAGTTGTGATTTTATGGGAAATATATGTATTTGCAGTAAAAGTTGTATTTGACTTTTAGTGGACCTACCTAATAGGTAGCTAGATTAAGCTTGCCCCTATTACGTGCGGCTTATTACTACATAGCTGGCGGAATATGGGCCTCTGCCTTATCCTTCGTGGGTAACAGTCGTGTAAACTTGCATAAGAAATTAATTGATTATTTTTTTCAGAGTTTTTTAGCAAATTGAAAGTAGAATTATATACCAATCCCAAGGGCCATTGAAACCGTCGGAAAAAATGCAATAATCTCCAAAACATATTATTATATCCTATGACACAATTATTATGTTTTGTAGCGCCTACTTTCGCGCGTATTATTTCCTGCACATGTTGTCATGTACTTTACAAATATGTCGTCATCATCATTGGCCTACAGCAGTCCACTGCTATAAGCTTCCTCAACCGCACGCCACTAACTCGATTCTCAGCAATTCTCATCCAGTTGCTACCAGCCACCCCAGCTGCAAAGATCGTCACGCCACCGAGCCTGAGGGCGTCCCACCTTACGTTTGCCGATTCACGGTCTCCACAAATATATTATGTACAAATATTTACCAATTTCTAATTTCGTAATTTTATAAATACGCAAACTAACGCCTTTTTCCCATGGCCAACGAAAAGAAACCACCTTCTCCATCCTTAATCTTATTCCTTTCGTCATTACACTTAACGATTATTTGACAAAATTCAGTCAGTTTCGAACTCATAACTGCACTCCTCCTAGACCGGCTCGACCAAGTCCCACTATCACTCATCTCGCATATTTCCACGTTACTCGTATTGTTCCACACACAGTTATGTTTAAATTAACGGGCCCCGTTTACGCCCATGTTTATCTAGAACATCTTATTGCATAGTAAACACACGAAATAAAGGTGGGCAGAAGGTACACTGTACTAAGAACTTATACACGGTATAAGGTAGGCATGATCAGGTTATAATGGTCCCACTGCTCGGACGAAGGCCTCCTCTCTCTGTGGGTCATCATAATCAACTACGTGGACCCAGTGCGAGTTGGTTGATGTCACATCATCACATGGAAGCTGGATAGGTACATAGGCAAGTATAGAAGGTCTCAAATCATTTGTTAAGGTTTGCTACGCTACTGAAGGCGCCAAACTAGTGGCTCAGTTCTGGGCCGACACCATTTGGATTGCCATCGACACGCTAAGAACTTGATTGAACTTGATTTGACTGCTTATAGTGTAAGCACTACCGCTGACTGCTATCGCTACCTCTGACCTGATAAGTCTGTCAGTAATGATATAGCCTAACGCTGTGACCGTCGGACTGCTAAGTCATAGGTCTCGAGTTGGAACAGATTTTTCGGTTACATGTACCCCTTGCCTCGGCGAAGGAAAACCAAACCACCATGCCTGTGAGGTATATCTCGATGGCATGTAAAGCCAAGTCAGAGGCCCATGGGCGACATAACAACTCTGACACCAAGTTAGGCATTAACCACACGGAAAAAAAGAAATAAGTGCGTATATGAAAGCCAGCTGTCACTACACCTTTCTTCTACAAAACGATCACTTGCCAAAAATCGAGCCTTCTGTATCTTCCTACACCGTGAAGCTACGCAACGAAGGTGCGGTGATGAGTTGATGACCAGTTATTGCCGTCAATCGAAGCGCTCGCTGCTAAGCACAATGCTATCGCGTAATGCTTGGTTGAGGTTTATTAGGGCTCCATCTGATGCTGTGGAGTTTTACAATTTAAGTGCGGGCTATCATCGCCATCTGAGATGGAAACGTTATCTAAGTTTTCGATTAAGATTCCAAACTGTTTCGGTTGAAAGAGGGGCAGATAATTATGGCGAATTAGTGGTTGTTGCGATAGGGACAAATAAGGTGCATTGGTAACCAAATGAATGCTTTTATAAGAAGTATAGAAACGTCTTTTATTTATTTAGTACTCTTTTCTCAAATTAAGATTTATTTTCTTTGTCAGCTAATAGATTTCGAAATCATATCCTTAAAGCTTTCAAAAACTTTGAGGATTAATTTACTTATTTTTGTATCTGTAGATTTTGTTGTGTTTCTTTTTCTTTTTAATTTATATAGGTAGTATCGAAGCTGAGGCTTATTGTACTCGTGCATGTATCTTCGAGTTTTAATTATATAAGATGTGGATAACGTAGTTAGTTGCACACTGATGTAGTCTCGTACAATTATTTGTTAACCATTTATAGTGTGTAATTTTTGTTTTCCCTAATAAATTTTCACTGATTCTAGCCACACAGAAATAAACAAATTAATGATCGAGCCATCGAAACACATTTATTTTAAAGAAAATAAATTCCTGTTTTGCCTACAAATAATTGTTGAGTCATTAAGTTAATGAATTACCTTTTCTAATAGTATTTCCTCTAGAAAACGATCAAGTAACTAATTAATGCTTTAAAACTTCAAAGTTTATGGTCTTAAGTACTTACCACAGAAGTCGATACTGCATTTTTCTTGTAATTCCTCAGATTTGCATGAAAACTAAGCTTAATGTCGGGGAATGAAGCAATTATTTCGTGCATAATTAAGGAAACGTATTACAAATCGATGCTCAGCTCTAAATTAAGTGCATGAACTAATTGAAGCGGGCAAAGCCGTGAGCAACAGCTAGACTTGTATAAGGCGTGGTGCATACCTTCGTTGGAGACTCGCGATCATGCGATTTGGTCGATGTTTTGGCTTCATCTTTTGTCAAAATCTTTTTTACTGACTTTGACACAGTAGAATTAGGTAGGTACTTACAGCCTTAATTCATGGGAGACTACAGCAGTCGCTCCATTTTAGACTTTTAGTGATATTCTCCTACATAAACTGGAAGCCGATAAAAACATACTGATTTTATTGAATACTGTACCACATTTAGAATGTGGGATTAGTTTGACGTATTTAACTGAAATAGTTAGAGATTGCGGAAATGCGGATTGACTACTTATGGCAGAAATACATCCGTACGTTGTAAAGCCTACTTAGCTGTGATAGTTTTCCTTTTAATTTCGTTATATACTATGTATGTATACTACCATGGTTAATTTTTTCACATACCCAAACACAACCGTTTAGCTGGTAGAGGAGGGGGGGGGGGATACTTGAGTGTAACAAAAATTTGCACTTTAAAGCTTAATATTTCACAAACGAATCCCTTAATCGAAATATTATTTGAGCAAACTCGCAATATTTTTTAAAGATCTATCCAACCACATATCACAATAAGGGGTACGCGAGAAAAAAATATCCCCACTTTACGCGTAGGTACTTCAAAAAAAACCGCTATTTTATTTGACCACTTTGTCGGCGTAACTAATCTGTATATTCATGCCAAATTACAGCTTTCTATTACTAAGAGTATTTGAGCAAAGATGCGGACAGCCAGACTGACATGGCGAAACTATAAGGGTTCTTTTCCTTGTTGACTACGGAACCCTAAAAATCGTTCAGTTGCTTCCGTCGATTGCGATTAACCGTATCATGTGAACACCGCCTAAGGACAAACAGGTCTGCACATCCGGATCCACAATAAATTATAGATTAGAAGCTAATGCAATTACATGCCGCGAGTTATTAATGTTTCAAGCACTTATAGTTTCAGCTTATGTACCTATGGACTGCGAGTAATAACTGTAATGGGTGCTTCATACATAGAACTTGGTGTAAGTCAGTTTTGTGCAGAACGGAATATTTTACTGAGGATCAAATGAGTGAGTGAACAGTGAAGGGATTTTTTTTGGGACAAGCCCGCCACGCTAGTCCCAAACCACTGCAACTCCAGAAAGCCAGAATCAACAGTGGCGAGAAAAGCGCCGACACAACGAACCTCGACGAAGTCCCAGAGAAGAAAAATAGCTTTCTCGGATGGAGTAGGAAAACCATAATTTCCACTGCCCTCCATATCAGCAGGACGCAGAACAAAACAAGGCCAATAGGCACACAGGGACGTTTACAACTGGGGTAAGCCCAGTTGCCTGACATCACGGATAAATCTTCTAATATATAAAATTCTCGTGTCACAGTTTTCGTTCCCGTACTCCTCCGAAACGGCTTGACCGATTCTCATGAAATTTTGTGAGCATATTGAGTACTTCTGAGAATCGGCCAACATCTATTTTTCATAATAAAAAAAAAATAGGCGGTACGAAGTTCGCGGGCACAGCTAGTATCTATATAAATATAATAAAGTGATGGGAATATGGGAACCATTAACATGAAGGATGAATGAATGATGAATGAATGGAGGTCCATTTAAATGAGGAATGAAGGATGTCAGGGGTGATGAAGGATTGGCAAAACCAGACTACGATTTTTCCACTGTTGACATACAGGCGTGTGGCACAGACATGTTTCAGTTCTAAAAATTTGACGACATGGGTCATCTACCAACCCGCACAGGGCCCGCGTGTGATCCACTTATAGCCTCCCTTCACGGAGTGGAGCCCTGTGTCCTTTCCGTGAGACGCTGATTTTATTGTGTATGAAAAATGGGCTAAATATGGGCAGTAAAAATGGGCATAATATAAAAATGGCTAAGGAAACAACCATATCAGTCTGGACCAAAAGAAAAAAGAAGGCTCCAGGAGAGATGGGCTGATGAAATTAACAAAATGACGGGCCCAAACTGGCTTACAATAGTAGGAGACAGAAAAAAGTAGCACAAATAGCCTAATTTTGATCTTTAGAAATTTTATATTTCTCTTGTATTTTTTGTTTTTTCTTATTAAGGAAAAATAAAAGCGAATTCTTCATCAGAGAGTTTTTAGTGCTTTTAGACAAATAATAACGTGGTCGCTAGATTTGAAGTGCAACAACATATAATCATACTATCATCATGTTCTAACAGACATGAAGAGTGTACAAAAAAAAAGAATATAAGCAGGTCATTTGTAAGTAGTTCTATTAAAATAATTACAACAAGCGGAGTCGGTGGAAATAATATGTATGTAGAAGGTACCATTAAGTGTGTATTAATAGGCGGTGACCTATCGCTTACACATCATCACTTATGTTTTTTTGTTGCCAGTACTTATGTACAGTCGCAATCACCAATATGTACAGGTACACACAAAGCTAACTTTAAAAGTGATTTTATTACTTACTGTATTGATTGTAATTTCAGGTTGTTTTAAATACAGTATTTTAGAATCAATACTATTTATGAAATAGGTCTTATCTCAAAGATAGAATTGCCATTCCATGAGAAAATTACTTTTGAATTTAAGTAACTAAAAGTACTTAACCATAAAGTTCGGTACGTACCCCTTCGGGGGTCTGACACATAAACCTCCGCTGGCTTGGTAGATACCCCCGAAGGGGTCTGCGTTTAAGTCATCCGTCATCCTCATTATTTATGTAAATATTTAATATTCTGATTATCAAATACTATGAGTGTGCGTTAATTAAGAGAGTTGGATAAAAAGTTCATATGACATCGCCATTAAAACTTCAGTATTTAGCGCGCAAGTTTCTTAATTTATCCTTATAAAATCCAAGTGCGTAAATACGGTCATCGCCATTTTGACGGCAGTGCCGGCCGAGGCTAAAAATCATAAAAATTGTGGTTTTCGGACATCCAAGCTCCACTATGTTGAGAATGATTAACTCGTCATTAAATTATGTGACGAATTAATCCATATTTCAATTTAAATAAGCAGTGGTAACGATGAATTTTGATATCTAAAGTCGAAGTTTCGCGCCAATCGTGCGTGTTTACATTTTTATTTTTCACATTACATCACACAGACGCGAACAGATTCGATAACAAATATGACAAATATCATTCCAAATATTATAAACAACATGAAAATGCCCAGATCTTAGCGTAATTTACTAATACGGGACCAATAACTCGTAATATTCATTACCACTCCTCAATTTGTAATCGAAAGAGACTGCATTTTTTTTTTTTTATTGTTGCGTTTTGTGGATGCGATTATTTCAATCGATTCGTTTTTTGTAAATTTCGATCAAATCGATAAATTAAATTAAGGAATTTAAGAAATCGATAGATGGAAATTAAAATAATTTTGTTTTAAGCTTAAAATACAATAAATAAATACAATAATATTTTTTAAGCTTTATAATGGTAATTTTAATAGTTTTTCGCACATTATAGGTACTAAAACCGAAACAACAAACAGCACAGACTGATCTATGGCTAAATTCGCGCCATTTTTTTTTTCAAATAAAAATTTAAGTTTACGCATTCGCTGTTCAAATTACATTGTATTTTACTAGATAATTTATAGTATTTTTTTATATTATATAAATATGCTTTTATTTAACTTCCCGTGTTAGTAAGTATTGGTCAAATCTTGCAACTGAATTTCAAACCAGTTCCCCTATACTGATTGAGCTGAAATTTTGCACATGCCTTTGGTTCTGTTGACAATACATTTTTATGACAAACATTACTATTAGTCTTGCAGACAGGATCGTCTCCTCGCGACAGAACTCCTCAACGGTTAATAGCGCGGACACGAAACTTTGTATACGCTTTTAATTTTGATAGATATAGATGATTTCTTTCATGACTTCATCCTGCAACCAGGATCGTCTTCTCATGAGGGAACTCCTTAACAGTTAATAGCACGGATACGGAAATTTGTATGCACGTTCATATTTGACGAATATTCATGATTTCTATAATGACCTCATCCTGCAGCCAAAATCGCCTTCTCACGAGGGAACTCCTCAATGGTTAATAGCCCGGACACGAAACTTTGTATAGATACGCGTTCAATTTTGATGAATAAACCTAATTTGTATCGTATTTGACCTACAGCTAGGATTGTCTTTTCATGAGGACACTCCTCAACGGTGAATAGCATAATATAGTGATGCGGTATCAGAAATGTACAGAATACGACAAAATTAAAAATTCCGAAATAAATGTTTTATTTTTTTAATGACTTCTTAATTTTATTTTTATTGTTTTTGGTCGGTTGGGTATAGAATGCCCAGGATCTTATATATCTTAGGCACAGTAAAAATTTATTTGGTTCCCAAGATGAATTTTATTTAGTCTACAAAATTGGGTTTAGTTTGGTTGAGTAATTGTGATAGGTTGGATTGGTTATTGTAGGATTCACTACTTACAAATACTTCTTTTATCATCCTGTTCTTTCTCAAAAGGGCAAAGGCCTCCCCATGGCATTCCAATGTTCTTTATCTTTTGCCTTCTCCGACTAATACTTTTAATGGTGAATATTTTTATACTTAATGAGCTTTGTTTAGTTGCAACCCAAAAAACTAGATATGAAATTATATTTCTAAGAAAACTACAAATGCGAGTAGGGCTCTTGCCATGAGGGTTCTGTCGCATAGCTGTTCACGGCTTCACACAAGTGACACGGCCCACGGCCTATGATGGATAACCTGAACTTTGCAGTTGTAAAAGACGTTTTTAGAGTGGATAGTGAACCGTTTTCAAAGAATAAACTAACGTTTCTTTAGGATACGGCTTATGAATTGCCGATTGCGAAATAAAAGACAATAAGTTTGTTTGTCATCGTTACCGAGGCAGGCCCAAGAAACGCTGGCATGTCGATTTGGACTCGTTCTTGGCTGATTGGCCAGAGAAGGCAAATCACCGACAGAGTAGGACAGGAATGGAAGAGGCTTTTGCTCAACAGTGGTAAAGAATAGGCTAAACAAGAAAAAAAGTTTGTCCTAATCTAACACAATAACCCAACCGACAATACGCTGCCAACAATTTATATATCTTTTGCGGATCAAAAAATTTTTTTTTTACCAAGATTCTATATTATCAAACCTTCAAATATTCCAAAACAAAATTCGCAATAAATGATAATAGTAAATTATTACACTTATGTATAAAGTAAGAATAAATGTGAAATGCGAGCGCATTCCTAATTTAAATTTTGAAACAAAAAAAAACGCAACCATGCGTATTTATGTACAATTGAAAATCAATCCATTTCCAGATTTTTTATTTGCTTGAACTTTTAGACTTTATTTCTTGCCAAATCCCACGCTACTAGTTCAACGGAAAGTTAGGAGACTATCTATAAGTTTTTAAAAGAAAGATAATCATCAGAATGTTTATTTAGAAGCAATTTTTTTTGTGATTACACATTTCTGTGTTTCTTGTCATTTATAAATCTCCTTCTCTTGAAGTCAACCAAAAACATCGAATAATTACTAAATGAAATTATGTAAACAGATAGCTTGAAAAAGTTAATTTAAAATTTAAATAATTTTTTGAAATTATACCAAAGAGTTTTATTCCGTTTCAACTCTTTTTTTCAAACTTGATTTCAATTCGAGTATCGATTAGGCTGAATCCAACTTTTTAATCGAATGATGAACCTTGGGTTTACGGTCACCACTAAGACTTTTTAGTTATATTTGTCAAGACTTTGATCGTGTTTTTTATGAAATTATGTATGAATAATGGTAAAAATAAGAACGCAGATAGTTTGTTACTGTCTTTATTTTGCCATTTTGAGTTTTTTTAGCAAACGAGAACTTTTCTATGTACATTATTTCCAGCGCAACTAAGTTACCTATTTTTTGGAAGGGTGTAGCGGTACGTAATTTACACATATTTGGAAATAGACTGACGCCGTTTTACTGATATCAACACGTTATTGGAGATATTAACCATAAACTTATAGTATGAAACAGCTTCCGCGACATGTTTTTCATTAAAAAATCGAATGCTGAAAGTTCACGAAAATTCTTGAATTTCATGACAATTCACATCTCCCCGCCGATTCAGCTGGTGTGTCATGTGTCAAAATCTTGTCGAGCATAGTGGTTAAATACATTTAGGGCACGTTAAGCCGTTGGTCCCCGCTGTCAATTGTAGATCTTTGCCATTCGTTACAGGTAGTCAGTGTCCCGAAAGTCTGACACCCAGTCTTACCAAGGGGTATCGTATGACCCAGTACTAACTGGGTTGTGGAGATCAGATAGGCAGTCGCTCCATGTAAAATACTGGTATTCAGCATCCGGTTACACTGGAAGCCGACCTCAACTTAGTTGGGAAAAGGCTAGGCAGATGATGATGAAACATTTAGTGCTCGTGACTGTATAGTTAGCCCAGAAAGTTGTTTACAATGATCACCTTTAATAACATGTAATTGGAGTTATATCGGTTCTGTGTAATTTGCACTGTACTTAATGGCCACGCGAATAAACAAAGAAAATTAGAATCAACGTTTTCACACGTGGACTTGCCGTTGATTGGACTGCCTCTAATGTCTAGTGGTCGCAAGCTTTTCTCTTTAGCATGCGGTCCTGGGTTGGATTCAGGAAATGTTATTGGGTTTTTCCATCAAAATAATGCTCAATAGCAGCCACGGAGTCTGGATTTATGCCGGTTTGATATGATACCGTTTTTTTTTTCGGATGGGAAATCGTCAAATAACCTCTCCCGCTCTGGGCGGAGTGAGCGGGAGTGGCAGACTCGTACTGACTAAAACCCACATGTTCCTTTTTTGCCCTTTGTGTTCCAGGGCTGCGGTATCTCTTTCGAACAGTCCCACAGCATGATATGATACCCTTTGGTAAAGTCTGGTTGTCAGACTTTGGGGTTCTAACTACTACTCGTAAAACGACTGTTAAAGTGTATCTACAAATGACAGCCAGGACCAATAGCTTAACGTGCTTTTCGAGGCAGAGACGAGCTCGATATGCGACGCATAGTCACCCATCCACGAACCGACCTCGGTGACCGTAGCTTAACCTTCGACCGACCCGTGCGGCATTTATTACTAGGTCCCGAGCTCCAGTGTCCATAATGTGTACTTATTTTTATCTTACACGTGCAATTGACGAAGTGACGACATTAGTGATGGTATTCCAATCACGGTTGAACACTTCGATTTATAGTTGATGACATAAAACTCCGTAATGGCCGCCTCTTATTTATAGTTATTTACGTAATTTGGATGGTCCACTCGCTTCCCAGTAGGGAAGCACGATACTCTTGCATATGTTTCGATATTCGACACTTTAGATAGATACAAAAGTATCGTATCGTACTTATTAATCACTCTAAGAGTCTAGGCAACATTCTAGTTTTTGTACTCTTTCTGTGTCCTCCTTTTTTGCAATTTATGACAATTTGGTACGATACGGTCCATTCCTTCTGATACTAGTGCTTTAGGATCGGTACAAGCATTCGTATTCGTTTCTATCGATCCAAAATATCGTAACATGTCGCATCACTACTTCTCCGACTGGGATGGAAAGATAAATAGATTTTGTTTGGTGGTTACTTATGTTCCCACGTAAAAACTCGTAAAATTCGGCTGTGGGAGAATCGTATATTTTCTTGAACTCATTGGTCAATCGATGGGCTGAATTAAAAAAAGATTATGGAGTCAAACTTTGAATTTGTGAACAGTCAGGGAAATTAACTGTTTGTCAAATTGACACACTTCGACAATTTGCCGTATTCATACAACTGTCAAAGAATGACAGTGCTTTAAATTTACTAATCTATTCTATTTTTTTAACGGCACGTATTGCCGCTAAAAAAGAAATTGAAGAAAAGACTTGAAAAGAAGAAATTAATTTTCTGACTTCGCTTTATAAATGCACCGAGGAAGTTAGTTACCGGGGCTGCGGGACTGTTCGAAAGAGATACCGTGGCCCTGGAACACAAAGGACAATGAAGGAACATGGATGGGTTTTAGTCAGTAAGAGTCTGACACTCCCTCCCACTCCACCCAGAGCGGGAGAAGTCATTTGATGATTTCCCATCAGTAAAAAAAAAAAAAAAGGAAGTTAGTTTTGAAACTTGATTCAGCAGTATTTCTAAGCATCTAGAGTTCGAGAATTTTCGATCCATGAACCATATTATTAAATGTGAGACTACAGCCAGAGGGCGTCGTGGCAGACCTCGTAGAAAATGGCGGGTTGAGCTGGACAAAACCAACGACCAGCGGCCCACATTAGCCCTGGATCGAAACAACTGGAAGTCATGGGGAGAGGCCTTTGCCCAGCAGTGGGATGACGCAGCCTAACAGTATCAGTATCAGAGACTTGTACAATTCAATCATGAAAAATGGCAGGAATACAAGGATGACAAATGTATTTCACAAATAATACACACTAGAAAAAATACAACAGGTGAAAGTAATACTATAGGGACAGCTTCTGCCCAACCCACCGAGAATTAATGGCGCGATGTTATGTTATGATATTTTATGCTAATTATAATGACGCAGATATCATAGGACCATTACATCGTCTTACTTAGGGCAACTTAATGCAAAGCGGCAGTGTATACCCAGCTTTAAAGTAATAGCATTAATAAGTATTTGATAAAGCACAGTTTTATGGTAAGAGCAACTTCTATAAGAGGACTAAGTTACTTATTGTTGCTTTTAAGTTTAAGCTTTACAATTAAGTTATCACTACTTATAAACCAACTGAACACTCACGCTTACTCACTTTTATGTACAGTAGACTGCGTAGGCAAAGTGTTGTCAATGATAGCACTTTGACCTTGTTAGTGTAGCTTCACGCCTGCAATCCCCGAAAGGTTAGGCAGAGGTATATCTAATAGTACACCCTCGTTTCAAAGTAACAAAATATTTAGTCCGTCAGTTAGATTATCAAAAATATTGGACAGGTATTTTTTCTTTTGTCATGCGCGTTGCAATCTCGCGTTACGTCACAATTTCTGTTACTTTTAACTGTCCAGTAACGTCACAAGCCCCCTTTTTTTGAACTTTGATGCGTTGTATCGTCGTCATTTTTTGATTATGTGACAAAAAAAAATATGTGTCCAATATTTTTTGGTGATCTAACTGACGGACTAAATATTTTGTTACTTTTTCGATGTTGTCAAATAGTTTGTCATTACGCTTAAGTCCCATGTAATATGGGGTTAGCCTATTGTCATCAACCGAGCATGCTTGCAGAGTTATGGCAATTCCAGATGGAAAAACATTTTGCCTGACCTGGAAATCAATCCCAGGCCCTCATGTTCAGTAGCCGCGCCTCCAACCATTAGACAAAAAGGTCTAAATGAGGGGCTAGCTTTTAGTAGTTTCATTTAACCTACTGTACAACGAGAAATCTCTTTAAACAAACTTTCTCAAAGCTAATAAATCAATTCACGAAGTAATGACGCAATTATAAAGGAGAAACAATAATTATTATCTATCAAGTGAGCCTCGCTCATATCTATTGAAGAACATAACTCATCCTACTGGCCACGACTCATAAAGATTCGACCTCTGACCGCGAGGTTGTGGGTTCCATTCTCCGTCGCATAAACTACGAGCTTCGTAAAGCTAAGTACCTACAGATTATTTGCAACATAACATGCAATGCAACATGCGGAGTAAATGATGACGTGACGTCTGACAGGGGAGAATGGAAGAAGAAAACGTGTTGCGACCCCAAGTTGAATGGGACAAGGGCTGGAAGATGACGATGATGCAATGCAACACAGAATGCAACATTTTAGCCGGGTATGCCCGTAGCATGCGCGGAGTTGTTTTTAGTGTGTTCGTGAAGGATGTAAAAATGTATGGAAAATGTTGCACTGCATGTTGTGTTGCAAATAATCTGGACCCGGCTTAAAACTGCAGTTATACCCCTGTTGTTCGTAAACCTTTATGATGCTGATTGGTTGCTTCTAAGTTTGACATAAATTCTTCGTCGTTGATATTGAATTAAGTTCGTAGTGGCTATCTCCGTGACTTAGTGCCAGGGTGTCACTGCTGTATTAAGGAATAGGGAAGCTAGATAAATAAACAATTTTCTCTAGATTATTTCCACAGATAAACGTGAGGTATTTGATGGGAGATGGAAACATCTTTGTGGAATGTGAAGTTATCGTAGCTGTGGAATTCGTTTTTACAGTTAGATCGAAAGGAGTAATGAGGTGGCAGAAACGTAAAGATAAAATTATCTTAAATTATAAAATTTACCTGTAAAATACGCATTGGAAAATCCAAGAAATTACTTGGGGTGTTAAGGAAATGTTGATTATATTTTGGGGCCAAATTGATCTAATTATCTAAATTATATCATAGATTTTACAAGACTGTTTTAAGCTTTCACGGTTTACAACTAAACTTATACTGTCACTTATGGGATATCTTCCGTGACTGATATAATGAACAATCACGGAAGATATCCCGTAAGTGACAGTATATGTTTTGATGTTACAAAAGTTTAAAACTATTGTGGTCTATCCTTTTAATATTTTTTACCCGACTACGGCGAAACCAAAAGGAAGGGTTATGATCTTAGCAGTCTATGTATGTATTTACGTATGTTCCTCCGTAACGCCTAAACTATACATCCAAATTTTGATGAATAAGGTGTCAATAGATTCGTTATTATGGCCCGGGTAACATAGGCTACTTTTAACCGACTTCAACAATAGGAGGAGTCGATTTTTAGTTATAAACCCCGAATTTAGTTATGATAATGATTTTTCAGTAGTCGGGTTTTTTAGTTGTAGTATACCACACAAATTCTTGTAATTACTTAAGATGTG
The DNA here is from genome assembly GCA_905220335.1 of Noctua pronuba. Classification (NCBI taxonomy): domain Eukaryota; kingdom Metazoa; phylum Arthropoda; class Insecta; order Lepidoptera; family Noctuidae; genus Noctua; species Noctua pronuba. The sequence continues at coordinate 13,214,454 of LR999908.1, forward strand.
ACCCGTAGTTTATTTAATTTATTCGGTACGTCTGGCATTCTACTGCAAGACGCACTAAGCACATAATATCTGTATTCAATTGGAAGTTAAATAAATTCAAGAAGCACAAATAGCACAGGTGTTTCTTGTAGTATTTTACATTTGAATGTAGCTTTACCAACAGAGACCATTTAGATGACATCTGTGTTTAAATAACAGCATTTTGCTGTAAATATATTGCAAATAAACGTGAATTATTGTAACAAGATTCTACAAGTAAAAACAGATACGAGAAATTATGATACTGATTTAAGTTATTGTCCTAAGATAAACTATCGATGGTGAAAGTCAAAATATGGGCAAATTTTCCTATCTACTTACTTCTTTGAAGTCCACTTAGGTACGGTGTACACTGGACGCAACACCATTGGCAAAGTTGTGGACGATAATTTCGAACAATTATTTATTGTCTTAGATGCAGTTAATTTCTCGGCCACCAGTGTACTTACCGTTGCGAATCGATAAGTTGCTACGCAGCAAGATAAGTGTGTACTAAGCTTAGGGTTGTCGTTTGGTAGATGGGTCCCATTGCGCAAGTTTGTGTCCTGACTTAGGTAAGGTTCCGGATGCGGACAACTCCATACAAAGGTCCTGAAGTGTCCGGTGTCCGCACACGGTCCGGAATTTGTCTGTACCAGTATGACTCATCCTACCCTCATATTTCTTCCTGAAACACTACTCAAGTGAGACCCGTAAGATGATCTCTGGTGCAGCTATTGGTGTTTGGAGGAGGCCTATACCCAGCAATTGGTGGAACAAGGCTGCCAAAAATAATGGTGATGATTGACCTGGTGGTGTTCTGGAGCTTCTGCCAAAAGTTTATTCAAAAGCTTGGGAGAGTTCTGTGTCTAGAAGTGTATTGCAGCTAAAGCACAGCTATTCTGATTGAGAAATTATAACCTAGATAGGGTACGGTATTATACGGGAGGAGCTTGTGGCTAAGTAATAACAGCCGCTCGGGCCGATCTTTAGGTTAAACCGTGCTTGCCTAGGTTGGTCTGTGGATGGGTGACCACCCACTACATACCAACTTTCCTCTGTGCCTCGGAAAGTACGTTAAGCCGTTGGCCCCTGGTGTCATTTGTAGATCTTTGACAGTCGTTAGGTAGTCAGTGGCCCAAAAAAAGTTCGACAACCAGTCTTACTAAGAGGTATCGTATTACCCAGTACCAATTGGGTTGTGGAGGTCAGATAGTCGCTCTATGTAAAAAACTGGTATTCAGCTGAATCCGGTTAGACTGGAAGCCGACGCCAATATAGTTGGGAAAAGGCTAGGCGGGTGATGATAGGGTAGGGTATTCGGAAAAAGTGGTCTTGCTCCGAAAATACCTACGTGTTTTATGAAACAAGCCGTGCGTCATAGGATTGACCATTGGTAAACTTACACTCAAACTTCAAAAATGTCTCATCGATTTCCAAAAATCATTCCTTTATCCTTAACTAGCTTTTGCCCGCAGCTTCGCTCGCGTTAATTTAGAATTTGACAATCAATTCGGGTTGTATTCTGCACAGGCACGTGGCGCCATCTATTATCATAAGAACGTTATTGTTGTTTTCCAAGGGAACTGTTCTCTTTTTCGGGATGAAAGGTACCCTATGTCCGTTTCTGTACACCTAACAATGTATCTGCAAAGAAGATTGGTTTTTTGGGGCTCAGTTAATTCCAGAAGCGTTCATCAATGAAAGTATGTACATTATATGAAGCAATTACGGGGCGTTTCTTTCCATGTAATATCTTTTTTTTACTAAGCTGCACAAAGTAAAAAAAGAAGAAACAAATATTTTACTAAATCTGAACATCTAAACGCAATCATTTGTAATATCGAAACGTAGAAATAGTGACGGAAGCAACGGAGTTACCATATTCAACAGAAAATGGAATTTCTATAATAATACTAATTAATGATTTTGCTGGTAGTAATAGTGAGTACCATGAGACGTTTGCTACCTAGTATTATAAGACAAGCCGTTTACATTGCTGCGATATTTTATCTGTTTTGTCTCATCTAATCTAAGCCATTTTGAGTAAGACTCCTCCTATCTTTGGAAACACATGCTTTCTTTGCTTCTAAGTCAGCCTCTTATTAGATTCGCAACAAGTTTTATGATACTAAATTATCATGTTACTAAATAAATGATTAATTAGTGACTGCTGATATTAAAAATGTAAAGTACGTACGTAACGTTTTTTTGGAGAATTTAGCTTAAATGGCAACATTCAAAGCTATGTCATCTATGAAAACAGAATATGTCATAAATGTCATAAATGTTGTCACTTCTCTGTCTTGATCAATATTAAAATCTAGATGTGTGGTTTTATTGTAGATAGTTGTGCATTTTATTAGTTTAACAGTTTTATTTGTTTTGTGGTGAACTATACAACAAAAGAAACGTACAGTGAAAGTGTATAGATATGATAGAGGCTAAAACAAAAATATAAACAGTACAGTTGCTGCTAGTATGTGCGAGGAGCATCATATAATGATTATGGTAATGATGCCGATGAGGCCGATGATGATGGCATGCTCGCGCCGCCGGTCGCTCAGTTATTTGAAGAAGTTGTTATAAGATTATTATGTTAAGCTGCTTAAAATAAATGTTTTATCCAACTTGTAATTAATGTTTCATTTTTGCCCTAGTCCATGGCGCAATTACACATGGTCGTTCGCCCGAATTCGATTGCCCATGAAATTCGTCATACGACTAAGTGTAAAAAAACGCCGTCGAGTACGTCCGTCTTCGGGCAGACTCGTCCAGCTTCATTGTTTGTTTTTCGATTAGTGTAATTGCGCCATTAAAGAATAAGCCGACCAAAATCATAAGACAATGTGATGGGTTGTGCAAGTGCGGGCTCCGCAGGCTAAATACCTAGACAGTCCTTAAATTCTACGTACTTGTAATAAAGTATAAGGTATATATTGGATGATAATAATGAAAATATTTTTGAATGACATTACGGCTGACGTAATTGTCTATCCTACAGTATTACATGGATCTTTTGAAGCTCCATTGAGGTTGACAGGAAAGCGCTCTTGCTAAACATTTGCAAAATGTATTGAAAAAATAAGATGGCTGCATTAGTTCTGATTTTGCCCACGCGACAAGTGGGTTTATAAATTATGTTATTCTAGCCAAATCCAATATTATAAAAATATGCTATGATTACCTTTTATCTTAATTTGACCGAGACCTATCTTTTGGCAGTATTTTTACTAATGTACGCGAGCTCTAAGTGTGGTCCCCAGATTGCTTAAGCTCTTGCCATTCTTCTTTCAGGATCGGTTCAGTACCTTTTTTTTTTTTGGGATTGGAAATCATCAAATAACTCCTCCCGCTCCGGGTGGAGTGGGAGGGAGTGTCAGACTTTTACTGACTAAAACCCATCCATGTTCCTTCTTTGCCCTTTGTGTTCCAGGGCCGCGGTATCTCTTTCGAACAGTCCCGCAGCCCCGGCAGGCATCGGCCCTTGCAGGCCCCTTCCTGTTGCTGACATCTCTTTGAGGCGCGCGTGGACCACGAAGGCGCCGTCGACACGGCCTTTCGTCATAAGACGGACGGACGGTGAGCTAACCCATTACTCACCGTCCACAGGCCCGCGCCTACGGGACGTTAGGTTCTTAGGCGTGAAAAAGTATCAAACAAACAAACTTACTTTCGCATTTATAATATTAGTAAGGATAAGGATGGTATTAGTATCGTTATGAATGGTATGCTAGTGCAAACTTTCTTGCTTCTAGAAATCTAGACCCAGTGGTATAGGCTATGCATTGTTTGTCAGTGAATTTACGATTGCGTAGATTCAAGTGAATTCATCAGCTGAATACGACAGCCCTTTGAATTCCAATATGTTTCATTTTAAACGAAATATTGGCCAATGAATTGCGTGTTCAAAGCGAATCCAAAATGCACGTTTTGCCTAGTTTATTATTAAGTTCATACTATAGTACGTTCACTGTTATTTTACGTGTAATTTGGCATCACCACTAAAAGCACAGTGATCTTTATAGTAGGAACTATACGGTTGATGATGGATTGCTCCCACTGACAAGCCCGTCAAGATGACAGTGATCTTTATTTCAGTTTCAATAAGGCTGCTATTGGGTTGCAGCTGTAATCTATACATCGACACAAATAAATGTTGAAGTGTCTGTTTGTAATTTAAAAATAACAGCTTATTACTGAATACATATGAAAGTATATACAGTATTTAAAAAAAAAAGTTTTTTACTTTGTCTTTCTGTCGGTATGGCCTGCCTGTCGGTCAGTTTGTTCCGACTTCCGGCTAATCTCCGGAACGGCTGGACCGATTTTGACGGGACTTTTACTGGCAGCTGACGTTATAAGGAGTAACTTAAGCTACTGTTATTATAGAAAAGGATTAAGGTTCTGTGCAAAAAAATTAAAACCCTGGAAAGTGTTCACACGATTCGATTTAAATAGGGATGTAACAGTAGGGAGGCAACAGCTAGTAGGTAATTTAACTGTAAAAGGACTGTACATCCTCTCTTGTCCAATATGTTGATATTTTACGATTTGCTTTCAAGCTGTGTCATGTACCTACACGGGTACAGCTGTACAATATTACCTTTGTCAGCGTTACAAGTTAGAACTTTATTATGAACATGGGAGTTAACTTACAGAGTCTCTCTGCCTTGGGATACGAGCTTTGAGTTTAATTGAATGAATTTATGGATTACATTAAATAGGATGATGAAAATGTAGGCAGATGTGTATAATGCATTGCGCCAGAGTTCGATCTATTGCTATAAACTGGCCATACAACCATACTTCCAGAATCCAACCTAATATAAAGAATTTTGTAGTGCAAAATCCCAATAACATTATGTAGTACCTTGGGATCATATCCAGCGTAGCTATTCACAAACGCTTCGATTTGACTTCGATTCGAAAAATCGTATGTCTATTTTGCTCGCTTTCGTAATGCCAAAAAAGATAGATATATTAGATAAAGTACTTGTCGAATCGAAATCGAAACGACCCCTACGCTTAGCTGTCTTGCTTGCAAAGATTTTTTTTTTCTTCTTTGGCAAGTGTGCCGATTTTGAATGTTCTGCCAGCGTCATGTGGTAGGCTAGCAAAGTTGTGGTTGTGATCAATACCCAGACAGATGACAGGTGTCAATTTCACAAGATTCTTCTCATATATTTTCTGTTTTGGTGGGAAAAAATGTGTCAATATATAATTTATTCAATGCTCAGGCAGTCAGTAAGCAGTTACATGCATAGAATAAGCTTGAGTTGTGTTCGATTCAGTTTTTTTTCCACAACTATATTTGCACTGGTAACCCTACACGCATTATTATTTATGTGTTAAAGTCGGAAATAACGGTTATTTAACTACGCTATAGCTACGTTACGTTATTACAGTAACGGACCGTTTCGCAGATACTTAGGGCTTTTTCACACGTACTCGCCATTCAAACTGTGTTGTAAACCGGCGCAAAAACGCGTACAAATAATGTAATGGGATAGTTTGCTCGTACGTGAGTGAAACGTGGATGTTACATGTGTTATGTTATGTTAGTGAATGGGATGTATGCATTATGATGAAAGTAAAGTTCCCCTCTATGGAGTATTATATAAAATGTAGACTAAGACAGCCATTTTGTTTAATTTTAAAACTTTACTCACAGCCGAGAATTTGCCATTCATTGTCTGTTCGTGGTTTCTAATTTAATCATTAAAATATCAGTTTTTTTTTGGTTTTTGCAGGGTGAAGGCCTCTTCTCATCCAGTGAATACACGAGCATTGATCAACACCCTTGCTGTAGGCAGACTGGTTTCCACATTCTCTGTTTGATTTACAAATATAGACAGATATAACATGAACGAAAATCTGACAACCGGCGTATCTTCATGCAGAACACCTCGAGGTTTTGATAAATAGAATAGAATAGAATAGGTCTTTATTTGCTAAGAATGTAGGTACATAAAAATAAGTTGTTAAATTATATAATAGGATCCATGTACATTCTGCCCTAATATAGCATGCAAATGTAATACATTATAGAGGATAATAAGGATATTACAGAAAATTATCATTTAAGAAATCCTGCACAGAGTAATAACATTTGTTTACAAGTAATTCTGTGAAATGTTTTTTAAATTTTTGCAACGGTAAGTTTTTCATTTGGTCAGGTATTTTGTTATAGATTACAGGAGCCATACAAATCACATTTTTTTTTAATAAGCTGGTTTTAAATACGCCCGTGCATAATAGATTCTGGTATTGAGATCTCATAGCAGTACTTCGTTTTCTAGTTTCTATTAAAGTTGCAAATAGATATCGATTTGTTATTACAAAAACTGCTAATTCAAGGATATAAAGGCATGGGAAAGTTAATAATTTATGAGACTTAAATATAGGTACGCAACTGTCTGTTACTTTAAGACCAAATATAGCTCTCAGACAGCGCTTTTGAGCTTTGAAGATGCTTTCTCGTTCGCTACAGTGACCCCAAAATATGATACCAAATCTTAAGATGGAAATCACTAGACCATGGTAAGCCACTAATCTTGTCGGTAAATTTACTTTTTTCGATAGATTATGCAACATAAACGCGGCTGTGCTTAAACGTTTACATATATCTTCTGCTTGCGGCTTCCAAGTTAACTAGCTATCAATTATGATTCCTAAAAATTTTGTACTATTTACTTTTTCTATAGTTTGATAAAGATGAGTTTGATGTATACGATAATCTCCTAACCCTAAGCCAAATTTTCGTAGTGGTCAAAAAGTCGCAAGCACGACTGCTGAGCATGAGGTCCAGGGTTCGATTCCCAGGTCGGGCAAAGTGTTATTGGGTTTTCCCATCAGGAATTTCTTACTAGCAGCTATGGAGTTTGAGTTTATGCCCGGTTGACGGCAATAGGCTTGCCCCCTACTACATGGAACTTACACAAATAACTGGCGAAATGTGAGTGTACCTATGGGTACACCTCTGCCTAAACCTTTTCGGGGATAACAGACGTAATGTTATGTTATGTAACTAAGTCAGAACACCTGAGGGATGAATTAATAAGTCGACAGTCCATCCAAGATCTAAATTAACTCCATATCCGTAGTTACTAATGAGAGCACGCCGACCATTCTCCCAACCCCACAATAAGGCCGTGGGACACACAAGAATTAACAGCAGCATCACATTACAATACTGTTAGCACCGCGCCTTAAATTAACGCAATACAAAGCGGGTACTGTAGCAACACGTAGTAAATCTCGTCGGCTCCTTAAGGAGAACATTAGTGCGGTGGATAGAGACGGTACGGGTACAGACAGCGTCAAAAAGTTAAGCTCCCTTTTACCATTTACAGCATAGCCGACTCCAAACACAGTGATCAAGGGAGAATGATGTTGTTTTCGAATCCGAAATGAAGTAATCCGGTAGAGAACCAAAGTTCACAGAATGAACAAGCTGAAGTGGCGATGGTCTGGCCATATTATGTGTAGAACCGATGCCCGTTGGGGTAGACGTGTTCTTGAACGAAGACCCCGAATATGGAAGCGGCGGGACGCCTTCAGACTAGGTAGAGTGATGATCTCCACAGGGTGTCTGGTCTGTTAGCAGTTAAAATTTCCAGCCAAGTGAGGTGTAACTACTAATTACGGGGGCTAAAATAGTCGCTTTAGCAGAATCATAATAGGATAATAATATGAACTAAAGCGGCCAATTTAGACCCCTTATTCTTCCTGCAAATCATTTCATAGATAAGTGCCCCAGAACATCTAAGAAAATTGATCTCAAGAGTAAAAATCCCGGCTACAATCTCAGTAACCGAGATCCGCGTTCATTTTGAAGCACCGTTTGTATCATTGAGATTTTTGAACAGCCCGTTTCATCCATGTTTGCCACTGACTGTACAGTAACGATCTTGTGTAACAGTGCCCTTTGACCCGCCGCTAACGAAGCCGATGTAGCCACGTTATTTGTTTAACTTCACATGTAATACAGGATTTATGCTTCAGAAATTGTACAATTGGCGATTCTCAGTAGCGGGTATTGGCAATAGGCTCGTCCCCTATTACATGATTCAAGCGGTTTAATTGGGTTTGCTATCAAGAATTTCTCCATGTGATTTAAAGAGTGTTGATGGATGGAGAGGTAAATAAGGCCAAATAAAAGATGGATGGATTGTGTGAGGAATGAAATGAAAAGAAAAAGGAGTAAATTATTGCGTGAAGACTGTCGCTGACGCCAAGTAATATGGTAAAAGGCCAGGAGATGATGATGAAGTGTTCCAAGAACATGAAGCACACAAATCACAAAGAACAATATCCTTCACAGTTCCTTAGTCTATCTTAGAAGGCCCCTAGTCTTTTACGGTGTCTATGATATGTGTGCGTGCCATGTGTGTTGCCAATAAAATAAATAGCAAATACAGGATGCAGTGGCTATGCTGTCGGCTCCTATCGATTAATTATTTCTACAATGGCAATATTAACTTAGTCTGTTTGTCCGTCGATGTCAAATGTTTTGGTAGTAATTATTTTTCATTGTAATTTGATGTTGTGTTGTGTTGTAATTTTGTTAAGTGTGGGTCAAATAGTTTAATTAATTATCAATCAGAAAATTATGTATTTATTTGGCACGATTTGCTTCGGTTGCTTGTTTATTTTTATGACTTAACTTTCATAATAGGTCACACCGTTTTTGTTGCTTCTGTTGCAATTGTTAATGTCAAATATCTACAGTGTTGTAATTACGAAGCATCAATTCAGTAATTAATGAAGTTTTCTATCCGAATAAGGATTTCGTTAATATCATAACTTAAGGTTATAATTTCTGTGACTGGTTTACAATGTACTGTGATTTTACTGGAGGAGCTTATTGCATAAACATCGTCACGAGCTTACGATTCACAATTTCTTGGACGTTTTAAAGGAGCATTGCCGTATCCAGCCGACTTGGTAAACGGAACCCAACTCAATTGGATCGAGCTTAAATCGAGTTCAAACCTTTTGGTTACAGTGGTAACAAGTATACGAGCAGTGGTAAAAAACATTTTTTTCCTACAACAAGACATTTGTCGTCGACCCGTCAATTAGTCGATATCAAAAAAGGAAGTCGTTCTCATTGTTTTCAATTGCCAAATGAAATAAAGTCCACGTTGAAATACGCAACGAAGCCGTGGGGCATGTCACAAGTATAAAACTATACTAGTTTGTCATTCTTCACGCATATACCGACGGTAGTCGCTACCGCAATTGCTTGGTGCGCGTACGTCGATAAAATATATAATTCGCAATTTAAATTATTTAACGACCGTTGCACTTGTACTTGAATTTATACTTTACTTATAAGTAGGTAAGGTCTGTATTGAATCGTGCTGGTGATCGCTGTAAGATGTTTTATATAAATCATGAGTTTTGATCGGTTCTTCGCGCACCTGCCCAGGCTGACTGATCGTGGTTACGTGCGGAAACTTATAGGACGATGAAATAATCCTATGCCACGCTTATTATTGACCGGCTGCATTTAAAATCGGACTATATTTTAGCTTATTTATTCCCCCCGTTTCATGTTATTTCCAGACAGTCGTATTTGTTTCATATTCTGGACAAATACGTGTTTAAAATTTCAGATGCGCAAGCTGGAATTTATTTATGTATACGTTTTTATTTAACGAGGCCCTGTCAAAGGTTTCGTCATTTTTCGCCAAGTCTAATTCAGCTGACTACCCAAATAATGTATTAAGTAATTCAATTGGTCGTATTTTTAGTTTCACGCTATTTGCATACACGCGAAATACCAATAACTTTTGTAAATAAAACTTCCTTTTTACGTGATTTTTTTTTTCTTTTAATGGTAGTCGCAATTAAAACTGCGTTGCTCTCAAAGTCAATACCTTTTTTTCCCCTCAGAACACTGATCAATGGATATGACACACATTTACAAGATCGTGTGCCGATAAGTTAAGCTGATCATTTGATAATCACATCTAGTGGCAAAAATAAATGGGAAATTCAGTTAAATATATATGTAGGTCGACGTGCACCTTGCACGCCATTCCGAACGAGTCCCGAGGTGTAATATACTGGACAAAGAAAGCAACTCTTGCGCATGACCGTCGAGCAACCATCTTTATTCATGAGCCGTATCAATTTGTTGGCAGCCGGGCTTACAATATAATACTCGGTTTCCAGTGTTGCCACTACATAATTACCTGGATTATATTAAAACGAAGTAAAAATTGTGACGTGTTACCATTTTTTCTTTTACATTATTGTGCATTTAAAGATATATCTAGGTCGGCTTTGACTTAAAAGTTCAAAACTTTCAAGTGACCTTTTCGTGTGTTCCAATTAAAATGGCCCAGACGAATTTAAAGATTAAAATCTAATTATAATTTAGATTTACAAGTTGTAGTTTGGTTGTGAAAACTTCGTTTTTACGGTCAGATGGAGATATCGAGCAAAAGGTTGGATGCTCTATCATTTGGTGGATCGAATTACGGTTTTAAAGGGACTGATCCATTCCCCTTATAAATAGACTCTACTAAAGAGGGTACTGTGTAGAAACATTTGCAAAATTGCTGTTTTTTTTTACATCTGCTATGAAAAATCCTTAAATCCCATTTGACAACGTCATGGGTAATTCAGTTTTATCATGAACTAACTGACACAACAGACGTGGTCCTTTTCTGGATTTCGACAACAGCGCATAGCTTAAAGATTTTCAGTTGATCCCATAAGTTCAAAATGTCATCGAAATCAGTCAAGGCGTTTGGCGGAGAAAATGTACAACTTAACCTTAACGCACATCGAAATTTTATAAATCGAGATTTTCATATTGTCCACAAAAACCAAGAGAACCTTCCACCCAAAACTACTAACCGATATTGACGCGAACTAAAGGAGCTAAGTACAGCCCAATTATCGTTAGGTTTGAACCAATCGCCGGTAACCACAGGCCGGACGGTGCTACAATGAATTATTGTATTTCAACGTTGGCCCCCGGCGTTATTACCATGGGTAATTGCACGGCCGCCTGCGCATACGCAGGTCTCTTCCCCGTAACTTATTTGGTGTGAAATGAGAACAATTTGAGTCCGTGAAGATTTATGACCAGAGATAATGACGTTCAGGTAGTCGGAAGGCTAAATTGTTTTCCTTTGCGTTTTTACTTTAGTCCTTTTTGGCGATTATGTTTGTATCGAAAGTAAACTACCGGTGTTCTCTCCTCTTCATTCTTTTGTTGTTATTAGGGCGAGATGTTTCTGAATGGCCTCATCAAATGTTAATTTAGTGGAATCCAATTCCTTTGTCTATTGAGAAAGCAGTTAGTTTCTTTGTAATTAAGAATGATTCGTTTAGTTCTCATACAATTTATCATACAACAACGTTTCTGGGTCGAATTACACACAGAGTTTAATTAAAACCTCAGAGTACATCTAAAGTTGAAGACGAAAGACAAGGGCACACCGAGGTGAAAACATAATCAAAAATAATTAACACAAAACAATTTACATGCAACTAGTTGTTACCATAAAGGGACAATGAAGATAGCGTCAATAGCGATTGAAAAGTATTATTATGCAGGACATAACATTGGATGGGAGGTTCATCAGTATTGATGATGCAGCAATGATCTTAGTTGCATTATTACATAGTCCTCAGGGCGTCGCCTGCTAGATAATCATCGCCCTTCCTACTCAATGCCACAGGTTAGTTGTCTATTAACCCCAAGCTACACTAGGTGCTAGTTATAGGGATTTATCAGACTTTGATCGCCGTTTAATGGGTCATATTTACGCTATACGTTGCTGTGAAAATGATCCATTAAGAGGTCAAAAGCCAAAGGTCTCTGAGGTCGCCATCTGTGTTTATATTGAATGTTGTATTATTATTAATTGTAGTTTTGAAATTGTTGTTTATTCATCGAAATTCGTTTTATGCGATGCAATACACAAGCATTTACGTTTCTTTGTACACACGTTTCTTTACATTCGAAAACGTGACCAATTTTAATATTTTTAAATGGCCATAATTACAAACAAACATTCCGTGGAGCTTTTGAATTTAATATGTAATATAAATGTGAAATAATTGTCTGGCTACCAGGCTAGCATAATTATGTAGAAGTTGAGGCATTCCATTACCGCTTCGATTCTATGAAAATGACAGATAACAATCGCGCGGCGGCCGTCGCCTCGGGCGCGGTTTGATTGCGGCCTATAACGGGTACAACTAAGTATTAAAGCATTGTTGCTCTCGGTGTACCTCGAGACTTATTCATGTACATGGTGTTGCTTAATGAGTGAGGGTCGATGGCTGTCGGGTTGCTGTCATGGGGCGTAAAGACTTCAATCATTTTGAAATACAAACACCTTTAATAAATATCAAAGTTGTAGCTTGCAAATAATATCATTCAAGGCAGTTATTTTAATATGGTAATAACCCATTCGTTGTAGTTTATAAATGGTTTTGAATAGGTTTTCCTCTGAAGGCGTGACCAAAGCTTTTAAGTACGATTCTTTGTGATAAGTCTTCGCCAGTAAATATGTGCAGTATGCACTCACAGACACATTAATGTAATTTATTTGACAGAAAAGCTACTTCTGGTACCTTTTAGGCAATTAGTAGATAGTATTCGTTTGAGTCGTTACAGGTAGTCAGTGGCCCGAAAGTCTTACAACTAGTCTTACCAAGGGGTATCGTATTACCTAGTACTAACAGGGTTGTGGAGGTCAGATAGGCAGTCGCCATGTAAAAAAGTATTCAGCCGCATCCGGTGAGACTAGAAACCGAAACCAACATAGTTAGGAAAAGGCTAGGCAGAAGATGATTCTTTTGAATCTAATTTATTGGGTCGCAGGCTAGACTCAGCTGGTTTATACAGTTTGACTGATCAGCAGAATTGATTCATAATGTGAGTAGGTTTTCAAGTGCAAATGCGTCAACTGCACAAAGAAACAAGATCAGACATCTGCAACTATAGAGATTAAAGATCAGAATAGTCCATGAGGCATGGAATTTGTGAGCCATCTGCCAGAGCCACCATTAAATCAGTTACCCTCAATTGACACTGAGAGTCATGCACAGCTGCTCATCCTCGCTGTTAGGATTGAAGGAAATATTGTTTCATCCGAGACAGTTGATGCAAATGTTTCAAATAATCCTCTCCATTGTCGTTTGATGCCAGTATTCAACGTGATGGGTAAATAATAACAGCCGCACGGGTCGATATGCAAGGTTAAGCAACGCTTGCCGAGACCGGTCCGTGGATGGGTGACCACCCATCACATAGCTCCTCTGTGCCTCGGAATGCCCGTTGGTTCGTTGGTTCCGGTGATAATTTTAAATTTTTGACCCTCCTTACGAGAAGTTAGAACCCGTAATTCTTACAACCAGTCCTACCAAGGGGTATCGTATTACCCAGTACTAACTGCGTTGTGGGGGTCAGATTCGTAGTCACTTCATCTAAAATACTGGTATTCACCTGCATCCGGTGAGACTGGAAGCCGACCCCAACAGTTGAGAAAAGGCTACGCAGATGATGATGAGTCTTACCAAGATTGTATCGAAGCACCCCAGTAATTGGATGGTGGAGGTCAGATACGCAGTCGCTTCATGTAATATACTGATATTTAGCTTCATCCTTCCAGTCTAAACAGTCTGGAAGCCGACCAAAACATACATAGTTGGGTGAAGTCTCAACAGATGATGACCTCTCTAAGAGAGGAGGCATTTATCCCAGTAGTGGGAACGTTATAAGGCTGACTATACTATACTAATTTAATTACCCCGTGTTCAGTTAAATTAGCGTTAAGAGGATTGATTAACTAATTAGTGGCCGCACGAGTAAGCGGTGTGACGCACTGTTGTGATTGCTATGAAGATCTGTTTTTATATGAACGGGGAATGGTAAATAAATTCATGATGCTTAGATACAGTCACGAGCACCAATATGTAAACACTCAGCAACTCGTAAAAGTGTTTTTCTCCTACTGTTCTGATTAAAATTTCATGCTGTTACGTACATAGTTTTTGGCACTTATATTTTTATGAAAAAGATCCTTACTCCAAGTTACAATCGTTATTTCTCGCGAAAATTCCTTTTAAAAATAGGAAAGTGTATACATATTGGTGTTTGTGACTGTACGTGTTCGGTAATGAAAAAGGGCCTTTTATAATCATAATTTTGTTATGTTATTTTCTTATGCTTTTTGATTGTGACATCTTATAAGTATTAAATGGGCAATATTTGTAATCATGTTCTCGAAAACGGCGGTCTCGTTTTCTATATTTTCACGTCGCCCAGGTACTAAATAATAAATTAACTAAATATTGTTATTAAAAATGCCCCCGAATTACACCATTACACCCAGATTTTCCTTCACACATTATTTAAAATGTAAACAACACTAAACCCATTTATTTGCGAAACTATAACGACTGCTTAGACAATGGGCGTCTGTCTGTAGTGTCCGTATTCTGTAGTAATACGGAAGTGCGGCTAATGACGGGTGAAAATAGGGTTGACATACGTCCGGAATTTTACCTTAGTGCTCTGAATGCGGGGGGGAATTCTTAAACGTACGGAATTACCAAAATAAATCAATTTTTAAACCGTCTATGTTAATATTAAAATATTTGTAATGAAATCGACATAGGAATCAACAGTATCACTTGTAGAGGTATGTAGGTACCTATAATGATAAATAATCACTTGCATAGGTATTACATATAATGATAAATAATATGCATGTACGGAGTCTGGATTTGTGCCCAGTTGATGGCAATAGGCTCGCCCTCTATTACATGGGACTTAAACATAACTGGCGAAATGTGTGTGTACTATTAGGTGACCTCTGCCTAACCCTTCAGGGTTTACAGGCGTGATGATGTGTTAATAAGTATATACCAATAGATAATGTAAGTAGCGCTTATGATTTATATTTTAAGCACACCACAATGATCTGCAACAAACCTTTTTCTAATAAAATAACATTGTAAAAAAAAACAATAAAATTAAACTTCTTGAAACTTGAAAGGAAAGTCCGGAATTTTCTTCAAATCTCCGGAATTTTCCCCGGCAATGTTATTTATGCATCTGGGAACCCTAGATGAAATGGAACATGAAATAGTGGTGTGTGCGAAATTATTAGCTCAGCCAGGTGTTCGTGATCTGAGGCGGTAGGGCAGCCATGATGGGAGGAATTAGGAAAATTCGTCTTAGCAAATCATAAGTTTAGGCTGTATTTTTCCATGGACGTCTACGGTGGTCTGTTAAGAAAGGAGTAATGAATAGCAGCGTGCGCGCACAGCCTACTTGCCCACCTCATAAGATCCAATTAAACTACTTCACTTAAATTAGTATGATGGGTGATGACTGATATTTTTTTTTATGTAGTGATAGTTAAAGGTATATAGATTTTATGAGGAAGGCAAGTAGGCAGTGTCCGCAATGCCCGCCCCTGATGAATAGCCATAGAGTACAGTCATTGAAGATCAGGGCCTCAATGGTTTTCTTAAGACTGTTAATCAATTATCATGTAGAATTTACTTATATTTTTTTTAGTTCCAAGTTGCGGTCTTGTCTTAAATTACTTAAATAAGCCGGACTTTAGTACAATGATAATCATCATCAGAATCATCATCTTGTCAAAGAAACACTGTTAAATTACTGTATTTGGAAAAAGCAAAAAAAAAAACTTCTGTTCTCGATGATAAGAGAACAGAAGTTAGCAGATGTAACAGAACACAAAATTACAATATTACACACTTCTTCTTCTACTCGTGTCGATGAAACTCAAATGGTGTTAGACCAGAATGTTTCTCCTGCACAGCTCTATTATTTGCTTCGATTAAATCCTGAAAGGTGCAGGTGGTTGTGCTTTTTTTGTTTTTTTTTTTTACGGATGTGAAATCATCAAATGACTTCTCCCGCCCTGGGTGGAGTGGGAGGGAGTGTCAGACTCTTACTGACTAAAACCCATCCATGTTCCTTCTTTGCCCTTTGGCTCCACACTGACATTCTGTTTGGGATGGATCGAGGATACCCCATTTGGCCAGATTATATCTACAGCGGCCAATATGGGCCTGCAATCGGTTAAGAGATTTCCTGATTGATGATTAGACTAAATAATATAGTTAAAACATCTGGGACTACTAGTCAGAAAAGCCCCCGTATGGTAAACCTAACAACAAAACCGTTCAACGGCTTCCTGATTGGTAGGAATGCGTACCGCCATTATTTCGCAATAAGAAACTAAATTATTAGTTATCAGTGAAGAACTAACCTGCCTGTTTTACAAGAAGACATTGAGAAATTTACATTAATTGGCAAAACAGTTCCCTATTTATGATGTTGCGTCATTTCACGCTTGTATTATATTTATGTTTTCCTAGTATGTTAGCATACATAAATTTTACCTAAACATTTCACAGCGGGTGCGGGAATTTGTATCTCGGTGTATAGAGAAGTTATGGAGCGCATAAGGAACAAGCGATGTGGAAATAATTTTGTGAGTAGCCATTGATATAATTATAAAAACACAAGATACACAATTCATCATTCTCTTGCCCTTATCTCAATTCATTTGGGATCGGCGCAGCATGTCTAACCAAGATACACCATTAGCGTATCAAAAAAGTCCGCAGAAAAAGTACGCAACATTTCGAATTGTGTGCACTTTTCACTGCTTGTTTCAGCCATTGTTTTTCGGGAATTGAGTTAAAAACGTGATATAAAGTGCGTTGCTCGCGTATGAAAAAACACGATGTAAGTTCGAATTTGGGTTTTTTGGTTGTTTTTTTTAGTTTGAGTTATCGACGACACTTTCTAACATGACATTTGCAAGGAGCTGTGCAACTATTTTTTTTACATTTAGTTATCAATGTGAGTAACTCATTCATCATTCTCCTAACCTTATTCCAATTTATTTGAGGTCAGCGCAGCATGTCTTTTTTTCCATACTTCACGATTATTCGTCTTCTCAGCCTCCTCCTTTCTAGCCTTATCATCCTTCAACTTTAGGTACTAATCGCTGGGCTTTTAATAAACCACTCCAATAACTGCAATGCCTATAAATTGAAGATGACATTTTATTGTTCAGTGGGAAATGGGGTGTGGAAGCTTCATAGTGCACTAGTTTTTGCCCGCGGCTTTGCCCGTGTTATGGTCAGAAATGAAAATTATTTAATTATTACTTGTGACACCAGGAGATAATGTAGCTCCATTAGTGAAAGAATTTTCGGAATTTGATCAGTAGTTCCGAAGATTTCCCCCTACATTCAAACTAAGAGTGTAGAAAATTAAAGATACGCTGGGAACCTGCTATTTGTACAGACGCCAGCACATCAAGCTACCCGAAACTGTCAGATTTTCCCAATCAACCTTGAACCTAATGCTATAGCGATAAAGTTGAAAATCTATTAAAGAAATTTGACAGATTGTAGTAGCTTGATTTGCTGCCCTCTGTACATCATGCGGTGCTCTATATCATCTCTTCATACTCTAAAGTTTTAATGTACGAGGCGTCGAAATAAAGTATGTTTTTGTTGCTCAGGAGTCGGTAACAATTTGCAGGGGACCACGACTTCCAGTTGTTGAGTTACGATGGAGAGAGTAAAAAATTGATCGTAAACCACTCATTGTACATGCAGCGAAGTAGTTTATCCGTTTATTATTGAAATATCTGTCGTTTTTAATGTGGCTTCTGTTTTCTTGTTAGTCGGAGATATTTTAAAGATGGAGAAACAGGGAAGACGTCCAGCATATGACGACCTAAGGTCCAAACAACGCAACATATTTTGTTCCAGAAACTGAGTTTCAAAAATACTTACCTACCTTTTAATGGAACCCCCCCCCCCCCTTTTTTTTTTGGAATGGAATGGTTTACCTTTTATTGAAATAAAAGATTTTTTATTGACTTTTTATAAATTGTTCCTATGTAATGCTTGATCTTTGTCACTGGGCATCACCAAGTGTCCTGCACAAGCTGAGTTATAGATCAATAAAAGTGATGACCCTTCAATACTTTAAATTGCGTGATTTTACATAACATCACGCCTGTAATCCCCGAAGAGTAAGGCAGAGGTGTACCTAATAGTACACACACATTTCGCTAGTTGTAATAGGTGGCGAGCCTATTGCCATCAACCGGGCACAAATTCAGGCTCCGTGGCTTGAGAATTTCCTAAAAACCCAGTAACAATTTGCCCGACCCGGGGATCGAACTCAGGACCTCACGCTCAGCAGTCGCGATTGCGACCACTAGACCAACGGGGCAGTCAGGGCGTGGTTTTATAATGTCATTAATGCAAACTGTCATTTTATGCAAAAGTTAAGTTCAAGTTAATCAATTATAAGTGTGTGTCGTTTGTTTTAACTACAAGTTGCTATTGTTACATCAACGAAGAAAAGACTGCCTGGGTCTCTAAGTACGTAATTATCTACTAATTATACAGTGTGTGAAGTACCTATAACTATCCCGTCAGCTACTTCTTGCTATTAAAATACACAGGTAATTGAATTTCAGTTTTAACATAGCCTGAAATTACACCACTCGCTAAATTATTAATAGTCCATCAAAGTTTGTTCGTGATCCGACCGCTAGATGTCACTTAAACAACTGTCATTCAAAATGACATTTAATTTTAGAAACCCTTTATCTGACATAACATTATAATAGAAAAACTGACTCACGACCTTATTTGTGGTGGACTAAGTTTTAAAATACATTGTGGAAGCCGCAAAGTACAGGTGTTGAAGTAAAATTGACACGGTCTTATAAGGTACCGCGACACTAAAGTTGGCGTTGTAAAATACCAATTTACTTTAACAATATGGCTATTTGTTCGTGTCGTTTTGTTGCCTTTTATGGTGCAGATCGTTTAGGCTAGCGGTGCGGGTAATGTTTTGACGTGACCAGAATCCCCTTCCGCCGCCAGTCTCTCTGACGGTCGAAGGGCCCCGCCGAGCGAACAACCAGTTAAAGCCAAAGGTCGTATTCGCGAAAAAAGGCAATTTTTGTAATTGTTGGACTGCGAGAATGTACTTTTTAGGGTTCAGTGCCTAAATGGAATCAACGCGACCCTATTCCGGCTCCGCTGTCTGTTCGTTTGTCACAGGGCTGGATCTTTTGAACTGTAATAGGTAGACAGTAGAAATTTCCACATAGAGTGTATTACTATGGCTGCTATAACAACAAATAATAAAAATAAAATAAAGTTGAGAATTAAAGGTAGCCCCCCAGACATGCTTTTTTTTGGCATTTTTAAATTAAATTATTTAAAAAAAATATAGTGTTATACTTGTATTGTACGGTAGCACGGAACCCTTCGTGTGCTTCACCAACTTACACTTGGCTGTTTTTATAGGCTTTGTTGAAGCAGACGTAAGTATAGTAATTGGTTTTTGCTGTTTACATGGTGCTACTTATTCACAATTATTATTGTTTAACAAAACATCTTCTTAACCTATCGACAGGCTCGACATCCTACCAATTACGTGTGGCGACACAATTATTATCGACTGCCTTCTGAAAACATGATTAGTTGATGACTTGAAGACTGACAGGCTTTTAATTCTAGGGCAGATGACAAACTAGTGTTTGGACAAAGACAATTGGGTCATTGATTACTGTGGTTAAAGCTGCAGGAGAATTACTCTGGTATGTTAAAATACCTATCTTAGTAATTCTCTTTTCCTGTTTCGAGATGACAGACAAAAAGGGGGGGGAGTCTCATGAAATGGCGACTCATCATCTGCCTAGGCTTTTTCCAACTATGTTGGGGTCGGCTTTTAGTCTTACCGGATGCCGCTGAATACCAGTATTTTACATGGAGCGACTGCCTGTCTGATCTCCACAACCCAGTTAGTACTACCTAATACAATACCCTTTGGTAAGACTGGTTGTCAGACTTTCGGGTCACTGCCTACCTGTAACGACTGTTAAAGATCTACAAATGACAGCTAGTACCTTCGGCAGGCACGGAGAAAACTCGATGAGTGGTGACCCATCCACGAACCAACTTAGCCAAGCGTGGTTTAACCTGAAGATCGACCCAAGCGGCTGTTATTATTTAGCCGATGACGACAAATAGAGAAGTAACACAGACGCATGTAAGAAGAAGACAGGTTGCACCGACCGAAATAAATTAGGATAAGTCTTGCAGATTTTCAAAAGTCCGATTGCTTAAAAATCATCATCATCATCATTCTCTTGCCCTTATCCCAATTCATTTGGGGTCGGCGCAGCATGTCTTCTTCTTCCATACTTCTCTTTTACTCGTCATCTTAAAAATGCTTAAAAAACCAGATAAATCCATACCTGTTTATTTACCTAGTTTAATAGTAAAGTTTCTTCACAGTACATTCACGCTATTAATTTTACTACAGCCATCTGATCTAGAGGTTGTGCACCGATATCATCGACTTAACTCGAGTTCCTTACAGCGATTGGTAAACCGCTCCTTTTAAGGGTTCCGTCGGTTTGTTTGTACGTCTGTCACACTTTCCCTGCTCACGTTTTGAAATAACGGTTGCGGGAATCAGTTCATCTTTTGCTCTGATCTTTTTCTGAGAGTATGAGATCGCAGTTACGTCAGGTTTAGGTGCCAATTTGGTCCAGTTTCAGAGATAGCTCTTTAAACTATTTTATCTTCAGCGGAGATTTTCTTGCTAAAAATATGCCAATTTCCTTCGTGTTGGTATGATGATTAGATAGTCATCAAGGCAATGTGTAAAGGAACTTTATTATAAGGGCAAGATAATAGTTAATTTAAGTTTTTAAATGTATTGTTTGTGCACGTAGGTATATATCCTCTTCTGTAAGAAAACCCAATTCTGGGTTAAGCTCGCCGTTGTACATAAGCTACATATTGAGATTTTGTATGTATATCTTTTAATTTTGTGTGCAATAAAGAATCAGAACAAGAATAAAAAAGACGGTTTCTGGTTACAGTGTTCCTATCGGATCTACCTCAACAAGCTGCGGCTCAAAGGAAATGTAAACCAATCCTTATGACATTATTAGAATATTTTCTGCTTCTTCTCTCGTGTCGACACGAATTATTAGAATTGACTAAGGTAAGTCTGATATCATGAAAACATCAGAACATTATCTTAGTTTCGAACTAAACAAAAACTCGTATAAGGGGAAGTGACGACATCTCATATTGAATGCAGACGATGTGGTGGATGTGATCCCTACCTAGATATTTATTTATGAATATTGATGCAGTAATAAGCTAGCTCCCTATTACATAGGATTTAAAAATAACTGGCAAAATGTGGGTGCACTGTTTGGTATACCTCTGCCTACTTCTGCGGGAGTTACAGGCGTGATGTTATGGAAACTTATTTAATCTTCAATTAGATAGATTAATTTCAATAGGATAGTCGACATTCGCCTTTTATGTTCACAATACTTTTAAACTTATACTGTCACTTACGGGATATCTTCCGTATCTTCCGCTCAAAATAATGAACAATCACGGAGTATAGTTTAGTTGTAAACCGTGAAAGCTTAAAACAGTGTTCAAAATACTTTTATTTAAATAGTTTAAAAAAATACTTTAATTTCTGATAGTTTTTCATGAAGTTTTTACTACCAACGCTTTGACAAGTCTATTTATATTTTAATAGCCGATCATTTTATAAAATAACAGAAAGACCATTTTTATGCACACTTCATTGCACTGGGATAAAGAAAATACTTTATTGAGTTGTTCAAAGGGTTTACGGTCAAGCATTTAAATATCAGCTTAGCTTAGAATGGTAAAATACTGCTAAAAATAAAAAGTGTATAGTTGTTCATAGTAAATATCGGATGACAGTCGATTACTACGTGGTATATTATTTTAAACTTCTCTTTATGAAAACTAGTTTCCAATTAGGTTGGTACACTTAGTGCAATCGCAGGATTTTTATACGTTAAGGAACAAATATACGAATAACCTAAGCATAATCAGCCTACAATGTTCCCACTTCTGGGACTCAGGCCTCCTCTCTGTGAGAGGGAATGGGCTATACTCCATCAAGCGGGCCTAGTGCAGGTTGGTAGATGTCACATGTCTTCGACAGCGGTAGTGATGAAATAAATTACACAAACTAATGCGCCTGCCTGGGTTCGAACTCACGACTAACCTGCTCGTAAGTCGGGGCCGCCATCACTGGGCCACCGCTGCTCTTATGTACTAATAGGCTCACCGTCTATTACCTACATGGGACTTAAAAACTGGCAAAATGTAGCACCTAGGTATAACCGGATAGAACCAGGTGTAACCTTACTTTGGCTTTTAGCCGTAGCATATCTACTATTAGGAATACCTAAATATTTCCTCTAGTATCTAAATGTATTTAAATCGTCACCGAACATCTTACAAACGACTTGTGTACATCTGACAGCACCTACTACTAGTCGACGTAGATCGGACCAGCTGCTCTATAAACTGAGTTCAGTTAGTCACCGATACATTACACGTGTTATAACTGCACTCTAGTGACGTGCACACGAACCACTTTATCGATATCGACGAGTTGAGCAATATTGTGATTTATTTTTATTTGTTTAGACACATAACATAACGCCTGTATATCCTACAATCTGTATACCTACGTTTCTTCAGTTATGTTTAAGTCCCATGTAATAGGGGGCTATCCTATTGGTAGGGGTGCCTACCGCGTATAAATCTAGACTTCTTGCTGCTACTGAGAAATTCCACCTGATGCAAAACCCCAATAACACATTGCCCGACCTGGGAATGCGACCCAGGACAGCTCAACAGTAGCGCTTTCGACCATAGATTACTGAAACCATTTTTTTTATGGGTTTCTTTATGAGTTCAGTAAGTCGCCGAAGTTTTAAACGTTTTGATGCTACTGGCTTATCTACAAACACAAATACAAAAAACAATTTTAGCGGGAAGCAGCAATATAATATAATTAAATTAATTTGACCCATGAATACAGGTTAATAAAAAAGTTTTCTTGTTAGCCAGTTATTTATTGCCCTATATTCTCTAATTGCATAAAAAAAGAAGGAAAATACGTTAAAAACATGATGTTGATGCACAGGATACCACCGAAAAATACACTGCTTTCAGGATTAAATTCCCCACCCTCTCGATAGAGCATCGCTACATCACTAACTCAAGGACATCAACATACATACATACAACTGTTTACTCCATCTAAAGATACATCAGAGATGGTTTACTTGTAGACCCGACACTTGTTGAGCCATAAATTTCAATATGATGGTAAACAAGGAAGCTGGGATGCGTCACACTATTGTTTTAATCATATATTTGCATCCCTGAATCAGAGTATAGAGATGACCAGTAATTCAACTTGGCCCTTTTTGCGAAATCAAACATCCCGCGTTGATTTCGCAATATCGACAGTTTTTTTTTTATCGATTCGACAACCTGTTACCTGAGGCCCTAGCACGAGGTGTGTGTGTACGCGGTGTAAACGTAACGTAACGTTGTGAACATATGAATCCCCAACATTGTCGGGAAAAGGCGAGACAGATGATGATGATACTCTGCTTGTGTGCGTGAGTGGATTGCAACTATTTGTTCCTTGTTGAAATCATCACCTGGAGGAGCTGTTGGAGTCTACTTCCAGTTTAACCATATACAGAAGAATAATACAGTATTTTACATGGAGCAACTGCATATCCGACCTCCTTAACAAAGTCACTTGATACCCCATGGAAAGACTGGCTTTGTCAGGCTTTGTCGAGTCCCTGACTATCTGCAGCGACTATCAAAGATCTACAAATGTCACTGTCATTTGTCAATGAACTGTCATTATGACAGTTCTTTCCGGGGCACGTAGGGGTCTGTTATTATTTAGCCACGAGCTCTTTGTTCTTAGTTGTAATACTGTTTGTTAATACTTATATTTCTACTATGCCTGAATCATACGAGTAGGTAGTATTGGTAACCTGCCAAGGGACAGTTAAGTGCACATTGTTTTTAAATGGCAAGTTGACGGTGGTACATGCTTGCATGTTTTATTTGTTAGTCATTGCCTAATTCTTGATTTGAATTATGTATTTTGTGATTTGCATGTGTCAGTCTTCAGTCCAATGTGAGTGATGGCAATGACATGTGTTTGCTAAAATTTAAACAGTCGGTAAAGTGTGGACGTCGATAAACTGTTTAATATGGGCTGTTAGAAACTAACGTGTCCGAACGAAACTAGCGTACAAATGCGTATACATAAGGGTTGTTTCAGTTTTGGCGGAAATCGAAACCTGTTTTTTTAATTAGTTTAACATCCTGTACTGTGTAATTTAGCGCTGAAACTTAGCGAAATCGAACCGAAAGTACGGTTGCACACTAATATTACATTCGGTCGCTGCAATTAGCAGTCAAAAGGAAGTTTGATTGTTCTTCACAACCCCACAGAATAAATAATAGTACTAATGACAACACCTTGTTGCTTCAAGCTGTATTCTCTGCCTGCCGGGGCTGCGGGACTGTTCGAAAGAGATACTGCGGCCCTGGAACACAAAGGGCAAAGAAGGAACATGGATGGGTTTTAGTTAGTAAAAGTCTGACACTCCCCTCCACTCCGCCCAGGGCGGGGGGGGGGGGGGGGGTATTTGATGATTTTCCATCCGAAAAAAAAGCTATACTCTCTGTAACAAAATGTTAAATATGTGTTGTATATTTTGCACAACCGTGCCTCGAAGAGCACGTTAAGCCGTTGGTCCCGGCTGTCAATTGTAGATTTTTGGCAGCCGTTTCAGGTAGTCAATGGCCAGATAATCTGACAATCAGTCTTACCAAGTGTTGGTATCGTATTACCCAATACTAACTGGGTTGTGAAAGGCAGATGGGCAGTTGCTTAATGTAAAATACTGGTATTTAGCTGCATCAGGTTAGACTGGAAACCGACCCCAACATACTGATGACGCCTGTTTGTCGCACTTCAGATAACAAAGAGTAAAGAGAACATAACACAGCCTTCTTAGTTTCAAAAGTCCTTTACCCAGCAGTGGGACATGAATAAGCTGGTAATTTTTTTTTCAACCACAGTCAGATAAAGGTGTTCTGTAATTATGTGTCTGTGGCTGAGTGGACATGTCACCGCGTCATGCTCTGAATTGCTCACTTATTTTAATAACTACAATTAACTGTGATGTATTGTGAATAAACACTTGATTGAATAAACACTATGAATAACTTTAACTTTATTTATAAAGCAATTTTCGTATTTACACCTCATTCGTTATAGACCGACTGCTTTAATGAGTCCTCGCGAAGATATCAATTTAATTGGAATATTCTGAAGGTTGATCTGATCAAGTATTGATTCAATAAGTATCGTAATATCTACGTGGATTATGGTTATTTTAAATTAAATTACCTGTGGAATATTGTTAGGACTATGTGGACGCTTAATGTGCCTTTGATGGAGCAAGGCGGAGGACTCATTAAAGCGGTCGGTCTATAGATATATATTTTATGTCTTTTAATCTAGAGCGGTTATTTACGAGTATTATGCATTTCGATTCACTTATTGCCAGTCAATAATAAAGTAAAAAAGCAGAAATTCTAGTTCTGGGTCTAATTAAAAAAGAGCATAGTTTACTGTGTAACGTTGTAGAGTAATATGAGCCTCAAGGCTGCGTACGCGCGGCACACATAACTTATTCGCGTGTCTCCGCTTGCATTTTATCTGATGCAGCTAGTTTACCCGACGTATCATTTCGATATTGGATATAAAGTAACAAATTTATACATCCACATTGGCAGCACCACCCCACATGACAATAACCTCTATCACTTTTGGCAAAAGGTTGAAAATGGCTGTTTTCAAGTACAGTATACGCAAAATATGCAGATACGAAAAATAGAAGAACGAGGCCAGCGTTGACACGGCGCGTATCTTCCGACAAATCTCTTGGATGCCGATGGCGTATTTTTCGCAATTTGCATTTAACGCATCTATCCTAGATGCGTTAAATGCAAATCGGTTGGCTATGAGATATCTCGTTTCTGGGACCTGCTGTGGATTTATCGTACTCATCGACTTTATAGGATAGGAGTTAGTTAATTTTGTGGTTGTAAAGGGAGTTCGCTCTTTTGGTTGAATAACAAGACTGCCTTCATTTGAAATAACATGGCTCTTGTGATAAAGGAATTCTTAGCACAAGAGCCAGAGCTATACAGATATTAATTTGTGCCCTGATGTGCCAATAAAGAAAATTATTTGATTTGATATCTTTTCGGAATCCACTTTTTGTGGAAAAAATACGACAAAAGCTTTCACATCTATCTCTATTTCGTGTATCAAAGATTTCGTTTAGATGTGTATATTGTTTCTTGTTAGGATGTCATTAGTTTTATGACAATTAGACTTATGCTATGGACCTCGAAGACCTTTACAATTCAAAGTTTCCACAGCAGGTTCAATTTCAACATCAAAACAATTTATTTCAAATAGACTAGTATCAGACACTTTAGAATTGTCAAACAGGGCAATAACCGTGAAACGACTGTAGTTTACCCTGTGCTCAGTCATCTTTCTAGACAGCTACTGCTATTTACTTTATCATCTAACTTAGTTAATATATCTTCCGACATGAGCAATTGTGATATCCAAACAGGTTCTTGTTACATATGGCTTTGTCAGCCATTAAAGAACTTGGCGCTGATACTTAGGATTTTGCTCCCGACATAAAGAAAAATAAATGGGAGGATATGAACATTTCTCAAATACTTGAGCCTTAAGATTTATTTGGGCGTTAATTTTTATTGCATTATGAGCAACATTGGAGCTATATTGCTTGTTCGTTAGTTCGATGTAGTATATTATAGAATAGCTTACAGGCAGCTGCAATAATGTATAGAGTTTATGATCACAATAGCTATTTAGACATGGATGAGTTAGTACGTGGAGTGCGTGCTTAGTAGACAGGAGATCTCAATTTAATAACATAACATCGCGCCTGTAATCCCCGAAGGATTAGACTGAAGTGTACCTTCCTAATAGTTATACATTTCATCAGTTATGTTTATACCATGTATGTTAGTACCATGCCATAAATGGCGAGGCTATTGTCATCAACCGGACACAAATTCAGATTCCGTGGAAAGAAAATATGATTAACCCAATAAAACTTTGCTCGACCTGGGAATCGAAGCGCTACAGCCAATTTAATACTTCCCTAACAATTTATGTCACCTTCGAGATACTACATTACTACCGACAAACGGTGCATCCGTTCTGGACCAGTCTAGATTTGAAAAGGCGAGAACATCCGTCTAGATAAGTCAGATTAATCCAAGACGGCTTTCTGCAACACTTCCTTTAAAAGGAGCGATCAACATAGGCTGTTGAAAGGTAGAGCGTTACGAATACATTTCAGTTATCTAGATTGCAGAGGCAGACGGTGTCACCATGGATGGCTGGCTGTCAAGACGACTGTCAGCAGTATTAATATAAACTCTATAGCCGTACTAATATTATAAATGTGAAAATAACTATCTGAACCACTGAACCGATCGTTATAAAGTTTCATAGTTTAGACCCTAGTTAGTCTATGTCTTTTACCACATACTATTATTACTACTTGTTTAAAAATGGCGATTGTATTGCAAATTATACGCAGACCAAATCACAAGAAACAACTAGTACAGCTATAAATTCCACCCTTTATTGGCACTTTGCACTCCATTAACTTGTTATTCCGTGTCATAAATACCACAATGAGGTTGCTTACCGATCGCCTTAGGACGATAATTAATATAGCAGTCATAGGATATGGATTATGACTGTTTTCCTCTGTTGCGTGGCAAGATGGATGATCTGCAGCTGATTGTAAATTAATGTTTCCCTTTCAGATTTAGCTTCGGATTTAATCACTGAGTATTATATAACATGGCGCCGGGTCTAGGTTTCTGTCTTCTGTCTTTTAGATGAGCTTCGTGATATTTATCTTGATGATAATAAAAATTAAAATCATCACGTGTATCCGAACGCGATTTGCCGCTTCCGCGCGTATCCAAACACGTTAAGTGTCAATTTTAAAAATAAAGGCCACAAACTTTGTGTTTATTCCACCGAATGATTTTTTTGGAAATTTTTGTTTAGTTGATAGTTATGAAAATTACGAAAAATCAAGACTGTTTGAACTGAATTCGAGTGCGTTAAAGCACTCAATCAAAACACATAATTATCTGATAATAATCAAAGAAAATAATTATTTTAATAATTTCGAACGCTTCTTTTAGATAATCAACTGTCATGTTGCATATGTGCAATGGGATGAGAAGAATTGACGAAGATATAGAATGGGAAGTCATGAGTTCACAATTCGCAATTATTTCGCTTTCTATAGTTAGAAGACAGGAGTCTAGATTTGTGTCCGGTTGATGGCAACAGGCTCGCCCCCTATGGCATGGGACTTAAACATAACTGGCGAAATGAGGGTGTACCTACTAAATCAACCTTACCTTACTTTTCAGCCATTACAAACGCGATGTTGATATTAAAAGATGGTCCTTAAACAACCAAGACCACACACAAAATCCCACCAATTCCACTCATAAAGAACTCTTGCGCAATTGCCTTAATTCAAAGTATCTCAAGACTTAATTCAATTTATGGAATTCAAACGAGCTCTTTCTTCTGTACGTATGTATGTTCGCTTAATATGTATGTTCATGCATATTACATCGGTATGTACATACCTGCACGAGTCTTGCTAAACAGATATACGGAACTGCCTTTTAAGTCAAACCCCGTATTATGACTTGGTGATTGCTTTTTGGATACAAATTGCTTTTGAATTTGTTACAGAGACTAACACACTTTACAGGGTAATAAAATTAACTGTTTTATGTTATGGAGGTAGAAATGGATTAATAATTAACGGGCAATTATCAACCAATCATCAGGCTCTTGTGTTGTCGTTGGGATATCGCTTCCTTTTACAAGGTGTAAACGGACCCTTCACGAAGCCGTTAACCAAGCATTCTGTACATCAAACTAAGTAACTCTACGCAAAAAATATTGCTGGGAAACGACATTCACGTTTTACGGTAGGACTCAATGTAACGCATTCAAAACATTGTGTTGATGGATGCATTGAATAGTACGGGGTCGTATTTAAGGTAAAGTTATAACATTAAAAACTTGTATTTTAAAAAAAACTTGTGAAATTTGGAACCCCTAATATCCCAGATGTGATCCAGAACAAAAAAAAATTATCGCAATGACGGGGAGAACAAGTGCCTTTTACCATTGTATCTGCCTTTGGTCAGATTTTAAACCACTGTTTTGCAATAACAATTTTTCAGTGATGAACCATTGGTGATATTTTGTATGCCTTTTGGCAGGACACAGCTCGGTTCTTATTAATTATAACACCTTCTGTATGCCCCTTCTGTACCCCGTGTTCACGAAATAAATGAATTTGAATTTTGAATTGGTATTATAGTTTTGCTCTTACCATTATACTGATAAGGTACGTCGTCTGAGGAGCTCGTGGCGAAATAATAACAGCCGCTCGGGTCGATCTTTAGGTTAAGCCACGCTTGCCTAGGTTGCTCTGTGGATGGGTGACCACCCGTTACATACCGAGTTTCCTCCATGCCTCGGAAAGCTTTAAACCGTTAGTCCCGGGTGTCATTTGTCGATCTTTGACAGTCGTTAGGTAGTCAGTGGCCCAAAAAGTCTCACAACCAGTCTTACGAAGGGGTATCGTATTACCCAGTACTAACTGGGTTGTGGAGGTCAGATAGGCAGTCGCTCCTAAAAATACTGGTATTCAGCTGCACCCGTTTAGACTGGAAGCCGACCCCAATATAGTTGGCAGGCAGATGATGATGGTACGTCATCTGATATGCTTCCTCCTTCAGCAGTCTTCAAATAAACACAGACATAACTTCCACATAAACTAAAACAATAATGAACTTAAACGACAGACAGGTGAGTCCTTTGAATAATTAACGTCATCACATCGATGCTCGTTTAGTCTCCCGCCAATTTCCATCAGGCCATAACTCGATAGGTACTAATATCGCGCTTCCTTTCTCCTTTGATGTCCAGTCTGTTTTAAGTTAGTTTGTTTTAATTCGATCAGAGCCGAGGTCCTCACGTCCTCGCACACGATGTCGCAGCTCGCGGGCCTTTGAAGTGCAACATAAATATCTTTGATACTCCGTTACCTCTTAACCACATTAGAACTAATATTTATTACAGTTAAAACGAACCAAGCCACACGATGGGTATTTATGTAATTTGTAAAACTTTCAATTTGGTGGAATGAGTCTTCCGGTAAGAGAATATTAATGAAATGGATGGATGATGAGTTGAGTGTTAATGCGAAGTGATTTAGCGCCATCTTGGAAGTCTTCGACTTTATTATGTGAGTTCCTGTTATGGTATCTCCACGTGTAAGCGAAAAACTCGTGGAAAATGAATGAAATAATCATCGTAGCTAGATAGATATAAGTATCTGTAACGATTGCCTCGTTGGTTTAGTGGTCGCAAGCGCGATTGCTGATCATGAGATCGATGGGTTCGCTTCCCAGGTCCGGCAAAGTGGTATTGCGTTTTTCTATCAGGAATTCCTTGGTAGTAGTCACGGAGTCTGGGTTAGTGCTTGGTTGATGGCAATAGGCTCACCCTCAGTTACATGGTTACATCTCAGCTTAACCCATAGTTATTACAGGCGTGACGTTATATTGTAAGTACAAATAAGAAATACAGACAGATTGACAGGATGCAGTGCAGGTGATATGATGTATCGAAGCAAAAGCAACTATCTACCCCAAAAATCAGTAACTCATCAAATCTGTATTATGAGAAAACGGAACACGTAAGTGAAAGTCTATTTCCCTCTTTTTCAGATATTTTTCATTGTCGTGTAGATGATTCCCTTTTTTACAATCGAATAGACTTTGACCAGAACTCTACTACCTTGACGCCATTTTTCCGTACAAATGTGACATTTATGAATATTCTTCATGACAACAACATCTGATGTGCGATGTTTCACACCGTTAGGTGGAAAAATCGAAGTTTTTGAGATTCCTCTTTTTGGCTTACGAGGCTCGAGGGCTGTAAATTCTTTATGAAATTAGAAGAGAGCATAAACACGCAGTTTGCCTTTACGACACAACGTATAATTTTCATATACCTAATAACTATGAAACACTATCATATCTTTTTCGTTTGCGACTCTATAATTAAAATAATATAAACCTTACTTGATTTAAGTTGTCATATCTTCATTAATTATTTGACTGCCTCGTTAATCTAGTGGTCGCAAGCGCTTCTGCTGAGTATGAAGTCCCAGGTTCGATTCTCAGGTCGGGGGCTACGTGTTATTGGGTTTTTCATCAGGAAATTTACAGTATAAGCCCAGAGTTTTCATTAGGACGTATTACATAGGACGGCGAAATATGGGAGTGTCATCATCATCTGCCTAGCCTTTTCCCAACTATATTGGGGTCGGCTTCCAGTCTTAACCGGATGCAGCTGAATACCAGTATTTTACATGGAGCGACTGTCTATCAGACCTCCACAACCCAGTTAGTACTGGGTAATACGATACCCCTTGGTAAGACTGGTTGTCAGACTTTTTAGGCCACTGACTACCAAACGACTGTCAAAGATCTACAAATGACACCCCGGACCAACGGCTTAACGTGCTTTCCGAGGCACGTAGGAAACTCGGTATGTAACGGGTGGTCACCCATCCACATACCAACCTAGGCAAGCACAGCTTAACCTAAAGATCGACCCGAGCGGCTGTTTTTATTTAGCCACGAGCTCCTCATATGGGAGTGTATAGGTATTTAAGTAGACTTCTGCCTTATCCTCCGGGGATTGCAAGCATGATGCTATCTTCATTAATATAATAGTGGACACTTACCCGATACGATCAACACACAGACATCTGTATTCCTAACGCACTAACCACAGTTATTGTTATTCTAAATCTGAATAAACAAAACAGTCCTCTTTGCATTCGAATATAGCTTCCTCGACTTACCATTCATGGCATGCGCGAATCAACTACACAATCGAGAATCGGATAATCGTCAGCATCGATACAAAGACGAGATATCGATCTCGATCGGTCCATTCCGATGCATCGATACGCATTGAGAGTTGACGTTGACAAATTGCATCTTAAAGGATTTTATGGTCGACAAATTGAGGCTACTTGTATTTATTGCGACGAATCCCGCAGAAGGAGAATTCTCGATTCTCGCTTATCGATTTGTTTTAATCGATTTGATATCGATCTCGGATTCTGTTGACCCTTTCTGTTGCCGATTCTGGTTGGGGTTTACGAGGCGAGTTAATGTGCGTGTGTCGTAAAACGCCGAGTGTGAAGAGATTAATGAAGCCGTTAATTTAACTGATTGCTAACTGTGCTTTTGATTGTTTTGATTGATATTTATTGGGGAATCGAATTGCTGAAGGGTGTGTAATGGTAACGACGTGATGACGGTGAAATTATTTATAATATTATATTGGGGTTGCCTCAATTGAGGAGTTCCTTTTATTTGTTTGATTTCTAATTGGATTATGTTTAAATTACTTCAAATACTGTGTTTATAGATCGTAAGACGTAATAGCTACGTAATGCTACACAAACTTTCGCTAGCTTTACGAAAATATACCTTAAGCCCTTAGACATAGTGATTTTCTAACAGCTATAAAGGTGATGGAAAAGTTAAAAATGTATTGGATTTAGGTACTGCATACGCTACTGAGGAGCTCGTTGGTAAAAATAATAATCATCAACCTTCAGGTTAAGCCGCGCTTGCCCAAGTTGGTCTGTGGATGGAAAACCACCGAATACATACCGAGTTTCCTCCGTGTCTCGGAAAGCACGTTAAACCGCTAGTCCCGGCTATAATTTGTAGATCTTTGACAGTCGATACACGTAGTCAGTGGCCCGAAAGTCTGACAACCAGTCTTACCAAGGGGTATCGTATTACCCGGTAATAACTGGGTTGTGGTGGTCAGATACGCAGTCGCTCCATGTAAAATTCTGGTATTCAGCTGCATCCGGTTAGACTGGAAGCCGACCCCAACATAGTTGGGAAAAGGCTAGGCAGATGATGATCCGGAAAACCTGTCTGTTCAACCTGTTGAAAGTAGCAGGTAGGTAGGTAGGTAGGTGATTGCCATTTGTCCATTCCTACTTTACATAATTATGTGTTCAAATTCAAATTCAAAGAATACAGTAGCCACTGGCCACAAACAAAAAAAAAACCCATCTGATACCAACATCACAGATAAAAACAAATGCCTGCTATCTACCTCATACCTTATCACACACACGATCCTCAAGTACAGTTGGTCTGGCACGCTTCTTGCAGTGTCAACGACTTGCACCGTTATACCTATAACGCTGTTTTTGGCACCAGCATTACTGTCTTACGTATGTACTTACATGTGTTTAGAGTACTAGGGCTGGCGATCGCGTAGTTTTGGAAATATGATTAAGTTTTATACATAGCAGTAGCGAAGGGTAAATTTTTGTAAGAGGTAAGCCGGAGTACATATCTTTAATTTGATTATATTATTTGTCTATACTAGTCTATAGAATACTGACTGTGCCATTTTTCAAAGGGAAGCCGGTAGGAATCGACTTGTATGGACCCTTCGCCACTGTTATATAGAGCGACTGCCTATCTGAACTCCAAAATCTGGGTAAGCAATAAAGGTAAATGGTTGACAGACTGAACTGGAGGAGCTCGTGGCTAAATAATAACAGCCGCTCGGAACGATCTTTAGTTTTTTACTTTAAACACCACCACGACCCCCGTACTATTCAATGCATCCATCAGCACAATGTTTTGAGTGCATTTCATTGAGACCTAACGTAAAACGTGACTTTTCACCCTAAAAAAAATCGTTTCCCAGCAATAATTTTTGCATAAAGTTACTTAGTTTTTGGTTGACGGCTTCGTGAAAGGTCCGTTTACACCCTGTATTTAAGATAACTTTGTAAAGTTTCCAGTTTCATTCCAGCCAACAAACGCTATCAGTTCAACTGAAATCAGCAACATAAACAGTGCCATCCTTAGCCAGTAAATAGGCTTCCATACATCGCGTTAGGCCGGCAGCGGACATCAGAGGTGCCGCTATCGCGATCAAAGAGACCGCGGGCTTTCGGCACCGCTACACCGCTCGCCGAAAGCCGCGGTTACACTGGACCCGAAGAAATAACATAACATCACGCTTGTAATCCCCGAAGGGTTAGTCAGAGGTGTACCTAATTGTACACCTACACTTCGCCAGTTATGTTTGAGTATCAGGTAAGAGGGGGCGAGCCTATTGCCAAAAATCGGGCACAAATCGTGGCTGCTACTGAGAAATCCCTAATACAAAAACCTAATAACATTTTGGCCGACCTGCGAATCGAACCCAGGACCTCTTGCTCATTAGTAGCGCTTGCGACCAATAGACCAACGAAGCAGTCCCAACAGAAATGCCTGTGAAAAACAATGTACCAACGGAATCTGGTGATAATTGAATGTTTTGTCTTAGTAAGGCTATAAGCAATGCTCATCTATCTAGCTAAAGTTCGGAGCATAATGGTACGCCCAGCTTTATAAGTTTTTAAACTGTCATGGTGCAAAAAACGAACAAGAAAGAGGGTAGACCGATTTGTCTGCTCATAACCACCCGCAATAACTTCAGTTTATCCATGATCATGGTGCTTGCGACAGCGCCGAAATATCGGGAACTCAACACAAACAGTAAACATGGTAAATATCCCGTTTCTAGAGTTAATGATAACGTCCAGCTTTGCTTCTTAACGAAGTATTATCTACTTCTTTTCATGGCAGAACCCGTTGAATTTATTTAACCATTCAGTTATTTTCATGTCTGAGCAATATTTTATAGTAGTTACTGCAATTCTTGCAAGTGGGGCAGGACGCTCAGCGTGTTGATGGAAGGTGGAGTAAAGCTGTGACCGAGTGACATCCAAGGACTGGAAAGAGAAGTGTTAGTCGTCCGGCGACAAGATGGGCAGGCGACATTGTTGCCATCGCGGGAATATCCTGGATGAGGCTGGCATAAGCACTTGGAGCAAAAAGAGACAGCAGTGGGTGAAGTCAGTCTGTGGATGATGATGGTTACAGCTATATTCTAGGGTCAGTTGGATCAGACCTTTATAATGCTGTACTGGTGGACCACTTCGCATTTCCGAAGATGCTTACCTTTTTTCCATTCAGTCCGGTGTAAGCACAGCTTTAGGTTTGAGGGAGACGCTGAAAGAAGCGGCCTTACTCAAGTTACAAAGAGAAAAATGTATGAGCTACCTCATCCAAAGTGAAGGAGAAAATGTTGCAGGAGAGACATATGTTCTGAAAGTTATATGATAATGTGTATGAAACCAAATACGGGTAAGGAAAGACGCAGCGTCTACGATTTTCTTTCTACTTTAAATTAACTTTGTTATGAATCGGGAGGAAGACGAATGTTTTTAGTTATCTGTGGTACTAAAATTTGCAAATTTAATACCCAATTTGAAATTTTTGCCTTTAAACAGCAAGCAATGAAAAGATTGTTGGAGTGGTGGATATTAGTAAATTATACCAGTAGTCATAAATTAAGTAAGTTTATTACTTCCAAATAAGTTTAACAAAATTTTACAACTTAAAAACGTGTTACGGAGTAAAAGCAAGCGACGCCATGACGGATAATTTTAATTAGGTTGCAGAAGGCGGTTGCCATAATTATTATAAATCAAGACTATCACATTTACCACAGATTACAACAAAGATAATAATGAATTACTCAGTAATGTTTTTGGTTTAAGGTTCTCTTGCAAGTCCACTAGTATCAAAAATCTGCTCAGAAAAATGTAAACACTTTCGCGATCATCTTCTATCTTTGGAAACAATAACGCGTTATGATGAAGTGAGAAACAGACAAAATACGTGGAATATAGTACAATAAATAAAAATAAAAATAACTTTTTAAAACTTCGAGTGGCAGATAATAGTCTTTAATCGTGCTACTGCAAAGCAAAGCAAGACGTATGAAAGAAGAAGACATGCTGCGCCGACCACAAGTAAATTGGGATAAGGGCAAGGGAATGATGGTGACTGTAGACTGTAGAGCAAAGCAATGTTCATAAAATTTATTTATTTAATGCACAATGTACACAACCAATTTTACACGCTAGGCTTAAAACTACTGAGTACATGACCCTGTTAGGGCGCAGCAAGATAACTTAAAGTCAAAAATATTGCAGTGTCAGCGTTATTTATTATCTAATATCACGTAGATCATAACATAACTTTCACATTTAAAATATTACATTAATTAAAATTATATCTATCTTTATACATAAAATAGAACCTATATTAAAATTAACACATAAATATACATTTGAACTCTATTTGAACATTTTATACCCACCTAATGAAGGCGGGAAGCCATTTCAAACTCAAATAAAATAACTTAACTTAATTTACTTTAACGCGATTAATAATCTCTATCATCCAATCAACAAATATGTGAATAGGCCCTAACCTACCGACCGCGACCTTGTCTTCCAAGATATACTTAGTTGAAACGATAATGAGCGAGCAAAGCAGCAATGGCGACCAAATGTTAGTACATAAAAGTAAATAGCCTATCTACTGGTTGTTGTAATAGAGCTGTTTCCAGAAACTACTGGCCTGTGGTAGTGGCAAGCATGCGACTCGTAATAAATTGTAATGTTTCTCAGAATCTGCTGTTGATTGACATTGTCGACGGGGGTACAGTCAGAGAGACTTAGATATATTCTTCATTTTAATTTTTTATCCTCCTTTGTGATACTGTTGTAAATCTGGTCCAAGAGGAAACATAACATCAAGCTTGTAATTCGTAAGGTTTGGCAGAGGTACTATACTGTACCCACATTTCATTTGTTACGTTTAAGTCTCATGTAATAGGGGACTTGGGGGTTTCTAATATGATTTTCCCACTGTTATACCTTCCCACTGTTCACATTTTGAGCACTTCTCAATCTCTTACTAACTCTGGAAAGCAGAAACGCTTCTAGCTACATTGATGGAGTTTAAGTTAGTTTAATAAATGTGCAAAACAAGACTGTTTTTTTTTCAATCGCCTTGAATGTCCCACTGCTGGGAAAAGACCTCCTCCATATCCTTCAAGGTACTTTTCTCCTGTGCCACCTCGAACCAGCCTTCGTGATGCGCGTCTAGATCGTCTCGCCACCTCTTTTTAAGCCGGCATCGACGGCGCCGTCCATCCTCAAACATCCATCGTGTTGAGATGCTCAGCGGTCGTCATGCATGCGGCTCACGCGACCTATTGAACTCGTATAAGAAAAATATTTTCAATAAAAATCATTAATTGTACTTCTTCTTAGCGTGTCGATGGCAATCTAAATAGTGTCAGCCCAGAACTGAGCAACTAGTTTGGCGCTTTCGGTAGCGACCATCAGTTCCTGTAGTGAACAAACAACAGGACACGCAGGGCACGATATTAAGAGCCCCATTGTTTGTAGATCAGCACCACATTTACACTCCACGGCAGAGTCATTAATGAATACAGTACTGTTCTTTTAAATTACTAACTTAGATCCAAATATTGTCTATTTACTCTCTCTTTGTAAAAGCTCTTACAGAAAAAAGTTCTAGTTTTTTCTTATAAATCATAACTGCTTCACAATGGTCACTTAACTGTGATCCTGACTGTACAGTATGTTTAGTGCCGTTTTAATTTGTCGTTCTATTAATAGACACAAGTGTGTCTGCAATGTATCATTTTGGTAGCGCATGCAATACTCAGCTACCATTTAAGTACGTTAGCACTCAACACGAACTTGAGAGTAATATTCTGATAAAAAACTGTTCTAAACAAGCTCGTGGTTAAATAATAACAGCCGCTCGGGTCGATTTTTAGGTTAAGCCGTGCTTGCCTAGGTTGCTCTGTGGATGGGTGACCGCCCATTACATACCGAGTTTCCTTCGTGCCTCGGAAAGCACGTTAAGCCGTTAATATCGGCTGTCATTTGTAGATCTTTGACAGTCGTTACAGGTAGTCCGTGGCCCAAAAATCTGACGACCAGTCTTATCAAGGGGTATCGTATTACCAGTACTAACTGGGTTATGGAGGTCAGATAGGCAGTCGCTCCATGTAAAATACTGATATTCAGCTGCATCAGGTTAGACTGGAAGCCAACCCTAACATAGTTGGGAAAAGGCTAGGCAGATGAAGAACTGGTCTAAACAAGTTTCTGAATAATAGTCACGAAATGTGTATAGTGGTCGTTTTTCAGCCGTTTTTTTTTTTCTAGTTACACATCGTTATCGCCAGTAAACAAGGTCTTAGTCCAATGGTTTAAAAAGTTTTGATGTTTTTCCGAACATAGAGCTTGGTAATCGTTTTCGACAACAATCTGTAAAAATCCTATAAAATGTAACATAAAAATAAAATTGTTTATTTCAATTACAATGGGCATTTCGATGCAAATTTTATGGAGGTCACCTTTTAAGCAAGGAATTGCTTGTTTAGGAGACTCCGCACTTCCACTTATTTTTTTTTTATACAATTGAAGTGTAGACAATGTGAACATGCAAGACTAAAAATAAAAGTAAAATAAAATACATGAGGTACGTACCTATCTAACAATTTGTCATTGATTAGTCGCAGACAACCATCTCGAAATTAACTAAGACATACATACCCACAATTTCTACTCGCCACAAGATCGCAAATATCGATGAGGCTTGAAATAGCAAGCTTTGTTGTCATTACGGATGGTTACAGCTTCATATTAGTGCTCTCGGCGACATCGCTAGCGTCTATGATTATAGGCTTGGATAGACTGGAGGCAGTTTCAGATGCAAGATAGTCGGGAATTGGATTATGTTGTTTCGCTTGGTGCAGCTGCTGTGACGGTTTTGTAAATCATACATTGTACGAGCGAGTAGAGACTTCAATATTCTTTGTAAAGAGTTCTCATTTGACCCATTTACCACCAAAACCAATTCAGCACGCACTCGGCTGAATGCTAACTTTTTTAAAAGCGCGTAGTATTTTTTTTCTTTTTTCCCCGTGTCATTAATGCTTAACCTGGTGTTTATAGTGCTTATTGTATCTACTCGTATTTTAATTCCTTTTATTTTATTTTTATCGTGCTTGTTATCTAGTGATCCTAAGATTTCTACTATCTTTTCTGTATTTACTCGTGAGAACCTGTAATTGGCTCTGTGTTGCCTACACAATTGTTTTTAATTTGTCATAGCTGTTGGTTCTCCTATCTATAAATAAATAAATCTGTAGAAATTAACGTGTGTTTTATTATTTTGTAAGTTTGATTACTTTTCTAATAAAACACTCCTCTTCTAATTACTACAAAGAAACTCAAAGAATTTATTTCAAATACCATTATAAGCCCTTTTGAATTGTCAAAAACAAAAAAGAGACGCTTCAGTCCCAGTCACAATAATTGTGAAAGTATTGTAGTTGCCCATTCAAAAGCGAAGATCTCTATGAGAAGAATGGGCAAGAAACTCCATGGACACTCCTTTAAATTAAAAGTAGTAAGTTAATCAGTATCTAGTCTAACCAAATAATTAGTATGAATGGGATTATTGGGATTATTAGATCATACTTTGTTAGCAACTATTTTTGTTATGTTTTCTGTTTAGTAGTGTTTTAAAATATATACCTAGTTACTTTCAATCTATGGCTAGGCCATGAATTTTACCTTGTGAAGTATTAAAGTGGAGCTGTTCCCCGACAAAGTAAATTTTTATGTTATTTTTGCATTTTAGGTAAAACCAAGATTTTATTCAAATTCATTTATTTGTCTGAATATGGTATATTACATGGTCTTTATTAGACAAAAGATAAATTATCACTAAGACAAAAGGCTTATGCATTTTTTATTGTTTTAAACTGTTTACGTAATATGATGCAGGTATTAATTTTCCTTTGTTAATACAAAAACCATTGTCTGAAAGTCTGAATCACTGCTGAACAAAAGATCACTTCAGTAGGATATGACTCACAGACAATAGTAGTGTAATCTTTCAGGAAATATTGGAAAATGTGTGTTTATGCACTATTAATACTTAGCACTTTGTATGTTATTTACAAGGAACATAATGGCTTGGTAAGAGAAAGGTGAGAATGCTAATTATAAAACCTATTTTGAACTTTATTTGACATGACATATATGCAGATGAACTGATGGCCGTTGAAGAAGTCGCCTTCTAGAGTGGAGAATGCGAATCGGCAAACGTAAGGTAGGACGCCCTCCAGCTAGATGGAGCGACGATCTCCGTAGTGTGACGGGTAGGAGCTGGATGAGAGTAACAGAAAGCTGAATTGAGAGGCATGCCATTAAAGAGGCCTATGTCCAGTAGTGGACTGCTGAAGGCAGAATGCTGATATTTTTACCTAAACATAGGTAACGTCTTCAAATCAACGTTCCGTAAAGTTTTCGGAATAATGAATAAATACTGACGTTTCGGCCTTGATGATTACTACCTGCGTGAAGTACCTACCTGTATATCATCATCATCTGCCTAGCCTTTTCCTAACTATATTGGGGTCGGCTTCCAGTCTAACTGGACACAGCTGAATACCATTATTTTACATGGAGCGACTGCCTATCTGATCTTCACAACCCAGTTAGTTCTGGGTAATAAGATACCCCTTAGTAAGACTGGTTGTCAGACTTTTTGCTTTTTGACTTTTTTTTGGCTTTTTGTGACCTATCTGTATAAGCATAAGAAAAAAAAAAAAGATGTAATGACAAACAGCTTTCGTTGATATTTTTTTCGTTACCATTTCAGCTACAACCCGATATGCATAATCATATCCTCGATCAAGTAGAACCACACAAACAGGACACGGAATTACTCCGCGCTATATTTATCATTTTATTTGCCCACGTCTAGATCGATTGGGCATGATATCTACATGTTTTTACCTACCCCACACGGTAAGGTAAGGTCTACCTCTCCAGGTTACCTTATATCGTCAGGGTATGCTATGGAGTCCATCGATACCGATCAAAGGGATAATTATAATAACTATTGAATATTTAATGGAATTTTAACTATGATCGGTAGGTGTCCATTTTATGGAGTCGGCGGGATAAGCGTAACAGGTTTTTTAGTAACAGGGAATTGTGGAAGGTATTTGCTCTACAATGTTGATAGGATATTCTTTTTCTTTCTGTGTCCCGAGCAGCATATAACTACGACAAATTAGGCCACCATCAACAAGTTTCCTTGTAACCTTGGGAGATGACTGTACCATACAAAAACAGTTGTTTTTATGTGGTTGGCGAAACGGGACTCAATGTATGAAGATCAAAATAGTGATGAAAGGCACTTTTTTCACTTGTTTTGCTCGTTTTTTGTTGAGTTGGCGAATCGGGAAAGTAACCAGATGGGATGTAGCCGATCAAAGGTACAGTTTGTTCGATCTTTGGTTGTTTAAAAACATTGTTCAATGTTTTTTAAATGTCTTTAAATTGGAAATGACATCAGTGGGTCACAAGCGCTACTGCTAGGCACGAGTTCTTGGATTCAATTCTCGGGTCTGGTAAAGTGTTGTTGGGTGTTTTAATAAGCAGCCCAGATTTGTATGTTTGTGTGATGGCAATAGGCCTGCTGTAATAAGGATATTACATGCGACTTGAATCATCATCTGCCAAGCCTTTTCCCAACTATGTTGGGGTTGGCATCCAGTCTCACTGGGTGCACTTGAATACCAGTATTTTACATGAAGCAACTGCCTATGTGACCTCCACAACCGAGTTAGTACTGGCTAATACGATACCCTTTGGTGAGACTGATTGTCAGACTTACAGGCCACTGACTACCTGTAACGACTGTCAAAGATCTACAAATGACAGCTGGGAGCGCATGAGATTTAAATGTAAATGGTAAAATATTATTGTTAAAAGTTGAAAAAAAAAAGATCGGATAATCCTGAAGCCAATCCGGCTTCAGGATTTTGCGATCCTTTTTTTTAGCCTGTATTGTCCCACTGCGGGGCAAAGGCCTCCCTCATAGCCTTCCATTCTTCTCTCCGTACAGTTTTCTCCGGCCAATCTCTTATAAACGCCTCTAGGTCGTCACGCTAGCGTTTTTTAGGCCTCGCTCGGCGACGACGCCCGTCTTCTGGCACCCACTGCGTGACTACTCTGGCCCACCGGTCCTG
Source organism: Noctua pronuba (assembly GCA_905220335.1). Taxonomy (NCBI): domain Eukaryota; kingdom Metazoa; phylum Arthropoda; class Insecta; order Lepidoptera; family Noctuidae; genus Noctua; species Noctua pronuba. The sequence continues at coordinate 13,256,662 of LR999908.1, forward strand.
ATGCATTCTACAGACGTGTCCCGCCCAATCCCACTTCAACCTAACAGTCTTAATGCCCACATCAGTTCTTTAACGCCTATTAATTTAACACATTTCTACTCTATTGTATAGCGCAGCAAGTTTCATATGAATCGGCCATAATAAGTTATTTTGAGCGAAGACAAAGAACGCAAATAAACAAAGGGAACGTAATATTTTCTTTGTTATTCGTATAATATTAATATGATAGACTTGTGTGCCGCGACTCGGTGAGTCAGTGTCGGTGAATCATCGGCTTGTGGCAGTCACTGTCAGTATAATATTATGCATAAATGTGACATGATAAGTAATAGTTTGATTTGTGATATGCTCTAAGGAATAGGTAATCTGCAATGTGTTTTGCTGTTTGTTTTTGAGGAAAGAACTATCAAGAACGTTAGAGTCACATGGATACATATAAAAACACATATGTAGCAAAATGGTTGCTACTTTTTTAGTTTTTTTTTAAGAAAAATAAATACAATTAACTCCCTCGTTGGTCTAGTGGTCGCAAGCGTGATTGCTGAGCATGAGGTCCTGGGTTCGATTCCTGGGTCGCCCAAATTGTTATTGGGTTTTTTCATCAGGAATTTCTCAGTAGCAGCCACGGAGTCTGTATTTGTGCCCGATTAATGGCAATAGGCTCGCCCCCTATTACATGGGACTGAAACATAACTGGTCTGGTACGAATAGGAACACCTCTGCCTAACCCTTTGGGGATAACAGGTGTGATGTAATGTAATTACAATTACAGGTTACTTAATTTGTTAACATGTCTTTATCCATTGGGGATAGAAAGAAGCTTGTGACACTTTAGAATGTATTTTTGACCAAAACAAAACGAAATACATGGGAAGTCCGCTTTCAAGTACCATTTCTCGCACAATCTTCATCAGCCTATTGCAGCAGTCCACTGCTGGACATGGGCCTCCTCAGTAACTCTCATCTTGTTGCTACCAGCCACCCTGCGAAGATCGTCACTGCACCGAGCCTGAGCGTCCCACCTTACGTTTGCCGATTCGCGGTCTCCACTTAAGAACACGTCTACCCCAACGGTCATCGGTTCTACGGCTAATATGGCCGGCCCATTGCCACTTCATCTTATTTATTCTAGCCCACAACACAATATTAAGGAACAATTGCACCAAACTCTGTTAGTTAATCATGATTATTTGCAATTTGCCGTACTGTTTTGCTTAGTACGTACTAGGTAGGTACTCGTAGTTATAAGATTATTGTGTGAAAATACTTAACGGAATATTTATTCGTACCTATGGTGAAATTAGCTTTAAAGCTGCCTTTACCTCAATTAAAACAAAGGCATGTAAAAGACTTATAATAGAGCGGACATTGGTAATATTTTCATACAAAAATTTTGATCACGAACATTTTCGATTTTTACTCTGACAAGCGGGCGTATGACACTAGACAGAACTATTTAAGTAGTAACAAGCATTTTCTTAGTCTTGTCCCATATATGCTTCGTAAATATTCGAATGTCTTTGATTTGAAAAGCTATCAGAATATAAGTAGAACACTTCTAACTCATGTAAGTATCTCAGTAGCTCCGAGCAAGACGTCATGACCATCAGCCGCAGCGCCATGTGTCATGTTCCCGTTCGTCACGAAATCAGTGTGGGAACGTGTATATGGGACGAGTTAATGACGAAATTAGAAGCATCTTACTTGGTTTCTTGCAACATGCTTCGGGAAATGTCTCGGCTCATCAAAGATGACTGGCGACACTACTCGCGAATAGGGTTACCAGCTTTCTGTTGTACAGCTTTATATTGTTGATTTTTAAAAACTTTTAAGGTTTCAAGGATTTTTGGAGATTGATAGCACTTAAGTCTTCAATGGTTTCTAAAATATTATCATAATTAAACTGTGACGGCCACGTGTGGACACGGTACTAAATACAGGTCCCGTCATGTAAAAAGAACGCTGAGCGTCTATGAAGGGGATGTGTCTTCGCACGGGTATAGTCGCATCCTGTAGTACTATACTAAGCCAATTGTTTTATAAGTGTAATTGTTTTATTGTAGAATCATAAAAGGTACTTTACTAGTTACTTAGTACTTTGGAATAGGCTGGTATTCAAAAAACAGATAATATTTACATGATCGGTCAGCGTTCTTTTTACGTGACGGGACCTATACTAGTGTTGGTCAAAAGGAAATATTGCCGTAATCACTACGTGAATTGTTTCATTGATCTTATGAGGTAATCGTCACATCGATATCGTCGCCTATCTAGAAACGGTAATCTTTTTCTTTTAGCCTTAGCTGTGCCACTCCTGGGCAGTCCTGGTTTCTCCACTCCGCGAAATGTCCATCTTCTTTGCGCAATTTCCACCTTACCTCAAAAAGTCTTCGGGACCAGCTGCTGTAATGCCAGATTTGAGTTTGCAGAAACAAATCAGTTCTTCAGATGATACTATGAAAAATAATTGATAAAAAAATCTAATTTTCAAAATTTTACAAAGAAAACATTTTCCCAGTTATGTTGAGTGAGCTTCCAGTGTAACTGAAGCTGAATACCGGTATTTTTTACCGACTTCTAAAAAAGGAGGAGGTTATGTATTCCACCAGTACCTCTTCTTTTCATGCATGTTAACCAATTTCTCCGTGATTACTGGTCCGATTTAAGTGATTCTTTTTCATTTGGTAGAGGAAGCTAAATTTTATGAACTTAGCGTCTTTAAAGAGAACGTATTGTGGTGATTTCACCACCAATTTGATATTACGTAAAACCCATGGCTTTGGCAGCCCTACTCCCTCATTAGAAGAGTGCGCAGTTAATTTATTTTTATTGTAAGTGTCATGTCCCGAGTGCAGCGGGTAATTTTTCTTTGTCCATGCGCGTGCGTCACTTAGATAGTGAGTAGTTGCCCCCAGGCGCTGTTTGTACCCAATTAGGTAAAATATGGCGACCTATTACGGTTATAAATTATATTTTGTAACAGTATTTGGAGTTATTTGTTTTGTAGTGATGTTGCGCAGACGCTCTCTCTAATAAAGTAATAACGAAATGATTCACACACAGTGATAAAGGGGTATTTTGGCGCTCAAATGACAGAGGTTTGTAAAATGATTTTGTTTTTCTTTAGTTTTTCAAAAAACGTTGCCCCTGCCTAGGAATTTGTCCTGTATCTTGAGTGTGTTTACAAACATTTCGACTCAGATACACAAACAGCCTGACCCAGAACAACTACCTGAAGGTCAAACTGGAAGGAGACGTTAGTACCCATTTAAGCCACGTACCAAAATATCCTTGTACAGCTTTGTGATCTCGTTATTGTTCCATGGAACTATAACACATCTTTTCAAGCCAATATGGAAAGACCATCTATGAATGTCTGCTATTACCGTAAGTCCTCGGTGTCTTAAATTGCCACATCAAAAAAAAAGTTATTTATTATTAAAAAGGTATCTTCACAGCTGACAGTACATAAACATGCCATTATCGAAATTTAACATAACGCCAATTACGAAGAATAGCAGAGAGTCTTCTTTCTTTTTCGTGTGGTTAGTGCCTAAACCTGGTGTCAAAAGTTTTAATGCCGCCTTTACCAAACTTCTTGGCAGTATATGATTAGGTATAAATGAGACAAAAGATGTAGTATAGTCTGGTTATAATTATCCAAAGGTGCATCTTATATACTAACGACTTCGTGTCGATAACAGACAGTAGAAACATTTAATAGATATTGAACGTGCGATAAAGAACATAAGATTGCGATGTAGATTGTAGATACAGCACAAAGATATTGTACTGTAACACCGCCCATGGGCATCTGACTTGGCTTTACATGCGTTGAAATAAATCTTTCAGGCCTGCTGGTTACCTCACGATGTTTTTCTTCACCGAAGCAAGTCGTAATTATACATACAATAAGCACATGAATCCGAAAAAAATCGGAGGTGCGTGTCTTGGGTTCGAAATCGAGACTAGTGACTTGGCAGTCCGACGGTCACACCACTAGGCCAACACTGCTTAAATAATATTGGTTCAATTAGTATAGTAATACCTACGTGGATTATGGTTATTTTAAAGCAAATAACCTGTGGGATATTGTTAGGACTTTGTGGACGCTTAATGTGCCTTTGATGAGGCAAGGCAGAGGACTCATTAAAGCGGTCGGTCTATAGCACGTCTATTACATTGAATTATTCGAGGAACAGTCTTCAAAAAGCTGCAAACATAATATTGTTACCTATTACGCATTGTTAAATTAGTTGTACGACGAATTACATCTACTAGAAGTGCCTAACGAGAACCATGGCGCCTACTTTATACGCGTACTAAATTATTTCTGAGACCAACCATCGTTTTGCGTGGCAAATAGTTTGTCTAGCGAGACGTAATAAAATAATAGCTAGTTTTAAACGTTATTGTTCACTAATGTGTTCTGTTTTCTAGTTTCCTACGTGAATGTGGGTCGAAAGAGTAGTTACAAGTTTATCTACCTTAGACTACCTGTTTACTTCGTTGAAGTTTTACTAGGTTTTTTTCTTAATGGTTTATTTGACTTAAAAAATCTATGTAGTCCGTCAGTTAGATTATCAAAAAATATTGGACATGTATTTTTTCTTTTGACATGTAAACGAAAAATGACCACGATACAGCGCGTTGAAATCTCGCGTGATGTCACAATTTCTGTTACTTTTTACTGTCCAGCGACGTCACAAGCCCCCTCTCTTGAACTTTGGTGCGCTGTATTGTCGTCATTTTTTGATTATGTGAAAAAATACGTGTCCAACATTTTTTGGTGATCTAAATGACGAACTAAATATTTTTGTTTTTTTTAGATGTTGTCAAATAGCCTATTATTGAGATCTGACAGTCTTCATCATCATCATTCACCTGCCTAGCCTTTTCCCAACTATGTTGGGGTTGGCTTCCAGTCTAACCGGATGCAGCTCAATACTAATATTTCACATGGAGAGACTGCCTATCTCCAGAACCCAGTTAGTACTGAAATCTGACAGACTTATTATGTATTAGCGATTACAATTGCCACTATCAAGCTTTCAGAAATAGATAAAGGGTGTTTACAGCTTAGCCTAATGTGGCTGTTTTTAAAGGGCACATCATACACTTAAGTAATTATACAGGGTGAAACTTACACCGACGCACAAACGACCACGTTCAGTACATCATTCTGGGGACCACATCGAAACTTTTCATCGGTAATTTAGAGCAAGAATTTGCTGTTCCTTAAATTTTGATCGTGAAGGTCTTGTACTTTTGTCGGAAACAGCTGAATCAAGATAGAACGATCAGTTGCACGCGTAGCATGACCACCATAGAAATGGGTTTTGTTGACAGAAGAATCGACAAAATTACAGATTGTGAAAAGAAATCTGTCATTTTGTCGACACAATCTGTCACTTTGTCGATTCTTCCGTCAAAGAAACCCGTTTCTGCGGTGGTCATGCTACGCGTGTTGGAAAGGCGTATGTCGATACTGTCAAAAAATCTTCCTATCGATATTTTGAGGGATATGACTGTGATAAATTGTGAAAAAAAAATGATGCAATAAAAATAGATGATGATGGTACGATAGATGTTGTTAAGAATAGACGATCATGTTTAAGGGTATTTAAGACTTATTTATTACGAATAAAATAAAATTACAAATTCATTTAATCATAATTAAAATGACGAAGGATATGACATCATATCCAAACAATCTTAAAGTATTTGCGTCACTCTTGTGCTAAAATCAAAATATTGACTTAAATTAACAGAAATATCGTGCTTCTGAAGTTATACCAAAACAGATGCAATACCTAAGCTTAGCCAATTAACTTTAAACAGTAATTTATTAGACTTAAGTGTAATTCCTTGTGGCGCCAATCTAGCATTCCCATAAATATCAAGATATCTTGTTATTAATCGTGATTGTTAAAGTTTAAACGTGATTTATTAATCATTCATACATGATTAATTTACAAATGATATTATAATCATTTTGTTTACATATTTTTCGAAAGATTAGATAGATACCTATAAAATAACCATTCATAGAATACGATTTATTGATCTTTGATTGTGTTAAAATAAAGGGTGTAAATAAACCCTTAACGAAGCCGAAAGGCACTTGTTCTCCCCATCATTGCGATATTTTTTTTCTTCTGGACCATACCTGGGAACCTCCTAGTTACGGAGATATTGGTGGTCAAAGTTCCAACTTTTTCACAGGTTTTTTTTTTAAATACAAGTATTTAAGGTTATAACTTTACTTAAAATACCTCCATGACCCCCGTACTATTCAATGCATCTATCACCACAATGTTTTGAGTGTGTTAGAATGAATTTTACCGTAAAACGTGATTTTTCACCCCAAAAAAAAAGACGTTTCCATTTTTACGTAGGGTTACTTAGTTTTATGTATATAATGCTTGGTTGACGGCTTCGTGAAGGGTCCGTTTACACCTTGTATATAAAGCGGAAGGGACACCGACACTAAAATAATTACCACGCATTCAGTAGTCAATTCTGAACCCCTCCCGCCATACATCGGCAATTAAAAAAATATCTGCTTTCCAATACAATAACGCGTTTAGGATGTTGTTACGGTTGCCGCGGGCATGCAGTGCAGAGATGTTTGCGGATGTACAGGTCGACGGTTTCCATGCCATCTTGCGCAAGCGGTGCGCCGCCTTGCGCTGCAGAGTCCGCGCCAGCCCTAACTGCATTCAGGCGATGTTTAGTGACAGACTGGACAGTCGGTTGCATAGGTTTTGGAGCAACCTACATTTAAGTTTGAATACTAACATAGATAAGTAAGTTCTGTATTTTTACTAACATTGTGTTTTATTTTTGTGAATTATGAATGTACTATTATGGATTTTGTGACATCTGAATTAAATGAATGGCACGGTTGACATATGTCGGGCATGCCACCGTCCGGGAGAATCGATCCGACACATTATTTCTGGGTGTTCTCGTCTGGCTAACGGAGAGTACTTGCATAGACACAACCTCGTTGCCAGGATTATTCACCAGCAACTTGCTTTGAAGTACAACCTTGTGGAATCAGAAGTGCCATACTACAAGTATGTGCCCGACCCAGTTCTCGATAATGGTAATATCACGTTGTACTGGGATCGATCTATCATCACTGACAGGACTATTGTTGCCAATAAACCTGACATTGTGGTGATAGATCGATTGGAGCGTCGCGCAATGATTGTTGATATAACGGTCCCGCATGACGAGAACCTCGTGAAAGCAGAGAAAGATAAACAATTCAAATATCTGGATCTGGCTCGCGAGGTTGTCGACATGTGGGACGTGAGTACAGCAGTCATTGTGCCGATAGTCGTGTCCGCCAATGGCTTAATTGCCAAGAGCCTCGACCAACACCTGAGGAGGCTCGCGCTTGGCAGCTGGATCAAGGGCTTGATTCAGAAAGCGGTACTCCTGGACACGGCGCGTATTGTTAGGAGGTTCCTCTCTCAACAGCCCTGACCACCGGCGGCTCGGACCCTGTTCCCAGTGCTGGTGGGCTACTATTTTTTATATTTTTAAATGTTTTTTTATAGTATTTTGTATAGAATATTTAAAAATTTAAAAAATATGTGTGAAAATAAATAAAGGAAATGAATTATTATTATTATAAGTACACTTTGACCGTGTTGTATTACAGTTTTGTAGGAAATAGTTTGAATTATGTACTGAATACGTGGTAACCGTTTTAGCGTCGGTGTCCCTTCAGGTCGTATATTATAGAAGAGAATAACTATGAAATATTTTCTGGTATCGTATCGTATGACATTGTGACCCATCAAGCTATACATTTCCAGTATAATATGGCCTCGCTTTGTATAGATTTCTACGCTAACCCTATATTTATAGCAAATGTGTTATTATTATAAAGCCTATTCATGTGATTACTCTAATTGCGTTTGATTTTATTCGGATAACGTGTAGCAAAGCGATATGTGGCCACACCGGGTTAACGCTACAAAAATACATGATATGTGCTGGCTATAAAGTAGTTTGGTTCCGTAGAAAATTTTTAGCTCCTCGCTTTGGATAGGTTAGATTTTATTTTAACAGTTCATACAGAAATTGGTGAGTTACTTAATAAACTTATGCAGAAAAAGTTTAAGAATTAAGAGGATCTAGTAGCTAAGCAAGAGCGAGCTAAGTGGGGTAGGTATATAGGGTGACTGGTAGTTAGTGACATGTGATTATAGTCATGATAACAAACAACTTTCCCAAAGAAACATTTTTTATACACAGACTTTTATCACAATAACACAACAGCCGTATGAAATTTGCACGCACGCGCCTGTGACCTATCAGCTGTTAGCCGTTAAAAAAAAGTTTCTTTGGGAAAGTTGTTTGTTATCGTGGGTACAATAACGTGTTCAAGTATCGGTCACTAATTACCAGTCACCCTATATTCGAATGGCTAGATAAACGGCCTGGCAGAAATGTGAAGACATTAAGATGCGTCTGCGGTCTAGTCTGTCTTCTATTTAGTCGTTGAGATGTGATTCTATAACAAAAATAAATGCTTGCCTTCAGAGTCGTTATACTTACGTTCAGGTTTCAGGAATATTTCTAGAGTTATTTACGCTTATTAGTGTCTCGTAACAATGGTGTCTTTGTTTGTCTCTTCAAAGTAGTATAATAAAATAAATTTTCTAAAACTGAATTAAGAAAACTGTTTTGATTTATTGACTGTTCAAAGTAGCGTATTAAAATAAATTGCAAAACCTGAATTAAAAAAAAAGTTAGACAAAACTTTTTTGTTTTTCATTTAATGGTTTTATTTGAAAAGTAGATCTTTAAATTTTTATTCCCGAATATTCTGTACCTGAGCAAAATATATGTCTGTAAATCGATTTTATCCATCCTTAGCTGAACCCTAAACCAAAACCCATCAGCTATCGTTTCTTAACATCGAATAACACATGAATTAGCCATGATGCATGTCTAAGTCGATTACACCGTCCTTAACGAAGCTAGAGGCGCCTCGATAACATGGAGTATCGATTCTATTCGATTTAAACGAATAATCGATACCGGTACTTAATTAACTGGCCGCGGGAATATTTTTAATTGATTTTTTTTTGAAGTTTGAATGTCGTTCGAGAATGTTGTGTAATGTTTGTGTCTTTTGTTTTTTGGTTATAGTTTAGTAGACGTATTTTTCGCCTGTGATTCTGTTTAGGTAATCAGGTATAAAAAAATCTATTGTTAAGATATCGTTGTAATTTTCAGTTGATCTTATTTCTGGGCATATTTTCATGAACAGATTTTTTTTTAACATTGTCCCCACACTAGATATTTCTCCCGTATTGTGTATTTGTATCGGGGGTGCGTTTACAATCATTTAAAACAGCCAAACCCGGAACAACTATCTGTAGGTCCTACAAATATTTGTACCATGTGGCGGATCGAACCCACGATACGCAGCTCAGCAGCGAATTACTCAGCCACTGCGCCAACCTGGGGATGAGGAAGATACTCAGATATATTGTAGCAATTAAGACACTAACGCCGCCGTTGTTCATGGACAGCTCAGACCTCAAGTGCGTATGCGGCGTCTCCCCACAGACAATGGCCCACCTTCCATCTTGCACCGCATGCCCTATCACCTGCGCACTCGAGGATGTGCTTACTGCATCAGTGAGTGGGGTCCGCGTGGCTGAGTTTTGGTCTAAACATAACATCTGAACTTTTTGCCATCGACACGCTAAGAAGAAGAACGCCGCCGTAAACAACACCCATAATGATATTCATACCGAATCTTGAAAAATGTGAAATAAATTCTTAAAATTCTTCTACACATCTAAATCAAGGCACAGAAAACGACTTCACATAAAAATAATAATGAAACACCTTGTATAATTCCAAAATACACTAGCAGTCGTAAAAAGTTTTATTAGATTTTAAACTGTGCCTCAACTAAAGTTTTATAACCGATTTTTACTATTTTAATTGGATACTCTATTGACTACTAACAATGGAATTAACATCAAACTAAAATCTTAAACAATCTTAACTAACTTAATGGATCCCATTATTCTCCGTTTATTTCCAGGACATTCCTGATGGATTTATTTATTTAAACTAATTATAGTGACATCCATTAATTTAAATATACAACCACCATATACATAATAAAAATAGTGTCGTTTATAAGAAAATTTAAATTAGTTTTTAGTGAAAATAAAAATGAGAACATACAAACGCGCAGGACACTAATGGGTAACAATTCGTTTTCGGTAGAAATGACATAATAAACATCACGAACGCGTTCCGAAAATATCCAGAATTCGAGTTTGCGTTGGCAACACCGTCGTTATTTCTCTAGGGAAATACGCTGAGTGTTGCCACACCCTGGGTGGCGGCAGACCATCGGTAATTTATTAACAGGTTAAATTTCTAATTAAACCCCGCCCATGTTTTAATATCTACGTATGGTTCGTTGGGTAATATTTCGCTTTATTACGTCAAGTAGTGTCGGAACAGGTGGCTTATGACCCCTCGGCTCTGATCAGCCGCGTATTGTCTAGCAGGTGTTTTGATTATTTTCATTATACCGCATTGTATCGAGGAAGTAATACAGGTTTACTTTACCGTTGAGTCATACCGTTGAATATAATAATTAAAAAGTTAACTAATTATTTTTAATTTCATAAAGCCTGCCACAACATGCACAAGTAATTGAAGAATTCCACCTCATTTTAAAGTAGGCTGTTTAACATTTACCATTTACCTTGGCACAGGAAGTCGTTATTTAAAAACAAACTTCACATTCTCCGTTTAAAATTTTAAAACGGACATAAATAACTTAATTATTTACGGGTATAATTTGGCGTTATTTTTTTTTTGTTGGCAGTACTTTTAGTGCACAGTGCACATGGGTTATGAAGTGTTATCGGGGCACTTATCTGGCTAGTGTGTAATTACCTTAAGAGTAGGGTATCGTGGGGAATGGGGAGCACTCGGCCCGCGCGGCACTTCTTAGTAATGTTCGTAGACAGATATTCTTAAACTATATTTCAAGAGGTTTTATATAGAACTAGCTGTGCCCGCGGCTTCGCTCACGTGACCGCGTATTCTTTTGGCATTGTCAAAATTTATGAAAGAAAGCAAAATATAGTTGGAACTCTTAATCTATCCTGGGTCGCAACGGTCAATAGCACAAATTAAAAAAAAAAAAAACCTTTTTATTTAGATTTTTTTCTCTTAGAACGAAGATAGATTGATCAGTATCAAACACCCGTATCTATTGTCAAGAATAAGTAATTATTTGAGTTTAAGTAATTACTACAAGAACGAAACCGAATTTACGTACCGTACCGCGAGGGCTGGTTCGAGGAGGCACGGGAAAAGGTCTCAAGGAATTAGGTGAGGCCTTTTGCCCAGCAGTGGAACAGTACTGACTAATAAAAAGACAGAACCGTCAAAGAAAGCAAAGCTAAGAATTCTAACTTTTGACGGTTCTAATTTCAACAAGTAATTCCTAAAACAAAATAGTGAACAAAAATTGTGTCAAGTAATCACTTTGACTTGTTTAAAGTAAGTATCTACTCGATTAAATGGATAATGCTTACTTTTAGATATTAACAAAGAAAGTACCGAAAAAGATTTCACTTTACTTGCCCACATAAGATGATATTTATTTTCGTTTCATCACTGACCTGTAAGATGAAAGACTCGCCTTAAATTCGCGGAGCAAAGCTTTTAGGCTCCTTTTATCCACGTTCACGACTTGGTTCACACGGCCCACGGTTCGCTAGCGTGAAAGTCGGGAATTATAATATATAGCTTCATTTAGTACATAAAAAAAACCAACAGCACAGTACATAGAATTTGGAAACAGTGGCTTGTACTACCATGTTTAAAATTATTGTCAGGATTACCAGATGGGATGAAAAGTATCCTATGTCCCAATCCAGGTTACTTTAAGGCGTGAAAAGGTAACCGAAAGATAGCCAGGCAGAATTACTTTCCAATCTATATAAATAAATAAAATTGAAGTGTCTGTCTGTAATTACAAAATAACAGCTTTTTAATGCTTATGAAAGTATGTACGGTACTTATAACAAAAATAAATAAATATTTTTGTCTGTCTGTCTGTTTGTTCCGGCTAATCTCCGAAACGGCTCGACCGATTTTGATGTGAATTTCACTGGAAGATGTTAAAATGATGTTATAATTTAGGCTACTTTTATGTTAGACAAAGGATTAGAGTTTCGTGCAAAAAAAATAAAACCCATGAAATTGTTATCTAAATCCGATTAAAAAAGGGGAAAGTAATATTTTTAAAATAATCCCGCGGATGAACATCGCGGGCAATAGCTAGTTTGTAATATTAATATGGATGCCATAGAATGTTTTATTGCAGCCAAAACATCGGATTAACTAAACACCTAATCTTTCACACACGAACTTAGCATTTATCATAGGATTAACATAAGCACATAACTCAGCTGATAGCTCAAAAACCATGAAATACAAAAACATTCGTAATCTAACATTTCTTTGTCTCCCTGCCGTGCCCACTAATCAACAAAGTAGTCATATCCCTAGGGGCTAACCATAGAACACTAATAGTATAGAACTGTCATTCTTGCACCCTAAAAAAGCACTCGGAAAGTCAATTCTTTTCACTTTGATACTACACCCATTGACAGCAGAAATTCCATTGTTTCTTGAGCTTTTTTTATTCATTAATAACCCTAAATGATATTGTACCAGTCTTACCAAAACGTATCGTATTATCCATGTTGCTAACTGGGTTGTGGAGGTCAGATAGACAGTCGCTCCATGTAAAATATTGGTATTCAGCTGCATCCGGGGAAAAGGCTAGGTAAATGATGAATCCTAAATAATATTTTAATATTGACCAAATAAAAAAGGTAGTAATACCATGTGTTGTACATTAACGTAAGCAACGTTCAGTATAAGCAGGGATTGTATCGTAGCTTGCACACTATTCCTCACTTCTTGTTGAAACGTTGACAACTCAATTGTGCCTGTAAATGTGTTACATCCAGTTTTAGTCGTTAAAATGTAAAAGAAGAGCGTAGCAGGGCGTCATCTCTATTTCCTACTTATGTCCTCCATTGGCCCGTTTACGACTCAAGGAAGGTGAGTAGACTTCCATCTATCTTGTACTACTCCAGCACCCTCATGAGCCATGAATGTGGCACAGAGTCGTATATCGTATTTATAGAATAGAAAAGAATAGAAATATTTTATTTGCATTGAATGTACGTACATACATGAGTTGTTACAGTAGTAATTATTTGCTCCTGGTACATTCTACCATTTGGCATGCAAAAATGTATACTTATAAACAATTATACAACTTTAATTTAAAAACTTTCACAACAACTCAACAAATTATCTTGTAACAAAAAATCTAATCAGAATAAAGTAACATAATAGGCCTAGGCCATAGGGTAGGCCTTCTTATAATCCACCGAGCATGTCAACAGCAACAGGCCAGACTAGAACCGACCAGCAACAGATGAAAGTTACGATTTAAACCTCAAAAGATGTAATATTTAACGCTCAAGTTCCACGTCTATACAGATTTATTGTTCTATGACCCAAGTTTGACAAACTCAGTCGCGACAGTCAGAGAAACGTTCACGCGATCGTTATTTATCCTGATAACTACTGGTACTCGTAACTACTGCTGGCTACGATCCGTCGAACGGCCAGTTTAGTAATCACGTCAAATTACTTCAAGGATAATGGTCACGTGTTTATTATTAGTTTACCGGTAATTCAGGTAAATTGTAAGCCTCTTAGAGGTTTTTTTCGAAGTGAGTAAAGTGTTTTTACTTTGTGTCTATTTGAGTTGAATTATTGTACGGATGATGATCTGGGGGCCTAAAATAGCCGCAGAATCATAATAGGATAATAATATGAATTACGTTATATATATTCTATAGGTAGCCCATATTCTCCCACTGCTGGGCAAAGGCCACCCTCCATTCCTTCCAAAGGTCACGATTCTGTGCTACTTCTTTCCAATTCTCAAGGAAGACATCCAGTTCGTCCCGCCATCTCCTCCGTGGTCTGCCGCGACCCCGTGTCACTGTTTCAGGACACCAATCCCGAGCTTTACGGGCCCACAGTTCGTTCAGCATGCGACAGACATGTCCTGTCCAGTCGCATTTAAGTTGGGCAGCCTTTTGAGCCATGTCAACGATTTGCGTTTTGGAGCGCATTGTAGTGTTTCGTAGGTACATGATCTGTTAATTTTACACCTAAGATACGTTACGATTACGTTACAATTTGTAAAATGGTCACAAAGTGACAATTCATAATATTAACTGCGTCTGAAACCATTTTAAGAATTTTAAATTTTTGCTAAAGCGGTCATTTTAGACCCCTTAGATTTGTTTCTCTTTCAAAAAATATCCTCACCCATGAACTCACGCCCATAGGTTTTCCATAGCTTATCTTTCGCAGAAGGCTGACATAAACAAAGCAACGAAATAAAGAAAAGGGAACACAGGGTGGGCACAAACATAAATTCTGTAACTTAGACATAATACTTACTTTCACACCAACTTCGTTTCTCAATCATAAGATATTATATTATGGCCGTCATAAATTATAATAGGCAAACTAAAACATAGCATTTACCTTAATTAAAACACACAGTCTATAGTCAATTTAACTACCAGTTACTAGACAATAAAACCGAATATTATACTAATACTGAATGTACTAAGAACAACCGAGTCGAGAATTATTTACTTTGCTACTAGCTACCAAGTCACCTACGCAACGTTTATTAGAATAAAATTACAGATATCTTACAAAACATTACATGGGTAACTTACATAGACGTTATGAAATCGCACTATAGGATTATGTTAATCTGTAAGGCTGTGTTTACATGCTTGCGACAAACAATAGAGATGGGCCAAGTATCCGAAAGTATTCGGCAGATTTACATTCGTATTCGGCCATTTTTTTATGTGTTCGTTTTTTTAGACGATCCTTTGATTCTTTTTATGTCATCTTATCATCGTTACAATAGAACAATCAGTTTTTTAACGACTTTTGTTAAGTGCTATGAAAAACACCAATAAAAGAAAATTGCATGAACAATTCTCACTAGCTGAGGATGCCTAGCATGTATCACTATCAATAACTTTTGCCATAACTACTTATCCCACATTTAAAAACATAACTTCTAACGTAATTGTTGATTATAATGCATAGGCCAGCTATCAAACTGACGTTGATGTTGTACTCTTGTTCCAAACTTAACCTTACAAATGTAACTTGACATTTAACTAAAGGAATCCAAGTTATAAACACAGCCTAAGATTTATTCCATACTGCACCAGTCAAATTAGAGACAATAGTGTTGGCAGTAAATTCGGGATTAGCTATAAATCTTGTGGCGAAATATTCAAAACGATTGATATCGACAAAGGTTGGGAGTGCGTGTCAAATGTAGGATTTATGTTCAGTTGCGACAGCCTGTGTGGGATGTGACGATTGTTTCGAATGGTGTGAACGAGGCGTAGTGTTGTGCTGTTGTATCCGAATTTATCGGTGTGCAGATATCTTAGATGTTAGGCGATGGTTTGGTGACATTTCTTGACCTGTTAAAGGCATTTTACTGACGCTTAGTCGATTCAATCAAGTATAATTTAAAAAATGACAGTTATTTCTTAACACCCTTTTATATTCTAAAATATGAAAATTAAATACGAGCTGTGGGTCAAAATAACCACAATTTGGAGCCCTGACACAGCCAGAAGGCGACGCGGTATTTCCAGCTCATCTTGTCATCTTCTACGAAGTACAAATATCTGAAATTCCGATCTCCTGGCAACACTCAAGGGTTAATAGGCGTGTGGGCACCAGAATGGTAGTAGGTGTCAGCTACAACATCCGAGGTGACAATCCCAATTGCCGTGTAGAAGACAATTTGATTACCGGTTTATGGGTACTACGTAGTTCATTACGATCTTTACGGTTTTATACCGGTTTCATTACCATGGTATGGTAGGTTGTTTGAAACTACTGCTGCAGGTTATGGAGAATGAATCTCTATAATTTATGCAGTAAATAAAGGAACAGCCTGTATAACATATTTCTATTTTAACGGAAAAAACAGAGTATGACCACTTTAAGTTTGCAGTTCAAAATGGCGCTGCTTCCTAAGAAATAATGCATCACAATATGTCAAAGTAGGTACATTTATTTCAGTTCTATGTTTTCTCGCCTGCATAAATAAGCTGCTTGAAGTATATACCTCACTGATAGACACAGCCGAAACTGCTGAAAAAAAATTATAGACGGACAAAGCAAGGGTCTATTGGCCGCTTGAGTGTGCTGTTGCTAGATTTTTATGTTTTTTTTTTTGTGAATAGGGGGGGAGCTTATTGCCATCAACCGGGCACAAATCCAGACTCCGTAGCTGCTACTGAAAAATTCCTGATTGAAAAACCCATAAACAATTTACCCAACCTGGGAATCCAAGTCAGGACCTCATGCTCAGAAGTCGCGACTATGACCATTAGACCAAACAAGACGGTGTTTGTTTGTTTCGGTGTTTGATCCTTAAAAAACTGCTAAAGGTACTTATTCCCATGTTGGTTAGGTGAGACAACATTTTTGAAGTTTTAAAATCTATACAGACTATATAAACAAATGCTTGTGACATGATCAGTTAAAGGTCGTTATAAAGTTATAGCGTGTGTTCCCACGAACGTGGTGATGGTACCCAGGACATAAAATTGTTGATGACCACGTTAAACATCCAGGCAACGTCGAATGCGTGGCTTGTATGCTAATAATCTGAAGGGAAAATGTAGTTTCTTTTAAGTACACTACAATAACATATTCTACGGGTTTCTTTTGTAGTTTACCATTAAAATGATGATGGAAAACAACGTGAGGAAACCGGCATGTCCTAGAACCTACCATTCTGTACTGGGGGCGCGTGGTGAGTGTGGACCCAGTGAGAACATTGTGGGTTTATTATGCCGTACTAAATCTTAGTAAAAATACACATAACATCACGCCTGTAGTCCCCGAAGCGTTAGGCAGAGGTCGTGAGGACAGTTTTGAGTGTGAATGTGGATGGGTATATGAGTAGAGGAAGACCAAAGAAGCGATGGATGAACTGTGTAAAGAATGATATGGCAAGAAAGGAGGTGTCTGATGAGATGACGAGTAATAGAAGAGTAGAGAAGTATGGAAGAAGAAGACATGCTGCGCTGACCCTAAATGAATTGGGATAAGGGCAAGAGAATGATGATTATGATGAGTTGATTGCTTGCAAGTATCACCGAAAGCTCTGGTCTGTTTTTTAACTTTCCTCATGATACTCATCACCACAACTGTCTCGAGATACAGTATTCTGATGGGTGTATAAAGACCCTTAATGAAGCTGAAAGGTACTTGTACTCCCCGTCATTGTGACCATTTTTTTGTTCAGGGAATACTTGGGAATCTTCTAGTTACGGAGACGTTGAAGGTTAAATTTCCAACTTTTTCTCACGGTTTAAAAAAAAAAAGTTATAAATGTTACAGCTTTAATAATAAACTGTCACCGGCCGTACCTAGGTATAGCCGGCTAGCACTAGGTGTAACCGGATAGAACTAGGTGTAACCTTACTTCGGCTTTTAGCCGTAACATATACAATGTCGCCCATGCGCATGTGACCGCCCG
Organism: Noctua pronuba; assembly: GCA_905220335.1. Lineage (NCBI taxonomy): Eukaryota > Metazoa > Arthropoda > Insecta > Lepidoptera > Noctuidae > Noctua > Noctua pronuba. The sequence continues at coordinate 13,274,369 of LR999908.1, forward strand.
TAATTTTCTGAATATTCATGAAGAAATGTCGAAAATAAACTTTAAAAGGGGGGGTCTATCTACAACATTTTTCATGTTATTCAATTTTTAATTTTTTAAGTATAGTTTGTAGATTTGCTTTCTATTTTTTGACACATCTCCGAAGTTTATGGGTCGATTTGGATTCTGTTTATTATTTATAAAAGCTTATGAGTTATTTTAACAGGTTAATTAACATTTTTACTAAAAAAATATCGACGACGAAAAAAAAAACGGAATCGAAGTGATTTTTTCAGTGAAAAATTGTGTATTTATTTAAAAAAAACTAGTGTAAGTCCATAAATTATCCCGATAGGACTACTTTTTTAATCATTATTTGTAATCTACTACATACAGCTACAAATTCACAGAACATTATTGATACCTAACTGTAACTAAATCCAAGGTAAAAGTCTTAAAACTCTGATGAGTCAAATTTAGGAAAAGATAATGTGAAAGTCAATTGAATGTTGATCTTAGCAGTGAGTACTAAAAGGTCAAACTAATACTGAGGATGATAATGGAATGAAAAACAAACAAGCAATAGCCAGATTTTTACTAAAAAAATAAAAAATACAAGAATTTTAATTAATTACATTTTCGAAATGGCCCCCACCCTCCTGTAAACAAACCAAAGCCCTCATGGCAACACTTTTGATAATACGACGTAATTCTTCACGGTTTTATTTTATTTCCGCAACAGCAGCAAAAATCCTAGCCGTTAATTGCTCGCGGCTTTCGAAGGGCACGGCATACACTTTTTGTTTCATGTAGCCCCAAAGATAAAAATCTAAGGGTGTAAAGTCGGGAGATCGCGGCGGCTAAGCAATGGCACCTCCTCTGCCAATCCGCCATGGATAATTTTGATTTAAATAATCACGAACTAGTCGTGCGAAGTGTGCTGGAGCTCCATCTAATTGCAGATACATCCGCCTTCTTGTTTCCAGCGGTACTTCCTCCAAAAGCAACGGCAACGTATTGACTATAAAATCTAAAAACGCGTGTTGATCTAGTCTGTTTGGTAATACGAAAGGACCAATAAGTTCACCGTCAATCATTCCAGCCCATAAATTTGTGGAAAATTGAGTCTGGAAAGTTGTTTCCCTAATGACGTGTGGATTTTCAGTGGCCCACACATGAAGATTGCGATGATTTGTTATACCCGCCCTTGTTTTTTCTTTAGAGATAGGTATCAAAAATGTTCTGTGAATTTGTAGCTGTTATGTAGTAGATTACAAATAATGATTAAAAAAGTCGTCCTATCGGGATAATTTATGGACTTACACTAGTTTTTTTTAAATAAATACACAATTTTTCACTGAAAAAATCACTTCGATTCCGTTTTTTTTTTTGTCGTCGATATTTTTTTAGTAAAAATGTTAATTAACCTGTTAAAATAACTCATAAGCTTTTATAAATAATAAACAGAATCCAAATCGACCCATAAACTTCGGAGATGTGTCAAAAAATAGAAAGCAAATCTACAAACTATACTTAAAAAATTAAAAATTGAATAACATGAAAAATGTTGTAGATAGACCCCCCCTTTTAAAGTTTATTTTCGACATTTCTTCATGAATATTCAGAAAATTACGGGCGGTCACATGCGCATGGGCGACATTGTATAAATAAATATCCTCTAATGTTTCTACTATCACTAGATCTTCAAATACCTTGTCATTTATGTCTCTGGTAGTTTGGTGCGCATGACCCGATCTCCCGATCGTCACTTTGGCTCGGTCGAGGTAACATGCCTTTCGCCAGTTACCCTTTCCTCGCTATCATTGTTCGTCTAAACTGCCCAATTATCCTCAATAGTTTTATATCTTTGGAAAGTTCTAACGTTAGTATTGAGGGTCCTATTGTGGGAAAGATAAGGCGACATCAAAACAAAAAGATTTCGTCGAAGTATTGTAACATAACATCACGCCTGTAATCCCAGAAGGGTTAGGTATAGTTGTACCTAATAGTACCAACACCCACATTTCAACAGTTATGTTTAAGTCCCATGTAATAGGGGGCGAGCCTATTGGCATCAACCGGGCACGAATCCAGACTCCTTGGCTGCTACTGAGAAATATCTTATGGAAAAACCCAATAACACTTTGCCTGACCTGGAAATCGATCCCAGGACCTCATTCCTCGATTCCCATCTCTTATCAAGATTCAACTTTTAAGTAACTTCATCTCAGTTAATACCTGCGACAGCTAAAAAAGATACGAAAACTGGACCACAAATTAAGGAAACTGCCTCAAGGTTCAGAAGAAGATAGCATGAAGAAGAATCACCATGCCGTCCATCTTCACAGCAGTATACGCCGCTGCCATCGGTAACTCAGCCGTTGGTTATTAAAGAATCCCCATCACTGTTAACCTCTAAATCCTTGGATAAAGTCTTGAAAGTCCATTTGCTGGGCATGCTTCTCCGAAGGATTTCTTCGGAAGCCTCGTAAACTTCGGTTCCTTCCGAAAGTAATGTCTGAGCAATACCGCAGTGTGAGGACCTCCTTAACTTACGGTTGTAGGACACCGAAATCGCTCCAACATGATGCTATCGGCAACACGACGCGACACGCTCATGGGAAAATAACCACTACCATTTGTTACTTAAGGACTATGATTGCTGACGTGAATCTGTGGTGAAAAGATTGACAGGTTATTGTCTATGAACCTATTGTGAATAAGATCCATTTTCCGGTAAGAGTAGTATTACTAATCTATATGCATATGGTAGCCAACCCATGAAAGGATCAATTTTTTTATCGTTATTACGCAGTGGGTGCCAGAAGACGAGCGTCGTCGCCGAGGGAGGCCTAGAAAACGCTGACGTGACGACCTAGAGGCGTATATGAGAGATTGGCCAGAGAAAACTGCGCAGAGAGGAAGAAAGAATGGAAGGCTATGGGGGAGGCCTATGCCCAGCAGTGGGATAATGGTGGCTAAGAAAAAAAAAAAAAACACCTAGAGAGGCAAACGCCTAGAGTTTCCTCCGTACATCGAAAAGCACGTTAAGCCGTTGGTCACAGCTGTCATTTCTAGATCTTTGACAGTCGTTAAAAGTATTCAGTGGTTCGAAAGTCTGGCCACCAGTCTTACCGAATGATATCGTATTATCCAGCACTGGCTGGGTTGTGGAGGTCTGATAGGCAGTCGGTCCATGTAAAATCCTGGTATTATACTGGTACTAGACTGGAAGCCGCGACCCCAACATAGTTGGGAAAAGGCTAGGCCGATGATGTTATTTATAAAACAACATTTATTTAACCAGCTCGAAATTATAGGAAACTTCTCACAGTTTAGACGATTGTAAATGCCAATAAAAGTTTTTTAATTTATTTTAATCTCAAATTAACAGTTAATTACTGACTCAAAATCATAAATTAACAGTTATCAAACACGCAAATTCAATAAATTCGCCGACAATTAAATAACGCAAGTCGTGTATCACGAATAAACCTAAATTATTAATGAGGATTGCAGCGATTTCTTTAATTACTTCGCGCTTCAAATTGCTTGTCGGAAATAAAAATTAATGAACTGTTAATTACGGTTTATGGCACTAATGATTGTTGCTAAGTGAAAATTTGTTCCTAATTAAAAGTTTATGTTACCTGCTCTTGCTGGAGACATTTATATTGCTGTAGTAAAAACTAGTTCATTGATGAAACCCAAAATTAGTTGGCAAATTGGGGCATTTGGTTGTTAACTTGTAAAAGATTTGAAGAATTTCGAATTTGATAGAGGTGTAGTTGAAATAACTGAAAATATCTTAAGGGGTCATTGTACTCAACATTATGAACTACTTTTACCATTGAACAAACCTGAAATCGTCAAAAAGAATCAGCTGCTCCATACACGTATGTTGCAGATAATTTTATTTTCAGAAAGAGTAAATAATACAGAAAGATCACTAATCAAAGTCTGGTTAGCATAAGTATCTATCTAGTCAGAATTACGTATCTACCTATCCAGATTAGGATGTAAGAACCAACCTCCCAGCAATGGATCATTTTGCCAGCAGGTGACCGCTTTGTTTTTATGTCGCTAAAAGTTCTAAGATTCAGATTTGACTAAATTCTTAAGAGTTTCTGTTTTTTTTTCATGAACTATTCTTCTTTTTTCGTTGACGTGGCTCAAAAGGCTGCCCAAGTTAAATGGGACTGGGCAAGACATGTCTGACGCATGCCAAACGAACTGAGGGCCAGTAAAGCTCAGGATTGGTGTCCTGAAACAGTGACACGGGGTCGCGGCAGACCACGAAGGAGATGGCGGGACGAACTGGATGTCTTCCTTGAGAATTGGAAAGAAGTAACACAGAAGCGTGATCTTTGGAAGGAATGGAGAGAGGCCATTGCCCAGCAGTGGGACAATGTGGGCTAGCTATAATAATATATAATAATAATAATTCTTCTTTTTTGGCAATCTACGAACAGATAGTAGGGGTCGCTAGTGGACTTCGCACGATCCTCCGTAGTGGGGTTAACGAGTGGCCCATTGAAGGCTCTCGTCAGATGTATTGTGGGCCGTAAGCTGGCGTTCGTGACCACTAAACTTAATGCTTACACGCCTTCGGTTCCTGCGGCGACAGATATTGGGCGACCAAGAAGTTACGTAAAGGTTAGCGCTTGGATATAGTGGTGAAGTACCACATTCCTGATTGATTGGGATCCTGCGGAAATGTCAAGTCAAAGGGTCTTTTAGTGCTTGAAATTAGTCAGCCTTTGCTAACAATTGGCTTAGGATGGGTTACCTAAGACGTGCAGCGGGTTATTATGTTGTCAGGTGCATTGTGACACCATTCTGTTGTGTTATACGTGGCTAAATAAAATAAAAATGCCGTTTATTCCATATTTCTAAGTTCTATTTCAAATATTGTTAATAGGGTATTATTAAATTTACATGAAAAGAGAAATGCTGGTAGACCTATAGGACGGTGGGCTGATGACATTATCCAGGTGTCAGGAAACGACTGGACAAATATAGGCAAGGACAGGGTTTTGTGAAAAAAGCTGGAGAAAGCCTAACCATACCATACACTACAACATGCCGTCAGCCCAATGCCCAAACTCTATGGCTATTCCCAAATATGTGGGATCTTTAAGCCCGTCTTTCCCACAACAAATAAACATAACGACTACCAATAAGCGATAAATAAAACAAACGTTCCCACAACTGCAGCAGATTACAGTAATAAATCTCGACTCATTAACACATTCAGCACTAATTTAATGTATTAACACCACACCTGTCTCACACTACACTATCTACAATTCTACACATACCGATTTCTTCACAACAGAATACCGAAGGAAATAGTTCAAAGGAAACAAAAGTGAGGGGAAATCGGGAACAAAGAAAACAAGTTATTTGGATAAGTCGAATCAGACTCGCACACGAAGGGTTCCGTACCACCGAACATAATTTAACTGGTTAAACGTTTTTATGTATTGCTATTCCCATTATTAAGATGGAGCAAAAGTCGCCAAAGAAAAACGTTCCTTGTATGAAAATTAAATGAAGAAATTTAATGAAATCTTTATTTTCCAGATATTAATCCACATACAACATTCACAAACATACACTATCATAAATAAAACACATTGACTTTACACACATACACCCTTTAATTTTTAGTTTAGGCCATATTTATTCACACGCTGTAAAAATGTCAAATGTCTGTTTATTACGGTTCTAAAGATACAGCTCTGTGACAGACGGACAGACAGCAGAGCCTTAGGAGCGTCGCTCACACGATTAACAGTCGAGGTGCAGTTGAGGCGCGGGCGGTTAAGAGGCACGCCGCAACAAAGTTTTCTTTACAAATGAATGGCAGTGCGCTCATATACAAGAGTTGCGGCGCGGGCGAGGTGAAGGCGGGGCGGAGGCGAGGTGAAGGCGGGGCGGAGGCGAGGTGCAGGCGCAGGAGGGGCGCTCAAGTGTGCCCAAGCCACGACTCCACCGCCATTTTGTAGCTAAAATATAGCCGCCAAGCATAGCCGCCTGCGCCTCGACTCTACGCAGAGACCTATCTTCGCCCGTGGTGCGACGCCGCACCGCCGCTGACGCGACGTCGCCTCGACTTACCAGTGAGCGACGCGCCTTAGTAATACGGTTCTGTTGCTACCCTCAGGGTACGGAACCCTAAAATGAAATGGATTCCCACACGGAGGTGTATGTTGGTTGTAACACCTCATTTCGCTGACCGTCCATCAACGTATCGTGCCAAATGAAATATCGGAAACAATTTTCGTAGCTCATTATAAAATGCACCTGTCTGTCTGTCCGTACATACGTTTGTTACGATTTTTAAATTACAAAATTGCTCAATTGCGACCGTGGTGGTGCAGATGGAATATTTATGTGCTGTCAATGTCACTGTTGAAGGTACCAGCTTGGTAGATTAATGTCTTGGGGGTACATAACACCTTATGCCAACTTGGTGTCACTATTTTAATTGCCGTAAATAATGGTGAAGGTAGTATCTTATGAAATTTAAATGTATATATGTGTCGATAGGAAGACTGTTTTGTCATGTTGCTTAGTATACAATTGAATATAATCAAGTTCTTTTAACTTAAGAAATTAATGTTGCTGGAGACTTTGTTCCGCCAATTCTCTTTAGGTGTTCGCACGACAGCATGCACGGCGGTATGTATTACGTATAAAAGTTATTGGATATATAAAAGTTTAGTTTATTTTATTAATTTATGTAATAAAATGTACTATGTGTAAATGCACATAGGTATAATATCCTCTTATGCAAATTTCGCAATCGAAATTTGGTTTGCTGTAAGAAAACCCAATTCTGGGTTAAGCTCGCCATTGTACATAAGCTATATTATTGCAATTTGTATGTATATTTTTTGTTGTTTTGTGTGCAATAAAGAATAAAGAAATAAAGAATAAAGACGAGCAATCAAGCTATACAAAACCAGTTTATGCGGATCTCTCATTGTACGCGAAATCTATACAAAGCGAGGTCATATTATACTGGAAATGTATAGCTTGACGTGTCGCCGTGCACAAGTGTTATTGACGTTTAAAATTTAAAAAAAAAAAATGCTGATTCTTAACCTGATTTGTGTAAATGATTTTTTTTTGTCAAAAATAATGTCAGGCTTTGTAGTGGTAAATTCAAAGGTTGCCATTAGTTGTCAATTACACAAAAAGAACACAGGTTACACTTTTACACTTAACGAAGATCGGCTGTACTGGGCTCTCTTAATAAAAAAAAAATAAAAAAAAAAATTTCGTATCATTGATGATATTTTATGTTTGTTTTACATGTAAGCCTCCTAAAGATGGCAGTCGTGATCATCCAATCATCATTGAGTTTAATCTCGTTGATGACATAAGTACTACATAGATAAGTACGACCCACGTACTTAGTATCTATGGTGAACAGTAATGGTAAATCAAGATGATAACATCAAGTGATTTTACTTTACATAAACTGTTGAAGATGAGTTCATCTTTAATTGAGTGTATTATATTAATAACTAATTAATGAATGCAAAGGTAATATAATTTATATATAAGAAGATTTTGAAATTAATATGTCGGATTCGGTCATGGGTGCGGACATAAAATGAATCGCAAGTACGCCAGTAGTGATATCATGCGATCTACTTACCAGTCTACCTACATCACAGCGTACTTCTACAGAGCCGTGATGTTTACAGCTCGAGGCGAGGACTCCATTCAATGTCTGATCGCAGCGGAGTTGAGACGTCCCGGAACTGTACCCGATTCATTGTGCCCCGTGTTATTTAGTAATTTGTTAGTTTAATAGAAACAGTATATCGCACCCAGTATATTTTCATTCCACGAAACCCATCTTCTGCCCACATGATGTACGAGCCTAACAGAATAAATCCTGGCAATCCGACAAATATAACATAGGGACAGGCCCCAAAGGCACGGTGCCTTTCAAAAATACGGCAAGCCCTTAGGGTAAGCAGACTTTTCAGAAACCTAAACATCAGGAAGAGTAGTAGGTTATAAGGGCACGTCAAGCTTGTGTGCTTGTAGTACCGCCACTAGGCAGCTTAAATACGCAAGTCGTAAGTACCTGTCAGTGGCGAAGGATCCATAAAACTCGATTCCTACCGGCTTCCCTTTGAAAATTGGCAAAGTCAGTATTTTATAGACAAATAATAAAATCATATTAAAGATTCGTACACCGGCTTACCTCTTACAAAAATTGACCCTTTGCTACTGGTACCTATTCTTATTAGATTTTTGCAATAGCCATTCTGCCAAGCGAGGTGACTGACAACTGCACGGTCTTAAAGCTATTAGTTGCTAGCCTGTAGTTTCACTCACGTTTTTAGGCTTAAGTAAGGTCCTATGGCCGTCTTCATGTTACAAGCTACACGTTTCAGACCCATGGCCGACGATGGGGTTAATGTGTAGAGTCGTAAATATTTTATTTGTGACTAGCTTCTGCCCGCGACTTCGTACGCGGATCCTGTTGCTTTATGCCAGCGACAACGGGGTCATCAAAATCGACGATCTGAAACGTCTGATGTCGAATTCTAAGACCCCGGGGACGGGAAAACAACGGGATGAGCGAGACGATTCGAGACGTTCCATATCTTTAATTTTTGTAAGTCAGAAGTCGATGCATAGAAACGCTTGGAATTCAAGCGTAATTCTCTATCCGTAAACGTCTCCGACTCGCGAGACAATGCCTGACGTTCACGATCAGTGGTCAGTCGCGCATCACGTTCCCCACTTGTCTCTAGAGACCTAGAAGTCGATGCGTAGATACGCTTGGAACTCAAGCGTAATTCTCTATCCGTGAACGTCTCCGATTCGCGAGACAATGCATAAGGTCACGATCAGCGGTCAGCTGCGCATCATATTCTTCACAGTTCTCTAGAGACCTGGATGTAGATGCGTAAATACGCTGAGAACGCAGGCGTGCTTCGTTATCCAAGAGGAAGAGAAGAGAAGAGAGGAAGAGGTTTCCACGGAGCGAGTTGCAGCATGATGTTCTCGAACAGCATCAAGTCTCTCCTGACGTTCTTCGGTAGATTCTTGGGATCTCATGATCCTCAATCTTTTAGCTCCTTTGGAACATTGGGAAAGATTTGACCTCTTTCTAGGCATGGTTATAGTTTTATTGTGAAGATACCTGATCAATTAAAATCTAAGTGACTGCTCCCCTGCGTTACCGGGTAGGCTACCGTGTCACGAAGATAAGTGGAAAAAGTCTAAAACACTCAAATAACATAAGCCCGAAGGCATATTTATTCGATAAAATAAAAAAATAAATGGGAGTTTTGTCCAGTAGAGTCAAATTTTCAATGATATACCGTCGTCATCGAATATCAGTCCTAAACTGTTACCGCCTTCACCGCGTGGAGATACTCCCCGCTTATGTTATTTTATAACTATACAGTGAAATTAGTGATAACTTTGATTTCCACATCAGATGTTTCTGATCTTCGATTTTTATAAGTCAACAGGAAATGCCCATCAGACCGAACAACTTTTGCTAAGACGTCATTCCTATATGTGTTATGGTGTAGCTGGGCTCTTGGAGTTCCACAACAGGTGTTCCAGATCTTCGATTTTCATAAGTCAACAGAAAGTGCTCATCAGATTGAACAATTTTTGCTAAGACTTCATTCCTATATGTGTTATGGTGTAGCTGGGCTCTTGGAGTTCCACAATAGGTGTTCCAGAATTTCGATTTTTATAAATCAACAGAGAGTGCTCATCAGATTGAACAATGTTTGCTAAGACGTCATTCCTATATGTGTTATGGTGTAGCTGGGCTCTTGGAGTTCCACAACAGGTGTTCCAGATCTTCGATTTTTATAAGTCAATAGAGAGTGCTCATCAGATTGAACAATGTTTGCTAAGACGTCATTCCTATATGTGTTATGGTGTAGCTGGGTTCTTGGAGTTCCACAACAGGTGTTCCAGATCTTCGATTTTTATAAATCAACAGAGAGTGGTCATCAGATTGAACAATTTTTGCTAAAACGTCATTCCTATATATGTTATAGTGTAGCTGGACTCTTGGAGTTCCACATCAGGTGTTCTAGATCTTCAAATTTGTTCTCTCAGCAGAAAATGCTCATCACGTGGAACAATTTTTGCTATGGTACCATTTTTGTATATCTTATAGTTTACCTATTCTATTGCGGTTCTGCATCAGGTGTTCAAGTTTCCAAGATAAATATGATATGAGATGCCTATATGTTGCCCAGACTTAATACCTATACAACAAAAAAAAAATCTTTCAAATCCGTCTAGTAGTTCCGAAGATTAGCGTGTACAAACAAACAGACAAACAGACAAACAGACAAACAGATAAACAGACAAACAGACAAACAGACAAACAGACAGAATTTTTTTTTTGGATTCGTGCTCTATTACTGTTTCTAAACCCCCCTCAATTTTTTTTTTTAAATATATTCAATGTACAGACACAGTTTTTTTACTGTCTTATTATATGTATAGACTAGCTTCTGCCCGCGACTTCGTACGCGGATCCTGTTGCTTATGCCAGCGACAACGGGGTCGTCAAAATCGAAGATCTGAAACGTCTGATGTCGAATTCTAAGATCCCGGAGACGGGAAAACAACGGGATGCGCGAGACGATTCGAGACGTATGGAACGTCTCTCAACATCTTTCATTTTTGTAAGTCAGAAGTCGATGCGTAGATACGCTTGGAACTCAAGCGTAATTCTCTATCCGTGAACGTCTCCAACTCGCGAGACAATGCGTGACGTTCACAATCAGCGGTCAGTCGCGCATCACGTTCCCCACTTGTCTCTAGAGACCTAGAAGTCGATGCGTAGATACGCTTGGAACTCAAGCGTAATTCTCTATCCGTGAACGTCTCCGATTCGCGAGACAACGCATGACGTTCACGATCAGCGGTCAGTCGCGCATCATATTCTTCACAGTTCTCTAGAGACCTGGATGTAGATGCGTAAATACGCTGAGAACGCAGGCGTGCTTCGTTATCCAAGAGGAAGAGAAGAGAAGAGAGGAAGTGGTTTCCACGGAGCGAGTTGCAGCCTGATGTTCTCGAATAGCATCCAGTCTCTCCTGACGTTCTTCGGTAGATTCTTGGGATCTTATGATCCTCAATATTTTAGCTCCTTTGGAACATTGGGAAAGATTTGACCTCTTTCTAGGCATGGTTATAGTTTTATTGTGAAGATACCTGATCAATTAAAATCTAAGTGACTGCTCCCCTGCGTTACCGGGTAGGCTACCGTGTCACGAAGATAAGTGGAAAAAGTCTAAAACACTCAAATAACATAAGCCCGAAGGCATATTTATTCGATAAAATAAAATAAATAAATAGGAGTTTTGTCCAGTAGAGTCAAATTTTCAATGATATACCGTCGTCATCGAATATCAGTCCTAAACTGTAACCGCCTTCACCGCGTGGAGGTACTCCCAGCTTATGTTATTTTATAATTATAAAGTGAAATTAGTGATAGCTTTGATTTCCACATCAGATGTTTCTGATCTTCGATTTTTATAAGTCAACAGGAAATACCCATCAGACCGAACAACTTTTGCTAAGACGTCATTCCTATATGTGTTATGGTGTAGCTGGGCTCTTGGAATTCCACAACAGGTGTTCCAGATCTTCGATTTTTATAAATCAACAGAGAGTGGTCATCAGATTGAACAATTTTTGCTAAAACGTCATTCCTATATGTGTTATGGTGTAGCTGGGCTCTTGGAGTTCCACAACAGGTGTTCCAGATCTTCGATTTTATAAGTCAACAGAGAGTGCTCATCAGATTGAACAATGTTTGCTAAGACGTCATTCCAATATGTGTTATGGTGTAGCTGGGCTCTTGGAGTTCCACAACAGGTGTTCCAGATCTTCGATTTTTATAAATCAACAGAGAGTGGTCATCAGATAGAACAATTTTTGCTAAAACGTCATTCCTATATGTGTTATGGTGTAGCTGGGCTCTTGGAGTTCCACAGCAGGTGTTCCAGATCTTCGATTTTTATAAATCAACAGAGAGTGGTCATCAGATAGAACAATTTTTGCTAAAACGTCATTCCTATATGTGTTATGGTGTAGCTGGGCTCTTGGAGTTCCACAACAGGTGTTCCAGATCTTCAATTTTATAAGTCAACAGAGAGTGCTCATCAGATTGAACAATGTTTGCTAAGACGTCATTCCTATATATGTTATAGTGTAGCTGGACTCTTGGAGTTCCACATCAGGTGTTCCAGATCTTCAAATTTATTCTCTCAGCAGAAAATGCTCATCACGTGGAACAATTTTTGCTATCGTACCATTTTTGTATCTCTTATAGTTTGGCTATTCTATTGCGGTTCTGCACCAGGTGTTCAAGTTTCCAAGATAAATTATAGCCTATATGTTGCCCAGACTTAATACCTATACAACAAAAAAAAAATCTTTCAGATCCCTCAAGTAGTTCCGAAGATTAGCGTGTACAAACAAACAGACAAACAGACAAACAGATAAACAGACAAACAGACAGAATTTTTTTTTTGGATTCGTGCTCTATTACTGTTTCTAAACCCCCCTCAATTTTTTTTTTTTAAATATATTCAATGTACAGACACAGTTTTTTTACTGTCTTATTATATGTATAGATGATGGAACTGTGTCTTTACAGTCGCCAGCGCATCAAATTACCACAAAATGTTAAATTTCCTCATTCGATTGTGAACTTTACTGACAACATTTTATGGCTCCAAATCATTTGGGGAAATTTGACAGTTTGTGGTAACTTTATGTGCTGGCGACTGTACACAAAATACAGAAAAAAATTAATAGAACCAACGAGTAAACAACTATTCACGACAATGTGGTATGGGTAAATAAAGACTTAATTCATAGTAGAAACCATTTTTCGGCCTCGCTAAGAACTCTCAAAATCAATTTCAATAACTTCTAAGTTCTACAGCCAAGCAACGCCGCATCTCCTCACTAACACACAGAGCGCGATATAATTGCGATTGCGCACGAGTGGCATCGCCTCGCCGTAATTTATAACAATTAAACAATACCCCCAGCACTAATCAGTTCCATTAGTTAGGTGTAGGGTTACCAGACCTCTGGACAGCTGTGTAGCTCAGCTAGGGTTAACGAAAGCGTTTAAAAAGGTGTTCAATTTGTGGCCTCGTTGGTCTAGTGGTCGTAAGCGCTACTATATGAGCATAAGGTCCTGGGTTCGATTCCCAGGTCGAGCAAAGTATTTTTAGGTTTTATCATAATCAGTTATTCATTAGGAATTTTTCAATAGCAACCACGGAGTCTGAATAACTGTTCGGGTTTTTTTTTAATGTTTTTTTTTGTATGGTTTGTGGCAATAAGCTCTAGGTACATCTCTGCCAAACCCATCGCGTATTATTTACAGGTGTGAAGTAAAGAATACCTCCAGTTTTAATCAGTTCCATGTGCAGCTGAACTAGAGTTAACGAAAACGTTTAATAAGGTGTTCACTATTTTGCGGAAGGACAGAGTTTCAGGATAGTATTTTGAAGGCCAATTCCACACTGATGAACTCGATTAGCACATTTAAACCGCGTTCACATTAGTGCCGTTAGTTTTAGTTTTCTATAGCAATTATGGTACTGTCGTTTAGGTGTGGCCATCGCGTCCAATTGAAGTTAACTTTGCACCCAAAACTTAGATCAAAATTTTAATAATAAAATGTTCCATACGGCAACCCTATTCAGTTGCGCGGGCGCGTCGAAAGACGATAACTTATTGTTTCGAATATCAATAGTTCACGTTTGTAATGCTTTGTATAATTTGCGACGTTGTTACCTTTGTTAGATTAGCTTTACTATTGTTATATTCTCGCTTCGTTATCTATAATTAAATTAATTTAATTGTACAACGGTGATTTTGCGTGGAACTAGGAAATGGAATATGGTTTGAGATGATGGGACTCGGTATCTTGAAAAAACGGCGTTATTTGAAGAGAAGGAAGATTTCTGTTTCATCATCATCATCTTCACCCATTGCTGGGTACCTACCTATAGTTTTTTGCTAGTGTCTAAGTATTTCCAGATTTATATTTCCCTGTCATCATCTGCCTAGCCTTTTCCCAACTATATTGGGGTCGGCTTCCAGTCTTAACCAGATGCAGCTGAATACCAGTATTTTACATGGAGCGACTGTCTATCTGACCTCCACAACCCAGTTAGCACTGGGTAATACGATACCCCTTGGTAAGACTGGTTGTCAGACTTTTTGGGCCACTGACTACCTAAAGACTGTCAAAGATCTTCACATGACACCCGGGACCAACGACTTAACGTGCTTTCCGAGGCACGGAGGAAACTCGGTATCTAATGGGTGGTCACCCATCCACAGACCAACCTAGGCAAGCACGGCTTAACCTAAAGGTCGACCCGAGCGGCTGTTATTTAGCCACGAGCTCCTCATTTATATTTCCCTGTAAATAAGAGAAATTACCAATTTTCATGTGTTTTGTTCAAGCTTTTGAGTTGTACAACTATTTCTTGACAGCACATAATCGAAATTTAAAGCTACGCACATTCTCATCATAATGAAAGCTTTTATGTTCCAAATCCGACCGACAACCCAACTCTTTTGCACTAAATCATCCGGTTATGATAATATATCGCTTAAACCGGAAAATTACAGTTTAAATCGCCGACATGGCCAAATCGGCGATTTGGAGCCACGAAGTGTTTTTGATGCGATGTAAATTAGATACCTATCATGTATAATTCATGCCGAGAAATGGGAAGAGGTGGGCCAGATGTAATCTTACTACACTCTAACGGTCACACACTCTAGTTAATTAATAAAAAAACTGATCGTAATAATAAATATCCCACGCAAAACATGAAATATCTCAACGACGATTTCTATTTGTTATTTATAGACGGGTTTCGAAAAGGTTAAGCTTGTTATTTTAAAGAGTCGACAAAGAAAAACTGCTTTATGAGTACGCTTGTTAATAGCGCAAAAACTGTTGCGGCGACAACTTTAATCTTAGTTTTAAACTCGCTTAAATATCGTGGAAGGTGCGCTCGGCATCCTAGAGCGCGCAGGGCTGAACCAAGGCTGCTCGCTGCACAGTATGGTGCAATCGCCCGCCGCGACGCTCAATTATACTTTTATTCATACATTTTTTACACCCAGAAATGTGTAATTCTATTTATATCTTCCCGTTTTCTCCTAGTATGTACTCAAAAGGGTAATGACAATAAACGTTGAGAGCTTTGTAACCGTAACATCTCTGACATTGTTGCACCTAATTGCACACACTGCGTGCCTGTGGTTCTAGTTTCATAGATGTGGTCGCTCTCTGGCCAAGTAAAATGTAGTTCACGCTGGGAAATAAATAGCTCGGAGAATGTAACAATGCAATGACATGTTGTGTTGTTGCTAACCGAGCGAATGCTTGAAAAAATATTTTCACAGTGTAATAAACTGCGCCTACTTACTAAGATTTATTAAGCGGAACCGTAGTTCATTATAGAAGCTAAGTGAGTACATCCCTGTACACGGAATGTCGGTCGCTATCCTAAAAATGCCGGAGCATCGCCTTCACTAGCGTCTGACGCCGACATCTACTGATTTTATGGACTCTAATTACACGATAAAATTGAATGACGTCCAACAAACTTGGCAGAAAAGGTGTGAGAGCTGCTAATTGCGTATCAGACTGTACATGTAAACACCAATAATGGTAGCACAACTAGTCGAGGAATCGCCGAAGAAATATTATTACTTTTTTAATGAAATGATTAATTTTTATTGACGGAATGCGGGACTGGTTGAATACCTCCCTGTGCTTATTTTTTATGATCCTGTGATGTGCGGTACCTCGGCAATTAGTTGGAGTTCACCAATTTGTGTAATTACATATCTACCTACATCTGACTAATCAAGGTTTAATGTGGCCGGTCATTTGGCGCGGTAGGTACTTTCTACTCTTCATTAATTTTTATTTCTGTAAAAATATTCAGTTAGTTAAAATAGTTTCGTTCGCAAGGAGGTATTTTAATTGTTAACGGGTTCTTCTTAAAAAATATGAAAATTAAAACCACGTTCCTGCAATTCCGTGTTTAATTTTAGAGAGAGCTTGAATTTTTAAGTAAATGATAATAATAAAACTAATTTAAAAACAGACTACTTACATTACTCGTGCTTCTGAATTAAACTTTTGTTTGTTTTTTTACGTTGGATATATCAGTTCAATATGACGTTAGTAAAACAGCATCAATCTATACGAAAGCACAAAATACATCAATCAATTTATTTATTTTTCTATCAAGCAATGATGGTTCAGAATATGACTAAGAATGTACAGGAAGCACCGGTATGCGATGGAAAAGAGGCTAATTTGAGATCTGACTAGATAAATGGTTGAAAAGGAAATGCTTATCCAGTGAAACAATCTTCAATAATCAGATCAATATTGCAAGTGCGTAAGCGAACACATTTTAGAAGACCATAGAGCTGCGGTAATTTTGCCTAGCAAGCTACGATATAGAAAACACATTACCCTCCTTTTGATCTTGACTGCGGTCGGGTAAAATGGTACCGAAAAAAGCGTGAGAACCAAAAATCCAGGAGTTGAGGAATGCTGGTATGACCAGAATTTTGACAGATTGGTCTTTCTGTACAAGGATGAATATGTTAGTTAGGCACTTTTAATATTTATTTTCTCATACTGTATTTTATGCTGTTACGAACATGGTAGGTATTTGAGTACTCATTATTACATAGAATTGGGGTCTTATTTCAAAGTTGCTTTCAAATTCGCTTTTAAACTTTGCTTGAAATGTTTGTTACGGCTAAATATATATATATCAAACTCAAACTCAAAGCATTTATTTCAAATAGACCCATGACAGGCACTTTTGCATAGTCAAAAATAAGCTACCTACAGTCCCGCCACAGGCATAATAACTGTGAATGGACTGTAGTTGCCCATTCGAAAATAGTAGATCTCATGGAGAAGAATGGGCAAGAAACTCCATGGACACTCTTTTCAAATCAAGTTATATATTACATAGTCCTGGGTACAATATTGTTGCTTCTATATGTGAGCACAGTGTAGAGATAGGAAAATAAAACAAAGCTACAGTTAAAACCATAAAGATTAGGATAAGCCCTACTAACCATAATAGAAAGTCTACATGGTACTCACACTTACAAAAACTCAAATAATGCTTCTAATTTATATAAAACAATAGTTATCAAAGTAACTAAGTTTCCAAACGAGAAAAAAAATAAAAGAAATAATGAAAGAACTAAAGGGGGAGCATCTCTTCCAAACATTAAAATCTTAGTATGTGAACCCAAGTGGCAGTGGAGCAGGACCAGCATTGAGCCAAGCATTTTTATCTACGATATACTCTTCTAACTTATAATATGCTCGCTTACATAATGTTTGTTTTATGCATTTTTTAAATTTCTTCTCATTAAGTTGTAAAATGTCAAGTGGTATTTTATTGTAACATTTTACACAGTACCCCATAAAAGATGTGCGTACTTTTGACAATCTGAAACGTGGTTGATCTAATTTGTCCTTATTTCTAGTATTAATATTATGCCTGTCGCTTATTTTACTAAAAAGATGAATGTTTTTCCGAACAAACATAATGTTTTCATAAATATATTGACAAGGTACCGTCATGATGTTAATCTGTTTAAACAATTCTCTTAGAGACTCGCGTCTGCGTAGGTTATAGATGGCTCTTACAGCCCTCTTTTGCAGAATAAATATGGAGTCAATATCTGCAGCCCGACCCCACAGCAGAATACCGTAAGACATGATGCTATGGAAGTAACTAAAATAGACCAGTCTCGCGGTACCCACGTCTGTTAATTGCCGGATTTTACGGACAGCATAAGCGGCTGAACTTAGCCGCCCTGCAAGTGCTGTTAAGTGAGGACTCCATTGCAGTTTCGAGTCAAGCGTAATCCCCAAGAAAACTGTATTTTCGACGAATTCGAGTATCTCCTTGTTCAATACAACGTTACATTCACTACTTCTTACATTCGGTAACGCGAATCTTATGCATTTAGTTTTCTTCCCATTTAACACTAAATTGTTTACAGTAAACCAGTTATGAATCTTAAGCATAGCGGTATTTATGTCGTCAAAATCTTGTGCACGTCTGTTAACTTTAAAAATCAGTGATGTGTCATCAGCGAATAACACCATTTGAGGTCGACTTTTCAGTAACTGAGGTAAATCATTAATATATACTATGAAAAGGAAAGGACCCAGTATTGAGCCTTGCGGTACCCCCATTTTTACTTTTAATCCTAACGAATTTACGCCATTTATTTGTACTTGCTGCATTCGATCATTTAAATATGATTTTACTAAGCTAAGTGCTTGTTTTCCTAGTCCGTAATGCTCAAGTTTCAGCAACAGTGTGTCGTGATCCACGCAATCAAATGCCTTGGATAGGTCGCAAAAAATGCCTATTGCGTCTTTTGCCTCTTCCCATGCATTAAAGATGTGCTTTAGCAAGGTGACACCGGCGTCAGTAGTGCAACGGCCTTTGGTGAAACCATATTGTTGATCGTGTAAGATGTCATTTCGATTAAAATGATTGAGCATTTGATTTAGCATCACTTTTTCAAACACCTTGCTGAAAACCGGCAAAATAGATACGGGTCTATAATTATTTGTGTCTTTGCTGTCTCCAGATTTAAAAAGTGGTATAACTTTACTATACTTCATCAAATCCGGAAATACCCCTTGGTCTACACATAAATTAAATATTAAAGCTAAATAGGGAGCTACTGTCTCAACAATCGATTGACAAACTTTAGTAGACATACCCCAAAGGTCTTCAGTAGTTTTTATTTTGATTTGCTTAAAAGCCTTCATAACGACCATAGGGTTTATATGTGAAAATTTAAATTCAACAGGACAGGCTGAAACATTCTCTTTCAATAAATTAATGGCAAGGGATGGCGAAGAATCTAGCGTTTCTGTGGTTTCGACTGGAATATTGGTAAAGAACGTTGCGAATTCCTGAGCAACATCGACATTTGCGCTAATGAGCCCTCGGGAAGAGTCCAGTGTGTAATCAGTGTTGTGTCTTTTGTTTCTATTAGTTTCATTGTTTATAATTTTCCAAACTGTTTTAATCTTGTTGTCTGCAGATTTCAACTTGTTGCTAATAAATAAGGCTTTAGCTGCTTTGCAGGTATTTTTGAAAATTTTAGAAAAAGTAGCAACATACTTATTAAACGTTTCCGTATTGATATAAGGCTTAAGGCCATACAATTCAAAAAGTCTTTCCCGACTTTTTCTGATGCCTTTAGTTGCCCAGTCACTGAATAAAAACTTCGGGCAGATAGTTTAGTTTTCTTCTTAAAGCAACATACTTATTAAACGTTTCCGTATTGATATAAGGCTTAAGGCCATACAATTCAAAAAGTCTTTCCCGACTTTTTCTGATGCCTTTAGTTGCCCAGTCACTGAATAAAAACTTCGGGCAGATAGTTTAGTTTTCTTCTTAAAGGTATTATTGAATTCAGTTTGCACTAATGAAAAGAATTCTTCATATATAGTATTAACATTCTTCATATTTAGGCCCATATATTATGTAGGTTAAAAAATTATTAGTGCCCGTGGCTGTACCATATAGAGGGTGTAAACGGACCCTTCACGAAGCCGTCAACCAAGCATTATGTACATCAAACTAAGTCACCCTTCGCAAAAATTATTGCTGGGAATCAACTTTTTTTTTTTGGGGTGAAAATTCATGTTTTACGGTAAAACTCAATATAACGCACTCAAAACTTGGTGCTAATGGATGCTTTGAATAGTAAACAGGTCATGGAGGTAATTAAAGTAAAATTAAAACCTTAAAAAATAGTATTTTTTTAAAAACTTGTGAAAAAATTGGAACTTGGAACCAAAACAAAAAAATTATTGCAATGACGGGGAGAACAAGTGCCTTTCGGCTTCGTTAAGGGTCTTTTTACACCCTTTATCTGTATCATAATAAGTAGCGGGAAACATTTCCCATCAGGTAAGTTTAACAAATAATATATCGATATTCGATACCATAAAATACTTTTTCTTCCTGCAATGTTATTGTTACCCAAGTGTCACTTAAAATGTATACAAATAAATAAAATTGAAATAACAGCTTTTTACTGAATGCTTATGAAAGTATATACGGTACTTATAACAATGTTTTTTTTTTTTTAAATTTCTCTCCGTCTATCTGTACCGGATAATCCCCGAAACGTCTGGACCGATTTTGACGAGACTTTTACTGGATATAGATATAGATAGCTGTTATAAGGAGTAACTAAAGCTACTTTTATTTTAGAAAAACATTAGGGATCCGTGCAAAAAAGTTAAAATTCTTGAAATTGTTAACAAATTCCGATTCAGATAGAGAAGTAATATTTTTATAATACGCTGACGAAGATCGCAGCCAACATCTAGATTGAAATAAATGTCTACAAAACATTCTGCCTGTGCCCACACATGTTTTTCATTGAAACCACTATCTAACCAAGTAAAACTAATGAAGTAATTACATCAATTGTCACGGCCATCAAATTTAATGTCAGCAGCCATGGCGTCTGGAGGAACCGGAAACGACGCCATCCTTTTTGAATGGCCGAAGTTAGCCGAACATGATCGTGAGAATGTTTGAATTTAGAATCTTCAGATTCTCTTCTTTTTTTTTCGACGTGTGTGGCCAAGTTAATTTTGATAAGTGGGCGGAGAATCAGTGTTGTTTTGTATTATTTTTAAAATATTTTTGGGATCAAAAGTTATTGTGAATTTTTTGGTCTTTTGTGGAAGGGCGACACAGGAAAGTTGACAGTTTTTTTGGAAACTTCCATTTTTAGCCGACTTTGTTTGGTTAGTCACACATTCATAGTTTTATCATCCTTCATAATTATAGGTGTGGAACTAGAAACATATTCAGCTACGTATTATTACAATGGGAGTAGAAAAACCTTTGATGAAGCCGGAAGGTAGTTGTTCACCCCGTCATTGCGATCATTGTTTTGTTCTAGACCATACCTGGAAACCTTCTAGTTAGGGATATTGTGGGGGTCAAAGTTCCAACTTTTCTTTATCTCAAGTTTTTTTTTAATGAAAGTTTTTAATGTTATACTTTACTTTAAATACCTCTGCGACTCCACTCCACTCAACTCTTACTTTCAATGCATCCATCAGCACAAGTTTTGAGTGCGCTAGCAAAAATTTTTGCGTAAATTTACTTACTTAGTTTGATTTACAGAATGCTTGGTTGTCGGCTTCGTGAATAGTCTGTTTAAACCTTGTGTAGTTGCTAGAGTTGGTCTAGCACATCAAAGCAGTTAATTACTAACTGATTTCCCAATAGAAAATGCTGAGCACTCTATAAGGCCGTTCCGCAACAAATTAAGTTTTCCCAAAAGATTAACGAAAAAAATATCGATAAAAGTTGAGCCTCTAAATGCGTGCACTACGAGTTTCTCCTACTATCAATCAATAGGCCCTAAAAACAAAAAAACAATCGAATACAAATCTCACAAAATTGCAAGTCATCCGCAGCCCTACTATTTGCACACAACTCACTGTTGTTTCACCCGCGTGAGTCGTGACCCGTGTTTCTCCGATGAAGTCATAATTTATATAATGCATTGGAAATTGTTTCTCGCGTCAGATAACCGTGGTGCACCTACTAATCGGTTACGGTGCGCCCGGAGCGTCCGCAAAAAGATTTATGGGAACGGGAATCGAGAATCGAGATCTCGTTTGCGCTGAATCGATTTCGTCTTATAATAAGTGTGGAACAGTTGTAAGATGAATGGGGAAGTGAACGGCTCGTGATCGAATCGAGCGAACGTAAGCGAATCGTAAATTAAATATTGATTATTTTTTTATGGAACTGTTTTGCGGCGTGATGTGAATAGGGTTAGTCGGAGAAATGTTAGTGTAATCAGAATTTGATGATTAAGGAGTTAGTTTCTACGTCTTCTATGGAATTTTCCAGTAAAGTGTCTTTGCAGGTGATAAGTTTTTTTTAACACGTCCATTACAAGAACAGAGAGACGTATAGGTACTCAAATACTGCAGTATTTTTTGGTCGTGTTTGATATACAATTTAAAAATTTGCGATGCGTATTATGCTCCTACTGAATAAAATATGCTCTCATTTTTAATATTTAAATTGATATTCAGTACATCAAACAGTGTGCGATTAAATCCCGTAATTATATAAATAAACTCGTATTCAATTAAAATAATGTATGCAACGTGACCCATATCAGTTCCCCGCTAAAATAACCGAAGCTTCCAGCGATCAATTATTTTGTAGTAAATTAACTCCCAACCACTCCCGACTGAGTTTATTGATAAACTACGTGAGTTAATTACATAAAGATTTTACCATAAAAATGTAATATTTACAAGGAGCGAGCAATCGATCGGAATGAAGCTATAAATTATTGTAATACCTTTGAAAATAATTTTCTGTACGCTTTTGATTTTTTTTTTCCTTGATAAGGATCGTACAGGGCCGAACTGCATGTTAAATAGTATTGCAATAAACGTACCGTCGGAATAATTTGCATATTACATTGTGTCTTCATATTTAAATATCAATTACTTGTTCAGAATGATGATAAGTGGTTTTCAGGTTGGTAAATCATCACCATCATCTGCGTAGCCTTTTCCCAACTATGTTGGGGTCGGCTTCCAGTCCAACCGAAAGCAGCTGAATACTAGTATTTATACCCTAGAGAAGACTGATGGTCAGACTTTCGGGCTTCTGACTACCTGTAACGACTGTCAAAGATCTGGAGATGACAGCCGGGACCACGACGGCTTAACTTGTTTTCCGAGGCACGGAAGAAACTCTGTATATAAAACATGGTCACCCATCCATAGATTAACTTCTGCAAGCGTAGATTAACCTCGAAGATTAACCTGTGCAGCTGTTAATTTTTAGCCATGAGTCGGTCTGCTAAATTATTTTCGTATACTTTTTATGAAACCAAGACTGTTTGATTGACAGTTGTAAGTGAAACCGCGTGTCATTGTAAGTTATTGTGATTTATGCTAAGCATTATATTCATGTATTAATGAAGTGCATTACCATGCTGATATAGGAAGAAAAACATGGAGTATCAGTTTATTGTTTTGTCACGCAAGCGCCTACATGAATCTTTGCGATGCATAATTAAGTAGACAATTATAAAATAACTTACGTATTGAATTAATTCATTGTCTGGCTTATGTAGCCGTATTCTTATAAATAGTTACTTTTAAAACTTCGTCAAATAGAGAAGATTTACGTATGAAGAGTAACGAAAATTTGCTCCAAAATGTGTGATAGATGTCTTTTCATCTAATACATAACTGGAATCCGTATTTCGCAAAATAAATTGAATACAATCAATTCATCTAAACTAGAAAAAAAAACAACTTGAGCTGAGCTGTCAGTGCAACTGTGGACAGCTCTTGACTGCTGTTTAGATGGATTGATCACGTCCAGTTTCTTTGATGAAATTCGCCCTTGGACTTTCATCATTAGAAGAGACATTAATACAAGGTGTAAACGGACCCTTCTCGAAACCGTCACCCAAACATTCTGTACTGTACATCCAATTAAGTAACTCTACGCAAAAATTATTGCTGGGAAACGACATTATTTATTGGGGTGAATAATCATGTTTTACGGTAGGACTCAAAGTAACACATTCAAAACATTGTGCTGATGGATGCTTATAGTAAGGGAGTCATTCAGATATGTAAAGTAGAGTTAAAACATAAAAAAAACTTTTGAAAAATTTAGAACTTTGACCCTAATATCTCCGTAATTAGAAGGTACCCATGTATAGCCCAAAACAAAAAAAAATATCGCAATGACGAGGCAACAAGTGCCTTTCTTATATATTCTTGTCTAAGTCTACTCCCATTCTTCAGCCACCAAATCAATTAGCTATAAACAAATGAACCCAGACTCCGCCCCTGCCCTCCATCGTGCTCGCTCCAGGGAGGTCTGCACCTCATGAGAACATCTCGATCGCACCTCACGTTTAATAACCAACAATGTTGCCACACTAAAGTTTTCATTACCCAATGAAAGTGCGATTCGACCAGTGAATTACGCTACGCCTGACTTTTATGGCGAATATGACGTCTTTAAAATAATATTCTGGAGTGTGGGATGGTTATGTGTCGTCTTGTCTTGTTTTAGTGTTTCAGTTTTTATGGGAATCACTTAGTCAGTGGTAATAAGTGTTTTTGAAGTTGTCATTTGTGCTGGTTTTGGTTTTCATTACTTTTTTTATTTTTTTTTTATTTTCATTTTCATTTTTATTTTCATTTTGGAGGACGAAACGTGGGCTCTTTTACTGTTTTGGTGTCTTGTTAAAACAGCATTACTTAATGCAATGTAAGTGAAGGGTTTAAAAAGCATGCATTCATTTTCAAATTACTGAATTCGTCTTCTGTACAACAAAATGACTACATCCTTTTCTACACTGGTATTCAGCTGCTTCCGATAAGACTGGAAGTCGACCCCAACTTACTTAAGAAAAGGCTAGGTTAATTTTACTACATATATTATCTTTGGCTTTGAGGAAGAACCACCATAATTCTTCAATTTCAAGCACTGTTATACAGAGTGTTACAGAATAAACACAAAAACTCTCGTGTGAACAGACCATGAAAGTGAACCACTTTTGTTCTATGACTTTTGGAAATTCATAACTTTTTTTTTTTTAGCTTTCCCTTACATGTTGATCAGCTGATTGCGTCAGTTCCTATAGAAAGTCAAACTGTTTTATTTTTAAGGTGACACTTATCGCGTTTGGATACGCGTGGAAACGAAAAATTGCTTTCGGAAATACACGTGCAGTTTGTTTTTTTATTATGGTTTTTATGATTTTTGTTATTATCAAGATAATTTTCAAGAAATGTTCTATAGATTTTATCAATGATATTTATCACTCCGAACCCTAAATTAAAAAATATAATGTACCTGTCTGGTTTCGAACTCATGGCATAAAATTCGTAAGCCAACTAGGCTACCACAGGGCCACCACTCTGAAGTGCTCTACCATGTTTGCCCGAAATGATGAATGAATATTGAAAATGTCCTATCTCAATAGACCCAATAAATAAACACACACTCATATTAATCTACGACAGAAACAATTATGTTTTCATTAACATAAACATCAGAATACAATCTTCATTCGACCATGATGTGTATTGGGAGTGGCCACATCTAGACACCTAGTAATTATAACTAGTCGAATAAACACAGAGCATGTCTTGAACCTAGTAATTAAAGCAAATGTTTGATACAATTCAATTAACTGGTAAAGGTGGGTAGGTTATTATTTTTGGATGAATTAAGAGCGTCTGGCACTTGAGTCAGAAATGGTCAACATTTTCTGTGATCGCTGCCTTTTGGACGAATGAATGGCATTTCAAATAGAAATGTTCTAAAACAGATAACAATGGTTATTTTCTCTTACATTTCTGCCTAATCAAGTGTTAGTGTAAACTGAAAAATTCTAAAAGTGAAAGTATAAGGATTATTTAGTTGAAGTGACATTAGTAGACACGCCCAGGACGAGATTAGGTACACAGGACCCGGCTTTTTGTGCTCCCCGAAGCATGGACTGGTTTTCGCGGTTATCCATCCGTGAAATAGCCTCAGCAAGCGCAGCTTAACCACGCGTCTTCCGAACCACACGGATGTTACTCAACCATTACTCCTCAAAGAGAACCTTTAGTCCATTAAGTACTAATAACTTAGCATTATTTAACCTCCACAATACATGGTCTATTACAATTATTATAAGAATAATAAACGACGTCCGCTTACCTCAACCTTTACAAAGGAATTGATTAAAATGGCGAATAGAATTAATACCGTATGCGCCTGCGTCCATCAGATCCATGATAAGGTTAAGGGCTAGTTAGGCCACTTTCAAATAAAGTAGGAGATACACATCTATTAGATTGGCGGGTAGGGTTACCATTTCCAAATTTGAAATACTCCGTTTTTGACATCCATTTACCGTTTTTATGTCAGTTGTTATGTGTACTCAGAGGCCCAAATGTCTGACAATCAGTCTTACCAAGCAGTATCGTATTGCCCAGCCAGTTACTGGAGCTATGGAGGTCAGATAGGCAGCAGCAAAAATCCTGTAACATGGAAAGCCGACTCCAATTTACTTGTGAAGAAGGATAGGATAGGAAAATGATGATTAACCTTATTCTATTTAAAAGAAAACAAACGAAACGCCAGGGTGGACTTTCATGAAAACGTCATTCAATGGGATTAAATGAACTAAGAGGGTTGTATTGATGATTTTAATGATAATAATTCTGTAAGATAAGCAAATCAAGTATCTTGACTTGGCTCGCGAGGTTGTCGACATGTAGGATTTGGACTCAGCCGACAGTCGTATCAGCCCATGGCGTAATTGCCAAGAGCCTCGACCAATACCTGAGGAGGCTCTCGTTAGGTAGCTGGATCAAAGGCTTGATTCAGAAAGCGGTACTCCTGGACACGGCTCGTATTGTTAGGAGGTTCCTATCTCTGGAGCCCTGACCGCCGGTAGCTTGGATCCTGTTCCCGATATCGTTGGGCTACTATTTTTTATATTTTTAAATGTTTTTTATATAATTTTTGTTGACAAAATATTAAAAATGTAATTAGTAAGTAAGAAAAATGAATAAAAGAGTAATAATTCTGTAAATAGATGCTTGTTACGGTCGCGAATCATATTTGGATCAACATACAAACTGAAACAGAACAAAAACTGCAAATTGAAAATAAAAAGTGAGAAAATTTTAATTTCGCGGGCCCTTTCGCCTTAAGTGGAAAGGTCCAGACAAATGACAAGACTAGACAAACTTCGTACACTGAACACGGGTTCAAAAAGTCGGAAATGCCCGAATGGATGGTAACCCTATGTCCAACTTCAAATTAACATCATAATGCGAAATTTATTATTAATAATAAGCCATCAGCTGCTTTCATCAGCCGCTAATAGACAGGGAAAGAAAACGTGGCCATTGTGTGTGGCCTACTGAATATTAAAATAAATAATTAAACGCTCACAGGTTATTAGCACCTGCTTTGCGGCTGTATGTAGCTGTCATTACAAACTAATTTCATGACCAAGTGGTGTAAAGTCAAAAATAAACTACGATACTGTTTCAACCTTTTTATTCCTCACGTTATGTAGGTAGATTTGAAGTTTTTGAGGTCTAGACTTTGTGTTGATTTTTTCATCAACGTTATCATATAATATCTCGCCTTTAATCCCCGAAGGGTTTGGCAGAGGTGTAATAAAACTTAATAGTACACCTACATTTTGGCAGTTATGTTTTAAGCCCCATGTAACACTAGCAAGCCTATTTATTTGCTTCTACCGGGCAGACTCCGTTGCTGCTGAGAAATTCCGGACAGAAAAAAACCCAATAACAATTAATAACAAGCCGGTAATCGAAACCAGGACCTCATGCTCAGCAGTCGCGATTGCGGCCACTAGACCAACGAGGCAGTCGTTATCACGATGGTGGAAAAGCCAAACATATCATAGAAGAAAAGATGAACTCATTCCCGTTGAAAAATCATTTAAAAACTCGAAACACCTTGAGAACGAAGACTAGTTTATTTAAGGTTCCTGGGAAGCCTTTACTTTAAGTTCATGTTGCTTTTCGATTTCTTCTGTGACTTTAGAACAAAATCGTCTTTTTCAAGATGTAAATGGACCCTTCACGAACAACAACGTTTCGTCAACCAAGCATCCTGTTTTTTATATTAAATGGGCTTACTCTTGACCTCAATCTCCTGAGGACAGGGATGAGGTCGACGATGGAACGAGCTAACCCAAAAGAAGCCTATTAACTCGCGACTTAAATAGATTGGGGTCATATGAACTTCGGAACACCGACGCAGGTAGGGAATATCGAACTAAGTAACTACGCAAAAATTGTTGCTGGGAAACGACATTTTTTTTGGGGTGTCAAATCGTTTTACGGTAGGTACCTAACGCAATCAAAACATTGTGCTGATGGATGCATTGAATAGTTCGGGGTCGTGGAGGTATTTAAAGTCAAGTTTATATTAAAAACTTGTATTAAAAAAAAAAGAGAAAAGTAATGTCTCCGTAACTCGGAGGTTCCCAGGCAAAATATCGCAATGAAGAGGAGAACAAGTGCCTTTCGGCTTCGCTAAGTGCGCTTTTACACCCATTATAGTAAGCAGAGCGAAAGAATCTGTGCCACCATAAGTGCAATATTACAACTTATAACCTCTATGTGAACCAGTGAAGCAATCTTTCACTTCAACTGCCTGAACGTCACGTGACTAGAAGCAATTTCGGTTTAACTTGGAATAACACTTAATAACTTCATACCAAAAGGGCTCACACCACACCTTCGAAAGTAGGTAGGTACAGTCGCCAGCAAATCCAGTTACCACAAACTCAAATTTCTCCAAATGATTTTAAACCATAAAATGTTGAAGGTTAAGTTCATTACCAGTCACCTTATATGGGTGGTGATTCAGACCCTCAAACTGGACACATTCCCCTAAGGAACAAGGTTCGAAAATAAAATTTGGATTTTTCCCATACAAAATATCGCATTAGCTGACGCAATTAGTGTAAAGAGTATTTTTTTTCTTTCATTTATACATATAAGAAAATGCCCTTGCCATTGCAATGGCTGATTTTTTTTCAGTAATCTTGGCGTATGTAGAACAGCCAAATTTCATCAAAATCGGTTCAGTAGTTTAGGAGTCTATAGGGTACGAATAGACGACCAAATATTGATTTATATATGTATATACTCGAATAGATGGATAGAAAGCGTAGTCCGAAATGCACTTAATGTGTTTGCTATAATCTTAAAGCTATGCAAAATGAAATAGATACCATCTTAGAGGCGTGGGAATCGTTCAACGTTATAGGTGACCCAAAGGAGTGGTCATACCAATTATAGCAGTTATGGTAATACAAAGATCTGCAAAACTAAGCCATTAGAAAGGTCCGCGATAACCCTTACAGATTAGATGTAATTTAATGAGAATGTCGCTTATTACACACATTTATAACGTCACCTTGTAATCCATACTTCTTAGTATAAATGCGAAAGGGTCCGTCTGTTTGTCTGTTTCCTTTGACGACTGACTGACCTGGGCATTATTCATATAATATAACATCACACCTGTAATCCCCCAAGAGTTAAGCAGAGATGCACTTAATAGTACACCCTGCCTTATTAGGGAGCGATAAATCCACACTCCGTGGCTGTTAATGAGAAAATTATGATTAAAAATCTAATTACGCTTTGCCCGACCTGAGAATCGAAACTAGGACTTCATGATCAGCAGTAGAGGTTGCGACCTCTAGAACAACGAGTCGGGAAGTTGGGAATAATGCCCGACGGCCATCTTGGCATTTTGCTATGTGTGTAATTTATATCATCATCAACTGCTCTCAAAACGGTGAAGGAAAACATCTTGAGAAAACTGGCATATCCTAGAACCAAAAATTCTAAGGCATGTGTCATTCATGAACCTGGTGGTAGATCTTCGACCCGCGTGGTGGATCACGGCCCACTTCTTTCACGAAATGCCTAGAATAATGCATGCGCGGAATGCATTTCTTTCTAGAAATGGGAACATTGCAGGCTGCTTAATGCTTATGTTACGCGGGCGAAACCGCTAGCAAAAGCTAGTCCTTATAATGTTCAATCTAGTGCCTTATAAGAGGAATCAGGTTGTAAGGTTAAGTGTACCCGTATAAGTAGTTGATAAAGTTGGATGACAAAATGGTTAATTGTTACATTGATCAAGAAGCTTAGAAGGATGCGCTTGCGCATTCATTTGTTTCTCGTACTATTTGAGTCGTTCTTCAGTTTTATTAAAAGAGTGTTTGAGTCGAGTTAAATGGCTTGCGATTTGGGTGGTCTATGTACCTATGTATAACAGTGGACTACCCATGATTACAGCAGTGATAGCCTAGTGGTGTGACCGTTGGACTGCCAAGTCATAGATCTCGAGTTCGAACCCTAGACACGCCTCTGATTTTTCGGATTCATGTGCGTCTTGTATAA
Organism: Noctua pronuba; assembly: GCA_905220335.1. Lineage (NCBI taxonomy): Eukaryota > Metazoa > Arthropoda > Insecta > Lepidoptera > Noctuidae > Noctua > Noctua pronuba. The sequence goes on from LR999908.1 coordinate 13,304,475, forward strand.
TTATCACTTCCTTCGGTGAAGTAAAACATCGTGAGGAAACCAAACCAGCATGCCTGAGAGATATTTCTCGACGGCATGTAAAGCCAAGTCAGGGGCCCACGAGCCGCATAAAAACTCTGACACCAGGTTAGGTACTAACCACACGGAAACGAAAGAAAGTCAGTGGATTTCCATAAAATACCTATTGATGAAGTGTGAGTTTATTGGATGGATGGACTCCCCAGCAGCAGCCTGGATTTGTGCCCGGTTGATGGGTATAGGCTCGCTTCCTATTACATGGGACTAGAGATAACTACACCCATATTTCGCGAAATACATACACCTCTGCCAAACCCTTCTAATTACAAGCGTGATGTTATGTTACTTTGTTTTTTAATTCAACGAACGAACTTTTGTGCCCTTTAATAAAAATGGCATTTCATAATTCAATAGTGATACTGTTATTAATAAATGATTGTGCTACTCTTTATTTTCGATCGGTAAGTATTTATTTATTTTAATGAAGAAATATTTCACAGGATCGTTGCCTATTAACTTTAAGCAGCTGTAATAAAAAAAGCGGCCAAGTGTGAGTCGTACTCACACGCACACAGGGTTCCGTAGCACCAAACAAATCAGCAAAACTAAATTTGTTTTTAATAGTTTGTTAATGAAAAACAAAGTTACCTACTGCTACAGTTTGATAAAAAAGTTCCATAACTCAAAAACTAAAAATCTAATCTTATTCAAACCAATTTTCGTTAAAAGTTATTTTTACGTTCTACAATCCCACATTTTTTCAGAATTTACCTCTTCTTACTTTAGAAATTAGAGGGGGGGGGGCACACATTTTACTACTTTGGAAGGGTCTATCTTTCAAACGATTGACTTTGAGAAAAAAGACATGAAGGTTTTAGAAACCTCCATGTCATTTTTAAAGTCCTTTCTATAGACACCCCGCACGTATAGGTTTGATGTTTTTTTTTAGTTTCCGTTCCCTGTATCCGACTATACTATATCATAATCTTTTATTTTTGTATAATAATCGTAAAGCGGTTCACAGAATACTCGTACATCTACCTACTAAGTTGCAACTGTATAGTCCTAATAGTTGCGGAATAAACTGGCTGTGACATACAGACGGACAGACAGACATGACGAATCTATAAGGGTTCCGTTTTTTGCCATTCGGCTACGGAACCCTAAAAAGAGACAATAAAAGCTAAACAATATCAATAAAACACTTTCTTTACAAAGTAATTTCAACGTTTACAAGAAGATTAAAAGCCTTCGATACGCGTTCTAATTACTGGAACAAAAACACCAAAGGACTGTTTGTCGCTTTTAAAAACTTATTAGCAAGTGAAGGTGTTAAATATTGCATTGTAACCTCCTTTTAGCAAGGATGACGAGCTGCTATACTGCAGCTTTTATAGTCGTTAATGAGTCGGAAATAACGCGTTATATAACGAATTAAATAACTTGAAAATAACACGAGATCGTTAATTATTTGATGTTAGGTATTACGAGTACAAGGGGTCTCATTAGTGTTTGTGTGAAGTTGGGTCCGACACTTTATGGTTAATAGAATGTTTGTGAATTCAGTGAAGCGATGTTAGCCTTTACTGCAGTTATTTTTGTACAAATTCTTACTTTTTGGTGCAGTTTATGGAACTGCAAACTTCAGTGATTTAGACTTGGTATTTTTTTTTTGGATTTATGACGTGAATGTTTGATGAGGAGCTCGTGGCTAAATAATAACAGCCGCTCGTTAATTTTCTGGATAAGCCGCGCTTGCCTAGTTTGGTCCGTGGATGGGTGACCACCAATTACATACCGAGTTTCCTCCGTGCCTCGGAAAGCACGTTAACCATTGGTCCCGGCTGTCAATTGCAGATGTTTGACAGTCGTTACAAGTAGTCAGTGACAACCAGTCTTACTAAGTGTATCATATTACCCAGTACTAATTGGGTTGAGGAGGTCAGATAGGTAGTCGCTCCATGGAAAATATTGGTATTCAGCTGCATCCGGTTAGCCTAGAAGCCGACCCCAACATAGTTGTAGAAAGGAAAAGGCTAGCCAGATGACGATGATGTGTCGAATGTTTGATATGCTATGATTATACACGTACATAATACGTTGAAGACTATTTACCTGCCCTAATAAAATAAGGCCGTATTCACAATCCTGACTGGTTTTTATAAAGCTTCATATAGGTACTACTTATCGCTTGTTTGCGGCAATAATGACGTAACTCAAAAAAATAAGAAATACAGGATAGCGTTTTTTTTTAATTTACACTAAAAATATTTTCATTATATTGCCAATGTTTTTTTCGCATATAAGCCTTTTATCAAAAGATAAAAGGTTTATTTTACTTAATTTAATACTTGCTTTCGTTAATTTTATAAACTTTAAAAAAAATTAAATTAAATATTTTTGAGTTATGTGTCCATGTCACAACCGAGCGTTATAGATGACTAAATACCCATCAAAGGTTGGATGGCAAGAGACATCTATCTATTCAGCGTGACCTTATCTTAGAGTTAATTACTTTGATCTTTTTATCTAGTTACCACTAGAAACCCTGAGTAGCCCATAAATAACCGTTGCATGAGGAATAAGGACCAATAAATTCTGGACCTCCATATGTCCTAGTTTTATTTATGGCAACATTCGGTCTTTTTCCAGCTGTCTTTGGCGTGTGGACTTGCCACATTTATATCACTAATATGTACCATGTTCACTAGTTTGACCCATATATCATTTGGTCCTAAGGTACGAAGATATTTTCTTTTACAAGATAAATGGCATTTTGAACTTTATTTCAATTGATTCATTATAGTTGGTATGTTTGTTTGAAAGGCAAAGGGCGTGTGATAATTAATTTTACATTGAGGTCTGATGTTTTAATCGAACGACGCCATCTTGACAATTTTATCGTGACCTATAAGTACTATTACTGTCGTGGTACTTGAGTATCGATAAGTTAAGATATATTGGTATGGAGTTAGACCGAAAAAACGATGGGAGGACATGTTTAAGGAAAGATGTGGACCAGACTGGAGAAGACAGACTAGGGACAGAGACAACTGGAGGAAGCTGGGGGAGGGCTATGCCAAAGAGGCGACTTCCACAAATTAAATAAAAGAAAAAATATATAAAAAATAATGCATGAAAATGTTTTTTTTATTCAATAATGATTTAAAACTTAAAATTCAATGTTACTAAATATATTTACTAATTGTGATTATTTAATAGTTTTGTTTTAATAATTGTTAAATTGTGGTAGAATAGGCCATTTCATTTTTTTTATAAGATATAATTGAAGCTATACTATTTTTTTTTTGGGTTTTGTTAAAAATATCCACTGGGTCAAATGAAACATAATATTAAGTTGTATTTCTCCGAAGCCTGAATAAAGACAAAGTTGTATGTACAACATAGAATATTCCCACATTACGCCAGTTATACAAACTGTATTTAAAACATAACTAACTAACCAGTGAAGGGTTAATAATACGTCAAGGTAAAGCAAGCCCTTAAGGCAAGCAAACTATTTAGAAACCTTAAATTAGGAAGTGTAGTAGGTTTTAAAGGCAAGCCAAGTTTTTAAGCATGTATGACAGTACCGCCATCGCCACTATAACTAAAAGGGGTGAGCCTATTGCCGTCATCCCCGCGCGAGCCTAAATTCTGGGCCGCTACTGAGCAATTCCTTAATTTAGTGCTTGTCACCGCTAGATTAACCAGACAATTCACACAAAACTCGCAAAATATCCATACACTTTTTGCCAATAAGGATCATACAGTTTCTATTCAAAATAAAACCTTTCATACCGAAACGTATCGTATTCAAATATTTAAAGAAACGAACCCGCCGTACCAAAAATGTTTTCGTATAAAATGCAACGCAGACAATTGATGTCACTGTGAAATCTCCACCATTAGAGCGAGATAGAAAAAGGAACATATCGAGGACGCTGGAGGAGAGAGAGAGACAGCATGTAGTGCAATGTTCATTAAAGAGGGTCAACGTAGGCTTGGGGGGTGTAATTTCTCCCCTAACCCCCCCGGGGCGATCTTGTGGTCGTCTTTTTAATTTGCTCTTGGATTTCAGGGCTGGCTTCATTCGGAAAATTGGTGCATAAATAAAAGAGTCCTTTTGTGCCATTACGAGAACTGTTTTCGGAGTTTCCCTTTGTAGTAGTTTATGATGTCGTTTTCTCCATTACTGTTCCATTTTTGCTTTGAGGTGCACTGAGTTTCCAGCTGCATCAGCATGGCTACAAGTGACATAGTCTTATGGATCCAGTTCATCAGCCTAGCTTTGTACCAATTAATGTTAGAATCTGTTTTCTGAATACATTTAAAACTCAAACTCAAAGCATTGCATCAATTAGACACTTTTAAATGTCATAAAAACAAAAAAGGCGAAGCTACAGTCACAGACACAAAGCATAATAACTTGTGAAAGTATTGTAGTAGCCCATTCCAAAGCGCAGATCTCTATGTAGAAGAATGTGCAAGAAACTCCTTGGACACTCTTTTCAGTCAAAATATTGTTACAAAATCTTAAAAGGTTAGGTACATCATTCATGTTGAGATTATACATATATGTGAGAACGAACTATATAAAATGTCAGCAACCTTTGCTTAAGTAGCCACTCAGTCAAGTATTGGATGGATGAATTAAGTAATCCACTCCAAAACATGCTCACACATAACCTGTAGGTCACAAAAATCACAGAATGGTCTAACAGTACTTATACAAGCCGTACATACACGCCTGCTACCTTTCAAGAAACACAGGAACTCCACCGCCTTCAAATAAAAAACAAAATTTTCCGAGAGATTTTCCTCCGTGTAGCATCCCTGTGATCTCAAGACAGCATCGCTGGGAGGCGCGGCGTCTTATCAACGAATTAATTCTAGACTAACGAAGACTGGGGGTGGCGCCGCGATTAACACAACCGCCCCTTTCACGTAGACCGAGGAAGAAATAGATCTGGCGGAGGACTTAGTCTCAGGGAGGAAGATGGTGCGACTGCGCATCGAAGGACTACGAATAGAAAACGTTACGGCAATGGTAGAAGCTGAAAGTTGTTATTTATCACTTTTTAACACAAGGTTGGTATTTTATATCTATACTAATATTAACAAATAGGCCGCTGGTAAATGTAGTTGGAAAGTCTTATTTTGAAACTGAGTTAGTACAATTAAAATAAATAATAAAGCTAATTAATCTATAAACTTTAGTTATCATCTAAGATATAAATGAACAGAGTAAAACATTATTTTTATTTTTTATTTTTATTAATTATATTATTTTCTATATTCGTGTTAGTTATTCTGCCTTTTTTTAAATAAAAGGTTTAAATTTTTTACTAAAAATATGTTATTTGTCGGATATGTCAGGATTTATTCCGTTAGGCTCGTACATCATGTGGGCAGACGATGGGTTTCGTGCCATGAAAATACACTGCGATACACTGTTTCTAGCAGAACTAACGAATTACTTGAGATTATAACTTAACACAATAACACGGAGCATAATGAATCGGGTACTGTTCCAAGACGTCTCAACTTCGCCGCGATCAGGCATTGACTGTCGCCCTCGCCTCGAGCTGAACATCAGGGCTATGTAGAAGCACGCTGTGTTGTGGGTAGACTGGTGAGTAGGTCGCGTGATGTCACCACTGCACACAGGCGCGCTTTCCAGTTCATTTTATGTCCATACTAATGACCGGATCGGACATATTTTAACGAACTAACTTCATGTTTCCAAGTGAATAGTGTGACTATTTTATGCAGTTTTATGTTCCATTAATTATTTTATTACTGAAATTATGATTGACTAATTGCTAACAATATTGCAAGCGTATTGAGTTGCCATGCACCTATTCGATCAACAGTTTAAATCTTAAAACTTACGCTGTCACTTACGGGATGTCTTCCCATGCATGTCCTGCATGCACCACGATGTCATCCCGCGATCATAGCGCTTGAAACAGCGCGAGCGTCGAAATGTTGGGAGCTCACGATAGTTGAAGATTCTGAAAGATATCCCGTAAGTGAAAGTACCTACCTAAAGGGACCCTTAACGAAGCCAACAGGCACTTGTTTTCCCCATCATTACGATCATTTTTTTGTTCTAGACGATCCTGGGGGTCAAAGTACCAACTTTTTTCCAACTTTTTTTTTTTTAATACGTGTTTTAATGTAAGATTTTTACTTTAAATACGGCCCCCGTAGTATTCAATCTATCCATCAACACTATGTTTTGAGTGTGTTACATGAAGTCCTACCGTAAAACGTGATTTTTCACCCCAAAAAAAAATTGTTTCCCAGCAATCATTTTTCGTAAAGTTTCATAGTTTGATGTTCAGAATGCTTGGTTGACGGCTTCGTGAAGTGTCCGTTTACACCATGTATAAGTTTAGTTATAAACCGTAAAAGCTTAAAACAGAGTTTAAATCTTAACTAGATGGTTATGCAAAAAGATATTGTAGTGATATGTCCAAAATAGACTTCAGCTTATCACTCTTTTTAATATTTTTTTTAAGTATTCAGAAAAAAAGAAGGTATTCATTGTGGCCAATGGCCAATGGAAAAATTGCAATATACGATACATAGGCACATATAAATCATTATTAAAACCTAACGATTCAGTCAACAGATTGATCTAACGGCAGATTTTCATACATACAAGACTGCTCAGACATTTAGACATCAGATAGACACACTAGGTTATAGGTCATACGAGATTGTTGAATACTTCAGCATAATCTTCAGTTTATGTTTAAATATCTTTACATCGGGTAGAGATATTCTAGTGGTTAGTCTTTTAGGATAGATTTACGATATGCACGTGGGTTTTACAAAATAAATGCAAATACACGTCCGTTAACGCTTTGAGATGTAGGGTTTCCGATAAATTTGTTGTTTGTAGTACCTAATAATAATAAATACTATTGATTACTTGAGAGGACTGCCTCGTTGGTCTAGTGGTCGCAAGAGCACGCGCTGAGCATGAGGTTTTTGGTTTGAATCTCAGGTCAGCCATAGTATTATTGGGTTCTTCCACCAAGAATTTGTCAGTAGCAGCCTGTAGGTGCATTTCTTCCTGATCCATCGAGGATTACTGGGTGTAATGTTGAGTTATATTAGAAGAACTTCAGCTGTGTTGGTCTTTGGAGACACATGGGGATAAGATGGAATTACAGTCACATTAAGTTTGTTGTTAGAAATGCCTAGCTTCAAAATAAAAGTTAACGGAACCCCGGAATTTCTGATATGATGGTAGTGTTCCTGAAACTCACCCTGCTATGGTCTGTAAACAGTAGCTAAAATATTTAAGAGAAACTGAATATTGTCGACTTCTTCTTCTCGAATCGATAACTCAGATTATGACCTACCATTACGTAGCAACCTGGGAAGCTCTGTCGTTTACCTCATTCAAGTCCTGGTGGGTGCAATTAGTTGTGCACGACGGGCAGGAGAGAAGGTTTGGCATATCCCACACTCGCATTGTGTCCGAGATGGGTCGGATTTTATACGATTTTAGTGTTAAAGAGGTCTTCTTGTAATAAAAAATAAAAGCAGAGAATGTTTAAAAACCGTGGCGGTATTTTCCGAGAGCATTAATTATCAATAACATTAGCATTATTAGTTTACCTACACTCCACAAGGTATCTTCAAAGCGGCTCCGATCCACAGCGATGCATACCATCACGAGGCCAATGGGGCCGTAAAATCATCATAAAAATGTCATAAAACATAATAGCCGTATTAATTGGTGCATAACACCAATGCAACCGGTTTTTCGTTTGAAATCCCTTTTTAATTGTAACTAATCCTATGTAAAGAGTGGTCTTGGGACATTTTGATAATTTAGTTCCTAAGGCGATTGCAATTGCAAACTGCAATGGCAAAGTTGCCCTAATCACTATGACAGAACGCACCATCACGACTGCTTTCTAAGAAACTTTTCTTTGCCGTCTGTCGCTGCGGCCGAATGGTGACCGCAGACCGCAAAACAAAAGTTTAAATAATAGTAAAATAGGTTTTTTTTTTTTTGGTTTGAAAAATGAATTTCGCGAAGTTGAAGAAATGTAAATGTCGCTCAAAGTTGCTCGAAATTGTGGCGATGCGTTCAGAATTGCGACATTGCTGCTTGCGGTTATGGGCAACCGCAATGCCACGCCGACGATTGTGATCTGCTGTCTTCGGAAGTTTCCCTTAAAGAAAATATGATAAACGAAAGAAGTAATGTATTTAAGAAATTGGAACGAAGGACTGACTTAATATTTTCAGTGTCTGCCCATTCTATGCGGTTCCTAAGCCATCACCCCAAGGTCCGAGCGGGTGGCATATTAAGACGAAGTTGGAAGTAAAAAAAAAGGCGAAAAAGAGTTTTATATTCTCTCTCGAATGGGAAGAAATAGGGAAACCTTTCTCATTTAGCTCACCAGTGCAAGTCGGGGTGTCGCGCTGAACACACTGCCTGATTTTAAATCGTTTTAAAACTCATTTAAATGTTGTTTTAATTGATTTTCGGAAGTGATCTTGACGTGGTCTTTCAAGACGGATGGTGGGTGGTGCTTTGGTTGTTGATAAACAACTCGTGGAGTCGTGGTGTAGTTGTATATGTGTATATACTGTGTTGTGTTGGGGGTTGGAGGCTGACGAAAGGTCAAAGTTGTTTTGGTTTGGGAGATGGAGATCTTCAACTTTGTTTTGGGATGGATACCGGTGGACATTCATGGAAGAATTCAACAGTAAATGGCCTTGAAGATGAACCTGGACCCGATGTGACAGAATACCTTACAACTCATTTTTTCAAAACAATTTGATGGAGAAACGTTAACGAAGATTTACCAAAGACATGGTCGTTTACTTTCAAAATAAGGTGAGATCTTCATAAAACAATTTAACCTTTCTAATTTAAAGTAGATGTGTTTGTTCTGTGTTGTTTTGTTTTGTGTATTTGATGTAAAAATTTGCCGACGCGCGTCGCAAAATTGACTCCTGCATCTCCTACGACGTCTAGTAAAGAAGGAGCCTCCAAGCAGTTGGCAAAATGATGAGACTTTATTTCTTACAGCATCAAAAACATTTTTTTTTTTTTGGATGGTAAATCTTCAAATAACTCCTCCCGCTCTGGGTGGAGTGGCAGGGAGTGTCAGACTTTTACTGACTAAAACCCATCCATGTTCCTTCTTTGCCCTTTGTGTTCCAGGGCCGCGGTATCTCTTTCGAACAGTCCCGCAGCCCCGGCAGGCATCGGCCCTTGCTGACATCTCTTTGAGGCGCGCGTGGAACACGAACGCGCCGTCGATCCAAAACATTTTAAAACACTAACAAAATACAAATCGATTTTAACTCTAGTTTAGGTAAGAAACTCGGAAAACACCGATATTCCAGTTATTTGTCGCGGTTAACTAAGGAAACGGCTTGTTAAGGGCTTGCAGTCGATACGTTATCTGCCTGTCAATACCGATGCAGTTATCTGCATAACTATTGACGGCTCTGTATAAGGGATAATGTATTATTTCAACTCAATCAACAGAACTTGAGTGTGGTTTCCGGCTAGGAACTTGGACATGGCCCCATTTGCTTTACTTGTGAATGTGTCGTGTAGATTTTTGTAAGATTATTTTGGCGCAGTTCTGCAATTCCTCTTAGCGTGTTGAAATATTGTTTAGTACCTACTAAACAATATTTAACACTACTACTTCGTACTAGTTCTTTTGAATAATATTAGGTTTGAAGTACTTATTTCGTCGATATGGTCATTTAGAATCGTCTGTGATACCTCTGATTAGGTACTTGTATCGACTTGAAGTTTTCTGTTTTAACTGTTTTCAGGCATATTGGTTAAAAAGCATTAGTTAGTATGTCTTTGGAGCTAAAAAAGTTATAAAAGTTATTATACTTAAAATATTTACATACAGGGTAGGTAGAGGGGGGAAGGGACACCGACGCACAAACGGTTACCACGTATTCAGTACATCATTCTGAACCCAATATATATATATATACACATATACATATTATATATTATTATTAATTTATATTAATATTTTTAAAGGGTAACAAACATCCATCTATCCTCACAAAATTTCGCATTTATAATATTCAGGGTAGAGAAACCCAGGCGCGAAAACGGCTATCACGTATTCAGTAAATCATTCTGAGTACCCCTACATAGACATTTTTCATCGGTCATTTAAAAGAAAATCATCTGTTCTATGCATTTTGACCGTGTAGGTATTACACTTTTGTGGGAAACAGCAGCTTTCTTTTTTTTTTTGCTTGGGTTCAGAATGATGTACTGAATACGTGGTAACCGTTTTCGCGTCGGTGTGCCTTCCACCCCGTAAAGTAAGATTAGTAGGAAGTAAGAATCCGACTATTATAGACTACCACACAGTAGGTCAAATTACTATACAATACTTCTCTCGAATCGTAATATTGCTTCATTACTTCAACGATATCATACATTTTATGTGTGGAAATCTAGGCTTTTCTGACTATTACCACCTTGTGAGTAATAAAGACTAAAATATTCCTGGCTATCGTAAAAGTAAGTACCACTAAGGAATATTTTGGAGTGAGTTATTAAAGCTTATGTTTTAGCTCGCGTCTTGTACCTAATTGCGGTATTCATTGCTGATATAAATCTTAAGAAACAGGTAGGTATATAATGGGTTATATCGTAAAATTGTCTAAGTGAAATCTTATGAGGTCAATAGAAAAGTAAAGAAAAGTTAAAAAAAATAATTAAGTAGACAAGTGGTAAAGTAAACCCTTTTAATAGAAAGGGTTAACTCTTCAATAGAAAGTGTTAACTCTTCAATAGAAAGGGTTAACTATTCAATAGAAAGGGTTAACTCTTCAGTTGAAAGGGTTAACTTTTCTATGAGATAATTGTAAAAGGAGAAAATTACCACTATTAAATTTGTTAGAGGATATTATCATCATCATTCTCCTGACCCTAATCCAATTTATTAGGGGTTAGCGCAGCATTTTTTCTTCTTACTGTTTCTCTTCAACTATACTCGTCATCTCATCAGTCTCTTCCATATCATCCTTTACTAAACTCCATCCATTACTACAGTCCATCCATCGTTTCTCTGGTCTTCTTCTACTCTTACATGCAATTGCCTTTAACCCTTTTGGCTCAACGTTCTGATCCTTACATGTAGCTCCAGGAGCTCGTAACTATCTGTTTTATTAAGCTTCCCCTTAAGTTTAAAGGGCAGATTAGAAGATATTATCATCAAATTAACATTAACGTCCTCATTTCGAAATAAGCATCATCTGCCTAGCCTTTTTCCAACTATGTTGGGGTCGGCTTCCAGTTAACCGGATACAGCTGAATACAAGTATTTTACATGGAGCGACTGCCTATCTGACCTCCACAACCCAGTTAGTACTAGGTAATACGATACCCCTTGGTAAGACTGGTTGTCAGACTTTTTGGGCCACTGACTACCTAACGACTGTCAAACATCTACAAATGACACCCGGGACCAACGGCTTAACGTGCTTTCCGAGTCACGGAGGAAACTCGGTATGTAATGTGTGATCACCCATCCACAGACCAACCTATACAAGCACGGCTTAACCTAAAGATCGACCCGAGCGGCTGTTATTATTAAGCCACGAGCTCCTCAGCATAAATATAATGAAGTTACCCGTCTCTCCGATTAAAGTAACTAATAGTAATATATCCGACTTATAATTATATTTATTAACTAGCTGTTCCCCGCGACCTTCGTCCGCGTCAAGTTATTAAAAATACAATTTTCCCCGTTTTTGCAACATTTTTCATTGCTGCTACGCTCCTATTGGTCGTAGCGTGATGATATATAGCCTATAGCCTTCCTCGATAAATGGACTACCCAACACTGAAAGAATCATTCAAATCGGACCAGTAGTTCCAGAGATTAGCGCGTTCAAACAAACAAACAAACAAACAAACAAACAAACAAACACTGCAGCTTTATAATATTAGTATAGATAAGTTTACGATTACTAATGTAAATCGTTTAAGAGAACGTTAATGCTTATGTTTCGTTTTACGAGATTCGCTGAGAACCAGGCTGCAATTAATATTATTATAGTAATCCCTATTAATAAGTATTAGTAAGACATTTCTTGCTTGTTCTATAATGGCTGTGATTATTTAAGAGGGAGAAGTATCTACGTATTTATTTTTAGTAAGAAATGAAGGTTGAGATATACTTTTGTAGACTTGGGTATTAGAGCCATAGATACTAGAGTGACTGCCTCGTTGGTCTACTCGAGGTCCACCAGGTCGGGCAAAGTGTTATTGGGTTTTTCGTTAGGAATTTCTTTATAGTAAGCCCTGAGTTTGGATTTGTGTCTGGTTGATGGCAATAGGCTGGTCCCCTATTACATGAGACTTAAGCGTAACTGGTAAAATGTGGGTGTACTATGACGTACATCTCCTGCCTAACCATTTGGGGATTACAGGCGTGATGTTATGTTTTCAACGGGATTGAGATAATCTTTTCAACACTGTATGATGCAAAGTGTAGACTCTCAAAAACTCCAAACTATTTTTATATCTTTTAACTTGTTTATTTACAAAATAAATTAAATATTTATTTAACTAAGTAAATATTTAATTTATAAATTATAAGTTATAGTTAAATTAACTTAGTGTAAATTAATGTTCTCCCGCACTTGATGTTTATGGACTAAAATACCAAAATATCAGCAACAAAGAAAAAACTTGTTTTCAAAACATAAAATACACCCGGGTTATTTATTGAAAAGTCTATCAAAGTCTTCACATGTCGATTTATAATGAAATATCGGTTGGTTTCATAAAAATAAAGTTCGAAAACACAATAGGGTTCCGTACACAACATTGTTTGAGTAGTTAATCTTGTAATGCCAGACAATTGAATTTAAGCATGATTTTTGAATATTGTGAACTCTGAAAATGTCATTTCATTAATTACAATTAGCCAGCTTTCTTAACTATTTGTCCATCATGAAACTCTAAGAAAAGCTCTAGCACAAAATAATTATCACTTTACTTACCTACTCCGATTAGATTAGAGGTAGAACCAGTTAATGCGTAGTTAAAGTAATTAGATATTATCACTTCCTTATAAGCGTTTAAGATGTTTTGATCCCGCATTAGCCACTTATTATAACGACACTATAAAATACACTACTTGCCGCTAAAAGATCTTAAGCCTAACAGGATTCATGAATGTTAGAAGTACTTACATTTATCCGGCCATTTACTTACGTACCCTGTTCATTATTAAATGATAAAAAACTTTTTTGCAAAAATAAAACTGAATTAAAAAAAAACACCAAAAAGTGAAAAAATATTCGAGCTTTAGAAGTCGGTGACTTTTGTTTTTTTTGATCCAGTTTTTTTTTGTCACCGACTTCTAAAGGTCGAGTTATTTTTCACTTTTTGGTGTTTTTTTTAAGTCGTTTTTATTTTTTGCAAAAAAGTTTTTCTCATAAGCTAAGCTAGAGTCACGTTTTGATGTTTTTTTTAAGAAAAAAATCAGACGAATTGATTTGACCTCATTTTGGAAGTCGGTTTAAAATGTATATGCTAATATACAGAATACGTAATGAATGTCGAAACTGCAACTATTAATAAAACTCGTTACATAAAACATTTATTAAATTTCGCATAAATTCTATAAATAGCCGACCGTTTTCCAGGCCGCTTTGCGGTATTCCAAATATAGTACTTGAAACAATAATCCGGCCGGCCGAACTCGGGAAGGGTCACATTCTTACCTACAAAAGTGTGCAGAACCTTCGTTATCCCAAAAGCCCACACTGCGGAAAATTTCATTTCAATAGGTATACCGATACCTCATAGCAAATAACTCGGGATCCCGGCTTAATATGCATTAAGGGTATTCCCGAATTTTCTCCAGTAAAAATGTATGGGAACAACCCGCGCGTGACGTATAAGTGGATTATGTTTGCCTTCTCACTCACTCATATAACTCCGTCCTTTGTTCCAAATCCTGAAATGCTCTGGTTGTCTGAGTATGGAGAGGGCTTTTTCTTTTTGGTTAAAATATTTGTTGGTCGCAGGTAGATTTCTTAACTCTTCAATGAGAATAATAGCTAACAGGAAGTAGCTCAAATAAAATATTAATTTGTGTATCTAACAACTTATATTCACATTGAACAGTTGTCTATTTCAATAGAATATCAAGTGGTTAACGTATCAGCTCAGGAAATGCATCATTTCCTCTTACAAATTGCACTTTATATATTTTATGTTTTTACTATCTGAGAAGGTACCTTACTGCAGAAATTACGACATACGACACAGATATAGGAAACTTGAAATGATCATTTAAATAAATTTTTGGAGTTCACCCTAATTAAATCTGTAACTACATACATATTCCAAGTTAATTTTAAATGTAATATGACTACAGTGTTAACGTTTAAAGTTTAAAATTTATTTTATGTGCCAACGTAATTACAATATTCCGTAATAAAATAAGCAATAAAAGTTGCATGTAGCTAAGAAATTTTACGATTAAACATATTGAAAACCTAAATCTTGTGCAAGAAACTGCAAAACCCACGCAGTAATGAAGATAATAATATGTAGGTTTAATAATAATAGTTTCACAGATGCATGTAGAACATGCAAATGATAAATAAATGCATTGATAAAAAATTATATGTTAGAATAAAATTATAATTTATTCGTTATAAAATGTGTAGTATAAACTTTCAAGAAAACTTTGCATTAATTGGTTTTCTTAGTGATAGTATAATTATAAACTAAAGTAAGGTAAAAGTATTTAATGCGGGTAATAATTTTATATTGTTTATAATTTTTGCAATAACCATTATGGCTTCTCATGTACCGTGTCGGAATTTTGCATGGTCGACGAACGAATTCTGCCTATCATCCAATTACACGAAACAATATCTAAAGATAAGTGTAAATATTTGAATTCAATGTTTCATGGTTATTTTGTTTCTTGAATGACAGTGACAGGAGGGCGCTGTTTGTCAAAATTGTCGGTGATATCGTATTGAAAAAAAAAACCAAGATGGCGGTGTCAGTTTCGATTAAAGATTCAAGCATAAAGACACAAATACAACGGTCGTATTTATAAATCTGTTTTGAGAGATTGACCGATGAATTTTTAACTGACCATGATATGCAAAGCTTAACGATGCAGATCGATCAATTAGATTTTTATTCGTAGACGCCATTCATCAACTAATGAAATTCGCAACAAGTAGGTAAAAACAACTT
Organism: Noctua pronuba; assembly: GCA_905220335.1. Taxonomy (NCBI): domain Eukaryota; kingdom Metazoa; phylum Arthropoda; class Insecta; order Lepidoptera; family Noctuidae; genus Noctua; species Noctua pronuba. Next base: position 13,319,758 of record LR999908.1, read on the forward strand.
TTACCGACACACTATAATACCTTTTAATAGACAATAATAATCTCCATTTGACTGACATTTAATCAAAGCGACGATTGTAGTGACTTCAATAAAATCCAATTTCTATACAGTTCTCGTGTTTATTACTTCATAATTTATTTTATTATTGGAGCTTCATTAACTGTTTTCATTAACATAAATATTTAGCTGAGAGGCAAGTTGTGTGGAAATCAGTAATTAATGCCTGGTCACAATGCACCTTTAAGAGGATTTTATTATTAGTTTGTTTTATTGTGCCAGGTGAAAGTTAGGTAAAAGATGATTGGATTCCTTGTTTAGTTTTCTCTGATGAAAGTTTATGGCAGGTTATCAAAAGCTCGCCATAATAACAATTCATCATTATCACCTGACTAGCTTTTTCCCAACTATACACCGCGACTTTTTAGTCGTCTTACAACGGCAGCCCACTTCATGTATCCAATGACTACTAAGCATTCTTAAAAAAAAATAGGTATTTATGAGATTTTAATCATTTAAAAATAAAAATACTATTCAATATTATGACGTAGTTAAAACACCCTGTTGTTTGCGATGATCTACTGGAGTCTAGCGCTAGGTAGGTATGTTCTCCCGTTTGACACGTATAGGTATACATCATTAACAGGATGTTTCATAATTTTTTCTAATGTTTTATTTATTTTTCTTTGTACCTATGATGGTAGGTAAAAAGAAATCGCGTCTAGAGCGTTTTATGTCGGGCACATTGAGTGGACCACCTTTGTAAGACGACTAAAAAGTCACGGTGTAGAATGGTAAGCTTCCAGTCTGTCCGGATGCACCTGAATATCTGACCTCCAAAACCCGGTTACTGGGTAAAACGATTCCTCTTGATAAGTCTAGTGGTTGTCAGACTTTCGGGCTTGTCAAAAACTTTTACGACTGTCAAATATTCATAAATGACAGCCGCACGCTCTTTTGCGACAAGGTGACATAACTCAAAAATTTTGATTTTTCGTTGGTAGTTGAATATAAAATTAACAAATATAAGTATTAAATTAAATAAAATAAACCTTTCACCTTTTGATAAAAGGTTACTCTGCAAAAAAATATTGACAATGAAATGAAAATATTTTTAATTTAACTTAATAGAACACTGACCTGTATTTCATATGTTTCGAGTTATTTCATTTATGTCGCCAGCAAGTATAATTTTATGAATGTAAAAGGAGTACAAAAAAAATACCCATCTATCCCATAAATATTTCTCCAACACGCTTTTGAACGAAAAAATGTAGAGTCCATCTCCACACTCTCCTAACTTTCACATCTCCACGATGGAGACAAAGGCTGTGTGATGTAAGCATATTTTTCTGCTAGCAGTTCGTTCAGAAATCAATACCTTTCGGCCAGACGAACATTTTGCACTAGCATCATCATTTATCATAGAACTGTGTCTGGGAGATAATTTTTAGCTCGAATTTATACCAAGGAAAAGTGCTATAGGTTTTGCTTTCGATCATCATTTTCGTCGCATGTATGGAATTGAGTTTGAGAGTTAAATAATAACAGCCACTCGGATCGATCTTTAGGTTAAGCCGTGCATGCCTAGGTAGGCCTGTGGATGGGTGACCACCCATTACATACCGAGTTTCCTCCGTGCCTCGGAAAGCACGTTAAGACGTTGGTACCGGCTGTCATTTGTAGATCTTTGACAGTCGTTACAGAGAGTAAGTGGCCCAAAAAGTCTGACAAGTCCAGTCTTACCCAAGGGTATCGTATCATTACCTAGTATCAACCGGGTTGTGGAGGTCAGATAGGCAGTCGATCCATGTAAAATCAGCTGCATCCGGTTAGACTGGAAGCCGACCCTAACATAGTTGGGAAAAGGCTAGGCAGATGATGTATGGAGTTGAGTTTGATGCAAACATACCTATACCACATTAATTAAAACGTGTGCTACTTACCTATGTAGGTAACAGACAAATACATTCAAATATTTATGAACGATAGACCATACATACAAATAATTCGGACTTGACTTTGACTTGACCGGACAAGACGAGAAAAATCGTAATTTATTACTAGTTACTACTTTGTAACAAGTCGGTCTGTCTAGTGTCACACGCTTACTTGTCAGGTAGGATTCGTGAGTCAATATTTTTGTGTGACAGGATTCCCAATGTCCGCTCTATAACTTGGAAACAAACAACACGCCTTCTATAGGTTCGGCCAAACCGATATGGACGATTGTGGACGCAATTCCGGATAACGTGATTCTTGTAGATAATGTACTAAACTGTCTGTCAGTGTCCGCAGCCGGTCCGCAATCTGTCCGTAGTCCTTTAGTGAGTGTAAAGCTTCTTTTCAACATTCATCACTAAAAATACGAATTAATTCAGCCATGTGAAATTGATATGCAATCAGGCATGAAAGGGAACTTTATAGGTAGTAATATGAAATGAAGATACTAAAAGTCAGAGATTAGCTGCATCAAAATGGTTTGGTACTGCATCCATTCATCATCTGCCTAGCCTTTTCCCAACTATGTTAGGGTCGGCTTCCATTCTTACCGGGTGCTGAATACCAGTATTTTCCCGTGACTGTTCGAAAGAGATACCGCGGCCCTGGAACACAAAGGGCAAAAAAGGAACATGGATGGGTTTTAGTCAGTACGAGTCTGACACTCCCTTCCACTCTGCCCAGAGCGAGAGGGATCATTTGAAGATTTCCAAAAAAAATAACTATTTTACATGGAGCGACTCCATATCTGACCTCCACAACCCAGTTAGTGCTGGGTAATTCGATACCCCCTGCTAAGACTTGGTACAAATTGGTACTGCATCCATTACTAAACCCAAAAAACACCTCTCTTTAGCTAAGTGGTCTGAAAAAGCAACAGCAGCTACAATTTTAAAACCAAACCCCGCACCGCCGCAATAATCATTGCACAGCAGTTTCAATATGTCTGGAAATTCCCGCAGAGTGGATCCAGTCCTGTTTAAATGAAATTTAAATGGAACGAGACAGAAAAAGCTTCCAGTGAAGCTGACTATGTACAGTGGCGCGCACAAATTGCGGGGAATAGTTGACTTTTTATAAAATTACTTGAGCCCCGACTGTACCTCTGCAATGTCGAAGACTCGAAGTATTGACTTTAAATCCAATATGGCCGCTAATAAAATAAATTATCGGCGACGTGACTGGTCGCCGTGTTTATTCGAATGTACCTACCATTTTGAAGTGCGATGGATATTCTGAAGGTTTTGAAGACAGTCTGTCACATTGTCTTTAGTGAATTACAGAAGATAGTCCTGGGGGTATTGGGCACATCTACAATGGATGCCTACATACATGTCACTCATCATGCACTCACAACAAGAATCCAGAAATCATGTTCTCTAAGACGTCGGGCACATTTCTGAGTCAATACTTCCAAATTAGTTAGAACTCTTGCATCCCAATTGCGTAACACACATTCAATGACAAGCATGTTTGTAACAACCATCTGGTTAACATCGTAAATGCCTTTATCCCAAATTCCCAATCTATTTGGGGTAGGCGCAGCATGTCCTCCTCCACTTTCTCTTTCACTCGATAGTTATGAATTTAATGTAGTCGAATTGTCAAAATAACATACCTAAATCAAAAAACGCACACATGAGATTAAAGTTAATATTTTATAGTATCAAGTTGATACTATAAAATTTATAATGTGTTGATACTATCAACACATTATAAATGCGAAAGTAAGTTTGTTTGTTACCTTTTCACGCCTAAACCACTGAACTGATCATCCTGAATTTTTGCATATACGTTGTCAGGTGTATATAAACGGATATAAGGTACCTTTTATCCCGAAAAAAAGTACTGTTCTCGAGGAAAACAACAAAAAGTTCTTAATAATAAAAGATGGCGCCACGTCTCTTTCGAATCATGATTGAATTATATTATAACAAGCAGAGTACAGCCCGAATTGATTGTCAAATTCTAAATTAACGCGAGCGAAGCCGCGGGCAAAAGCTAGTAATATACATTACATTAAAACACTTTGGGCATACCTATAAAATTTTAAATTAGTCCTTAGTATTCATACCGTTTAACAGGTGAAAATTAACCATTCCTTTAATTACAAACTGAACGCACAAATGAGATGCCGCCACATAATATAGCAGGATATGATTATCTTCATGTCTTGGGGTGATTGCACTTACAATGTAACGAGAAAATCATTATAAATGTAAATTATTACTGAAAAAAATCCACTTGTTTCTGGTAAATTAATTTACTTACGTTGACTGAGATCGTATTTGTAACTTTGTGTGATGCTGATCAAAGTGTTAAGTGCTTGTCGATTTTATCTTCAAGTGCTTAGGTACATATTAACATGTATGTTAGATTAATTGATTACTAATTTCTAGGGGAATTACTAGTAAATGGTGTGTGTTAGTGGGTGTGATAGTTATCAGTTCATTTCTCATCTCTTAGTTGGGTATGGAGGAGCTCGTGGCTAAATAATAACAGGCTGCCTAAGTTGGTCTGTGGATGGGCGACAACTCATTACATACCGAGTTTCCTCCGTGCCTTGGAAAGCACGTAAAGCCGTTGGTCCCGGCTGTCATTTGTAGATCTTTGACAGTCGTTACAGGTAGTCAGTGGCCCAAAAAGTCTGTCAACCAGTCTTACCAAGGGGTATCGTATTACCCAGTACTAACTGGGTTGTGGAGGTCAGATAGGCAGTCCCTCCATGTAAAATACTGGTATTCAGCTGCATCCGGTTAGACTGGAAGGCGACCCCAATATAGTTGGGAAAAGGCTAGACAGATGTTGATGAGTTGGGTATGTAGTTTATAGATCTTTTCTTGTATATTATCCGATTGTCTTTTAAAGTTTGTACCTATTTATTTGATTTCTAAAAGTAAAAGATCAGTTTTCATATTTACAGTTGCTAAATTTGCTGGTCACTGAAAAAAAACTGTTGGAGTCAATTCATTATTCCAAAAAGTTTCCGATTATCCATAGATTCTAATATTGTACATGCGAAAGTAACTACTACTGTGCAGATTTGGATGAAATTAGGCACAGGGACAGATTATGTCTCAGGTCAGGACAAAGAATTCTTTTTATCCAAGTACCAAGTGTCCGTGGGAGCTTTTGCACGCGACCAACAGCTTGTTAATTATTTTGATATAAAGTTAATTTAATCCCGCTGAAAACAATTTCAAAAATTCATTAAAAAGTCACAATAAATAGTCATTAACAATGTTAAACTTTAACCTACAATGTAGCTTCTAAAGTTCCTCCATATTTTCCTTAGTCTTACGACCATAAGCCTGAATTTTAAAGGTCAAAGATGTGTAAATGTTAAGTTTTTAATATGTAATTATTGGTCAAAAAGTGCTAAGAGCCATGATACAATCTTTTCACGTTACATTTTGTGTAGTACACTAGATTATTTAAGGTTTTAAAGCGTTAACTATTTAATTAAAAAAATAATAATATTGAAGTAACCTTTTTTTACTGTGGTCCAAAGACTAATGATAATTTCTTGATTGTATGTATACATTTTGATACAAGTGGTCAATCTTTGCCATTGCAGCCAAGTTGGAACTAACACCCGAGCCGAAGGCGAGAGTGATAAAGAGCCGAGAACAGCCGAGAAACGCTTGAAAAGCGATTGTCACTTGTCTTAGTATCTTTGTTATTGAGTCAAGATGTCAAATGACTTTCTTTATTACCAAGATAAAAACATTTTTCCCTTAGTTTTATCTTAAAAATGAGATGTCTGAACTCAATAAAATCAAAAACTGCTGTATAAAATCTTTCCTCCTTGTATGACGCACTCAAACACACAAATCCCTAGAAAGAGAGAAAAAAAACAAGAAAATAACTATACTATACACTCAAAAGCCATAAGGTCGGAAAACTCACTTCATCCACCTTACATAATTCTTCAACTCATACGCAACCAACAAAGGTAACTTAAACAAAAAGATTTATTTACGAAACTAAAAGGCACACACGGGCCGATGGAACAAAGTTCAGCTAATATAACCTCTGTACAAAGTTCCAACTTTTATCACGAACACAATAAAAATTAAAACGTTAGTCTTTAAACTTAGTTTAATATTGTGGCGTACGGTGGAGTTCGTCCGTACTTTTTTATTATTTCTTGCAGCTAAAAGTTGGTTGAAAATGTCAGAATTACTCAAACATTTTAGCTGGGGCTTTGATGTTGAGTTTGCGACAGTTCGGTTCAATCGTTTTGGAAATATTGTGGTCCCGCCATAATAGTAAAAATTATATAAATTTTTAAACTGTCATGGTCACTAACAATATAATTAACTTTAGAAACGGGATATTTACACTGAATTTAAACGGGATTTTTTTTTTCGGGGACTCAATCCAAAAAGTAAACATGGTAAATATCCCGTTTCTTAAGTTAATTATAATATAATTATGCTTGCTTCTTTATATAAAATGGGAAGGACGGTCGGTTGTCATGTGGTCATATTAATTATTTTTATGCGTTTGATAATATGATAGTTTGTTTAAAAAATGATAGTTTCCTGTTTAGGTACTTAATATTGTTTTAGAATACATTCGTCATTCAGATGGGTCAAAATGAATGTTCATATATAACATAATTACGCCTGTTATCTACGAAGGGTTAGGCAGAGGTACACCCACATTTCACTAGTTCTGTTTTTTTAAGTCCCATGTGGTGTAGGTGGTGAGCCTATTGCCATCAACCGAGACTGCTACTTAGAAATTCTTGACGAAATAGCCCAATAACACCTTGCCTAATCTGGGAATCGAACCCATGGCGTCATGCTCAGCACGACCACTAGACCAACGAGGCAGTCTTATCTGTTACAAATAATTAAAATATCGAACCTCAAGGTTCCTTATAAAGGGTGTAAATAGACCCTTAACAAAGCCGAAAGGCACTTATTCACCCCGCTATTGCGATCATTTTTTTGTTCTAGACCATACTTGGGAACCTTATGTTACGGAGTTATTGGGGGTCAAAGATTCAACTTTTTCACAAGTTTTTTTTTAATACAATTTTTTAAGTTTATAACTTTACTTTAAATACCTCCATGACCCGTTTACTATTTAATTATTTACTATTTTAATGCATCCAGTAAAAGGTTATTTTTCACCCTAAAAAAAAGTCATTTCCCAGGAATAATTTTTGTGTAGGGTTACTTAGTTTGATGTACAGAATGCTTGGTTAAAGGCTTCGTGAAGGGTCTGTTTACACCATGTGTATAATAAACCGGGATAGTGGTTAAACTTAATATCCACTAGACATTACGAACTTGTCGGTTTAATACTTTGTGGCACATTAAATATGCCAGTTTATTTCATACAGTTAATAAAATTGACGTCGAATTACAAAGATAATGAACTTCCTTGGTTCGAAACTTGTTTTAAATTATGTTTGGCTTAACTTAACTTAATATTATCGATACTGCTGTTGTTTTCAGTTTTAATTTGTATTTTATTCTTTCTTTTTTTTTCAATGTTTAATTTGCTATTTAGGCGCGTAATATATATTTATTTATTCTCCATCTTATGACTATCTTTACAGGGTTACCTAATGCGATAGTGTACACAAGAACAATATTAAATTTTGTAACAAATCACAAATAATGCATTTTTTGTGAACTCACTCAGAGAACAATGGAATAAATATAGTGCATGAAGTGCTCTTCTTTAAGTAATGAGGCAGTTAGACTTAAGTTTGAAATGTTTTACAATGTTATATGTAATAGTGTACTCATATTTGAAGAGCTAAATAAAAGAAATAAATGATCTGAGGGCCTGTAGCATCTGACAACAGGCTCCAAAGCATTTCATATTCCTACATAGACTAAATAGGATTGATATTAAAAATTCGGTAGCTTTGACGCCATCTTTAGAAAAAAGTCCGCGTCGTTGTTCTGCAGAGTAGAGGCCAGCTCCCACTCCACCCTGAAGACTATAGCAATATGGTACGACTCCTCTATATTTGGTGCTATAGTTCGTAGATGCATTGTGAACAGCAAGTTTGTGTCTAAATAAACATTTTTTTTTGTAAGCTTCTATGGATGTTGCTCGTCCAAAATAAGTTTTTTGTCACTCCAACACATTTTTTTACTTTTCTATCATTGCTATCGCTGAAAGAATATCTATAGTTTGTCTAGACCCTCACTCAGAACGAACTTAGCTAGCTTAGCTTCTATGGATGTTGCTTGTCCAAAATAAGTTTTTTGTCAAACCAACTCATGTTTTTACTTTTTTATCTTTGTTTTAGCTGAAAGAATATCAGTTCGTCTAAGCCCTCACTCTGAACGCACTTAGCTAGCTTAGCTTCTATGGATGTTGCTTGTCCAAAATAAGTTTTTTGTCAATCCAATTCATTTTTTAACTTTTTTATCTTTGTTTTAGCTGAAAGAATATCAGTTCGTCTAGGCCCTCACTCTGAACGCACTTAGCTAGCTTAGCTTCTATGGATGTTGCTTGTACAAAATAAGTTTTTTGTCCATCCAACACAGTTTTTTACTTTGCTATCATTGTTTTAGCTGAAAGAATATCAGTTTGACTAGGCCCTCACTCAGAACGATCTCAAGGTATCGATTATGCTGCGGGACTGTTCGAAAGAGATACCGTGGCCCTGGAACACAAAGGGCAATGAAGGAACATGGATGGGTTTTAGTCAGTAAGAGTCTGACACTCCCTCCCACTCCACCCAGAGCGGGAGAAGTCATTTGATGATTTCCAATCCGTAAAAAAAAAAAAAAGGTATCGATTATGCTATTAACTGCACAAGGCTTTATTCTACGTATTTATTGAACTTCAATTAGCTCCCACTATGCTGTTTATCGATTTTGTAAAAAGTTTGTATGCTCCTTACAGCAATGAATTACTTTGATAGACGTGGCCTTTCTTATCCGAACACAATATTATGACCCTTTAATAAATACGACTATTACTATCCATTAGCAGGCACTAAAAATGACCAGAAGCTACCATTAAAACGCTATACCCATAACTTTGACAAAAACGACACGAAAATAGTAAACGACACACATAATTATTATTTTCGCTAAAGGAATTAACTCTATAATATTAACACACAATGGGGCATACAAAATGGCAAAGTTTCTCTACAAACTGCATAATTATAATGCCCAGTATATCTTGACATTTCAGAGTGGCGCCACTAGCTAAGGCAAATGTCAAATAAACGTCAAATCCAGTACATTTTCACTTTAGTTCCGTTTCTTGCCGCGGTTCAAGGTAAAATGGTTGTTTCAAACATAGTTCGATTAAAATTTGTCTCGTTTAGTGTATGCTAATCGACCAAACGAATGGTGAATGATTGAATGAGTTGTGTCGGTTAATATGCATATCGATTGGAGCTAGTGGTTCCGTATGTGTTTTAAAGCTGGGTGCAATTTAAATTTGATGTTTTCTGATTTTAAATGATCTTTGGCGGGTTGTTTAGAATTTTAGCCAGTGCACTAATATATCAACACGCTTGTTATCCCCGAAGATTTAGGCAGAGGTATATCTAATAGTACATCCACGTTTCGCCAGTTATGTTTTAAGTCCCATATGTAATAGGGGGCGAGCCTTTGTCAACAACCGGGCACAAATCCAGACTCCGTGGTTGCTATTGTAAAATTCCTGATGGAAAAATCCAACAACACTTTGCCCAACCCGGGAATCGAACCCAGGACCTCATGCCCATCAGTCGAGCTACCATAAACGTACATCTTTTAGCCAGATGTACGTGCCATAAACCTACCTATATTATTATCAGGTAGGCTCTCCAACTAAACTATCAACGACTATATTCCACCACAATAAATCAGAAACACCTAAGAGGTTGTGCAATTACCAGAATATAAATGTACAACATTGACAAATAGCCTAACTAACCCTAATAGACGTTGTAATGGGCAAACGGCCATAGAATCGACTAGCAATCGAGAGGTCGCGGGTTCAAATCCCACCTAGTTGAACTTAGGTTAGGTAGTATCATGTAAATGAGAATTTGAGGAAATACATTAACGTTTAGTACAAGTACATTCGCGTCGCGTCCTACTCCTTACCAAAGCGATCAATGCGCGAGCACGCGATTGTCGCATTCATATTGTTCGGCGAATCTGAACTCGTTCTCACGCTGGCAGAGGGCGCCTTAAGGTGATTCGAACAAATGGGAGTGTCATATGATCGCTTTGGTTAGGATATTGCACTTCTCGTAAAATTTAAGAAATAAACCCTTACTAAATGTTAAGTATTGTTGAATAGCTGGATATCTACAATACTTTTGACGTAGGTAATTGAATCTAAGATTACGTTCGTAGTAATTATCTTTAATATGCTGTTTAAGTATATTTAATTATGCTAAAGTGATGTTTATTGTAATTTGTTTTGTTCAGCATATAGGTTAGTTTAATGTACTTGAGTTTAGTACAACTTTATTGAAGGTACTATTTTTATATTCGCTGTTAAACTTAAAATTTGTGATAGATTTCTAGATAAAACTGTTTATGTGGAAATGCAGCCTTCGTTGTATACATTACAAAAAATATTTTAGGCTGTAATTTTTCCAATGCTGGCAAACATTTCTTTATGCAATAGAAAAGTAATGGCTGAACGAGTTGCCATGCCAACTCTCTGTAGATTATTCCTATTTTTAAAACATTAGCCCCAGACATTCCAGGTAAAAAGACATTCCAACAGCAATAAAAAGATAAAAAGTAGAAAAAAGAATGAACATAAAAAAACTACTGAAAAGATCATATTCAAAGGCCTGTAGTATTTTTCTTCATTGTCAGTCAATAATTCATGAATTAACTTAAAAAAACAAAATCAATCATCAAATTGCAAAGTTAACACGCATGTTGCATTGTTAACTTAACTTAACTGTCATGAAAAATATAGTTCAGTTAATTTCGCGAAAAAGAATGGATCTTTTTCGCAGAATTAACACTTTAATGTCATGGATTTTCGCAAAGTAGCCTCATTCTATAACTTATTTTTATAACTTAAAACAACCGGCTTGATTTACAAAAATATCAATATATATTCACTGAGTATTCATCTCCAAACCTGTAGAAGGAACCCAACATAATTTGCAATCATCACACTTAGAATTCTGAAGCAGCAACTGGAATTTTTGCGCCTAGTTCCACGAAACTCTGTGACCAGACTAGACAAAAATAATGTTTAAATGATACACGACTCCAATTTGAATAGCTTTAAAAAACAATGCTACCTGGAAAATAGTCTGAATTTAAGTGACTAATTGATGAATATGTTAAGTGGTGATGGTGTTGCCATGCTAATCTTGGTGGAAAAGGTGGTAGGGCTGCTATGTACGTACTGTGGGAGAAAGCAAAAATAAAATGGACTAATGATTGGAAAAGTAAGACTTGCGACCATTTTGTGAGAGACAAAATAAAATGTGTTAAAAGAGAATGTTTCTCCTAGTTATTAGAAGCAGCAAAACAAGGTTAACTCTGATCACTAATTCTGGACCTACTGTGGCTGTGGAAGTGTGGACACTTCAGTAATTTCGGAGGTGCGTTCGTTTTATGTCCGAACTTTTAGTTACATGTGCGTACCCTTTGTGCACGTAAACTGTTCGTGTTCAAAAACGTGTGTAAACGTGTTCAAAATTCTCATTTCCTTTTACCGAAAAAAGTGCGTGAACACACCTAAATACTTCTAGGTTTATTTAACCGTAAAACGTATACAAAATTCATCTGCGCTCCACATTATAAGACCGTCGTATATTTCCCAAGAGTGGCTGTGTCGCGGGCTGTAAAGAAATATCACTCGGAGTGCGTTGCGCGTCGCTCCTTTTAGTACTACGCTTGAGACATTTTGATACTTGATGGGAAAAGGGTGAGAGTTTTTTAACTTTCATTCTGAATTATATAATACTATTGACAGAAGATATTCGTTTAGGGACTTGGCAGAATTTACTGGTGGTGATCTTACTGGTCAAATGTTCAAAAGAAAAAATATTTTGTCGGATAAGATAAAAGGCTTTAACTAAAAGAGAGAGAAGGAGATAGAGATTTCCGCAAGTTTTATGAAAATGTGTCGCCAGTGCGAACGCACAGTCACTCTGATTAATAATGGTTTGTAAAACCAAGTCTTTAAGCCCTGTTCAAAAAAAATTAAATAAAATCTCGTAGATTTTATTTTTAAATCCGCTTTGCACAAAAAAAAATGGCCCATGTTTTTCATGATAAATCTTCCGTACAAACTTCTCTAACAAAGCTATTTGCAAGTACATTCCAAGATTATGAACAGCAAGAGCAATCCAATCATTGTAACTGACACACACATATTCCGGTACAGTTTAATAATAAAGAAATTACACACGAGTTTACAACTAGCGTATCGAAATAGCGTAAATATAGCTGTATGTCAGCCAATACATTCTCGAAGTAACTTGTAAACAAAGATTTAAATCATGAGATGTGTCTTCACTAGTGTCCGACCAATGGTCAATTTCTGACCGAAGCCGAAGCTGATACACCGGCTAACGCTACAGCCTTCGACCTAAGCCGAAGGTTTAATAACCCTTAGCTTTTAGCTTTTAGCCAATCTGGAACCCAACTTGGGTTCCAGATTGGCTAAAAGTTAATTAAAAAAAATAATAATTAAAGAGTTTATGTTGACTGTATTATACTTAACGAGATAATTACAATTAATTTGCAACTTGTCAATAATAATAACACTTCAAAATATGTGACCACTGTCTCCTACGCACTCTCGCGTTTTCGTAACAGTTCGTCCAATTCCGGCACTTGCTAGAAAACTTTTGCTTCGGCCCAAACTCCAGCTTATTTTGGCCGAAGCTGAAGGTTTGGCTGAAAACGTTTTTTTTGGTCGAAGGTGGCCCAAGTTGTAGCTTCGGTCGGACTACTCTTCACCGTACTAAGGATGTGCGAAAATTATGTTCACAGTATGAGTGAGTGAGACAAGACTAATCAAATATCATTGAAAACGAAATGAAAATCATGATTATCTTTATGAAGATTTAAATCTTTGCTTGTAAACAAAATTCACGATCGTTTTGCCAGTTACGACTCCAAATGGCATGATTCTGTTGAGAATAAACAACTTTTTGGCATGGCGCCTACACGTGTTCGTAAGTTTTTGGGCTCGCGTTACAAAACACTATTCGTTTTCAGTGTACTAGGAACGTCGGCCATTGTTTTATTTCAATTGAAAATACAGAGTTCAAAACTCCTTTTTTGCGTTTTCGCTTTTGTTGCAATTCGTGTGCACTGATTGTCAGGGTAGGTATGAAAGGTTTGGGAGTTCGTTTATTGATGGATAAAATTTATGGATACATTTTATTGTTTTCAGTATTGAATTTTAATAAAGGATCCGATTGTTTTTGATTGAAAACAGTATAGTGTTAATAATTTTGAAGCACGGGATAGAAAAAATACTTATTTATTTAATTAAATTAAATATTGACCATTTATAATAATGGCGAACTCAACAAAATATTTTGAAATAGACCAAGTATCAAAACATACCAAGTGGCATAGATCAGAAAAAATCCATTTCAGCTCAACCAAGAGACGCTATAAGTAGGATTTGGCGCTTGGAAATCCTGGGAAACGAGAGAAAAGATGCGCCAGATAGAGAGGCAAGATGTCGAGTAAATGAAATGCAAGTACATAAGCGTAGAGGTACATAGATTGAGTATTGAATACAAGTAGATAACGAATGAGCACGGATTTTGAATAACATAAGCTTAAGGTACGATCCATGTTATTAATATTTGTGTATTAAAACATAGCTGTTGAGATGTGGGTGTACTATTAAGGAATATTCTGAATTTCATTTCTGGCTAGAGTATTAACGATGTCGAACTTTCTCTTCAAAATATATTTCACCTGTTCGTTACGAATTTTTAATGAATTATTTTAAAAATTTCTTTACACAATTAGGTTGATGCATGATTTGCAAGGATGGAGCAAGGCTTTGACCGAGAGGTCGGCCAAGGTTTGGTCAAAGAAATCAGGGACGTCCTAAAGCAACGGCAGAACTCTGCTCACACCACTTGAAACACTAGATTCCTTCAATCAATCAATCAATTTATTGTGGATCATAGATCGGTACATAATCATCATCATCTGCCTAGCCTTTTCCCAACTATATTGGGTGCGGCTTCCAGTCTAACCGGATGCAACTGAATACCAGTATTTTACATGGAGCGACTGCTTATCTGACCTCCACAACCCAGTTAGTACTGGGTAATACGATATCCCTTGATAAGCCTGCTTGTCAGATTTTTTGGGCCACTGACTACTCAACGACTGGGTAGGTCGGTACATAATACGGGTCTTAAATAATTAAATTGTGATCAGGGCATACAATAGTTACTTACCTGGATGTTTCCTTACTAACAACTAAAACAATTCATTTAAACAAAGAGCTAAACACGCAGAATATAAATCGACATTGTTTTCATATAAAACGGGGTTGTCTCGGGGGGTGGAATCTAAACCACCCGACGCAATCCGCTCTAAATATCGAATCTATTTGAGCGAGACGGATGAAAAAGTAGGAGGAGACCACAGAGTATGGAATCGCCGGCCTGGCAGCATCTAGAGGCGGTAGTACTAACAAAATCGGTGGTGCCGAAACTGTGTTGAGCGTGTATCGTCTGTCACGGACCGTCTTAATATCTGTCATCTTATTACTAACTTACTAAGTTTTAAACACGAAAGTTTGGAGGGATGGATGTTTGCTACTTAATCACACCAGAACGGCTGAACTGCTCAGAGATAGATTTATAGTCTGGAATAGCACATAGGCTACTTTTTATCTCGGAATTACGATCCCGTGGGCAATTCCCAAACTCGCACGCTAAGTCGCTTAAGCTAGTTTATTGTGCGTCATTGACGCTCGACTCTCAAGCGACAGTGTGAAAAACCAATTCAAGAAGTTGCTTCGAGCACCCCATGAGTCACGGGGACAAATAGAAACAGTCGCAAATCGCATCACCAGAGGCTGTGAAGTGCTGTCGAAGTGCGACCAAAGGCTGACAAGCTTGTTTGTATGGAAGATGTTGACAATGCCACCTCCACCACCGTCGAGGCGTCTCTGAGCTCTGTGGATGGTACTGAGGATATACTATACTAAGGTTTTCCGTGAATACAAATGATTTTTTCTTTGTCAATGCCGGCTTTGGTTTGTTTATGTTTATTTAGATTCGCTTAAGTGGATTGAAAGTAGTGGCTGCGGGATGGGATGAAGTTTTTTTGTGGTCTGGTCAAGCTCGAAACGGCTGTGTATATTTTGATTAACCTTAGTTGTTGGTTTAGTTGAAATAAGTGAAGTGCCTGAAAAATCTGAAAAAGTATATTTTAGGCAGAGATTTAACATTTAAAGATATATTGCTAACTAAAAGCCGGACAGTGCATCTGGTGAAAAAGGTACGAAAGGTCTTGACAAATGATCCCAAAATAATATCAAACAGGACCAGAAAGGGTTCAAAAATGATGATGAACTTTCTAATAAAATTATAATTTGTTCCAATGACCCAGATGTTTATGAAAACGACCCTCTATAAGCGGATTTTCTTTACCATATTGGAAGGAATATTTGGTGATATTTATTTCTTCAAGAGGAGAGAAGCGTTGTTAAATAATAACAGCTACTCGGGTTGATCTTTAGGTGCTTATGCTCTTTATGCTTATCTAGGTTAATCCGTAGATGGTGATCACCCTTTACATAACTACATTCCTCCGTGCTTCGGAAAGCACGATAAGCCTTTGGTCAAGGCTGTCATTTGTAGATCTTTGACAGTCGTTACAGGTAGTCAGCGGCCCAAAAGTCTGACAACTGGGTTGTGGAGGTCAGATAGGCAGTCGCCCCATATAAAACACTGGTAGTCAGCAACATCCTGTAAGACTGGAAGTCGACCCCAACACGGTTAGGTTCATCATCTTCCTACCCTTGTCCCATGTAACTTGGGGTCGGCGCAACATGTTTTTTTTTCTTCTATTCTACCCTGTCATCCGTCACGCTACCATTTACTCCTTTTTCTTTCATATCATTCCTCACACAATCTATCCATCTTTTCCTTGGTCTTCCTCTCCCTCTCCATCCATTACTCTTTTAGTCACAAGCGATTCGTCCCTCCTCATCACGTGTCCAAACCATGACGGTTAGGTGGTCGATGATAAATTCTAAAACTCAGAAACGACTGATTAGGAATGCAGATTTACTATAAACACCAGACTTAACAAAATACAGCGTCGCATTTCAAATTCAGTTGTCAGAAGATAGCCAGGAGTAAGATAAGCACTTAATGTTATATTCATAGTTAGATTTATGATAGAGATAGTGATAGCATCCAAGTTTTGCATGTTTATAGATCTGATTGTGCTGCCTGAATACTTTAAATAGTCGTCATCGTAAAGTAAAACGTGATTGCACAAATGTACAGTCAAACAAGCTAAGTATTTGGTATAGAGGCAAAAATATGAATATTTTCACTACATTTTCGAAAAAATTGACTCTTTGGTCTAGTGGGTTTGATTCTAGGGTCGGGTAAAGCGTTATTGGGTTTTTCCATCAGGAATTACTCAGTAGAAGCCACGGAGTCTGGCTTCGTGCCCTGTTGGTGGCAATACGCTCGTTCCCTATTACATGCGACTTTAACATCACTGGCAGAATATGGGTGTTCTATTAAGTACACCTCTGCCGTAGCCTTCGGGGATCTCAGGTGTGATGTTTTGTATGTATGTATTTTCGAAAATGGCCGAAATAAGAAAAACTTGCTCCGGTCAGAAATTCATAGGTGACTCTAACCTGGAGTATTTAAATGGTGAAAAATATAAAAGTGGCTTCAGGTGGAACTAAGAAATTACCCGTAGAAAAGCATTTAGATCCAACAAAACTGTAATGATAACCTAAGAAACATCGTACGTTTCGACTATTGTATTGTATTGTATAACGGGCTGGTTTCCGCAACTCCACGCCAAAGCGCGTAAAACGTTTCGACTAATAAAGTAGTCATCATATTTTCAATTAAGTATCTCATTTTACAATTGCGTGAAGATAAAGACGAAGGTGGTATTCGGTCAGCAAAGACATTCAAATATTTACGAGCAATAGACGGGATAAGACGAAGAAAATCGTAATCCAATACTTGTTATTACTTTGTAACAAGACCGTCTGTCTAGAGTCATGTGTGCAGTCGTATGACAAGTCGAAAATGGATGGGATCAGAATGCCATCATTATCTTCATCATTTCAGCCGAAAGACGTCCTCAGCTGGATATAGGCCTCCCCCAAGTGTGCCACGTTGACCAGTCCCGTGCGTCTCGCATTCAGCGGATCCCCGCAACCTGTTTAATATATTTCCAATGTCCTATTTATAAGTCTTTTAAATCTCTTTGAGGGTCAGACAACAGTTCTCC
This sequence comes from Noctua pronuba, assembly GCA_905220335.1. Lineage (NCBI taxonomy): Eukaryota > Metazoa > Arthropoda > Insecta > Lepidoptera > Noctuidae > Noctua > Noctua pronuba. Next base: position 13,337,196 of record LR999908.1, read on the forward strand.
TAAAGCATTTTCAACTAATTGAATTCGGGGCCGATACATTTATGTGATAGGTAGCGAGGTAACGACGTACTTCATTATTCTGACTATCCGAATGGCAGGTGGGCCATTGACAAAACCATTCTGCATAAGAGATTGTGAGCTCAAGCCCTGAGTTATTACAGTTACATAGACTATGCTCAAAGCTGAAAGCTTCTGACCCAATTCCGTGAAAAGCTCCCCTGAATAGGTGTTATAGTATGCCCCTGCAAACTGGTTTTGAATTTCACCGCGTGAGCCCGCGTGTTACACAAAAATTATAACAAGGCAGAATGCCTTTAGCTTTAATGCTTCGGTAATAGTACTTACTATATCTATATTAGGTCCACCTAATAGGAGCATTTCATTATCGAAAAATACCAGTAATAATACTTTCTTTTGTTCCTAATGACTTCGCGGTAGGTCGACATTTCGTGCTCACCAAACATTTCGATAATTATACAAATATAGCAAATGTACTATCAAAACTAAAAAAACAGCATTTAATAGGGAATTCCTTTTATGAAACAGCAAAGTAATACCTGTAGTATTTTGTGTACAGGATGGTTCTATAAAGTGTAAAATTTACAACTTTCGTGCGCGGAGAGAGTTAAAAGGAGTGGGTATAGAACAAAGCTGACTTGGCGGCCATTAATAAAAACTTCCCGCCATGTTAAACTTTAGCAATATTGCGATAGTCCGACGACTCCAACGGAACCTTCATTCATATCCAGTCACGGAACTTCTTAATTTTTTTTTCTTCCTTTTTCGTAGCGGAATTTTGTAGTTTTGTGAATCTGTGTAATGCCGTGTTTTGCATGCATTTGACTTTTTAAACAGTGCACTTTGAATTCGGAAGTGGGTGTTTAATCCTTGCTAGTTTTATCGTTTGGAAGAAATTAAAAAAACTTCGTTGGAGCGCTGTTTTTCTTTAGTGTTGGTGTTATTTTTTTTTATGCAATCAAGGAGGGTGTAATTAAGACTGGGATTTATTTCTAGTGTTTTGTTGTAGAGTGCTAAGGTGTGATGTGAAACGTTTTAAGTGTATACCGACACGATTAACTGGGGTTAAGTGTTGGTTACTAAAATACTTATGATTTAGTGCTGTAAGATAAATTGTTTTACTAACTCGGTAGTTCATGTTATTTTGAACTGGAAATAGTTGATTTAACGCAAAACAATCAAGACATTACTACATAAGCTAATACATATTATAGACGTAGTGTGTTTATTGATTTGATAACCTCAAACTGTGCAACGCCAAACATGGGTCACAAAAATAAAAGAGACTTTTCATGTAACAGTTTAAAAAAATACAATGCCCAGATAAATACGAATAACGTCTCAAAACAAAATCCGATAAAAATACAATCTTCTAACATGTAGTAACGTTACTTCTTACCCGTAACTCCACATATCCCACGCTCCTCCCAACTCTTTCGCGCACCGGTCCACTTTACCCCATTTTCCCCATTTTTCCGATAACTGTATTCGCCAATAGTGAGTACGTGTGTGGGGGAGGGCGGGGCTACACGGACTTTATTGCGAATTCTTTCTTTGAGATGTGAAGATTCTTGCGATATGTAGCGAGCATTTTATTAGCTTGTCGAGTTCGTATTTTTATGTGAAGCGTGTAGTGTAGCCTTTATAGATGTTCGATGAATGTCTGGAACGTACTTTATTTGTGTGTTCTTCTTTTTTAATTGTGTTCGTTTTTTGTAAGGTATGTTCGTTTAATTGTCAGTACGGTTAATTGTATTGTATTGTATTGTGTAACGGGCTGGTTTCCGCAACTCCACGTCGAAGCGCGTATTTTGCGTGCGGGTGGGAGATCTATTCGATCCCCTGTACGCTTAATACTCTTAATTAAATATTAATTAGAAATAAATATATATAGTTAGATAGTTCCATTAAAATTTGTGATATGAATTAATTACAGACTATTTCATCAATAAATTTTCCAGACCCGGTATTGAACCAAATAAACTAAAAAAGCTTTTAATTTTTTTAAATCATCAGTGAAATGTTATAGCATTTTGTATTCCATAAGTCTACCGAAAATTTTCCACGACACTACACGACATGTCTACATATGATAATATACAGTGACATATCTCACACACTCACACCTCACACGTTACATAAGACATACTTTCTCGCAACATAATGCTATTTTGTTTCATGTAGGGCCACTACCACCCCCCCTACCCCCCACCACCCCTCCATCCAACTTATGAGAAATTCTTTCTTTGACGGCGGACGCGCCCGCTACGCAAATTGATTTCGACGCGTGAACTTTGCGATGGGGCCATGGGAACAGCGGGTTTAGCGATAGCGTTTTGTTGGGTGTAGCGATTTTAGTGAAGTCAGCAAATGACAATTTGCGTGAGAGTTTAATTTTTGGATATTTCGGTATTGGTCCCATTATCATTCTTAAGTTCCTTCACGCCCTAATGGATTGACGAAGAGTTAAAGTCAGCCTGTCTATTCATGGTGTACGTGTCATCGACTCACAAACGATTACCATGAATTCAGCACAAAATTCTAGAACCCCTTATTATCTTCCTGCCCTTGTCCCATTCTACTTGGGGTCGACGCAACACTTTTTCTTCTTCCATTCTGTCCTGTCAGTCATCACAGCATCATTTACTCCTTTCTCTTTCATATCATTCCTTACGCAATCCATCCATCTTTTCTTAGGCCTTCCTGTCTCTATACATCATAATTCTAGACCCCCGAAGTAGATCTTTTTCAAAGAGCTGATCATATGCTGAGATCATGATAATAGTTTGCTCGTTGATGTACCTTACCCCCTGTATATCAAAGAGTTTTGAATAAAACTTATATATTAGAATGTTACAAATGTCTATGTGTTATAATTTTCTTCAACGAGCATCATCTAAAATTAACTAATAATAAATTAATCTAAATTAATGATAGTAAGAATTTATCTTAGGACACTGCCAGAACAATGGCACATCAATCATGTGATACCTACTATGTAATTATAATTACTAATTTGTTCTGCGTTGTTGGCGTAGCAATGTTGATGCAGTATTATAAATACCTACTAAGCAGACTTTCTGTTCGAGAAATTATTTCAATCGAAAAGAGGTATTTATTTGTGTTTTTTTTTAACAAGAAACAAATAGGCAGATTGAAGACGTGGGTCACTTAAGCCAATATTTGCGCCCAAAGGATGGTAAAAGAACTTTTTTAGGTGTAGGAACCATCTATATGATCGTGACCGCCAAGTTAAGCAAACATATTTGCTTTTATCTCCATACGGTCTATTTTTCTTTTAGTCTCAAAAAAATCGACTATTCACAAACAAACCGCCATTTTCGTGGCCCATGTCTCACCGTCTTTAGATATTAGCTGTGAAACTTAATATGTGAGCTACAGGCAAAAATATTTGGCATTTAATTTACGAGAGTTTTCGACAAATTAGTAACTTTGCCTGTTAGTCTGCTTTGCCTATTTCTTACTCCGTGTATATTGGAATTTAATACGACTTGATCCTTTACACGGTCGTTAAGAAAAGTTCGCGTTACTTAATCATTTCTTTGATAGTTCGTCCTTTCGATGTTTTCTACTCTTTTTGATGTCTTTGAGTATTTCAAATGTGTTGTGTTGCGTGTTCTTGATTTAATTTGAAAGGGTTCTTTATATTTGAGACTTTAGATTAAAATATGTACTTAATTTAAGTTAGTATAAGGGGCTAGTTGCAGATTGACATTTATTTTCTGAAGTTTGCATTGAGTTTCGAAAAGAATTGTCGTATTTGTTTTGACTTCAAAATCGTATTCAGTGAAGCAAATAATCCTTACTATCCTTACTAATGTTATAAATGCGAAAGTAAGTTTGTATGTTTGTTTGTTACCTTTTCACGCCTAAACCACTGAACTGATCATCCTAAAATTTTGCATATAGGTTGACAGGTGCACAGAAACGGACATAGGCTAGCTTTCATCTCGAAAAAAAGTACTGTTCCCTAGGAAATCAAGAATAAAGTTCTTATGATAATAGATGGCGCCATGTGTCTTTCGAATCATGATTGAATCATATTATTACCAACAGAGTACAACCAGAATTTATTTTCAAATTCAAAATTAACGCGAGCAAAGCCGCATGCAAAAGCTTGTCAACTGTAAGGTTGGTAAATCCGAATTAATCAATCGAGCACATCAGTTAATAAAGTCTTTTAGCAGTAACTTTACCAGACATGTCACTTATGTCACCCAAGAGTTCAAACGCGTGTTCAGCATGCATGTATGTCAAGAAATACACCTCACATTTTATGCTAGTGAGCAATTTATTCTAGAAATATCCTACTAGGTATTTCAAGCGTCTAAGTCTGTCTGTACATAATGCATTTTAACATTTTGTCCTTGTTTATCAATCATGGTAGTCGCTCAATGTAAAATACTGGTATTCTGCTGCATCCGGTTAGACTTGAAGCAGACCCTAATATAGTTGGGAAAAGGCTAGGCAGATGATGATGTTAATCAATCACGGTTAAAGGATTTGGATGGGAGGTACACCGTAAACTGTGAGAATGATTAGGGCAAGTAGGAGTCAAAAGCGTTCAATCTCACCAATCTCACCTCAGTGACAATCAATGTGAAAACCCTATTCAAGTTTTGAGACATCGAAACTTAATGTGAACGTAACATAACGCCTGTAATACCGAATACTTAGGCAGAGGTGTACAATAGTACACCCACATTTCGACAGTTATGTTGAAGTCCCATGTAAGGGCGAGCCTATTGCCATCAACCGGACACAAGTCCAGACTCTGTTGCTACTACTGAGGATGATGAATAACCCAATAATACTTTGCCCGACCAGGGAATCGAACCCAGGACCTCATGCTCAGCAGTCGCGAGTAAATTCCACGTAGGCAGGACTTTTCTCCCTAGTTCTTTCCCGTGGGACAATTTAAACGTCCTTTCAGTCTTTTACCATCTCCACGTGGGCGAAGCCGCAAGCAAATCTAGTTCTTAACAAACCTACATATACATTCGAATTCATTTTATTAACCAATTGCCTATTAAGCTTAGTCTGTTCATTAAAACTTAAGGTATTTGAGACGGCACCGTTCTGTACTTGCCGCTTAAGGGGAAACAGAATTTTAATTGGACACCGCTACTTATTCAAATATCGGACATACTGATGAGGCTTGGCCTTAATTAGTAAAATTTTCACGTTATAAATATTATATTTTTCAATTAGTTTAATCACGTCAGGTTTCGTTGACTATTATTTTGACGTTGAATTTTGTGGAATTTTTGGTTGATGGTTGAATTTGAGTGGTGGTAGGAGCTCGTGGCTAAATCATAGCAGCCGCTCGGATCAATCTTCAGGTTAAGCCGCACTTGCCTAGGTTGGTTTGTGGATAGGTGACCATCATTACAAACCGAGTTTCACCCGTGCCTCGGAAAACCCGTTGCCGTTGTTAAGCCGTTGGTCCCGGCTGTCATTTGTAGATCGTAGACAGTCATTACAGTCAGTGGCCCTATAGTCTGACAACCAGTCTTACCAAGGGGTATCGCAGTATTACCTGGTTTGGGGGGGCTCTAATAGGCGGTCGCTCTATGTAAAATACTGGTATTCAGTTGCTTCCAGTTACTCTGGAAGCCGACATCAACATAGTTGTGTATTCTTAAAAACTTGGCCAGAGGCCCAGAAGTCGATCTTTCGATCAGTGGAAAGCACTAGATGAGATTAACAATAGACGTACGGAGGTCTCTGATATTGGAAATCGGGTTATGGAACTCAAATGGAGTTGGGCAGGACACCTAGCAAGGCGTGGTGATGGCAGGTGGAGTAAAGCTGTGACCGAGTGGCGTCCAAGAAATGGAAAGAGAAGTGTTGTTCGTCCGGCGGCGAGATTGGCAGACGACATTGTTCTCATACCCAGCAGTGGATGAAGTCGGGCTGTGGATGATGATGAACAATAGACAGAGAGCAACCAAAAGATGCTTATCGCTGTGACAATAATTTCAAAGGCTTGTTTTCTCTGAAAAAGCTTTCCCTTTGTATTTAATTAGCTTTAAAGCTATTACATTGTGCACGATCCCTTAACAGACGCACAATATTGTTCCTAGACCATTCCTAGAGCCACCTTAGTCGGCTCATTACCGAGGAGCCGAGTTTGTTTACGTAAAAGGATTGCAACTACCAATGAGCAATTACCTTTTATCATAAATGTGCTTGTTCGCTTCCTAACTGTATCTGTTCGTGTATTTAGTTTTGTATGGACTATCTCTAGTAGTTAATTGACTTGGACCTTTATTCTATTTCAGCAAAAGTTTAAATGTAGGCGTACTATTTGAATAAACACAATTTCTTTTGCTGATAATGTATTGACTGCCTCGTTGGTCTAGTGGTACATGAGGTCCTCTAATCCATCCATCGGTCCAGCCAATTTTTAGCTACATAACCTACTAATAGTGAGCTCATTAGGTACATCCTTATGTAGTCTCCGTATTTGGAATCGCTAGAAGACCGTTGTCCGTTTAAATTCAAATCATAGGTTCATCGTGTGGTTAGTGCCTAACCTAGTGTCAGAGTTTTTATGCCGCCCATGAGCCTCTGACTTGGCTTAGGGTTTTAGGTTCATAAGATGGTGTATTAAATACAGGTAGTCTGATAAAGACTTGAAGGGATCATTTAGTCCTTTCAAGTCTCTGGACGGGCAACGGTCTCTATCGTCATTTAATTATTGCCATACATTTGGCAAGCTAGACCCATTGTCCACAAATGATTTATTTACAACTTACAGATAGTTACTGGTAGTAAATGATGACTGTATAGATAGGTAATTAAAAGAAAGAGGAGGAGTTCGTGGCTAAATAATAACAGTCGCTCGGGTCGACCTTTAGGTTAAGCCGTGCTTGCCCAGATTGGTCTGTGGATGGGTGACCACCCATTACATTGGTCCCGGGTGTCATTTGTACATCTTTGACAGTCGTTAGGTAGTCAGTGGCCCAAAAAGTCTGACAACCAGTCTTACCAAGGGTTATCGTATTACCCAGTACTTACTGGGTTGTGGAGGTCAGATAGGCAGTCGCTCCATGTAAAATACTGGTATTCAGCTGCATCCGGTTAGGCTGGAAGCCGACCCTAACACAATTGGGAAAAGGCTAGGCAGATGAGATGATAGATAGGTACTTAAAACTGTAATGATCGTCAACTCATACAAAACTCACTTCCTGTGCCAATGATTGTCGAACAGAACGAACATGACATCACAATTTACTCTGAATATTTATTCATTTAATTAAGAATGATTAGTATTTGAATGCGACCTCTGTTTGTCTTGCAAGTTAAATTTAACTTTCTGTTAGAGTGTTTGGTTACGTAATATTGTGTGTGTAATCGATATTGGGTAGATGATGGACGGTGGAGTGGACTGTCTACATCTGTCCGTGAATTTAGTCGAGTAGTTTTGAGTTGGTTGGTTCTGAGTTCAGTTGTTATCATTGTGCTGCTCGATAGCCTTAGTTAATGTATTTGTAACACATATCAATTCATGTACGGGGTGTAAACGGACCCTTCACGAAGCCGTCAATCAAGCATTCTGTACATATAAGTAACTCTACGCGAAAATTATTGCTGGGAAACGACTTTTTTTTGGGATGAAAAATCACGTTTTGTGGTAGGACTCAATTCAAATTCAAAACATTGTGTTGATAGATACAATGAATACAACAGGGGTCGTGGAGGTATTTAAATTAAAGTTAAAGCAAAAAAAAACTAGTACCTATTAAAAAAAAAACTTGTGAAAAAGTTGGAACTTTGACCCCCAATATCTCCGTAACTAGAAGGTTCCCAGGTATAGTCTAGAACAAAAAAATGATCGCAATGATGGGGTGAAGAAGTACCTTTGGGCTTCGTTAAGGGTACTTTAACACCCATTATAACAAGACCATTGTCACTGTCATCACCAAGTTTGGAAGTACCAATATTGAGTGCAGCGTGTGCGAAGAAATGGGTGCTAACGTTGATGAATATCGAACAAATTACCCCATTATTTGGTTATTCATTTCTATTTTAAAAGACTATACTTATAATTAAATTATTGTCATGACATAGTATAGGTTCTTATAATGAACTTGTCATGTAAATTAAAAACTGTTTCAGATGAAGTGATTTTGAAAAACATCCTCATCTGCTAAGAATGGTTTCGACTTGTTACCTCTTTCATCAAAGTTTGGGAGAATTTCACCTATGACTATTAACTATTATTATGGAATACCTATAGACATTGACAGGTCCTGAACGCAGTTTCAAAGTACTGATCGCGTTCAGTTCCATTTGAGCTTAGCCAAAATCGATCATACCCTAACAAAATCCTTGTAAATATTGTATGATGGTGTGTGGGCACTCTCCACCCATCCTCACCCATGTGGCGAGCAAACACTAGCCCAGCCATGACTCATTCTGTGGGCTCACATTAACGCGCGTCGCGGCCCATTCAGTCTGTATTAGACATTATAATTTGCGTATACCTGTCTGTTTGTCTGTTTAGACGACGGAGAAATTTAAGGTGACAGGTATGGTCTGCAGAGACGGTGAAGGAAAGAAAGAAAAGAAAGAAAACATATTTATTTGGCACATGCCACAAAAAACTTAAATCTACACAATATAAAACGTAAATTAAACAGAAAAAAAAGAGGCAATATTGTGTGCCTCACGGCTGCACCAAATAGGCCCAGTTCAGCAAACTGCCGAGCAGCTAGTGCCCGACGCTGGTTTTCAACTGGACCCGCCCGACCCTGGTTTTCAACTGGAAATTATAGTTTATCTTCTTTTTAAAGGACTTTTGTGGCGAATGTGGCGATCATTGATTGTGTTGTGCAAGCCAAAACTTGGTGCTTCTCTCTTCTTTATCGAGGAGTTAGTGCTTAACCTGGTGTCAGAGTTTTTATGCCGCCCCTGGGCCTCCGACTTGGCTTTACATGCCTTCAAGAAATATCTCTCAAGCATGCTGGTTTCGTCGCGATGTTTACCTTCACCGAAGCAAGTGATAATTATACAAAACTTGGTGTTTGCTGATGTGTGTTCTAGTTATAACTAAAGCATTAAATGGTTTTTGTTGATGAAAGCCAATTTAATAAACACCTATAATGTTCCTACTGATGGGACACTGTTTCATTTTGTGGGGCTCCCTCAAGCCCAGTGGGGGTTGATAAGTTGTCTCATGTGTTCGAAGTTTGAATGCTTCCCTTTACCGTTTTAAGAGCAGTGGTTATAAAAAAAAATTACATAATGGGTGGGTAATGCACCCGGCCAGATTCGAAGCGAACCTTTGACGTACAACTCGTAAGTACCGGGCGTTTACCACAGAGCCATTACTCTCATTTTGAATTCTTGACATCCAAAAACTAACCATCATAAAATCCTCTCCAATAGTTACTACGGGTCACAATTGACCCCAATACCAATTTCCCCCAAAACTTTCATCCGCAACCTGCTGACGCTACCAAACCAAACGGTTAGGCATCACCCGTGAGTGTATTGACCGTCGGTACAAACGTATATTTGCGCTCTTTGCTACCGCATTCCGTTGCCAAACAAATATTGTAAGTAGGCTTTACCCTTTCGTCATACACTCGCTTTTTTGCCGACCGTACACGCTTGGTCGACGAGTGGATGATCCAAGATGATGATGTGAAGTATTATTGCGCTTTGTACTATTCGGTGTAGGCAGTACTTGTGATTTTCTATTGTGTTCGAGCTTAGATTTTGTGTAGATATTTGACTTGGGTACTTTTGTGGATAGTGGATTTTGTTGGTTGAGTTGAAATATCCGGGGTTCGAGTTTGATACTTGTGACAGTACTGTTTGAAATGTTCTTTATTTGTTGAAGAAAGCAGTGTAGAGCTATCTTATACATTAGTTTATATACCGACATTATGAATAACATTCTACGAATTCGAATGTTTTCTGATATTTTTACGATGGGATTATCTATTACGGAAGGATCATATTATTATGTGAAACAATTTTATTACTTATGATTTCTTGTCATCAAATGCTTTTTATTATTTTGGTTTTTATTTTATTTTTTGGTAATATATATTTTTTTCTATTTTCTGTATTAACACCTAGTTTTATGTGCACACTTAAAAGAACATTTGTATAACTGTGACCTATATTGTATCTGTGTATCTTTTGTTGGAGATCCAAATAAATAAAATCACGTTTTAAGAATAACTCACACACTATTGTAAAATATATTTGTTTCGTTATTGAACTTTACAAAGAAATGTAAAGCTTCTGTTTTAAGCTTTCACGGTTTATAACTAAACATAGATTTTCAACTATTGGGAGCTTCCATTAGTTGAAAATCACGGAAGGTATCCTGTAAGTGACAGTGTAAGTTTATCATTAACACTAGACAATAGTGTGTGTGTGTGTATAGTGTATTGTGTAAGTTTAAATACCAAATACCTGTAGACATCAGAGACTCAATTAATAGTAAAAGCATAAAGCGTAAGCTGAAAGAACATTACATCAACTCGATTATAGTTTAACTGTAATAGCGCATTGATCAAATCTCCGGCCATGGCGTGCTAAGATAGACCTCAGAGGTCTAATTGTGTGCTTTGTTTAAGTGTAAAGAACCTGTAATTTATAAAATAAATAATAAAGTAAAGCTCCAATGTAAAACAGTTTCTCATAATAAAAAACAAAAACAACAAACTTTCTCATAATAATACATTTAGTAACCAGACAAGCTAAATACACATTTGTATGCCCAAGAAGCAATAGGAAATTAAATTTTATTTCTTAGAGAAGATTATTTTCCCGTTTTATGGACTGTAAACTCCTAATGCCTGGTAGTTGCCAGGGAAGTTGATAGCGAATGATTTATTTTATTGTTATCAATGGATGCAGGTTCGTTGAGAAAATAGTTTCTTCAATTGACGGTTGAGTTTCTCTTTCATTCACTGGTATGTTACTGCAGGATTAGGTTAGTTCTTTTTATTTTTGATTTTGTAAACCTATTTTCCAATGCCCTGTTGATGGCAATATTATATGGCTCTATTATATGGGACTTGAACGTAACTGGCGAACTGTGGGTGTACTATTAGGTACACCTCTGCCTAACGCTTCGGGGATTACAGGCGTGATGTTATGTTATCCAAAAGCTAACGGTCCAGAGATCCTAGACGAAGTGACTGTTTGTGTATGTGAGTTAAAATTTTCCTAACAATTTTGTCAAAAAAACGGCCAAGTGCTTTCTACAATTCTACATTTTTTCAGAATTTTCCTCCTCTTACTTTAGAAATTAGAGGGGAGGACACAAATTTTACCACTTTGGAAGTGTCTATCTTTCAATCGTTTGAAAGATAGACACTTCCAAAGTGGTAAAATTTAAATTAAACACTTCCAAACTTTGAGAAAAAAATGGTATTAAAAAACCTCAATGTCATTTTTAAAGACCTATCTATAGACACCGCACGTATGGGTTTGATGATTTACATACGAAATAGTTGAAATGATTACAACTTGTCTTGTCCCACTGATAAACAAATTCTCATAAAGTTATTCTTTACAAAAACCTTTACGCATACCATACAGTCTACCAAAACCCTACATTGTCATTTTACTTTCATTTTCAAATCCGAAATCAATACAGGGATGGATGGATTTATTAAAGTTCCACCTTTTCCTTTGTTCTTGGCGCTCAGCTCGTCCCGACGGCGATGAATTAGTATGCAGCGTCCATACATCCCAGATTGATTTCTTTTTGCTGTCAGATTTTTTGAAGCTGGACTTATTAGAATGGTTTCAGTCTGAGCATTAAATCCTTTTTGTGATTATCAATTCAAAATCTTAGTGTTTAAAATCTGTCGTCATGTGTTTGTTAGTTAGAAACTAAATAACAATTTGAAGCTACTTTGACTGCTTTGTTGGTCTAGTGATTGCAAGCGTGATGCTGAGCATGAGGTCCTGGGTTCGATTCCCAGGTCGAGCATAGTGTTATTGGATTTTTCCATCAGATATTTCTCAGTAGCAGCCTCGGAGATTTGTGCCCGGTTGACAATAGGCTCGCCTCCTAATACATGGGACTTAAACATAACTGGCGGAATGTGGGTGTACTATTAGGAACACCTCTGCCTAACCCTTAAGGGATTACAGGCGTGATGTTATGATATTATGTTCGTCATCTGCTTACCCTATTCCCAATTGTGTTCGGGATGGCTTCCAATCTAACCGAATGAAGCTGAATACCAGTATTTTACTGACTGGAAAGCCGACCACAATATAGTTGGGAAAAGGCTAGGCAGATGATGATACATTGATTCCCGTTTCGACAACCATAAATTTCAACTGTTTTTTCTACGGCACAGTCAGCTTCCAAAGTTAAAAGGAACCTTCTTGTTGATGTTGTGACATTTTTTGTCTCTCTCTGGCACTCTAAGTACGTTATAGCGTTTACACAGATTTTCAGGAGAGGTACGTAAAGGTACACAGAAGGAAAAAAATAACTGCAATAAACTTAGGCAAATCAGAAAAGTACACCCGCGATTCTGATGTACACCATTTCCTAACTCATGCCTACGAATCACCTAATAAAGACAGCATTTTACGCAAAGAAAAATTAAATTTCATAGGTTTACCTACGGTGACTTCGATGTTATGTTTTTACTGCTGCCGTCCTCAAGCAATAATGCCGTTATCTCGCATCTGGTCGATTTTCGTTTTTTGATACCACAATAATCAAAAAAAAAAACTCTATCTTTCTGTCTAAGCAGTTTTTTTCTACTATTTATGGATCCCGAGATAAAAAAAACAAAAACGCCGTTAAAATGCCTTTTTTGTTAAGTTTACCACACTATAACGCAGTTAAGCAACATAACTAAACTAAAAAGTGACTAAGGGCTTATAATTTACATTTTAACTAGAATATTTACCATCAGTTTCATAACTAAATTGCGGTTAACAGAATTTCCTACTCTAATAAGAGGCTAAAGTACTTTAACGGTTATATAGTCCTGCTTTGTTTCAAAATACAGTATTCTAAATCCAACGCTAAAAAGCCGTTAAACAAAAGTACTACACAAAAATGTCTTTAATGTCACTTAACTGCATTTATGCGTTGTATTTCGTCGGGTTTTTATTAAGAGATTATGTAGTGAACACGCCAATAACGGCGTTTTTAATATGAAATATAAATATTTTGCTTCGGCGTCAATCACAAAAATGCAGTTATCCCTTATTATTACACTAAAACGCGGTTATCTACTCTCAAACGCTCGCTATTGATCCGCCCCCCCCCCCCACGGCCCTTGATCGATGAAGCCGTGTCGCACAAAAGTTTAAAGGGTAAGGACGAGTCACGCTTTGCGCACTCGCCGATTGTTACGATGGCTGACAACTCCAGGTAAACACATTATTTTATTATGGTAGTTATTATTGCCCGTTTAGTGTACACTATAGATTGTACAATAATAAGAAACAGTAGATACTAACCCAATAAAAATTCGGAGAGGGATCTTCCAGGGAGATGCGCTTAGAATATATTAAACGCTTCAACATTAGGATTTCCATTAAAAAATAAACCAACCGAAGGACATGCACAAAAAATTGATTTAAATCATCTATTGTATATGGATGACATTAAGCTTTGCGAAAAAAGTGAGGGTGAACTTCATAAAATTAGCAAATTTGACAGATCAATTTTCAAATGATATTAAAATGGAATTCGGCATAGATAAATGTAAAATAAATTCAATTAGAGCATGGCAGAATTACCAACACCACTTTAGGAACAGGAGAACAGATACAATCATTAGATGAACAAGATAGTTATAAATATCTAGGGTACACACAATCACGACAGATTAACTATAAAGAAACTAAACAAAAATTAACATAACAATTTCAACACAGACTAAACACAATTATATTCCCGAAATACAATTAAAGCGATTAACACCTTCGCTATACCGGTTCTTACATATTCTTTTGGGATAATCAATTGGTCCAAAACCGACTTCAAAAACCTTCAACGAAAAATTTCCACGATCTTGTGTGCAGGTTTAACTGTAATTTTTAACCTACACAACAGACAGACAGACGACAGACAGATAAAAGCCCTCAGACAATTCTTTTTTTCAAAAAGTGAAAACTCTATTCTCCATAAAGTTGTTACTCAAAACGACCAGCAATTGACCCCCCTGAATTTGAAAGATGGGTCAGAACAGAAAAATGAAAAAAATACCGACGAAAGAACTAAGCTCCTAGAATGGACCCAGAAGTCTTTAACGGAAGACATCGTCAAGACTTCTGCCACATAAATGTCGACAAAGAAGCGTCGAACGCGTGGTTAAATCGAGACGAACTTTTCCCATAGACTGAAGGGTTCATGCTAGCTATACAGGACCAGGTAATTAAAACCAAAAACTACAAAAAATATATTATAAAGAATTTAAATAATGACACATGTAGAAGATGCAATAGTGCTACTGAGACAATTCAACATATCACAGGCGCGTGCAAGTCAATAACCCAAACAGATTACAAACACAGACACGATCAAGTAGCCAACGTCATACACCAGAAATTAAGCTCACCAGTAAAAACTCATAGACTCCGTTGTACCATATTACTAGTACAATCCAGAGACTAAATAAGAATATCCCTCAACAAAACTGTATTTTGATCGAGGCATTTTTACCGACAGAACAATTCACTTCAACAGACCAGACATTGCACTTATAAACAAGATAAATAAAACTGCATATTTAATCGATATTGCTGTACCAAATACACATAATTTAGGCCACAATAGCAGAAAAGCTAACCAAATACATCGAACTAAAAGATGAAATTACCCGAATTTGGCATCTGCAAAAAGTTACAATAGTACCAATAGTTTTGTCATCAACAGGAGTAATACCGAAACACCTTCACCAGTCCCTTAATGCTCTTAGCTTACCTCAAAATACCTACCATCGGCTACAAAAGGCAGTGATATTACATAATAATATAATAGACTCGTGAGAAAGATTTTGCAATGTGAATCAGACTATAAATGACGATTGGTACCTACCTATAATATGATGTAGGTTTTTTGGATTTTTATTAATTTGTACCCGTAGATAATAAGAATAATAAGAAGTAAGTCATCACAAAGTGATTTAGTTTGTCATTTTATATTTTAATTAACAAAGAGCAGGCAGGTTCTATTTGCCAGAATATTGTGTTACCTACATACCGAAACTAGATTACTTTTAGATTTAAATAGGCCTTTTTGAAATGTTTTAGTATTTTTTTATGATCCCATTAGTTATAGGGTAACGATGTTTTTAGTTATTTGCCAAGATCTCATTTTTAATTATTATAACTAGTTTTAGTCCTTGCAAAGTGATTTTGTTAAATTTAAAGAAGACTGTCACTTAATGATTGATTTTATTTCTGAATAAGCTCTTTTATTTCTGTAGATGACTTAATCTTTTTATTTGATTTCCTCAACTATCTTGTTTAAGTTTCAAAGCTAGAACGCCGTTACATTTTTAATGTTTTGTAATTAGCGGCATTTAAGCGATGTAATCAACCTAAAAAATAAATGCAGAAAAAATATCCTTGTAACTTACTAGTCTTAAGTGCGGCTAAGTGATTTTAGCTGCATTATAGTTTAGCATAGTGTTTATTCTCGTAACTATAATGTTTAGCTACAACAACGTTAAAGTATTTAGCGGCATTATAGTTTGGTAATGTAGAGATTCTTTTAAATGTCAATTAAATTACATTAAAATCAAACACTAAAAAGCCGTTAAGGTAGGCTTAGCGGCATTATAGACGTGGTTGTATAAGCTGTAAATTATAAAAACACTAAACTAAAACGCAAATACCCTATTTTTGTTAAGATTTAATCATTGTTAAGAAATGAAAGTATGGCTATCTGAAAGTGCAATACTAGATCTATTTTTTGATACCGATAAGTCTCGCATACGAGTTATAGTTAAGAAACGGCATCAATTTTTTATTTTTGCGCGCTCTTTTGTCATTTACTCGAAATATGATTTTGTTGGATAACGGCATTATAGCTTGCGGACGGCAGACTGTTCTAAGGCGCGAATTACACAGAAACGGCGTAAGGCGTAAGGTCCGGCGCAGGCGTGGAATTTATAAGGAAACGAAAGAACGGCGTGCCTGCGCCGCGCCACTTGAGTGCAATTCACGACACGTCGCCTACGTACATTTTGTATGAAAACGTTTTGAAGCGGCATCATGCCTGCACCGCGCCTTTACCTTACGCCTTTTTTGTATAATTCGCGCCTAATGCACATAGAGATAAAATGACATACATAGGGAGATAGTAAAACAAGCAATATTCAATAAACGCTCGCAAAGATCGCAAGCATATTAATGAGCAGGATAAGATTGTTATGTAACCAGTCGTTCGATTTTAACTAGGTAAGACGGTAAAGTAACCAGTCGTTCGATTTTTACTATCTAGTCTTTCATAGACCAATAACAATTATTACAGACATAACGGCTTGAGAGCCTAGAATAGACAAAGTGATCCGATACAAGATACTGACAAACTTATTAATCCTGTTTAAAATCGTTGAAGAAATGCGAAACTCTTCTAAGGAGACGGAGCCTAAAGGTGATGTGGTCATACCCAGTAGACTGGACTCCGAACCGGACAACGGATACTCCTGACTTTGATAGATAATGTACTGAAATATCTGTCCAAGTCCGGTGTCCACAGTCCGTTCCTCTAGGTTTGAGCGTACCTTAAACGATTACCAGCTGACTCCAAAGGTCAGCTTTCTCATCCCACGAACCATCATCTGCCTAGCCTTTTCCTAACTCTATTAGGCTCGCCTTTTTGTCCAACCGGATGCAGCTGAATATCAGTATTTTACCCTGAGCGACTGCTTCTCTGACCTCCACAACCCAGTTAGTACTGGGCAAAACGATACCCCTTGGTAAGACTTTCGGCCCACTGGCTACCTGTAACGACTGTCAAAGATCTACAAATGAGAGCCGGCAACAACGGATTAACGTGCTTTCAGAGGCACGGAGGCAACTTGGTATGTAATGGACAGTCACCCATTCAAGAACCAACCTAGGCAAGCGTGGCTTAACCTAAAGATCGATCCGAGCGGCTATCTAATTTAGCCACGAGCTCGTCCTCACCAAAGAAAAACAAAAAAACGATCTCCAATTTAAAAAAAAGAACAAGACCTTAATCCCCATTCCTAATTGTGTAACAAATCACAAAGTAGTATCGATTCTCCGCGACCTACCCTAAAATCGATCGGCCAAAAATCTAATTACGGGCAGGCGTAAATTTGGAGCGTCGCCCTATTGATTATAATCGACCTTGGAGAAAAAAAAATTAAGTCAAAGACTGACCCAATTTGCTCTCCCCTGGCGTTCATTGCCAAGTTTATATTGAAAGAACCCAGCGGCCATTAAGTAGGGAATAAAAGCAGCGACGCTTAGTTGAGAAAAAGCTCTTTAATGAGGAAGATGGGGCGTTTAAGAAATGTGCCGCGGATGTGAGGAGTTGGCACTTTGTGTTTTTTAATTTGTGATAATGATTATTTTGTTTGAGATTGGGATTATAATTTATTGTAATGCGGTTCGTACGGTAAAGATGGCGGCATCTGAAGCATGGGTTTAATAATATCTAAGTTTTTATTGAATAGCTTTATAATCTTTTACAACTTAAACTTGTGTAACAAACTCATCGAAAAATGTATGTAGAGATAACTATTTTTCAGAAGTTAATAACAACATACAACACATAACAAACATAACATACATATACATACATACATACTACATATGTAACATATTACAAATACTCTAACAGCACGTTTACTTTAATTAGTTAAGTTTATATTCAGTAGAACGCTCAAGACTACTCAGTCGCAGTATAATTAATAAAAAAGAATTAAAAAGGAGTTCGAATCAACGGTCGCGTGCCCCGGAGGCCAACGTCCTTTAGACAAGATCGCCCCCTCTACCTCCGTCCCTCTCTAATTAACCGTTTAATCCATAAAGCTGTCCCTTTCACCCCCGGGGATGTTAATATCGTGTTACTTAATATCCCACTGGGACACCGCTCGGATAATAATTTCCAGAATATTATTGCTCCTGTAATACGTCAAAGAATTTTTCTTTTGTTTCCACGAAAATGCTCGACTCCAAATGATTCAAAGGAGCCGTTGATGTGGAAGCCGACCGCTATCTTCACTGATTTCAGTTCGCTCCGCTAAATACGTAATATATTTTTTATGTACGTCTGAATCGAGTTTCTTTTTTGATATACGACAAACCGTATCCGATATCGGAGCCGTGAGTTAGCAATAAAAGTAAAGCATGTCGAAAAATATCGTTAAGTAGCACACGCCCGCCCCTTAATATCTTCCACGCGGCCGCACCCGGCGCGCCGTATCGGGGAATTTTCATCTGAATATTTTCCTTTCTCATTGTCGTTATCTGAAAAATATGTTTTTCGTACGGTCGCAATCGCCCCGCACCCCTCTACCCCCAGCGCCACACTTCCAAAAAGTCCCAACAACCACACACTGAATACTCCAAATTCGAATGTGCCCCTCTGAATTCAAAGTTGGCATTCTTTTCCGCGCGTCCGATGTCACGTTGCTCTTGGATGTAAAAGAAAAATAGTTGGTGCGTCACCTCGAGAATGAAATCCTTTCGCGAAGGTGTTAGAGTAGGTATTTGTTTGGCGTGTGTCGTGCGGACGCGCCGGGTGGTAGGCGGCGGCACCGGAAGTGCGGGGGGAGGCGGGGGGCAAATGGACGGAAGAGAAGCAAGGCAAATAACTTCGCCCTTCTGTACACATGTATAGGCTCGGAGGGCGCACAAAAATGCTCGCAGCGCCGTTTCCAAGTTTCACAATGAAACGTTGAGTATTTTTGTCATTTGTCGTCATAAAATCTCTCGTCTAAAGAAAAATTCGCGTTGAAATGTTTTTGCCGTTCTCAAGTTATGAGATATGTCGGAGTTACTGCATATGAAAGTTTTAATATTGTCGCAGAGAATGGTGGAGATGATAACGCTGGAACTGAAGAATTGTGAGGGAATTAAAACTTGAGACTAGTGGGGCATGTAAAGTTTATGAGACAGTACTAATTAGTTTGTCATCACGGAGCCATCACGAGGATTTTGTCTTCATCAATCGCTCGCCGTTGATCTTTCAATCTGTCGTTGGCAAAGGTGACGGGTTAATAAACTATACAGCCATAAACACTCAGCAATTTGCTGGATCTATTCCTAAATTTATGGATCTCCACAAATTTTACGAAATTGCTCTTAAGAGTGAAGCTGTTTTGGTCTGAGATGAGATGTTTCCGAATCAACATCTATTACTGTAGCTACTTAATTAAATAACTAACGATACAAATAAACCAAATCGAAAGGACACTCGTCGAAGTAATTCCCCGCATCGCTGTCATCCGGACACGTGTCCAGAAGACTGGCAGCATTGCCAACTTGAATGGCAATGCAAATTCTTCAGCCAAAGATCGCGAAGTAATATCAAAATCAATTTTGAGTCCCTCAATAATCCGAACAACTCAATTGTGACCAAAATCGACTCCCATACATCCGACTGTACTATTTATAACTTTATGATTCCAAATCGATTCCATTGTAGTGGCAGCCCTATTTAAATAAAGTATTGTATCGCCATTGTTACAGCAATTGAGAGGGCTATTATTATCGCTATTAAATACTTACAAAATAGGTTTGCATGTACTATAGTAATTTGTTAACGGGCCTCCGATTGTGTACCATTTCCCTTCACTGGCTGTTGCTAGGCTGGAGTTTTATTTTTGTGGATATGTTTTGGTTGATTTGGAGGTAGTTTTAAAAGCTTTGATTGGTTGGAGAATATAAAAGACAATGACCATTACGAAGATGATAAAGTTCTGTTGTGTTATGATTAAGATGATGTTGATGATGTAGATATAAATTCTAGTGTTTCAAGTGCATTTGAGACAGTAATACTAGATTTAGCAGTGATCGAGTAAATTAGAACACAGTTAAGATGACAATACGTAACTTAAAGCAAGCTGCCAATAAGTACCAACTTACAATTTATTTGATTTCGGGTACCGTCAGAAACGTTATTTCAGTCATAGCATAACAGCCATCGAACATCAACGATCTCACAGTTAAACTGCGTAAGCAGTTTTGTGGGGCAATGTAACTAGCCTTAAGAAATTGTATTTTTAATAAATCATTCATTCATTCATACATTCATCGATAGAGCGGATCATTCTAACAAAAATGAACTTAATAAAAAGCGCTTGACCCAGCTGAGACTTATACTTAAAACCTCAGCTTCTTAGGTAAAACTTACAAAAGGAAACAAAATCATTGAAACGAGTATTACTGCATTAACTTGAAAATTAAATCCTTGCTTAATATCGCATCGAAATTCCCTTTGTGGTCGCAGAATTCTTTGCCAAGTCGAAAATCAAAGCATCCAAATAGCAAAAGTTGGGTGCCCTTTGAGCAGAGCCGTTATTATTTTCTCAAGAACCTCTTTTATGTAAAAGAACGCTTCAGAAAGTGAGGGTGGTAAAGGGAAAAATATGACGGAGTGTAGTGGTGTTGCCTTCTCTTTCTTTCTTGGGCGAGAGAGTGGGATATGGATGAGTCGAGTGGCTTTCGTGTTAAGAGTCTCCATACACGAGCTCTCGTTACGCCGTAGCCCGCGGCCCGGAGCCACCGTGTGGGAGGCATTTTGACAAGTATTTTATGAAAAATGTAACCTCCTTTGTGACAATGCTTCAAGATTTTTAAGCAATGCCCCTGTTGTCAAGTCTAATGAGATGAGAGTTGCCACCGGATACAAAACTTGTGGACACAGCGCCTTATACAAACTTTTGGTACAGTCAGCGATATAAACATGTGCACAAAGCGCGTTGGACAATGTTGCTGAGAATGAAATAAAGGGTGTAAAAAGACCCTTAACGAAGCCGAAAGGTACTTGTTCTCCCCGTCATTGCGATTGCGATTTTTACTTTAAACACCTTCACGACCCCCGTACTATTCAATCCATCCATCAGCACAATGTTTTGAGTGCGTTACATTGAGTTTTACCGTAAAATGTGATTTTTCACCCCAAAAAAAAAAAGTCGTTTCCCAGCAATAATTTTTGCGTAAAGTTACTTAGTTTGATGTACAAAATGCTTGGTTCACGGCTTCGTGAAGGGTCTGTTTACACCCCGTATGTGTATGTCAAAATTGCTCACCATTATCGCAGTAGATATGACATTGTCCATTATAAACTGGGCACAACATAGTAGCTATAAGTTAATATCGGATTCGAATCTATCGGTAACTTTGCCCACGCTGTGAATTTCACCCATAACATACCTACTTTGTATGACACACTCATGCCGCTTATTCTACAAGCGGATCTAAGCTAGCATTTTAGTAGCTTAAATACAATTTTACAAGAGTTAAGTACCCTTCAAAGTAGGATTATGAGTCAATTTATAACCCATTGAGACTATCCATGGCGTATAAAACAACAATGTTGCAAGAGTAAGTGTAATGGACAGTTATGATATTGCGTCCGTCTGAAAATATTTACGATAAGTAGGTTCTGTATTTCACTTGAAGACTGTTATATTTTGTAGTAAGTGACGCAGTTTCATCGTTTTATGTATAATTATTATAGCTACCTATAAGATACACAGGATTATGGGACAGCAGAGCAGCGGTGGCCCAGTGATGGCGGCCCCGACTTACGAGCAGTAAGTCGTGGGGTTCGAGCCCAGGCAGGCTTCTTTGTGTAATTTATTTCGCCACCGTCTCAAAACGGTGAAGTAAAACATCGTGAGGAAACCGGCATGTCCTAGAACCAAAAATTCAAAGACATGTGACATCTACCAACCCGCACTGGGCCCGCGTGGTGGATTATAGCCCGTTCCCTGTCATAGAGAGGAGGAGAGGTGTCCCAGCTGGGACATAGGCTGATTATGCTATTATGGGACATCGGTGTGCAATAAACACGAAAGAATCATGTATTTAATATAACAGTTCGCGCGTCGGCGTCGATCCCTTGATAAAATTTTGGAAAAAATATTGTAAAAAAAGTAAAGAGTCATTTTTTTTTCTACAACATTTCCTATGTCTGAATTATGTTTCTAGCTAATTTTTCTCCATAAGAAACAATTTCATTGCGTTATTCACGGTGTCTAGCAGACGAAGTTTTCTATAGTAATGAAGCTATGGATTAGGAACTTCCTCAAAAATCCTTTGGATTGTGTATTTACACAAATAGGACTTAAATCATATTTCGAATTTATCATATTTAATTTTTCGTTATTTATCGTTTTTCAATCCTTCAAGTCAGTTCACTGTTAGAAACATTACTTAACAAATCCTTGTTTACGATTAATTTCGTTAATCCAATATATTTGTTGATATTACAAGTACGTGTATATAGGGCAAAGAAGTCTGTTGACGTATGGAAGCAATAACAGCAATAATAAACTCCGGAAGAACGAATGTTTTCCTCCCTGGATTGTGCCAACGTGGATAAGAGTTGATAAAAAAATACAAGGATTATTAAATAAGATGATGATATTCTATGGTTCCTGTCTACCCCCATAGGAAAAGGCATAAGTATAGAATGTGTGGCAAAATAAATTTAGTTGGGAAAATACAACTACGTATGTTTAAAAGCTCATTGAGTACTAGTCTCAATGAGCTTCTCTCGGATTCTAGGTTTATATATTGCGGTGTTTCTTCATAATAACCGTTATTGAATTCTATGTAAGATCACTTTTCGCTGGGTATTTAGTCTGAACGGCCCGAATCGAATGGCCCACGGGCCGTTCGACCGTAACGAAAAATTGTCTACGTTCCAAAGAACCGGTGATAAAATGATGTGAAAAAATATGATGTTTATGAATTTTTTTTTTAGTGTCGTTCTCTTATCGACAACAAAAAAATAGCATTTATTTCATTCTCTGAAATATAAATTACACCTTACCAGGATATTGGACTGTAGGTAGACGATGACATTATGACAGCACACAAACAAAAAATAACTCGACAAAAAATTTATGTTACCACCCATATTCCTAGCAAAACAAAATTCCTTATCCAACCTTACCATACTCCAAGACTTTACTCTCAGAATATTACGCGCGTCTCCCTCATTACCAGCCAAATCATTACTGGGTGAAATCGTATGGAATCAGAGGGATTGTTCACACCGCCACTCGAAAAACAACCCTAACTCTACATCGCAAGGTTCAAAATTCCATGATTCAGTTACTAAATTATGATCCACAGTGATATGTCATCCGCGCAGTATGAAAAATATGAGATGTATTGAAAATGAAATCTCTTCGATATTCGCTAAGAGGTTTTTAATATCACTTGGGAAGATAAAAAGTTTGGTTTGTTATTTATTTTTATTTGAATACTGGTTCTGATTTGGGGATGATTGTTGGAGAAAATTTAAATGGGAGTTTTGGAATGGATCATTAGAGTGTTGGTACCTGTTTCATGGTTTCTAGTCAGTTCTGCAACGAGTTTTACTCTTAAAGAGATTGAGGAGCCTGAGAAGCTTGGTCATTCACTTTGGATAGAATCAGCCAATCTTCTGAAGGTAGATGCAGGATAAGACCTGAAAAATGTGGCTCTTTGGTACCCATACAACATATTGGCTCTTAGTACTTACTAAGCTTAGCCTATTTTCCGTATTTATTCTTTTGTGGACGTGGTGTTAACCTCTAAGTAATTGTTGCGCTGCAATTTAATTATGAATGATTTATGAATGAGTTATGCTGTATCCAGTGTGAACAATTGTTGGTCGACCTAAATAATAAATAAATAAATACAACATGGTGAGCAAAGGATCTACAATGCTAGGAAGTGAAAATCGATTTTCAAAGTTTTAAAAACTTTTGAGGGTCTTTGTGATTCCCATATTCGTGAGATATGGATATTTTACTATTAAAGTTTTGTAACATTTTAAATCACACATCGAAATTGATAATATAAATAGCTACATTGTATAGAACTATTCTGAAAACATACCCATTCCCCATTCTTTTACGATCGAAACATTTTATAGCACCCACCTCCCTTCGATAGGTATACGTGTGTGACCTCTACGCCAATAGTAGCAAAGATGAGTATATCACGATTTTTCTTAACGTAACCCGCCTACATACGTTACCCCCTCCTTCGTCTCCCTTTCACACATTCTTGTTAAATATATAGCCAAAAACAAAAGGTAATAACAGCCATTGTCTTTTAAACAAAATTGTACTTTGTGTTGTTGAGTTCAAAGTTGTCATTTCAGTGTATTAGACGGGGAAGTTAAGTTAGTTTCCGGTGTAGAGAATTTCGTGAGATTGGCTGTCGATATGGCCAAAGATTTTTACGATTCGTCGTAAATTCTTGTTAGTATCGTATTTCTACGGTCACGTTTGTTTACAGGTTGCGTAAGCCTTAGTTAGGAATGGTGGCTTTTAATAAAGAGGCCATTGTAGTTTTTTGAGCGGAGAACATTGACGATGTGATGTGTTGTGGCCAGATAAGAGAGCTGTTGTGATTGTTGATGATGGTCCACGCGTGTTACGACTTGGGCAATGTTGGGTAACATTGCCCATATGCGGGTCAATGGACCATAACGGTTTCTTGTTTATCTTTATGGAATCCATATCATCGCACTACACGTGGTTGAGTAGCACTATTTTAGACTGGTTTGAATCACATGTAGCATCACTATATGCCTAGGCTTTTTGGATCGGCTTCCAATCTAACCGAATGCAGCTGAATAGTAGTATTTTACATTGAGCGACTGCCTATCTGACTTCCGCAACCCAGTTAGTACTGGCTAACGCGATACCCCTTGGTAAGACTGGTTGTTAGACTTCCGGGCCACTGACTACCTGTAACGACTGTCAAAGATCTACAAATGACAGCTGGCACCAATGGCTTAACGTGCTTTCCGAGACACGGAGGAGACTCGGTATGTAATGCCACGCCTTCTATTACTGCACACTTAAACTGGTCATTATTATGTCAGCTTAATATTATTTTAGACATTTCCATCGTCTTTATAGCCGGCAGAGAGAATGCGACTTCGGCTCTCAGGTGTTATTTTACATTTTAGATTTTAAAATACCTTTCGCAACTTTAAAAACCTTTCCCTCCAAACTCAAACCTTCGATAAACCGATAATAACCATAAAAATACTTTTTGGACAACGATATCTCAGATCGAAGTCGAAAATTCAAGATGGCGGCCAAAAAAAGTTTATTTATAACGTTTAATTGATGTTCAGCGTACAAACTGACGATAAAATGCCATGTTTTTAACATTATTGATGATCATTAACTCTTAAATTGCTATTTAGCATCGTTAATAAGTATGGCTGACTAAATTAATGTAGTTAAGTGTTCGGTTACTTCAATTGGGCGGAGAAATTTCACTTTTATTGCAGTAGGTAGGTACTAGGTTGCGGTGGTGATGTGTCCTGACATGTTTGAGAAAAGATATTTTGTGCTTCATCCATACTAATAATAGTCATATGGAGCTCGTGGCTTAATAATAACAGCCGCTCGGGTCGATCTTTAGGCTAAGCCGTGCTTGCCTAGAATGGTTTGTGGATGAGTGACCATCCATTACATACCGAGTTTCCTCCGTGCCTCGGAAAGCACGTTAAGCCGTTGGTCCCGGGTGTCATTTGTAGATCTTTGACAGTCGTTAGGTAGTCAGTGGCCCAAAAAGTCTGACAACCAGTCTTAACAAGGGGTATCGTATTACCCAGTACTAACTGGGTTGTGGAGGTCAGATAGGCAGTCGCTCCATGTAAAATACTGGTATTCAGCTGCATCCGGTTAGACTGGAAGCGGACCCCAATATAGTTGGGAAAAGGCTAGGCAGATGGATGGATGTTCTAAATGCGAAAGTAACTCTGACTGTCACCTTTTCACGTCTCAAAGATTCGACGGATTTGGACGAATTTTGGCACAGGAAGAGTCTAGATCAGGGTTAGGTAAGATTTTTTTCTTTAGAGAATAAATATTATATATTTGCACGCCGAAATTAATGGCAGAATAAGAAATCAATACACTTATTTTTAAGAACTTTCTGTCCCTTATTTACCTTCGCAAATAAATGTTTTTGATTTTGAGTTGGACATGGAATATTTGGACATAGAATTGTACGTTCCCATGGGGTAATTTCCGAATACTACGAAGGTGAAGCCGCGGGCAATAGCAAGTGTTTTGTAGAAATCAAGGACTTATTATTTCCATAAAATAAAATATCATAGAGAGTGAATTGATGAGTATCTTGATAGGTCTATCATTTTAACTTTGTTAGTCCATTTTTCATCGTTTTATTTTAGTCAGATTAAGAAGTTTTTTACTTTGTAGTAGGTGTATTCTTGGCGAATTAGGGCCTATTTTATTGTATAATGGGCTGGTGTAACTCTACGTTCAAAGAACATATTTTGCGTACGGGTGAGAAAATTATTCGATCCATCCCAATACCCCCGAATTAGGGCCTATCAATGAAAATGGAACAGATTTTGTTAATAATTATCTACTAGTTAAGTAAACCAGAATTTATTCGTACTATAAAGGGTGTAAAAAGACCCTTAACGAAGCCGAAAGGCACTTATTCTCCCCGTCAATGCGATCATTTTTTTGTTCTAGACCATACCTGGGAACCTGCTAGTTACGGAGATATTGGGGGTCAAAGTTCCGACTTTTTCACAAGTTTTTTTTAAAATACATGTTTTTAAAGTAAGATTTTTACTTTAAAAACCTCCACGACCCCCGTACTATTCAATCCATCCATCAGCACAATGTTCTGAGTGCGTTAAATTGAGTCCTACCATAAAATGTGATTTTTCACCCCAAAAAAAAAAATCGTTTCCCAGCAAAAATTTTTGCTTAAAGTTACTTAGTTTGATGTACAGAATGCTTGGTTAACGGCTTCGTGAAGGGTCTGTTTACACCCTGTATAAACAATCACATAAGTAACCATAGTAGCTCTACTCTTATTGGTTCTCTTAACGAGTTTCGACAGCACTTAAGTCATAGCCAGACGTTTCATATCAACCGATCAACCATTTACTACAATTTATATGCTATGCACTATCACGCAAAATAACTCCTGTCATATAAGGAGTCAAGGACTCAATAATTTACAAAAAGATTATATTTATCGATCGTAACTCGTGCGCGGGAGTCGCTCCCAAGGAAGTTATAAATTGTGAAAACGTTCAGAAATGTGGTAAAAGAGCTTATAAACAAATGGCTGATGTCTTTATTTGATGGGAATATTAATATTAAACGTTGTAAGGAGTTATCAGGTTTATGGTGTAATTATATTATGATGGTAGGTTAATTTAGTGCTTACTGGGTTGTGGAGGTCAGATAGGCAGTCTTTCCATGTAAAATACTGGTACTAAGCTGCATCCGGTAAGACTGGAAGCCGTCCCCAAAATAGTTGGGGAAAGGCTAGGCAATTGAAGATGATGAATCAGTCTGAAATGTTCCCACTGCTGGGATGCGGGCCTCCTCTCTCATCATCATGGGGTCGGCTTTCAGTCCAATACCAATATTATACATGAGTGGAGGTGGAGGAGTGATTGCCTATCCGACCTCCACTACCCCGTTAGTACTGGGTAATACGGTACCCTTTGTTAAGACTGGTTGTCAGACTTTCGGGCCTCTTCTCTGTGAGAGGGAGTAGGTAGTAGGGGCATATATGGCAAAAGGCCCGATTGATGGTTATAGGGACGCCCCATATTACATGGGATT
This sequence comes from Noctua pronuba, assembly GCA_905220335.1. Lineage (NCBI taxonomy): Eukaryota > Metazoa > Arthropoda > Insecta > Lepidoptera > Noctuidae > Noctua > Noctua pronuba. The sequence continues at coordinate 13,365,032 of LR999908.1, forward strand.
TAAACATAACTGGTGAAATGGTGGTGTACTATTAGGTTCACCTCTGCCTAGTCCTTCGGGGATTATAGGCGTGATGTTATGTTTTATACATCTAAAAAGAATAATTATAACATTTTGTTTATTTCAATTTAATGAATCAGCTTTGAATAGCATCCATTGTAAATATCTTAGTCGACCTGTTACCTGCATCAAAAGTATTTTTTAAATCAAGTAAAGAATAATCAAGGAAAACAGCTCATTTGATAATGGAATTTCCCATTTGAAAATATAATTTCCTACAGAATACTTTTTCTGTAGTTTATTACCATTACAGAATCTTCAGTTACCGTTTTGTTTTACCAGGTTAATCTATACATATAATAAAATTGTAACTAGCCGATGTCTGTACATTGAAGATATTGAAATAAAATATTTATGGTCTTTATTAGAGCAACAGAAACCAAAACAACAGTTTTTAGAATGTTTGTCTGTCTGACTGACTGTTTTTCTGTCTTTGTGTCCATGGAGTTTCTTGCCCGTTCTTCTCCATAGAGATCTACGCTAGGGAATGGGCAACTACAGTACTTTCACAGTTTTTATGCCTTGTGACTCGGACTGTGGCTACATTTCATTGTTGTCTTTGTTTCGACAATTCATAAGTGCCTGTAACTGGCCTACTTGAAATAAATGCTTTGATTTTGATTGATTTTGATTTTGTGTGTTTGTACGCGCATCACGCAAAAACTACTACATGGATTTGAACGCAGTTTTCACCGCTCTACTGCTAGATACTTAAATTAAAATATAGGCGATATTACATATAGTTGTGGACCCGATAGGTGGTGCTGTGCGAGGCAAGGGGTCGCTAGTATTAAAATAAAATGTTTAAAACAAATAACTTTTAGAAATAAAACCTCGATTTCTCTAACTAAATGGCTGTCACGTCAATAAACTTGAACTTTATTTGCTGCGAAGCGACCCCATTAGCTTTATAACTGATACAACCGCTTATTATTCAGTTAAATATTTCTAGTCAGTTAAATAAATAGCTAACTTGTTTTATGAGTTTGTGTGAAAAGATTTTGTACACCTTTTAAGCGAAGCTAGGCGATGTTTATGCGATTTTTATCAGCAATCGGTTAAAGATTACATTATGTAATTGTTTTGAAAGCTCAATATTATTTTTTCGTGGAAATGTTTGGCATAGCAGCAGGATCCATAAAATGTAATTTATCTATCTATACTAATATTATAAAGAGCTATTTGTTTGTAAGTTTGTATGTAAGAGGGTAATCTACGAAATTACTGATCCAATTCCAAAAATTCTTTCACTAATGGGAAACTACATTATCCCCGAGTGTCATAGGCTACATTTAAAATGATCGTTTTAAATTTCCGTACAAAACTGGAGCGAAACTGCGAGCAAAAGCTAGTTTTAAAATAAATAATTAAGTTGTTTTCATGATGGGATCTAATCATCTGACAAGCGAACAAGTCATATTAAATAATATTAATAATAATATTATTGAATAGCCATCTAAGGCGAGATGTATCTATTATTTATTTCCTTTATTTCTTTTCTTTACATATTACTTACATTTTTAAAATATTTTAATTAACAAAAAATATATAAAAACATTTAAAAATATATTAAATAGTAGCTCACCGGCCTCGGGAACAGGGTCTAAGTTGCCGGTGGGAATTATTATTATTTATTTAATTATTTTTTCAGGAATTAGCAGACATAATTTTATGCACATTTCTAGATGTATATACCTGATACATTTTTAAATCTCTTGTATTGAGTTCCTCTCAAATCTCAAAGAAAAAATCCGTAACGTCGCCTACCATAGTCTAGCATTTAGTGTAGCAAAGCACGTTGTATATTTAGCACCAAGTTGCGCCTGCGACCAATAAAAGAGAAACTTTAGTTCTAAAATTTGCATTATATCGCCTTCTATGATAATTCTAATGTTCATAGAGGTCGGAAACACGGGTTAATTCATAAAGAAGATTTTCTGGTACCTTATAAGTGTTTCTTTAGCTTAGGTCAAGTCTTTTAGCAAACGATTTCTATTGAATTATTGCTCGACATTGGTATAAATTATAGCTATTCATCATTTAAACGTAAACAGTCCTTTGTTCGTCCATATATATTCATCTACACAAATAAATAAAATTGAAGTGTCTGTTTGTAATTTCAAAATAACAGCTTTATCCTGAATGCACTTGAAAGTATTATACGGTACTTATTACAAAAAAACATTATTGCTATTTTTTGTCTGTCTGTTTGTTCCGGCTAATCTCCGAAACGGCTGGACCGATTTTGACTGGACTTTAACTAGCAGATAGCTGTAGTAACTTAATTTTATTTTAGAAAAATAAATAGTTCCGTGCAAAAAAATTAAAACCCTTGAAATTGATAACAAAATCCGATTCGAAGAGAGAAGTAATATTTTTATAATAATTTCACGCGGACGAAGGTCGTGGGCTACAGTTAGTATATACTAATATTATAAAGAGATACAGTTTGTAAGTTTGTTTGTGGGAAATCTCTGAAACTACTTATTCGATTTCAAAAATGATTTGGGAAGCACCATTATCTCCGAGTATCATAGACTACGTTTATAACGTCCCCATGGGATAATTTCCGACCATAACGAGAGCGAAGCCGCGGGCACATGCTAGTGTTTCTATAATATTACGTCAGAATGTTTACCGCGTAAAATTTATAAAAATCTACTTGTTATACGTATACATACGCTGTCAATTAAAAAGCTTGTTATGACTGTATCCAGTTACTCGCAAGTATTAACAATATTTTTACATGGGTGGACTGTAATGGTCTTTTTGTCGTTGCAACTTAATAAGGACAAAGAATGATCGTACCTAAATATATGTACGCATAATAAATTGGTATTTAACTCGATAAAAACTTTGAAGGCTGGGTAATAAATGTGTGTGTTATTTTGCAGTTTTAAACTGGTATGCCCTGCGGCGCCGCCCGTTTCTTTGGAGTAAGATGTCGACTACACATTTGCGCAGGTCATTGTATTTTTTAAATTGTAATTGATTGTTAACAACATTGTAAATAACAGTTGTTGTGTTGTAAATTAACTTGCATTCCACGATTTGGTTCCTGTTATGGGTAACAGGTAATTTATAAAGGGTGTAACAAGACCCTTAACGAAGCCGAAAGGCACTTGTTCTCCACGTCATTGCGATCATTTTTTTGTTCTAGACCATACCTGGGAACCTTCTAGTTACGGAGATATTGGGGGTCAAAGTTCCAACTTTTTCACAGGTTTTGTGTATGTTTTTAATGTTAGATTTTTACTTTAAACAAACTCAAACTCAAAGCATTTATTTCAATTAGACCATAACAGGCACTTTTGAATGTCAGAAAAACAAAGAAGGCGAAGCTACAGTCCCAGACACAAGGCATAATAACTTGTGAAAGTACTGTAGTTGCCCATTCCAAAGCGTAGATCTCTATGGAGAAGAATGGGCAAGAAACTCCATGGACACTCTTTTCAATCAAAATATTTTTACAAGATCTTGGTTACATCATTCATGTTGAGATAATACATACACCTCCAAGACCCCCGTACTATTCAATCCATCCATCAGCATAATGTTTTGAATGCATTACATTGAGTCCTACCGTAAAATGTGATTTTTCTTTTATAAAAATAGTCACAGACTCGGTCAATATTATGAATTGTCACTTTGTGACCATTTTGCGAATTTCAACGTAATTCATATTATTTTACTATTATGATTCTGCTAAAGACTGAACAGATAGGTAAGTATCAGGATCGCAGCAGGTGGGGTTCTGTAGTTTCTGCCTATCCTCATGAGAAAAAGGCGTGCATGGTATGTATGAATGGATAGGTACTCCTTACCCGATATTTTCCTTCTAAGGACGTATTACGTAAGAATAAGAAAAATGCCACGAAGGGTGAGAAGCCCCGCCCTCACGTCACGTTGACATGTGGAGCCACCCTTTCTTCCATTCGTGGATTTTTACCAATTTTCCTTTGGGACTCCTTACGTATACGTGGCTTGAGGACACTGAAGGGCGTGGAAGATGTGTGCAGGAATTTAGTTACCTACATGTGAGTAAAAGTGATTTGTAGGGATGTAGGGGTGTGACGTATATGTAGGTACAGACGCCAGCAAATTGAGCTACTACAATCTGTCAATTTTTTTAAATAGATTTTCAACTTTATCGCTGAAGTCTTAGGTTCAAGGTTGATTGGGAAAATTTGACTGTTTCGGGTAGGTTGATGTGCTGGCGTCTGTACATTACCAGATTCTGGGTTCAGCTACATGCTTAGGGAAAGCTGGATGAATTTCCTTCGAAATCGCCGAAATACGATTTTTTTTTTGTAATTCAAAATTAACAGATTTCTACTGAATGCAAATGAAACTAAAGGATTAAAAGAAACACTTTAATTTTTTTTGACTGGTTGTCTGTTTGTCAGGACTGGTTTTGACCAACCGACTTTTACTGGAAGATAGCTGATGTTATAAGGAGTAACTTAGGCTACTTTTATTTAAGAAAAAGGATTAGGGTTCCGTGCAAAAAATTAAAACCCTCGAAATTGTTAACAAAATCCGATTTAAATAGGGAACTTATATTTTTATTTTTATTTCACGCGGACGAAAATCGCGGGCCAAAGCTAATTCCTAAAATATAATAATATTTTCTTCAAATTTTTCAATAAAAAGTTCAGCTCCTAGAACTTAATTTACTAGTAGCACTGCCTTGTAACTTCATTTCTTCGTTTGAACGACCAAAGAGTTAAAAAATCAAGTTACTTCCTTAACATAAAATCTACTTACCAATAAACACCTAAAGTTATTTACCGAGACGACATAATGCATTTTATTGGCAAATAGAAATCAGTGGCTGCAACATTCAATAATAAAGCCCAGCTACTATTTTCCGACAGACGCCATTTTAAATCGATGGAAAAGCCGCGTCGAGTCGGAAATTACGTAAACCTTATTTTATGACGAAACGTTCAGTTTTTTTTTTTCAATTCTCTGGCAACACTGCGAGGTTCGACGTGTTTTCCTTTATTTCTATTTAAAGGCTAGAGCTGTACTTTGTCAATTCAGCGTCCAATTATTGAATTAAATGTTTTGTTTAAGTGTGATGAGATTGGCAGTGAAATGTAAGTTTAAAGTTAAACGAATTGACAGAATTTATTTAAGTACAAGCCGTTCTTAATAGGATTTTACAATACACCAGGACAGAAGACGAATTTTCATGCAAACTTGTCTCCTATTCAACCATTTTAGGTGATCAATCGTCATCCTTACTAATATTATAAATGCGAAAGGAAGTTTGTTTGTTTGTTACCTTTTCACGCCTAAACCACTGAACCGATCATCCTGAAATTTTGCATATACGTTGTCAGGTGTACAGAAACGGACATAGGATACCTTTCATCCCAAAAAAAGTACTGTTCCCGAGGAAACCAACAATAACGTTCTTATGATAATAGATGGTGGCACGTGTCTTTCGAATCATGATTCAATTATATTATTATAGAAAATTTAGTAGTGTGTTAAGAGTTTCATTGTCAAATTCTAAATTAGCGCGAGCGAAGCTGCGGGCAAAAGCTAGTTTACGATAAAACCTAGGTAACCTTGTTTTGAGTGGTCCCTTCCGATATTTAAGGAACTCTTGTACGAGATCCTAGATCAAGAGGTTTATGCTACGTTTTGTCTGTTACGGAAATAATTAGGTATAAGTAGATAGCCTGTTTCATCACCTCTAGATTTAGTTCCGGTTAACTGTTGTATGGCAATGCAGTCATTTGTGCCTTTATAATTTTGTAGGCAGTGAGTTCCTACCTACATATCCAGACATTATACATTATACGTTAATGTAGGCACCAAATGTCGCTTTTAGCTGCGCCATTATTATCAACGCTTTCTCAATAACATAGTAACTGATTACTTTAACTGCAGTACCATTAGACCTCCAATCCTCAATTCCAGGTAGGAATGACAATATAAAGTAAGCTTCCAATAAAGACTGTTATACACCGGTAACATCGTGTTTCCTAATGGCTGCGCTTGCACCGAACGCTTGACACTATTCCGGCCCACGCGCAACAAATGTACCGCGCCTGCGCCGCGCCGTGCCCCATTCAAACGACTGGCATGGCAACTCTCTAAAAATAATGTTATTCTAACCTCAAAACTGATGCTTGTTTGATATTAATGGATTGGATGGGAAAGTTGTAGTTTAGAATTTGATTTGGGACAAAAATATGTCATTGAAAGTTACTTAGATATTTTTGAATATGATAAAGAGATGTACCTAAATAGGTGCTCCTATTTAGGTACATCTTTTGGAGTAGATAAAAAGCATATTAAATTCAGATAGTTAGGCATACCTTGAAAGAACAAGATTCTTTATTGACGCTCGTTCAGCTCGCTGGGATCTTTCTGTTTTTTTTTTATCATTGCTATTAATTGGTGTTTATCTTCTGCTTATCTATGCCAGTAAATTTCACCGTGGAGGTTAAGATCTCTATAAAATATCTATGCAGAGAGCACGAGGGGCGGTTAATGCTCGATTCAAGTCTGCACGTCAAGACTACCTATTAAGTACTACAGACTAACTAATGCTGCGACGATTTCAGGCTAACTTACCTATTATTGGAAGTACAGTAGTAATAAAATAGGCCTATTGCAGTTCAAGTCACCATTACTAGGGCAAAGGATTTTCGTGGCGTTTAACATACAAGGTGTAAACGGACCCTTCACGAAGCCGTCAACCAAGCGTTCTGTACAACCAACTAAGTAAGTAACACTACGCAAAAATGAATCCTGGGAAATGCCATTTTTTTGGGCATGAAAAATCACGTTTTACGGTAGGAATCAATGTGGCGCACTCAAAACATTGTGCTAATGGATACATTGAATAGTATGGGGTTCGTGGAGGTATTTAAAGTAAACTTTAACATTAAAAACATGTATAAAAAAAAACTTGTGAAAAAGTAGGAACTTTGACCCCCAGTATCCGTAACTAGAAGGGTCAAAAAAATGATCGCAATGACGGGGAGAACAAGTACCTTTCGGCTTCGTTAAGAGCACTTTTACTCCCATTATTGGTCATAAACTCACAATACAACTGCAGAATCTCAAGACCATTAAATCAGTCCCAACTTCCATCTCCCAGTGCTGAACAAGCATATACTTTGTGATCACCATAAACAAGTTTTATTTTTAAACCCGTAAATCTTTTGGGTTCCAGAAAATATTTAACACAGCCATTAGGACGTCACCGGTAACATTAACATTTGTCTTCCTTTTAGTAAACGGAACTACGAGTAAGTATGTAATTATATTATGCGACAGAAACACAGTCATTTTACAGAGTTTTAAATTTCAGTTAGTGCTATTCTGCAAACCGAACTAGTAACCATTTCACCACTCAATTCGTGATTTTAAATTCGATGCCGTTCGGATTTGGAGGTACCTAGAAATATTTATTGAATATCCCTTTTAAGATCTAGTCTTGTTTGTTCAAAAATAGGACCACTGCGCGGACTTCTTCTACCAAATGAAAAAATAATCACTTAAATCGGCCGAGTAATCACGGAGTAATCGGTGTACAAACATGAAAAACAAAAGATGATGGTGGAATACTATCCTCCTTTCTTAGGAGTCTGTTAAAAATGAACGTCTGTACCCATTTAAGATATCAATATTTGACAAGCAACTGAAGAGCTGATTGAGAAAATGACTTCTTCGAACTGACATCCGGTATTCATGGCTGTTCTGTATGCATGTCATCAGTACTCACCGCACAAGCTACATTACCTAAGAGACAATTACATTAACATCACGCATGTAATCCTCGAAGGGTTAGGCAGTCTACCTAATAGTACACCCACATTTCGCCAGCTACGTTTAAGTTCTAAAGGGTGTAAAAAGACCGTTAACGAAGCCGAAAGGCACTTGTTCTCCCCGTCATTGCGATAATTTTTTTGTTCCAGAGCATACCTGGGAACCTTCTAGTTACGGAGATATTCCAATTATTAAATACATGATTTTAATGGAAGATTTTTACTTTAAACACCTTCACGACCCCCATACTATTCAATTCACCCATCAGCACAATGTTTTGAGTACTTTACATTGAGTTCTACCGTAAAACGTGATTTTTCACCCAAAAAAAAAAGGTCATTTCCCAGCAATAATTTTTGCGTAAAGTTACTTAGTTTGATGTACAGAATGCTTGGTGGACGGCTTCGTGAAGGGTCTGTTTACACCCTGTATGTAAGGGCGAGCCTATTGCCATCAACCGGGCACAATCCAGATTCCATGGCTGCTACTGAGAAATTCCCGATGGAAAATCCCAATAACACTATGCCCGACCAGGGCATCGAATCAGGCAGTTCATTAACTAAGATTATTCAATTTTTGTGTGTTAACTTATTTTACCTGTGAGCGTTCACTTAGATTCAAACGCTCCTCCACAAAGCCCAAGTATTTCCGCACGATTATCACGTAGTATGTGGGTGCGACGCGACGGCATCACCGGCTTATCGTAGTGTTGTGACATTCACACTAATGTTGTCAGCTATTAGTGTTGTTCTCGTTACACAATACTAAATAAATCTCTTGTCGTTGGGACAATAAGTTACGGTGTTGTTGACTTTTAGTTAGATTAGAATCTTGAGACGTTGGGTTCTGTTCATTTTATTTTTGAGTCGTATTTTATTTGAGCGCAAAAGCTGGTGAATGTCTGATTACGTCCTGATTCTCTCACCTTCTGTGTATGCTGAGGTGGAGTAGAGATCGTTACACATTCAGTTGGTTATAGTAGTCTATATGGGACGAGTCTGAAACCTTGATCTATAAACGTTACTTAGTATTAACTAACTTATCTACCCACATTGTAAACTGAGCACATAAATTATTTATGAATATAAAATATTTGGCTTGTAATGTAAAATCACACTTTAATCATCTCTGATTGTAACAACATTGGAAGCGACTAAAGCCTAAGATACAAGGCTCGGCCTAGTTTAGACGTTAGGGTTCATTTTGATCTGTTTACTTACTTACTGTACTTGTGACAATATTGTGATAAGTGTAAAATGTATTTCCTCTTTTTCAATAAAGATATTTAATTTGTATGACCGTATACGGAACAGTATACTTCGATCCAAGACTCAAATCGCAGACGTTTGCAACACAGCCGCCAAATTAAAATGGAACTTGGCAGGCCACATCTGCCGCATGTCGCATCAAAATTGGGCCAAAGTGGCAACAGATTGGGTTCCGAACAACAGAACCCGGCGACGCGGTAGGCCCAGAAGGAGATGGCGTGACGAGCTGGACTCTTGTCGAAAGGATTGGGCCCAAATAGCCAAAGACAGAGATAAATGGAAAGAGGGAAGGGAGGCCTTTGCCCTGCAGTGGGAAACAACAGGCTCATAAAAAAAAAAAAAAAAAAAAAAAAAAACTTTGCTAAAGTGATATTTCTATCACAATCTCACAATTGTCAAACTACAAGAAGTGCAAGACAGAAATGGGAACATGTCTAAGCCAAATACCGTCATTTCAGCTTTAACCCGTCTCGGAGAATTCTAAATCCCAGAACCCTATTGATTTCCTAACAAGTTAAAGAAATATCACTTTACTCTACTTAAGTACCAGAATCAGATCTTTTAAAGTCACCTGCGCTTGCGACGACAATGAGGCGGTCTCTTACAACATGTTCAAGTATTATCGTTTATGTGGGTGTGACTGTATCCAACACCAACATTGTTATCTTGTCGCGTTCACACTAATGTTATCTGTTGCACAATGTTGATTGTTTTCTTTTTGTTTTGGCTTCGTGATTTTTTATTTATTTATTTAAACTTCATGTACAAAAGTGGTACATAGGCGGACTTAATGCCACAAGGCATTCTCTACCAGTCAACCTTTGGGTCAAATATGACAGCATTGTGATAGAGTACAAAAAAAATAAATAAGAAAAATACCATTTTTGTCAACATAAATTGATAAACATAAATAGGTACATACTAATACATATAAATACAAATAAAAAGGAAATAAACTAATATATATTATAATACATACAAATAGTCCAAAATACGAGAAACCTTATAATAATTACTATGACTACTAATGACTAGCTAAAGAGCCATTTCTTATTTCTTGGTTTTTATTTAACTTGTATTGTTAGTTAGATAGTACGTATTGGTCAAATCTTGCAACAGAATTTCAAACCAGTTCCCCCATCGGATTGAGCTGAAATTTTACACACACCTTTGGTTCTGGTGACAATACATTTTTATGATAGACATGACAATCACGACAGAAATCCTCAAGCATGGACACAAAACTTTATAAATGCATTCAATGTTGATATCATAATTATCGGCCTAGCCTTTTTATGATGCAGCTGAATAGGTACCAGTATTTTACATGGAGCGACTGCCTATCTGATTTCCACAACCCCGCTAGTACTGGGTAATACGATTCACTTTGGTAAGACTGGATTTTTCTTTACTTCAATTACTTCCATGACTAGTTTACTATTCAAACCATCCATCAGCCCCAAGTTTTGAGTGCGTTACATTGAGTTTTACCGTAAAACGTGATTTTTCACCCCAAAAAAAAAGTCGTTTCCCAGCAATAATTTTTGTGTAGGGTTACTTAGTTTGAAGTACAGAATGCTTGGTTAACGGCTTTGTGAAGGGTATGTTTACACCCCGTATGTTGAGGTCGGCTTGCAGTTTTACCAGACATGCTTGAGTGAGTTCTATCAATTACCTAAGTATGCTTGGCTTCGTTTGGTTAGTTTCTAAATACTTCAGTTTAATAACCACTTAAGTTTACGACAATCGGAGATTATGACCGGTCGTAAAGTAATGTATCTTCATCAGTTACGTTCATTTTTGTATTGAAATGCTTTGTGGGTGTGGATTGTGTTGTATTGTGCACTTAGCTTTAGACAGTGTTTGTAAATCTATTATGATTTTAGAGGTCTGTTTTGAAACATTTTAAGTATGTGCAAGATACAAACTTTACGCTCAAGCATCATTAAGTAAGTTTTAGCACTCAGTTTAAGGAGTTACATTATTTTGGTACACACCGCGGCACATGAAGCTGTACTTTCCAGTATAACTTGGCCTCGTATTGTATTGATTTCCTATACAATGAGAGCTCCGCATAAACTGTTTTTGTATAGCTTGAATGGCCGTCGTGCGTACTATCATATCGCCACATTATTGATATTTAAAGGTCTCGTTGGTTTAATGGTCGTAAGCCCTACTGCTGAGCATGAGGTCCAGTGTCCGATTCCCAGGTCGGGCAAAGTCTTGTTGGGTTTTTCCATTAGGAATTTCTTAGTAGCAGTCCCGGAGCCTGGATTTGTACCCGGTTGATGGCAATAGGCCCGCCCACTATTATGTGGGACTTAAACATAGCAGGCACACCTTTGCCTAACCTTTCCGACGTGACTCAATTTTAAGATTCTATTCATTCGGGTGATAGTTATTGTTCTTGTCGAAAAAATAAATTGCGTTTACATCGCGCATTTGCGCTGAAGGCCATGCATTCAGGCCATGATCGTACATACGTATTTCTTATTTAGTACTAGTATTAACTTGAATAGGTAATATGGACATAAATTATTAAGAGATGACAGCTATTGAGAACGACCGTCTAATATCATTTATGAAGAGGAACTAAACAAATAATAGTAAATGTACACTTGTCAGCTAAAGTCAATATTATTTCATGTTTTATAAGGCTCATTTTGAGTGCTATGGGAACTTCTCTATTTGATAAAACTTTAATGTTTTGAAATTGGCAAACAGCGGCAATGTTTACGAATAAATCACGATTTTTATTGACTAAAGTGCTTATTTAAATAAAGGCTAAATATTGGGTTTTTTGATTGAATAAATAGTGTTTAAGGAAAGTGTGGGTGTCAGATCAATTGAGATATACTAGGAGCTCGTTAAAAGGGGTTTTACGTGAATAGGACAAGCCTTTGTATGGTAATAAATCTGCAAACAACACTTAGGTAACAAATGGTGTTAGAAGTGCGTACTTATGTATCGGTACCGAAGCGTGTATTCTCAACAGGGCAGGTCATAATTACAACAAATGTGTTCAAACAAAACTAGCAGCGTTTAAGGGGTTGCCAAGGTGCGGCCATTGGTGATTTTAGCCGACTAAGGAGGGTAATGTGTTCTTTTGCGGTGGTCTAGAGAACAAACGCGTGGGCCGATTTTGATGATTCTTACGTCAATCCGTTTGTTTTAATCTTGCGAGTGTCACTAATCAGACACCATATTTTGAAAAATAAACAATTCAAGTAGAAATGTTCAGTGGGGTATCATTGAATAGTTATTTGAAATTGATCTTTAGGTTTCTCATAATATTGTATATTATGTAAGTCGAACGAAACAAACACTGATAAATAAAAACAATAATAAGGGCGCCTGTGCCGCTTTATATTATATACAGGGTGTTAACGGACCCTTAACGAATCCGTCAACCAAGCATTCTGTACATCAAACTAAGTAACTTTACGCAAAAATTATTGCTAGGAAACGACTTTTTTTTTTGGGGTGAAAAATCACGTTTTACGGTAGGACGCAATGTAACGCACTCAAAACATTGTACTGATGGATGGATTGAATAGTACGGAGGTCGTACAGCTGTTTAAAGTAGAGTTCTTACATTAAAAACATGTATTTAAAAAAAAAGTTGTGAAAATTGGAAACTTTGACCCCCAATATCTCCGCAACTAGAAGATTCCCAGGTATATATCTAGAACAAAAAAAATATCGCAATGACGGGGAGAACAAGTGCCTTTCAGCTTCGTTACGGGTCTTGTTATACCCTTTATTATTTATCTTACTTTTCCCGGTATATTATTTTGCAAAGAGCCTATTCATAACACACACTAGGTCTTATAACTCTATTGAATGTATCTCATATCTTTGTTTCAGCGTATTCAATTGTTGGTGAGCAAAATAAATTATAAAAAATGCCTACCTGCCCACTCCATCACATAAACTCCCAATTCCCATCTAACTACAAAAAATCAATCTAAAACTTCGAAACATGCTTAAAATTCCACGTCACCAGCAAGCTCAAGTGTGCCCAGAAAATTGGGAGGCATGCACTATCTACTGATCTCTAGGCGAAGTACCGGATCCGTCACCTCAAGTACCACCTAGTACCACGAAGTACCCCCAAGGGTACTGGAGAATGTGAAGAACATCGGAGAATACTTGAGAATGACTGAGACACTGCTAGACTTTGCTGAGTGACTTTTAAGTTTGGAGAAAATAGATGTGGGTATTTATAGATTTTTGCTTTGATCTTCAGTTGTGTTAAGTCCATGGTAAACCTTATAATGGGTGTAAAAATTCCCTTAACGAAGCCAAAAGGTATTTTTTCTCCCGTCTTTGTGTAATTTTTTTTTGTTCTAGACCATACCTGGGAACATTCTAGAAACGGAAATATATTGGGGGTCAAAGTTCCAACACTTTTACAAGTTTTTTTTTTAATACAAGTTTTTAAAGTTATAACATTACTTTAAATACCTCTACAACCACCGTATTCAATACATCCATCAGCAGTGTTTTGCGTACCTACCGTAAAACGTGATTTTTCACTCCAAACAAATGACGTTTGCCAGCAATAATTTTTGCGTAGTGTTACTTAGTTTGATGTACAGAATGATTGGTTGACGGCTTCGTGAAGAGTCCGTTTACACCTTGTGTAAGATTAATAGGTAAGTTAGCGTAATTTATCACTGCAATACAACACTTTACTAGTTAAGAATTAATAATATTGCAAGATTTTTCATGACTTCATAGCTTGTTCCAGGTACTATGCATTTTCGAGCGTATGTATTTTTTTATGCGAATAATTTTAGTAAGGTAAGCTACAGGTACCTATGCTTTACTGGGCAATCCATCCAACAGGGTTACTTTTCTGACTTCATGGCTAGTAAATGTATCGTTTCTCAATGGTTAAAACATTTGGTTTTCTTAAATCAACGTTGTTATATTTAAAAACACAGTTATGTGGATATCTAACGAAATCAATTTACCGAATAAATATCGTCAACAACACAACAAACAACAGATGACTTGCAACTCTACGACTTTTAACCCAAGATTCATTTTTAGATGGTAGTATTTTCAAGTGCAGTAAATCTTAAGGTGGGTACTATCGGTTCTCACATGCTTCTCACGGTAGGTATGTGATTTATCGTGAATGGAGGAGCTAGGCGTAGGAAAGCGTGGGCGCAGGCAACTCGTTACCGTGTCCCGAATACGCTAGGTGCTTCGACGCCATTAAAATATTATGTTTTGTGTCAGATTTGTGCGCGTGAGATGAATTATTATGAGGTTTTGAATGTCGATGTGAATATTATCGAGTTAGAATAATGTTGCTGAATCATCGTCATCTGCCTAGCCTTTTACCAACTAATATATTGGGTTCGGCTTCTAGATTAACCGGATGCAGCTGAATACCAGTATTTTACATAGAGCGACTGCCTATCTGAGGTCACCTAGTCACTACTGAATAATAGGATACCATCCAGTATACCATCACTTGGTAAGACTGGTTGTCAGACTATCGGGCCATTGACTACATGTAACGACTGTCAAATATCTACAAATGACAGCCGGGACCAACGGCTTAACCTGCTTTCCGAGGCACGGCGGAAACTCGGTGTATAATGGATGGTCACCCATTCATGGGGTGACCTTACGGGATGACTTAGTATAATCAGCCGATAGTGTTCCGACTGCTGGGGTACAGGCCTCCTCAGTTAGCAGAAGTGGGGCGTAATCTACCCCACGGGACCATTGCGGATTGAATGTAGGTAAAATCTGCAGGGCGTCATCGGCGACAGTAAGAGTCCCTACAGGCTTTCTATCGGCCGATAGAAAGCCTGCAGTCTGCGGGGACTCTAAGCATTGTATTCGTATAATTATGTCACATAATCTCATTAATTATTTCGAACAAAAAACAAACGGTAGTAAAAGTCACGTTATCTTACTAACTAAATCATTTTATGAATTGGTCACAAATTGTTCTTAGTTTACGATCCATATTCTATCCAAAAACTTCAAATAAATAATAAAATAATGCTATAATTTGAAGTTTTATTTATTTTATTACAAGAAAACTTCGTCGTTAAGAAAGTTGAACCGTAAAATTGTTACGAAACGTTAACCGTAAAACTGTCTATGATGAATATGAAATACACTACTTTGTTTAAATGTTTTCTGTATTTGAAACATAAGTGTTTTAATTGATACAAATGTAATAAGGAAAAAAAAATAGCCCCAAAATACTGTTAACATTTTCACTGGCAAAACAAAGAGAAAAAACTTGTAATATTACTTTATATTATAAGTGTGTTTCAAAACAGTTATTTCTTATCGTTTGTGGTAAAACCGTGAGGTTTTAATTTTAATATTACTAACAGCCTTTTTTCTTAAAATCAGTCATGGACGCCTCTCAAAATAGTCTACAAGTTAAGCAATTTAACTCTTCCAACACTCAGCCTGTCCCAAAATTCTTCGTGACAAAAATCTTGACGAAAACATGTTGTATGTATATTAAAATCTCTTAAGCTCAGTAAACAAGTAGGCTGGAAGCGAGATTGGTCATTCCTCAATGCGAGGTCACGACCGCGCCTGACTCCGCACTCATCGTGGAAACACCCCCTACCTCTGTACCAACCCCCTGGCTCCGGTAGTGAGGGATGAAGGAAATTACGCGGCAAAACTGTCTTTTAATTTAGTCATAAATTAATTACACATCAGTTTGTATAGTTAGTGCAGAGGTAGCCCCGTACGAGTTTGAAATGAGTCGGACAATTACCTAGTGAACTGAAAGACCTACCTACCCATTTATTTATTCCGAAAAAAAATGTATGCCTGGTTAGTCAATAAATGTTTCTACACGACCCAGGAATATCTTAGTTATAAGAATCGAAAATTATTGTAACACCTCACTATGTTCCTATTCTAGTGCAATAATTTGTTAAGTTAATATAAAATGAAAAATAATACTATATACAGATATGTCACCCATTTCGTTTCTTTGTTATAAGCTTTTATTTTATGTTTCGTATACCATGGATGAAATGGTTTATATAAGGATTCTTACTGTTATATTATGTAATCTAACATTTATGTAACACCTACTAACCCATATTATGCGAATAAATTATTTGATTTGATTTGAACACCGAAATAATCGTGATTTAAAACCGTGACAAACAGGGTTCATATTTTTTACTGTAATTTGACGCTTGCCTAGAGAAGAAACCGAGTCACTCTTTCTTTGAAGAGATCTAGATTGTAATGATCGGGAAACAGAGAAGCCGGCAGTGAATTCTATAGACTGGCGGTTTGCACAACAAATGCTGACGCAAAGCGCTTTGTTCGGATCCGTGGGACTTCAGCCATAAAACGGTGAAGCTTCGCCATATCCCTGCTCGTCCAATGATAGAATGGTGAAGGGGTTAGGCAATTTGTGGACACTATCTTTTCTTACCATGGCGTTCAAACATCTCGTACGTATTAACTAGTTCATCATCTTCCTGCCCGTACTAGTACTATTGTGGCAATGCTGCCAGCCTTCTGGGCACTTTTCCTGTTGACAGCGATGTGGACGAATTTTTTGACGCCCTGTAATCGTTTTGATATTTGTACATATTGTTATCCTTTATTCATTAATTGTCTTATTTATTACATTTTTAAATATTTTAAAAAACAAAAGTAAAAAAAAAACATTTAAAAATATAAAAAATAGATGGCATATTGTTTTTACTATTATAGGTTTGTAGTTTTTAAATAATGTAAATTTTCATAATAAATTATATATACAACATACTAGTATTAAAAAAAAACTTACAATACCATTATTTATTGCTCTGCAATCTTCAACACAATAAAAAGAAAAGCTTGTAAAATCTGAAAGAAAACAATTTCCATAACGTTGCAGATCATTGTACCCATAATTTTCTCACCGACAAACAACATCAATCATTTCAAAATTCTTACAACCCCGAAATCACATCCAATTCGTTCGTCGTTCGCGACAGATGCCGAAACACCCCCTACCTGGGGGGTGAACCCCTTTATCCCACCCCCCTTTTGTGATACACGCGAATACTTGACGATTTTTCTGCTCATCCAGTGAATTTTAGAAGAATCTTACACATAATCCGTCTGTTACGGCAGGATTCGCGAGGGATTTGAAAGGGAATTACTTTTAATGGTGATTTTTGTGGGTGTTATGCTAAATATTGAAGGTTTTCTTTGAAAATGTACGGTGCTATAAGGTTCCTTGGGAGTTGCTGGTAGGGAATCTGAATATTTTTATACTATAGTTGTGCTCGTGGCTTCACTCACGTGACTGTGTATTTTTTGACAATAATTGGAACGTGAACTCATAGTACTTTATTACAGCCAAAAGTTTATAATATGATCAATACTTTGGCTGGTCTAAGTATACGATGTTATATCTTCTGTGTGCAGAGAAGGTGATATTCCTCCAAATCAATTCAGTGCACACCTCCTTCAAAGAATAATAAAAAATGTTGGTGCATCACATTCATGAGTAGGTCCACCTATGTACAAAATTGTACATATCACCACAATAATAAAATCCTTACCACAAAACCAGTCTGTTTGCTCCAACCATTGGCTCCAACCGTATCACAGAGCAGACTAAACGATTTTTAATGCAAGAGAACCAACATAAAAATCACTAGCAAAACTGTTTAGGGCGTCGTGAATTTTTAAAGAGGCGCAAATGAGAGGGTTCAGTTACCGGCTCGACGAGAAAGCAAGCAATACATCCAACCTTTTGTTTTTGACTACCTTCCAAAATAACCATCGTTACTGGACCCCTCTCTTTTCCGAAAACTCCCGAACATTTCCGAAGTTCGCTCCGTCTGGCAGGCCACCTAAAATTGGGCGCATGGGGAGTGGTGTAGAAATAACTTAAAAAGAAAAATTAATGCTGGGAAAAAGAAAATGGGAATGTTGAATGAGAAAATGGTGGGAGCTGTGATGCTGGTCCCTGGTGGCTACCAAGTGTGAGGACTTGGGCTGATTCTGGAAACTTAACTGACTTTTTGTTAACTCTACAAGAAATGATGTATGGACCTGCACCCGTAGCATGACCACCGTAGAAACGGGTTTCTTTGACAGAAGAATCGACAAAATGACAGATTGTGTCGACAAAATGACAGATTTCTTTACACAATCTGTCATTTTGCCGATTCTTCCGTCAAAGAAACCCATTTCTACGGTGGTCATGCTACGCGTGCTGAAAGATAACTGGCTAGAAATGGGAGTCACCACAGAGATCACAACTAATAGAGAAATATGGAAGAAGAAGACATGCGGCATTGACGTGGCGACACCAAATCATCACCTGTCTAGCCTTTTCCCAACTATTTTGTGGTCGGCTTCCTGTCTAACCGGATGCTGTTGAATACTATTATTTATACTATTCTTTTATACTAGTCGTGACCCCAAATAAATTAGAATAATATAACTCACGCCTGTTATCCGCGAAAGGTAAGGCAGAAGTGTACCCATTAGTACACCCACATTTACTGCCAGTTATGTTTAAGTCCCGTGTAATTGGGCGCGAGCCTATAGCCATCAACCGGGCACAAATCCAAACTCCTACTGATAAATTCCTGATGGAAAAACCCAATAAGACTTGGCCCGACCCAGGAATCGAACCCAGGACATCATGCTCAGCAGCCGCATAAAGTGCAGGAAAATGTTCATCATTCTCTTGCACTTATTCTAAATATTCTTCGTGTTGCAATACGAAATCATTCGTGACATCAAAGTATAAATCGTGCCCGAAGGTATTATGACAGACTTCAAGAACATAACAAATGCGTATTAAATATAAATAGATCCCAGTTGACTTTAATGAATTACCACTGACAGCAAGGAGCCGTAACTCACGGAAATCAATTAGAAACCACTTTTACTTTCAACCAACAAAGTATAGAGCAATCGTGCTTTTATTTCTATCAATTAAGCAACCGAAATCGTGAGACTCAATTAGTATTTAATATAAAATCATTGAAGACAAGTAGGGGAGACCTGTACAAAACCGTATACTGGGGTAAAACAGTACAGCATGTCTATTCTTGTCAATAATTCAAAGTTCCCGCGCGCAAACTGCTCAGCGGCGTCGACCAATGGGAGCTATCTGTCAACAAACACTTGTCGCTGCAGGCACGCGCGTTATCAAAATATTCGATTTTATTCTTTTTCGGCGTACTTGATCTTAGTTTTGTGAAAATTCAATCAATCATAGTGAAATTTACATATATTACAGGTAAGTGTCCAATCAACTATGTTAAAGTGTGTGTATTTACTCGTAATTAACAACTGTTTGAGTAGGCAAAATTGGTTTGCGTATGTAGTAGTGAGTGATATATTTATACATTGAGCCTTGGGTCAAAACCGTACGGGGCAAAACCGGCCACTATACGATTTTGACCCGCACGAATGAATATAAACAAACTAATTTTATTTTATTTTAGGTGCACTTAAAATGCCGCGTAATTATAAAAGGACTACTTCTAGACAAGAATGGGATCCGGATAACATGAAAAAAGCCATTCAAGCCGTATTTGATGGCACCATGGGTTACTTGAAAGCGGCCAAAACTTTTGAGGTACCAAAATCAACATTACAAGATCGAGTAAACCGATTTAAACAGAACAATGATCTGGACGGTTCCACACGCAAAGGCTTGGGACGATTTAAGCCCATTTTTTCGACTTCCCAAGAACAAAGTCTAGTTGAACATGTCTTGATAATGGAAAAACGATTATTTGGTCTCACGTATAAAGATCTTCGACGCTTAGCGTATCAGTTCGCAGAAGCAAACCGTATTGACCATTGTTTCAATAAGGTTTATAAACTAGCGGGAGAAGATTGGTTAGCTGGGTTCATGAAGCGACACCCACAATTATCACTGCGTGCTGCCGAGCCAACGTCGGTGGCGAGAGCGATGGGATTTAACATGGTCAGTGTCAACAAATTTTTTGATTTGCTAGAAGGAGTTATAGATCAATATAAATTTCTGCCTACACACATTTACAATGTGGATGAAACGGGCCTGACAACGGTACCAAAAAGACAAAGCAGAATAATCGCTTTAAAAGGAAGAAAACAGGTCGGTCTGGCTAGTTCAGCGGAAAGAGGCCAGCTGACTACTGCTGTCCTGTGTGTGTCTGCTTCTGGAAATTATATTCCTCCGCTGCTAATATTTCCACGAGTTCGGATGAAGGCTGAACTTCTAGATGGTGCTCCACCAGGGACAGTTTCGGTTTGCCATCCAAGTGGCTGGATACAAAGTGATATTTTTGTTGAGTGGTTGAATCACTTCATATCATCAGTAAAGCCCAAAAAAGAAGATCCTGTCCTTCTTTTACTCGATGGACACTCTACCCACACAAAAAATCTCCCACTGATCGAAAAAGCTAGGGATAATGGAGTTATAATTTTAAGTTTCCCCCCTCATTGCACTCACAGACTTCAACCGCTAGACGTGAGTATCATGGGTCCATTGAGCACATATTACACCCAAGAAGTAAACGCGTGGCTACGGAATAATCCAGGTAGAGTAGTGACACAATTCCAGCTGGCAAGACTTTTTGGAGCAGCATACTGTAAAGCGGCTACTATACAGAACGCCGTGTCTGGCTTTACTAAAACAGGCATATTCCCAACGAACAGGACAGTATTCGGTGAAGCAGATTTTGCCGCTGCTGAAACAACGGAAATACCTTCTACGACACCATCAACTTCCGCTGATGCATATGTCAACCCGACACCGTCAACTTCTTCTGCGCCACTCGTTCACTCAATATCATCAATTTCTCCGCTACCGCCGCCAGTTCCTACTACGTTGAATCTGACAGTGTCTCCGGCGGATATAATGCCAATTCCTAAAATAAGTGTGGACCGAAAAAGAGCAAGCGATCACCGAAGAGGAAAAACTGCTGTTATCACTTCCTCCCCCTATAAAAATGAGTTGATAACCATCTCACAAAATAAAACTCCTAAGCTTAATTTGAATCAACCGCCTAAGACCAAAAAACCTAAACAAAAAATAATAAATGATAACATTTGCTTGTACTGCCTCGAAGAATACGGTTCAAGCCGCGTGGATGAAGGTTGGGTGCAATGTACAGAGTGTAAAGGTTGGGCTCATGAAGGCTGTACAGGTTATGACTCAGAGGATTTAGATAATTTTGTATGTATGGGATGCGTTGCTTCTAGATAATTTCTGGGGCAGTATCGTATATAATATACGGTTTTGCCCATGTGTCGGGGCAAAATCGTAATTAGAAGAAGTTTAATAATTTTTGGTTTTTATTGTTTAATATTTTAATTATTCCAAATATGTGCAAGTGATTATGTTCCTTAAGAGACTGACTAATTATAATTGTTTAGTAAATAAATTTCTGTTTTGAGATTAAAGACCTACAACCCTAAACCCTTAGCTATACGATTTTGACCCGGTCTCCCCTACGGTCTTGGCACGAACGCGCAACGTGAAGGTAACAATTTTTAATCGATGATACAACTATACAGGGTGTAAACAGACCCTTCACGAAGCCGTCAACCAAGCATTCTGTACATCAAACTAAGTAACTTTACGCAAAAATTATTGCTGGGAAACGACTTTTTTTTTTGGGGTGAAAAATCACGTTTTACGGTAGAACTCAATGTAATGCACTCAAAACATTGTGCTGATGGATGGATTTAATAGTACGGGGGTCGTGAAGGTGTTTAAAGTAAAAATATTACATTAGAAATATGTATTTAAAAAAAACTTGTTGAAAAGTTGGAACTTTGACCCCCCAATATCTCCGTAACTAGAAGGTTCCCAGGTATGGTCTAGAACAAAAAAATGATCGCAATGACGGGGAGAACAAGTGCCTTTCGGCTTCGTTAAGGGTCTATTTACACCCTTTATAAAAGAAAAAGAAAACAAGCAGCAATTAATATCACCCATAGATATGTCGGATAACTCAGGATTTATTCCGTTAGGCTCGTACATCATGTGGACAGACGATGGGTTTAGTGCTATGAAAACACACTGGGTGCGATACACTGTTTCTAGCAGAACTAACGAATTACTTGAGATTACAACTTAACACAATAACACGAGGTACAATGAATCGGGTACAGTTCCAAGACATCTCAAATCCGCCGCGATCAGACATTGGATGTCGCCCTCGCCTCAAGCTGAACATCAGGGCTCTGTAGAAGCACGCTGTGGTGTGGGTAGACTTGTAAGTATAAATGAAGTCTTCATCATCATCATCATCCACAGCCCGACTTCACCCATTGCTGGGTATGTAGTACAACTCTTTTTGTTGGCGCCAATCTCCATGCTTCGGTGCAATGCAAGACAACTTTTTTCAACGTAAAAATCGATCGCTCGCATTAAGCCCACAGTACACATTTTATTACCAATAGATCACGACTCAAAATGTAACCGTGCTAAGCCATCTAATTTATTGAATCGAATGTTTATCCAATTATCGATTTAACAACAATGGAATCGATATAATCGGTCGATATTGATCGTTATCGATATATCGGATAAGGTATGTTCGTGATCGCCTATTGTTTGGTTCTTGGCGATTCCGAGATATAATTGTAACGATAAGTATCGTTATATGACAATAGAATAGAAATAGCACTTCGTAAGGCCGTATTTTTGTATTGTTACATTTTTTTTCTAGATTGCATGTTTTCCGTCACGCCTTTAGCTGATTTACAGGGTGTACTGTCATTTTTTTCTAGGAAACACGCGCTCTTTGTATTTTAAACAAGCTGCTAACAATGCTTTTTCGCGACTTCACAACTTTGACAGCAGCGGCAGTTCTCTTTTCAGTTTCTCAATAGTGTATCGTTTGCAGTCGCTTTTAATGACAATCAATAACAGCACTACCGGGTTGCTGACAGCAGGGGGAAATGTGACGATTGTGTGTTTTATAGAAGTACATAAGAAACTAGTGGTGCTTGTGTCTGTCGCTGCGGTCTGAGTTTACGATTGAGTGATTTTGCTGATTTGATTTGCAGTCGGCGGTTGCTTACAAATTTCTTTTTAGGATTGGAATAATTTCATAAGTCAATAATTAAGTCAAGCTGAATGTAACATATGTAGGGGGCAGTAGCGAAGGGTAATTTTTTTAAGAGGTAAGCCGGAGTAGATACATATTTTTAATGTGATTTATTATTTGTATATGGAATACTGATTGTGCCAGTTTCAAAAGGGAAGCCGGTAGGAATCGAGTTGTATGAATCCTTCGCCACTTGTAGGGAGTAATCTCCGGAACTAATGATCCAATTCAAAAAATTCTATCACTAGCAGAAAGCTACATTATTCCTGTTTTTAATTATATTTATATCATGGCTATCACGGCTAATATAGCCGAGCTATGACAATCTTTGCGAACGAAATCGCGGGCAAAGTGCTAGTGTCCTGACTGAATGAAGTTTGGAAGAAGAAGAAATTGTGATAAAGCGTAGAAGAATGATAATGATGATCCTATATTTTGAATGACAAGGAGTGGACTTGTTTTCTGAGTTAATATGATGATGACGAATCCATCTTGCAGCACAGTTTTTTTAGATTGAAAATATGGCTCAATAATGGACCCCGTTCCAAGTCTTCGTGCTCACCCCAGCTTTTTGGCTCAAAACCCGTTGTCTGAGCATGCATCCACTCGTGTTGGTACCGACTCAGGGTGTCTTGAGGGTAACACTTATTTTCTTATTGTGCTGCTTCTAAATGGAATGGAACCTCGTATAGCATCCATGTTGAGGATTTTGAGTAACGCTTCTTTTTTTTTTGGCAGTCTGAGGGGTGAAAAATTTTTTGGCACCTTAGGTTTTTTTCAAAAGAAAGGGGTGTATACCTCTAGTTCTCATATAGTTGAAAGGGGAAGGGGTTCCTACCCCTGGCTGTCGTCAGCGAGATATAGGTGTGATGAAGTAGATAGGTAGACAGATAAACAAATATAGCATAATGACTGTATTTTCGGAAGGGGTTGGTACTGCAGATTGTGAAGTGTAAACAAGGAGATGAGTGAGCTCGCAAATCCCGCATGGAACGGTAGATACGATTTTCAGCACGAGTGAACGAAAAAAATCAAATATTGATAAAGATCGAAAGATTGAAATCTTTGGTAGTACTCACGGCGGCACATGAAGCTTTACATTTCCAGTATAACTTGGCCTGGCTTTGTATAGATTTCCTATACAATGAGAGATCCGCATAAACTGGTTTTGTGTAGCTTGATTGGCCGTCGTGCGTACATCCTATGTTTTAAGTCCTATACGTATTTTTTTGTCCACACTACTCCCAAACCACTGCAACTCTTGAAAGTTAGAATCAACAGTGGCAACCACCAGAAGAAGCTGAGACAATGAAGCTCGAAGAAGTCCCAGAGAAACAATTTAACTGTCTTGGATCCTGCAACGAAATTAATCAGAAATTAATAGCGGAAGAGTAGGAAAACTATATTTAACTAGTTTATTCCCGCGGCTTCGCTCGAGTAGTGTTCGGTAATTGTTCCACGGCATCGTACTACCGGGATTAAAATCATCCTGCGTGATAATCCAGGTTATAAAGTATCTGTGCGCCAAATTTCATCTAATCCGTTCAATAGTTTTTACATGAAAGAGTCACATCCATCCATCTATCCTATAAGACTGTTATCGAGTCTTATAGCCACAAATCCTTACTCTAGGAAACGAGACAGATATACAAAGGTATAGCAAATAACTGAGAATACAGAATTTGTGGAATTGTCGGTGAATACGCCAAATAACTAAACAGCACCCAGTAGCTGCAGCTATCTCCACCAATTTATCGGAACCGCCGTCCACCTTACCTAAACCCTGAATTTATGGAAAGCCTACACTGCCCATCACATTAACAATCTCAGACAAAGGGGCTACTACAATAGGTTTCGCACACTGGACACTTCCTCCATTATTATCGCCAAATAATATTCGAATTTCGCATTAAATTCCTTTTAAATGTAACTTATAACGTCCTTACATCACACAATATGATCACATTTCACTCAAGGCTAGTTTAGTTGGGAATAAAGGGTTGTGCACACACATCAGTCACGTCACTTTATTTACGACAAAAACAAATAATAATGGGTGAATAGGGTAATATATGAAGCCGAAAGGTTCTCCCGGTCATTGCGATCATTTTCGTCTTTTTCTCAGTTATTTTTTGTAATGACTTTACTTTTAATACCTCCACGACCTCCGTACTATTCAATGCATCCATCAGCACAATGTTTTGACTGCATTACTCTGAATCCGTAAAATACGATTTTGCACCGCAACAAAAAATCGTTTCGCTGCAATATATAATTTTTTTTTCGGAGATTTACTTAGTTTGATGTACAGAATGCTTGGTTGACGGCTTCGTGAAAGATCCGTTTATACTCTGTATATTACAGTCATTGAGAGACGTAATAGACAAAGTCGAGCTCGTTTTCGTTTTCTCGTAGCAAACCTTTGAGTGATAGAGACACTTCCTACAAATTATCAGCATAGAGGCTTCCCAATTTTAATAACTATTTAACATAAACACATCATCATCGGCCCACAAGCCCACTGCTGGACATATGCTTCTCCAATTGCACGCCACTTATTACTACTTAGTTTGCTATTTAATTATTGTTTTTTTTTGTAATTTCGGTATTAAGAATGGAAGGCTATGGGGGAGGCCTTTGCCCAGCAGTGGGATAATAATGGCAAAAAAAAAACGATATTAGGATTTATTTGATAGTTTAAAAACATTCCCATGAACTAGTATTACCAGTGTTTTCATTTAATGTCGTTTTGTCGGCGCCATCCTGTATAGATCACGTCGCGTCTTTAGCTTGATGTGCACGAACCTTTAGTTCAAAATAATGCCTTGTAAAGGAAAGCATGAATTAACATGCGTAGATAGCTATCTCTCTTAGCCGACAGGTTTAGACAATGTAACTTAAAACACTAGCAAGAGTTATTAGAAAACAGCTACTGTTTGTGACATACATAGTGTTAAGGAGTGTTTACACGGGCGACAGCAGTTGGTAAAGATAGTTTTTTTTTTCATCTTCAAGACGGTAATTTTGGTCTGCCGTTAAGACGAGAGGCTACAGTTAATATTAATGACCATATTACATTACATATGACTGTTTTTGAATGTTTTACTAGAGATGATTCAGTTTTTCAGTAAGCAGCACTAAAAAGCGAAATGATTAAACAAGCTGTAAAATGACCCTTCTTGAAGCGGTCAACCAAGCATTCTGTACATCAAACTAAGTAACCTGAAACGATTTTTTTTAGGGTGCAAAATCACGTTTTACCGTAGGACTCAATGTTACGCACTTAAAACACTGTGCTGATAAATGCATTGAATAGTACGGGGGTCGTGAAAGTATTTAAAGTAAAGTTATAATAATATAAAAACTTGTGGAAAAGTTGGAACTTTGGCCCCCAAAATCTTCGTAATTAGATTCCCCAGGTATGGTCTAGAACAAAAAAAAATATCGCAATGACCCCCGTCAAAAACAAGTGCCTTTCGGCTTGGTTTAGGATATTTTAACACCCATTATTACAATTGATGAACTACCTTCACGACCAAGAAGCTACTAAGCCAGCTAGCAAACTAGCAAGATAGCCAAGTGAAAACTCGCCTTAACACACCGTTTGTATGCTGAGCATTCACCAGTAAAAGCCATCTGTTGTCACCGCTAAAACCGTTGACTGGACAAGAACATTACGTCGTAGCAAATGGCCACTGTCACTTTGAAAATTTTACTGCAAATAGTGCGCGTACACGATGGGCCTACCTGGCCGAGCATGGTGTACATAATTGGCCATATACTTAGATGAAATAGCACAATTTATTGAAGTACAGTTATTTTGTCTAAGACTAGATTGAATTTAATAGCGCGATAACTTACATATTTGCAGGTGTTATAACTAATATTTTAATAATATGAATTTAACTTTGTATAGTATTGTAATTTATTACTATTAAGTTGTTCTATGTTGACCTAGGATAGAACAGAGATGTAAATTAGCTTTTAACTTTATAATTTATCATGTTATTTAGTTATTGACCGGTTAGTAACAGGACATGTATTGGGTCTAGACCGAACCCACAATATCACACCTGTTTTTCCACCCACGTTTCACCAGTTATGTTTAAGTCATATGCAATAGGGGGCCGGCCTATTACCATCAATAGAGCACAAATCCTCAGACTCAGAAAATCCTGAAATAAATAAATATTTAGCCCGATTTGCGAAGACTAGCCCGGCCAAGACCTCATGTCTAATATGGGTATTTGTTATTCTCAGATTTTGCCCGTATTGGGTGTAAAAGGTAGGTACTTACTACACCTACCATGTTATGTGGGGTGTGCAAAGTTTTATATACTTGTAATTTGACTATAAATGAGACGACCGGATTCTGTAGTGTGCGTGTATTCAGCCATGACGGGCAGATTCGAAGTCACAGGAAAATGAAGGAAGACACAGATAATATAATTTACAAAAGTTCGGATACAAACGTAACATCTCCCTTAATAAGAAAAGTAAGCCTCACTAGCTAGTTCTTTCTGAATCTATCGCATTACCTTTTGCAAAATATAGTATAAAAATACCAAAACACTCAAAAAACCCTATTACTGCACACATGTTAAATTCACAAGTGGGTTCATTAGCACCACCCGGGAATCGAAGCCGGTACAATGACGCCGCGGGTGACGCGAGAGCCTATTGTGCTACGTACCGTTGGTCTATCGATTTGTTTGCCCTTAATGAAGTTCATCTTTGAATACGTTGGGGTAGGTAGGATTTGAAGTGGTGTCAATAAAATGAAATGCCTCTTGAAGATACGGATTATGTGTGCTGTGTTACTGTTAAAATGAAGTTTCTAGATTTGAGATTAATCAATAATTTTGCAAGGAATAAGATAAGATGGCTTTGTTTTGGGTGAATATTTCCGTTGCTACATTATATATTCTAGCAGTAAGCGTGTGAGAACACTCATCGATGCTGAATTGGCTTGAGCCAGTCATGAAAAAATGCCTCCAATGCAAACGTGACTGCTGAGCATGAGCTCCTGGGTTCGATTACCAGGTCGGGCAAAGTGTTAATGGGTTGTTGCATTAGGAATTTCTCAGTAGCAGCCACGGAGTCTGGATTTGTGTCCGGTAGATGGTAGTAGGCTAGCCCCCATTACATGGGACTTAAAACATAACTGGCGAAATGTGGGTGTACAATTAGAGGCGTGACGTTGTACGCCTCGTTTCAGAGGACGACGCAACACCGCGGCGGACTGTTCGCTTTTATTTGCATCGACATAAAGGCGCGGGCCCACCGCGGCGCATGCTGAGCACGGGCACGCGGCGGGCACGCACGGGCATTTTAGCTGCGTGTCTTAATTTGTTTGACAACGTGGGTCTGCGTTTCCACTGGAGTACCTACACGAAGACCCACGACTATGTATAGCGTGGCACGGCGCACGATAGTCGATAGTAATTTTCAAATTTTTCATCACTTAATGTCATAAATAATGTTTTGTATTCTCGATGTTTATTTCTGAATTTAATATGATTTTCAATCCAGAACCGGTTTTTTCTTTTCTTTTGCAATTCACCCAAGATTAGATCATCAATCTCACTTTCGGATTCATCGTCAGAAGAACTGTCTAGTAAAGTCAGTACCAATGCCATTCTATGAGTACCTCGATACGATATATACGAGAAACATGAAACGCGTCCGTTCCACAAGGTGTATGACTAAAAACTGCTCTGCGATAAGCGAGCTGTACATAGTCATGGGTCATATTCGTGTACTCCAGTGGAAACGTAGACCCACGTCGACAGCGTTGAGCTATGTAACCGCCTATTCGAGCAAGCCACGTATCTATCAGTGACGTCAATTCATGCGTAGCCTCTCCGTGGGTTGCAGTGGACACAACCACATACATTTTCCGTATGTGCACCGTGCACCGCGGTGGGCCCGCGCCTTAAAGGTTTTATGACCGGTTGAAGCCGATACCACGTCGCTACAAATACGATAACTTACCTTATCCCCTAAGTCAGGTCCCCAATACCAAATTAGAATTTAGCCACACCTGATGAGGATCTAATTAAGCAAGTTAAGCATCAATTAAACTATTTGAAGAAGACTAGAATATTCTAGTTGAGGATATTTGTGAAAGAGAAAAGCCTCGGTATAGGAAAACGGTTGGCTGATATGCTGTCGCAGCTATACAAAAGCATTGAATGGTTGTCGGAAATCACAAAGGCATTGCAAGCGCCAATAACAATGATTCAATATCAGGTTACAAAGGACCGGAATAGCTCAGGCTAATTGATACAAGATACCTGAGTTAGGTATTATATTGATGGTAACACTTACACATAACTGGAAGAAGCTCATGTCTAAATAATAACAGCCGCTCTGTTTAGGTTAGTTAGACGTGCTTGCCTAGGTTGGTTCATGGATGGGTGACCACCCATTACATACCGAGTTTCCTTCGTGCCTCGGAAAGCACGTTAAGCTGTTGGTCCCAGCTGTCATTTGTAGATCTTTAACAGTCGTTAGTTAGTCAGTGGCCCAAAAAGTCTGACAACCAGTCTTACCAAAGGGTATCGTATTACCCAGTACTAACTGAGTTGTGGAGGTCCGAGAGGCAGTCGCTCCATGTTAAATACTGGTATTCAGCTGCATCCGGTTAGACTGGAAGCCGACCCCAACATAGTTGGAAAAGGCTAGGCAGATGAGGACTTACACATAACTGCAGATATGTGGGTGTACTACTATGTACACCTGCCTCTACGTAAACCTTTGGGGATTACAGGCGTGATGTTATGTTGATGGTGATAGTAATGAGGGACATGGTATTAATCATGGTGCGGGAGGTGGAGGATGAGATCTTGTGTTCGAATCCCAAGTCGAGCAAAGAGTTATTGGGGTTTTCCATTTTCCATCAGTAATTTCTTAGTGTTGAGTCTAGATTTGTCTGATCTGAGTCTGTATTTTAAGGGGCTTACAGCCTATGATATTGCTACGTATGTCTTAGTCCCCTTTATCCCCTGTATCGGTCTTATACATAATTGGTGAAATGCAGGTGTACCTACGATGGGTACATCTCTGTCGAACCTTTCGGGGATTACAGGATGTATGTAAACTCCGATAATTTTCAGAAAATAAATTTATATTTGACGGCCAATTTATTGTAACTGATATCAGATAAAATTTTGTGGTTTACGTTAAACCAAAATCAATACAAAATAATTTAATTAGTAAACATAATAAATTAATACGCATTTAATTAGCCGCCTTTCAGCCCTTTGTGTTTCATGCTGTAATAAAATAAAATATTCTGCTTTGTTTTCACAATTGTGAATATTCCGAACCGCGATAGTTTGCAAAATATTCCACCATTGTAGTATTTATTATTCAATTGTTTTAAAATTGTGTACCATTTTTGTGTAACTGCCTCGTTGGTCTAGTGATCGCAAGCGCAACTTCTGAGCATGAAGTCTTGGGTTCGATTCCTAGATCGGGCAAAGTATTTTTTCATCAGGAATTTCTCAGTAGCAGCCATGGAGCCAGACTCCATTAGATGCATTTGTAGTCTCCATAGACATATTTGTATCTGGTTGATGGCTATAGGCTCGCCCCCTATTACATGGAACTTAGAAATAACAGGGGAAATGTGGGTGTACTGTTGGGTACACTTCTACCTACCATTTGGGGATTACAGGCGTGATATTATGTTATGTTTTGTATTGTATAGCTTTGTTCTTTTTTATCGTTATGGCCTTCAGAAGTTTGAAAGTCTAACAAGAGGTACTACCAAGGGGTATCGTATTACCCAGTAACTTTGTTGTGGAGGTCAGATAGGCAGTCGCTCCATTTAAATACTGGTATTCACCATTCAGCTTCACCCAGTTAGACTGGAAGCCGACCCCAACATAAGAGATGTGATATACCTACTGTTATTACAAACGTAGTGTGAGCTGTAAGGTTCCGTGTCGACTAGTCCTCACTTATCCCGGGCAGCGAGTGCACGTAACCTTAAAGTAATTCATCTACTTACTGATAATTTGGTGGTTTTATTCTAAACTCTAACTAGTGTTATTATGTAGTTAGAAAAATGCTGCGCAAATGTTATGATGATTTTTGATTCTGATGAAAAGCTTTGTTTTTGTTTCTATCAAACTATTATGTATTTCTCTTTGTTAGTTTTAATTCGATTTAAGTACAATATTGTGGTTTTACAAGGGTAGGCTTTGCGGCCATGATCCCAATAGCTTGGGGCGGCGGTTTCAGGCCGAACATCTATAATTTTCGGGGAAGGCCTTTGCCTTGTAGTGGACTGTTTGTTCAGAATAATCGCTAGACATGTTTTTAAATGGTTACTAAGTGAAATTGTTCAGATATTGTTTTGGAAAGACAGCTAGCATGTTAACTGGACAGACATTGTATCCTTTCGTGATAATAAAAATAAATAGTACTGTATATTCATAAAGTTTTTTATCTTCTTCTTCGATCAATATCGAAGTTTTTTATTACAATGTTTGAGTCTAACAAGTGATTATCTTTGTTACAGATGTAACAACCTGAGAAGAAAAAATAAATGCAAACGGAAAAGGATTCGTTTAAATACAAAGTTCCAGTCAGCCTTTTCCCAACTAATAGGTGCCTGCTTCACTGTTCAAAACACGGATTTATTCCAGAAATCCCCACTGACAAATCCTCACAAGTGGGGATTGTTATTATTTTTTCCACAAATCCCCACTATTTAAATAAACTCAGCCTAGTGGGGATTTTTGGAATAATAAGTAACAATCCTCTTCAGGTGCTGTTGTTTCTAAATGATTAAACAAACACGGTACTTAAAACATAAACACAGTATTTCTAAAAGTCGTATATTTTCCGTTTTTTTTTAAATTAAATGAAGAATTTTACTTAATATGTAACCTGGCAAAGCCAACTAAATTGTTTGAATTATAACAAATGAATAAAGACATTATCAAAAGCTGTAAAAAAACATCTGGCCGAGTGATTAATAAACCAATTAATTGATAAAATTAAATGCAGTGTTCGTTCATAAAATGTGTACTTTTATTTTACTTTAAATAAACGGTTTGTTGACACCCCGAGGCAAGTTAAAAATTGATTGAGTGAAATTATTAAAAACTGAGAAATACAGATATTTCGCGTGATCAATGACAAATAATTGGATAACTACACATGGACATTAATTGTGGGGAAATTGTTGGTTATTGTAGGGCCAGTAAACAGACGGTGAATTCGCAAAGCGGTAAGGAACAGCGGGTTGATCAAGAACGAACCCAGAAAGGCAAAAAGAATTCACAAACTTCAGTGACTCATTCTCTCAGTTACTCACTGAGTGAACTTTTTGAAGATCCTAAATAAACAAACCTTTCTTTTTGGGTGCTGCTTAGATTTAAATATGCAGAGGAGGCCTGTGCCTTAGTAGTCCATGTAACAGGCTGATTTTAGTTACATTTTGATATGGTTTATTCACACATAAGAGCATGCACTACGAATTGATGGGATCTTAGATCAAACGCTTGTAAAAGTATAGTCGAGCTTCATGGAACCAATAACACCAGTAACAAATTGAGTCGCTGATCTAATGGCCACGTGAACAAGCAATATTGAGACGTAGCGTTAACCATAGGTTGCAATTGGTTGCAAAAGGAACCAGTCGCAGGTTCACATATAAACAGTCGATCGTGCACAATTACAACTGAGAATAAAGATGGTCAATCTTTTTGAAAGAGTGCGTTTGTACAGACCAAGACGAGGTATAAATGGAGTGTTAAGAATTTAAGATGGAATTATTGGTGTAAGTGCCTATGGCCTGGCCTAGGGTATAGGCCGGTAATTTAGCCATACAACAATTGACAAGTGAGAATGGAATAAAAAAACGTTTTGCGCCGACTCCAAGTAGCATGGGACAAGGGCAGGAAAATAAAGATGATTAGCCATACAACCGACGACCAGTTCTAGTTGACGTGTTCTTGTGGGTTGACGACGAATCGATAAAGGTAAGGTAGGGTGTCCTTAGGCTAGGTAGTGCAACAATCTTCGCAGGGTGGCGGACCAGCATTGCCGAGAATCGAGTTGAATGGCGTGCGATTGCAGAGATCAGCAGTGGGCTGCTATAGGCTGGTAATGATGGTTGGAAGAAGGAAAAAAATATAGATAGTAGATGTTTAATTGGAATGCAATTTATGTATTTGACACTCTAATGCGAGTGGTAGATGTCACCCCATGTTTTAGCTATTCTCCCTAAACTTTTTACTTATAAATTGTGACATGTGTCAGTGATGTAGGCCAAACCGACGATTATACGAGGATTACGATTGCTGTTACGTCATTGAAAGATTCTTTGATAATAGTGATTACAGATGATTACACATTAGTGCTCCATTTTTTCTTACTCTATGGTAAAAACACTTATTGGTAAATGGCACTCTCGATCCGTTTTTCTGGATATTGTTGATGTACAATAATGATAAGGAATTGAAGGTTTTTAGTGGGAGGGCGTTATAATTGAAAGGAAGATTGAAAGTGGTAAGCAGACTAGTAACCTTTTCCCACACTCAACTTTATAAATATAGCTTTAGATATAATTGTGTCTGAGTATAAAGATAATCAAGATTTAAAATGAATTTGAGCATTATCAAAATTGATGTGTGATTCCGTGGTTTTTATTATAATGATTAGTAGCTTTTGTACGCATGTTGTCCCCGGGAAACACATAGTCGTGATATACGGTACCTTATCCAGGTTGTGGTCTATCTATGTGCCAAATTTTATCTGAATCCGTTCAGGTGTTACAGCGTGAAGAAGACAGATAGAGTCACTTTTGCAATTATAATAGTGGAAAGTCTCAGCTTATTATCATTGTGTTTGAGAATAAACAAACATTTGGTAGCAGTATGTTTTCTCTCAGATAAAGAGTAGAGATATAATATAGAAAAGAGAATATCTTTCTTTTCCAAGATTTTCTCAAGACATAAGTTTTTAAACGATAGCTTAGAGATACTCAAAAGCGTGACCTCAGGTTTTGAGTAGTCACTAAAGCAAAAGTAACAGAACATCACGCCTGTATTCCCCGAAGGGTTTAGGCAGAGGTGTACCTAATAGTACACCCACATTTTGCCAGTTATGTTTAAGTCCCATGTAATAGGGGCGAGTCTATTATCATCAACCAGGCACAAATCCAGACTCCGTGGCTGCTACTGTGAAATTCGTCATGGAAAAACCCAATAACACTTTGCCTGACTCAGGAATAGAACCCAGAACCTCATGCTCAGCAGCTATGAATTCCGATTCCCCACGTAAGTATTCATTTTAAAATTCTCAAGTAATTACGACCCGAACACTGTATTGCATTGCCACTGCATAATTTTAAACATAATCTCTTCGAGAAAACGTTTACTGCAAACACTTAAAATACTTTCTAAATTATTAACGACTTCTACGAACTCATTAACACCATAACACTGTTTCCACCATAGCTCTTGTCTGCAGATTTGAACGCGAGAAGGCACATAAATTATGCAATGGAAACGTATTACCGGATTAATAAAATATTACAGTTAAAAAACATTCATTTGATACCCATATATCATGGGAATGTAAAAAAAAAAAATTGTCCGTCATCTTCCGGTGGCCGCCATATTGGATTTAGAATGACGTCATTTAACTATATATGCATTGTCATTAAAACTATAACATGTATGCACAGCTCTATCGGAAACCGGGGAGTGGGTCAAATTTAACTTCTAAGATTTATTTATATACTTAGTTCCAGGTGAAGTTAATAATATTTTTTTTACGTAAAGAAAAGAAAGGTATAACTAATACAAGCTTTTTAAAAAGTGTATCTTAACCCAAGGTATATATGCCAGACATCGAATATCTGAAGGGTATTAGTCAGACAGAGATACTTTACTTACTTTAGTACTTCTTGTACTAGCCTTCCCTTTTTTTATTGGGATGTGGAATTATCAAATAATTCCTCCCGCTCTGGGTAGAGTGGGAGGGAGTGTCAGACTTTTACTGACTAAAACCCATCCATGTTCCTTCTTTGCCCTTTGTGTTCCAGGGCCGCGGTATCTCTTTCGAATAGTCCCGCAGCCCCGGCAGGCATCGGCCCTTCCTGGTTGCTGACATCTCTTTGAATACTAGCCTTCCCTTAGATCTAAATTGTTTCTTCCATGGAGTTTCTTGTCCGTTCTTCTCAATTGAGCTTATAAATGATCTAAGGTATAATCAATGATTTAATTGAAATAGATGGCTGTAGTTTTTGTTTTTGACCTTTTCTTCAACATATTCATCACTTTTCTTGAGCTGTCAAAGGAAAATAATACTCTAAGGTTGGTGGACAGCAATTTATTAATTTAACTTTCTTTAGTCAAGTATTGTCAACACAGCATCCCTGAAACTACCAACTATTAAGATTATTTATAATTTATGCAGGCTTTTATATCATAAACTGTTTAAAGATTTATGTTCGCCATAACATTTTACTACTACTTAACTTTTATACGTTACCTCAAAGATTGTGGACATTGTAAATTATTAAAATTGGTCCATCAGTACGTGACACGAATGTTTTCAAAAACATGACTGTTTCTGGCACACAATATACAGGACCAGACGGTCATAAAATGAGATACTAATCCATCTACACTAATATTATAAAAAGGTAAAGTTTGTAAGTTGTAGTGTATGAGTTTGTAAGTAGGGGCTTATCTTCGAAACTACTGATCCGATTTCGAAAATACTTTCACTACATCACCTCCAAGACGAGTCATCGGCTATATTTATTTAAAATATTTTAGTGGGATGATTCTGATCATAACGTGAGAGAAGCAGCGGGCAAAAGCTAGTTTAGCATATTCAATTTCGAACTCAATAAGGCACATTACTTTGTGTATTTTATTTCATCACCACAGCTATCAAAACTGTAAAAGTAAACATGAGGGAACGGGCATGACCTAGTTCCAAAAATTCGAAGACTTGCGGCATCCACCTACCCGCACTTTGAAAGGCCTCCTACAAGTTTGACCGATGACCTGGTGATCGCTGCAGGAACCTGCTGGATGGGAGAAGCACAAGACCGGTCGACGTGGTGACGCTTTGCGAAGGTCTTCGGCCAACGGTGGGCTTCTTTTGTCTGTCAAGATGATGAAAGAAAATTATAAACTGGACTACTTCATAGAACCATCATCGG
This sequence comes from Noctua pronuba, assembly GCA_905220335.1. NCBI lineage: Eukaryota > Metazoa > Arthropoda > Insecta > Lepidoptera > Noctuidae > Noctua > Noctua pronuba. The sequence goes on from LR999908.1 coordinate 13,401,430, forward strand.
TTTCGCGAAAAATTATATGTTGTCACATACAACACCTCAATACCAACTCGATTCAAATGTATGGGGCAGCCGATTCTTATACTTTTTTCGCGATTACATTGGTGGTCTACTGAAGAAAGTTGCTCATCTTGATGGTCTTTAACCACACTCTAAAATATGAGACCATACCTTTATGACACAAGTTGTCTCTCAAAAAAGTTTATATCTTCTATCCTCATCAGCGTTCCTAGATTCTTATAAAATCATTTTTCTTATCACCAGCTCCACAAAGCACCAGTAAGCCTATTCAAGTTTCAAGTTAAAGCCTCAGAAATTTTGCCCGGAGACATAATTGTGTGGATAATAACGTCACTCCGTAGCTCTGATTATTTCTACGAATAGTGGCGCGACTGTTCGCAGAAGCTATGTTGTAAGGCTTAGGTTAGACGAGCGCGCTATTCAATATTATGATAGCAGTACCATAATATTAGGATAGCAGTACGTAGCCACGTCGAAGAAGTGATGGCAATGAAAGAGGTAGCAGGAAGGGAGATGGAGAGAGATTTTATTTAAAAGAGTGTTCATTAAGTTTCTAGCACATTCTTCTCCATAGAGATCTTCGCTTTGTATTAGGCTACTAAAGTACTTTCACAAGTTATTATGCTGTATGACCGGTACTATGGCTTTTTGTTTTTGACATTCAAAAGTGCCTGTAATGGTCTAATTGAAGTAAATCCTTTGATTTTGAGTTTGAAAATGTCTTATCCATTCTACAAATAAAAGACGAACGCGCTGATGTTGCGGTGTGATTTTTGCGCTTTCAGTAAAATGTGGCGCTTAGGAGTAGGACTGGAGGGAGTTATTTGATTAACCTTGCGATGTATGAGAAAAAATTAGTTTTTCTAAAACCTTCTAGGTTCCAGGTAACATTATCAGGATGTTAATATGGTTAGTTGTATGGTCGAAAACCCAATTTCATTGATAGCTATGCTATAAGGCTAATTTTAGAAGCTCGCTGCTAATACGGTTACGTGGCTGTGCGCTTATCAATACTTAATTACTTATATCCATGCATGAGTGAGTCATAATTGAGTCGGACTGGTGGGAGTAATTTGATTAGCCTTGTACGAAGAAAATAGGGATTTCCTTGGAACCTACCCAGCTCCATGTAGGTATTGTCAGAACCATGTCATTAAATGTGTAGTAAGAAATCCTATTGGATTGATTACTTTACTGTTACTAAAAGATGTAGAACTTGTATTTTCTTAGCGGATGGATCGGAATCACAGTGCTGCTGAGCTGTTCCATCTTGCAATGGACAGGGAGAAATGTTCGTAGCTCATGACCAACCTTTGGTAATTGAAGGAGCACCAAAAGAAGACGATGAAGAAGCATTTTATAGCAAACGTAATGTTAGAAAATAAAATTGCTCTAACAATGAACAAATCCTTGAGTGATTGTTACAAAACAAATTTACCATATAAAAAAATAAAAAAAATATGCAATATTATTAACTTCTAGAGATTGACATCCAACTTCTGAGCTACAAAGTTTCAGCTTCTATAGCAGTCATCTCGTGTACACTAACCCTAACAATAAGAGATCGAGATACAAGGCATTAACGTTTTTCACAGAAACCAGTGTGGCAGAAAAATAAAATGAATAGTGGTGAAACTATAATTGTGTACTGAGATCGCAAGTGAAATATGTGCGAGCTATATATATCTAGTCGCTTTATTATGAGCCGTTATTTCTAAGAAACGAAGTACATCTTTGCAACGATGGCGAGATGATATCTTCGCACTTTAGCAGGGATAGAGTGGACCAGAACGGGCCAAGATAGATACATAGGGTGACTGGTAATTAGTGACCGATATTTAAACACGTGATTGTGCTCATGATAACAAACTACTTTCCCAAAGAAACATTTTTTTTGTACTCATTCAATGTTATCACAATAAAACTTACGAAGCGGGCTTGCGAGCCGCGCGGGTGCTCTGCCTACACACTGTTGCACGATACGATAGAAATGAGACAGAACGACGTCACGCGGCTAACAGCTGATAGGTCAAAGGCGCGAGTTAAGGAACCCCAACCTACCAATATTAGCTTTGTCAGACAATAAGTATTTACTAGATTATTATTTCCCAATTTCCCCACTGCGCGATCAGCATTTATAATTATCTAGAACATGCGTCAATCTGATCACGCTGTGCATGTACTACGTTAGCAATTAAGTTAGTATATAAGATCAATATTTTGTTAGATTTAATTAATTACTGTTTCGCTGTAACTCTGTCGGAATAAAGTTATTTTTAAATACTTCCGTTGTCGCTTACTTAATTGGCGCAGCCGGTAGGATCTCTGTAGTCAGTTTGCCGTGTATACAATTCTACGTGGAGTAGCCGACGTCCGTGTCTACGGTTTAGCAGAGATCGCCGAACAAATAAATTCATTAAGAAGCCACTTCGAGTTACGGAAGAGGACCAGCCACAACAGTAATTCAGGGAGCATGGAGCTAGCTGCGGAATTGTGAGTAAATCTTTTTCACCTTCCTCTCAGCTCTTCCATCTATATCCCAACCTTGTAATAGTCTATGTGTTTGTGTATTATTAGGGATTGGACAACGCCGTAATAATATTTGCATAGATTTTAATTGTACTAATATTTTAGAGTAGTGATAGTTTAGTAGCACATTAGTGTGATATTTTTTCTCCGCGTTGGTTTCTTTCATAACTTTTCACAATGGAAAACGTAACCCGTGTCCCACAGGAATTGGTTAATATCATACCAATATTCAGCGGCGACACTAGAATGTTGCCTTTATTTATAAAAAAATGTGAATACATTTTGTCTACGTTCTTAGGAACCGCAGCCCAAAATGAATATTTATTTCATGTAGTAACAAGTAGGTTATCAGGCGAAGCAGCCAGTTTGGTAGGCGAAAGAGAAGCTATAGGTACGTGGGACGAGCTGAAGAAGTTGTTAAACCAACACTTCGGTGATCCACGCACAGAGGATTGTTTAGCAATGGAGTTAGAATCGTGTAGAATAAATAAGGGTGAAAGTTATTTAGATTTTTGCCATAGAATACAGCGGATGAGAAGTGTTTTATTTGCTAAAATATCAGAAACTATCATTGATGAATCTCTACGTAAGGCAAAGCAAATCATTTATAGTAACAGAGCAATGAATGCTTTCTTGTTTAATTTACCGCCATTTTTAGTTAGATTAGTTCGTTTGCGCGACGTCACAACGTTAGAGGATGCATTAAAAATAGTTTTAGAAGAACAAAACTTCCAGGCAGTCTATGAGTCGAAAACAAACGACAGACGTAATTTTAGCAGAAATAACAGACCCAATTTGCCAAATAACCAAAATGCAATTGAATCTAATAATCAAAAGAAAGATTCACATAGCATATCAAGTACACATGTACCGAATAGTGCTACAAACAGCACATTTACACCGAACAATTCGCATCAGCCCAGACATTATAAACAACATAATAATATTCAAAGAAATCAAGACAATTTTAATCGTACAAACAACAATAATGCGTCACCGCAGTCAAGTAGGTCATTTGTTCCGATTGCACAACCGAACCAACAGTTCGCGGCACATGCACCGAGCACGCCGTCTTTTGCAGCGCAAGCATCTACGTCGGGTGCGAATACTGATGTCACCATGCGTACTGCAAGTTCACGACGTGTTAATTACATAAATAATTCTAATAATAATGAACAGAGTTCAAGTTATTCGTACAATGAGTGCCAAGAATTTTCTCCTGAAGAACCCGGGGCGGGAAATTTTTGCATAACGGCCTCTACCCTAGAGAACGAATAAAAATAAATTGTAATAAACGCTTAAATTTACCACATATAGTTATACCAGAATTAAAGGCAGTTTTTATGATAGATACGGGGAGTGTTAGATCGTTTATAAGCCCGTATATAGCGAATAAATATTTTAAAAATTATTTACAGTATGAACCCTTCGAAGTTGTTAGCACTCACGCATCGAGTGTTCATAGTGAAACGGCTATTATTCCATTACCGGTTACCTTTGGAAGTCAAGAGTTCCATAAGTTTTATGTCTATAGTGTCGACGATAGGTATGATGGGTTAATAGGTAGCAATTTGCTGAAGCAATTACAGGCAAAGATTAATATGGAAAATCAGATACTACATTTAAAAAATACTGATATTCCTATCATATATTCACCGCCTATGAGAGAGATATATAATCTACCATCTCGTAGTGAACTTAGAGTAAGACTCCCAGTCAACGTACTGAACGGGGAAGCTGTGTTAGATTTTAAGCAATTTACGGAAGGGATTCGAATGCCCGCCGCATTAGTTACGTGTATTGAAGGCTATGCAACAACTGTTATTCAGAATTGTAGCCATGAAAATAGAAAATTAGTAGTTACGGGACCTTTTCAAGTGGAACCATACATACAGGACCCATCTGTTAGTGTTAATTTCATAGATAATAATATAGAAGTGGACAGCTTGCTAACAAAGAATTTAGACAAATTACAGTTAGATCATATGAATTCAGAAGAACGAACGGTTATTGAGGGACTTTGTAAACAATACAAAGATATATTTTATTGTGAAAATATTCCGTTAACCTTCACAAATCAGGTTAAACATAGAATAAGAACAAAAAATGAAGACCCAATAAACATTAAGGCACATAGATTGCCACCTATTCAAACAAAAGAGATCAGTAGTCAAGTCGAGAAAATGTTAAGGGATAACATTATCCAGGAATCTCATTCTCCCTGGAGTGCTCCCGTACATTTAGTGCCGAAAAAATTAGACGCGTCAGGCCAACAAAAATGGAGGATGGTAGTTGACTATAGACGGCTCAATGAAATCACAATTGATGATAAATACCCTTTGCCCAACATTAACGATTTATTTGACATGCTAGGTAATAGTACATACTTTACAACTCTCGACTTAGCTAGCGGGTACCATCAATTAGAGGTTCAGGAGAAAGATAGAGCTAAAACTGCGTTTAGCACACCTTCAGGTCATTATGAATTTAACAGAATGCCGTTTGGGTTAAAGACCGCACCCGCAACTTTTCAGCGAGCGATGGATAACGTCTTACGAGGCCTTCAAGGCTTACATTGCTTAATATATCTCGATGACGTCATTATTTTTTCTAAAAGCTTGCCTGAACATGTAGAAAAACTTAAAGCAGTTTTTGACCGCTTCCGTCAAACAAATTTAAAAGTTCAATTAGATAAGTCTCATTTTCTTAGAAAGGAAGTACTCTACCTAGGGCATACTATTACAAGTGAAGGTTTGAAACCAAATAATGATAAAATAGACGCTATTCTTAGGTATCCTATACCGGAAACGGTTACACAGATTAAAAGCTTTTTAGGACTAATCGGTTATTATAGGAAATTTATCAAAGATTTTGCCAAAATAACTAGACCATTAACAGCTTGTTTAAAGAAAGGTCGCAAAATTGTAATTAATGGGGAATATAAAGAACGTTTTGAGACATGTAAAAAGCTTTTAACAAATGCACCTTTGTTACAATTTCCTGACTTTAGTAAAACTTTTATTTTAACCACGGATGCATCCAATTTTGCGATCGGGGCTGTATTGTCACAAGGAACGATAGGCTCAGATAAGCCTGTAGCCTATGCTAGTAGAACCTTAAGCGACACAGAAGTAAAATATAGCACTATCGAGAAGGAACTTTTAGCCATAATATGGGCAGTTAAGCACTTTCGACCGTATTTGTATGGTAATAAGTTTACCATATTTACAGACCATAGACCATTAGCTTGGCTGTATTCATTGAAAGAGCCCAATAGTAAACTCACGCGATGGCGGTTAAGGTTAGAAGAGTACGATTTCGAAATAAAATATAAGAAAGGCCCTCAAAACACGAATGCAGATGCTTTATCTAGGATTAAGATTAATGCAATTGACGACGATTTAGATTCAATATTCGTAAATATAGGAGATAGGCAGGAACGTATACAAAAAATTATAGAAAACGAATTGCAAGACCCCGAAACTCCAATAGAAACGATAGAACTTTCGGATTCTGATGATGGGGTCACTGCCAACTCAGTTTCAAATAGAGAACACGAAGGCATTCCTAGTTTAAACGAAGCTGTCGATACTAAACCAAAACAGATTTTAATTCATTCATGGTTTAAAAATAAATTAGACGTAAAAGATATTTCAAATAATAAACAAAAAATTCTCGAAGTTCACTTACCGACAAATAACGATATATTAGTTAAAGACTTTTTGAAAGAGTATATTGATCCAAAACATAAGTACTTTATATACTTCGAACACACATCTTTTAGAAAAACTTTTTCAAACATGGTAATTAAGTTATTTAAAAAGGATTCAGTTAAGTTAACCGAGTGTACAGAAAGAGTTATAAATTTGACAGGATCTGAAGAAGATCAAAAAGAAGTTATTTTAAAATACCACGACGGGAAAACATGTCATAGAGGTATTAAAGAAACTTTAACCAAACTTAAAAGACATTATTGGTGGGCAAACATGAAAGAGACAGTCACGGCAATCATAAATGCTTGCGAAACATGTAAACGCATGAAATATGATAGAAAGCCGATTAAACCCCACATTCAGTTAACACAAACCCAGGATGCCCCTTTTCAGGAAGCTTTTATGGATTTATTATATATTGAAGGGAAATATTATTTAACTAAAGTGGATGCATTTAGTAAAATAGCACAAGCCATAGAGGTACCGAATAGGAGTACACCAGAGATAGTTAGGGCATTGATTAAATATTTCAGCATGTATGGTCTGCCTAGGAAAATTAGTTGCGATTCCGGTACAGAATTCAACAATACTTTGATTAAAGAAATGTTAAGCTTTTACAAAATTGAACTTCATATTGGGACGCCAAATAATCCCAGTTCAATGGCAATAGTAGAAAGGTTTCATTCTACCATTATTGAGATTTATCGTATAGCAAAATACGATAAAAGCGATTTAGATGCAGCATCAGTTATGACTTATGCCATCATGGCTTATAACAACACCATACATTCAGCAACAGATTTTACGCCTTTTGAACTAGTATTTGGTCACACTTATTCCGATAATGTATTTAACGTGGATAGAGAGAAGAACTTAACTCAGAAATTATTGTTAGATCATAGAAAACGCCTTAAAATACTCTATGAATTCATAACAGAAAAATTAGAATCCGATAAAATTAAAATAATTAATAAAAAAGGTGGCGAAACGACACCGGTACTCGAACCAGACGATAATATTTACATGAAAGACACTAGGACTAGAAAAGCTAAAGAAAAACCTCGATATGAAAAAGCGAAAGTAATAGGTGAAGTTGAAAGAAATATAGTCCCAGTAGAAGTAAAGAAAAGGAAAACTAGAGTAGCCTTAAAAAATGTAAAACGTCCTCCACAGATCGTGCCTGGTACTTCTGGTACTAGTGGTGCCAACACTCACGCTGGACCTCCAAAACCTCGGTCAGAATCCGGGGATAGCAGCGATAAAGCGGGGAGTAGCAGTGAAGAGGAATAGTTATTGGACAATATACAAAAGTGTAGATTTAGAATCATTACACTTACAAATAGATAATAATATTCGGGATTTTATTAACTTGAAAATTAAAATTAAGGAAAATAGTCTTAGTAACGAAACTATAGGAATAGAAAGCCAAATAGAATATCTTATTAAACTAACTAAGGATAGATTTTTTCAAATCTTACCTTTCCATTATAGAAATAAAAGAGCTTTGTTTAATCCATTAGGCTCACTTGTAAAAGCTATCACAGGAAATTTAGATGAAGACGATGCAATTAAATATGATAGAGAAATCCAAATGATACAGAACAAAGAGCATGTGGTCGAACGTAAAGTATCATCAATACAAAAAGCTTTTGATAAATTAGTAAATGACTCTGAAATAATAAATTCAAATATTAAAAACTTGGGTTTACATACCAATGAAATGGAAAAATTAGTTGAACATGAGTTCAGGTTTAACAAACTTTTCCAAATATTAAATACTATGTATCAAATTTTAAATAACTTTCGGACCTGTTACGAAAACATACAAGAGATTGAAACGGCAATAGCCTTTAGCAAACTGAATACATTGCACCAATCCATTATAAATAGTACAGAATTATATAATACGTTAGAAGTCATTGCTAAACATGCTAGAACAATATACCCAGTAAGCAAACATAATTTAATAAAATTAGAACGTAATATCATACTTAAATCATATATAAATAACAACAAGTTAGTTTTTGTTTTAGAAGTTCCCCTAATAAATAACGAAACATATAATTATTACAAGGTTATACCCATCCCTATATTCCATTCTCCAAATACCTTTACAATAATACCCAAATATCCTTACCTGATGGTGAATAGATTGAAATACATGCCCGTGGTAAGCCCATGTACTGAGATTGAAAATGGAAAATTTCTTTGCGCTGAAACTAATTTAGCCCAGTTTCCAACCGAGACCTGCATTGAACAAATAATGCTGATGAAGAACAACTACAAAAACTGCATACAGAACCATATTGAAATAGAAAAAACTAAGATACAGAAAATAACCGACAACCAATGGTTGGTTTACTCAGAGGAAAATCTCATCATCACCGAGAATTGCAATACAGAAATCCTGAAGTACACTATTCTTGGGACCTACATCGTGACACCTGGCCAACAATGCGAGACACAAATAGGCGAAGTCATCGTTGCCGCCACCACAAACACTACAGTTTCCAGTTTCCAGCTGCCATTGATCCAGATGCCAGACCTACAACAGGACATTCAGAGAAGATCAAAGAAAGTGGATTTAAGAAATGTGGACTTCAGTGATGTGAAAGAAGTGTTACAAAGTGCAAAATTTAGTGAAATAGACGATACGACACAAACAGTGACAATAGAAATTAGTATATGGACCATCTTAGAGTATGTGGTTATTGTAATAGCAATAGTTATCTTTATAATGTATAAATTTCAGTTCATAAACTTTTGTCGAAATTCTCCGAAACCGTCTGCGACACCTTCGGATAATTCCTCTCTTAGGGAGGGAGGAGTTAAGGAACCCCAACCTACCAATATTAGCTTTGTCAGACAATAAGTATTTACTAGATTATTATTTCCCAATTTCCCCACTGCGCGATCAGCATTTATAATTATCTAGAACATGCGTCAATCTGATCACGCTGTGCATGTACTACGTTAGCAATTAAGTTAGTATATAAGATCAATATTTTGTTAGATTTAATTAATTACTGTTTCGCTGTAACTCTGTCGGAATAAAGTTATTTTTAAATACTTCCGTTGTCGCTTACTTAATTCGCGCGAGTTTCATACGGATGTTGTGTTATTGTGATAAAAGTGAAAGAGTATAGAAAAAAATATATTCTTTGGGAAAGTTGTTTGTTATCATGAGTACAATCACGTGTGTAAGTATCTGTCACTAATTACCAGTCACCCTATAATTAAGGTCCCATTAAAATAGATGGAGAAACTGTTAGAAATTATTCAGACTACCAAAATAAGTAGAAAAGTAAAAAAAAAAACAAGAAAAACACATTAGATACTTACAAGAAAAACATTCAGTTAAGAAAATACACTAAAAATGTTGGTTACCCAATGATTTTAGGTCAAAATAAAATCACTTTAATCAGTGTTTTTTTACTTGGATATTTTATTATGTGCTTACCTCATGGTTTGTTTTTACTAACATTTTGCGACACCTAAATATTATATATAGCTCTGTTGGAATTTTAAGTCTCGCCATTGGGTTGAGCGTTAAAATAAAAAGCACACTTTAGCTTAGGTATTAATCAAGTGTCGCCTGGTTTTAATGAAAAGCTTAAAAGCGCATACCCACCGCGGCGCACGGATAGGCCACGCTTGCAAGAAAATATAATTATGTGATTGTGTCTACTGCAAACCACGGACACGCTATGCATCAAGTGACGTCATTAGTACATGCTAAGCTTGCTCGAATAAGGCGCTGCATGCACGCTTTGCATGCGGTACACACTATACTCGAATATATGCCACGGTGGGCCACGCACGCTACAGTTGTACATGTGGGTGTGTAGTGTGTACTGCAGTGGAAACGTAGACCCACGTTGTCAAACAACTGAATCCACGCAGCTAAAATGAGCCGCGTGCCCGTGCACGGCATGCGCCGCGGTGGGTTTGTGCCTTTAGTACAATGTATGTAGCTAAACGTTTCTTGGGAAGAAAGATGAAGTGTGTTGTTTCTTTAAAAGTTTTAATGAGACAGGTTTTTGAATGACTATTTGCACATAGACAGTAGGACACTTCTCTGTTCCACCAGTAGATAAATATAAATATTTTTCTACCCATCAACCTTTCTACTTGTATCAGTTCAATCGTGCTACGTTATGTTATCTGCCAAGGCACAAACAAGTTAGTAGATTTTAAATTATTAAAACGATAAAAATTCTAAATCATGGAATCTATTTCTATTTTTGAAATAGAAGAAGATAATGCAGTATTTTATACTGGTTCCTGATAGCAGTGTTACAATTAAATATTTTGTATGGCCAAAAAACCTACAACTTAGATACTTAATACATCTTACCTAATACTAATACAAAAATGCCCAGAATATTCAGGAAGAATAATGACCAACATCTTGTTTTTCCGGTTTTTTTGAAAGCATAACCATACAGGGTGTAAACGGACCCTTCACGAAGCCCTCAACCAAGCATTCTGTACATGAAACTAAGTAACTCTACGCAAAAATTATTGCTGGGAAACGACTTTTTTTTTGGGGTGAAACATCACGTTTTACGTTAAAACTCAATGTTACGCACTAGAAACTTAGTGCTGATGGATGCTTTGAAAAGTAAACGGGTCATGGAGTTAATTAAAGTAAAGTTAAAACCTTAAAAAGGGGTTTTAAAAAAAAAACTTGTGAAAAAATTGGAACTTTGACCTTCAATATCTCCAGAACCTGTTGTTTCCCAGGTATTGTCTAGAAGAAAAAAATGATCCCAATGATGGGCAGAATATGTGGTATTCGTTTTCGTTAAGGGTCTTTTTACACCCTTTATAACCCATCACTCATACCTTATCTTTCATAAATACCTCATCATCTGCCTAGCCTTTTCCCAACTATATCGGGGTCGGCTTCCAATCTAACCGGAAGCAGCTAAATACCAGTATTCTTTCAAAACTACCTATAGCTACTAAAATTCCCATAACTGCATCAAATAACACTACCAATAAAGCCTTCCATATACTAAAATGACTTCCAACTTTCCGAAAACACCAAACAATTTCCATTTAAATAGCAATATTGCCCTTAAAACAAAATCTTCGTAAACATAAAAGAAACGTCAAAGAAATTCTGGGCTTGGCACCGTTGTGGTACCTAAATTGCCACTTGTGTTTGTAAGACACTTTCCCCACTAATTGTCCTAAGGGCCAGTTATTTGACAAAGAAAATTAACCTTTAGCCGACAAAACTTAGAATTGGAAATCACTCGTGTGTTAAAACTGTACATCGTCAGCAGAACACTATAGTCTTTTCCCACGACGGTCATCCATGTGTGGCTGTTGTCATCGAACACTCTCTAATCAATTTTCTATCTTATGCTGCAGTTTACTGAGTTGGGAATTGGTTATGTGCAACAAAAACCTGAGTCGTTACCACACTGGAAGTTTCCCGAAAGCAGTAGAGAAGTTCTAGGTCCCTTGTATGGATATATGTAATTAATGGTTCGCAGTGTTCTGCTATGGCATTTCATGCTTGGCTTGATGAGAAGTCTTCTATGGAAACTGTCACTTCTCATTACTAAAAAGTTGTTAAGTGCTTTGTTCGTAAACGTGAGCGTTAAGAGGATACTTATTTGTAAACTAGCTGTAAACTTATGGCTGGTTTGAAAAAGATGGACTGGTTCTAGGGTTCCGTGGGTAGTTGAATAGGAACCATGTTATGATTTATGCTAGTTACTTATATTTACGTATATTTGCTGAATGTATAAGTATGTTCTAGAACTTTAAAATAATTTATGCAAATGGAAATATGCAGTTTTTTCCTGTTTGCAAGAGAGAAGTTGTCGCTTTCTATCTTTTGCCGAACTAATGACAATACCAATATTTTGCAGAATAAAATAAAGAATGTAAGTAGCTTGCAGTTTTATGTCTTTTACTAAAATCAACACCAAATTATCAGTAATCCATCTATATTAACCCTGTATTAAATGCAAAAAAACGATGATCTTTCGTGATTTTCAATTATTGTGAGCTCCAAATATTTATCGACTGGTAGTAAGGCATACAAATTAAAAAAATCGAAAATCAGCTACATTATTATCATCCGGGACTACGGAACCTCCGCCATCCTTATCCCACACACACTTACCAACTTTTTTCTCCCACAAATGGACTTGCGCATTTAGTAAGACCACCCAGTTATTAATAGTCAAGTAAGTAAGTATATTTGATGTGGAAAAGGCTCTTCTCTATAATAGCCCCGCATTTTACTACGTCCGAGTTCCTGTGGAGATGGACGATTTATGAATTAATTTGCAAACTGGAATGTGGGATGCTGATGTTGTAGACCATTCTGGATGTAATGGACTTAAAGTATTTTAATCTTTTACTTGTGTTTACTTAATTGACAGAAAAAGTGATTCGTGTGTCGGTCTAGGGAATTCAATCCCGCATCATTCCCGCAGATCTCGCGGGATTTGAGGGATTGAGATTTTTTAAAACATTATTTTGTTTTGAGTAGTTATTAAAAAAAAATTAAATAAAGACAAGAATATTTTTAAGTTATTATTTAAATTAAAGTATATTTTCAATACAAATGCTATAGAAAAGTCACGCACGAGTTCCACGGGAAAGTTGTTAAATCACTTATTAATGGGGCAGTGCTGGGTCTTAAAAATAATCAGAACGTCGTCTGAGCTGATACATATTTTTTTCAATCCCGCAAACGTGCGGGATCCCGCATGATTAATCCCGCATTTCAGATTCCGAAAAAAAAAACAATGGTTCAATAATGGTATTCGTTTGTGATTCAGAATTTTGATATTTTTGAGAAATTAAGTAATGGATGGTTAAAAAGCAAGAAAATGCCAGTAACAGCGTCTAAAGTTCTAATAGGATTCCCAGTGTTATTGGGTTTTTTCATCAGAAACTGCCACGGAGTCTGGATTTTTGCCCGGTTGATGGCAATAGGTTCGTCCCCTATTACACGAGATTTAAACATAACTGGCAAAATGTGTGTGAAGGTACTATTAGGTACTCATGTGCCTAAACACTTCGGGGTTACAGACATAATGTTATGTTATTATTTATGATTTGGTGCGGGGCAAAAATGTTTACCAACAACGTCTGTACTGTCAATGTCAACTTTCAAGCGTCAAAAGAACCGTGTAACACTGTAACATAATTTAAAACGCGGTAATTTAGTATTTGACAATCAATTCGGGTTGCCCTCTGCTTGTAATTCAATCATGATTCGAAAGATACGTGACGCCATCTATGTTATTGTTGTTTTCCTCGGGAAGAGTACTTTTTTTTGGAATAAAAGGTTCCCTATGTCCGTTTCTGTACATCTGACAACGTAAATGCAAAATTTCAGGATGATCGGTTCAGTGGTTGAGGCGTGAAAAGGTAACAAACAAACAAACTTACTTTCTCATTTATAATATTAGTAAGGATTTAGTGCTCACAAATATTACAGAATCATCCCCCCACAGGTTGACCAAACATCTTCGGCAAGATTCCATAATTATTATGTTGTAATTAAGGAGATCAGAGAACATTATGATATCACTTTTAATTTGTTTATATTGTGTATGGTGTAATAGTGCATGAAGCGAAAAAAATGACTGTTTAATAGAATATTGATTATGATTGCTTATTAATAAGTATTTGACTGTGTTGTTTGAATTTGATTAGGAAGTAATGAGATTGATAAACACCTTTGAATCGTATAAATTTATTAAAATAGATTTTCCTTTACACCAAAATACTAGGTGTTGTTAGTTATTTACTTATTAGGGAGTCAAAAGGGGAGGGGAGGGGGATTGATCAATGTTTTAGAATAAGGTAAGTTTTAGAGTACTGTTATTTTTTCCGAATACTTGTGAAAAGCTAATACCTACTCTAAAAATATATATATTTTTTACAAAGACATTCAAATATAACTAGCTATAGACGGGACAAGACCAAGAAACTGACAATTCCAAAACCTGTTACAAATTAGTGACAAGTCGATCAGTCCAGTGCGATACGTCGCCTTGTCAGGTCGCATTCATATGACACAAAGACATTTAAATATTTCCAAGCTATAGACGGGTCATGACGAAGAAAATCGTAATCCAAAACTTGTTACTACTTAGTAACAATTCGTTCTGTCTAGTGTCATCTGTGTCATACGCCCGCTTGTCATGTAGCATTCGTGTGTCAAAATCGAAAATATTCAGGATGAAAATTATTGTATGACAATATTCCCAATGTCCTCTCTATATGTGTTTTAAATCTCTTTGATTTTTTAATACTTTTAAATGTATTTTATATATTTTTTGTTGATAAAAATATTTAAGAATGAAATAAGTAAGTAAGAAAAATGAATAAACAAACTATTGACTATATATTTAAAATGTTTAAAAACCATTTTCACGCACCAAAAAATTTTAAAACACCAGCCAAAAAAGGCCCCAAAATCCGCCAATCAATCAGCTCATAAACCCCAGTACACAACAGTTCAATCAATTGATAGTTTAAAACCTATAAAGTGTTATTAAACACTTCTTGGGCTGCCCATCCGTCCTGTTCTGACGTCCTAATCCTTTGTTATTGAGTGCGCGCCCCGCCGATACTTTGATTGATCAACAGTGTGTACTAAGGCTTAGGGCAGATCTTAAATATGGTTTATTGGTGTAGTGCTGGGTCTTTAGATGTTTAGTGATGGGTTTGAAATAGGGGTGAAAGTATTTTGTTGACCTTACTTTACTTATTTTTTTAGCTATCGGTTTTTTTTTATAGCAGTGCATTGAGGAGCTCGTGGCTTAATAGTAACAGCCGCTCGGGTCGATCTTTAGGTTAAGCCGTGCTTGCCTAGGTTGGTCTGTGGATGGGTGACCACCCATTACATACCGAGTTTCCTCCGTGCCTCGGAAAGCACGTTTAGCCGTTGGTCCCGGGTGTCATTTGTAGATCTTTGACAGTCGTTAGGTAGTCAGTGGACCAAAAAGTCTGACAACCAGTCTTACCAAGGGGTATCTTATTACCCAGTACTAACTGGGTTGTGGAGGTCAGATAGGCAGTCGCTCCATGTAAAATATTGGTATTCAGCAGCATCTGGTTAGACCGGAAGCCGACCCCAATATAGTTGGGAAAAAGGCTAGGCAGATGATGATTTTTTTATAGCAGTGATAGCCTAGTGTTGAGACCGTCGGACTGTTAAGTCATAGGTCTCGAGTTCGAACCCAAGGCATATCTCTGATTTTTCGGATTCATGTGCGTATTGTATAATTATCACTTGCTTCGGTGAAGGAAAACATCGTGAGGAAACCAGCATGCCTGAGAGATATTTCTTGACGGCATGTAAAGCCAAGTCAGAGGCCCAGGGGCGGTATAAAAACTCTGACACTAGGTTAAGCACTAACCACACGATAAAGAAAATTGTTTTATTTCCATTGTACCTGTGATTATCTCTAGGATCCAGTCTATTAGTATTAGTTATGTTTGTATTTACGTATGTTCCTCCGTAGCGCCTAAACTATTCATCCGATTTTGATGATAAGATGTCAATCGATTCGTTATTATGGCCCGGTTAACCTAAGCTACATTTTAACCGACTTCAACAATAGGAGGAGTAAATTTTACCTTGTAAATCCCGAATATAATTAAAGCGTTTTTTAGTTGTAGTAAGACCACACAAATTCTTGTTGATTATGAAAAAATATCCGATGTACCTATCTCTCTTCTATTTCAAATCGGAATGCATCGATAACTAACTCATAGTTTAGAAAATCCAAGTATTAATGCATATCAAACTACCTACAATAAAAAAGTACAGTTACAAAGAAAAAGCGTAAAACATTTTATATATTAAAATATGCAAGTTAATGTTATTCTAATGAAGCGGTCGCATCAATATAACGGCTACACCCGGCTCCGCCCGCTATTTATAAACGTGTTTAGTAATAAAGTGATATGAAATAATCAACGGAATAGTTAGATGCTATCACTTTTGCTACATGCCTGCGTGTACAGTTAGATCGAAAGGTACTGCTTTGGTCAGCAATGCACAAATATACAGGCTGTCGTTTTGCATCCTCGTCAAATTCAAGGAGGTAACTATGCTAATGATTCTCGGCCCGAATCAATATCAAAGTTTTAAAAGTTTTTTTTTTTGTTTACGAAAATCGGTAAGTTTGAACCACCAGTGTCTGATCATCGTCCTATAACCGCGCTTTCACACACATGAACAAACTCAAACGTTTATTCGATAATTTCATATTCCCTAAACCACTTTTCCCCGCCTATTTTTTTGTTTTGTTTTGAAGGCGATTATTCTGAAATACTGTCAAATTTAAAGAACTAAAAAAAGTAGCGTTTATTAGTTATTGATCGATCCCGTAATTTTTTTTTTTGGCAGCCTCCTGAAATTTGACGAGGATGCAAAACTACACCTTGTATTATGAATACCTTTTCAGGGTATCATAGTGTTTCCGTAGGTCTAGGTAATCAGCCCACTTGTGCTATCCAAATCCATAGTCCAGTATCTTTATTTTCATACCAGCATACCTGAGAGATATTTCTTGACGGCGTAAAGCCAAGTCAGAGGCCCATGGGCGGCATAAAACTTCTCGACACCAGGTTAGGCACTAACCACACGATAAAGAAGAAGAAGATTTTCATAACCTGCAATAGTCCGCTTCGGTGAGCATGAGTTCTTGGATACAGGACCTGGCCGCAGAGATGGCCGCTGGAGGAAAGGTGTGACTGAATAGCCAAGGTTGGGCCGAAGAAACCAGGGCCGTCCAAAAGCGCCTTAGGTAGACGATATCATACGATTAAAGAACGATTCAAAGTCACGGGAAACAGATGGATGACGGATGCACAGAATTGAAATCGATAATAGAAGAAAAGGCCTATACCCAGCAGTGTGTGATTCGGGGCTGAAATGATGATGATAGACTTTAATCTTCAGTTATTCAACTAACAACTATAACCACTTGAAACGTTTACAAATTAATCTCGATAGGCATCGAAAAATTCATAACAATAACACAATAGATGTTACAGGCTATCAAATACTTTAAACGTCAAAATAATGTAACCATAACGAATCAAATAAAAAAATCTTAACACCCACTTGCAACTGCACTGATTTATTTTCCAGAAATCAATAAATAAACCTAACTAGCGATCCTTCCACTTCTCCACGCACCTGTACTCAAGCAAGGTAGCGGATTTAACGCTAGCCGTCTCACATTCTGAATTTATTAGTGATGTCAAAACATTATGTAGTCAACAATTTATCGACACTTGCCGCAGGGGCGAACACTGAAAAATCGACTACTGCATACGTCCGCGCATAGGGATTGCGTTTCGATTATAAATAAGTATCGATATTCGATATATTAACGGTGTTTATAGTATTTATGTAATGGTTTAGCACGGAAGTAGTGATGTACGGTATTGGTTGGGGCTGGTTAGAGGGAAATGTATGTGAGTATCGAGTTTATTTGTGGGTTGCTAGTTGCTAGTGAGGGGAATGAGTTGTGTTTGACTAGTGATGGGATAGCAGCTTGTTAGTACTTGTACTTGAGTTGTGATTTGTGTTAAGGTACTCAGAATACTGATTTATCATACATGAAGCCCATGTTATGTGGTTATTAATCTCGTCAATTTGTATGTGACGTGCGTTGGTCATTAAACCTGTTTGCTGTGAAATTTAGTTATATCGTAACAAACGTTAGTGGTACAGAGACAGACAAAAAATAGTAATATCAGCTAGAAGTTTTTTTGCAAATTTTGGAGCTGACTGCACCGTACAAAAATCAATCGTTGGCGAAACGAGACTGGATCTATCTGGACCTACACAAAATTGCTGAAACAGCACTTTTGTGTGGGTGGCGAATTGGGAAAGTGGCGAGACGGGAAATAGCCATTATAATAAGTTTTTTAACTTTAGATATGGCCTGTTTTCTTACAACACCGTACAATTTGATACAAAAAAATTACAGCACAATAAACATTACATAAAACACACACCAAACACAACTTTAACCTCTTCAACAAACATAAAATCCGTAATGAAGTACGGTCAGCAAATAAATATAAGTATACATGAAACGTAGAGATGCCCATTAACCGGAATTCACTGAGCTGATGAAATCGAGAATAAAAATCGGGACAATGCTCGGTGAAACTGTACATTAATGATGAATGGACTGGGTGTAAGGCTGCAGTGTTAGTGTGAGCGGGATGAGAAGAGTAAGCGATTTACTCATAGTAAAAATCGGGACAGCAAAAATGAAAATCGGGACAACGTCGGTTGACTGCGGGGTGCAGCCGCGTCCCTGCAGACGCGATGGCAGTGTGATCGGGAACAGAAGAGTCTGCTATTTATTAACATCACGCTTGAGATCCCCAAAAAATCGGATAAAACTCTTTTTCGTTTTGCTGTGTCAACACCTATTTTCTTGGGTCCAGTTCTGCAGTATGTGGGTTAAATATAAATTCACCTTCTTAACTGTTTGTACAGTGATGTTGTGTAAGACTACGCCATAAAAGAATTAGGGATACCCACGAAAAAAAAAATGTCAGAGAAAATAATACAAAATACGGGGTGGAAGGGACACCGACGCGAAAATGGTTACCACGTATTCAGTACATCATTCTGAGCCCACACAGAAATTTTTCATCGGTTAGAAAAAAAAAACAGCTGTTCCATACATTTTTGTCCGTGTAGGTATTGCCCTTTTTAGGAAACAACTGATTTTTTTTTAATAACTGATGAAAAAATTTCCTTCCACCCCGTATAGATCAAAATCGCTATCACTCGGACCTCACCCACACCTACGCAAAATAAATGCAACTCAAATGCATTTTCACATTACCGATCTGATATCGTTATCACAGTAGCTGTTTGACTAATGATAGCCTAAAATCTACCATCATATCTTCACGCTAAACCGAAGTAGGGCGGGCAGGCTTAATTACAAACGGATGTCGTTACTCAAACACCGTTGGGGTTTTAATAAAAATAAAAAGTTGCAGAAGGCCCATTGAGGAACATACGTATAAATTGATGGCGAGCTTCGCAAAAGGAACTATAGACCGACCGCTTTAATGAGTCCTCGCAAAGGTATCAATTTAAATGGAATAGGTATTCTGAAGGTTGATCACGTATTGGTTCAATTAGTATCGTAATACCTACGTGGATTATGGTTATTTTAAAGCAAATAACCTGTGGGATATTGTGGACGCTTAACGTGCCTTTGGTGGGGCAAGGCGGAGGACTCTTTAAAGTGGTCGTTCTATAGTATCACTGTTTTGTCCGTGTGCACCTTTGAAGATTTGTTTGTTTTAGGTTTCTTAATTCTACGTGGTGCAAATATTGATTTATTGCCACATCCAATAACGCAACACACTTTTAGTTTGTAGCGATGTTTGCTTGGTTGGTGACTAGCTACTAAATACATTTTTTCTTTTTATGATCGCTTACCCTCATAGTTGTTATTTTTTCATCAAATCACGGTTAACTTATAAAATTCTGTTTTTGATGTCAACTGTTTGAGTGTCATGCCAAAAAACAATACTGTTTTAAGAATTCATGGCAACCCCACAGACCCTAATCATGTAGTGACAAGACGTGTGAATATGTCAGCTTTTCTGTACTTGTGTTATAATATAGTGTTGTGCGAAATGGTCTTACTTAAACAATTTCATAGTGTTGCAAGGAGTAAGTACACACTTAAACGGAGCCATTTATAATTTGTTGCATTTGCTTCATGCTTTCCAATGGGTTATTAATAAAATTGTAATGATGTGTTTATATATCCTGGCTTTTATGTTAGTATTGTACAATTAATTGTTACTTGCTAATGGTTTAATGGCTGGAGTTTTAGCCAGCAATTGTATTTTGTATTTCTTGTTCAGTAAGTAAGAACTTTTTGTAAAGGTTTTGTAATTAAAAAGTGAATAGGCTTTTTACGATGTTGCGTTGTTAAATTGGTAATTTAAATACTGAGTTTGAATTTAAATTAACAACATGGGTACCTAACCTTTTGTTTGTAAACTATTGTTTTGGTATTTTAGCGTGTAGGTCCCACGATTTTCCTTAACAAAAAGTCTGTTGTTCGGTACTTAATTAAATAAACAATTCATTGTTATTTTACTACCTTACTAACAATTTTTACTACGTTTTAGTTTTACTATCAAAATATATAAAACTCACAGTACTGCATAAAAAAGCGAAAGTATAAATCTACCAAAATACACGCGATGAAACTATATAAAATAAATCCGGCAACATTTTAAACAAAAAACAGAAAACGGATTCGAAATTCAAATTATGAAAGCAGCAAAAAAATCATCAATTTTTATCTTTTAAAAGCAATGATCATAACTATTTACAGCCATTCGAATGCGCTCGAGAATCGACTATTTCAAATCCAATTCCTAGTTTAAAAATATAGAGAATCATCGAGTGAAATGAGGGGTTAAAACAAATAAAAACTCGTTGGTTGTGTGGCAAATAAATGGATAGTGTAACTCGAGACTATGGGACGGTTCTCTAGTTTCTACACGGGACCACAGCCCGGAGGCAAGCCTCTGTAGGCTTTAGGTTACGAAGTTTTGGTGCTCTTTTGTTTTAAGGTTATTTTAGGCGATTTTCTGTGAACGGAATTTGATAGGAGATATAATGCATTTGGTTCTGGGAAGGTGACCAATTTTATAACCCCATCTGGGTTATAAAATTGGTCGTTTTCATCTTTTTGTCTTTGGTGTTGCCAGGAAAGTAATTTCGATAAATGTTTTTTTTGGTCTTTTGAAAGTCTCTCTGTACATCGATCAGTATAGACACGTACTGATAAATGTGACTTGTACGAGTTTATTTTGTTTTACAACCAATGCAATGTGACAGTTAGATTATTTCAATGTTATGTTTTGAGTTACTGTTTTTTTTTTCAAAACTGGTAAATTGGCGTGGTAAACGTACCCAATTGGTACGTTTACCACGCCAATTAATGAAATTAGATCCGAAAAGAAACGCACATTTGAAATTAGATCTAAAAATACGAATACAAACCCAAACAAAAGTCCCATTCGGACCATTCCTAAATTAAAAACACCACCAGACCATACCCCATTCAACTGTCAAAATAACCCATCCCAAAAAACCGTACCTACACACAGTATACGCAAAAATACCATTCTCGATTAGTCCCAGACACGCTAAAGGTCGTTAGTATTTACACCGACGATAGGGATATGGTCTGACAGGGGCAGGACCGCACCCGAATTACCTTCGCCAGCGGGTATGATTGAAAAGCGAAAGGTGAGACGCAACGCACAGGGGGATAGAGTTACATTAGACTGCAGTATATGGTGGGACTTCAGAATAAGTATTGTTTTGATGTTTTTTCTGCACTGTCTAGAAAATTGGGCAAAGAGGAAAAGTCTTTAAGTTAAGGACACTGTAGATCAGTAGTGAAGGGTCAATTTCCGTAAGCCGGAGTACATATCTTTAATGTGATTATATTATTTGTCTGTAAAATACTGACTGTGCCATTTTTCAAAGGGAATCCGGTAGGAATCGACTTGTATGGAACCTTCGCCACTGCTGTAGATGATCTCTCCAGATAACACAGAGAGTGGGCACAGTCTCGCAGTACCCATTTCGAACGGAGAATTTAACTTGTTACATGATATTACATGAAAAGTGCGTTCATTTGCTTTACCTTTTCCAAGGTCTAAGCGATTGCAACTGCAGCAAGAAAAGCCTGTCATCGCTGTGTCATACCTCAGCGAAAGCAAGACACGATTTAAAATAAAATCTTTTTAAATTTTGCGCTACATAAGGAATTTCTCCTGAGTATCGTAGGTGCGTTTACAAGCATTAAAACTGTAGGTCATACAAATATTTGTTCCGTGCGGGTTCCGCGACCCGCAGCGCAGCAGTCAATGTCTCAGCCACTGCGCCAACCGTGCCGCATCCGTAAGTATCTGTGTTACTCCAAGAAAACAGCAACATGCGGCAATGGCGACATCTACGGAAACATTTTCATTTGGGTGGCTTTGGTTGCCTTCAGAATTGTACAGACACCAGCACATCAAGCTACCCGAAACTGTCAAATTTTCCCAATCAACCTTGAACGTAATGCGTTGGCGATAAAGTTGAAAATCTATTAAAGAAATTTGACAGATTGTAGTAGCTTGTTTTACTGGCATCTGTACTTTATCAATACCTCTTGTAGTTCGGTCACTTAGTTCCACACTTCATTTTTCAATGAAGTGTGGAACTAAGTGACCAAGAAACCATCTGATTTCCACCCATATACTACATAATCCGAGATAATCCGTAGGGCACGCTGGTGCTTGCACGCTGCCCGCGCTCACTGCACTAATCGATTTTACGTCTATTTCAATTAGCCGCCTTCGAGTAAGCCCTACAGCCTATTAACTGTAAGTACATCGCACTTAATTATTTTAGCTCACTTAGAATCTATAGGTCCTGAGGTCTTTGATGAGCTGGTTAGATTGTGGGATGAATAGAGAAGTGGGAGGTTGAGAAATGAGGAACTTAATTTCGGAGTAAAGGTTTTATGTTTCGTCATTATTAGGTAAGGTGGGTGGGCAGGGATTTTATGATTATGTAGGTACTGAATAATCGATGTTGATAAAAATAATATAACATCACGCCTGTAATCCCCAAAGGGTTAGGCAGAGGTGTACCAATTAGTACAACCCAGTCAATTTTTGTAAGAGGTAAGCCGGAGTACATATCTTTAATGTGATTATATTATTAGTCTATAGAATACTGACTGTGCCGTTTTTCAAAGGGAAGCCGGTAGGAATCGAGTTACATGGGACCTTCGCCACTGGTACACCCACATTTCTCCAGATATATTTTAGTCCCATGTAATAGGAGGCGCGCCTATTGCCATCAGCCGGCCACAAATCGAAACTCCGTGGCTGCTACTAAGAAATTTATGATGGAAAAACCCAATAACACTTTGCCCAACCTGGGCATCGAACCCAGGACCTCATGCTCAGTAGTCGCGCTTGCAACCACTAGACCAACGTGGCAGTCTTTTAACACTACCTTATAACGGGTGTAATAATACCCTTAACGAAGCCGAAAGACGCTTGTTTTCCGTGTCAATGCGATAATTTTTTTGTTCTAAACCATACCTGGGAACCTTTTAGTTTCGGAGATATTTGGGGTCAAAGTTCCATCTTTTTCAAAAGTTTTTTTTTACATACTATTTTTTAATTAAAACACCCTCATGACCCCCGTACTATTCAATCGATCCATCAGCACAATGTTTTGAGTGCGTTACATTACATTACAGTCATACCGTAAAACGTGATTTTTCGCCCCAAAAAAAAAAGTAATTTCCAATCAAAAATATTTGCGTAAAATTACTAAGTTTGATGTACAGAATGCTTAGTTGACGGCTTCGTGAAGGGTCCGTTTACACTGTATAAAATACACACCTAACGAAGCTGACGTTTAAATATTACCTACTTAACAGGATTCACTGATAGCACAACATCATATTTTCTATAAACACAAGTTATTAAAGTTCAAGCCGAGATTCTTGTTTCTGATAACCCTCACACTATCTTGGAATACACACTTTACCGGCGTACCAAGATCTTGCGATAGATAAGGTATCATGTGTGTCATCTTACTTCATTGGAGTCTAGATGTTAGCAGGCGCATCGTAAACGTGAAAGGTCTGGGTTTGATTTTAGGTTGGAAGAAAATGGTTTTTTTTTGTTATGGTCCAGTACCCGAAGGGTAACCAACGCTGCGGGACTGTTCGAAAGAGATACCGCGGCCCTGGAATACAAAGAGCAAAGAAGGAGCATGGATGGGTTTTAGTCAGTAACAGTCTGACACTCCCTCCCACTCCACCCAGAGGGCGGGGGGGTATTTGATTTCCCCATCCCAAAAAAGAAAAAAAAGGGTAACCAACGGGACCCTCTACTACTAAGCATCCGCTGTCCGTCCGTCCGTCTGTCTGTCTGTCAGCGGGCTGTATCTGATGATCCGATCTGATGTAATAGGTAGACAGTTGATTTTTTTACAGAATGTGTTTTCTGCCGCTATAATTACAAATAATAAAAATAAATTAAAAATTAAAGGGGGCTCCCCCATTACGATGGTACGGGATTCTTCCTGCGCGAGTCCGACTGGCACTTGGTCGGTTTTTTTAATAATTTTGAATTATTACTTTAACTAGAATGCTGCATGACCTTTTGTAATACTGAGATTAGATAGTTCACTTTTTGTTCATTTTGTATTTCATTTCGCATCTTTCAAACTGATGGTGTGGATGCAGCTGGAAACCAGTATTTTAAATGGAGCGAGTGCCTATCTTACTTCCACAACCCAGTATCTAAAATGAATGGAAAGTGACAAAAGAATTCATTAGTGAACTTCTCCAACGATGTGGAATTCAGACATCTTTCACTCGCGCTCCGAATGATCTAAAAAGTACAATCTAATGTAATTTTGTCAGTATCATGGAATTATGATGCTAAATAATCTTTAGGTTAAGCCGTGCTTGCCTAGGTTGGTCTGTGGATGGGTGACCACCCATTACATACCGAGTTTCCTCCGTGCCTCGGAAAGCATATTAAGCCGTAATGCCGCCATGGGATCTGGAGGCGATAGTCCTCGCGCGCCTGCATGAATGGCGCGCGGGGGCACTACGTCGGGGGGAAACTCCGCTGCCGCGGCAAATCACCGCTCAGCGGACAGACTTCCGACGCGATCTCATGGCGACATGGAGACAGCGACTGTCGCAACCCAGTGCAGGGCACGCCACAATAGTGGCGATAAGTCCCCTCTTTGAGGAGTGGCTAGAGAGGCGCCACGGCGCCCTCACCTTCCGCCTGACGCAGGTCCTCACCGGACACGGTTGTTTCGGGAGGTTCCTGCACGTAATCGGGCGGGAGGAAACGCCCGGGTGCCATCATTGCGAGGATCGTCCGGAGGACACGGTGGCGCACACCGTGGAGGTCTGCCCCGCTTGGGCGGGGCTCCGCCGTGTCCTCGTAACGGCGATAGGCGGCGGCGACCTCTCGCGCCCGGCCCTGGTCCAGGCCATGGTCCGGAGCGAGAGGGAATGGGAAGCCGTCACCTCCTTCTGCGAAGCAGTCATGCTAGCGAAGGAGGTGGCGGGACGTGAGAGGGAGAGAATCTCTCGTCCCAGCCGCCGCGGGCGACGCACCGGGCGTCGGGGGCCACGTGGTGGCTCCCGGCCACCGTAGGCGCGGGCCTGTGGACGGTGAGTAATGGGTTAGCTCACCGTCCGTCCGTCTTATGACGACAGGCCGTGTCGACGGCGCGTTCGTGTTCCACGCGCGCCTCAAAGAGATGTCAGCAACCAGGAAGGGGCCCGCAAGGGCCGAAGCCTGCCGGGGCTGCGGGACTGTTCGAAAGAGATACCGTGGCCCTGGAACACAAAGGGCAATGAAGGAACATGGATGGGTTTTAGTCAGTAAGAGTCTGACACTCCCTCCCACTCCACCCAGAGCGGGAGAAGTCACTTGATGATTTCCCATCGGTAAAAAAAAAAAAAAAAAAAAAAAAAAAAAAAAGCCGTAATTTCCGGCTGTCATTTGTAGATCTTTGACAGACATAAGTCAGTGGCCCAGAAAGTCTGACAACCAGTCTTACCAAGGGGTATTACCCAGAACTAACTGAGTTGTGGAGGTCAGACAGGCAGTCGCTTCATATAAAATACTGGTATTCAGCTGCATCCGGTTAGACTGGAAGCCGACCCTAACATAAATGTAGTTGGGAAAAGGCCAGGCAGTTGATGACTTTAACTCGAATTGCTGCTAGTTGCTATACTGATAGTTCACTTTTTGTTCATTTTGTATTTCATTTCGCATCTTTCAAACTGATGGAGTAGATGCAGCTGAAAACCAGTATTTTAAATGGAGCTCCTCTCTATCTGACTTCCACAACCTAGAACTAAAAATGAATAGAAAGTGACAAATGAATTAAATTAATTGATATCACAGCTAGCAGAAAGAAAATACTGTGAATGAAACATTCCTATCGACAAACAAAAAAATCCGTCCATAACGGCATTTTTACTCCCTCAACTAAACTGTCCACTAAATTATTTTTAGCTCACATAAAAATGCAGATTCATTCAATGGTTACAAGGACAACCTTCAGTATGCTCCACTGCCCCCTACAGTACTGCGGTCTCGAAACTTAATACTCGACATGATGGAAAAAGGGACCTCAGAATGAGAATTCTTGGTCACTTAGGTGTGAACAGACATTTGGCCCTTGAAGGTGTGAAAGAGCATTGAGGATGGTCTTACATTGATGGTGTAACGGAATATGAGGTGTAAAGGATATCGTGACAAAAGATTTAAAAGGATTCAGTACATGATTCTAGAACCTACTGTTCTCTAAAAAGGGTGTATAAGGACCCTTCACGAAGCATTCTGTACAACAAACTAAGTAACTCTACACAAAAATTGCTGGAAACGACTTTTTCTTTGGGGTGAAAAACCATGTTCTACGGTAGGACTCAATGTAACATTGTATTTTTTTTTTGAACTTGAAACTTTGACCCCCAATATCTCCGTAACTAGAAGGTTCCTAGGTATGGTCTAGAACAAAAAAATGATCACAATGACGGGAAGAACAACCAAGATCTTGTAAAAATTCATCCTTGTGTTTTTGACCTACAAAAGTGCCTGTAAAGTTGCAATTGAAATAATTTGTTTGAGTTTGAATGCCAAAGATTTACAAATGACAGTCAAGACTATCAGTTTAACGTGCTTTCCGATCCATTGATGATAATTTTTATTCCGGATAATTTGGCTAAAAATCGAAAGTAAAGGGATTTTAGCACAAAAATATGCGTAATCAACAATATTATACACGTGTACCGATTGTTTACAGAATGAGTCATTTGAGGAAGGAAGCATTATGTATCACTAACAAAACAAACAATAACTGTTTTTGTTTGTTCGTTGCGAATAAGGTTTCCTTCCTCAAATTACAAATATATTTTTTTATATTTATCAACCGCGGACCTTAAAAGGATAATTAAAGTGGTTATGGCATATCAATTTCTTGTCACTGCATTTATTAAACACTATTCCGATCTCCACTCGCTAAACAAGGCGGCCGATTGGAATTCTGCCCACCTCAGAAGAAAAAGAAGCGTGAAGGCAAGAATGTGAACTTTGAAAAAATTGTCTCCTACATATAATTATAACAATTAAAGTTGACGGTACTTTCATGGCCATTGGTCTTTAGGCCAGCAATTAATTTATGAGCAAAAACTTGTACGAAGGTGTAATGGTCACACGATTCTCTGTTCCTGTATGTCACCAACGAAGGTGTCAGGTTTTTGTCGCTTCGGGTTATTTTTATCGTAAGGTATCGGTGTGGCTTTAAGTGTTTTATGAATAATATGAATTATATTTTATTGGAAAAGGGCTGCTCGGTTATAGATCCTTTTGTGGTGACTCCATTTCTTTCTCAACTTAAGAACTGGCTGGAAAATTGACCAAGTAAAAAATAGTCGGTGCTTCTGAATGAAATGACTTTCAAAAAAGGAACCGTAAAATGTTTCACATACTTCGTTCAAACTCCCCAAAATGGCCGCTTCATTTGACAGCTGATATACGAATATTGTCTTTTAAAAACTTTTTCTGCTCGCCACAAAACTGTGAAGCCATGTAAAGATTTACAAATTTGTCAAATTAAAGTGTTCGCGGAGATTTCTCGCGGTGTCTTTAGAGGCAGCAAAAACGTCGGGTTGCACACAGAAATATTTACCAAGAACTTACATTCTGTGCAATTTGTAAGCGGGCAACACTCACGCCGTCGAGGGTAATTTGATGATTTTTTAGTCGGCTAAGTGTGTGTCGGATTTTATGGGAACTTCTAAACGTAAAACCGAGCTTTTTGTAGTCTTTTGGCCCATTTGCACTACACCTCACTAAATTGTTAACGCTAAACGAATTTAAAACGTCTCGTTGTTACGTTTCTGTCAATCGTTTGAAGATTACAGAAACAGAAAGTCGGCCACCTGGACATGAGTTGCCATGGCTGACCTGGAAGTCTTTAAATAGACTCCAGAACCAGGTGGGCCGCAGCAAGGAAAACCAGCTCAGGTGGATATTCATTAACGACTCTGCCCTGGAGAGTAAATGTGGTGCTGTTCCACAAACGATGGGGCACTTAATATCGCGTCCTGCGTGTCCTGTTGTTCGTTCACTACAGAAACTGACGAACGCTACTGAAAGCGCTAAACTAGTAGCTCAGTTTTGGGCCGACACGATTTAGATTGCCATTGACACGCTAAGAAGAAGATCATATAATTAATAAAAGAACAAACGTTATTATCTACTTGTCGGATTCGGTCGTTAGTATGGACATAAAATGAATTGGAAAGCGCGCCTGTGTGCGGGGGTGGCATCGCACTACCTGCTTGCCAGTCTACGACAGCACAGTGTGCTTGTATAGAGCCCTGATGTTCAGCTCGAGGCGAGGACGACAGTCAATGTCTGATCGCGGCGGAGTTGAGACATCTTGGAACTGTACCCGATTCATTGTGCCCCGTGTTATTGTGTTGAGTTGTAATGTTGCATCCAGTGTGTTTTCATAGCACAAAACCCATCGTCTGCCCACATAATGTACTAGCCTAACGGAATAAATCCTGACATATCCGACATACTTATCTAACAGTCATACAACCATTATCTTCCTCATTTTAATAAGCTCCCAGTCCCTCCAGGAGTAACAAAATCGTATGAAGTTTACAAGAAAACGACCGCCGTTCGACCGCCATTTGCGTTCAAAACTAAGTTTATGTCAATATTTGTCCAACAATATAAAAAGCAGGAGGTAAATGCCGTATCTATCTCCTAGTAAATCGATGTTCTAGCATTCGCAGAATGCAATCTCTTCAAAACACACTTTTCAACTTTGTTCCAATGCCAAGAAGCGAATGACCGACCGTGAATTCTATTTCTTGATACGTAAACAAGGGAGGAGGAGCTCGTGGCTAAATAATAACAGCCGCTCGGGTCGATCTTTAGGTTAAGCCGTGCTTGCCTAGGTTGGTCTGTGGATGGGTGACCACCCATTACATACCGAGTTTCTTCCCTGCCTCGGAAAGCACGTTAAGCCGTTGATCCCGGGTGTCATCTGTAGATCTTTGACAGTCGTTAGGTAGTCAGTGGCCCAAAAAGTCTGACAACCAGTCTTACCAAGGGGTGTCGTATTACCCAGTACTAACTGGATTGTGGAGGTCAGATAGGCAGTCGCTCCATGTAAAATACTGGTATTCAGCTACATCCGGTTAGACTGGAAGCCGACCCCAATATAGTTGGGAAAAGGCTAGTCAGATGATGATACGTAAACAAAACTTGTGTAATAGCAGTACCTAGGTACGTGATTTTTCGACTTATTATCATCATATCGGTAGATCAACCAGTTGACATACGTCTACTGGTTGATCACCGGTATCCTCAAAAAGACTGCAATGAAAGAGGATCATGATTAAAGGGAAAGACAAAGATCTCAGCCTTAATCAGAAAGCCCGGCTTATTTTGATCATCTGTCGTTGGTCTAGTGGTCGGAAGTGCAACTGCTGAGTATAAGGATCTCGGTTCGATTTCCCGTCCGGGCAAAGTGTTATAAGATTTTTCCCTCAGATTTTTTTCGGTAGAAGCCACGGAGCCTGGATTTGTGCCCGTTTGGTGGCAACAAACTCGTCCCCTATCAACTAGCAAAATGTAGGTGTACTATTAGGTACATCTCTGCCTAATCTTAGGGACTTTTTCATAGGCGTGATGTTATGTATTTTTTTAACTAAGCAAACTGGTTGGTGATGTCTACCATGCGATTTTATCTCTTCGACATCCTCGTACTCCCCTACGGATACTTTCTTTTTCTAAAAACAATTTAGTAGATATTCAAGGTATTCCATTCCTTAATTAACAAGCAAATTCTAAGATGCATCAATTGCAATAAATGAAAAAGGTGAAGATATAATTCGACCACGTAAGGAGCTCAAAAACATAAACATTCCGTTGCACAAACTGGGTAAATGTTAACATAATGTCTGAAAAGAAATTACTGTCGTACACAATGTTCACTTAACACCAGTATGCTTATAAATTAAGTTTTCTTTCTTGCTTTGTAATTTCTCTTGGTATTTCGTAAAACATAATCACTTACAGCACATTGACGATTACCAACACTTAGCTAAGCTTAGCCAAACTGATTAACTCTGTAATTAAACACTTCAAATTCATTCGCAAAAGCACGTTTTGGTCTTGTAAGGATAGATAAAGCTTTGTTTTTTAAAACATAGTTATTCACTACTTTTCTATCTATACAAAAAATTTAATTGAAGTGTCTCTTTGTAATTTTAAAATAAAAGCTTTTTACTGAATGCATTTGAAAGTATAATAATATACGGTACTTTAATAAAAACAATTTTTAAAATTTTTGTGTGCCTGTCTGTCTATCCGTCTGTCTGTTTGATCCGGCTAATCTCCGAAACGGCTTGACTAATTTTGACGGGACTTTTACTGGCAGATGGTTATACGATGACTGCGTGAACAGAGAGCCTAGACAAGTGGTTATCGCTTTCAAAGTTTTTCGTATTTCCCTGTCTTTCAACAAGATTTCCCATGAAAGATTTTCATTAGCATGGATCAATGTTAGGTATATTTTGTTCTTTTCCATCTTCGGCTTCAATAGTGAATCGCTCGTGGCTAAATAATAACAGTTTCTCGGGTCGATCTTCAGGTTAAGCCGCGCTTGCCTAAGCTGGTCTGTGTGATGGGTTTCCTCCGTGCCTTGGAAAGCACGTTGCATGGGAAGGTGTTGGTTCCGGAAGTCATTTGTAGATCTTTGATAGTCGTTGTAGATAGTCAGTGGCCTGAAAGCCTGACAACCAGTCTTACCAAGGGGTTTCATATTACCCAGTACTAACTGGGTTGTGGAGGTGAGAAAGGCAGTCGCTCCATGTAAAATACTGGTATTCAGCTGCATACAGTTAAACTGCAAACCGACCCCAACATAGTTGGGAAAAGGCTAGGCAGATGATATTCTCACTAATAAAGTGTACTATTAACGACGACTATATAGAAATTGTTAAAAAGTTTTATATTTTGATAGTTTATTATTTGAAAACGATTGTTTCAGGAGTTCTCGTGACTTAAAAATTAAAAGCTCACACAAATTAATTGAAAACGATGCAGTCTTAACAACATTCGACCATTAAATATTTGACCTGACAAAAATGAGAGCAGCACGCAAATATATACTCACACAGTCATTTTTGGATTTATTCCAAGAGCACTTTGCATTTTTATGCCCGTTTTATAGGTATATAATTTATTCGAGATTTATTTCAAGTGAATGCACTTAACATTTGTCGTGGCAAATGCAAAATGTTCAGTTAATGTGACAATTGTATAAAAATAAACCTTAAAAATATATATAAATAAATATAAAAAACTGATATGGTCACCAACATTATCATTAACACTGAAAACGGGATATTTACCATGTTTACTGTATGTTTTGAGTTCCCGATATTTCGGTGCTGTTGCAAACACCATGATCACGGATGATGAAGTTATTGCGGGTGGATGTTTATGAGCAGACGGACAGACAGAAAGACTTCTTTCTTGTTCCTTTTGTGCTCTCGCAAATAAACAGTAAACATGGTAAATATCCCGTTTTTAGTGTTAATGATAATGTTAGTGACCATGTCAGTTTTTTATATTTATTTAATTATATTTTTAGGTTCATTTTATACATTAACTGAACATTGTGCATTTGACACGACAAAATGTTAAGTGCATTCACTTGAAATAAATTATACACCTATAAAACGGGAATAAAAATGCAAAATGCTTTTGGAATAAATCTAAAATTGACTGCGTTTTCAGTGTTAATGATAAACCTAAAAATACCTACAAAAAGGAGGTTAAGGTTGCTTAGTGGTAACTGCGCAAGAGAAGGTCAACCCCTTTCATTCGTGGGTGTAGTTAAAGGTGACTGTTCCGAGTAGTATTTTAGGGGTTGACCTATCACTAACCTTCTAGTGTTATTATTTTAAAGCGAAACCAGCAAAGTAAAGGGTAACAATTCTATTAAAAGACTATCTTATAGATGTCAGAGTTTATTTTATCATCATAATGGAGCGCTGCATTTTAGGCGTCAAACTAACCGACCAGCTACGCAACACCTCACACACTCCTAAACACAAATTGCTGACGTTGCTCAAATAGCCGCTAAGCTGAAGTGGGACTGGACTAGTCACGTCTGCAGCATGCCCAATGAGCTGTGGGCCAAAATAACCACTTTCTGGAGCCCTGACACAGCCAGATGGCGTCGCAGAAGCCCTCGAAGATAGCGGGACGAGCTGGACAAAACCAACGACCAGTGGCCCACTTTAGCCCTGGATCGAAACAACTGGAAGTCATGAGGAGAGGCCTTTGCCCAGCAGTGGGATGACGCAGGCTAACAGCATCAGTATCAGTAAGTGTCAGTACTGCAGTCTGGTCTATGATGGAACCGGCATGTCAGAAAACAAAAAAAAACAGGCCAAGTGCGAGTTGCACACACAGGGTTCCTTAGCAGTAAACAATATAATAAAAATATTGGTAATGCTCATTCATACAAATATAGGTTTACATTCAACAGCAAAAGTAAATTTCTCTTTCATAGTATGTTAATTAAAGATAGAGTTACTGCTGCAGTTTGACGTAAAAGTCCCATATCGCCAAATTTGAACTATGTGGTGTCAACGTGCCAACAGTCTCGGAGTAAAATGGCTGTGACATACGGACGGACAGACAGATAGACAGGACGAATCAATAAGGGTTCTGTTTTAGCCATTTGGCTACGGAACCCTAAAAACGAAAACATGTGCCGTCTATCAACCCCCAATGGGCCCGCTTTGCGGATTCCAGCCCACTCTTTCCCACAAAGATGAGGCCCATGTCCCAGCAATGGGTACGTTGATCAAGCTATTATGACTGGTAAAAGATAACATCATCTGCCTAGCCTTTTCCCAACTATATTGGGGTCATCTTCCAGTCTTACCGGATGCAGCTGAATACCAGTACGTTACATTGAGCGACTGCCTATCTGACCTCCACAACCCAGTTAGTACTGGGTAATGCGATACCCCTTATTAAGCCTGGTTGTCAGACTTTCGGGCCACTGACCACCTGTAACGAGTGTCAAAGATCTACAAATGACAGACGGGATGAATTGCTTAACGTGCTTTCTGAGGCATGGGGGAAACTCGGTGTGTTATTCATGGTCATCCATCCACAGACCAACCTTGGCAAACGCGGTTTAACCTTGAAAATCGACCCGTGCTGCTGTTAATATTTAGCCACGACCTCCTTTTGTAAAAGATGTGTGAGACGTGACTCTCAAATATTCTTTGTACGCTTCCATTTTACTCTTCAACAAATTATTTAGACTCCCAACGATTTTCCAGTACAGGTACACACTGCAAATTAATCTTTATTCATAAACGCCGTAGAAATTCCATGCAAAGAGGTTTCGGACAGGCAAATGATGTATTACATATTTAAACACTGCACAAACAGAGCCTGCAGGGAGCCTAGCCGCCAATAAAGACATTACAACTATGCTAATCGCATTTTAAACACTTTTAAATGGGTTTCAAGACTTTTGAAGGACTAGTTTTTAGCTGCTACTTCATTCGCTTTGAGTTCGGAAATTTAACTACGGGATGAGAAGGACAAAAGGTACTTTTATCCCAATAGTACGTGGATAAAAGTACCTTATGTCCTTACCCAGGTCTTTGTCTATAAGCATAATACATAATTCTGCCTAATAACAGTCTCATTGCTGGGACAGTCCCTCTCTGAGAGCGGGCTGTATCCACCACGCGGGCCCAGAGCGGGTTAGTACGAGTAGATGTGACAAATGTCTGTGATCGAATTATTGGTTCTAAGAAGGGCATGTCCTGTCGTTCGTCGTACCTATTTACCAAAGTTATGCAAATCTGAACTGATTTTAATGAAATTCAGGGCACGGATAGACCATGTAACAGATGAAATGGTAACAGACAGACATACGAACTTACCTTCGCATTATCATACAAGTATGGATGATCAACAACATATTACTTAAGGAAAAATAATCGGGGCTAGACTCAAATAACACCACCATGAGT
Organism: Noctua pronuba; assembly: GCA_905220335.1. NCBI lineage: Eukaryota > Metazoa > Arthropoda > Insecta > Lepidoptera > Noctuidae > Noctua > Noctua pronuba. Next base: position 13,435,901 of record LR999908.1, read on the forward strand.
GGGGTACCCATCAAAAATCGATTATTTACAACAAATTGCGATTTAACAACCGGTCTGAAGATTTACGTTTCGACGAAAGTGTTAAGTGTGTGCGAATGCGGAGTGCGACCGGTGGATATCCTTTGTTGTTATTTACGACTTTGTGTTGCAATTTCTAAGTAAATTTGTGCATTGCATTGTGTGTCTTCCTGCGTGAATTGACAGTTTTTAGGGTTCAATCAAAGCGGTGCACGGTGTTTCGGTTACAATCGAAGGGGTAACTTTATTGTTTTTTTATTAAAAAACTAAAGAAAAACAACTTATTATTGCAGCCGATAAAACCATCTTGTGGGTGTGAAAATGAAGTTTTATTTTCAACCCAAATGGGGATCCCTTGGCCGATTTTAATGGGTTAAAATTGATACTGTGTGTGGGAAAATCTAAATTGTTTTTGTTTCTTTGAAATGGACATCTTTTTAGAGAATTGGTCTTAATTTTCCTTCTGATTCATATACCATAGACAATATTTTAATCCAGTGTTTTTTTATTACTAAATAGGCTTGCGTTTGGCTGCAATCATCATCTTGGCATGGCTGCTAGAGTGATGTTCCTTAGCAACAACATTTTTCCTCCTCCAATTTTGAGCACGGAACCATTTACACTGCAATGTCTAACTAGTGTACTTTTTAATGTATAAGTGAGGTTTTAATCACTACAGCTAGTACAAAAAGACCAAACCCTACATGTTCATGGTCTTTAACGAAGGACCACCATCACACACCTAATTACGTACAAAATACATTTCTTTTTACAACTCAACAAACCAGTACGACACACAACTCTTCTTAGAAACAAAACCATAGAGTCGACTTGTCACAACAAGTTTTTGAACAAAAAACGCCCCACATACAAGACGTATGAATATTACTTTTTAAACATTTTATTTTTATTCCGATTAATCGAATGCTCGTTAATTAACGGGATCGATTACATTTATTCGATACGAAATGTCACCGGTACGGCATGGCTATATAATTAGCAAGATAATTAGTAACAGATGTTCTTTGAGAACATTTCATGTCCTTTGTGTTAATATTCATAGTCTTCTATAAAAAGTTTTTAATGTAATGTATACGAGGTTATTGTTAGTTTTTGTTGTACATTTTTATTGTACTTTGGCTCTTTGATTGTAGTTTTAATTAATGAGGCGGTTGACGAATTGGATACTGTTCTTTTAGTGGTTGTTAAAGTGCGGTTGAAGTTTGTTAATTAGATTTTTGTAGTTACAGCTGCAAGAGTTTTCCCTAACAAGTTTGTGTTTTATTTTAAGTTCTTTTTGGCCAGTTGGGTTGATCTTTTACGAGAGAAAAAACAATAAGTTTTTTTAATTGAATGATGACTGGTCAACATAACATAACATCACGCCTGTAATACCCGAAGGGTTAGGCAGAGGTGTACCTAATAGTACTCCCACATTTAGCCAGTTATGTTTAAGTGCCATGTAATAGGGGGCGAGCCTATTGCCATCAATCGGGCGCAAATCCAGACTCTGTGCTACTGAGAAATTTTTGATGGAAAAACCCAATAACACTTTGCCCAACCTGGGAATCGAACCCATGACCTCATGCTCAACAGTCGCGCTTGCGACCACTAGACCAACGAGGCAGTGTAATGGTCATCATCTGCCTAGCCTTTTCCCAACTACATTTGGGTCGGCTTCCAGTCTAACCGGATGCAGCTGAATACCAGTATTTTACATGGAACGACTTCCTATCTGACCTCCACAACCCAGTTAGTTCTGCGTAATACGATATTTCAATGGTCAATTCCTCCATAATCGTCTAGAAAATAGTATGAGGAAAAAAGGTAAAAAAAAACATCACTTTTTTGTTTTCCTGTTGCTTTTTCTCGGATCTCGCCACACTCTATAAATTTAAGATTTTCAACGAATTCATAGTCATACAACGTGCAGGCAATCAGGGAGATAGACGAACATTCTTAGAAATCTACACTCAATTTCTCTTTGACGGTTCTTTGAAGGAAATCGTTTCTAGGACTTACTATTACAATTTTTCGGAAATAAAACTGTGAAACACATTACATTTTGTTCTAGAAAGTGTTGAATGAGAACATTAGAATGATTGCACATTCGTAGAACGTAAACAAAATAATATTAATTCTATTCAACAGTTTTTTATTTTTTTTTTGTTTGTTGTTGCCTCGATGCGGAAGAATCGATAAAATGACAGATTTCTTTTGTTGATCTGTCATTTTGTCGATTCGATTCTCAACCTGATCGAGCACGCCTGGGATGAACTCGGGGGGCTGGTCAAAAACCGTAGACTACCTCCGATCAACCTCAGACAACAAACACCACAAACAGGCCCTGATGCCAGAATGGAAGAATATTCCTCAACATCGCCTCCGGGACCTCGACTACGGTATGCCAAACCGGCTTGAAAAATAATTAGGGTTCCGTGCTATAACTTCAAAGATTGCTATAATTTTTTTTTTAATTTCTAAAGTCTGACTTCTATAAGTAGTCCAGAAAAAATGCAATTTTAAAAGTGTGGTACTAAGTTTTGAAGGCTACTGAATACTGCAACCTATGTCACAAAATGCTGGCACTTCACATGGCGTATTTGTCAAAATTTTCGCGATATTGAATCGAAACAAAATGTACTTTATGCCTACTGAGATAAAGTTCCCTTTATCTTAATGGTAGAAAGCGAATATTTGCCCAGATCTGCCAAGTGTAGTGCTACCAAAATGGTTGATGTTGGCCCAACATTTACAATCATGGACCACTGACAATTAAACGATGATGGATGAAATACCCACTTTGAAACTCACCAGACAAATAAAGCAAAGCACTTAGAAGAGCGGCAACGTCGCGTAGATCAGATATTTTTATGGCCAACAGATATTTCTTCCGGCCTAGATGATTGTGCGTGTGATTTGTGCGCAATGACATCCATGACATAAGAATCCTGGTGAGGCGCCATGTTTTGTGCGTTCATTTGTTTTTATTGCGCTCTTTGGTGTTGTCATTGACCGAGGGTGCTGGAAATAGGTGTATTAACTATGTTTTTTTTCGAAATATATAGGTGTGACCATAATAACTGATTTTATTAAGCAACTTTCCACTATACGCATCATCTGCCTAGCCTTTTCCCAACTATGTTGAGGTCGGCTTCCAGTCTAACTGGATGCAGCTGAATACCAGTATTTTACATGGAGCGACTGCCTATCTGACCTCCACAACCCTGTTAGTACTTGGTAATACGATATCCCTCGGTAAGACTGCTTGTCAGACTTTCCACTATATTGTGGTTAGTTTTTTTTTAACCATCCTCCTGCCTGTTTGCAAACTTATGTGGCGTTGGCGCTGCATGTCTTCTTTCAGGGATTTATTTTCGCTGTCATCTTTGTAGTCAGTGGCCAGCTCTTTTCTAGCCACTTTTTATAGTCCTGTGTGGATTTTAATTTCGATAAACTACAGAAGTGGCAAGGTGATCTAGACGCGCATCACAAAGAGTGGTTGGAGGGGGCACAGCAGAAGAGTACCTGGAAGAATATGTGGAGGCTTTTGCCGAGCAGTGGGATGTATCTACAAGGCTACTAAACAAAACAAGTTACAGACGATTACTTGGTATGTCACGAGCACCAATATGTAAACACTTTCCTAAAACGTAATTTTCGCGAGAAATAACGATTAAAACTTGGAGATAGGATCTTTTTCACAAAAATATGAGTTCCAGAATACTATGTTCGAAAATACATGACATTTTAATCAGAATAGTAGGAGAAAAACACTTTTAAAAGTTGTTAAGTGTTTACATATTGGTGCTCGTGACTGTACCTCACATATGCACTTTCGCTCCTACTTTTTGTTTTATTTATTTATCAAGTCTGCAGAGAACTGAAAATAGAAGAAAAAAATCGGTTACATTATGAATACTAAATCCAGAGCAGTTTAGAAAAATCTGATACAATTTCCTATCAACTATAATCTAAATTCAAGATAGCACGATCTAACCAGATGCGTCTGGTCTTCAAACTCTTACCATACCACAATTTTACGAGATCCTACTACTCTAAATTTAATTATAATTAGTATAGCAGTGACGTTGGAAGGTCGCGTCAATTGCGCCGGCGCCGGCCGTTGATGTCACGCGGTAATTATGCCACCGAGCCGGACGGATTAATTGTAAGGGGTACCGGACATGTGGCAGACACTTGATGCTAAGATTGACTACCGGGCTTGATGATGAAGAAATTATGGTGACATGGGGAGTTGGTGACGTGAAAATTGGTCTGGGGATCAAGATAAGAGTTTCAATTAGTTAAGGTACTGATACTGTAACCAGCGACATCCCACAGCTGGGCAAAAGCCAGCTTAACTAAAGTGGTGCCGTTAATTTATGTTTGAAATTAATGGGTACTTTCTATACGATTCTACGAGGGTCTTGCCTTCTTTTATTTGGCCATAATTCGAAGTCCACTCCGCTAATTTAATTTATTTTTTTATTCTGATCTAGGAGTACAATAACAAACAAGATGATTTTTGTTTTATCACTCAACAAGATTACTGCTGAGAATAATTATCATCGTTTTCGATTTTTCAAAGATCGTCGATAGCAAAAACTAACCCTTAAACCAGTTTTACACTACGCTATCTCTTCAGCGAACCAAATCATGACAAAATCACTCTCAAGACCCCGCCATCCCCTTCGAACTTGCAGTGGTAATTACTTTCAAAGTGTATCGTATATCTACTACGACTTGCAACTGGACAGAAAAGACTTTTCCATCATCGTTATTGCAAATAGAATATCTCAGACCCTCAGGCCAATATGACGGCACGGTTGCTGCAGTGGCTGAGCGATTGGCTGCAACGCTGTGTGTTGCGGGTTTTATCCCCGCACGTAATAAATATTTCGATGCCCCCAAACAAGAACTCGGTAATGTACTATCACGGGGTTTATGCTGTTATGTCAAATTCGGCATCTATGGACTGGAATACACCTTCTCAATTTTTTTCAGATTTTTCCTATTGATATTTACAAAGAAATCATGACACACGTGTTTATTGTTGGGAATTTAGACACAATAATATTTCGGCAAAAAACCTGTTATAGGTCTGTACGAAAAAACTATTTATTTTTTATTTTGGTAAGTTGCGATTACCGGGTTATTGGCGTAAATCATTTTCATGAAATTTTTGGTAAACGTGTTTATGGGGTTTTTGTTGAAATAATTTTAAAATACGTGTTCCGAAGGTAACATTTTGGTAGGATTTTAATTTTGTGTCTTTTTAAAGCTAAGCTATGCTTTAATTTGGCCTAATAGTTTGTACTCAATATCGTTAGATTTAAGAAAAAAAACAGTAATAAACCAAATTACAAGGAGTGTGCGATTTTATTGCTCTCAAGTGTAAATAATAAAATTACCTATAATCGAAATTATTGTATTTTTTCGTTTATTATCTTCACATATTACATTTAAATTTAAAAATGGTATCGAGTGGTAACAATAACACTGTTTTTATAATTTTCCTCTTAATAACAATGTTATTTATTAATACCTTTTTTTAAATTTCTTGACATTACCACAATAACTCCGTACAAACAAGTTATCTATCAGCCATAAAATAAAAAATAACGCCGTAGAAGCCCATAATGTAATATTATTAAATATTTTATTTCATAAATTTACTGCAATACCCCGTAAGTAGTATTACTGTAATATTGTATGTATAAAATTTCAGGTATTATTTATTTTCATAAATAACTAGGTTTTGAATAAAAGGATTTTCATATCAATGGCACAGGTAGACTTCGCAAAAAAATATCTTTCATTTAATACATCAATGACTTCAATAGTCCCACTCGTTGAAAAGATATTTGACAAAATCAGTAAATCTTTTCTCCTGTAAAATTTTGATTTTTCGATTACCGGGTTATTGCTTGGAGGCGTCGATTTGTATGATCTATAGATAGTTGTTCGGGGTCTGGCTGTTTGTGTATGTGAGTTTAAACGTCTGTTAACGTACAGACGCCAGTACGACGATACTATCAAACTTTCCCAATCAACCTTGAACCTAACGCTTCAGCGTTAAAGTTGAAAATCTATCAAAGAAATTTGTCAGATTGTAGTAGCTTGATGTGCTGGCGTCTGTAGCCACAATACAGAAGAAATTTCTAGTGAGGGGCCAAGTTTTCTTTATAAAAAGGAACTATGTGTCGACACAAAAGTAATCCTCGATTCCCGAAACAAATGACACACTATTTTTTACTGTCACATTGACAGTTCACTGCACGTCAGCCCTGAGTTTCTCTGAAGTGAATTGTACTAATCCATCCAGTGTTGATGACCTCGTACAAATTGCACGGAGCCAAATGAGCAGTTGTTACTTATATACCAACCTATTTCTACCACCATCCAACAGAGACACATAGTAATTTCAACTTTAGTCTCCCAACTATAGGGGAGCCTCAGGGGGTCTTCGACGGTAGTATTATCTTGGTCCTGTCTTACGCGGGGCACCATGTTAGTAGCACCAATAGGTTTATGTTGATGCGCTGTCAAATGACAGGAGCTGATATTCAAATGGAAGACTTAGTAATGAGGATGGGAGTTATGGCCATCATCCTGTTTGAATTAGGGAAAAAAGTTCTCGTAAAACTTGGAAAACAAGCTGGTTTTGTTGTTGCCTTGGAGATCAGCGATCTTATAAACGAGTCTTTTTTGACAGTAGTGGGACTAGTGTAAGAAAGTTTTGTAAACAGTAATATCAAAACAGTAGAATCAAAATGTATTTGTTTGCTTACAGATGCTTTGGAAAGATATAGTAATAGTGATTAATATTGGATAATATAAACTCATTCATATTTTTCGTCCTTCGATCCGGATTCAGAAAAAGAAAGAAAAATTACTTTGGCTTTTTTGTACTTTCTGTCCAGAATTCCAAATAAATCAGAATTATTGATTGTACTGCACTACAATAATTAATAACCAAATTAGTCTTGAAAATCCTTGCTCATTTTCAAAGGGAATTTTTGACGCAGCACTATTTGAAATCATGGTGCGATTTCCAAACTTGCTCTGCTACCTCTAAAGACACAATAATCAGAGTAACATCACAAGACTTTACAGCCCATTCCTTCCAAATATAGCCATAAAAAACAAAGATGATAGTCTTAGTGATTTTTTTAATGATACGGGTCCACTTGCAGCTCTGCAACGGCCAATTTATGGCCCCTATAATAAAGTTTGACCCGTCGTCTCGTGTCCTAATCGTCGTAATGGCTTGCGTCCACTTGACCCCGACTTAAATCCATTTAGGGCGTAGATAAGTGGCATAGAAAGGTACTAAGTGCTGGTGGGGAAGTCAAAAGTGGCGACGTTTGTTTGTAACCTGGGGAGATACGTTTGGAGATGGATGGTGAAAGTATTGGGTAAGATCTTGATAGAGAAGCTAAGGAAACTGTCTGAACAGCATAAATAAAGTCAGTGTATAAGACATTACTGCCTTATTTAATAATACTAATAACTAGAAAAAGAATAGGAAGAAGACATAGCTGAGAAAAGAACGGAAGGTAAGGCAGATTGTGTTTATAATGATTTGTACATTGGTGACCTACGTTACTCAGCTCTTAAATACATCTGTTTATAAATCTCTGTATGTACCAAATAAGTTGGCATTGGTTAATTTAACAGTATGCTTGATGTTCAAGTAGATATTCAGCGGGTTGTCTGTTTTTGTCACAATTTTTTTCCTTATAGTTTTGAGTTAACTCTTAGCAGTCCTCAAAATTCTAAATTTTGCCTATGAAGTAATACACCTATACATATATGTTATTCTCTTCCTGTTCTCACACACTACTGTCTACATTTCTTTTTTCCTTTCGCAGGCCTGCTGGTAGAAATTTCTTTTGAAATAAGCTGTGCCTGTTCTCTAAGTTAGGTAATGATGTTTTCTTATGTTCCCTCTTTACTAATAATATAAAAGGTACTAGGCGGATGGATCAAGAGCCTGATTCAGAAGGCTGTACTCCTCGATACGGCCCAAACCACCGGTAGCTTGGACCCTGCTTCCGACACCGGCGGACTACTATTTTAATTTTTTTTAAAGAAATATTTAAAAATATGTAAAATATGTATGAACAATGAAAAAAAGATAATAAAAAGTAAAAGTTTGTTAGTTTGTAAGACATGCTAGTAAATGATAAAATAAATAATGTCTACATTGTTGTGTTAAATGGATTGAAACCTCCAAATCTAAATTAATTTGTTTTTTCCATTATCTGTTTACTAGACCGAGTACCTACGTTGCCCTTGTTCTTTTATAGATTAAAACAATTGCAGGAAGTACCAACGCGCGGTTGATACACTGTCTCAATTGAGATTGATTGCCACTATTTTTGATGCCAACGAATTAATTCTGCTATTTTCTGTTACGTCAATTGAACCAATTGTTACGTCGTTGTTGGGAAATTTACTGCGTTAGTGAAGTTTTGTTGTTTCGTAATAGTTTTAGGGTTATCCGAGGGCCTTTTGTGAGGCGAAGTGGAATACTACTGCGCAGTTGGATGTACAGTTACTTCGACACATCGCTAGTTTGTGCCAAGAATGTCATAACTCAAAAATTTAGATTTTTCGCTGTTGTTTGTAGCTGAATAAAAAAAAATACGAAAGTAAGTATTCAATGAAGTAACAACAAATGTAAAATAAACTTTTCATCTTTTGATAAAAGGTTTCTATGCAAAAAAATGTTGGAAACAATAAAAATATTTAAAAAATCGGTTTCCTGTATTTCTTATTTTTCGAGTTATGTAATTATTGTCGCAAACGAGTGACATCATCATCATCTTCCTGCCCTTGTCTCATGTTACTAGGGATCGGCGCAACACGTTTTTTTCTTCCATTCTCTTCACCAGTTTTCTGTGTACTTCGACACCAAGTTAATAAATAATTGGTTATGTAAGATTTGTGAATAACCAGCCACGATATAAGGAAAATCGCCATGGATTTTGTTAAAAAAAAAATTGTCAATTTGAAAAATGCCCGTTGGAATAAGTTTGAAATGTCAAGCTGTCCCATCTTGATGTTCTTTGTTAAGAAGTTTATTTTAAATATTAAACTTAAACAGAAAGTCTACAATATAGGTATATTATTATGCCTGCTTAGTGTAGCACCTGAATCAGATATAAGGTTTCAAGAGTAGGTGAGTCATACAACGTTTAAATAGTGTTTACTCACGACAAGTACTCTATTATTAGACAGATACACGTAGATTGAGAAAAATATAGGTACAGGCACATAATCATAGTTTGACAAATGAGCAAAGCCATTAATTGAGACATTAAAATAATATCCACTAGACCAAAAAAAAACGACGGCTGATATTCTCGTCACAATTAATGACAATCTTTTACCTCGAGGACTTTAAAAGAGTAATGTATACTTAGATACCAGTTTACATATTCCATGCAAGTACAAGTTGTTTCTTGTTGATTCAACCATCAATTTAGATTATCCTCGAGTTTTCTTTTACCTTTTGAATGCAGACTCTGCGCAAGCGTCTCTTAAATTATAGCTAGTTATTTGTCACTGCTCCCAGCTATTTTAGACGGCAACCCAGGATTGACAATGTTGCTAGATTAAATAATTATTTCTGAAATGAACGTTGTAAGTGGCTCGTTGACTAGAATTATGATCTGACTAATAAGTTTTTCTGGATAGTCTATTTGGTATGATGTGAAGGGAAGATGTGACATGAAGTATTTCTTGCTCGCGGTCTAGCTGATTGAATTTTGGATGTGGTAGTTAAATATCGTACTCTTATCTAAAGAAAGAAAGAAAACATATTTATTCGGCACATATGCCACAGATGCAAACAACAAACAAACAAAAAAAAAACTGAAATCAACACAATAAAAAACTTTAAATTAAACAGAAAAAAAAGAAAGATAATATTTTGTGTCTCACGGCTGCGCCGAATAGGCCCAGTTCAGCAAACTATCTATTTTGCTCGTGGCTAAAATCATAACAGCCGCTCGGGTTCGATCTTTAGGATAAGCCGTACCTACTTGCCTAGGTCCGTGGATGGGTGACCGCCCCATTACATACCGAGTTTCCTCCGTGTCTCGGAAAGCACGCTAAGCCGTTGGTCCTGGCTGTCATTTGTAGATCTTTAACAGTAGTTACAGCTAGTCAGTGACCTGAAAGTCTGACAATCAGCCTTACCAAAGGATAAGGAGTAGGGTAGGGTTCGTATTATCCAGTATAAACTGGTTTGTGGAGGTCAGATAGGCAGACGCTCCATATAACATTCTGGTATTCAGCTGCATCCGGTTAGACTGGAAGCCGACCCCAACATAGTTGGGAAAAGGCTAGGCAGATGATGATACATCGGGTCTCCCTTGTTTGACCGAAAGGCATTTGACAAATTTTCACTTCCCAAAAAATTTTTCGCATAATTTCATTTGCCAAATTATTACTTAGCAAAAAATCTATTCACAAAAAATTGTAACGCAAACCTAATGTTTGGGAAGTGAACGTTTAAACTATAACTTGTTTACCAACAAGTACTTTTAACATTTTTTATTTAGTCAAATATTTCAGTTGGAATAACAGTTTTTACGCAAAATCAAATAAGACAAATTCTAAACAGGTAATAATAATATGAATATTAACTATTCTTTTTTTTTAGTTAGTAGCGTTTTTTTCCATATTTTTTTTTCTATATAATGTAGTCGTTCCTGGAGGTCACAGTTTTAACCTAACCTAACCATTTTTTTTTTAAATAAGTAAGTAATTATCCTAAACTAAATAGTTCAGTTCTGGGTAACCTACTAAAAACAATCTCTTTTTTCTATTAATGCAAGTCGTTTCTGGCACTCGCCGGCCGCTCCCGCGGCACCGCTCGCTACGCTCGCTCGGCTCGTGCGTAGGGGGTCACAGTTTTAACCTAACCTAACCTACCCTATTTTTGCCTTAATATTTTTTGTCTTAACAAATCATTTCACTAAACGTTTATTGTCTGAAGATTGTTTGCTGTAATAAATCATTTGAGTAAAGACCAAATGCCATAATGACATTATACTTGGTAATATTTTGCCAAGTAAAAATTTGACCAAATAAAAATATGCGTACTAAAATCATTCGAAATATTGCAATGGTATAAAAAAAAGTTGCTAAAATTTGTTTGGGTAATGAAATTTGGTCAAAATCTTTTCGGCAAAATGGCAGGCTCCCTGATACATCACTGTCAAAACTCCAGTACCCCACAACCAATTCAAGCTTATCCACACTTAGTTGTATTCCTAGCTGTTTCTGGCATAGATCACAAAGAAATCAAGCCAAGCCAAAATACTTGCAATATGATGCATTGAGATCCATACCGACCAGCTCAAGCAGATACATCCCAAAATATTGAAAACCTCCTGTTTCTTAAGTTTTAAGGTTGATTTTCCTTTGTTTTTCAAGTGTGATTAATTTGGTTGTTTAAGTAACAAAGCACAGATCAATTTCGCAGGGATAGCAAGTACATTTGTCATGTCGTTCAAATAAATCGGCTGTCGGATTGGGTACAAGCAGTGTTGATGGTCTTTGGTACAGTTATGTCTGTTTCTCTGGTTAATGTTGTTCGTTATTTTGTTTGTTAATTAAGTGGGGTATGGAATAGATAGGAGCTCGTGGCTAAATAATAACAGCCGCTCGGGTCGATCTTTAGGTTAAGCCACGCTTGCCTAGGTTGGTCTATAGATGGGCGACCACCCGTTACATACCGAGTTAACTCCGTGCCTCGGAAAGCACGTCAAGCCGTTGGTCTCGGGTGTCATTTGTAGATCTTTGACAGTCGTTAGGTAGTCAGTGGCCCAAAAAGTCTGACAACCAGTCTAACCAAGGTGTATCGTATTATCCAGTACTAAATGGGTTGTGGAGGTCAGATAGGCAGTCGCTCCATGTAAAATACTGGTATTCAGCTGCATCCGGTTAGACTGGAAGCCGTCCCCAATATAGTTGGGAATAGGCTAGGCAGATGATGATGGAATAGATTAGTGTTAGGCTGGGATTTGAAGGAAGATTATGCCCAAATATCGGATGGATGTTGCCCGATATATACGGAATATTGATATACAAACTTTTGTTTAGTTTTTAGGGTTCCGTACCCAAAGGGTAACCAACGGGACCCTATTACTGAGCTTCCGTTGTCCGTCCGTCCGTCTGTCTGTCAGCGGGCGGTATCTTATGATCCGTAATAGGGAGACAGTTGAAATTTACACAGAATGTGTATTTCTGTTGTATCAACTAAAAAATAAATTTTAAAATTAAAGGGGGCTCCCCCTACTGCGATGGAACGGAACCCTTCATGCGCGAGTCCAACTCGCACTTGGCCGGTTTTATTCGACATTATTATAACCATTATTGTTTTCCAACAACAGTGTTTTGTTTGTTTTGTATTGTTTTTTGCGTTCTAACTATGACAATAACACCTCAGATAACACTTTCGTAATTTTTTTTCATGTAAAACAGGAAAAACTATAAGTAATTAAATGCTCTACGGTCTGCTCTTGTTTTATCAAAAAAATTGTCCCATTTTATAAATTTTTGCTTTAAGTACATCTATAATTTTCCTAAATGAAGTTCCAACTAGATAATAAATTAATTCAGACAGTCATAAGTCATTTATTTCATAACAAAATACATTGTGTAGAAAATAACTTAAAATTAGATTAGTAAAGATTAGATAGTAATAAAAAAAACAAAAAATTAACAATAACCAATTTTTACAATAATAAAATTAATAAAGAAATATAATGTCAAAAGGTGAAAATAATAAAATTAATGGTCACGTTATTACCTAATAACGCACAGTAAAGAATAACATAAGGTAGCTTCCCATACTGTGTTAAAATATTACTTCTACTTGTTCATTTAAAAAAAAAAACATGAATAAAAACATTAGTGTTCTCACTTCTCACCGTGAAATTCTACAAGAAATACAGAAATACCTTCGTAACGCGTGGTCTTTAAGGATAGGTAGATGATAAACGTTTACTTTTCAATAGTTTTTACTTCGAGTATAATTGGTTTAATAACATAGTCATTGAAACTGCAATTTGCAACATTGTTGCTAACTACGCCCAAGAAATCAAACGATACCTGAAACAATAGAAAATCTACCTTAATTCTTGCCATTAAAGTTCATTTTTAGTTTTTGTACATCACAGAATGATTCAGTACTACTCGTCGTGCTAACAATCCGAAAATACGCTCAGTGTTTTTGAAAATAGAACACAGTATTCTTAATTCAAATTGAGATGCAAATAAAAAGAACATGACTTATAAAAAGTTGCTAATCACAAAATGGTCGACATGGTAGTGCTGTAATCACTGACTTAAAGTTTTCAAGATTCCTGTAATCACTTTTATGAGATGATTACTTTCAGTAAAGTACTGATTTCGTGAAGGTATGATAATGTTGTGTGGAACCTACTCAGTTATTAAAACAGTAAGTACCTGGGCGACCGAGTTCTGCTCTTGTGAAAATAGAGAAAACGAATTTTCCCAGATATAAAATCATACATTGATTTATTTGCATAAAACATGGTATACAATGAGACTAGTATATAGTAGTAGTTAGCGTAGTACCAAATACTAAACAAAAAGTTACTGTAAGCCCGTGTCATCCCACTGCTAGGCAAAGGCCTCTCCCCACGGCTTCCAAATCCTTCAATCCAGGGCCAATGTGGACCACTGGTCGTTGGTTCAATACACTCAGGAGCCCTGACACAGCCAGATGACCGACGCGGTAGACCTCGCAGGAGATGGCGGGACGAGCTGGACAGAAAACAAAAAGTTTCAATTTTGTTTTAGTCAATTGAAAAGTAAGAGTTTTGTTTGTACGGTCGGATATCTTATGCATTTGATATCTGATTCTATCGGCCGATAGAATATCTGCAGTCTGCAGGGACTCTTAATGTCATTTTGTCTAACTCTTTCTCTTAACCCATAAAAGTCTCCTCCGGTGCTCCGGGCTATATCGACATTGTAAACAAGGTTTAAACAGTCCATCTCCCGTGGGTCGTTAACCACCCATCAAGCTGTTGGCCATCCTGTGCAGGGTAGAAGGTACACCCACGCTCAAACGGATACCACGAATTCAGTATATCATTCCCCACACAGAAATTTTTCGTCGATTAGTAAAAAACAGTCAAAGTGTATGGAACATCTAATTTTTTTTTAAATTACCTTTGAAAAATTCTGTTTAGGGGGGGAGGGGGGGCTTCAGAATGATATAGCGAATACGTGGTATCATTTTAGCGTGTCCTTTACACCCTGTATATTAACGAAATAAAATTACACTTGGATATTTCAATTATCACACCGCTATAATTTTAATGAGTTCCAATTTTCTTCATCACGCACAACTTACCAGCTATTACTCAGTATTTTTACCGTGTCAAATAAATCGCATTGAATGGCCATCACTCATAAATTATTTAATAGGAATATTTTGTGCAATCTTAGTTTTTGTGCTTTGCAAGGAATTTGAGCAAATAATTATTCGTTTAAGCATTTGGCTCCATAAATCTTGTACTATTTTAGAGTAGGGTCGGCAAATATTATGGGCTTTGACAATTAATTAATTGGGGTTGACATTCTATTATATTATAGGGACGCTATGACACTTCTCAGAAGCAGCCTGGAGTCAGGGTTTGTGCCTGGACTGGTCCCCAATTACATGGGATATTAATTACTGGCGAAATGTGGGTGCACTATATGTAGGTACACTTCTGTTATGAGGTACTATTACAATTCTAAGCTTCTGTGATGGACATTCAGTCCCGTTGGGTACTTCCTCTTTCTCTTTCTTCCTGACATGATCTTTACAAAGTATTGGGGTAAAGAAAGGAAAGTCCTGCAACGAAGAAGACCCTTATGCTATTAAGATGCGACAAAACTGAAGACAGCTTTTGCAAGAAGCAATTGCCTTCAAAACATTTCGTATTTGAAGACCGACTATCAATAGGATTCAGATTAGTTTTCCGGTAACTTATAACAGTGCCTTTATTTAAGCTCTCCAGACAAGCTAAGATTTCCTCAAGAGATATTTCAGTGGGAAACAGATTACTCTTCAGCAACCCACTACTTTTCAGGTTTCATCATTTCAGAAGAAAGCCGTCCACTGCTGAAAATAGTCTAGCCTCCCCAAGTATCGCCACATTGACCGGTCCCGTGCGTCTCGCATCCAGCGGATCCCCGCAACCTTCACCAGGTCATCGTTTCACTTAGTGGGAGGCCTTCCAACGCAACGATTTCTGGTTCGTGATCGCCACTCCAGAACTTTTCGGCCCCATCGGTCATGCAATGTGCCTTTCAGATACTTAAACGTTCAGTGATTTAGTCACCTTCTGCTCAAGAAAGTCATCATAAGTGATGACTTGCTTGAATAGAAGGTGACCAAATTCGAGAATGAATATTTGGTTGTTTGAACATAAACTTACATTGTTTTCGTAAAAAATAAGCACTTGTGCGGTAATGTCTTTATTAAACAATGATCGGGAGATGTCACATGTCTTTAATATTGTCTTTCGAATGACTTGTGTACACTATTGTACCACCTGTGATTTTTAGATAATAGTGTACGTTAGGTAGCTACCTACTGTTTTTCCTTATGAATGGTGTTATATATATTATTGGATCTTTTTTAATTTTCATGGATATTGTTTCAATTTTCGTAGAGGATTTGAGAGGGGGCTCAGAATGATGTACTGAATACGTTGTAACCGTTTTCGCGTCGGTGTCCCTCACACCCTGTATACACGAGTGAGAAGCACAATGGAGAATAGAATAAGAATAAGAAACTTTTATTTGTAAACATAGGTAGTTACACGGTGTGTGAGATGTTACAACATACTTACTTATAACAAAATGTTTTATCATTATCATTTAACAATTACGAAGACAGTTGGCCGCCCCTGTTTTCATTTATTAAGACCTCACTGTACTCATGGGAACTAAAAAGGTACCCTATCCATCATAACCCACAAAAAATGTTTTAATATTTTTTGGTTACAAAGTGAAAGGTGCGAATTTCCTTACAATAGAAAGCCATTCTCAAAAAAAAAACTCCACAATGTATCTCATACTTTCATATCAAGGCCCGTATTATTTATTAGCAATTATCCGCCCGTTATAGTCTCCATAATACATCCGAAAAGGACTAGACAAGGTATTCAACACCTAAAATATCTAAGTGCACAAAAACTTTGCCTTTCCGGGCAAAGTTGGCGACTCTTGCTGACGTTACTTTGCCCAGTAATTTAGCTGTCAAACTTGAGAGTGATGAATTGCCCAAGCGTCAACTTTGTCCATTGTACTGACTGATTATTAGGCATAGACATGTGCTATTAAATGAAATTATCCAGTTTTTACTATGAATTATTGCAGCGTGGTCTTAGAGTGATTGGTGAGTTTTCTTCTATAGTACAAGGCTTTGATTGAGAAATAAATTACTAAACGTTCGTTTGATTTATATTGGCAATTTTGTTTTCATGTTTTCGTTGGAGTTATTTGTCAGGTCCTTAAACTTTAGCCTAGGGGGTTCATTGTGTGGGTTCTTTATCGTGGCTGTTTCTAGCTGACTAGTTGTCTCCTGTAGCTGAGATATGGATAACTTACTGAGTCATAGTTATCCATATCTCAGCAGTGTTGTAATTAAAGGATTGTGTGTCTGAATCATGGCACTGTCTCTTTGGCTATCTGTGAATTATGAATGTCCTCGGTAAGATAATGTTGGTAGGTCAGCCTAGATTAGTTAATTTAAGATGGAGCCCGCCATACTGCTGCCAACCATTGCCACTCCAGAATCAGCAGGGGTAAGCACCAGACAAGTGCCCAATAATTTTAAACAATTTTGGAACCCGCTTTATTTAATCAGAAGGACAAGCGGAGCAGTAAGAAAAACTATACTTCCAAAGGATTTCGGTCACGTCGTATATATTATAGATCTAGGGTTAAACATGGCCATGAATCGTGACTAGGTAGTCTTTATTAGCTATCGTGAAATGCTTCGTCGGTAGGTGTCAGGCATGAAGTTTTCGGTCCAATTCCCAGGTCGGTGGAAGTGTGGAAGTTTTTGCATCAGAAAGCTGTGCTGAAGATGTCATCAGTGAATGGACTTTATTAGCTCATATCTCGGAAACGTGACACTTTAGAACATTTTGCCTCAAACAAAACTTGTTTGTATTGATACCGACTATCGATTAATATAGGTGTTATGCGATGCCGCAACTTTGAAAAAAAAAAAACGGCCGAAGTTAGGCCCGTCAGGCTTCATACAAAAATCTTCAAAGCCCTTTTAATTTCGCGGGCTACTCCGGTGCTTCCCCCTTTAACATTAAGTTGATTAAGTGTAATTCTACTGTTAGTACCCTTCTTCACCTTTCGGATAAGTATAACAGGCGTAAGGATACAAGTTGTCCCCATAAATAAAATGTGGTACATAAGAGCCACTGTAAAATGGCGAATCGAATTGTTTATGGTCCCCGTATCCCGGCTACTAGTTATTAAGTGAGGATTCTGTGGCCAGCTGTCATACGTCGCGTCATAAATATGTACCTACCTACTTGCGCAATGAACGTATTCTGCGCAAGCGACGTGGATGTACGAAGTTTGAATATTATTGGAGAGTAACATAAATACCCGCAATTTATCATAAAAAAATGATTTATCAGGGTAAGCTGTAAATGTGGGACGCCCGCAGGCTCGGTGGGGCGACAATCTTCGCAGGGTGGCTGGTAGCAACTGGATGAGAGTTGCTGAGTGAGTGAGTTGGCGTGCGATTGAAGGGGCCTACGTCCAGCAGTGGACTGTTTTAGGCTGATGATGATGACAGGGTAAGCTCTTGGGATTGGTTTGCGGTAACGAAACTCATCACGACTGCGTGAATCACTTACGGGATATCTTCCGTGATTGTTCTTGATTTTGAGCTCCCGATATTTCGACGCTTTTGCAAGCGACATGATCACGGGTTGACTCAACAGAAGATATCCCGTAAGGGACAGTATAAGTTTAGTTGTAAACCGTGAAAGCTTAAAACAGTTTTTGAAGATATCAAGTTCTGTGTTAAACCTAGTAGTTTTACAAGGAAACAATCTGATACCGCTAAAGGGACCTACTCGGCGAATACCGTAACAAAACTTTTTCTAGATATTTTTAGCAAACCAACCACAATCCGCTGCCCTGCAAGCACTTCCAAACATGACAATACCATAAAAAATGCGCTAGCCCACCAACATTATATTTCCCTATGAGCGAAGACTCAGATGCAACATAATACACTTTTCTCTGTAAACATAGCATCACGCCTGTAATCCCCAAAGGGTTAGGCAGAGGTGTACCTAATAGTAGACCCACAGTTCGCCAGTTATGTTTATAAGGGGCGAGCGTATTGCCATCAAACGGGCACAAATCCAGACTCTGTGGCTGCTACTGAGAATCTCCTGACAGAAAAACCCAAGAACACTGCCCGACCTGGGAATCGAACCCAGGACCTCATGCTCAGCAGTCGAGGCAGTCAGTCAGTTTCTCTGTAAAATTATTCTAAAAATACCACATCCACCCTCCACCACCTCCACGTGAAACCTGGGAGCGCCGTACCGCATCTATTCATTACACCGATGCAAGTGTACAATCACCAATTCTATGGGCCTGTAATGACCGACCACCGTCGTCAATTATCTACACATTACTAAGGCCCGAATCGAACCCATACACTATTATGAAACTGAGCCTCAGGCCCTATCTGAAATGTAAAAAATACGGTGGAGAGCGAATCGGTCTTGCGGATGAAGGGTTCCGTACAACCAAAACTGATATGAATTTTTATAGCGAAATGTGTCAATACACTAACATATTTTGTATAAACGCCAGGACATCGAGCTACTAGAATCTGTCAAATTTCTTTAATAGATTTTCAACTTTATCGATACAGCATTAGGTTCAAGGTTGATTGGGAAAATTTGTCAGTTTCGGGTAGCTTGATGTGCTGGCGTCTGTACCTTTAGCGCAAATAAATAATAATAGTATACCTACGTATCATTTACTAGCTGCTGCGTAGAGTTCGGTAATATTGTCCCACGGGATCGTATTACCGGGATATAAAGTATTCTAAGTGTTAATCCAGGTTAAACTATCTATGTGCCAAATTTCAACTAAATCCGTTCAGTAGTTTTTGCGTTAAAGAGTAACAAACATCCATTCCTCCTCACAAACTTTCGGTCTATGACAGAGGCTATAGTTGTTACTATTCTAGTATTCTGAGAAAACTTGTGTGTCAATGGCAATCTATATTGAGTCTTCCCAGAAATTAACTGCGAGTTTGGCACCATCAGTAGCGATCATTAAGTCTACAAATTAACGTGATTTATCTGGGCATGTTGGACACGATATTAGATTCTTTATCGTTAGGTTCTTTGTCGAGGAGCTCGTGGCTAAATAATAACAGCCGCTCTGATCGATCTTTAGGTTAAGCCGTGCTTGCCTAGGTTGGTCTGTGGATGGGTGACCACCCATTACATACCTAGTTTCCTCCGTGCCTCGGAAAGCACGTTAGGCCGTTGGTCCCTGGTGTCATTTGTAGATCTTTGACAGTCGTTAGGTAGTCAGTGGCCCAAAAAGTCTGACAACCAATCTTACCAAGGGGTATCATATTACCCAGTACTAACTGGGTTGTGGAGGTCAGATAGGCAGTCACTCCATGTAGAATACTGGTATTCTTCTGCATCCGGTTAAACTGGAAGCTGACCCCAATATAGTTGGGAAAAGGCTAGGCAGATGATGATCGTTCTTTGCCAGACAGACGGACGGATAGACAGACGGTGTCAGTGTTGTCCCGTTTTCCCATTTTTGCAAGGAATCCTAAAAATGCTATCGACAAATTGAAATGATAATTACGTTTTGAAATAACACCCATAGAATAAAATTTGTTGGCCTCAAGCAGCCGCGAGGCATGTTTTTGCTTTTCCACATAATGGACATGTCATGACGAACACACGTCCCGCCAACGAATATCAATGTTAAAATAGCCGATAACTTTTCACTTACGATCAATTATGTATTTATAGCCGATTGATAGTAATCAGACTGTCAATAATTTTGACGATGGATTGTTATTATAGAAGGACTGGGTACTTTTTAGAGTTCCGTACCTCAAAAGGAAAAAACGGAACCCTTATAGGATCACTCGCGGTCACGTGTCATACAGCCAATTTACTCCGAAACTACTGGACCGATTGAGTTGACATTAGGTACAAATATGTGTGTCGGTGACCCAAAGACAGACGTGTAACGTAAATTAATTAAATTTTAAACATAGGGCCATTTTTGGGGGGAAATTAAAAAATTAAGAAAAAAAAAGTTTTGCAAACTATACCGTAACATTATCAAATCTCAAATATTCTTTTTTATAATTTTAAGATAAACAGTTTTGAAGTTATTTAAGCAAATAGGTGAAAAATTACCACCTCCCCCTTAACTCCAAAACTAAAGGGCCGATAACTTAAAAAATGCAAAAAATTGTTCTTTGCCTATAGACTACAGGAAAATCTATAAGAAAGATATAACAACAAATAATAAAAATAACCCGTAAATCACGAAAAGAAAATGCTGTTTTATACAAAATAAATTAAACATTAAAAGGGGCTCGCCTACTACGATGGTACGGAACCCTTCATGCGCGAGTCCAACTCGCACTTGGCCATCAGTTTTTAGACATTGAGTAGGTAGGTACTATAAGTTTAATTATGTAAGTAAGACTTCTATAGGTTATGACTGACGGCACCTTTGTTGAAAGAATAACTGCCCCGTTGTGTTGGTCTCGTATAAGGCCCGGACCCCACTAAAGCGGACACGAGCGAAGAGGAGATGAGTAAGAGCTAGAGTGTATCCACCATAGCTGTGTGGAGATGTGCATAGCGGAGAGAAGAGTGCTCACAGCACTGCTGACCGCACACATCTCTTCTCGTCTCGTCTGTCTGTTCGTGCTGCCGACCGCATCGTCGATGCTGCCGCGTGCGATAGCATTCCCGCCAATGATATTATAAGGATAGACACGCTACGTTCATACTGAGCGGCGTTCAAATATCGTTGCGTTGTTTAGACTGCGATAGATAAATACTGAACGTATGATACAGAAAGAGATAGCTATTGCGCTTGAAGTACTTAAATTACGACAATTGCCTGAATTTGTCTATAACAATTTGCACGCGCTAGTGCCCTCTTTTTATTTATAATATCATTGATTCCCGCTTTGTTTCTCGCACTCACAAATTACGGTTCTCAGCCACAGACAAGGGTAGGAGCATGGAAATTGCGATTCCGTGCTGCCAGGTGACCCTCAGATGAAACCCTGCACAGCATACATGTCCTGACTCAATGGTTTTAACATTATTATTACCTGCACACGCCAATCTTGAAAATGATGACAATGTCCTTATGAGGTTGCTGTTATCCTTACTTATATTATAAATGCGAAAGTAAGTTTGTTTGTTTGTTTGTTTGCTACCTTTTCACGCTTAAACTACTGAGCCGATCATCCTGATTTTTTGCATATACATTGTCAGGTGTACAGAAACGGACATGGGGTACCTTTCATCTCGAAAAAAAGTACTGTTCCCGAGGAAAACAACGATAACGTTCTTATGATAATAGATGGCGCCAGGTGTCTTTCGAATCATGATTGAATTTTTATTATTACAAGCAGAGTACAACCCGAATTGATTATCAAATTCTAAATTAACGCGAGCGAAGCCGCGGGCAAAAGCTAGTTGCTCATAAATTCAGTGGTTATTAAATGTGCAATAAAGTCAGTGAATAAAAAAATGTTCTTTTCACTTAAGTACCCAAATATTCCTGATAAACAACTACTTAGTGAATTATCGTAAGCGGATACCGTGGGTACACAATAACCCTTGTTACAAAGTTTTTACATAATTATATCCAGAATTAAATTGAAAATTTTCAATTCAGAATCTCGAAATAATATGTAATTACACTCGTTTAGGGCTCATTATAGTAACTGGTGTTTTTTAATTGAATTCAGCGGTGGATTTCACATGGGGTACCTACGGTTCTTCCCACATTTTTTATTTTTGAATATTTTATAATTTTTCTTTACCCATAAGGAGACGAGGTCCTCATGTGTGGCTAAATAATAACAGCTACAAAGGGTATATGTTCAAGGTTAAACCTCGCTTGACAAGGTAGGTCTGTGGGTCTGTTGGTCCCGGCTATCATTTGAAGATCTGTAATGATCGTGATAGACGAGGAAGTCAGTGGCCCAAAAGTACAACCAGTCTTATCATGAGGTATCGTATTACCCAGTACTATCTGGGTTGTGGAGGTCAGATAGGCAGTTGCTCCGTGTAAAATACTAGTATTCAGGTGCATCTGGTTAGACTGGAAGCCGAAGCCAATATAGTTGGGGAAAGGCTAGGCAGATGGTGATGACAATGCTTAATCTTCTTGGATGTGTCGATGATTTCCCTTTTAAAAAAAAAAATTAAATTTGTTTTGTCCAGAACTCTGCCACCTCGACGGCGTTGGTGGTGGCCTCGAAATGCTTAATAAAGACCCTGGATTATTGCTAAAAGTTATTTGCATAAATCATTAACACTTACTCTTTGATTTTAGTATCCTTTTCTAAGTGCCATTAATATATTTTTTAATAGGCGTTGACTATCTCATTAATTTAAAGCTTTCTAGATTTTCATCAGCTGATTTAATTTATAATTTAAACACACACTTATTCATGATTTATTGAAAACTTAGAAAAATAAAATTGATTCTTTTAATTGGGATATAACTTTGATTTTATCTTATACATATGGACGTGTAGATATAATTTATGGATTCGAAATAATAAATTAAACACTTGGAAATTATTAACACTTTTGGGGTCAAATGATGTATATCTATTAGACGGTATAATAAAGCGTGTTTTTGGTGTGTCTTCTTCATTAAAGAATGATGAGCTCAGAGTCTTACACGTGCTGAAGTCACATTGTTAAGAGGCTTTATTAACAACTTGACCCATTAGGCTCTGATGGATTGGCACAAATTTTAAAAGTAATTCAAAACGACAAAGAGTATAAGAAGTGAAAAATCGTATAATAATAAGTAAAAGTTAAATCGTCTACGTAATCTTTCACATTACTAAACTAAAAAGCTGCCTGGTCCTGGGTTCGATTTCCGGGTCGGGCAAAGTGTCATTTGGGTTTTTCCATCAGGAACGGACTGCTACCGACAAACGGTAGCAGTCACGGAGTCTGTATTTGCGACCGGTTGATGGTAATAGGATCGTCCCCTATTACATGGGACTTAAACATAACAGGCGAAATGTGGGTGTACTATTAGGTACACCTCTGCCTAACCTTTCGATGATTACAGGCGTGATGTTATGTTAAACTAAAAAGTTGGAAATAAAAAAGTACCTAACTACTAAAAACTAAAAACCCGATTGAAAAAACCGAAACTGTTTTCACTCACACAAATCTACTCTTAATATAATTGCTATGTAAGAATTTCAACTCTCAGCCCAGAGTCAAGTGTTGAAAATGCAACTCTGAGCTTTTACATAGGCATTAATCTAGGTGTTACCTAGAATCAGTGAAAACAAAACAGCCTAACGAATAGATGAGCTTGGATAGCACTTCGTAGTGAAGTCATAGTGACCTTTGTAACGAATAACTCACGGTGGTCATTGTAATGAGCTTTCGAACGATGGCGATTAGATAAGAAGCGAGGCTAGGCGTTGTCTGTGCTGTACTGGAAGCTATGTTGACAAATATCGCTAAGGTACATGCTAAATCGGAAAGGAAAATTAAGATGTGAATTTACGAAGAAATGGAAAAATAAATTTTTTTTCGGTACCCGAAATCGACTTTTGGCACTCAGTATTTTTTTAAAAGTGAAGCGAATTATTGAAACTCTATGCAAAGCAAGAGTGCAGCAAGGAATTTCTAAAAAATGGTCAAGATCCATAATTATAAAGGAAAGCTTCGATGTAGAAGGTCAAGCCCCTTTCTATGGCTGCGGGACTGTTCGAAAGAGATACCACGGCCCTAGAACACAAAGGGTAAAGAAGGAACATGGATGGGTTTTAGTCAGTACGAGTCTGACACTACCTTCCACTCCGCCCAGAGCGGGAGCTGTCATTTGATGATTTCCAATCCGAAAAAAGCCCTTTTCTATTCTTTCTGTTGTAAAATACAAGTACTACTTAATAACCAAGAACAAGATGAACTCTAGAATCGAATCAAGTCACACTCCAAAAAACACCCTACAGCCAATTCACTACGAAAACAAAAATTTCAAGAAGCATTTCCATATCCCGCAGTACACATCACACCTAAGGCCCTGTACTCACGTGCGATTAATCATAAAGCCCCGCCCAGACGCGACGACAGCGTCGCGTGACCGCTCCGTGCCCACTCCGCAATCACCTGGACACACAGATATCAGATACTTGATTTTAGCAACTGCTGCCAAACGCCCAATGCAAACCCACCCTTAGTCCCCCACACTTAGATTTAAAATCATTTGTAGCTGCTAATTAATGTGTGTTTAATAAATAATTGTTTAGAAAATCTGTTCTGTGGCTTCCGTGAAGATCTAGGTAGAAAGGCAGGTAATACATCAAGTGGCTGTCTGCCTAGGCAGGTTGTTAGTACTGAGAAATGAGTTATTCTTGCCTGTAGGTGATTGAGTAACAAATGGTATGTATTAGTTGTCTTCAGGGAAACTTGCTTGTGTTGCAATTACTTACTTCGCTGTTTTCTTCATGGGCTAATGGATGGAAGTTTATCTAACGGAGACGCCTTATGTCGATTTTCTCTAACACTGCTCAGACATTCCAATAATTTAGCTAAATGTTATTCAATTCATTTATTTAGACAGTCAAATAAAATATCCAAAATGTCATACACAAAATCGACAAAATATTAAATAACATATTCACAATCAAATTACATACTAACGCAATATAAAAAAATTAAAATAACATAAGAAATAAAATAAAAAGCGCATTAATACTTTGTTTGGCAATATTAGTATCCATATTGAATTAAAATCTATCCATATTATGAGGTCCTGATTGTTTTTTTCTGCTAGTTTCCAGGACAGAAACAAAATGACTGTTGTGAACTTCGTTTTTAGAAAGCAGCAGGTTAAATATAAAAAAAACAATACTTAGCATAAGAATCTATTGTACATAGGGAAGTCTAGCAGGACCCTTGACACTTGATTTTGCAGACCAATAATTATTTATTGAAATGAACAGATAGGAGCACGCTTTTGACCATCCCCTTGAAAGTAATGCTTTTTTTTTGCTTTTAACGAAACTGCCAACAGCGGGATATTGTATTGTATAACCGCTTTTGTCACAACTCCACGTCCAAAGCGCGTATTTTGCGTACGGGTGAGAATATCATTCGATCCACCCCAGGTCCCCGAGTCAGGCCCGCAGCACATTGGTGTTACTGACGATCGCGCGGAGAGTAGCTGGGTTGCCCTGTATGAGGCAATCTCTGGGCAGTTTAGTAGCACGTAGCCTGCTGTCTCGTATTTCTCCATGCAGGCTCGGTACTGTGTACTGTCTGGGACACAGCACAACAGCAGGGTATTTTCCAGGAAGAACACATAAAATCTAAGTATCAGTTTAAATTCTCATTATAATTTCAAAGAAATAAAACAGTCAGGGATATTATACAGCTCACAAAACACATTTTAATTTGAATGGTAGTGTATTAATGCAACATGCACGCCGTGCACGGTGTATTAGCGCTGCGACTTGCGACAAAAAGACATTTATGTCGCGCCGTTAGTGCGCATCTGCCCTAATTGTATTTGAGTTTAGACTTTTTAAATTTAATGAGGCAGGTGTGATTTTTATTACAATATTTCGATTTTTCCTTTGTTTTGGAGAAAGTTGGAGTTTGAAATTATTTTTGTTTTCATTATTCCAACAGCTTTCTAAAAGTAATACGAGGCAGGCTAAGACCATCCGTTTATTACACACTGGATTGCACTCCGTGTCAGTCTAATTGCGTTTGTTTGTACATATTTTTATTTCTGTGGATTATTAACATGGTTCTTAAGTGCTTACTAACACAAATATGGATCTGTGTCTACTGATGATGGTCTGAAATAAACTTCTTATCATCATCTGACTAGCCTTTTTCCAACTATATTGGGGTCGGCTTCCAATATAATCGGTTGCAGCTGAATACCAGTATTTACATAGGGCCTATCTGACCTCTACAACCCAGTTAGTACTAGGTAGATACCCTTTGGTAAGACTGGTTGTCAGACTTTTTGGGCCACTTAACCTAAAGATCGACCCGAGCGGCTGTTATTATTTAGCCACGAGTCAAAACTTTTATGAAAACGATTTTGTGAAAAAGCCTCTTCAATTTCATCCAGAGTTGGAGAGCTTCACGAGTCCTGACATTGAGATCGATCCAGTAATATAAAAAAAACGCAATAATACAAAACCGAACCGTCTTTTCCCGTCGCAACCCTACACAAATTCGTAAAGTACCTTTTACTTAAATAAAACACAAAATACACAACAATACACACAAT
The DNA here is from genome assembly GCA_905220335.1 of Noctua pronuba. Classification (NCBI taxonomy): domain Eukaryota; kingdom Metazoa; phylum Arthropoda; class Insecta; order Lepidoptera; family Noctuidae; genus Noctua; species Noctua pronuba. Next base: position 13,462,538 of record LR999908.1, read on the forward strand.
CCATTTGAAAACATCACGCGAGAGTCAGAATACATGACTCTACTCCACAAATTGGAAAACGAAATTAACTACAAGTATACCAAAAACTTGCAATTGAGACCACCCCTATTTTTCTACACATAAAGACCAAAATTGTTTGTGTGAGGTGTTCAAGTATCTTGGTATAATCAAGTCATGCATTAGGGTAATTGCATGTGGCTCCCATAGCTATGTTATTAAAAAAACATTAGAGGATGTCATATTAATTACTTTATAAGAAACGTCAGTTAAATTACAATTGAAGCGGGTTTCATATACGTTTGTTAAACCTCTTAATTGTATTGTTTTTAGATTCAAAAGTAATTAGGCGTTATTAAATTTATTTGTATGGTTTTTTGGTTAATTCTGTTTTAATTGGGACTTAGTGGTGGTTTAGCCAAGTGTGTTATTTAAGTACACCTAACCTGTGATTTTGTAGGCAAATAAGTTGCTTTTAATTTCAGTGCCTAGGTTGTTCCGTGGATGGGTGACCACCCATTATATACCGAGTTTCCTCCGGGCCTCGGAGAGCACAATAAGCCGTTGGTCCCGGCTGTCATTTGTAGATCTTTGATAGTTATTACAGGTAGTCAGTGGCTCGAGAGTCTGACAACCAGTCTTACCAAGAGGAACCGCATTACCCAGTACTAACTGGGTTGTGGAGGTCAGATAGGCAGTCGCTCCATGTAAATACTGGTACTCAGCTGGCGGTTAGACTGGAAGCCGACCCTAACATAGTTGGTAAAGGGCTAGGCAGATAATGAAGTCATTTATTATTCATTAAGTAGTGCCAACAGTGGCTATACCCCTTCAAAGAGTTGTTTTTGTTTTTCTGACATTCAAAAGTGCCTGTTATGGTCTAATTGAAATTTTGAGTTTGAAAAGACCTTATTTTTCACAAATCTGATTGTTAGAATAAATTAAAAAAATATGCAAATATCTCTTATAATGAATCCGAAGGTATACATAATTTCACATTGCGTTTCTTTAAAACACACTCAGACTTACTAAGTACTTATACGACTCAAAAACAGTAGTAACTGTTCTACAAGCCGGGCCCTTAAAATAGTCTCGTCAAATGTTTTAATCTCTAATTAAACCAGCAAAGTGTGGCGGTATTCTTGTCACTGTCGAGTTCACTACCAGACCAGAATAGAAGAGTTTCGAGTATTGAAAACAGATGCGACAATAGCTCACAGATTCATGCCTACACACGGAGGACAACTTGAATTTACGTCGCGATAATTGCCCTGCGTCGGATGCCGCTCTATGTAAAATGTAATGTACTGGTTGGTTCTCAGCTGCATCCGGTTAGACTGGAAGCCGACCTCAACGTAGTTGGGTAAAGGCTAGGCAGATGATGATGATAATTGACCTGCGTAAAATATATATATTAATAGGTATATACAACTGAAACAAAACCATTTAAAATATAAGGATACCTCTTCGTAGCACGTTCATACATAGTAAAATTATCGAAAGCATAAGCGCATAAAAGACACAATTTTAATAATTGTTCAAATTCGTAAACTTAATTCAACCAAATCAAACTGAAGTTTGTAATGTATAGTTCGTAACGTAAATACATCACAGAACTAAAGGTACTTATGCCATTGATTTGTGTTAAGTGACGTAATAAGGTGAGGACTGGATGCTGAGGCTGCAGACAGATAGGCAGGAACCTCCACCTTCAAGACTGTCACATCTGCACTGTCACTACTCTTCATACACCACCACTAATTGTTGTTTGATTAATGACTGTGAAATTCAGCTTTTTAATTAAAATGGACGCGTGTCAGACAAACACGAAACACGTCGTTCTGCGTAAACATACCTTTATTTCTGTTATAATTTCCAACACTTGGAATATCACTGTATTTTGAGATGTAGGTAACGTGAGACGGTTCTATTTTACGAATTGCTTTGATGTGTTTCTTATGAGCACGTTTTGGTTGAGAAAAATTAACAATTTTCTTTCGTTTTGGTACATAGTTCTTGAAAGTAAAAGAAAACTCTCGCTAATAGGAGCTTTCCTCAATGATACATACATAATTTTATCTTATTTGTGAGGTTAGGTTCCAATAACGCCAAAAAATATCGTATACGCTTTTTCACCACCCTTTGGAATAGTTCGAATTAACTCAACTTGCAGATGATTTCAAGAAAATTGTAGAAAAAAAATTATCCTGTACCTAGGTACCTATTTCGCTTCTAGACACTGACTCACACCCTTTTTTTTCTGGTTGGAAATCATTAAATGACGGGGTCCCGCTCTGGGCGGAGCGGCATGGAGTGTCAGACTTGTACTGACTAAAACCCACCCATGTTCCTTCTTTGCCCTTTGTGTTCCAGGGCAACGGTATCTCTTTCGAAAAGTCCCACAGCCCCGGCAGGCATCGGCCCTTGGTCCTTCCATTTTGCTGACATCTCTGTGACACACGTCCTTATCATGCAGGTACCCATGCAAGCTGCACCTATCCCAGAGCTTTCTCCACATTTTACTTGTCTCAGCAGGCACTTACTTTTTATGTCCCAAGCACTAACCGCGAGCTACCAGGAAATACCTTTGACACGTCAATAAAATATGAAAATCCCATCAGTAAAGTGACCACGAAGTGTTGGTGGTCACAAAACTGCACTTTTCAAGCTCTAAACATGTTTTATTGTCATACTTACCAGGTCAACTTGGTCTCTCTCATAGTTCTCAACTCAAGGGTCGAAGGTCTAGTATAAGCTGGTCGTATTAAATAATATCGGTAGCATATAGATGAACTGTTTAGTGCTAAGTTTATTAAGTTGAAGTTGTTACTATTGGTAAATGGCTTCGGCAGGATTTTATCTCCACATCGTAAAAGCTAGTGAAGAGTAACCAGATATGACATAGGCTGATGAGGTAGACGATGAAACAACTCTTAAAGTCTGTAAAGACGTCAAATCCATAAGTGGTAATCAGGATCCCTGGTGGTTTTAAGACCGTACGTTTGGTAGTAATACTTTGATCGTTAGGTGGCCCAGTGCAGCACGAATTTTCCATAGAATGCGAGGCCAGCACATATTCGGCTTCCAGACTAACCGGATGCAGCGGAATACCAATATTTTACATGAAGCGACTGCCTGTCTGACCTCCACAACCCAGTTAGTACTAGACTTTCGAGCCACTGACTAGCTGTGAAAACTGTCACAGATCCACAAATGACAACCGGGACTAACGGCTTAACATGCTTTCCGAGGTTCGGAGGAAACTCGATATGTAATGGGCTGTCAGCCATCCACGGACCAACTTAGGCAAGCGCGGCTTAACCAAAAGATCGATCCGAGCGGCTTTTTAGCCACGAGCTCCTCCTCTGAAATTGCAGACTGATCTATGCTTCTTCTCTGTTCAAGAAACCTTGCCATGTTTTAGGTAAATTACAAGCTGTACCGTGTTGCTCAGTTGGTTTTATTGTTTATCACCGAAATATTATCTTGACCACCCATAACGTGGCACAAATTCTGTTAAATCCCCATCCAAAAAAACAGCAGCAATTTCCCCAAGTCATAAAGTTGTGCACTAAATTGTTAATAGTGGTGTAAATGGCTCAGCCGTGATGGCGACTATTGTGCGGTTCGCAGCCGTCGAGAACCGTTAATGATGTATTCAAACACCGGTATTTATGTTAGAACCATGGAGTAGAGATGGGTCCAGAAAGCTCGCTAAATACAACGAGTGAAAACGCACAGACACATAGATACGCTTCACGTACAGCGAGTACAAGCGCACTCGCGATGGACAAGTTTGTTTTACGCAAGACTTGGTAATGCAGTGTAAGCTCGAGTACGAGTTGCTCAACTTACTGTGAGTGACCGACTCACTACCACACTTTTTGGTTTTTACTAGCCACTAGTCCTCCATGATCATGACGCCACAAAGCATTCTGATTATTATTTCAGGGAGTAGCTATTTGCCAGTAAATCATGGCAGCAATACCCATTGTATGACCAATAGTTGTGAGCTGAGCTTCTGTCAGACAAGCAGTATTTATTTTCAGTCAATCAGGTTGACAAATCATACTGTGTAACCAGGCCTCTTGAGAGATATTTTTCGATGGCATTTAAAGTCAAGTCAGCGGCCCATGGGCGGCATAAAAACTCTGACACCAGGATAAGCACTAACCACACGATATGGAAGAAAGCTCTACGGACCAATACATCTAACTTTCTGGGCTTATTTATTCTGTGTCAGACCAGTGACGGTACCGCACTAGCGCAAATATGGGTGCGTGAATGTGAGCTGTTGTTATATGAAGTGGCAGAGAGAATGGCTTTCGACTTTATGGTGGAATAATGGTTATTTGGACTGTCTTGAGAGGCATTAGGTCTGGGGTTTGCCATGACGTCTTAAAGCAGTATTATATTTTAATATCACTTGAGAGTGAGAAATAGACGGCCCTATAGTCCTCTATAGCGCCATCTCTTTCCCATTCTGGAATATGATTAAAAATACTGCTATAAGACTTCACAGTAGACCACCTGGTCTACTGTGAAGGTGGTCTTACTAAAAAGATTCTAAAATCCAACGAGAAATATTACAAAAAATATAAGCAAGTCATCATTATGACAGTTGGCCTGTTTGAAATTCAGATTTTCAGGCTTACTTAGTTAGACTGTAAGCTAACTGATTGACTACCAACGCAAGAATTTTATATTATACTAGGTATTCTGCAACATGTGAACACGTCTAAAATTGTTGGTCACAAGTAATACATAAGAACTGCACCAGAGGTCTTATCACTACACTAGCTTTTGCTTCACTCGCGTTAATTTAGAATTTGACAATCAATTCGGGTTTTACTCTGCTTGTAATAATATAATTCAATCATGATTCGAAAGACACGTGTCGCCATCTATGGGTATAAGAACGTTATTGTGGTTTTCCTCGGGAACAGTTCCTTTTCGGGATAAAAGGTACCCTATTTCCGTTTCTGTACACCTGACAACATATATTTCAGCATGATCGGTTCAGTAGTTTAGGCGTGAAAAGGTAATAAACAAACAAACTTACTTTCGCATTTACAGTATTAGTTAGGATAGGATTTTCTGTGTACCTATACCTAGTAAAATAAAAAAAACAACGAAGCGTTACATTTTTCTTGCTCAAATCAAAATCTAAGAATACCCATACAACATTGTGTTTTTTACTCACAACCATCCCACAGTCTTGCCTGCTGAAAACAATGCCATTGTGAACCCTCGAACAGCTGTCTTACCACATAACATACTACCAGTCTTACTCCTACCATAACGACTTTCACATGATGGTGCAAACGATCCAATTTGCCAGCAACTTGATGAGCAGCCACAGTCGTCACGATGAAGACATTTTGGTCAATGAACAATTGAATTCAAAGACGGTAGGCGTAAGATTGACAGCGTACCGGGACTAGTAGCTAGGGTTGGCAGGACACCTTTTATGGACTGATTAGAATTTTCCATCGCAGGGACATGATATGTATAATAAATAACAAAAAACAAAGCATAACAAATCTATACTTAATATTATAAAGAGGTAACATTTTTAAGTTTGTTAATTTGTATGTAGGGGGTAATCTCCGGAACTAATGATCCAATTCTAAAAATTCTTTCACTGGCATAACGCTATATTATTCGTGGGTGCACAAGCAACGGACTTAAAGAATTTTCGAAGTAGCACACATACATACAGGGTGTAAACGGACCCTTCAAGAAGTCGTTTACAAAGTATTATGTATGTACATCAAACTAAGTAACTTTACGCAAAAACTATTGCTGGGAAACGACTTTTTCTTGGGGTGAAAAATCACGTTCCACGGTAGGACTCAATGTAACGCACTGAAAATATTGTGCTGATGGATTGAATAGTACGGGGTCGTGGAGGTGTTTAAAGTAAAAATCCTACATTTTAAACATACTTGTGAAAAAGTTGAAACCAGATATTGTAGTTTCACTTGTTGACAGTCACAAGAATAACGCTTAGATAGGTATGTACTAACTAAGTAACATTTATAGATCTCAGCATAAATTTCAGACAGGATAATCTGCTCTTGGAAAAACCTCACAATGTCTTCAGGTTAAAAGATTGTTTGGACCACACATCAACCCATTTTCCAAGAGAACTTTGTCAAAGATTCCCACAGCACTTCTCCTAATTTCCACAAACTAATTTGTTCTGTGGCAACCCTACGGCCGCGGGCCGACACGGCTCCCGCCATTGTATGCTAATAGATCTGTGATACGCATGCACCATGAGCGCACGCATCTACGATTTTTTTTAAGACGTCGCTTTCTTAGAATTTTGGGACGTGCACATTCGTGATGTTTATAGGCAATTCCGTGTCAGATGATTAGTTTCTGGAATCGTGAACTTGAGATAGAGGTAGGCAGATATGTGTTTTTTGTGTAATGTGGATTCAGATGACGGATGTCGTAATGTGTAATGTGGAAGATGGTCGTGTGATGTTTATGTTGTGGCTTGAGCGCGGTGTTCCTTACGTTTTGGTTTGTGTGCGTAATATCACGCCTGTAATCTCGGAGGGCTAGGCAGAAGTGTACACATAGTACTACCACATTTCACTAGTTATATTTTAGTCACATGTACGGGCGAGGTTATTGCCATCAACAGGCCAGATAAACAGTGGTTTCTACTAAAAAAAAAAACATGAAAAACGTAATACGTGCCTATAAAATTTAGGGTTGCCCTCGATTTCCCGGGGATTCCATCATCACCTGACATGGTGACAATAGGACTACCTCGGGAGCATACTATTTCGATTAAAAAAATAATTTCGAAAATCGGTCTTCTATTATCTGAGATATCGATGAACATTATTATATTTTAAAAATACATACAGTCGAACATAGAAAGAACCTCCTCCTTTTGGAAGTCGGTTACAAAATTGCTTTTTGCTTCAAAAGTACCACCTACCTACCTACACGTCAAAATGTATGGAAGAGCTGTTTTAAAAAAAAATTACCTATGAAAAATGTCTATATACGGGGCTCAGAATGATGTACTGAATACGTGGTAACTGTTTGTGCATCGGTATCCTTTCTACCCTGTATATATATGTAGGAACTATAGATGCAAAACGGGTTTTAAACCGTCTTTTTGGTTTAAAACGATTTAAAACCACAATTAGCGGTTTAATATGGTTTAAAATGTTTTCGTTTTGTTTTTATTGTGTGCACTTGTGGCATGTGCCAAATATATGTATTTTCTTCTTCTTCTTTTTTCTTCTTTCACCTCATACCCTACGTTACGATTTTGGTAGCAAAATGCAAAATAAAAATACGGCATTGCCGTTTTATTTTAATAAACACGCATTTCATGATTGTTTTCAGTCTGTCTAATCCTAAAAAGTAGTATAAGTATGATATATGACTTCACATATATTAATAAAAATGCTAAATGATTTCAATTAGCCTTTTAAAATAATTTATAATCAATGTACGGCCCACGTGGTCGTGGTTTTAAACCGTTTTAATCCAATTTAAAACCGGTTTTAAACCACGGATTTTGGTTTAAAACGGTTTATTTACAACTATAGTAGGAACATTCAGACCACTTGATTGGTAAACAGATAGATACGTCAATATTAAGCGTTGTTTAGCCATTATGTATACCTATGTGGCTAAAGGCGCTCCCTCACGGGGAGCATTCGCCTGCAATGTTACCTACTGTTCACATTCGGGCGAATGCTCGCGGTAAAAAAGCACCGTTATAAACAATGACAGCTGTCAAACTGACATTTTAAACTGATTGTCAATTTGTTTAACTTATCCATCCAGCTTTTTGACTTTATAGCGATACAATGAGTGCCTCATTATTAAAACCAAATTATCATTATCAAAACAATATTGTATTGAGGTCAACTTTCAAAGTTTAAACAGATGCCGCTGAATTTAAAAAACTTTCACTCTGGTGTTTGCAGACAGCTGCAGTAGATAGATTAAAAATGGGGTAAACCATTAAGTCGAACGACTGTTCATAAATAAATAGCTGTTTTGAGTACATACGATTTTCTAGTACCTACCTACATTTCTTTATGCGTTTTTAGGGTTCTGCAGCCGAATGACCCAACTATAACCCTTATAATTTCGTTCAGGATTGCTCACAGCCATTTTACTTGGAGAATATTGACAGTAATTGGCAATATATTTATGAAAATTGTAAGGGTGTATTTTGTGTACTGCAAAACAAAAATATGCACTCCTTCAACGGTACTCACTGTGCGTTTTATCGCTGTTTTATTTTAATCGCAACAGCGCTAAAGCGAAATACTTTATAAGCGACTTATTTGCAACTAACATCTGCAATGAATTTCTGGGTCTGTTCTTTTCCCATGAAAAAATGCAACTGTTTTCAAAATAAAGACGCGTTTCACAACCCTATGTGAACAGGAGGAATGAGGAGGAAAGATGGACTTAAACAGGATGTCTAGCGCCATCTCTTTCCCACTTTTCTGGAATAAGATTTAAAAAAATCTGTTTTATTTAAGACGTCGTAGTATGCCATCTGAACTTTTCTGACGACACGGTTGGCGCAGTGGCTGAGCTATTGACTGCTGCGCTGCGTGTAGAGGGTTTAATTCCCTCACGGAACAAATATTTGTATGGCCTACAGATAGTTTTTACGGGTTAGCTGTTTGTGGATGTGAATTTAAATGTTTGTAAACGCACCCACGATACGTGATTAATTCCTAGAGTGGGGCAACATCTTATTTCTTACTATTTTACTAATCTTACTAAATTATAAATGCGAAAGTTTGTGAGGATGGATGGATGTTTGTTACTCTTTCACGCGAAAACTACTGAACGGATTTCGATGAAAGGATCATGACCATCAACGGTACTGGTTTTTCTCATGCATCAAGATAAAAATTATATTACAATTATTTTCTTTATTTTTGAAGTCATTCTGCAATTAGAATGTCAATTTTGTATAGGGGTTTATTTTGTAAACTTAATAAGTTATGAAATTGTTTTGATAAAATGAATTACCTACTGCCGGCTATTCTTACGTTAAAGTGTTGCCAAAATCAAAATAAGTAAATATATTGACAACTCTAATCGATTTTTTTTGCATACGATTACAAATTAATATAAATGTAAAGTCATTGGAAAGGTAAATCGCGGGGTTTTTATACATAATAAAGCGAGATGATACTACTGTGGTGTGAAATAATTAGTATTTCACACACACAGTCTCACAGTAGTCTTATTATTTTGCTTTCAAAACTTTTTAAAGCAATTTCACTTTGTTGGCTAACGATACATAATATATGAATGATTGCATAGATTTTTTTTAATTATCTTGCTTCGGTTTGATATAAATCGAACCTTTTTAATAAATTAATGATTATAGAACTAAATCAGTCATTTGAAATAATTATGTGTCGAGTGTATTTATTCGAGTAATCGATTTTCATTTAAAATCTAAAGTGGCAACATTGGTGTTGGTGTCTCAAATCGAATTGTCATTGTCAAAAAGTCCAATGTCAATTGCGCGTGGTGCATACTGCATGCTAAGTTTGTTCATTGCGATTTAAGTATTACAGTTGTTTTGTGTTGATCGAGTCCTACTCTCCACAGTAATTGTGATATTCATTGTAACTATTTGTTTATTTCTTGTTTTCAATCACTATCGCTAACTTTAATGTGAAATTGTGAATCTTACGCCAGGACGTTTTACGCCAGGAAGTTTTCACTTTGTTTGAAGTTTGTGTGTGATTCGTATTTTGTTGTACTGTACTGTACTACTTAGCGACTACTGAAAATGTCGACCACTTCGCGTGAGGTACCGACAACAAGAACAATCGGCCGGCGAAACCGGTGTATCAACTGTTCTTTTGCAATCCTAAGAAACCAACGCAGGTATTCTTTGGAACAAGCTACTACTCAGATGATCAATGTGTTACAGTCATGGATAACTCCTACTCAGGTAAGCACATTCTTTTGACGTTTTCATACCTATCAGTCTATTTCTTGATTTCTCAGACAGTTTAAACCTACCCAGTCATTCTCTCGATTTTATATTTTAATTTTTGCTTTTTATAAATCACATATTAAAAACATAGACAAATGAAAGCATAAAATCAATGTCACAATTCTGACGTTGGAAGCACTCCATGCTTTAAGCACAAAATATAATTATGATGTGCGGCCCATTCAGTTAGACTTGAAGGCGGTGATTGTGACATTCCTTTGCTCATTCTATTATACTATATTCTAATGACCTTTTTTTATATTTCTTTTCAAATATATTTTTTTGATTGTAGCTGTCTCCAGGAAGTATAATTTGTTCCGAGTGTTTTGGACTGCTTCAAAATCGAGTTAACACAATGAGCGAAGGAAGTGCTATGCCTTTGCCTGCTCTTGGACATAGAAGAATCTGCTTTCCTTGTGGAAATTCTATCTTACGAGCACCAAGAACATACCCTGTGCGACATGATCGACAAGAAAGAAACATTTTAATGAGACTGGTTCCACTGCACTTGGTAAATATTTATTAGTATCTTATTGAAAATATGGAGTGTCTAATACAGAATCTGTCTACTTGGGCTAACAGAAAAAATATTTAAGCACCTCATTTTTTTTAGGTTTCCAGAATGGAACGTGTATGTGCTGCATGTTGGAGATCAGCTATGAGAGAAGTACAGAGGCAACAGCAGCATGATTCAAATCGTCCTACTGTAGCACATGCTGTGTCAAGTGATGATTTCAATATTCCTGAGCCACCTCCACTTCCATCTTCAAGACCAATAGCAGTTCAATTAGCGGCACCAAAAATCACATCATCTTTATATAGACGTGCTGCAAACACATCTGGCCACTGCATATTCGTTAATTGTTTTGAAAATGAACGTCTACTTGTACCATGTGCTATAAAAGATTTATTATTGTATCATTATAAATTCTATGTACCATCTGGTGCACGTGTTTGTCGTCACCACTTGGATCACGGTTCTTGGAATGAATTAACCTCCCAATTGAGGGATTTTACTGGTAGTCAATTTGATAATATTATGACTATGATGCAGCGAGCAGCTAATAACAGATTTGATTTTTCTAATATTAGGATGATGCCTCCATATTTATGTCATTATTGGCTTGGATTCAATGCTGACCAGTTTTATGATTTACTTAACAGTATCCCAAATCTAGCAGAACAGGTACCAAATGCTTCTATAGCCTTGTGCATATATTTAGTTAAGGTAAGAACTGGTGACAGTAATGAAAGGTTGGCTACTCTTTTTAATAAACCTCGAACCACTTTAGAACGGTGGATGTCAAAAGCAAGAAATTGTTTAATGAGTGATTTTGTCCCCTTGCACTTAGGATTTAATCATCTTACTGTACAAGATGTTGCTTCTCGAAATAAGATTATACCAGAAGGACTGTTTAGTAATCCTGATTTGCCAACAGATGTTAAACCTGCAATAGTTATATGTGATGCTACCTATATTTTTGTGCAAAGTAGTTCAAATTATTTGTTTCAGAAACAAACCTACAGTTTGCAAAAACTAGACAACCTAGTTAAACCATTTTTGATTGTGTGTTGCGATGGCCACATTGTGGAATGTCTTGGTCCATACAAAGCCACTCTTAATGATGCTACAATCACAAGTTTAAACTTAAATAATGAGGGATCTTGTATAAGTTCATTTTTTAGAAGAGGTGATATTTTTCTTCTTGATAGAGGATTTCGAGATGTTATAAATGAACTCCAAGAACACGGTTTTGTCACCCACATGCCAGAGTCTCTCCTCGAAAATGAACACCAATTAACAACCCAGCAGGCAAATCGGTCTCGTCTAGTAACCATGTGTCGCTGGGTTGTAGAAGTAGTCAATGGTAGGATAAAAAGAGACTATAGACTATTCCGTCATGTATTCAATAATAGAGCTGCTATGCACCTCAGTGATGATTTTAGGATTTGTTGTGCCTTATTAAATAAGTTTCATGTTGCCATAGATGACCCACCGGAGGCTTTGGAATATGTTACAATAGCTAAAAGTAGACTTTTTCTAGTAAACTATCTGGCAACATATGTAGAGCAAGAAAATCTTAACAGAAGGAGAGCTAGCTTCCAAACAATTGATGGCAATCATCCTCATTTGGATAGATTCCCACGACTCACAATTACTGACCTTAAGCGGTTTGCTCTAGGTACATATCAATTAAAACAGGCCAGATCTTACTTCGGGGAACATGTTCGTCAGTCTGGAATATATTCAGTGGAAGTGAATACTGAAATTGATGAGGATATTCCTCTGATTTTAGGCCTAAATAATTATTTGTTAAGAGGTAGGATTAAATCCAGGCATGTGAACAGTCGTACATATTACACGTATTTATTAATAAGCAGAGACGATGCTGTAGCAAATACATTGCAAGCCATAGTAGGTTATTGTTGCAACTGCCTTGTTGGTAAGCGAACTGTTGGCTGCTGTGCTCACATAATGACAGTGGTGTGGTTTTTGAGTTGGGCTCGATACAATGATATCACTGCTCCAGCATCTTATTTAGATGATTTTTTTAATGAAAATGATGAATGAAGTCATTCGCTGTTCCTATATGAATAGGTACCTACCTACTTACTGTAAGGGTTAGATATACTATGATTGATTATATACCTACCTACATATTTAAAGTGCTACCAGTGTCACTGGATCAAATTAAAGATCTCTTTGAATTCTATTGTTTTTTTTTTTACAGCTCTCTTTTTTTTTGTATTTGTAACTGTTTTAACAGGAAATATAAAGGCAAGGTACTGATTTATTTAAGTCTCTATCCCATCAGATATGCTAATTAATCTGCTCTCCAAACTACGACCTTACTTACCTCTCTATACACGACGGATATTTCTATTTTGAGGTTAAGTTACGTTTTCTAAAAAAACTTGGAAATGCGGGTTTTGATTCCAAAATGGCAATTGTAGATGGTTATTTGGTTAATTTATAAACCATCTAAAACAACTTTGGAATTGACGCAAATCTGTACCGTGGTCCATATTGTCGTGGTCATGATCCTTTGGCACACAGGCAGTATAACCTGGATTAACGTATAGAATGAACTTGTTATCCCGGTAGTATGATCCCGTTGGACAGTTACCGAAGCTTCACGCGGGTAAAGCCGCAGGCATAAGCTAGTTTCTATATAAAATAAATACCTCAAGATAAAACGGATGTCAACATAGAAAAAACACAAAGTACCTATAAATGCAGCCGTCTTTCAATAAATAGACAGCTTTATGTAGATACGTTTCCCAGTACATAAAAACATTTCTTTCTCGATATTTTTTCATGCTATTTTAATTTAATCGCACCAGCGTTAAAACGAACCGCTTTATATGCAACAAAACTTACATCTGCAGGTCTTTAATATTCAAATACAAAGTTACTTGTCACTCTCTTATCTTATAAACGACATTAGAAATTATATATTAAAACAGAATTCCATACACTTATTTTGTATGTCTCTGGTACTAACAGGCTTTGACGGAGATAAGATATGAATGGGGAGTACTTAAAGACGTCTAGCTGATAGTAGCATAGAATTATTGGAAACTTGTACAGAAGCGTAAAACCTACTGCTGGTTATAGGCCTCCCCTTTCTTCGTGGTATTCCTCAAAGCGCAACAATTTTCAAGCGCAACCAACTAAGAGCAACTAAATTATTCCTCAAAGCGCAACCATGATGAAAATATCGTGAATGAATCCATCCTACCCATCTCTATTCTTTCTTAGTTGGTTGCGCTTAAAAATAGTTGCGCTTTGAGGAATACCTCCTTTCTTCTGCAATAGTTCCCGATTCCCGCGTGTCTGGCGATAATTATCGTCAACCCAGCTCGCTTTTGGATAACCTATAAAAGTCATGTCAGTCAGCGGTATGAATTATGTAGTAAACTGTACTTTTCCAGGAACAAGCGTTTGTGTCGCCAAAATAATGATATTTCGCTTCACGAGATGCGAACATAGCTAGCTCAATACAAACAAAATAGGTATGTCTATTTACCATGACTAAGAATATATGTTTATAATATCATACATTCGGTCGAAACATTCCATCGTAAAACAATCTTTCCAATAATTCGCTATGCGTGCGGCTTCGCCCGCGTTGAGTTCGATAATTGTCCCACTGGATCATACTACTGAGATAAAAAGTATCATTTGTGTTAATCCAGGTTATAAACTATCTGTGTGCTAAATTTCATCCAAATCCGTTCAGTATGTTTTGCTTGAAAGAGTAACAAACATCAATCAATCCATCCATCCATCCTTACAAACTTTCGCATTTATATTTTTTGTAGGATTCGTCGAAACATTCCCTTGCGATTATCACCCACACAATTATCTTATTATATGAATGCCCAAAAAGTCTGACAACCAGTCTTAACAAGGGGTATCGTATTACCCAGTACTAACTGGGTTGTGGTGGTCAGATAGGCAGTCGCTCCATGTAAAATACTGGCATTCAGCTGCATCCGGTTAGCCTGGAAGCCGACCCCAATATAGTTGGTAAAAGGCTAGGTAGATGATGATGAATCATGTGTGCGTCGCAAATGATGATTGCCTTAATAGTATCTTACGCTCCTGCTCAGTAGGCATTAACATTGATTTTGAACCACTAGTGTGAAGTGTCCCATCTACCCACACTTATTCTATGACAGTTAATGACATCTAGCTGATAACGTGTACCTCAGGTTCAATTAGTGAGGGCTTGGAGCTAACAAGGGACGGTAACAAATTATTAACTGGAGAAACATTGCAAGGATTATGAAGGACCGTTAGTACTGTGACCATGTTTAGGATTTTGTGGGACAGGGTCGCTTTAGAGTAGGAAGCGTTCTTTTGAATGGTGATTTAATTTTGGTTTAAAGATAATTATAATAGTAATGTTTTGGTTGAGAAACCATCAGTTTAATGTACTATACATCAACTTGCACTGGGCACTCGTGGTAGATCATAGCCCATAATCCCATACTCTTTTACGGAGAGACGGCTTAGTGTTCCAGCTGTGGGAACTTTGTACGCTGATTATGTAAATGAATGATAATTTTCTCCAAAAAATAATATCATTTAATAAACTGGCAATGCTTAATACTATCCGTAAATGTCTCGTATCAATTGTAATCTAATGTGAAATAATATCCTCCAGATCCTGGTGTATAATTTCACAATTACAAATTGTATTTGTTGCAAACAAAATCAAATACTGTCCCTAAGAACTCTCCCAAGAGGTTTGTATCCCGCGGTAGCAAAACAGAACTCGAATGAAACTCATTCAAAATCTATTAACTAAAAACACTTAAATCTAAAGAACATTTCCTCCGCTACAAATATCAGGCAGCGTTACGTGTAAGAGCGCATTGGCTCGTCGGCATCATTTAAAATTCGCTCATTATCATAATATGACGATCAATATTCGATGTTTACTTCGCCGAGTGAGAGCCTATCTACATGCTGATTGCATCCCGTCCATCGGTCCGTCCGATGTGTTACACTCTTTATTAGGGTGACCATAAGAACGGTTTTGTATCTACCCTGTATGTGTGAGTAGGTGGACACGTGGGTTCTGTAAAGATTTAGGTGATCGGAGCTGGAGATTGATTAGATTGGACTGTCGATGTCGTTAGATGAGTGGGTAACTTGTTTTTTTGACTGTCACACACAGGAAATGCGCAGACTGTTTGTGTTTGGAGTTTTCTTAGCTTTTTTGTTAGCCTATTAAGTGTCCAACAGCTGGGCAAAAAAGGCCTTTCCTTTCTCCGTTCAAATCGATGTCCATATCTTGGACTTGGTCTCTGGCCAAGTTCGCGCCGCAAACAAGATCAAATCCTCACAACACTTTCTCGTGAGTTGTTAATAATATAATATTATTATAAACACACAGAACTATGAAATATGAAAATGTTTTTTTGACCAAGCGGCGGTTGATTCCAGTGTGATATGACGATAGTGAAGGCAATCGCACATCGACTGGTGAATCGGACAGAAATAAGAACTAGCACAGAGAGAATAACTTAAACGGAACAGAATTTTACTGGTATAATAGTAATCCAAAGTAGCGAAATCATGTATATACCTACGGAACCCTAAAAGAGGATAGTGCAGCCCAGGTATTATTTAATACGAAATAAGCCCATTTTTAGCATAATATAATTAAAACTGCCAATATAAGTTATGGAAGTGAAGTGTTTATATTAAAATCCTGACATGCGTCTACAATGATGTTGCTCCGACATATTAATTAGTCAATAATTTGCAAAATGCTAATGTTATGGGAATTGGAATTCTCAAACTTATTAAATATTTATGCCTTGGTAGATGTATGAGCTATTCTTATATGGAATGATGAGGTGATATTAAGTTGTAATTTGTTTTATTTTTAAAGGTATAAATTATGGAGAACACGTAGCAAAAAGTAGAAAGTACTTATTAGATTTTGTTGAAGTCAATTTATGGATGATTAAAATTACCTACAGTTGAATTTGTCAAAAAAATGTAGTGGGGAAAAAGCGTACAAAGCTGCATAGACACCATGTTAACAGACCATAAAAATGTACTCTCAAAATTTTACCAATAAATTCCAGTAAAAAATGGCGATTAACCTTTAAGATCTACACCAAAACTTTGTCACAACATTATGTGGAATACCTATACCACTTACATATAGACCTGTAGATATTATCTACAGAATAATTTTCTCGCAAAGAATTACAGCTATTACGCAGTTAGCAAACAAGTATCACTGTAATTTATATCACTATCCGCTTCGTTTGAACCGGTTAATTAGGAATTCTTATTCGGACCTGTCCGTACAGTTTACTGAATCATGGTTGCCCCAGCACACACTTGTGAATGTCGCCTTTGCCTAGTTACTTAACCTTTTATGTGTATCTAAGTACGTTTTAATATTATTATAAATTGTATGAATAAAACGCAGTACATTGACCAGATATGGAACCTTTATAATTAACACGATAATATGTATTTTTAATTAGAATCTGTGAATTCATATATGTATTTCTCTATAAATTTTTATTGAGTTGCGCGTTGAGATTTTTTCTGAAGTCTTTATATAGAATTTTATAGGTATGACAGTATTTTTATGACAGTTTTTTTAAAGCAATAATTATGGTATTGCTAGGTTATTGTACAGTTTTTTTACTGAAAAGTTAGTTTTAATAGTGTACCTTTATGTGACATACTATTAAAAATATCGTTTTGTGGTTAGTTTTTTATGTTATTCGATGTCATACTTTATAGTTTTATCTAAATTGTTTATTAGTTTGTTGGTATAATTTTTAGTAAACAATTTATTTTTACGATTATGTTTCCATTCCATCCAGGTAATTGCTTTGCCTATAAACGTTTTGTAAACTATTTTTCAATAGTCCATTAAACTTAGAATTTAAAGTAAAAAAGTAGTATCCTACAATATTTATACCTACTTATTTACCTATTATTATTTGTTACTACTTATTGACAATCTACTCGGTCCTAGGTACTTAGGTTTTATTCAAGTGTGAATAAATCGGAAGTAACTGCTGGTGTGTGTGTGTGTGTGTTATAATGGTCCCACAGCTGGGACACGGATCTCTTCTGTCGGATATTGAGTGGTCAATTATACACTATTCAGGCACAGTGCTGGTTAGTGAATGTCGCATGTCTATGAATTTTTGGTTCTAGAACAGTCACAATGTTTTCCTTCACCAATTTTGAGGCGAGCCCATCATGTAGAATATTAATTTATTTTTGTAGAAGCCACCTACTCCAACAATAAATAAATATTCTATAAAAAAAACTGGACTGCCTCGTTGGTTTAGTGATCGCAATTACGACTGCTGAGCATGAGGTCCTAGGTCTGATTTCCTGGTCGGGCAAATTTATATTGGGTTTTTCTATCAGGAATTTCTCAGTAGCAGCCATGGAGTCTGGATATGTGCCCAGTTGGTGGCAATACTCGCCCCCCTACTACCTGGTACTTCAACATAATTGGTGAAATGTGGGTGTACTAGATACACCTCTGCTCACCCCTTCGGGGATTACAGACAAAAATATAATAACAAAAAAACGTAGAAAAATTTGAAAAAGCATGACTTCTATAATTAACAAGTGTAGGATGGAGGTACCTAAATAAAAATAACTTTGAACCATTCCATTACATTTTCCATTTACGATCCTCCTCAAAATAGGAAGCTTGTCTTTAATACTAAATAAATAAGCAAATAGTCATTGCAGATACCGATAGATCTATTTGCACTAGACCACACAGGTAATTTCTATATGGACATCATAGCTAATCCTATTCGTATTACGAAGTAGGCATACTTTATATCTAGATATTTGTACATTCAACGATCTAGACGGGTTTTCTAGCCGTTTTGAGATCTTGTTGATATTATATCTAGTGTCTGAGTCATATTTTATTCATCTTAGTAGTGCGCTGTGTGTTTGGTTGTAATAAAGGGTGTAAAAAGACCCTTAACGAAGCCGAAAGATACGTGTTCTCCCCGTCATTGCGATAATTTTTTTGTTCTAGACCATACCTGGGAACCTTCTAGTTTCGGAGATATTGGGGGTCAAAGTTCCAACTTTTTCACAAGTTTTTTTTTAAATACATGTTTCTAATGTAAGATTTTTACTTTAAACACCTTCATGACCCCCGTACTATTCAATCCATCCATCAGCACAATGGTTTGAGTGCGTTACATTGAGTTTTACCGTAAAATGTGATTTTTCACCCCAAAAAAAAAAGTCGTTTCGCAGCAATAATTTTTGCGTAAAGTTACTTAGTTTGATGTACAGAATGCTTGGTTGACGGCTTCGTGAAGGGTCTGTTTACACCCTGTATATATTTTTTTGTTTTTTATCAGTAAGAAAACTTGCTCGACCAGATTCGATGACTAGTTGATCACCCTATTCTTGAACGTTGTTTGGAAAAAAAAGTTATTTTATTTTTCCATTTTTAGTTGTAATAAAACATATATATTTGCTATGCATTTATTTTACATTGTTAACAATACATTTTATGGTAATAGGCTTATGCCTAATCAAATGGAACTTAACATACCTAACTGTCGAAATCTGGGTGTACTGTACACATCTGCAATCCCCTCAGAGCATACAGGCGTGATGTTATGTGATGATGTTGTGTAAACAATAAACTTCCAAGCGATTGCAGCAATCACGACAGATTTGCTGTCTATTATTGAAGAGTTCCGTTCCATATCTCCGAAGTCCATGATCTCCTCCTTTTTTGAAGTCAGTTAAAAAGTGTACTACCTATTACAATAGACGAACGAGGCAGTCCTCCAAATCAAAACCTAAATCGATCATCAAAGCTCTATGACGTAGTACTTATGACGTCAATAATTAAAACCCACGACGCTCTTATTAACGAGCCAACGAAGTACAGTCATGAACTATATGTATACACTTAGCAACTTTTAAAAGTAATTTTCTCGTGGAATACCGAATGAAACTATGAGATAATTACTAAAAAGAGAAAATGCATTTAAATGCGCTGAAAATGACTCATATACACTATTACAAACTTTGTAAAAGAAAATAAACTATTTGTATATTACAAATAAATAATAACCAAAACACAATTCAAATGTTACAACACAGTATTAGAAAATCTCCTTTTAAAACTTGCTAAGTGTATACATGTTTATGCTCGCGACTTTACATCAAAATTAATAAGGGTAGTTTACATGCGCACTTTGTTAAAATGATTTACTCGTTTATTAAACTTAGCAGTAATTATCGTGTGTGAGGAGCCTAAATTAAGAGGTTGCACACAATGAGGTATTTTTGAAAAATGTCTAAGTGTCTAACGTATTCGTAATTTATCTTTTGGATAGTTTTTAGGTCAGATAACCATAAAATTATTGTAGTGGGTAGACATTATATTAATTGTTATGTAAATGTTTTTAATTAAGTTGCATGTGGTCGTGTTATCTTCTGATTTAGACGAAGATTATTTTTTTGAATACAAATTACAGTAATTATGCTATTCTTCATTTTGATTTACAACTGTGTCCCTATAAATATGTGTGCAATAGGAATACTTGATTAAATTAATTGAATTATTTATAACTAGCTTATGTTCGCGGCTTTGCCTGCGTGGTGTTCGGTACTGTCCCACGGGATTGCAGTTCATGTTAATCCAGATTATACACTATCTGTTAGCTAAATTTCATCTAAATCCATTCAGTAGTTTTTGCGTGAAAGAGTAACAAACATCCATCCTCACAAACTTTCACATTTATAATATTAGTAGGAAGGATTGTTCTACATAATTTTACTATAATTTTATACATAACCTAAATTAAAACATACGGAAACCAAAGATACTTGGGCATCAAAATCCTGCCCCCATTGCTGCTGCTAGCTGGTTTCTTGTCAAAAAGACTGTCAGCAACATTTGATCAATTCAGTCTTTCGCTGTCCACAGTCGGCAGCTCCCAAGCTGCACCACAACATGGTGAGGTCCTTCACCATTCCCTTACAAATATTGGGAACTCAAAATATACAGTCATCATCTGCTTAGCCTTTTCCCAACTATATTGGGGTCGGCTTCCAGTCTAACCGGATGCAGCTGAATACCAGTATTCTACATGGAGCGACTGCCTATCTGACCTCCACATCCCAGTTAGTACTGTGTAATACAATACCCCTTGGTAAGACTGGTTGTCAGACTTCTTGGGCCACTGACTACCTAACCACTGTCAATGATCTACAAATGACAGCCGGGACCAACGGCTTAACGTGCTTTCCGAGGCACGGAGGAAACTCGGTATTTAATGGGTGGTCACCCATCCACAGACCAACCTAGGCCAGCACGGCTTAACCTAAAGATCGACCCGAGCGGCTGTTATTATTTACCCACGAGCTCCAGTAAACATGGTAAATATCCCGTTTCTAGTTTTAATGATAATCATTCCCATACAGTTTGCACAGCCGTTGCAACTTTGAATAGCCACACGATCCCTTTGACTAAAAGACGATCAATTTATTATTCTAGTTACCTATTAGTTTGCTCAGATCTACAGTTCTAGATAGATAGCTTCCTCCGCCGATGACTGTTCACACAACATCTATGATACCGATTCTCTGAGTCATCCCACCTAACTTATGATATTACTAGCTGTTTCCCGCGACATCGTCCGTGTGAAATTAATATAAAACTAACTTCCCTATTTGAATCAGATTTTGTTAAAAATATCAAGGGTTTTATTTTTCTTGCACCGAACCCTAATCTTTTATCTTACTTATAATATTAGAAAGAGGAAAGATTTGTATTTTTGTGTGTGTGTATGTTTGTAATGAATAAACTCAAAAACTACTGCGCCGATTTCAAAAATGTTTTCACCATTAGAAAGCTACATTATCCCTAAGTATCATAGGCCATATTTTATCCCAAAATGTTTTTAAAAAAATGTCCACCCGTGCAAAGCCGGGACTGGCCACTAGTCTAAAATAAAAGTGTTACTCGCTATAAGATCAGCTATCTGCTAGCAAAAGTCCCGTCAAAATCGGTCCAGCCGTTTTAAAGATTAGCCGGAACAAACAGACATACAAACAGTCAGACCGACAGACAAAAATTTAAAAAAATGTTTTCTTACTACGCATTCAGTATAGATCTGTTATTTTGAAATATTACAAACAGACACTTCAATTTTATTTATTTGTATTTATATTTAAATCAAGATGGTGAACTGCCTCTAGTGTGGCATAATGTGTGGGAGTAAAAGGAATAACCGTAAAGTCTAATTTAATTATTTCTTATGACTCCAAATGATTTCTAAATGATCATTTTATGATTATCTGTGAATACGTAGCTGTCTGTGTTTGTACGCACGACCACCAAATGATTTTAAACCATAAAATATTGATGGTTACGTTCAAAATCTAATCAGAAAATTTGCCAATTAGTGGTAACTTCATGCGCCAGCGACTGTACCCACCTTTGCTTGTGGTAGGTATGATGCGTTTTGTAAAAACGCTGCTTATAGGGAATATCATAGCCGTCATCAACTGCCTAGATTTTTTCCAAACTATGTTGGGGTCGGCTTCCAGTCTAACCGTATTCAGCTGAATACCAAATCGATAATCTTGTGACCGTAATTAACCAATAGTTTTAGCAAAGGCAGCTGTGGTTAAGATGTGAAAAATAGAAAGCCTATGTTCAGCTGAACTTGCTCTTGAAGGAAGAAAGATAGAAGAAAGCTGCACGCGTAGCATGACCACCGTAGAAACGGGTTTTGTCGACGGAAGAATAGACAAAATGACAGATCAACAAAAGAAATCTGTCAGTTTATCGATTCTTCCGTCGACGAAACCCGTTTCTACGGTGGTCATGCTACGCGTGCTGGAGTGACAATGACAGAAACGAAAGAAGGCTCTTAAGTGACAGGTGAAACAGCTGTGCGGAGGTATAAAAAAGGCTAGATTTTCCTCAGCAAATAAAGGTACCTATAGCTGTTCTGAAAATCAGAAAAAAATTGCTGACACCTCTTTTTGTTTTATATTCACTGACCTAATTGCTAAGATCTGATCATCTGAGAAAATGAATGTTGAACCAGCAATCGTAAACTCGTTTCCATCGATATGTGCATATCTATGTATCATGTCACACATGTTTATACAAATAAATGCATCTTTATCTTTTATCTTTTATCTTTATCTTTATGAAATGAGACTAATTGTAATATAATGCCGTTAAAAATTAATTCTATACACAGACAGAGCCGCAGGCGAAAACAATACATAACCATTTATCAACCAGTATTATATCTAGAAGATATTAATACAAACGGACAGATATAACCATTTTTTCTCACGTTTATATTCAATTAAAATAATAATTGACGGCAGAGAGTAGCCAATGCATTATTTCATATTAATATTATAATAAAAACGTCATATAAAAGATATTAATACGGTATTCTTGAAGTTTTTAGGAAATGACATTTCGTTAGTTAATTTATGTTTCCTGAATCATTCTATTTTGAATAGAATATTATGAGTTATTTTTGTGTGTGTGAAAATAACAATGTTCTTCTATCTTATTCAATTTATCAATTTCGAAACGGATGATATTAAATCGATGCAAAAATCTTGGGATTTATAGGTATACTGTCATAAATTCGGTGATTTTAGTTAAAATTTTAGAATGTGAACTGTGGCCATTTACCTCTTCATCGTCACGATCATGTCGGCCAAAAAACTTCCACTGCTATTCATATGCCTCCTCGATGCATCGCCAGATTCACCAGGTCTTCGGTTCAGCTTGTGGGAGGCCTATAACAACTTGGATCTTGGGAGCTGGGGTGATTTTCCCGCTGTTTCCTCTCACCTGCTAAAATAATAGGAAGTGACGTCCAAAACGTCGGAGAGCAGCGGTGGCCCAATGGTGGCGGCCCCGACTTGAGAACAGCCAGTCGTGGGTTCGAACCCAGGCAGGCGCATTACTTTGTGTAATTTATTTCATCACCACTGCTCTCAAGGTGAAGGAAAACATCTTGAGGAGACCGGCATGTCTTAGAACCAAAAAATTCGAAGACATGTGACATCTGCCAACCCGCACTGGGCCCGCGTGGTGGATTATAGCCCATTCCCTCTCATAGAGAGGAGGCCGTGTGTCCCAGCACTGGGAACATTATAGGCTGATTATGCTATGCTATGCTATGACGTCCAGAAGTGTTGATTCAGCCTTATTTGAATAAATGACTATGGATTCTGATCTATTTCTTCTTCACTTAACAATCCATAGGCCCAGGGTTGTAGTGAACGTATAGAATTGTCCAGTTTCATAATGTTTGCCGTGAATATTTGCGAACGGAGCCGGAAGGGGGGGCGACGACCTTGTATGTCAACAGGCGAACCGTCAACGCGCCGGACAAACAGACATGCTGTGTGGTCCAAGTTATGGAAGGGAGCGGGTTGAAGATCTAGCGAAACGGTACTAGAAAAATGATAGCAGAATTGTAAATATACTGTTTGATTTGTTGCTTCCGAATATAATGGTTTTAAAGTTTATAAGTTTTTAACGATACTTAAACAGGAAATTAGGTAAAGAAATAAATCAGATCACACAGACTATATTTCTGCTAAAAATTGACTCAAACAATAATAGACTCAAATTAGAACTTTGAACAGTAATGATCCGTGTCTTTCTGTTACACATTTAGCCAGTATTAAATTCCAACAAGTTTTATTTGTTTCCACTGTGAAGGTTCAAACCTATAAGAAATGGCAAAGTCTAACAGGAAAATCCATCAAGATTCTCGTAGTTTACTTGTCAGAATTTGGAATTTCCAATCCCCCATGCGCACTACGCGGCTACGACTACGACTTGTCGTATCACCAGCCGCTATCTTGAACAAAGTTGGTCGGAACGCTCGGTTGTGCGTCAAAACTTTCTTCCTGGTCGGGAGAATCCCAGCATCATGTCTTTTTTATACAGGCTCGAGTTTGACTAGACCTCACGTAACGTAAAGTGCAGTCAACAGTATATGCACGCTTGCTTTCTATTTCTAATCGCTACAGCTCATGCCTTAATCAACCACCCAAAGCGTCTTGTGGACAGTGCCAACACGATGTGTACATGTCTCTAAGACAACACGGACCGTTCTCACGACCTGTTCCGGAACGGGACGGACAATACAAATTAGGGATCGTACGAGTACGTGCTAGTACATGAGCGTGCGAGAAATCTTCGTAATCTCGTGTCGGTATGAGAGTGGCTCGTGCTCTGGGTAGAAGAGACGGTTATTGGAAAGGTTGGTAGCAGCGGGTTCCTTACATACAGTAATATAACATCACGCATGTTTTTCCTCGAAGGGTTAGGCAGAGGTGTACCGTAGGACATCCACATTTCACCAGTTATATTTAATACTAGCTTATGCCCGCGGCTTCGCCCGCGTGGAGTTCGGGAATTGCCCACGGGATCTTACTTCTGGGATAATAAGTAATCTATGTATGTATAGTACATACATAGATTTACATGTACTTGCTTATAACTTGCAAACATTCGTTCATAGTAATATCAATTAAATTACATTTGAACGTGAAATATGATACCTTGGTTTGAGATTGGACACCGGTGACAACAATCAAATGATTAATTAGGAATCTATTTATCGACATTAAACTTATATAATATTTAATATCAATGTCGCGTATCACGAGCCATCTGTGGAATAAACCATATTTACAGACGTCTACCTCAGAAAAATTCTACCTGCTTACTTAATAGTTTACGCCCCGCGCAACACTTCGCGCCATGCGACCGTCTACGTGAGCTTCGAAGCCCTATTTGACTCTGTTGTATCTTATAATTTCTGTTGTATCTGTGGTATCTTATAATTTTAATTTGAAAAGTATGTATACAAATTTTCAAGTCAGTCGACTCAGAGAATAAAAAGTTTCACAGAATATTCAACACCCCATTTCACCCTCTTAGGGGTGGAATTTCGAAAAACCCTTTCTTAACGGATACCTACTCTTCACAAAGAATACACCCTCCAAATTTCATGTCTCTAGAACCAGACGATTGGGCTGTGCGTTGATATATCAGTCAGCCAATCAAGACATTAAATTTTTAAATTGGGGGATGATTTTGGAAAAACTGTGATACACGTATCTCATAATTTTATCTGAAAAGTATGTACACAAATTTTCAAGTCAATCGACTGCGAGAATAAAAAGTTTCATAGAAAATTCAACACCCCATTTCACCCTCTTAGGGGTGGAATTTCGAAAAACCCTTTCTTAGTGAATACCTACTTTTTACAAAGAATATACGCTCCAAATTTCATGTCTCTAGAACCAGCGGATTGGGCTTTGCGTTGATATATCAGTCAGCCAATCACGACATTGAATTTTTAAATTGGGGGATGATTTTGGAAAAACTGTGATACACGTATCTCATAATTTTATCTGAATAGTATGTACACAAATTGTCAAGTCAATCGACTGCTAGAATAAAAAGTTTCATAGAAAATTCAACACCCCATTTCACCCTCTTAGGGGTGGAATTTCGAAAAACCCTTTCTTAGTGGATACCTACCCTTCACAAAAAATACACCCTCCAAATTTCATGTCTCTAGGACCAGCGGTTTGGGCTGTGCGTTGATATCTCAGTCAGTCAGTCAGTCAGTCAGTCAGTCAGTCAGGACTTTGAATTTTATATGTATAGATAGATAATCAGCTTTTGCCCGCGGCTTCTTTAGAATTTGACAATCAATTCGGGCTGTAATCTGCTTGTAATAATATAATTCAATCATGATTCGAAAGACACGTGGCCCCATCTATTATCATAAGAACGTTATTGTGGTACTCATGAACAGTTTTTTTTTTCGGGATGAAAGGTACCTTAAGTCCGTTTCTGTACACCTGACAACGAATAATACAAGATGATCGGTTCAGTGGTTTAAGCGTGAAAAGGTAACAAATAAACAACCAAACTTACTTTCATTTATAATATTAGTAAGCAAGCAAGAATATATGTAATAGTGTGCGAGCCTATTGCCACCAATCAGGCATAATACCAAACTCCGGGCTACTGAGAAATTCCTGATGGGAACACCCAATGACATTTTGTCCGAACTAGGAATCGAACCTAGGTCCTCATACTCAACAGTAGCGCTTATATGCGACCACTAGACCAACGAAGCAGTTGAGGCATACGGAACTGTGATTGGCACCTTGTTTTTATATAGTTATACATATAGTCATGTAATTTTTATTATTTGATTATGCTTCTGTGTGTTGTGCTATGTCTTTTGAGTGCACTAAATAAATGATTTATCTAAAGGGTGTAAAAAGACCCTTAACGGAGCCGAAAGGTACTTGTTCTCCCCGTCATTGCGATCATTTTTTTGTTCTACACCATACCTGGGAACCTTCTAGTTACGGAGATATTGGGGGTCAAAGTTCCAACTTTTTCACAAGTTTTTTTTTTAAATACATGTTTCTAATGCAAGATTTTAGCTTTAAACACCTTCACGACCCCCGTACTATTCAATCCATTTATCAGCACAATGTTTTGAGTGCGTTACATTGAGTTTTACCGTAAAACGTGATTTTTGACCCCAAAAAAAAAATCGTTTCCCAGCAATAATTTTTGCGTAAAGTTACTTAGTTTGATGTACAGAATGCTCGGTTGACGGCTTCGTGAAGGGTCTGTTTACACCCTTTATATATCTCATCTATCTACAATTTTCTTTCCTTACCTTCTTAGTAAGTACCAGCTTCGCACTAGGAGGTTTAGATTGCATTCCTTATATTACACAAAGACAGAAGAAAATACGCACTTTGGTCGCTGTTGGACTTAGTTTAATGAGTGGCTATAAAATTCCAAAGCCTAGAGAAGGATTTCATTAAGACATTCTCTAGATCTCACTGTTCATTTAATTCTCTTTGAACGGCAGAAACTGCAGCCAAAAGTGGAAGTCAAGAGAGTTTACCAAGATTCCCAGAAACTCAAAGAAAGGTTTTGACTGATTTATTTATTACATTTAGTATAGCATAAGCCATTAGTACATGATCGTCTAGTGGTGTGACCATCGGACTGACAAGTCATAGGTCTCGAGTTCGAACTCAAGACACGCACCTTTGACTTTTCGGATTCATGTGCGTATAATATAATTATCACTTGCTTCGGTGAAGGAAAACATCGTGAGGAAACCAGCATGCCTGAGAGATATTTCTCGACGGCATGTAAAGCCAAGTCAGAGGCCCATGGGCAGCTTTAAAAACTCTGACACCGGGTTAGGCACTAACCACACGAAAAAGTAAAAAAAGAAAAGAAAAACCCATTAATACTAAAAATAAGTTAAATTAAGTTAAGGAATCCTTTAACATGGTCTTCTTACAGAACCACAAACATTCCAATATTATCGTCTTCCATTCATCAGCAAATAAGTGTATCCTGTGTTGGTCTCCACGAGCGCGTTAAGCATCGTCAACGTATACGCGGTATAGGGGAGGTGGGTCGGTGGGGTTGGTTCAGAGGCCCAAAAAGTCAGACAACCAGTCTTACCAAGGGGTATCGTATTACCCAGCAGTATTATTGTACTAACTGGGTTGTGGAGGTCAGATATACAGTTGCTCCATGTAAAATACTGGTATTCAGCTTCATCCGGTTAGACAGGAAGCCGACCCCAACATAGTTGGGAAAAGGGAGGTGGGTCGATGTAGGCACAGCTTTTTGCTGAACATTAGCATAGTAAAGCTAGTGACAACCTGAACGCTTATCATAACTGAATATCCTATCAATCAATTTGTAATCATCAAAACTTTGATATTTTTAGACTAATTAAAGAACCTGCTGATCAGGTATTTTTTTTAAACTTCATACAATTAAAATAATACTTTATTTCAGTATATTTTAGCTTTCTTTTTTTCTATTCATCGAAGTGTTTTGCCATTAAACACTTAAAGGCCTAACCGCCTGAGTGCAATCAGCTGAAAGGTATGACGACAGACTGACAGATGTACTGCACTGTACGATACGTTTTAAACCTGGTTTTAGAGTTCTGCAAGCTTAAGAGAAACCTTGATTAATCGATTTTGGCATAGAAAATCTCTTAGTAGACTTTTAGGCGCGAATTACACAAAAACGACGTAAGGTGACGGTGCGGCGCAGGCGTGGAATCTATAAAAAAACGATAGAACGTCGTGCCTGCGCCGCGCCGCTTGAGTGTAATTCACGACACGTCGCCTACGTACATTTTGTATGAAAATGTTTTGAAGCGGTATCATGCCTGCGCCGCGCCTTCACATTACGCCGTTTCTGTTTAATTCGCGCCTTAGAGTTATTGTACTCAGCATTATGCACAATTTTCATAAAGGCATCAACCAAATGAGCTGTTCCATAAAGTGTTATCATAACTCGACAATACCAGTACAGCAGTTTTTTTGCGATTTCAGGGTTGGTCAGCTTTCACAGTGAAAGTGGAGAGGAATCCTGCCAGGAGAAAAAAGCATGAAGTGATTTTCCTTCCTCATATCCAGAAAGTCTCAAGTTTTGAGTATGAACGTGTCTAGGTATAAGAGTAGAAGAAGACCAAAGAAACGATGGATGGACTGTGTGAAG
Organism: Noctua pronuba; assembly: GCA_905220335.1. Lineage (NCBI taxonomy): Eukaryota > Metazoa > Arthropoda > Insecta > Lepidoptera > Noctuidae > Noctua > Noctua pronuba. The sequence continues at coordinate 13,491,686 of LR999908.1, forward strand.
GATGATATGGCAAGAAGGAGGTGTCTGATGAGATGACGAGTAATAGAGACGTATAGAAGAAGAAGACATGCTGCACCGACCCCAAATGAATTGGGATAAGGGCAAGAGAATTATGATGATATCCAGAAAGTCTCCACAGAGCAGAAGATATTGTATATCTTATAGGAAAAAACCTTCATTTAGAAAAAATTGTAAGGAACCAACGGTGCCCACTCCAATCCAACCTGTCATCGTTTTTTCTAGATCTCAAGATGAAGCCTCTCAAAGTGAAACTATGCTAAGAGGTCCAATCAAAATAACTATATCTCAGGCGATAATTGCACCTAGCAGGATGGGAATAAGTGCCGATCATCCGTGCAGGCTAAAATGGTGCGATCATCGGCGGCAATGGATAAATGGTGCTCCTTTTTTGTTGAGGGTAATCTTCGACGCTGGTCTGTAAATAAAACATAAAATGTGTTAGGTATTTGAGAACTTGGATCTAGAAGGAATTATTGTTTTTTTTTTCAGAAGGCAAAGGTAGCTACGTCGTTAGATTTTTTTTTTCCAGATTCCTGATTCAGGGAAGTCTTGTATAACCTGGATGTAATGAAGAAACACTATTCCAACATTCTTTCATTAAGAAATAACTGAAGGTCTAAGAAAATCCGCTAGCTGGTGTTATCTATCACCTCGAAATGCCAGCACCTCTTTCTTTTTAGTAACCATAATCTAGGAAAAATAACAAGAATTAAAAGTGGCCACTAACATTATCATTAACTCTATAAACGGGATATTTACCATGTTTACCAAGAAAGAGGGTACAGCGATATGTCTGCTCATAAACACCCATCCGCAATAACTTCAGTTTATCCGTGATCATGGTGCTTGCAACAGCGCCGAAATATCGGGAACTCAACACAAACAGTCATCATCATCATCATCATCAGCCTATAGCAGTCCACTGCTGGACATAGGCCTCCTCAATCGCACGCCACTCAACACGATTCTCAGCAACTCTCATCCAGTTGCTACCACCTTACGTTTGCCGATTCACGGTCTCCACTCAAGAACACGTCTACCGCAATGGTCATCGGTTCTACGGCTAATATGACCGACCCATTGCCACTTCAACTTACTGATTCTGTGAGCTACAAACAGTAAACATCGTAAATATCCCGTTTCTAGAGTTAATGATAAATAATAAGAAGTTATTAAAGTACGGGCCCAACATATTCAATTCCACTTTTTTTTTCTCTTTATTTAAGGTGCTTGTTCATTTTGAAGATGTCGCCCAATTCCACTTTACCTCACAAGACTCACTAGTTAACAAATCCTTAGATATCACTTACACCTACTTAAATACCAATAGCACTCAAAGTTCAAGCCAATGAGACCTTAAGCGAGAGATTATCTTGTAATTATCATATAATTTCTAATAAGCTTCACTATCACTATCACTACATAGTATAAAGCAAAGTCGCTTCCCGCTGTCTGTCTGTCCCTATGTATGCTTAGATCTTTAAAACTACGCAACGGATTTTGATGCGGTTTTTTTAATAGATAGAGTGATTCAAGAGGAAGGTTTATATGTATAATACATGCATAATATAGTCGAGAAACACTGATAATTTTAGAGGTTTTTAATGTAAGGTCGTAAATAAACACATTTTTTTGCGCTTACATTGCTAACGCTGGCTGAACCCTACGAGCTAGATCAAAATAATGTACTACAGTATTGTACACCTTAAAAAGGTCTACAAAAAATCCGCAATGGTATATGTCTATCTCTTAGGGATAACCCACAATAACCATTTTTTATCCTTTACTTACGAGAAAATAATGGCTTATTTACGAAAAAGCGATTTTAATCAATACAGCATTAATCCGTATCCAATTAAGTACCTTAAATACTTTGTGCATGTAATATAGATCAATATGGCCCTTTACAGCATGTAATTTAAATGAATATTTTCGAAGATATTACAGATTTAAAATGCAGGGACATAGCGGTTGCGGCGCGGCGGTACCGGCCGGGGGGCGCGAGCCTATCAATAGTGCGTCGAAGGCCGCGCTTCGCCCTATAGCACTTTATGATTAGCAGCGATCGCACGCGTTTATCGGAGCTCTCTAGCGAGGAAAATAACAATTATCTTAATATATAAAAGCGAAAAGTCACTCACTCTCTCACTCATCGCGAAATATCGAAAACCGCTTGACGTATAAAGATGAAATTTGGCAAGGAGGTAGTTTATAGGTAGTAGACGTCCGCTAAGAACGGGTTTTGTGATAGGACCGGATTAAGGAGGTCTAAAGGCTCTCGCGAGTTTGTATGAAAGTCCTTCTTATTTGTGCTACAAACTTAGAACTTGGCCGGGAGGTAGTAGAGTAAAAAAAGTTTTGTCTTTCGTAATATAAAACAAAGTCGCTCCCGCTGTTTGTACGCTTAAATCTTTTAAACTATGCAATGGATTTGAATGTAGTTTTCAGCAATAGATAGAATGATTCAAGAGGAAGGTTTATATGTATATATTGCACCCGTGCGAAGCCGAGGCGGGTCGCTAGTTTCCTATGAAATTCATAATTATTATGAAAGTTCTAAAACAGATACAGTTACTTATGAACGTTGAATAACTAGTAAATGGACTGACAGTGGAGCAATGCTCGGATTAGAGGAAATATGAGCGACATTTGTTATGGTCCAATAACATTTCTTAAATTAATTTTAAGAGGAAAATACTAGTTACAAAAATACTAACTTCTAGGCAAATTTCAAGCTGACCTCAATCTGATTTTAAAAGGCCAGACGTTTGATTCTTCTTTTCTTAATGGCAAAAACTATCATCATTCTTCTGCCCTTATCCCAATTTAATAGCACAAACTGAAACCATTTTAATACCTCATGGAGTACGCGTTGAGTATCACCACGCGTGGAAGTTATTTCAGTGATGATGATTTGCTTACATCCCTATCTATAATAATATTAGAAAGCTGAAGAGTTTGCTTGTTTGGTTGAACGCGCTAATCTCAGGAACTACTGGTTCGAATTGAATAATTGTTTTAGTGTTGGATAGCCCATTCGCCAGCCCATCGAGTCAAAGTCTATATATCATCACGTTACAACCAATAGGAGCGGAGCATCAATGAAAAATGTTGGAAAAACGGGGAAAATTTAGTCTTTTTACTGAGAAAGATCTAAGTCCACGCGGACGAAGTCGCGGGCACAGCTAGTCTGTAATAAAACAATTGTCTATTATAATTTTACTTTTTAAGACTCCATTCACTATTGCCTCTATGGTACAACAGTTACTTAAGTTTAAAACGATTCAGATACGGTAAGCGAACTATCTTAAGGCTTCTAAGGATGCTGGCAACATTGTTGTTAAGTGCCACCATCTGTGGGTTCTTAGGAGAGTGGGCAATTAAAACTAATAAAGTAAATAGTGAGGTCTTTAGGTGGTCTGGAATGCTGAGTACTTTCAGATTTATGAGGTTCTCTTTAAGAAGTTCATAGAATGAAGTGGATTTCGATTTATTTATTTATTTCTAACGTGTTGTTGTGGGGCATCTTTAGGTCATTGTCGACCATTGTGCAAATTACCATCGAATCGTTAAGGGGTAAAAAACAGACAGACCGAGTCACTTTCGCTATTTATTATAATATTAGTATGAAAAGTAATAAGTATGAGTTTCTAGTTTGACTATAATTAAGTAGGTATAACTTTATTATATTATTTAGTTAATCGTACTGAGTTCGAACTTGAAACTTGACATAGCTTCTCTCCTTTCGCAGGTATGCTGGAAGAGATTTCTTTAGAAATAAGCATCACCTTTGTACAATTTCTGTTCCTTTCTTCTTCTCTGTATTTAGTGTGTACATAAATTGTTAAATTGTTAAATAGCATGGTGGCAATGAAATAGTTTGTAAATTCTGAAGCCCTAGCAAGAGCGATCTGTGACACAACGTAAATACGTCTATTTTTTAATCGAAAATACAATTAGCCTTAAGCATTTCAGGTAAATTCATTGCAACAAGCAATATCAGTATTATCCATGAATTCGTAAAATTATGAAAATATTGTATGTAAAAAGATTTTTTTATTTTAAATTTAAAATCGATGTATTTACATAAAGTAAACACCGTGCGCTCGTGCTAGGGCCTAGATATTTTGTTATTTTCACATTCAAGTTTCAAACAAAACATTATTTAACTACGTCCTCTTAATCAAGTACCAAATACCTGGTATTTGTATCAATTTGGCACAAATTATCTGCCAGATGACTTTGATAGGTACCAAATCCCTTCAGATTGTAATCAGGCGATGTTTCCGCCCACGGGCCCTCAGCAACATTATAGATTAATGAGGATTGAGGTAGCGGACACTGTTGTTGGTATTGGGTTTAAAATAGGTATTCTAGTAAGAATTGGTTAGCGGTCAATTTTTTTCTTAGAAGATGATTGGTGCAAGGTTAAAAGATTCCAAATAGTAAGTACTCTATTTGGAATCTTGAAATTACGGGCTCCGAGTACGGTGCTGCAACCTGCATCCAGCCTTAGATTTTTTCGCGGAATTAAAACTAAATATTTTGCATAACATTTAATATCATGGATTTCTGCAAAGTAACGCTTGCTCATTCTATAACGTATATCCTATCCTAGCTTTCCCATGGTTTCCTCAAGACCAAGGGCCTTTGATGATTTGCTGTCACTGGAAATATCATGGTCATGTCGACCATGAGTTTAAAATTTCACAACAAAAAAAATAACTGCTTAGACCGACAATTGTCCCCATCACCCCACACCAAATTGGGCCACATAGCGGAGTGATATAACGTGGGTGTCGCCAACTGTTTACAACTTAAATATTGTGTATACATCAGTGTCTGACACTAACGAGCGACACAAAAGACACCGGCACTCCGACACTACGCTTTATTTAGGAAATAGCTAATTTAACAATGTTCCTATCTATATACAGGGTGTTTGGTAGAAGGACCGAGACAATGTTTTGAGCTAAAGGGGGAGTCATTACTAATTTTCACCAACAGCACCTACTATGTAAGGAAACGAAAGAACGGCGTGCCTGCGCCGCGCCGCTTGAGTGTAATTTACGACATGTCGCCTACGTACATTTTGTATGAAAATTTTTTGAAGCGGCAACATGCCTGCGCCGCGCCTTCACCTTACGCCGTTTCTGTGTAATTCGCCCCTTAAATGGCAGGATAATTGAGATACGGTACTTATTATTTTGTTTATTTTGCGAAATGTAACCGCTAAGTCATAAAACTTTTTTTTGAAAGTTTTAATAGAATACAATAATTTGTGTTGTTATGTAGTTACGCTATTCATTTCTTCTTGGAAATTCTGTAGGTATATGCTTCCAAAATCCAATAAACTGCGTCGGTCTGTCTTCCAAACACCCTGTATAAAGATTATTGGAAGCAATAAATTAAAATTATAGCGAATTTAAATTAATTTAAACATTTTTAAGGAGAGGAAAAATTAATCTTCTGACAATATTTCGATGGAAATATTTGCATGATCTTCACCTAATCTGTTTAAATTATGGAGCGTGAAATTAATCTTAATTTTTATCTAGAAAAACAAGTTTTTGACTTAAATATAACTGGTTCACGTATCAGCAGACAGGCCACTTGGGTTGTTAGATGAGTAGGTAATCACGACGACCAATCAATTAAGCTATACGAAAACCAGTTTATGCGGATCTCTCATTAGACGGGAAATCTAAACAAAGCTAGGCCTTGTTATACTGGAAATATATAGCTTGATGTGCCGCTGTGTGTGTACCAATTTGTAATTTGGAAAGGATGAATGACATCAGTAGGTGAAGATGAAACCGTCATAACCACGCCTGTAATCACCGAGGAGTTAGGCAGAGGTGTACCTAATAGTACACCCACATTTTGCCAGTTATGTCTAAGTCCAATGTAATAAGGGGCGAGCGTACTGCCATCAACCGGGCACAAATCCAGACTCCGTGGCTGCTACTGAGAAGTTCCTAGTGGAAAAACCCAATAACAATTTGAACGACCCGGGAGTCAAACCCACGCCCTTATGCTCAGCAGTCACGATTTCGACCACTAGACCAACAAGTGCTGCTGAAAGTCATTTAGTCCCCGTTTCGTTTTCGTCGTTGTGTCAGTCATTTTTAGAAGGTTTATGGTGAACTCATCAACGTATACAGACCCACCAACTATTGTCCCCAATATCTTGACACAGCAGAGCAATTTATCTTTTTTTAAATGGCTTGTATTGGCCAGCCTACATGACAAGAGAGGGCGTATTGAAAATTGATATATTAGTGTTGTACCTCGTTAAATCTAATTTATATTATTATTTATGTAATTTATTTAAATTCTGATTTATTTAAATAGGAACGTGATTAAGATAATGTATATTTAAATGTAAAATTGTATGTTGTCATCTCTTATAGGGATGCGTGGGCTAATGGGTGTCTTAAATATTTTAATTTATACGAAACTTCCATATATAAAAATAGTTTTAGGTAGTTTAACTAAAAGTTCAGAAGATCAAATCTATGGAATTTGAATTTAGTGTCAATTTAATCTTTTACGACTTCCGGTTGTTACAGATGCATAAAAGAATGATATAAATCTAGATGGAGTTTTTGTATTTCACTGTTACAAATATGTGACTGCTGAGATGACGAGCAATAGAGAAGTATGGAAGAAGAACAAATGCTGCGCCGATCCCAAATAAATTGGGATAAGGGCAGGAGAATGATCGTGATGATGATGGCTGTTACAAACAACTAGAAGCCTCACCTGATGGTAAGTGATTACCGACGCCTATATCATCTGCACCATAGAACTCGTAGAAGTGGTACGCAAAGATAATGCTTAAGTATTTAACACTTTTTTTTTCGGATGGGAAATCATCAAATGACCCCCTCCCGCTCTGGGCGGAGTGGAAGGGAGTGTCAGACTCGTACTGACTAAAACCCATCCATGTTCCTTCTTTGCCCTTTTTGTTCCAGGGCCACGGTATCTCTTTCGAACAGTCCCGCAGCCCCGGCAGGAAGTATTTTACCCTTAGCTTTTCATATCGGAACATACTCGTAACAAAGAAAGGTGCGTCGGGCATGTTTTCAGATTAATACTTTTTCAAAAAGAGCTCAAAGCGCTCTCTCGATGTTTACTTTTATACCTGTGATTTGTACGGTGTAAAAAGTAGTCTATCTACCTACCTAATTAAAGAAAGAAAGAATAAGTATTTATTAGACTCGCACAAGACAAAACAAAAAACAAAATTAAATAAAAAGAGAACAACAAAAAATTATAAGATAAAAAAACATTTGAGAAATAGAAAGAATAACAAAAAACTTCTCTTTCTTCGGAAAGAGAAGAAGTTTTTTTTTTCTTAAATATTTTTTACGAGGCTAAAAGGTAAGGTTACCTATCTCAGCATGTTTGTTTGTCATGCATGTTTGTTAATTCTAATAATATTTAGTTAGTTGTAGTCTCTAACCGGAAACGAACAATAATTATTTCCTCACAACATGACATTTACAAATTGTAGCCAAATCTTTTGCCTATTATGAGTCTAAAATATCACAATCCCAACAGCAACAGTTGCTTATACCTAACAATAATATTTCAGACCAAAATGGCAAAACACATATAAATTTCCATTTCTTGTCTAATCAGTTAAAAGCGTATTGGTTCATGTGAACTTTAAAACGGGTATAGGGCTATTCGACAGTGAAATATTAGCCGTACAATATATTTATATCTTTTGTGTTGGTTTAGCGGGACAAACTATTTGTAAGCTTCGAACGTTTTTAATGGTTTCGTATTGTTCATGTTAATCTGGGTAAAGAGTTACAGCTTGAATAGTTGTTTGTATTTAATTGGTTTGAAGGTATACAAGGTGTAAATAGACCCTTCACGAAGCCGTTAACCCAGCATTCTGTACATCAAACTAAGTAACTCTACGCAAAAATTATTGCTGGGAAACGACTTTTTTTTTTGGTAACGCACTCAGAACTTAGTGCTGATGGATGCTTTGGATAGTAAACGGGTCATGGAGTTAATTTAAGTAAAGTTAAAACCTTTAAAAGTGGAATTTAAAAAAAAAAACTTGTGAAAAATGGGAACTTTGACCTCCAATATCTCCGTAACTAGAAGGTTCCCAGGTACGCTCTAGAAAAAAAAAAAATGATCGCAATGACGGTGAAAATAAGTGCCTTTCAGCTTCGTTAAGGGTATGTTTACACCCTTTATGACTGCTAGGTTATTGGGAGTTTCCAGTATGCGAGGTCGTCAAAACAGACGGCAGTGTTACGTATTTATTGCAGGTATAATTAAGCAGCTGTTGGCAGTTTTTCCAAGATCCATTTACTTGTGAATTTGGCCTTAGAGGGCTTTATGATCAATATAATGCCAATGTGTTTAACGTCCTGGCCGAGTGTGGTCCTCCCAAAAAGCTATAGAGGGTCTGTATAAGTGAAAATCGCTCAATCATCTTCCTGCTTTTGTTCCATGTTATTTGGGGCCATGTAATTTCGTCACGCTATCATCTACTCCTTTTTCCTGCATATTATTCCTCACACAATCCATCCATCTTTTCTTTGGTCTTCCACTCCCTCTCCATCCATCTTTTCTTTGGTCTTCTTCTCCCTCTCCGTCTATCAACATTTATTTTCATCACTCTTTTAGTCACATGTGTTCCATCCCTCCTCATCATAAGTCTATACCAAGACTGACGAATTCCTTTCATATTTTCTGTAACAGGCGCCACTTTCAAACTTCCGCTTAAATGCTCATTCTTACTTTTTCCATTTTTTTCATTGAAGTGGAAATCGCTCAATGCGTTTTTTCGATTTGCGCAAGGTTTTCAGAAGCGTACCGTTCATTATCGTTGAAAGAATGTAACTTTGACTAGAACTTCTGGGGTGGAGAGCAGGCAATCATTACTGATAGTCCAAAGGAACATCATTTAAATAAAAATAACAGCCAGCACTTCTATTTTTAAGCGCAACCAACTATCGTTAATGAATCCATCATACCCATCTCTATTTTCCATTATGGTTGCACTTTGAGGAATAAACATATAATATTTTTAATTTGAATTTGTGAGCGCAACTAATGGTTGCGCTTCGAGAAATAATTTAGTTGCGCTTAGTTGGTTGGGCTTACCTCTTCCTCCTTAATTTTTCTTATCCACTAACTCAAACCAAAAATCAGATAAAACTAAGATTTTTCAATTCTATCCTTTGTGTTAGGATTTATTTTTGTATGTATAGCAAAAAGTCGACTAGTATTTTTCAAAGAACCAACCAGTTCTATGCCTAGTTTGTCCTACTTCGACACAATGAAATCTTGATCCTTTAACTTTGATAGACAACTCAATGTAGCCACTCTTACAGGTCCTACAATGTGAAATCACTTCAACATCGACCATACGCAGAACGGATTGTCTGTCCGCAACTTTGTGTTTATGGTAATGTTAAAGTACAGTCGGCAAAACAGTATTCCCCAGTTACTGGTTTGTGGGGGCCAAATGGCAAGTCGTTGCATACATTCATCTATATCCAGTTTGATTGGAAGCCGATCCCAATATTGGGAAAAGGCTAAACAGATGACGATGTGTCGACAAAACAGTTTACTGTTAAATGAAGTATCAAGAGAGATAGCCAAGGTTCCCCAAGAGCCCGTAGTAATAATTAAACTGAAGTGGTTGGGCCCAGGGTAAAAGTTACAGAACGGAGGGCCGAAGAAGCCGAAAAGTTCTCGAATCAGTCCCTTAGGTAAAGTTATCCCGCTGAAGAACCTTGAGGGAAACCTCTGTAAAGCAGTCGACATCCTTCCGGTCACGCACAACATACATCGTTGTACGTTTCTGCAGGCGTACTTAAGTAGGTAATCATTTAACTTAGCCTAAACATCAGTGTTTTTTCAAAAAAGATGGGCATGGTAAATATGAGTAAAACCGAGAAAATCTGGTGTCTTGAAATATCAAATCAATATTAGCATTTATTTCAAACTACATAGTTGTTGCCCGCGATCTTCGTCCGCGTGAAATTACTATAAAAATATTACTTCCCTATTTGAATCGGATTTTGTTAACAATTTGAAGGATTTTAAATTTTTGCACGGAAACCTAATCATTTTTCTAAAATAAAAATAGGCTAAATTACTCCTCCTTATAATATCAGCTATCTGTCAGTAAAAGTTCTGTCAAATTTGGTGCAGCCATTACAGAGATTAGGCGGAACAAACAAATAGACAGTCAAAAATTAAAAAAAAAGTTTTTTTTTATAAGTGCCGTATAATATATATGCATTCAGTAAAAAGCTGTTTTTGATATTACAAACAGAAACTTAGATATACCAGTTACATAAACTTTTGAATTGAAAAACCGTATCAATGAAAAACAAAAAAAAAGTTACAGTCAAGACTATATCCTTTAGTAGGATTGACATATTTTACAAACTTTTTTTATTTACTAAATTCTTTTGTAGACCATACAAGATTTGTTAGAACATAAATAACTTGAGTACATGCTTAAAGGATTGACGTATTGAATAGCTTTCAGAGGTTGCTGGCTTAAATGGTTTGGTTGACGTTATTTGGAAAGTATGCTTCAAATCGGTCGAATACTTGTCTCGCGACTGATTTGTTAGATTTAACTGTAGCGAAGGGTCAATTTTTGTAAGAGGTAAGCCGGAGTACATATCTTTAATGTGATTATATTATTTGTCTATAAAATACTGACTGTGTCATTTTTCAAAGGGAATCCGGTAGGTATCGAGTTGTATGGACCCTTCGCCACTGTAGCCCAAAGCTATGAGGATTTTGAAGAACTATCTTTTACCTTACGATCTAACAGCAACAAGCACTTTTTTTTAGGAACAACCACGCCACACTATTGACAGTCACGGCAACTCCTGAAAGCCAGAATTCACCAGTAGTCACTACCAGAAAAGCGCCAAAGTAATGTTTTCTCGACAAATCCCGTGGAAACAGTTCACTTGTCTGTAACCCCGTAACGAAATTAATCAGAAAAAAACAGGTGTCTATAACTGGAGTCTATACTGGGTTCGAGACCTGTATGACAGATCTCCAGGCTCACGCCCTTATAATTGCCAGCTGCGTTTAGCGCCGTTTGTTGAAATTGCTGCCGGCGCTGACTTTGAAAACTGAGACTTGGTTCAACTTATCGAGAGAGTAAACACAGAATGACTAAGCTGACTAAAGCTACACAAGTTACCCTCATCAAACAACAAAAACACGAGTACAGTTCTCAATATTGTCTATTAAGAAGCTCACGGGACTCCCGCAGCGTAACTAATCCTTATTGGCGGACCACACGACAAGTTAAAGCTATCCCGATCAACGTACAAACTTTATAATAGCCGCCAACGTTCTTCTAGTATTAAATCTTAGAGACCACAAGAACATACACGTACCTCCAGATGTATGTTAGGATAACTGCTTTAAAGTACCTATAGCTAAGAAGCACTGCTCTTGCCTCGGCACGAACTATGCAAAAATAGCTGCTCATGTCGTAGAAAAAATGCTTTTCGTTCCGTTTTTTTATGTTGTTGAGTAGACGAATTTTTGGCGAGGAGCTCGTGGGTAAAAAATAACAGCTGCTCGGGTCGATCTTTAGGTTAACCGGGCTTACCTAGGTTGGTCTGTGGATGGGTGACCACCCATTACATACCGAGTTTCCTCCATTCCTCGGAAAGGACGTTAAGCCGTTGGTCCCGGGTGTCATTTGTAGATCTTTGACAGTCGTTAGGTAGTCAGTGGCCCAAAAAGACTGACAACCAGTCTTACCAAGGGGTATCGTTTTACCCAGTACTAACTAGGTTGTGGAGGTCAGATAATGCAGTCGCTCCATGTAGAATACTGGTATTCAGCTGCATCCGTGTAGACTGGAAGCCGAACGCAATATAGTTGGAAAAAGGCTAGGCAGATGACGAGATGATGAGTTGACGAATTTTTAAAACATCACTATTCTGAATTTTCTTCAAAATCTGTAGGGTTGTGCCGGAGCTACATCTATACTCATAGACGTATCTCCGGCGCAAAGCAACTAGAAACTAAAAAAATCAAATACAAACTGGATTGATTTAGAATGGATTGATTTTAACACTGTTTTATTAGCTTCATCGCTAATTATGTTAAAAAAATCTTAGAAGTTATATTTGACCCACTTTCCGGTTTCCAATTGGTCTTTGCAAATGTGTTTAGTTTGGATGACAATCCAATATGGCGGACTCCCAAAGATGGCTGACTAATTGTTTATTTTTTATGCATTTCTTTGAATCTACAATCAAAATTTTTTTTTGGAAAGTAATAAGTAACATAACATAACATCACGCCTGTAATCCCCTAAGGGTTAGGCTGAGGTGTACCCAATAGTACACCTTCGTCAGTTATATTTAAGTCCCGTGTTATAGGGGGCAAGCCAATTGTCATCAACTGGGCACAATTCCAGACACCGTGTCTGCTGCCTGATGTAAAATCCCAATATCACTTTGCCCGACCTGATAATCGAACTTAGGATTTCATGCTCAAGAGTCGCGCTTGCGACCACTAGACCAAGAGACTCAAGATATCTTTTAAGAACAAGTTTGTTCATCCACACAGCACAATTTATTTCGTAATCAGCAATCGAGGCTACATTTCCACAAATAAGACTGTTGTTATCTCCAGAGCGCTGTGGTCCGCTCACATTACGGCGGGCTTGTCTCAAATCTCGGAGAATGCCACCGGTACCATAAATTTCTCTATCTAAATGGCCATACACAACGGATTGTGGTGCAGCCATAGCATTGTAGACGACTTTGTGTGTGTTTGTTGTGAAATTATGTCGGGATATTAACTTATGCTATGACATTTCAACATAAGTTAATATTCCGACATAATTTACTCAAAAATGCCCAAAATTATGTGGTCAAAAAAAATTATGAATCATTTACCATTAACTGTTTCTTTTTATTATTTTTTATTTATACTAGGTGTAAATACACCCTTCACGAAGCCGTCAACCAAGCATTGTATTTAATAGTACGGGGTCGTGGAGGTATTTTAAGTAAAGTTACAACATTAAAACCTTGTATTTAAATCAAATACTTGTGAAAAAGTTGGAACTTTGACCCCCAATATCTCCGTAACTAGAAGGTTCCCAGGTATGGTCTAGAACAAAAAAATATCGCATTCACGGAGAGAACAAGTACCTTTCGGCTTCTTTAAGGGTCTTTTTACACGCTTTATGTTTTGACCACATCATTTTGGGCATTTGGATAAAGGAAAATGTCGTGAGGGAAATTTTGAGTATAAATGGCTGTAACAGTAGGGACGGCCAAAGAAACGATGGATGGCTTGTGAGAAGGATGGCTAGAATGGAGGTGACTGCTGAAATGATGAGTAATAGAGAAGTACCTATTGAAGAAGACATGGACAGGAGAATGAAATTAATGACAAGAAAAACCGAATAAAAAAGAATGTGTATAGTTGCTGCCAGTTAAGATCGCAATGGCGGTCATTGACTAAGATCGCAATGGCGGTCATTGACCCACCTACATTTATTAAAGTTCTTAACTTTGAAATCCACAAATAAGCCAGTCCATGTCTTGAATCGTCATATTATTATATCGTGATCTTTAACATCTTTTCTAATGAAAAACGATACATGGTTCATTTGTTTTGGTTCGTACGAAGAGATATTATGGAAAGAGCAATGACCGCTATTGCGATCTTAACTGGCAGCAAATATAGTAACTCTTTGCTGAGGGACCTAATGCTAAGGTTAACTTTGAAGATGCTCGAGAAAGCCGATAACCCAAACATTAAGTACAGCTCATTGACTGTGTAATAGCATTAGGTACATAAGCAATATTTTGAAGAAGAAATGGCCCAGTGAGCACTTTGAGCTATTTCGACAACAGATTTCCAGGAATAATCTAAATAATAAAAAACAGTTAACACTTAAATATTAATATTTTGAAGCAGTTGTGAATTCTCAGCTATTTAAATTTAGTATCTAGTATTAAACTCGCATAGTTGTATTTCATTTTATTAGTTACCTATTATAAACATGCCGTATTAACCTATTTGCAATAAAGCAATATTAATATCAAACATCTACCTTTACTTTATCGTATTTTATACGCATTTCCTTTATTTATCACCAAATATTTACATATATAGAAATTAAATACTAGTTTATAACATAATAATACAGATATATAAGACGGCTACAAGTCGCATGGCTAGTTTCTTGTGTAATAAATTCCATATTGTAATCTTAGTAAGTAATAACTTATGAAATATTACAATTTATTGGCATGTATAACAAGTATTATGTGGTTGTACATCATTAATATCTAAGTGTTGCCAACGCAAGGAGACAAAAGTTCTCTTTTATTTATTGATGAAACTCGTACAATGCTGTTTTGTGCTTACCTATGGGAAATGGTGAATGGGCCTCAATGGCCCACGCATGCCTGTATGGGGTCACCGCTGCAAGTTTATTTATGTGCCTACTTTTACCCGCGACTTGGCCCGCTCGGAATTTTTCGTCTATTGTTACTGCACCCACTTACGTGTGGCCTACATAAATATTTAAACCACTACAAATAAGGTATATGCTGCTACGTAACTAGAGTTTTTGTTTTGGTTAAGAGCAAATGTCAGCAATATAACTGAACTTTATCAGCCCATCTAAACCGCGTTCATTATCAATATTCCATAGCAATGATGACACTCTGGCAGCTTTAACGCTGATGGCGTTTGCCGAATTTCGGTAAAGTCAAACACTTATTTATTCCGTTTTCAAATCTTTGTGACTATTAATCAGAAATATTTTTAATACCGTTATAAGGGGAAGAAACAAAAATAAAGGGTGTAATAAGACTCTTAACGATGCCGAAAGGCACTTGTTCTCGCTACGATTTTTTTTGTTCTAGACCATACCTGGGAACCTTCTAGTTACGGAGATATCGGGAGTCAAAGTTCCACCATTTTACAAGTTTTTTTTTAAATACATGTTTTTATGTAAGATTTTTATTTTAAACACCTCCATGATCCTCTAACCTTTCAATCCATCCATCAGCACAATGTCCTAAGTGCGTTATATTGAGTCCTACCGTAAAACGTGATTTTTCACCTCAAAAAAAAGTAATTTCCCAGCAGTAATTTTTGCGCAGAGTTACTTAGTTTGATGTGCAGAATGCTTGGTTTACGGCTTCGTGAAGGGTCCGTTTACACGCTGTATAAGATTACGGATATAACATAAAAAATTCTATTAATGCAACGAAAGGTTATAGAGTAGACTTAGACAAGTACATACCTAACAGCACTTATAAAAACTGTAATTTCTTTTCTCTACTGTAACTTTTTAGTGTTTTAGATTAATATTACATGTTCTAGGTATTTTTAATCTTAAACAGCTAACTAAAGCTACCTGACAGCAAAGAGATTTAAACTACTAGAGAGGCTGTCTGGAGGAAATCTCGTGGCTAAATAATAACAACCACGCTGTCGATCTTTAGGTTAAGCCGTTCTTACCTGCCTAGATTGGTCCGTGGACAGGTGACCACATAAATTTCCTTCGTGTCTCCGAAAGCCGTTGGTCAAAGCGCCCCTAAGACGACCCACTGACCAAAGCTCTCATTTGCAGATCTTTGACAGTTGTTACAGTGGCCCGAAAGTCAGACAGCCAGTCTTACAAAAGGGTATCGCATTACTCAGTACAAACTGGGTTGTGGAGGTCAAATAGGCAGTCGCTCCATGTAAAATACTGGTACTCAGCTGCATCCGGTTAGACTGGAAGCTGACCCCCACATAGTTGGGAAGAGGGTAGTCAGATGATGATACTTGATAGAACGTAGAAACTTTCAGGGCGTACCAGTAAGTTTTATCTAAATTTAGAGCATTTGTATTTTATCATCAAGTTACTTTTACTAACAGATTTATCGCGGAGATTGGGATCACAAATCATGATAATGTGGGACCACCCTTATTCATTACTAAATTCCTACAAATGTGCTACATTTCGACAATAATTGATTTACGGCACTTTTTGTACCAGCATTTATGATCGATCACACAAAAAAGTTGATCTCAAGATTTATAGAAATGTGTAAATCTTTCAACTCCATACATCAAAAATGAATTAGTCGTAGGTATAATAAAATAAAATATTTTCGTAATTTTTGCCAGTTTGTGTGTGCACGGCTTGAAATTACTAGACAGATATTAATGGAACTTTTATGGTGATTGGAGTTTTGTGTTGCTTAAACTGCCGTTAGTTTAAACCTCTGATATTTTAGCTGTCAAATTATTTCTGTTGATTTAGTTTAGTTTGGGTTCGGTTTCTCTACACTTAGGTAGATAGTGTTTGTTGTGAAAAGTTATTATTTTGTGTCATATTTTTATTGACAACAAGAAAGATTATTTACATTATATACAAACTACAAATCTATAATAGTAAGAAAAAAATATGTACAAGTATCAAAACGGTTACAGGGCGTCAAAAAATTCGTCCACATCGCTGTCAAAAGGAAAAGTGCCCAGAAGGTTGGCAGCATTGCCACGTTGGATGGCAATGCTGATTCTTTGGCCAAAAAATAAAATTTGTCATATTGAATGGTAAATAAAACACGAGAAATCATAAAGAAACAATTAAAAAGTTCAGTAAAACATCTACATATTAATTTTTTCAATGAACTATAAACTTTTACCGTAACAGTAATTATAAACTCTTGTTTATTTACCTCCAAAACTAACGAGGGCACAAGAAACCTTTTAATATCCAAAATACAATTTTAAAATAATAGTCCAAACATTCTAACTAATCTCCTGGTCGGGATAGGACCCTGCCCACCCCACAGGTGCAGGGGTCACATAAATCGCGCAGGTAGAAATACCAACCCTTCCTACGCAGGCAGGGGTTGTAAACGTATGGCGAGCGTATGAAGATATGTATAAATTATTTTTTTGGAGTATTCTTTGTATACTAAATTAAATCAAAGCCTTGTTACCTCTTATGTAGACATACTTAATGACTTTTGATATAACTGAAAAAAAAGTATTGTCTCGTTGGTTTAGTGGCCACAACCCTTACTGAAAACATGGTTCTAGCTTCGATTCCTATGTTGAGCAAAGTGTTATTGGGTTTTTCGTTTGGAATTTCTCAGTAGAAGCCTGTCTGGATTTGTGGCTGTAACAGCACCGTTATTACACGGGCCTTAAACATAAGAGGCGTAATGTGGGTTTACCATAATTAAATCTTTTTTTTTTTTCGGGTATGAAATCATCAAATGACCGCTCCCGCTCTGGGCGAAGGGAGTGTCAGACTTGTACTGACTAAAACCCATCCATGTTCCTTCTTAGCCCTTTGTGTTCCAGGGCCGCGGTATCTCTTTCGAAAAATCAACTAGATTGGGTGCCACCGTGGAGCTTTTAAATAAGCTTGAGCGTTTACAAAATATCTGTATTAGTTTTGTTTTTAATCTCAAAAAGTATGATCATGCTTCTAACTTTTGCAAAACACTCAAATGGCTCCCAATTCGACTTCGTAGGAACTCTATGTCTGCTTTTTAACATCCTTCATGACTCTAATTCGCCATCCTATCTGTCCCGTCCTTCTGGTGCACCTTGCAGGCTGCATCTTAGGAACCTCGTTAAATCCCCTCCCCACTCTACCGACTTCTACTCCTACTTTTTTCGCTGTGAGTTGTTGAATTCACTTTCGCCTGACATAAGGGACTGCCATTTCGGAAGAATGGATGTTTAAAACAAAAAATGTTGCGAGCCCCTGACTTCAACTTGTAACATTTTTTCTAGCAAGAGCTTACAAAAACGGTTGTAACAAGATGGAGTCGTCGGGGCAAGTCACACATATTTTGTAAACATGTTATTTCTTCAAATGGTGTTCGGAGTGACTCCTTTGAAGGAGAAATACAAATAAGACTGTTTCTTTTCACAAACTATATGATGGTTTGACTGCTTCGGTGGTGTAGAGGTCGCTAGGTACAGGTGAGCATGAAATGGCATCTGAGTTCGATTCTCGGATCGACCAAAGTGTTTTTGGATTTTTCATCAGGAATTCCTCACCGACATCAAACGTTCTACCATCTTTAGACCCACGAACCCATCATTTTCATAAAATCTAGCCTGTTCCCCGACAGGGTAGGCAGAGGTGCACCTAAGCCAGATACTCACATTTCGCCGACTATGTTTAAGTTCCATGTACTAGCCGAATCTATTGCCATCAATTCAATTCAAAACCCATTTATTCAGACCGTTTATAAACCTATCCTCATCATCATCATCCACAGCCCGACTTCATCTACTGCTGGGTATAGGCCTCTCTTTGCTTGTGCCAGCCTCATGATCCAGGATATTCCCGCGGTGGCAACAATGTCGTCTGCCCATCTCGCCTTCTTAACACTTACCAACATAAAATTAATTATACTGCCATCAACCGGGAACAAATAAAAAAGATCAATTTTTTTAACAGATTAGAAGGCTGCTCTCCAAAAGCCATATAATAGTCCTAGTAATATTATAAATGCGAAAGTTTGTCAGGATGTACGGATGTATGTTTGTTACTCTTTCACGCAAAAACTACTGACCGGATTTGGATGAAATTTGGCACACATTTAGTATAACCTGGATTAACACATAGGATACTTTTTATCCCGATAGTACGATCCAATGGGACAATTAATGTACTCCACGAAGCCGCGGGTATAAAGCTAGTAAAGTATAAAAAGGCGCTAGTTTAAGACCCAACAAGAAGAAAAACCAAGATTACGAAATCCCACTCCTAACCGGTGATCTATCGGGTCAGAGTGACAAATGCCCGGCTAATCCCCACCATGGCATCCACTAGGAACAGGTAAAAGTAACATTATCAACTTTCTAGTACAGTATGGGTTTTACATTTATATTGTGTAGAACATAAACATTGTGTTGGATGTTTTTAAAAGCCATTAAAGTCGAAGGCATTAGAATACATGGCAGTTTCGATTTATTGCGTCAGGGATAGGTTTTGGGCCCTTACAATAGCGGGTATTAGGAAAATTTAAAGGGAAATTGGAAGAAGTAAAACTTCGAAGAATGTGTCATTGTTGTGTTGTGCGTGTTTTGTGATGTGTATGTTTGTGTGTTGTTATATTTGTGATTGTCCGTCCTTACATTTGCCTGGCGGTACTTCCATAGAAACCTGAAAGCTTGGCTTGCCCTTATAACCTACTGCTCTTCATGATGGGGTTTCTGAACAGTCTGATTGCCTTATGGGCTTGCCTAATGGGCTTGCCGTATTGTTCGCCCCTAAGCACGCCACTACTTTTGCCGATACTGAACACTGGAAACATTTTATATTACTTCAAAAAGGTTTCCAAAGCAGCATTTTGTAAAACGCTCATTACAGTATGGTTTTTATCGGATCGTATTATGTATATTGGACCTAAAGAAATCGGTGTACCTATAATAATGTTTTAAAAAACATACACACGAACTCAGTTCCTCCTCCTTTTCAAAAGTCGGTTAAAAATAAGAATTTGTTTGAAAAAAATCACAACAATGTTACTTTCCTTTTGGCCTCTGATCCAAATGAGTAAAAATGGGTGCATTATCTCTACTTTCATGGCCAGACGCTTACAAAAGTGTCGTAACAATGAAATTTCACATTTTCCATAGATCTGAAATTTATACCATTATTAGCAAGATGTTCTAACATTGTGATGTTACAAGTTTATAAAATCTTTGTAGCTATGTTAATGATCTCGTCTGACAGAATAGGAAGAGGCGTTTATTGTCTATTGTCATGTTACGATCGGCTCTCGTTAAGGTAAAGCTATCTGTTACTTCAAGATGAGAATTTTATTTCATTGGTGTTTATTGATATGGATATGTAATAAGGAGGGATAACACGCATGTGACTAAAAGATGGGCATGATGGTCACAAATGGTGATGGTCATGTTGATGGATGGATTGTGTGAGGAATGATATGAAAGAGAAAGGAGTAAATGATGCCGTGATGTCTGACAGGGGAGAATGGAAGAAGAAAACGTGTTGCGCCGACCCCAAGTAGAATGGGACAAGTGCAGGAAGATGATGGTGTCAACTGACAGGTGTTTATTGGAGAGGCTCGTGGCTAAATAATGATGGCCACACGAGTCGATTGATCAGATTAACTACACTTGCCGATGCCTGATGGGGGATGGGGGACACCTTTACACTCTGAGTCTCCCGTGCCTCGGAGAGCACGTTAAGCCGTTGGCCTGACTGTCATTTGTAAATCTTTGACAGTCGTTACAGGTAGTCAATGGCCCGAAAGCCTGACATCCAGTGTGACCAAAGGGTATCGTATTACCCAGTAGTAACTGGGTTGTGCAGGTCAGATAGGCAGGTGCTCCATGTAAAATACATCAACAGCATCGTATTTAGCTGCATCCGGTAAGACTGGAAGTTGTCCCAAACCAAGTTGTGAAAAGACTACGCAGACGATGGTGTTTATTCTTATACTGATGTTGTTAAACTTAGATTGTGTGGAAGCTTTTGCATTTCAGTTACAGTTCATTCTCAGTTATTTTACCTCTGTAAATGAACCGTAGTTTCATCGTTGTTTATAGCTTATAAAAATAATGAGCACTAAATTCTGCTGGTGACGACATTTAATTTCTTTTGGCACACCTTGCGTTGAATTGCTAATCTTTTATGACAACATCGAAAACAGAACTACTCAACATCATTCTCCTGCCTTTATCCCAATTCATTTGGGGTCGGCGCAGCATGTCTCCTTCTTCCATACTTCTCTATTACTCGTCACCTCATCAGACACCTCCTTTCTTGCCATATCATCCTTCACACAGTCCATCCATCGTCTCTTTGCTCTTCCTTTACTCTTATACCCATTCACAACTACTAATAACGTTTTGAAATAAAGTTCTCATAAGAATAAGCGTAGTTAAAGAAAACATGTTTATTCACCAAATGTTTTTTCCTGTTTTGGTAGGTATTTATGTACTTTACAAGTAGCGAATAGGTTGAGACAAGAAAATTAGCATTATACCTATATCACAGTAGGTTGGAATTTCTCAGTAGCAGCTACAGCATCTGGATTAGTGCCCGATTGATGGCAATAAGCTCGCCCCCTATTAGGTGCATGGTGCTTAAACAAAACCAGCAAAATCTGGATGTACTTTTACGTACAACACTGCCTAACCTTTCTGATTTATAGGCGTGATGTTATGTACTACCATACGTCGTAATCATAACTACATGGTGAAAAGGACAACTACGCTAAAATGGTTACCACGTATTCAGATGCACTTACTGAATACACATTCTAAACCCGTTAGAAAAAAATAACAGCTGTTTCCTACAAAACCGCAATATTTACACGGTCAAAATGTATGGTACACCTGATTTTTTTTCATGTGTTAATACAATCATATTATGGTAGATAAATCAAATATATAAATAATAATATTGTAATAAATTTATATTTTAATTTAATAGCAGATACCCACTTGTATAATCGTTTTATTTTTAATTTTTAATAATATGTATGTCAGTTGGCAAAACATAACGCAGAACCTAATTTTTAAGATCTTGTTTGTAATTATTACCTATGTTTATGAATACACACTGCGCTCCAAAACACAAATTGCTGACGTTGCTCAAAAAGCCGCTAAGCTGAAGTGGGACTGGACTGGCCACGTCTGCCGCATGCCCAATGAGCTGTGGGCTAAAATAACCACTTTCTGGAGCCCTGACACAGCCAGAAGGCGTCGCGGCAGACCTCGTAGAAGATGGCGGGACGAGCTGGACAGAACCAACGACCAGTGGCCCACATTAGCCCTGGATTGAAACAACTGGAAGTCATGGGGAGAGGCCTTTGCCCAGCAGTGGGATGACGCAAGCTAGCAGCATCAGTATCAGTTTATGAATAAATGGTTCTGATTCTGATTTTGATTGTTTTTTTTCAAATTACCTATGAAAATTTTCTATATGGGGGGTTCAGAATGATGTACTGAAAACATGGTAATCGTTTTAGCGTCGGTGTCATTTCCACATTGTATTTCACAAGGTCATTATATACATATCACCAAACTCATAATCCAACAAATTTCTCTGAAACCTAATAAAACCCTTTCGTGAATCCTTAAACATTGTTTACAGCCCAAAGCCCGCTATGGGAATCGACACAAACTCTAATTAATTAGAAAAATATTTAACTGAACACACCATATCCACTGGCGCCATTTGTAAAAACAAGGGGTCAATGACCGGCTTACGTCATCTTCACACAGAAACAACTAGTTGCTAGGCGTTGTTTTTTTACAACCTTGGAACAACGCATGTGCTAGGGATGTGCGTGAGGTTTTAATTAAGAAAGAAAGAAAAAATACAAGACGGAGTAGAAAGAAAAACTATTAAAAATAACAGTTTCAGTGTCGGATATTAAAAAAATTTTTGTTATTTTGATAAAGAGATAGTTTTAACTTATTTTCACTCTTGCGAACTCGCTTTGCTATCATACAATTTGAATTCTTTAATATTTATTTATTTATTTAATCATGGCACTCCAACGACTTATTCACTAATACATTTTTGGGGTAATGTAACATTTAAACTTAAAATCTAGGGGAATACGTCACTTACAGGTGTGCACTGCACTTAAATATATTTAACACTATAAAAAACAATTTTAACCGTTTTTACAACATTTTTCATTAATGCTTCGCTCTTATTGGTTGTAGCGTGATGTTATATAGCCTATAGCCTTCCTCGATAAATGGGCTATCCAACAATAAAATATTTTTTCAATTCGAACCAGTAGTTCCTGAGATTAGCGCGTTCAACCAAACAAAATCTTCAGCTTTATAATATTAAGTATAGATAATATCACCGCCTATAATGACTATAATCCCCGAAAGATCAGGCAGAGGTGTGCCTCAGTATCCACATCCACATTTCGCAAATACGACAAAATAACGTCTTTTCTATTTTTATAAACCAATCACACTAAAACATGCTGCCATAAAAGCTAAAACTGCGCCTACTCACAAAACATCCAGTAATAGATTTCTCACTTCAGCATAATAAAATAAAATTGGCGAGCTTATGTCAACTTACGATTTACATAAATTATTTAGTATAAAAACGGACGTTTTAATAATTCATTATTTCTTTTACAGTTAGACAACATTCGTAAATTAGCTAAGTCTTAATTTTACTGTAGTAGGTATTCAGTAGACATCAATGATCAAAACAAGCTTATACTAAAAAAATAATTTTAAAAACAAGCTTTGAAAAATAAACAGGGTGTAAACAGACCCTTTACGAAGCCGTTAACAAGCATTCTGTACATCAAACTAAGTAACCCTACACAAAAATTATTGCTGGGAAACGACTTTTTTTTTTTGGGTGAAAAATAACCTTTTACGGTAAAACTCAATGTAACTCATTCAAAACACTGTGCTTATGGATGTATTGATTAGTAAATGGGTAATGGAGGTGTTTAAAGTAAAGTTATAACCTTACAAATTTTTGTTTAAAAAAAAACTTGTGAAAAAGTTGGAACTTTGACCCCCAATAACTCCGTAACTAGCAAGTTCCCAGGTATGGTCTAGAACAAAAAAATGATCGCAATAGCGGGGAGAACAAAAGTGCCTTTCTAGTTTCTTTCCAGTGGCTATGACAGTTGATGCTGCTGTCATGTCAGTCTCCAATAAACCGATCTACTGAAATCACCTACTTTTATTCATATTTCACAATTAAATATAGAATGACGTCACTTAGCTAACCATGCATTGTTATCCAAACTAAACGTGTACGCAAAATTTCAGCTCAATCGGTTGGGGATTACTGAAACGTAACTTGGCCAACCCTACATAATTTTGGTCACACTTCTGCTATGAGCCCGTACTTGCCTGTCGTTTTTGTGAACATTTGATATGTGTACGTTACATTTTTTCTACAAAACTGTAGAGTGTAGAACCAACTCTAGTAGTAACAAATGATGAGTCATTTAACATACGGTTAAAACGACCATGTTTTAATGTTACGCCTTGTTGATTCTTAACAAAAATATTCTTAACTTTTCACTGTAACATTAAAATTTATCTGTTTTACTTTTGCTATTTTTGCAGATACTTAAGAACGTTTATAAAGAAAGTGGGCAATGTCGCAAATAGATAGCTGTCAAATATTTCGTTGTTTTGATTAATTTGGCAATATTACTGTATGGATATAAAAAATATGGCTAACTAGTGAACTAAAATATGATTATGAAATGCAGTAATTAATATCGTAACACAACATATTTAGTTTAAGACGTTAAAAAAGTATTTGGAAACTTTCCCAATGCCTTTTTTACACCTAAAACGGTTACAACATCAAATTCAGTGTTTTAATTGCAATTTATTATTAATATTCTAGTTCACTAGTTAGCCATATTTCTTATTTCCATAAAGTAATATTGCTAAATTAATTAAAACAGGTAAATATTTTACAGCTATTTGCGACGTTGCCAACTTTTTGGATTAACGCTCTTAATAAGTCAAACATCTTTTCCCGAAAAATCTTCTTTTTCAGCTTTGTTTTTAACCGACTTCAAAAAAGGAGGAGGTTCTAAATTCGGCTGTATTTTTCATCAGTGGCAAAAAAGCCAATGAAACAAACAAATTAAAGTCACCGACGTCAGGAAGTAAAGATATTTTCGACTTTTTTGTTTTTTTTTGGAAATAGTTTATTCTTGTGTAAAGTTCCTTGCAATTTTATTGGTGATGAAGATGATGATGAATTTGTATAAGGGAGATAAGTCTCAGGTATAACCAGTAGTGGAATTGATAAGAAATATTTCTTCCTAAAGTAACTATAATAAAATAATCAATTGCATCCTCCAGGACTTGAATGAGGCAAACGACAGAGCTATCCAGGTTGCTAAATGCTGGTCGGACAAAATCTGAGTCCTGGATTCGAGAAGAATTACAAGAAAATAAGCAATAACATCATCATCATCATCCACAGCTCGACTTCACCCACAGCTGGGTATAGGCCTCTCTTTGCTTGTGCCAAGCTTCACGGTCTTGTGCCAGCCTCATCCAGGATATTCCCGGCATGGCAACAATGTCGTCTGCCCATCTCGCCGCCGGACGACCAACACTTCTCTTTCCATACCTTGGACGCCACTCCGTCACAGCTTTACTCCACCTGCCATCACCACGCCTTGCTAGCAATAACATACTTCATATAAATCTTTACGTCTTAGGTCGATAACACCAAATAACATTGACACGCTAATCAATAAATTTTCACATGTACCGTGCCAAAATTATGAAAATTATAAATATTTTTGATATTTTTGTACCAACTTCTATAGATTTAATGTGGTGTCACACTGTCTACTAGAATATTGAAATCATGGGCCATCATGAATGTTATTTTAGCATGGATATAAAACTTGCTATTATGGGATAATAATGAACATATCGTGCTAAAAAGTTTATAGACCTACTCTATCTTTGTTGCGTGGTTAAACTGTGGTCGTATAGTGTTAAATATTCTGCAGTTTGTTGGCCCCAATAAAAACTGAGGAATTTAGAGTGAAAATTGATATTTAGCGTATTTTTTAAAGATGGCCGATAAAACTAATAGTCGAACTCAAAGCATTTTATTTCAATTACACCATTACAGGCACTTTTAAATGTCAAAAAATCCAAGAATTCGAAACAATAGTCCCAGCCACAAGACATAATAACCGGTGAAACATTTTGAAAAGTACTTTAATTGCCCATTCCAAAGCGTAGATCTCTATGGAGAAGAATGGGCAAAAAGCTTCATAGACACTCATTAAATAAGAATATTGTTACAAAATCTTGGTTACATCATTCGTACATATATGTATACATATATGTGAGAACGATGTTGAAAATGATGTACGTTTTTGCCGAATGGTTCTGTAGGTGCCACCACGTATTGGATGTCGCAGTGCTGGAAGGCCCTCCAGAAGGTGTATCGATGTCCTGGCGAAGACCGCGCGAATCAGCAGCAAGCAAGAAGCACAGCATCAGTCGATCTAGCGATGCTCGGGAGGCTTACGTTCAGCAGTGGACGTTTTGCAGCTGATATGATAATGATGACGATGATCTAGATCAATAACTTCGTGGAAAGCTGTTCCTATGGTGAACACTGGAAAAACTAACCGAGCCACAGTCGCTTTCAATGCGTTTCGGAATGTTACAAAGACTTTCAGCAGCATTGGCGTAGCTTTTCGGTAGCTAATGCCAAATCTTGAACCTTAACATTATTGTTATTGCTGATTTTATTTAATAAACTAACAACAAACTATGTATAAAAGGGCATCAAAAAAGTCTTCCTCAACGCTGTCGGCTAGCTCGCCGTCCGTCCGTCTTATGACGACAGGCCGTGTCGACTGCGCGTTCGTGTTCCACGCGCGCCTCAAAGAGACGTCAGCAAAAAGGAAGGGGTCCGCAAGGGCCGATGCCTGCCGGGGCAGCGGGCTGTTCGAAAGAGATACCGCAAAGAAGGAACATGGATGGGTTTTAGTCAGTAAAAGTCTGACACTCCCTTCCACTCCGCCCAGAGTGGAGGGGGTCATTTGATAATTACCCATTTGAAAAAAAAAAAGGTGGTAAGTTGTATTGCAGATTGAATGACTCTTTCGTAGATATAACTCTAAGTTCTCCGAGAAAATCGTAATCTAAATGGTAAGTAATAATATTTTACTGATATTCAATAACTTAAGAAAGTCATGGAGGACACTTCGCACTTACAACAACTACATACTTACTTTGCAATTCTCGTTTATACAAAATACTACATGACACTTGCAAACTCACTGGTGGATTTTCAACGCTGCGGTCACAACCGAGAGCCGAAATTCCAACAATAACTATATTATTTAGGTGTTTTTTAGTATTGGAGATAACTGTGCATTAAAAAGCTCATTAATATTTTAACTATAGGCCACACTGTACTTAAAGTCAGTCATTACAAAGTAAAGTATCCACAAACTAAGAGTTTATTTTGAACGCTCGATTAGGTGACAGACAGTTAAATCCCTGGTTAATTACTAAGTAGTAAAGACATCTTACTGCCTTGTAAAATTCTTTGTTTTATCGTGTTGTTTCATCGTAAAATGTTTGAAGATTTAATTTGGTTTTGAGGATAAAACTGCTGGTATTTACGTGAAGGTAGTTACAACTTATAAGCTAGTATTTGTATGGCCTACATAGGGGGGTAACCATGACGTCTTAAAGCAGGAGTAATTCAAGTGTGGGAAAGAGATGGCGCTAGACGACCTGTATAGCTCTGTCTCTTTCCCACACTGGTGCTTACGTTATGGTGACCCCCCTGGTAGTTGTGTCGGGTCTGGCTGTCTGTGTGTGTGTGTTAAAAGGACACACAAGAAGAAACACACACAAACACCGGTCCACGGTACAGGAGAAATTTCTAGTGTGAGAAAAAGCTAAAAAAGGCTACTTGCTAGCTCATAGTTTTAGTCACGGCGGCTAATCTCAAAGAGACTAGTGATGTTCTCAGGAGATATTACGTGTTGAAGTTTGACAGGTGCAAACCTAAAAAACCTAGTAAAACTTTGCCCGACCTGGGAATCGAACCTAGGATATCATGCTTAGCAGTAGCGATTGCGACGAATAGTTCAACGAGCTGTACTATAGTAGTTTATAATTCATAGGTTCTTCTTCTTTTCGCGTGCTTTACCTAGTGTCAGAGCTTTTATGCCCCCATGGGCCTCTGACTTGGCTTTACATGCCGTCGAGAAATATCTCTCAGGCATGCTGGTTTTATTTCCTCACGATGTTTTCCTATAGATAATTAAACAACCAAGGTATCCCGGACGAGCCCCCAAAATTTATGGGATTGTTGGCTCAGAGTAAAACAACTTGTTTTGTCAACTAACTAAACTTCAAGGCAAAAAGGTCTATCACACGTCTTCGTCGTCTTTCAGTTTTACGCCATCTTACTTACGTACTCTCTCTCTCACTCCTGATACAGGGTGTAAACGGACCCTTCGCGAAGCCGTCAACCATCATTATGTACATCAAACTGAGTCACCCTAGGCAAAAATTATTGCTGGAAAACTCAATGTAACGCACTCAAAACTTGGTGCTGATGGATGCTTTGAATAGTAAACGGGTCATGGAGGTAATTAGAGTAAAGATAAAACCTCAAAAGTAGTATTTAAAAAAAACTTGTGAAAAAATTGGAACTTTGACTTCCAATATCTCAGTAACTAGAAGCTTCCCAGGTATGGTCCAGAACAAAAAAATGATTGCAATGACGGGGAGAACAAGTGCCTTTCGGCTTTGTTAAGGGTCTTTTTACACCCTCTTACAATCCGTTTCCCACACGAATCTGAACAACCTGAGGTCTTCAACGCATAGGTACAACTATTACTCAGATTCCTGTTGCTTTCTCACCATCTTAGTCTTGTTCTACCGCTAATTGCGTGGTTGTACCGCACAACACATGTTGAATGCGCTGAGGTGAAAGATCACTACAATTCATTAGTTTTAATGGCCTTTTAGCGAATGGATGGGGACCGTATTAAACGTTGGCTCTTTATTAATCGTTGTGAATAGAAAGCTTGAACACAGATCTGCAGCAATAGGCTCTATGTAAAATACTGGTATTCAGCTGCACCCGGCTTGACTGGAAGCCGACTCCAACATATTGGGAAAAAAGCTAGGCTGTCATCATCATCTACCTAGCCTTTTTAAACCCTAGTAAAACCACGTTTTGTCATGAGGTGAGTTCCTTGGCACGTTTTTTTAATCAACATGTATTGTCGCGTTTCCTAGGCCTCTCACTCTGTCAATACCCTTCTTCTGCTCCCCACTGCGTACGATTCTGGCCCATCTGACCATTGATGCATTTTCAGACATGGTTGTTATTGGCCCATCGGCACAAATCGAGGATCTAGGCGAGATGTCGAAAGACTACTCTACAATTCTTTGGGCACAATCT
Source organism: Noctua pronuba (assembly GCA_905220335.1). NCBI lineage: Eukaryota > Metazoa > Arthropoda > Insecta > Lepidoptera > Noctuidae > Noctua > Noctua pronuba. The sequence continues at coordinate 13,520,691 of LR999908.1, forward strand.
TCCGGAAGTGTTCATCTTGTTCCCATTTTCAACGGTTGCAAAGTTCGACTACCGTTCAATTTCTGCAAGAGATCAAAACAATTTCTTGCAGACAGTGTTCGGCAAAACAGTCACATCCATCCATGGACCATACAGCTCAAGACTAACCTCCAACAAAGGGCAATGCGTGTTAAACCCGCTGTAACCCACGTAGGAGTCCACGCACGCACCGCACCTGCATCTAATATGGCCCAGCCCTAAAAGCTTTATTACAACAAGAAAGGCTTATTCTAGCTAAACTATAAACACTAAGATGGCGACTAGTTAGCATTATTTCAACATAAACTACCCATATCGGCTAATGGCCTATTAGTATCAAGGAAAGACCACACCACCTTGAAAAAAAAAATCGGAATGATTCAATGAATTTCGTAGACCTCACGTAATTGGCGATTGTTCGTAAAAAGCGGTCGTGGCTGTAAAGGGACGCACACACCCGCCGAACCGGGTCATAAACACGCGACAAAAAAGTCGCGGCGACGGACATGTGTCCGCGTCGTGCGACAAAAACATGTAAAGCGAGTAAACCACCGCAGAAGCCGTTGTACACTACGGTTGAGTTCGCGGCACTGGGAGGTGAATTATTGTACTTTATAATAAGATGTAAGCACTTAATATGGAGGAACATGTTGCAGTAACTTACTGTATCATCATTTACATGGTGTAAAAGGACCCTTCACGAAGCCGAGCACTCTGCACATCAAACCAAGTAACAGTGTGACTTTTTTTTGGTGTAAAAAATTACGGTTTATGGTTGCGCTCAATGTAACGCACTCAAAATATTGACAAAACGGTTACAGTGCGTCAAAAATTCGTCCACATCGCTGTCAACAGGAAAAGTACCCAGAAGGCTGGCAGCATTGCCACATTGGATGGCAATTCTGATTCTTTGGCCAAAAAATAGACCCACCCTCTGATCAGAAGAGTCGACCAACCGCTTGGCGATTTCCCGAAATACTAGGTGAGCACTCGGACCCCATCCATGGCCCTAGTGTTATTGTATTTGCGCCGTACTAATAAAATCATTCATAATTCTTCTGAATATTTCCAATGCTCATCCCACCCACACACCCACTACAAATCCGCACAAAATCCCAAAACCTCATTCACAATACATCATACACGACACAGAAACAATTTATTAAGTCGCGTTCTCGACTATGTTCATAAATACGGCGACCTAAGACCTCGCCATAAAACTTAGTGCGACATCTCACGGCGTTGGACCTGCGAGCTGCGGTGAATAATGTGGCCGCACCGTTATGTGCTGTGGAAGGTAGGAACTGTGCATTGATTTATTAGTTGGTGGTAGTTGGTGCTAATTGAAGGTGCCGTTGAAAGGGATACTATGGGAATTGTAAAGATTCAGGAAGGAAAAGATCCGTATAGTTTAGGGTTAGGTTATATATACCTAAAAGTACACCCACATTTTGCCAGTTATATTTAAGTCCAATGTAATAGAGGGCGAGCCTTTGGCATCAGCCGGGCACAAATCCAGACTCTGTGGCTGCTACTGAAAAATTCAAAAAATTAGTATGGAAAATGAAAAAAAATTGTATGGAAATATCACTTTCCCCTAATATTTCTAAGTCTGGTAGGAAGAGATGACTAATAGGTTCACTCGAATTTAGCTAGAACCATGTAAGAGAGAGCCTATTGACAATAACGGGGCACAAATCCAAACTCCGAACTCCTACTGCGTAATCCTAGATGGTGAAACCTAGTATCAATGATAGCCTAGTGGTGTGACCGTTGGACTGCCAAGTCTTAAGTTCGAACCCAAGACGCACCTCTGAGTTTTCAGATTCATTTGCGTATTGTATAGGTAATTAATTGCTTCGGTGAAGGAAAACATCTTGAGGAAACCAGCATGCCTGAGAGATTTTTCTCGATGGCATGTAAAGTCAAGTCAGAGATCCATGAACGGCATAACAACTCTGACACCAGGTTACAACCACGCGAAAAGAAGAAGAACCTATAAACTACTTTAGTACAGCTCGTTAAACTACTCGTCGCACTGGTGAGCATGAGATCCTTGGTTCGATTCCCTGGTCGGGCAAATTTTTACAAGGTTTTAAACACACGACAAAGAAAGAATTAACTCAACCTAAAAGAGACCCCAGGATGGGTTGCAGTCGGTTCCAAGTAATATCAACGAGGCAGTTTGTCATACAAGTGTAATATTCATAATTTACAAGTAAAAACAGCTCTTTTGCATAGTCCATGCGTGGACACGATTTGACAGATACACGACAGATGGCACTTCATATTACGACAGCCCACAAGTTTTATGATATTACTTTGCGAAACTTATGAAGTCAAAGCTGCACTAGGAGAAATGAAATAGACAAATTAGACTCGAATACATTAAATTACATTATATTCAAAGATTAGAGATATTTTTTAGACAACTTGCAACAGGGGAGCAGATGGGAGAGCAGCGGTGGTCCAGTGGTGGCGGCCCCGACTTACGAAGTTCGAATCCAGGCAGGCGCATTACTTTGTCTAATTTATTTCATCACCATTGCTCTCAAAATGGTGTAGGAAAACATCGTGAGGAAACCGGCATTTCCTAGAACCAAAAATTCGAAGATTTGTGACATCTACCAACCCGCACTTGGCCCGCGTGGTGGATTATAGACCATTCCTTCTCATAGAGAGGAGGCCGTGAGCCCCAGCAGTGGGAACATTATAGGCTGATTATGCATCGGGGCCAAAGAGTAATTAATGTGCTTTCAAACTTCATGAAAAATCGCCCCATGGTTTGATTATAATAAAGCATTCGCATCTCCAATTCTTATCTTCAACATATTCAGTGGTATTTTGATTGACGATCTGCCTTAGCGATTGGGTAAGGCAGATAGTAAATCAAAATACCACTTTCAAAAACCACTGAACATAGAAATGAAATTAAATAGGAGGAATTCTGAGGTTGTAGCAGTCCAGTACGACATTATATTGATTGCAGTTTCAACATTATATTGATTGATTTTAAAAGCAACTTGCATACGAATACAAAATAATAGCCATGCAGTAATATCATCATCTGCCTAGCCTTTTCCCAACTATGTTGGGGTCGGCTTCCAGTCTAACCGGATGCAGCTGAATACCAGTATTTTACATGGAGTGGCTGCCTTTCTGACCTGCACAACCCAGTTAGTACTGGGTAATACCCCTTGGTAAGACTGGTTGTCAGACTTTTTGGGCCACTGACTTCCTGTAACGATTTTCAAAGATCTAAAAATGACAGCCAGGACCAACGGCTTAACGTGATTTCGAGAGAGTTAGAGACCAACCTAGGCAAGCACAGCTTAAACTAAAGATCGACCCGAGCGGCTGTTATTATTTAGCCACGAGCTATAGCCATGCAGTAATAATATGCAAGCACAACACGCCCTAAAGTGTCGTAATACAAAGCAACACAACCTGCATCTAAAGTTCCCAATATCACAACAACCAGACGATTAAACAATGATAAATGTAGAAACATTATACACCTGCAGTATATCGTTAATTGTAATTAATCTAAGACAGGGATATATTAGTAAAACGTACAATACATGGTACACCTAAGATTGTGTTAGGACCTACACGGATATGCTATTACATGGAATCGAATATTCTGTAATGGTCTCCATGATTCTGGAGTTCGGAGGGAAACATAGACCAATTTAATGGCTAAGAAACCATCCGTAAATGAGCATATTATACTTAAGTATCACTGCAGTGGCTGCGGGACTGTTCGAAAGAGATACCGCGGCCCTGGAACACAAAGGGCAAAGAAGGAACATGGATGGGTTTTAGTCAGTAAAAGTCTGACACTCCCCCACACTCCACCCAGAGCGGGAGGAGTTATTTGGTGATTTCCCATCCTTAAAAAAAAAAGGTATCACTGCAGAATGGTCTTTACTAGTAGTCGTAAACGTATTATTTACTAGCTCATGCCCGCGGCTTTGCTCGCGTTAATTTGGAATTTGACAATCAATTCGGGTTGTACTCTGCTTGTAATAATGTGGCGCCATCTATTATCATAAGAAGGTTATTGTTGTTTTCCTCGGGAATAGTACTATTTTTCGGGATGAAAGGTGCCCTATGTCCTATCTGTACACCTGACAATGTATATGCAAAATTTCAGGATGTTCGGTTTAGTGGTTTAGGCGTGAAAAGGTAACAAACAAACAAACTTACTTTCGCAATTATAATATTAGTATGGATTTAACACTTCAAGCATAAAGTACAGATGCGGGCTTATTGCCATAGGCATTTCCTACCAGTCAACCTATAACTTACCTTTTCCTTTATTAGTGGTTCAGCACCTTAAATATCATCTTCACATAGATATTATGTTGCAAAGGGAGTGATTTCGCAAACGTAGTAGGAAACTAATGATTTAGCGCTTTTTTTTTAAACTTTTTATAGCATTATGTCAAACAAAACTATTGACTCAGCTTTTTTTGTAAAAACATACATCACATCACGCCTGTAATCCCCGAAGGGTTAGGCAGAGGTGTGCCCAATTATAGTACACCCACTTTCGCCAGTTATACTTAAGTATCATATAATATGGCGCGAGCAATTGCCGTTAACTGGGCTCAAATTCAGACTCCGTGGCTGCTACTGAGAAAATTCCTAATGACACTTGGTAAAAACCATTAAAAAAAGAATGAATTTGAGAACCTTTGCAGTTTAAAAGCTTAAAAAGCGTGGTCGGCCGAAGACCAGGTGCATTTACCAAGCCAATATATCTCATAAACCATAGATACAACAGATCACACGCAAACCGCAGCAGTTATGCCGCCAAGTGCGTTACCTGCCTTAGATTACCTTAATTTGTTTCAATCTTCATGAATTCAACATGAAGGTGTAAATAACTAGAAGATTGTACTCAATCCGTCGCCTACGGAAACCATAGTTATAACTTACCTGATTTCTAAGTCTAACACAGTAACTTGCGTAGGTCGGAAAGCAGCTTAAGCTATACTGATCCACTCTGTCCGCTTATACGTAAAAAATGTAATATCACAATATAAAGGATTACGATTTTTTAATCCTATATTTTAATCCGTTGAAAATTGATTCCATAATAGTAAATTAATCAGCGCATCTCAAATCGAGAGCTCTCACAATCACCATCGATTATAATAAAACCGATTTCTGTAATCGATTCAACAACAAACGGTCGGGCGGCCCGACGGCGTCCAAACGAATTAATAAATACGTCATCTAGTCGGCCATCTTCACGGTTCCAAATTCAAATTACGAAAATCGAACCGAAAAAACGTCGTTTTAACGGACTTTTTTTGTTAAAAAAACTCAAGGTGCGGACGTTTTACTACACCTGCTTGCACTATTGTATAGTTACTCACAAAATTTATCGAAACAGGTGTATTTAAAAACTGAATTTATTCTGACTGATACCTATTGAACCTAATTAAAACAGAGATAAAAGAAATTTTTATCAATTGAGCTCACTAACTTATGATTTTCTGTAGTCATTAATATTGTCGTAACGAATTTCTTCGATGGTTTTTTAACTTATACATATTATCATCGTATTTTGTTAACATAACTGTTATTAATAGGTACTTTTTAATGTCAAATGTCGTAGTTAAGCCCTTACAGTTGACATTCAAACTTTTTACAAAGTTTTTGTAGTCACAAGCTTATATCGTTGTGGTCATTGCTGAATAATTTCCTTCTGGTCGTACGATCACATTAAAATATCTGAAATAACTGCTACCTGAATAGTTCTTACCAAAATTTGGTGTAATAAATGTTAAGTATCGATATTTTAATCTTGTCAAGTAATTTTACGATTATTGAATTGGGTTGCGTTGATTTTATTAGATATAAATTAAACTCGCTTTTCGTGTTTGTCTGTGTGACCACGTTATTCTTCTGAACTATGCAACGGATTTTGATATAGTTTTTGCCATCACTTAGAGTATTTTTTGGCAAGGTGTAAGGCACAAAATTGGCTTAAAATGGTTAGGTCGCTTTAGCAGAATTATAATAGGATAATAAAATGAATCCTTAAAATGGTCACAGACACATTTAATATTATGAATTGTCTTTATTTTTATAATAATATTAGTATTTTTTTTAAGTTTTCATTATTATTTTGACATTCATTTGATTCAATAATAAAAAATTAATGAGATTATCTGTATAATGATTGCATGAATATGATCAATAAAATTAAATAATTAATTCAAATAAAATAATATATATGTAACTTAATTTTATATTTGCACGACGAAATTAAAGGCGGAATAAGAGAACAATTCCATACATTTTACCAACTTTCTGTACGTTATTTATGTAAATAAATTATTTTGATTTGATTTGATTTAAAGCGGCCATTTTAGGCCCCCTGAGGTCCTCTATACGTAAACAATCAACAGACGTCAAGTCACTATTTTTTATATATTTTTTTTGTTGTTTAAGAAATGTGTATAAAAGATAAATAAAGAAAACAACAATACAAATTATACGCAGACGAAGTCGCGAGCAACACCTAGTTATCAATAATTTTATCATAAAGTGGACAAATTGTGGAAAGGCCCGCACTTAGCAGATGAAATAATATGGGTTTTATTATGTGAAACACAAATTAGCGGTGTACCAATAAAGTCTGATAGTTTTGAGCAACATATAGTGGCTGTTGGAGAGGTCATTAAAGTTTTTAACACCCTGTAACATGAGCGGGGGGAAAAGGCACGTTGATGTAAGTGACTCTTACCGTATACTAAATTACTTGCTAGATTATTTTAGTGCCAATTTGTTTTAAGTTTACTTCGGGTTTATTAAAATGTATCTCTTAGAATATTTATTACTTAATAGTTTATGCCCGCGGCTTCACCCGCTTGCAGTTCCGTAATTGTCCCACGGGATCGTACTACCGGGATAAAAAGTATCATAATTGATAATCCAGGTTATAAACTATCTGTGTGCGAAATTTCATCCAAATTAGGGCAGTAGTTTTTGCGTGACAAAGGAACAAACATCCATCCGTCCTCACAAACTCTCGCATTTATGATATAAGTAGGGTTTCAAGGAAACAAAACCTACTTACAATCTTGAACTAAGATAATAATTAAAACGCAAACATTTACTAGCTTATAGACAGGTTTGAAATAATAACAAAAATATGTTCATGTCCCAAAAAGAGGGAAAATAACCACAGCAGCCAATCTCAGCGGAGATTAGCCATTGCATAAGCGTAGGCACAGGTGCACTCTCTCTTCCCTCACTCTCATACTCCGATGGGACGGTATTCCGACATGACCGGAGATAGATCAGGAGCAAGACCAAGGGCTTAACGTACTTTCAGAGGCACGAAGGCCTGTTACTGAGGAATTTCTTTTGAAAGAACCCAATAGCACTTTTTGCCCGTCCCGGGAATCAAACCCAGGAATCGCTCCGGACCAATTTTGTTTCAGCGGAATCGAACGCTAAATCTGTTCACATTAACTCGTTAGATCAATCAATCATTTCTACATGGTTAATTTATTGTTATATGTATATGCAATAACATCTAACGATATGTACCTATTACATAGATGCAATTATAGTAATTATAATTACCTTGGTTTGGAGTGACAGAAATGCGCCCACGCTTCAACGGTCTCAGTTTGATCGATAATACTGTATTCGTTTCGTCTGCTTTCGTTTTAGATAGGAACAAATTGGACTTATCCATCCAAGTGTCCATGGATTGAATCTATACATATAATAAAATTGTAATAGGCCGATATCAGTACATTGAAGATATTAAAAAAAATGATTTGGGGGGTCTTTCAACAGAAGCCAAATCAACATCAGTCAGTCATCAACAGTGATCGGAGTAGGTAGATTGAACTGGGGTCATTGATCCGAAACGTATATATTACTATGGACATTCCTCCGGAATTGGTGGATTATTTAAAAAAAACCGGAACTTATGTAGGAATTGTATTCTGCCAGAGTGGAAGGAGTCATTTGATGATTTGCCATCCTCAAAAAAAAGGTAGGAATTGTAATAAAATGAGCAATGTTATTCTTTATTATTCTTTATATTTAGTTTTGATACCTTCCTTTAAATTTTGAATTGAGTAGTAATAATATCACTACCAACATTAACAATATTTAATTGAATCCGGAAATACCGGAATTACTTTCCGGAAAAATGGCTTATCCATGTTATTCTTTCTGTGTGCATTTATGATACAAGTACCAAAAATCAATCTACCTACTCCGATCACTCAGTTTTTAGAATTTTTGTCTGTCTGTATATTTGTACGCACATCACGAAAAAACTACTGATTGGATTTGAACGCAGTTTTCACCACTCTACTGCTAGATGCTAGACTACATTAGATATAGTTTTCGGCGGGTAGCGAGTTTTTAAATAAATGACGTCGCAGTTTTCAGAGAAATGTTGAAAAACAAATTAGGCAAAGCAATAATGAACTACACACACTACACGATTTACGTAAACATAACATCACGCCTGTAATCCCCGAAGGGTTGGGCAGAGGTGTGCCTAATAGTACACCCACATGTCCCTTGTAACAGGAGACGAGCCTATCGCCATCAACCGGACACAAATTTAGAGTCGGGAGTTTGAAATTTTTTACTAAACTATAAATCTTGAGAATCTCAGATATCTCCATATTTTTAATTTTAGTCTCAATTATGTAGGTTTTGTGAAACCAAGCACACGCTAAAAAATAGACGACCACATCCCGCCAAACGTCCGATAAACTCCTGAGCACAAACACCATCAAAACAGGTGCTTTCATCCCCCCGGGGCAATTTTGACACTACACACCGTGCGTATACGCACACTTTGAGCCAATTTATTACACATGACGGCTCCACAGTAAATAGATAAACGGAATTTAAAATGTAATTATGTGTTTGGGGCCATCCCTAAAACAGATAATTGGCTGAGCTGTCAATGATAGAATTTATAGATAGATTTGAAGTGACGATCGCCGTAGGGCTCATGTTGAGGCGGTAGGTTGTGAAATTATTTTAGCTGTAATTTAATAACTTTCGCTTTGAAAGGTGAGAGAATTTCAGTGAGAATTGTGCTCATTTTCACTTATATGAGGCCGCAAAAAATAAATAAATGATGTTTGAAATATATTAATATGCAGGATGTAAACGGACCCTTCACGATGCTGTCAATCAAACATTCTGTACATCAAACTAAGTAACTCTTCGTAAAAAATATTGCTGGGAGACGACTTTTTTTTTGGGGTAAAAAATCACGTTTTACGGTAAAACTCAATGTTACGCAAAACTTAGTGCTGAAGGATGCTTTGAATAGTGAACGGGTCATGGAGTTAATTAAAGTAAAGTTAAAACCTTAAAAAGTGTTTTTTTCAAACGTGTGAAAAAATTGGATCTTTAACCTCCAATATCTCCATAACTAGAAGGTTCCCAGGTATGGTCCAGTACAAAAAAATGATCGCAATGACGGGGAGAATAAGTGCTTTTCGGCTTCGTTACGGGTCTTTTTACACCCATCATTAAATAATGTTTTTCAATCAATTATAATTTTGACAATATCGTCAAAATCGCGGGAAATAGATGGATAAGGGACGCACAGAACAGAGAAGAATGACAGGAGAAAGGAGAGGCCTATACCTAACAGTGGGTGATTCCGGACAGAAATGATGATGATGATGATGATCCTTCCTTCCTTATCGTGTGGTTAGTTCGTAACCTGGTGTCAGAGTTTTTATGCCGCCCATGGATCTCTGACTTGGCTTTACATGCCGTCAAGAAATATCTCTCAGGCATGCTGGTTTCCTCACGATGTTTTCCTTCACCGAAAAGCAAGTGATAATTATACTATACGCACATGAATCCGAAAAATCAGAGGTGCGTGCCTTGGGTTCGAACTCGAGACCTATGACTTGGCAGTCCGACGGTCACACCACTAGGCTATCACTGCTTATGATGATGATATAAATTCTAGATACTTTACTTACTGTATTCTAACCTACCCCAAATTTCTCATACCTTTTGCTGTCATCATCTGCCTAGCCTTTTCACAACTATGTTAGGGTCGGCTTCCAGTCTAACCGGATGCAGCTGAACACCAGTATTTTACATGGAGCGACTGCCTATCTGACCTCCACAACCCAGTTCGTACTAAGTAATACGATACCCCTTGGTAAGACTGGTTGTCAGACTTTTTGAGCCACTGACTACCTGCAACGACTGTCAAAGATCTACAAATAACAGCCGGGACCAACGGCTTACCGTGCTTTCCGAGGCACGGAGGAAACTCGGTATGTAATGGGTGGTCGCCCATCCACAGACCAACCTAGGCAAGCACGGCTTAACCTAAAGATCGAGCCGGGCTGCTGTTATTATTTAGCCACGAATCCTCCTTTTGCCGAGAAGTTATAAAATTACCACCAAATTAATTTTCAAAAAAATCTTACATGAACCGAGTGTTGGCAGAAATTGAACAGAGCACGTTTGTTTAGGCATTCCCTTTAGGTATCCTCTAACATAGTCGAAAACGGACACAAAGAAAAAAAAAATTGTTTCTCATACACTACTTACTACTTATTAATACTTGTGATGGGGTTACTTCGCAACTTCCCATGGGTTACAATCTACAACTTAGAGACATAATTAAAAAGTAATAAAAGGTTTAGGTACTACGATTTTACAAAATTATAGTAGCATGTTGCCGACGTAGCTTATAAAGCTGCCAGGCTAAAGTGGGACTGGGCAGGCCATGTCTGCCGGATGCTGGCACAGCTGTGTGCCCGAATATCGCAAGACTGGAGCCCTGAAACAGCTAGACGGTGTCGCGGTAGACCGAAGAAAAGATGGCGGGACATCTTGGATGGCTTCCTCGCCAGTTGGCGAGGAGAGGCACACCATCGTGAGAAGTGGAAGGAATGGGGGAAGGCCTTTGCTCAGGAGTGGGACAATAAGGGTTAACTAAAAAAAAAGTAGCATGTTCAAGTATGTGTAGTCTTTGTGTGTGTAGGGGGGAGGAGGTCGGGGTGTGTGAGTGTGAGTAGGTGTGTGTGCGTGTTAATGATTGATTGATTCGTGTATGCTATGATTGGGTTCAGGTACTTCTTTAGCAAATTCTGTTTATAAAAGTTCAATTTCTTGGTAAGTTTGTGATTTTAACCATTTCTACCCATAGTTAAACCCATAATAACTTAAGATAACTTCCCATACCTGGTACTATTCCTAAGGGCAACATTACTAACATTTCATAACTTAGAAGATTTCTCAACAACGCAAGGGCCGGATAACAAGCACGGCATACGGAAATATTTCATTACTAATGTCATATTATATATTTATGATGGACTATAAAGAATGTACGCCTATTGGCAAACATTATTTGGTTATTATGAATGAATCCGGTATGGTGTGCGGTGATAGTTACAGGCGGTAGCGATTTGAAAAAGGACCTAAGTAAAATCTTCGGCTTTGGAATTCAAAAATTAAGTACAGTTCGCGATATTAGTTTAAGTGTATGTTTGACTGCATAATTTAGACTTGGTTTTTCCAAAAAGCCAACCCACAATATTTTATTAATTCAGTTAAATACATCGAGGTGTCGGTAATGCTGGAGAAACGTCGGTGATGGTACATTTTGACAGAAATAAGCTCAATTATTTTTCATAATTATGCGTTAATTCTGAAATTATCTAAACTTCATATGAAGGTAAAGGAAATCGTAGTATTACTCTACGGATACAATTTTTAGCACGCTATTATTTACCTGTAACTAACTATTTAAAAAAATCTTTGAAGTTAAAATTTGACCCAATTTCCGGTTTCCCATCGAGCTGAAAATTTGCATACATGTTAAGTTTGGATGACAATGCGTCGTTAGCTAAGTGACGTAATTCTAAATCCAATATGGCGGACTCCCAAATATGGCGGACTAGTAAGTAGTTTTTTGAACGATAATATTACTAGCTTTTGCCCGCGGCTTCGCTCGTGTTAATTTAGAACTTGACAATCAATTCAGGTTGTACTTTGCTTGTAATAATATAATTCAATCATTATCCGAAAGACACGTCGCGCCATCTATTATCATAAGAACGTTATTGTTGTTTTCCTCAAGAATAGTCCTTCTTATCGCGATGAAAGGTACCCTGTGTCCTTTTCTGTACACCTGACAACGTATATGCAAATTTTCAGGATGATCGGTTTAGGCGTGAAAAGGTAACAAACAAACTTACTTTCACATTTATAATATTAGTAAGGATTACATTTTAGAACACAATCTCTTGTCACTCGGGCCAAAAACTCGACTAAGACAAGTCAACTAATAATACTTTCCATTGGCTAGCAACACCAGTCATTTGAAAGGCGTGTTCCGTGATAATGTCTCCTCTTAATTACCCCTGTTTATACATCGAATGATCGTATTTACTATCCCATAATATGCGAATGTTAATGAAAGGATTGATCGTCTAGTTTAAAGGCTATGTCTGGATTCAGTTGTGGATGAAAATTGTGTATTTCATATTTATGTATGCAATTTGTTCTGCAGGTGATATTCATGTTTATTTTGTGATGATTAAACTAACTGCGACTTAATGTGTAAACATTATTTGTACGCCTTGCGAGGCAGCACATATTGAGACATAACTTTTTGATAACACCATGTATTTACTTTTACCTATGTGACACAAATAAACATATTTGAATTTGAATTAATTTGACAGACAGGTACGAGTTTGACGTCAAAACTTCATTAGTAGCTTCTTTAGAAGAGGTAGTTAAATTTTTCAATATCATGAAAACAACGTTTTGTACCGTATTCTAACCAAAGCGGTTGTTCGCGCGAAAAAACGACCGTCGTGTTCATATGTCACTCATTTCTTTGAAAAAACGAAGAGCACCTTCCGCTGGTGCAACCACGCGTTCAAGTTCGCCAAACGAAATTGACACAACCGACACGTGTGGGGCTCCGTTTACTAAGATAGGCACGACTTCGACGTCAAATCTTCATTAGTAGCTTTTTTAGAAGCTACATTTTTCAATATCATGAAAACAACATTTTATACCGTATTCTAACCAAAGCGGTTGGTCGCGCGAAAAAACTACCGTCGTGTTCATATGTCACTCATTTGTTTGAAAAACCGAAGAGCACCTTCCGCTGGTGCAACCACGCGTTCAAGTTCGCGAAACGAAATTGACACAACCGACACGTGTAGGGCTCCGTTTACTTTTGTTAGGACCTGAGACCGCTATTAGGCGCTATTATTACTTCCTGCTTAAGGCGACATTTATACAGAAACGGCTTAAGATGAAGGAGCGGCGCAGGCGTAAAATTTATAAGGAAACGAAAGAACGGCGTGCCTGCGCCACGGCGCTTGGGTGTAATTCACGACACGTCGCCTACGTATATTTTGTATGAAAACGTTTTGAAGCGGCATTACGCCTGCGCCGTGCCTTCACCGAACGCCGTTTCTGTATAAATCTCGCCTTAGGCACGACGAAATAAGGAAGTAACAATTAATTGAAATATTTGACTTAAACCTCTGTGGTTCGTAGCCACCGTTCCGATCACATTAATATCATGTGTCCGTGGAGAAACAACCATATTATCGAAGACTGGTGACATCCACAACCACCAGGTGAATTAAGGTCTACCCCTCTCATGAGAGGATGCCTGTGTCCCAGCAGTTGTAACATTAAAGGCCTAGTGTTATGTGTGCTCAGATTTACCGGCCACTCCAAGCAATGACCAGTTAAAACCTCGTAAACGTTAAGGACATGTACGAATACGAATGTAACATATTCCTCCATCGCAGTATTTTAAATTAATTAACGGTTATTACCTTTTACATAAAAGCGGGGTTAAGATCCCCAGGTATGAAGAATACAGTTATTGCTCCAGGTTTTATTGAGATCGTTCTATGCATAACTACAGGTCAAAGGTTCAACTAAATAATACATAGTTAAGAATTTAACTGCGTGACTAACTGAGTGACGTGATGTCTGTCAATAGTCAGGTTTAATTGGTTTTTGTGAACTGTTCTTTTAATTTGGAGTTTATTTTTTAAAGCCATATAACTCAAGTCATAATTAAGTATTGCTTTAGCGATAGAGTTTAAAATCTATTAAAGAAATTGACAGATTGTAATAGCTTTTTTCTTTTTTTTTTCGGATGGTAAATCATCAAATAATCCCCTCCGCTCTGGGCGGAGTAATAGGGAGTGTCAGACTTTTACTGACTAAAACCCATCCATGCTCCTTCTTTGCCCTTTGCCGCGGTATCTCTTTCGAACAGTCCTGCAGTCCCGGCAGGCATCGGGCCTTGCGGGCCCTTTCCTTTTTGCTGACATCTCTTTGAGGCGCGCGTGGAACACGAACGCGCCGTCGACACGGCCTGTCATCATAAGACGAACGGACGGCGAGCTAGCCCATTACTCACCGTCCACAGGCCCGCGCCTACGGTGGCCGGGAGCCACCACGTGGCCCCCGACGCCCGGGGCGTCCCCCGCGGCGGCTGGGGCGTGAGATGCTTTCCCTCTCATGTCCCGCCACCTCCTTCGCTAGCATGACTGCTTCGCAGAAGGAGGTAACGGCTTCCCATTCCCTCTCGCTCCGGACCATGGCTTGAACCAGGACCGGGCGCGAGAGGTCGCCCGTCGGTCGCCATGAAGCCGAATTTGCAGCTATAGTTGATGTTTTAATTTTTGGAGTTATCTACCTAGTATCATTGTAGGGCGCCGAGACAAAATACTAAAGCTGTAAGTGCGTTGCGATCTGCTCAAGTTTGGGAACCCCTGCCTTAAAGCCTTCCTACAAAAATAGAAGCTTCGTAATCCCACAGAAAACTTAAGGGTACCTCTACGTAAAGTATAAACGGAAATAATACCCTTACCAGTAGCAAGTCAATTTGATTTTAGTACCTTTTCACGTCACAAAACACACAAAGCAATTATTATCCACATATTTCATTAGCAACAAAACATAAATATACCGCTTTGCCCGTTTGAACGACGGTCATTGCTGACATTAACCGCTCATTGTACGAAGTAGCCATCCGAGGGCCTAGCACGAACGCGCGGCAAAAAGGCAAAGTCAATTCAAACGATTTTTAAATAAAAAAATACAACAATATCAAAAAATGCTACAGGAGATTTGTATTTGACCAGCATAATTAGTATTACCCATCATACTTACATATAATACTTTATGAGTATTATATGTAAGTATGATGGGTTCTCCTACCCTTATCCCAAAATTTGTGGCCAGCGCAGCTTGCTTTTCTTCTTCCATACTTGTATACAGAGTGGAAAGGACATCGATGCACAAAGAGTTACCACCACCACCACGGATACCAGTACATCATTAGTTCTGCATGCTAACCGTTTGTGTGTCGGTGTGATTACACCCTATTTTACTCTTCAACTCAGTAGTCACTTTCTTCCTAATTAGGTATATCATCTTTTACCCAGTCTATTCATTGTGTCTTTGGACTTTCTCTTTTAACCTATAACTGTCCATATTCATACTCAAAGCTTTCTTCATTTTCCTCATTCATCTCCCGCACATACCTATACCTTAAAGTTTTTAAACTATACAAGGTAGAAACAGACCTTTTACGAAGCCGTTAACCAAGCATTCTCTACATCAAACTAAGTAATTGTACGCAAAAATTATTGCTGGGAAACGACTTTTTTTGGGGTGAAAAATTACGTTTTACGGTAAAACTCAATATTCCGCACTCAAAACTTAGTGTTGATGGATGCTTTGAATAGTAAACGGGTCATGGAGTTTATTAAAGTAAAGTTAAAACCTTAAAAAGTGGTTTTAAAAAAAAAATTGTGACGATATTGGAACTTGGACCTCCAATATCTCCGTAACTAGAAGGTTCCCAGGTATGGTCCAGTACAAAAAAATAATTGCAATGACAGGGAGAACAAGTGCCTTTCGGCTTCGTTAAGGGTCTTTTTACACCCTTTATAGTCCTCCTTACCGATTTCGGTAACGGCGACCCTTTAATGCTATTTCCTTGCGTGTGCCCTTATATGACAGGCCAGACCGAATTTGCTCTTAAATACCCGGTCACAACTAAAGCAGTAGTTAAACTAAGCAGATAGTTAAGTACTAACTGTGTAATAGGAGGGTTGATATTTTTAAATATAATCGTTCGAAATAACGTTACGTTTACAACGCACGTTGGTGCAAGGCCTACACTTTGGTGAAAGAGAGAGGCGTGGACTCTGTCCGTTTGTTTTACGCACTGTTTATTGTGTGTTTATAGTGCATTTAAGTGCACTTGTTATAATGATTGGCTGGAAAGTCATAATAAAATATTATAGTTTAAAATAAACTGAAAAACACGCTTTGGAGTGACGTTATTATATTTTCAATACACTTTCTCGAAAACTGGTTCTTATCGCACTACGACTATGTTCAACATGTAATGTATTTCACACGCGTGGATTTTTAATATTTTTCCGCACACGTGCGGAAATAAAAAATCCACATATAACTAAACTTAGACTAAGTCCAAATGCGTTCAATGACTATCGTCGGCGGTGATTGTATTTTTAAATCTCTCTCTTTTTAATATCTATGTCGCCGTTCCGCAATCTGCCCGTTCCAGTTTGACCAATCTAAAGGGTGTAAAAAGACCCTTAACGAAAACGAAAACCACATATTCTCCCCATCATTGGGATCATTTTTTTACTGTAGACAATACCTGGGAAACTACAGGTTCTGGAGATATTGAAGGTCAAAGTTCAAATTTTTTCACAAGTTTTTTTTTAAAAACCACTTTTTACGGTTTTAACTTTACTTTAATTAACTCCATGACCCGTTTACTTTTCAAAACATCCATCAGCACTAAGTTTTGAGTGTGTAACATTGAGTTTTAACGTAAAAGGTGATTTTTCATCCCAAAAAAAAAAGTCGTTTCCCAGCAATAATTTTTGCGTAGAGTTACTTAGTTTGATGTACAGAATGCTTGGTTGCCGGCTTCGTGACGGGTCCGTTTACACCCTGTATAAGAACCTAAGATCTATTTTCAGTTATTTTTTCTGTAGTAAATCAAGCCAAGTTATATTGTGTCCCGTAATTACAATGGCATTTTGTCAGCTTAACCACATTCATCGCGTTACTCTTGCTGTTGAGCAGACGATCGATGATATTATGGTTTGACAATTTCCTTCAAAATTCTTTAGATTGTGATTGAAAGTATTAATTGCAAGCAATTATGCAACTAAGACACCTTGACTTTAACCGATGCATTATAAATGTATAGTGCAAAATATAGAGATAAATACTCGTAGAAACAAAGCTGAAAACTTAATCACGTATGGGAAATGGTTGTTTTCCTGTTGCAATTTTGTGTAGAAAAATGTCTGGTCAGAAAGGTACCTACTTATAATTGGTTTATTTTGTTGAATATTTTATTTTATTGAAAATAAAGTAGTTAAAGTCAAGGTGGCGAAGTCCGAAGTCCAAAAAATTGTTTATTGCATGCTTGATTTGATAAACACCCTATGGCTGATTTTTTTTACTTAATTGTATGTTTTGTATATTAATGATGACTTATTATAATTATGTAGTAACTAACTGATTATAATTAGTAATCAAATACTTTCTCACTATCTACCAAATCAAATCAAATCATTTATTATGTATAATAAGGATGAAACACAACAATATAGCTCAGGACCATATCCTACCTTAACAGGTGTGCAAAACTAGTACATATTATAATTAAAAATAAAATTTAAAAAAAAACATGGGTAATTGGAATGTCGATAATTAAAACAAATGACTCCATACATACATTACTTTACATTGTGTCGTCAAAAGTTAAATTAATTACATTACATTACATTTTTCATTTAAGTCAGGAATTCAGAGATGTCATATTTTAAATTTAAATTCTTATCAGTCAAAAGTTCGTCAAGTGAGTAATAACATATATTAATTAATAGATCTGTCAATTTCTTTTTGAAAAGTGGATTTGTCTCATTTTTTATTACATCGGGTATTTTGTTAAAAATTTTCGGACCCATACATATAATACTTTTCTTTAATAGGGCGGTATCGGAACCACTAACAATTAGCAAATTATACTGTTTTCTGATTGATCGGTTTCTATTTTCGGCCCTTTTTTTTTTTTTTTTTTTTTTTTTTTTTTTTACGGATGGGAAATCATCAAATGACTTCTCCCGCTCTGGGTGGAGTGGGAGGGAGTGTCAGACTCTTACTGACTAAAACCCATCCATGTTCCTTCATTGCCCTTTGTGTTCCAGGGCCACGGTATCTCTTTCGAACAGTCCCGCAGCCCCGGCAGGCATCGGCCCTTGCGGGCCCCTTCTTGGTTGCTGACATCTCTTTGAGGCGCGCGTGGAACACGAACGCGCCGTCGACACGGCCTGTCGTCATAAGACGGACGGACGGTGAGCTAACCCATTACTCACCGTCCACAGGCCCGCGCCTACGGTGGCCGGGAGCCACCACGTGGCCCCCGACGCCCGGTGCTTCGCCCGCGGCGGCTGGGACGTGAGATTCTCTCCCTCTCACGTCCCGCCACCTCCTTCGCTAGCATGACTGCTTCGCAGAAGGAGGTGACGGCTTCCCATTCCCTCTCGCTCCGGACCATGGCCTGAACCAGGGCCGGGAGCGAGAGGTCGCCGCCGCCGATCGCCGCTACGAGGACACGGCGGAGCTCCGCCCAAGCGGGGCAGACCTCCACGGTGTGCGCCACCGTGTCCTCCGGACGATCCTCACAATGATAACACCCGGGCGTTTCCTCCCGCCCGATTCGGTGCAGGAACCTCCCGAAACAACCGTGTCCGGTGAGGACCTGCGTCAGGCGGAAGGTGAGGGCGCCGTGGCGCCTCTCTAGCCACTCCTCAAAGAGGGGACTTATCGCCACTATTGTGGCGTGCCCTGCACTGGGTTGCGACAGTCGCTGTCTCCATGTCGCCATGAGATCGCGTCGGAGGTCTGTCCGCTGAGCGGTGATTTGCCGCGGCAGCGGAGTTTCCCCCCGACGTAGTGCCCCCGCGCGCCATTCATGCAGGCGCGCGAGGACTATCGCCTCCAGATCCCATGGCGGCAATCCGGCTAGGAGGCTCGCCGCCTCGCGGGAGATCGTGCGGTACCCCCGGATCAGCCTTACGGCTACGACCTTTTGGGGCGCGTTCAGGTAGTGCGCGGCACGCCGCTTAATTGAACGCGCCCACACCGGGGCCCCGTAAAGGGCCATGGACCGCACGACCCCCACGTAGAGCCCTTATGCAGCGTTTATGAGCCTTGAACACCTGTTCCCTCAGACTACAATTTCCCTAAAATATTAAGCCGATTTTCAAAATTGACGCGACTAACCCGTGGTATGCAATTAACCTACATACTTTTAAGCCATATTGCTAATTGAAAATTTCTCACAAATCTCTAATTTCTAAAGTACAAGTCAAGATAACAACGATTCTCTCGACACAAGGCACTACTTACTCATTACTGCCACATAGCTTATGGCCGCTCCCAACATATTTGAGTACACCCACTCTGTACTAAAACCGTTAACTAAGTGTAAAATTTCATGTGCGTATGTTAAACTTACTTAAATGTACATTACTTGATGATTCTAAACACGACTTGTTTGGTGGACAAACATGGGTTGATGAAACTTCAAAAATGGTGACTAAATTGGGAGACGTAATTAGGTACCTAGTTAATATTAGTTTGTTTCCGGTTCGCCCACTTGAACGAAGATTCTTCGGAGAAAAATACTTCTTTGGAAACTTTATTTTTCAACTTTTGAGATGACACTACCGTTTTATGATCAAACACGCAATTTAAGATTTGCATACTAATAAAGCCGACTAAGTATATGGAATAGAATCATTTGATGGCAGCATAGCAGTTGTACCTTTCGCGTCTGCATCACTAAACGACAACTGAGGAAGTCGTCCAGTATGAGAAGGTGAAGACCAACTGGACTCTGAGGGTCGAAAGGTTGGAATCGCGCCACAACATCAACTTTAAGTCATTCGTGGTACGAGTTCCATCCCAACATCTACAGACCTGCCTGAAAAAGGCCTTCTGGCCGAAAGGTGTCGTATACCGAAGTTTCCGAGCACGTTTACGCGACAACACGCAGCGAAACACGACGCCGACAATGTTTCGTGTATAGTCATAGTTTAGAGGTTTTTTTTTAAATATGTATTAGTTTATTATTGTATAAGATTATTTTGTGTATTTTATATATGGGCCTTAGTTGCCTGATAATAAAATAATAATAATTATTATTATAGCCGTTCAACGTAGTCTGCTGGCTGCCGGCCTGCTGGGTACTTTTCCCGTTGTCCGCGGTGCATATTATGGTTTTTTGACTGTCAGTGTGCTTTACACATCTTTATTTTTGTTTCTTTTTTTTACATTTGTACTTTATTCTTGACTAGCTGTTCCCCGCGACCTTCGTCCGCGTCAAGTTATTAAAAATACAATTTTCCCCGTTTTTGCAACATTTTTCATTGCTGCTACGCTCCTATTGGTCGTAGCGTGATGATATATAGCCTATAGCCTTCCTCGATAAATGGACTACCCAACACTGAAAGAATCATTCAAATCGGACCAGTAGTTCCAGAGATTAGCGCGTTCAAACAAACAAACAAACAAACAAACAAACAAACAAACCCTGCAGCTTTATAATATTATATATTAGTATTATTAGTATAGATTGATTTGATTTTCTGACTTCCTGATGGTTTCTATGATGACTGCATTAACAAGATCCTAGATATCCTAGATATTCATATTTTCACTACTAAACAAATATCTATAATCGTCATCGTAGCAGCCCAAAAAACTAGGTCAAAAATTTCACACAAGAGGTAATTTTGACCTTAGCACTTTGCACCCATGTCTCTACTTGCTAGCGCTGACTAGCATCATACTCATATTTTACCGGAGAAGAAGCTCCGCACTCGAGATATATTAGTACCTGCACAATGTTGGAACCAGTTTCCATAAAACATTACGTGTGTATGTTGCAGTGAATGTGTGAACTATGGGAAAGTCGAAAATTTTCTAGAGTCGAAACCTAATTGTCCAGAACTAAAACAGTTGATTGGTTGTGCATAGAACCAAAAACCATATTTGAATTAATATATCTTTATCAGGAAAGATGGACAATGAAAAAGACCCTTCATCATCATCAGCCTACAACAGTCCACTGCTGGACATAGGCCTCTTCACACACGATCTCGATTCTCGGCAACTCTTATCCAGTTGCTACCAGCCACCTTGTGAAGATCGTCGGTCCACCGAGCCTGAGAGCGTCCCACCTTATTACTTTCTTTATTTCAATGGGTATTTTTTGGAATACTTGAATGGGCTTACAAAATATCTCGTGAATTCGTTAAAAGATTAGAAAGTCATCAATTTTGATGGAGAGACTGACTTAATAGGTTGTCCCATAATATGTTCTTCTGATCTACTATATTTCGTCATTTTTATCTCTTTTACAATTTCCTCAATTAATGATTCTTTTTTTTATCCAGTTAATTGTATAACTATAATATGACTATAATTATATCTACTACTGAACTAGGTACCTGTACACATTTTTGTAATTATTATTTTTTTATCTCGGAAGACCATACATTGCCAAACTTTTTGACTTGCTCCGCAACACATACACTAAAGTACATGCAGTCATGTGAAAAAAATATCCCACACGTTATAGAACGCCGTTTTCTATGGCTGCTGTGACATTAACTACACTGTATTCAATAATTATTCAAAATATTGTCGGACTGAACTAAGAACACAGCCTCCTACTAGTCTACTCATCTAGTAAGACCACACATTGCCCATCATTTCGACTTGAACCGCAACACATACACCGTAATACATGTTGCCGTGTGAAAACAATTTCCCTTACGCTATTGAACGCCGTTTTCTATGGCTGCTGTGACGTCGACTACACTGTATTCAATAACCTATATTGTCGGACTGAACTAAGTGCCTGTGCGCAGGTAGGGGGAGCGCACACTGAGGGGATGAGATAGAAATGTATTTTGTAATTTTTTCATACTTTTAGTTATAAGGTTTTAGAGGAGCTAGTGGTTAAACAATAATAGCGGCTCAAATCGTTAGGTTAAACCATGCTTGCCTAGGTAGGTCTGTGGATGGGTGACCACCCATTACATATAACTACCGAGTTTTATCCATTTGCTACCAGCCACCCTGCGAAGATCGTCGCTCCATCGAGCCCGAGGGCCTCTCACTTTACGCTTGCCGATTCACAGTCTCCACTCAAGAACATGTCATCGGTTCTACGACTAATGTGGCCACATTTTAGTTGTTTGTGCATTAGACTTGAGATATTGGAACAATGTTTTTCAAATTATATAGAGTAAAAACTGCGAAGTCTGTGAATGATTTATGAATTCAATTTTTAAATCATAAAAATCCTAAGTATCGCCTCAGTCGTAGTTCGACATTATTGATAAATCAAGTTAAATCAACAATATTTTTATCTTTATACACAGATGCAGTATGGAAGATGAAGGCATGCTGCGCCGACCCCAAAAAAATTAGGATAAGGGCAGGGGAATGATGATGATCAATACATAAAGTTCGTCCTTCTGTGCGCCCTGCTTATAGCGGAAGCTGCGCGTGCGTCGATTAATACACGTAGCTGTCGCGGCAACAAATTGTGCGCCAAATGAATGCCGATTGAAACCACCGACGAATGGATTACTTTCCAATGAGATTGAGGAAGCGAGTTATTTTAATATGGAAGCAAATAACTCTGTTAGGAAACCATATAATTTATTTATAAGTCAGACAAAATAAATTATGAAAGTATTTGAATTAAATGTTGAGAAAAGAAGCAAACGCCACTAACGCCGCGACAAACGTGGCCTCTGACTGTGCAAGATGAACCATCGTTGCTAAATAATAACAGCCACACGGGTCAGTCTTCTAGGTTAAGCAGCGCTTGCCAAGGTTGGTCCGGGGATGTGTGACTGTTCATTACATACCTAGTTTCCTGACCATGTATATGAAAAGTACTTATGATGGCAGTCTCAATAATATAATATAATTCATTAATATTTCAAAAAATTAGCTGCGATTCGTTTATAACGGAAACTGCACAACCTGCGCAAGAGTTGATTAATACACATAGCCATCGCAGTAACAAATTGCGCGGCAAATGAATGCCGATTTCAAATGGGATTGAGGAAGCTGAACTACTATTGTGAATCTAATTGATCCATTAGTGATTTAGAAATAAGTTATTTCTAAAGTGGTTTATTCTATCAGCAGTGAAGGCAAAATAATTAGTGATTTATCAAGGAAGAAATAAGTCTTAGAAGCGCATGTGAGGAGCTCGTGACTAAATACTAACAGCCGCTCGGGTCGATCTTTAGGTTAAGCCGTGCTTACCTAGGTTAGTCTGTGGATGGGTGACCACCCATTACATACCGAGTTTCCTCCGTGCCTCGGAAAGCACGTTAAGCCGTTGGTCCCGGGTGTCATAACTAGTTTTATCAAGGGGTATCGTATTACCTAGTACTAACTGGGCTATGGAGGTCAGATAGGCAGTCGCTCCATGTAAAATACTAGTACTCAGCTGCATCCGGTTAGACTGGAAGCCGACCCCAATATAATTGGGAAAAGGCTAGGCAGATGATGAAATAAGTCTTAGAAGCGACTTTATTTTGTCACTTAGAAACATTAATAAAGGCCACCAAAGATTCAGTACTAATATAATTATTGTCTTATATACTATTACAAAGTCGGCTAGTCAAAAATATGTTCAGAAAAAAGACTGCCTTATTGGTCTAGTGGTCTCAATCGCGACTGCTGAGCATGAGGTCCTGGGTTCGATTCCCGGATCGAGAAAATTGTTATTGGGTTTTTCCATCAGGAATTTCTCAGTAGCAGCCACGGAGTCTGGATTAATGCCTGGTTGATGGCAATAAGCTCGCCCCATTACATGGGACTTAAAACATAACTGGCAAAATGTGGGTGTACTATTAGGTACACCTCTGCCTAACCCTTCGGGGATTACAGGCGTGATGTTATGTTACGTAAAAAAGACTGGTTACTTTCGGACTTAATTTGTTGCGAGTTCGATAACCGAAGATGAATTATAAGTATTGTACCTCTTATTTTAATCAGACGCTTGTACAGTCAATATGGACAATGTATACGTTAATTAATAGAAAGGGTCTGATGCCCGTCTCAAATCTTCCACGACCACTCAAACAATGAGTAATCAAATAAACAAAGAAAATCTTCACAACGAAGAAGACTATAAAGGAAAGAGATAGCGATACTAACTTGTTAGTGAAGAAGAAACGAATACAATTGGTTCATTAATTAGTGAGGAAATAAACGGTTTAGTGTTTTTAAGTTGTGAGCAAAACATTTAATCACGACTCTGAGAAAGAAGCCTCGTAGGTATAGTAGTCGGAAACGCTGCGGTTGAGCATGAGGTTCTAGGTTCGGTCACCAGTCGAGCAAAGTGTTGTTGGGATTTTTTCATAAAGAATTTCCAAGTAGTAGCCACGGAGTCTGGATTTGGGTCCATTGATGGCAATTAGCTCGCTTCTTATTCTATATCTTTATATAAAAGCCTACATAGGCATAAGTTTCTAAGCTAACATGGTCACTAACACTATCAGTTTATCCGTGACGATCATGGCGTTGCAACAGCGTCGAATAATAGGGGACCCATAACAAATAGTAAACGTGATAAACATCCCATTTCTAGTGGTAATGATACCTACATGGGCACATACGAAACGTCAAAAGACGGTTCAAGTTGGTCATTTCCTATAGCGAATAACCGACAAGAAACTCAATGGTTATTTGGCTTAAATTTAACTGTCAAAATGTGGGTGTATTACTAGGTAGACCTCTGCCTAATCCTTTTGGGGTTATAGGAGTGATGTTCTAATGTATTGTTACGTCACGGTTGCTTTACAAGAACATTCTAGATTAGGTGCGAGTCTCGAATGTTCCAATAAGGACCTGTCTAGAAGATTAGAGTCTTGTTCTACTAAGGAGCTGTCTAGAAGTTACGAGAAAGTTGTGGAACTTCCTCGAAGGATCAGGTTCCACTAAGAACTGTGAAGAAGGTTCCTGAAAGTTGTGGAACCTTCTTGAAGGATTGGTCGGCATATAAATAGCCGTCGTGTTTGCGGGAACAGTCAGTCTGATTTTGGCTACACATTGAAGCGAAAAGAAAAAAAAAGTGAACTATAAGTGCGATATCTAAGTGAATAGTGATCAGTAACTGTAGTGTAGTTATGATTAAGTTTTAAGTGTTTTGTACCTAATTAATAAAGTTATTTCGTGTTTAATCGGTAGTATTTAATTTATCCCATACTCAGTACGTAACAGTATTAAAACTGATTCCCTGCTATCAAATTCTGAGTAAAACAGGTAGTCATGACTCTGAGTACCGAGTTCACTGACTGATCTACGATTTTCACCCTTATGCTCTAAGTAATAAGGTTGTCGACCCTCGGTGCACTCAGGAGTACAATGACTGCGCTTATTAGTTATATTGATTTATTTGTCCTTCCTTCCTCTTTGAGTTCTGCCGATTGTTACAAGCTGCAATTGTATTTCCTTCCTGGCAAGCAAAATGCCTATAAATTGTATTGTTTAGTTCTACTGTAAAGTTATTCATTATACTGATGTTAGTGCTAACTAACTAAGATGATAATGCTAGAATTACGCGAATGGATAGAATAAAAAATTAAGGGGTTCGTACATTATCTGAATGCAGAAAATCAAAATAACGGAAATCCTGATACCGATGTTCAAAATAGCTAAGTTATAATACTGAACAGTTATTTCACTGTGGTTTATTATTTTATTATAGTTAGTCCATATTTTCCCACTGCTGGGCATAAACCTGCATTTCTTCCAACGGTCACGATTCTGTGCTACTACTTACCAATTCTCAAGGAAGACATCCAGAACGCCCCGCCATCTCATTCGTGGTCTGCCGTGTCCCTATGTCACTGTTTCAGGGCACCAATTGTGAGCCTACAGGTTTAAAACAAGAAATTCTGTGCAAAAATATCTAAACGCATCGCTGTTCGGAACATCGAAACTTTAAAATATCAACCGTCTCATCCAGGTAAGACCAAAGAAACAAGTGTCGTCAAACGCGTTTTGGGTTGACGATATCGTCAAAGTCGTGGGAAACCTAAATGGGGGACGCACCAGTAGTACGTTAGAAGTAAGAGGAAGCCTATCCCAGCAGTCATTGATTCTGGGCTGAAATGATGATGAATAATCAGCCCAGTAGTGGGTAAAGCGAACTCCGAAGCTTTGGGAACCCAACACTGCTTAGAACCAACCTAGGCTAGGACAACGACGACGGTCGCTAGACGAAGTGAGAGAACGAAGTTTGTTTCTTTTTTTGCTTAGCCTCTAATGTCCCAAAGCTGGGCAAAGGGTTCGCCATAGCTATCTACTCTTCTCTCCGTGAGGTTTTCTCTGGTCAATCTCTCACAAAAGCTTTTAGATCGTCACACCAGCGTCTCCCTCAGGGACGACTCCTGTCTTCTGGCACCCAACTCGTGACCACTCTGGCCCATTGGTCCTGATGCATTCTTCAGACATGGCTCGCCTAATCCCACTTCAACCCAGCAGTCTTATTATCCACCTCAGCGATTCCAGTTTTTGACCGTTATGTGGTATTGCGAATTTGTTTGTTTTTAGCATCGAAAAAAATTAGAAAATGTACAGCAATTGCACAATCACAGCTATCAAGTTTCAACAAAAAACAATCATCATCTTTTATTGTGTTGTTC
The DNA here is from genome assembly GCA_905220335.1 of Noctua pronuba. NCBI lineage: Eukaryota > Metazoa > Arthropoda > Insecta > Lepidoptera > Noctuidae > Noctua > Noctua pronuba. The sequence continues at coordinate 13,547,543 of LR999908.1, forward strand.
TAATCAAAGTTAGTTCCTCGTGAGAATTGCGTTCGCGTGTTAATCTGTAAACGTTTTAACTGTTGAGTAATTGTTGATTGTAATTGTATCTGTAAGTGCAACTGCATCATATCTCTCTTAATTCTCCATTGTATATATAGTCAGATAGAGGAAATTGCTTTGGTTCATTATGTTTCAGTAATTACGCGAAATTGCTGGTAGTTTCCACGTCTTCATTAACAGTATTTCTTAGTTCATTACCGGACTCTGCATTTAATTACTTGGTGGATTTATTATTTCTATATGGCGGGATAAAAGAGGTATTGTATTACCTAGTACTAACTGGGTTTTGGTGGACAGACAGGCAGTCGCTTTATGTAAAAATTGTACTGGTATTCAGCTGCATTACGGTTACAATGGAGGCCGACCCCAACATAATTGGGAAAAGGATAGGCTAGGTGATATGGCGGGATAAACTGCTACCTTCTAGATGGGTTGCAGACAGTAATATTTTCGAAGAAGGACGAGACACTGCAAGATGAAGGTAACCTCTCAACTTTCTAAATTGGAGGCTACCTCGACGGAACAACAGCGGGGTGTGGATGTGGAGCTGTGCCCCAACTTTGTTTCGACTCCTATCCTGCTCTCTGTACCCCAAAGTATGAACTCAAAATGGCTGCTGAGCTGCTACTGACGACACCGTGGAAGTGGCTAAGTTTTAGACAAACAACATTTTAAATACTGTCGTCTACCACGTCATGTAGAACTTTGCAACATTTAATGAAATACCTACATCATCATCTTCCGGCCCTTGTCCCATGTTACTTGCGGTCGGCGCAACACGTTTTTTTCTTCCATTCTCCTCTGTCAACTGTCACGCTATCATTTACTCTTTTACCTTTCATATCATGCCTCACACAATCCATCCATCGTTTCTTTGGTCTTATATCCACGCTTAGTCAATAAATCGATACAAAGAACATTGCCCACTTATTAGAACAATCGTGGCCTTCAGTAAACACTAATAAATAGTTTATGGAATTATAGTTTAAGTTATTATGAGCACCTTCTAGTACTTATCAGTTAAGAAAATAAGTCGCCATTTGGAAATAAAACAGTCTTAATTCTTTTTATAACATTTATTTTTTCTTAAGCACAGACGTATTCTATACACTTGCAATCACTTTTGAATGGTAAGTACATAATGTTTAATGTACAATTTATCGTGCTTCGACAATTTTTAATTGATGAGATCTCAAGCGCCTCATAGGTATCCACTCTACAATTCGCACAGCGAACTTTGTTTGCGCCGCCGCCAGTTAACCCCTGCGACGACTCGCTCGAGACAGCAGAGCTGCTCGGGTCCATATGCGCGCCGGAGCGGATTGTAAAAGCGGGGCGAGAGTCCCAATACGTCGAGGGCATTAGATGTAGGGCCAACAATTTCCACATTCTCATCAGAGTTGTCATTCAAAGAGGAGCCAGGGTTCAAGTGCGAGGGTCGTCATTCGGGTGAGGTTGATCGGAGTCCATTGTCGTAAAAAAGGTCGCAAAAGAGCACAAACCCCGGCAAAAGAAAACTACGATAGCGAGTATTAGCGAACGCGCTAACGAGGAGTGGGATTACAGTTTACTGTCAAATCCATGGCATCTGTCAAAGGACAATGCTGCCATATTTAGAAATAAAATCGATTATTTGCAACGATTGTTGGTTTCGATCAATTTAACTTTTATCTAAATACGGCAAAGCCGTAAAGGATACAGTGATTTTATCTTTCTATGTTTATGTATGAGTAGTCTATATTATCTCTGTTCTGAGGTGTTTATGATCATAATAGTTTTGTCTTAAGATCGAGTAGGTTTCGTTCAAAGAAACTGAAATGACCGTGACATCAGAAAAACTTTTCGCTATCATAGAAATATTTAAAATCAGTTTAAAAATTAGGAATCCGACTAACGTATTGAGCAATATTATAAGCGCTTCCCAAAGTCGAGACCTTATGATACTTCAGTTTTAATTTAAATAGTACCTAGCCGACAAGTTGCTTTTTTTTTTCGCTGACGGGTTTTAGTTTCTAAGTATTTTTTTATTTATTTTTTTAATTTATACTAATCTTATATTTTATTTTATGCTATAAAATATAGTTTCTCAGCAAAGTCAAAGCTAAATAAGATGAAAGTGTTAAGTGTACAAGAAATAGGACTGAAGTGTACCTACACTGTTCATCATCATCATCAACCTCTTTTACTCCACGGCTGGAGAACAGTCTTGTCCTTCGATTGCACGCCAGTATGCACACAGGTTCATTTTAATTAATTAATTAATCCATATTAATTAATATGGATTAATCCAATCCATTAAAATTGTTATCGATTGGATTAATCCGTAATCGATTATATTTATTAAATTAAATTAAATTGAACAAAATTATAATGGCAACCCTAAACTTCGCCTGGAAGTGAAACTCGCATTGATAAAATGTTAAATTACTTATTTATTTGTTATGATCACGGCGTCATATTTAGAGATAGAACTAAAACGAATAATTCTTACTTAAAAAACTTATATTTTTTGATTTTCTTACAAAATGTGTCCGTGCAAAATGTGTGTGTGGGCCATAATCGGGCATTGTCTTTTTCTGATATTTTGACTGCTTTGTTTTATCCCATTTTCTACCACGTGATCTATGTTTTTTCAACCAGTCCTACCAAGGGGTATCGTAATACCCAGTAACAACTGGGTTATGGAGGTCAGATAGGCAGTCGCCCCATGTAAAATACTGGTTTGCAGCTGCATCCGGTTAGACTGGAAGCCGACCGCAACATAGTTGGGAAAAGTCTAGGCAGGAGTCGATGATCTATGTTTTTTTAACTAAGCATTGACCACGTGTAATATAGGTAGCTTAACTAATTCAACTGATGAGATGAATAATAATCAGGTTAGACTTAAGGAAAAAAAGTCATACTGACGTAGTATTAGGTAAGTGCCTATTAAGGAAAACGAATCGCTGATCACTGGTTTTTTTTAAACAAACATGATTTTATTTAATGACAGAACATTGACCTAACCAAAGCGATCGCCGTGCGAACATGTGAAAATTGCATAATTTTTTTCGGCGAACAGAACGCCTCGCCGTCGACCGAGGATTCTTCCGGTTTTTCTATCAAGTGAGTAACATACAAGGTGTAAACGGACTCTTCACGAAACCGTCAACCAACCATTCTTTACATCAAACTAAGTAACTCTACGCAAAAATTATTGCTGTGAAACGACTTTTTTAGGGAGAAATCACACTAAAAATATTGTACTGATGGATGCATCTAATATTGTACGGGGCTCGTGGAGGTATTTAAAAGAAAATTTTAACATTTAAAACTTTTATTAAAAAAAAAAAACTTGTGAAATAGTTGGAACTTTGAACCCCAATATAACAAGAAGATCCCCAGGTGTGGTCTATAAAAATGATCGCAATAAGGAGACAACCAGTGCTTTTCAGCTTCGGTTAAGGGTACTTTTACATTGAGTATAAACGCGAAGATCGCGTATTCGTGCGACTGATCGCTTTGGTTAGAACATAGGAGACCTATAACAGAACAAGAATACAAAGTGTTAATCAAAATAAATTGACTTCTATTTACAGCAAGTTTTACGATGCAAATTACTTGAGTTAAATTAATTTTAGTATAATAAACTAGTCAGTGCTTTATTTAGGTTTATTATTTTGTTATTATAAGCTGAATTATCTGTGGTACATTATCAGTCAGCGAGGTAGGCTGTACATTGCCGCTATATGTACTACCACTTTCAACCTTACTACTTAGCACATAAGGGTGAAAACTGGCAGACCGTGAACTCAGTAGTACCACTTTACAAGTGATAATGGAACCTTTTTGTGGCTACTTACTCACTTCATCTAGCTCTTTACGAGTAATGAAAGGGTTAATATCCAGGAAACCGAATCGGTCCCAAAACCCAAGAAACTCCCTATTAAGTCATGTTTCGTTGTGAATTTGGAGTGTCTCAGCAAAGAACTTAGTTGCGATTGGTTACTTCAATAATTTTATCTAACGATAAATGTATTCTGGAGTTCAGGGCACACAGGATATATGAGTTGTGGTGTTATTCACTCGTGAAAATTTGGGTCTGGCTGGCTTGTCCTTAACTTGAGTATAATCAGCCAACAATGTTCCCACTACTGGGACACAGGCCCCCTCTCTCTATGAAAGGAAGTCAGTGCAGGTGCTTATCCGTCCATATGTCCCTGAAAAAGTACAACAGTCACTCCACAGACTTAGCACTGCAAGGTTGACCTTGAACGAATTTTGCGACCTTGGACGATAGCGACCTGACCTTACGACCCAACAACATGTTCCAGCTTCAATTGTAAACTAGTTGCAGTTTTAGCCCGTTAGTTCTAGTTGCAAAACAAGTTGGAGACCAGTTTGATGCGGGCAAACATGGGGTAAATACTAGTCTGAAGTTTGGATCCTAATTTCGAGAGCATTCGAAATTGTTTGTCTAATTTTCGAGTAAGCCTTGCATGGTGTGGATTTTAGAAACAAACTAATATAACATCATGACTGTATTCCATGAAAATGTCGTTAGGAAAGTTTTGAGTATGAATGTGGATGGGTATAAGAGTAGAGAAAGACCAAAGAAACGATGAATGGACTGATATGTCAAGAAAGGAGGTGTCTGATGAGATGACGAGTAACAGAGAAGTATGGAAGAAGAAGACATGCTGGGCCGACCCTAAATGATTTGGGGTAAGGGCAAGAGTATTGTACTGTATTCCATAGATGACAAGACAGAGGTGTAACTATAAAACATCCATATTTCGCCAGTAATGTTGAAGTCCCATGTAATAGGGGGCGAGCCTATCAATAGGGAACAAAACCCGACTCTGAGCGGCTACTATGAAAGGCCTGATGAAAAAAAAAACATACGTTACCCGACCTAGCAATCGAACCCAAAACCTCGGGGTCAGCCTATTGCTGACCCCGAGGTTTTTATTAACATGGATATGTCTTAAGACAATGCTTAGGAAACTAGAAGAAGAGCAATTGGAACATCTACCCAATGCAACTGCTGTCACCGTTAAACCCTGCACAACACGGAGAAATTAACCCAAAAATTATTTTATTACAACCTCAATACACAATTTGCCACGAAATCTAAGTAATATCTCACCTTATCCAGTTATCGCAGACGGCAGCTAAAAGATTAGCTACCCACGCAAGATGAATGGCCATTAACTTTTGTACAACACAGTCTGCCCAGGGTTGTGGAGGTCAGATGTCTAAGATGTCTAAGCTGTCACATGACTGTCGCTTAGCGCTAATGTGCGCGAAGAAACTGGTCAAGCGGTTACTAATGAGCGAGCCATAGAGGAGGACGAGCGGTGAAACTGTTACATAGGAGATTAATTTAGGTTTGACTAGCTATTGCCCGCGGCTTCGATCGCATCAATTTAGAATTTGACAATCAATTCGGTTGTAATAATATAATTCAATCATGATTCGAAAGAGACGTGGCGCCATCTTTTATCATAAGAACGTTATTGTTGTATTTTCGGGATGAAAGGTACCCTATGTCGGTTTCTGTACACCTGACAACGCAGATGAAAAATTTCAGGATAATCGGTTCAGTGGTTTAGGCGTGAAAAGGTAACAAACAAACTTACTCATTCTAATTCTTATTCTGATTCTTTATTGCACAAAAAACAACAAAAAATATACATACAAATTGCAATAATATAGCTTATGTACAATGGCGAGTTTAACAGAAATAGGGTTTTCTTAGAGCAAACCAAATTTCGATTACGAAATTTGCATAAGAGGATATACCTATGTGCATTAACAGTACATTTTATTATTTAAATTAATTAATTTTATAAATTAAACTACTTTCGCATTTATAATATTAGTAATGATAAGGATATATTAAGCGTTTTAAGCAACAGGGTCATAAATAATGCCTCCTATAAGTTATCCACAGAAGGATGTCGAAAACTAGAAAGAAGGTGTTAATTACTAATTTCCAGATAGGTATAATACTGTCGCGAAGGTTAAACATTTGATAGTTGTGACGTCAATATTGAATTCATACAACCAACAGAACACGAAAGCCCGTACAATGTGACATTATAACAACGAAAATGATGAACGAAAAATTAAAATACATATATGAGACTGCTAAGTCTACTAAAATTCTTAGGTCAATCATGTGAAAAACTGTTATAGAAATACGAAATGATGTGAAATGTATTGCCACTTGTCTAGGTTCTAAGATAATAAACTTTGTTCAAACTCAAACTCAAAGCATTTATTTCAATTAGACCATAGCAGGTACTTTTGAATGTAAAAAAAACAAAGAAGGCGAAACTACAGACCCAGACACAAGGCATAATAACTTGTGAAAGTACTGTAGTAGTGTACTGTAGTTGCCCATTCCAAAGCGTAGATCTCTATGGAGAAGAATGGGCAAGAAACTCCTTAAAACTGGTATCACCAATCTCCTAACAAAAATCAACAAAGTCAACACCACACCATTTATGAGAGTCAAAAACCTTAATAAACAAAACCCCAAACACACACTTATCTGTATTCAACCAGCACTAAAATCTCCAGCCGACGAAAATCTCCAGCTACCCGCCAATTATTGAATTATTATTCGTGTCACTATCAAAGCGGCGTCGAAGAATCCAGTGGGTAGGCAGGCGATATAAAATTAGTTTTAACATCACAAGCTAGGCCTGGCGAGCATACGAATTACTAGTTAATACCACTTATTTTACAAAACAGTTAGCGGCCGGCTATTCTACGGTGTTGACGCACGGAACCCTAAATTAGGCAGCAAAGTTGTCATCGTAAATATTGATTGGCTATTTAATTTGCATTTTGTGTTTATAATTTTTTTGTCATGTGATTTTGGATCGGTCTTAGAGAGTTTTAATTTGTTTTTGAAGACATATTAAATCATAATTAATGGGTTTCAGAGTTCTAAAAAAATATAGAAGGTGTATAGCAAATTCTAAAGGAAAATTTAACTATTTAAAAGAGACGAGAAGAGTCTTACCTAGTCTAAAAAAAATGTTTAAGAAATTCTCCTTTTTTGTGTGGTTAGTGCCTAACCTAGCGTCAGACTTTTATACCACCCTTGGGCCTTTGAATTGGTTTTACATGCCGTCGAAAAATATTTCTCAGGCTTGCTGGTTTGGTTTAGAAATAAAAGGTCGTGATTGACGATGATCTATTGACACTGCGCTGGCCCACAAGTGGGGCCACGGGCGGTGGGGCCAACGTGAATACACCTGAAATGTCTACGAAGGATAGAAGAATTAGTTTACTACAAATAAAAATCATTTATCCCAAGCAATCAAATAAGCATAATCCGCGTCGGTAATGCTTAACCTGGTGTCAGAGTGTTTATAGTGCTTATTGTATCTTATTTAATTCCTTTTATTTTATTTTTATCTAGTGATCCTAAGATTTCTACTATCTTTTCTGTGTTTACTCGTGATAACCTGTAATTGGCTCTGTGTTGCCTAGACAATTGTTATTCATTTGTCATATCTGTTGGTTCTTCTACATATAAATAAATAAATAGTCGATTTGGCTGTTTAAGATACTCCCAAGCAACACGATCTTACAAGCTCAACTCCCAAACTAGTTGTCCATTCTAACTGTCCGTATGTCCACATAGAAAGCTCAAACCAGCGTGTATATAAACAGGCCGATTTGAGACCGTTGAATGGTGCCGCATTTAAACTGTGTAGTGTGGAACAGCTTAGTATGTGAGTGCCGTGTGGGTTAGCCCCTTTGACGACAGCGGCAGCGCTCACACTACTGGGCTTAGACGAATAACCAGTTGAAGCTATTGCTATTTGTGGAGTTTTATTCAATGTCAACATAATTTATGCATGTTGAGAGATTCTAAGATATGATCTCAGTCGTAAAATGCCTCGAAAATCGACAATCTACACTGGGACCAGGTGGTCGAGAAGCTTGCATCCCAATCCCCGTCTAGTAGATTTTTTTTTCTATAAAACTGCTGAGTGGTTAATAGTTACTGTTAGAAAAATGACAAGGGATGGGAAGGTTTTTCATGAAAATGTTATGTATTATGAAAGTTGCAACACACACTATACACCGCGACTTTTTAGTCGTCTTACAACGGCAGCCCACGTCATGTATCCAATGACTAGTAAACATTCATAAAAAAAATATATTTTAGAGATTTGAATAATTTAAAAATAAAAAAATATTCATTAGTATGACGCATGACGTAGTTGAAACACCCTGTTGCGAGCGATGATCTACTCGACTCGTGCGCTGGATAGGTTTGTTTGACACGTAAACGTTGTAAACAGGATGTTTCATAATTCTTATGTATTTTTTTTTGTACCTGTTGTCTTGATGAATTGTAAAAAAAATCGCACCCAGTGGTATTTTATGTCAGATACATTGAGTGGACCACCTTTGTAAGACGACTAAAAGTCACGGTGTACATTTATCACGTTTGGTATTCCAATTGGTGATCGGAAAACATTACTGATCTTTCTGACAAAATTCATACTGCAAAAATACCACCGACACCTTTTAGCTGGAGACGTATGTGTATTTTTTACTGCCTAACCCTTCGAAAAAACAGGTGTAATGTTATGTTATTTTGAATTGATGACTTCCACGTTTAGAAAATGGGGACACCTTACTCTGAACTTATTCTTCGTCGTACCGATGATTTCTCTTTTTTAAAATTAAATTTGTTTTGTCCAGAGCTCTGCCACCTCGACGGCCTTTGTGGTGGCCTCGGACCGGTCCCTCAGGTTTTACCAATTGTTTGTGAATTTGAGAACACTGTAGGCTTTGTAGATTTCCAGCTGCTTGTTAACTTTTGTTAACTTTGTATCTTTTTTTACATCTTTTGGAATAAACAACGACTTATTGTCGGGCCTACGCTGTCCCGCCATACTTAAGTACAAATGCTGTAACCATGATAATATTATAACACCAAATGAATTGAAAAGAGTAACCATGGAGTTTCTTGCCAGTTCTTCTCCATAGGAAACGATCAATCCGAACCGTGCACCTTTTTGTCGACGTTTTATAAGTGCCCATCTGGGCCTATGTGAAATAAAACATATTGATTTTGATTTTGAAAGTGCACGTGGAACCACACATAGTGCAGGACAGGAGGTAGCCAGTTACACTCTGAACTAGAAACAACATTGCAAATGCGGAGGTATTTGTAATTATTATCGGCTTCCGTAACTGAAAGCCCATGTTCAGCAGTCGACATTTATCTATCAGATAAAGCAGTCAGATCTTATCAGATGGCGATAATCAAAAGCTGAGAAAATGTCGCTAGCGACTTATAATAGCGCAAATCACACCTTTCCTATGACGGATATTTACAATTTATGGGTTTATATTCACAGATGCTAAATGATCAATAAAACAGAAACTTTACGTTTTCTCTTATACGACACTTTTATGGGATTATTTAATGGATAATGTGTTATAGTGACACCCTAGTTTGTGATTTATTATTTTTTACTGTGAGGAAAAGCAACACAGGCAGCCACGTTACTTTGTGTTATTTATTTCATTATCACTGCTCTCAATAGAGCTTATCATCACCTGCCTAGCCTTTTCCCAACAATATTGTGGTCGGCTTCCAGTCTAACCGAATGCAGCTGAATACCAGTATTTTACATGGAGCGACTGCCTATTAGACCTCCACAGCCCAGTTAGTACTGGGTAATACGATACTCCTTGGTAAGACTGGTTGTCAGACTTTTTGGGCCACTGACTACCTAACGACTGTCAAAGATCTACAAATGACACCCGGGACCAACGGCTTAACGTGTTTTCCGAGGCATGGAGGAAACTCGGTATGTAATGGGTGGTCACCCATCCACAGACCAACCTAGGCAAGCACGGCTTAACCTAAAGATCGACCCAAGTGGCTGTTACTATTAAGCCACGAGCTCCTCTGTCTATAGCTCCTCTGTCTCCGCTGTCAATAGAGCTCGTGGCTATATCAGTCGCTCGTATCGATCTTCAGGTTAAGCCACCTTTGCTTAGGTTGGTCCGTGGATGGGTGACCACCCATTACATACCGAGTAACCTCACCTACTTACCTTGCCTCAGAAAGCACGTTAAGCCGTTGGATCCGGCTGTAAATTTATTGTAGATCTTTGACAGTCGTTACAGGTAGTCAGTGGCCGGGAAGCCTTACCAATGGGTATGGTCGTACTAACTGGAATGTGGAGGTCAGATAAGCAGTCGCTGGTGGTGGTATTCAGCTGCATCCGGTTAGACTGGAAGCCGACACTCACATAGTTGGCAAAAGGCAGATGCTGATCGCTGCTCACAAAACGTTAAAGAAGAACATCGTTGGGAAACTAGAGGATCCTAGAACCAAAAATTCGAAGATATGTGGGATGTACCAGCCCACACTGACTCGTGGTGAATTAGGTACAGCCCACTCCTTCTCATGAAGAGAAGGTCGGTGTCCAAGCAATGTGAACGTCATAGTCTTATTATTGTGAAGACGGTTGGTAAGACAGCACTTGTTGAAAACACTAAACCAGATTTGGTCATCAACAAAAGAATCAATAAGCTTCTGAAAACTTGGTTTCAATCATGTACTAAACGAACCTAAAGATCTTTCTAAAACCAACTTATTTTTGAACGATAGGATGTTGTTTTATTACCAAATATGCTATGGATAAGTACATAATGAATTTTCACGATTATTTACTTACATAACTGCGTTCTTGCACTCCTAACATTAGCACGTTCATCTTCCATTTTTCTGGGTTAAAACCAATTAAAATTTCTTTAAAACCAATAAAACTGATGTTAATCTAATGAATGTTACGGCAATTAAACATCTGTAGACCAAAAACAGACACTTAACATTCAACAGCTGATCAATTAGAGACCAAAAAAGGCTTGAACATTGGAAATAAGTACCACCAACCGAAGCGCTTAACACACGTCTAATTTGCGACGGCAAAAATCGAAGAACAATAAAACTTTTTCTAGAAATTGTTTCCACATCACAAAAAACCTTTATTTTATTGTCATTGAAGACCTAAACAGTGTGAAAGGCAATTTGTTTTGTACTAAAAGTCAAATTGTGGTTGTTAGGCACTGGTTTTAGGGTTGACCGTCCACTGCTGAGCAGGATATGTACGGAGAGGTTTGCTACGGTAGCTGCGCGGTTCATCTGTTTGTCAGCCACTCATTCCTGCCGCCTGGGTTGCAGTGGACGATCAGGCCTTAATCAAACAAAGTGAAGCCAAGTACACGTGCAAAGCTTAGCTGTGGGTAGCTGTGGTGCGGCACTTCAGATCCAACACAATCATCATCATCAGCCTACAGTAGTCTATTTCTGGACTTAGGCCTCTCCAATTATATGCCAGACATCTCGATTCTCGGCAACTCTCATCCACCTAGCCTGAGGGTCGCCCACCTTACGCTTACCGATTCCCTGTCTCCACTCAAAAAAAGTCTACCCCCGAGCGGAGCGGAGAGGAGACTTGCGGAAATCGACCAATCACATTTTCTGAAATACACATCTCTCCTGTGATTGGTCAAATCTAGCACGTCTCCGCACCGCTCCGCTCGTGGATACAAGGCCTTAAGTTGCGCGTAGGCGCGACAGCTATCAAAGTGTGACCCCTACGTCCCGTTAGACGTTCGATCCCAACTTTATAGTAAAACCGTTGTAATCTAAGATTGAATTTATAAATAATTCAGTTAGATTCTCTTAGATAACGTATGCCGTTTAGATAGTACCAATATCTTGCGGTGTAAAATACACAGGAGGAAATATGGCAGTGTATACCTTGCCTTGTATTATTGGTTATCAGTCGTGTGAGACTATCAAGGTCGAGAATAGGGTGTAAACTTGGAATTCCGAAACGGAGATCATATTTTGAAATCGACCTAGAATTCTAGATTGGAGAGAAACTGAAGAAGGCTTTGATAGCTTATCTTATCTATCAATTTTATCTGCTTAGATTGTGGAAAGCAGTTTTCAGGGTTGTAAAGTTGAAATGGCTGCCGAGAGCACTAGTGATTCAGAGTGAACTGATTTCAAATATTTGACCAGTCTGGATTGTGGAGAGCAGCGGTGGCGCAGTGGTGGCGGCCCTGGCTTACGAACAGCGCGGCAGGCTCATCACTTTGTGTAATTTATTTCTTCACCACTGCTCTTAAAATGGTGAAGGAAAACATCGTGAGGAAACCGGCATGTCCTTGAACCAAAAAATCGAAGACATGTGACATCTACCAACCCGCACTGGGCCCGCGTGGTGGATTATAGCCCATTCCCTCTCATAGAGGGAGGCCGTGTTTCCCTGCAGTAGGAACATTATAGGCTGATTATATTTATGCTGGATTCTGAATAATAACTACTGAAGATCAAAATGAATGTAGGTAGCAGAAGCAGATCAATTAATAATGAAACCATTTTCATAAAAAATAAATTGCAGGGGCGAAAGGAAAACAGCTCATAAAAGCAAACCAAACCAAATACAAACCATTTATTTAAATTAGAACCACCTTTTATAAAATCAATCACAATAATTAAAACAACAATAATTGAAAATTAAGTTTTTTGTGAATCATTTAAAGCAATCGTTCCTAAGCGACAATTATTGTCGTTAGAAGCTCAAAATTCTAAGACTATCAGTACTTACAACATTGCCTCCCTTATAAGGTAACAGCTGAGTAAGATAACATAACATCACGCCTGTAATCCCAACAAGTAAGACAGAGGTGTACCTATCCTGCCGGGGCTGCGGGACTGTTCGAAAGAGATACCGTGGCCCTGGAACACAAAGGGCAATGAAGGAACATGGATGGGTTTTAGTCAGTAAGAGTCTGACACTCCCTCCCACTCCACCCAGAGCGGGAGAAGTCATTTGATGATTTCCCATCCGAAAAAAAAAAAACGGTGTACCTATTATTATAAGCTCACTTACATTTCGCCATTTATGATTAAGTCCCATGTAATAGGGGGTAAGCCTGTTGCCGTGAATCAAGCACAAATCCAGACTCCTGATGGGAAAATCCAATAACACTATGCCTAACCAAGGTCTTATGCAAAGAAACAGTTACAACCACTGGACCAACGAGGCATATCAATTACAATATTGACATTTGATTGATAATTTTACAATGGTTTAAAACAATAGTCTTTAAAATAAAAAGTGATTGACGTACGTAGTTCAAATACTAAGATCATCAGCACTTACAACATTGTTCTGCGCATACGCTTATCCCATTGTCCTCCTTATAAGTCTCAATCGAGTATCATCTTCCCAAATAATCATCCCAAAAAAGGAGTCGGTAAAACCATTGCACCAATGGTATTCAAATCCATTCTTACATAATAAAATTAATATCTATATAAGTAAATAAAATTGAAGTGTCTGTTTGTAATTCCAAAATAACAGCTTTTCACTGAATGCCTGGGAAAGTATATAGGGAATTAAAAAAATAAAATAAAAATTGTCTGTCTGTTTGTTCCGGCTAAGCTTCCACGGGATGGTTGACGGGACTTTTACTGGCAAACAGCTGATGTTATAAGGAGTAACTTAGGCTTCTTTAATTTTAGAAAAAATATAGGGTTTTGTGCAAAATAATTAAGACCCTTGAAATTATTAACAAAATTCAAATCAAATAAGGAAGTAATATTTTATAATAATTTCCCAGGCCCAAGAAACGCTGGCGTGACGATTTGGACTCGTTCCTGCCTGATTGGCCAGAGAAGGCAAAAGTTGGAAAAGATTGGGGGAGGCCTTTGCCCAGTTGTGGGACAGAATAGGCTAATTAAAAATTTGTATAAATATTCACGCTGACGAAGGTCGCGGCGTAAATAACCCTGAATTTCCGTCTGTTTGTCTGTTCCTCAGCCTTTTCAAGCCTAAAAGGCTTAATGGACTTCGATGTGTAGCACAAAGGTAGACCATGACATGTCCCAGGTTAGGGCATAGGATACTTTTTATCCCAGTAGTACAATCCCGAAGAATCATTTATGATCTTGAAGGTGAAGCTGCGGGCTAAAGTTAATTTTATTCGTATTCAAATCATTTAGTATTTAATATATGTAATGTTTTCGCGTCATCGCTCCTTACTATTTCTGGGGAAGTAGAGGCACCATCTTTTAAATTAATAAGGAATGACAGAATGAAGTTATAAGTAGCGCAGGTCAGGCCAGGTCGAGTGATGACCTTCGTAGAGTGACTGACATCTGCTTGATGAGTCTAGCAGTGGCGAAGGTTCCATACAACTCGATTCCTACCGCATTCCCTTTGAAAAATGGCACAGTCAATATTTTATAGACAAATCCGGCAATGGCAACTCCGGCTTACCTTTTACAAAAATTGACCCTTCGCTACTGGAGTCTAGTGTTCAGAAAATTGTAAAAGCATAATTAGGTTTGTCAAACAGTGGACTGCCATAGGCACAGAAGAAAAAAATCTAAAAAGACTGAACTGTGGGGTATATCTTACCTAAATGGCAAACATTATTACGATAAAATTGGAAGTTTAATATGTGTAGAATTGACAGGAACATTTTTTATACTAACTGCCTCGCTGGTCTATTGGTCGCAAGCAGGACTGCTGAGCAGGTCTTGGGTTCGATTCCTGGGTCAGCCAAAGTGTTATTGGGTGTGGTGTCAGTAGCATCCTTTAGTCTGGATCTATGCCCAGTTGTTGGCAATAGTATCGCCCCCTATTACATTGGATTTTAACAAATAACTGACGACACGTGGGTGTACTATTAGGTATACCTCTGCCTAACTCTTCGGGGATTACAAGTGTGATAATGATGTTATGAATTTTATAGTGGTCTGGATACCAGTAGCGAAGGATCAATTTTTGTAAGAGGTAAGCCGGAGTACATAATCTTTAATGTGATATATTATTTGTCTGTAGAATACTGACTGTGCCATTTTTCAAAGGGAATCCGTTGTATGGGACCTTCGCCACTGCTGAATACCTTAACTAGTCAGCACTGAGAACACAAACGATTTCTTTCTACCAATATCCTTAATCTAAAACATCGTGTAGTCATTCTACAAAAGCATAGAGGAAAGCATACAAAGTACCTCTAGTGTTGGAATATCAAACGTTTGTAATAGATTATCTTTTTTTTTCAATATTTATAGACCATTGTAGTCTCAAGGGACAGCCTATCATTTCGGCCACTGCCTACGCGAGAAGAATTCTTAATCGTCATTCTAAAGTTTGTTGAACTCTCGTACGTACTTTGCCAAGGTATTTCTGACATCTACCAAACACATAACACATCTTATACCCAACAACGTTAAGGTGGAAATCAAGTGGTTTGTGTTTTGTGGCCAGCAAATGATGTTGTTTTCGAACTTGACCAAGACGAAATCTGTGATCGGAATTGACTTAGCTTATGTGTGAAGATTTAAGTATAAGTTTTAAGTTACTAAACTAAAAATATGTACGTATTTTAGGTATGGGAAATATAAAACACTAGCTTCAAAAACTGATATTTTTGTGAAGGTAGCGACGATGTTCCATATTTTAATTCTAGTTTTATAAAGAACTAGTACTCCACCCGTGACTTCGTCTGCAAAAATTGTGATAGCTCGGCTAATATGTATGATAAAAATATAATTTTTAGCTTACAGTACTCACGAATAATGTACATACCTTTCTACCAGTGAAAGAATTTTTATAATTGGATCATTCGTTCCGGAGATTAATCCCTTCAAACAAACTTACAAACAAATACCTCTTCAAAATATAATTTTAGTATAGATTATCTTGTTTTTGGGCCCCGCCGAAGATGGGTAAAAAAAACATGTTATGACGTCAAACTCATTACTAATAGGATTAAAAACCAGTTAAACAGCGCTATTTTAAAGAAAAAATATGTAATATTCAAATATCGAATTTACTAATAGGCTTTCTATAGGCACTTAAATAGAATTATAAATTCTTTAAATAGTAGTAAAGTTCAACATAATATAATGATTTGTCGTCCTTGCTAAAATATTTAACTGGTTTTTCCAGTTGGTTGTTAGAAAGATACCAATTAGAATGATTTCATTAGTCAGAAATTCAGAATTTAACGGCCGCTTCTAACCAACATTAGGAGTCATCTCAATGAAATTGATAATGATTAGGCACAGGTGTACCTAATAGTACCACCCACCCAAATTTAGCCAGTTATGTTAAAGTCCCATGTAATAGGGGCAAGCCTATTGCCATCAACCGGGCACAGATCCAGACTCCGTGGCTGCTACTGAGAATTTTTTGATTTAAAAACTCAATAATACTTTACCCGACCCGGGAATCGAACCCAAGATCTCTTGCTCAGCAATCGCGCTTGCGACCCCTACACCAACGAGGCAGGTGATTGATAAAATACCTTTATAATCAATTGTAAAGTCACAAATAAACTAAGCACAAAAATCACTACACATCGGGCCACAAAAAACCACCCACATATCAAAAACTACCGGAAAAATAATTTCCGAATGAGTAACCACTAAACAATTGTAAAAGTGTCCCACTAAAATTACACTGACAATAAAAAGTTAATTAAAAACAGCATAACAGATTGTACCGGAAGGGGCAGCGACGAAACCTCAGTAATAAGTAGGTAGGCCGCTATAAAAGAGGTAAACAATAATTTTGTTAATAGCATTATCCAAGACAATAGCACTTGTGTGGAAATGTTTAGAGTGACTATGAATTTGTGAGAAATCACCAAAGGTATCAATTCAAAATTCAGAATATTAAATCTCTATACAAAATCTGATGAACATCTCGGTAAGATGAAACACAATGCACCATAAATATCTAAAATCGACTTTTTACTTAATACTGTAAAAGTTATGGTCATTTTCATCGAGGAGTTGTTAACAGTTAAGTAGCTACTAGCCTTGTCAAAAGTACTAAGACGCTACGCACACACACGCGTGTATACGCGCGTATACGCTCTTTTCACAGAAAGTTAACCCTGGCGTTCAGCCAGAACCACACACAAATGACTAGACAAAAACCGTGACATTCTTTCATATGGCCTCTGCAAATATTGTTACATTTGCTGTTGTATATATTTTTGTTGTGCCACTGAGTAACAGAAAACTCCACGAAGAAAAAAAATTAACAATAACAAATGGTCTAAATAATTTACCTAGCACCTAAGTAACCAAAAAAAACTAGGAAATACATACGTGAGCTAGAAAACTTACGACCACGCTACGAAATACGGACAAAAAATGTTTTCACCGTATCCGAGGACCAACAAAAAATCGTATTCACACTACAAAAGCAAAAGCTTTTTGTATGACAATGCGCACAGTGACCGCCCACAACACATCCGGTATTTTGTTACCATTTCACTTCCCGGGACTCAAACCCGCTTTGGACAATAACTCATAATATTACTCGGGTAAAAACAACCGAAGCAGGGTAGGCGAACATAGTCATTTTCGCGAGAACGCTAAATCAGCGGTGTGCATTCTAAGAAATGTGTAATGGAGTACTGTTTGTACCAATTACTGTCTACCGGTAAGCGTGGGTCTAATAATTCCGGGATAAAATAAAATGCGGTTGGAAATAATGCAAGGCAGTGTAGCTAATTGCTATGCATCAGTGATTATTGGAAGTTTCGCGTTTATTCTGTGGAATTATCGTCATTTGTTTTTCTGCTTGGCAACTTTAATTAGAATTATTATTTTCTGTTCTAACTTTGAAATTAGTAGAAGCATTAGTTCTATTTAGTCTACTAACAACGGAGGCACCAGTCCATTTGTCAACTCTGAAAGTCTAGTTACAATCGTTTTCAAAAAACGACTTGCTACAGAATTCGCATAGAGTTTTCGGTTGCTTCTGTGAGTTTTATACATTTTTAACTTTTCTGCCATCAGTTCATAACTATCGCTGTTAGAATTTAACTTTGTCTAAATTCTCCGTTGAAAGTCAAAGGAATTCTTTGTATATAAGCAGCGAAAGAGAAACGAAATACGAGTATCATTGCCACTGATCCACAGTTCCTCGATCTGCCTTACAGCCTGGACACGGGAACCTCGCTGCAGTGAAAATCCGGGTGGTGCAAACGGAGAAATGTACTAATCAGGCCACGTCCCGCTGTTGGCCGCTACGCACAACCATTTCCCATGGTCAGGCTGTTATCAGGGGTCTCACCTGACATACCTAAGGGCTGTTCCGACAAAATAAAACTCAAATTGTACGTAATTACATGTGTGTGTGAGTGCGATGATCGAAATCACACAAAGAGTGATTATGCACTTATGTGGGTGGTTGTTAAGAGATAAAAATCATCGCTTCTGTGCGTTTATTTAATTATGGATTGTGTGGTGCGATTGGGAGCGGATAGCGGGTACTAATAGAGATAACGAAGCTCGAAAACGTGTATCATTTTTAAACAGGTGACCAGTGAGCTTATTGATTTTCTGTGGCGGATTTAATATATCGGTCGTCTCAGAGAAAACATAAAAAGGTCGTCATATAAGGTCCATCACAGAACTCATCAATCGCTATCCATCAGGCGTGATCAAGAGCACGCCCATTTCGTTATAAAAACATTTAAAAAAAGGTTTTCACGAGTTTTTGACATCACACACAGTCTACCAAGTTGTGCTTAGGTCAGTGCCTTTCACACCCTGGTAACCTGCATCACCATCACATTTGGGTTTTCAACTTTGTCGGTATGTACATACATATGTCTCTCCTCTCTTCAATTCATCAGAAAAACGCTATTTGGACCTCAATGCGTGCTCAAAACGTGCCTTGTTACAATAACTTTATCTGCTGCGCTCTCAACAGTGCCCACACCAACTTCAATTCGAAGTTCTGTTAAACAACATCTGGTTCTTCGCCTTCTGCATCTACCACTCCGCCTCCTCCAGTTTCTCGTTCCACCTAACTGGTAAACCAATCTTCAACATAAAAATCGTAAAGAGGTTCACAGAAGACATCTACCAAGATAGCTACCAAGTTTCAACTGTGTAGTCCTAATAGTTTCGGAATAAAGTGGTTGTGACATACACGGTCAGACAGACAGACAGACATGACGAATCTATAAGGGTTGCATTTTTCAATGCCATGTTATGTAATTGCCATTCGGCAAAAACATTCAAATACGAGTATTTACGAGCGATAGACGGGACAAGACGAAAAGAATCGTTATCCAATACTTGTTACTACTTAGTAACAAATCGTTCTGTCTAGTGTCACACGTCCGCTTGTCTGGTAGCATTCGTGTGTCAAAATCGAAAATGTTCGGGATCAAAGTTGTTTTATGAAAATATTCCCAATGTGCGCTCTATAAGTCTTTTAAATCTCTTAGCCATTCGGCTACGGAACCCTTAAAACGCTAACCGCTGTCAGTAGCACCTCAATGCGTGCTCAAACGTAGCTTGTTACAATAACTTTATCTGCTGCGCTCTCAACGATGACCACACCAATTTCGTAACACTCCACCGTTACATGTTTCTACTCATTTACATTTTCTAGTTTCGTTCATCTAATTATGTTTACATAATTCGGGATTAATTATTCGAGTTCTTTATCGGGTGCTTGTGCTTTTATAATGCAATTGTATGTGAGATATTTTTACTTTGGTTTTGATTTAAGCTCTCAGGCTTGAGATTGGTAATTAATTTTATTTTTATTTTAAGTGATTCTTCTGCTTCTTATACGACAGGTTATACCATGAGTAAACGGACCCTTCACGAAGCCGTCAATCAAGCATTTTCTATATCAAACTAAACAACTGCGTAAAAATTATTGCTGGGAAATGACTTTTTTTCTAGTGAAAAATCACGGTGTTCAGTATGATTCAATGTAACGCACTCAACACATTGTGCTGATGGATGCATTGATTAGTACAGGCCTCACGGAGGAATTTAAAGTAAAGTAAATAACAATTAAAACTTTTATTAAATAAGAGTAATGAAAAAGTTGGAACTTTGACCTCCAATATCTCGGTAACTAGAAGGTTCCCATGGTCCAGAACAAAAAACTGGATCACAATGCCGCGGCAAACGAGTGCCTTTCGGCTGCGTTAAGGGTCTTTTTACACCCATTATAGGACGAAGTTACATACGAAAACGTTCCACTCTCGTTCACCGATTTGAAATAACCTCAATTTAGTGTTTCGGTGGATTTTTTTTACTAGCATGGACTAATACTCGTACTATTGGTTATAATGAAGAAGTATAAATAAATCATTACAATCTTACTAATTTGTGAAGATGGATGGATGTATGGATGTTTGTTACTCTTTCACGCAAAAACTACTGAATGGTTTCGGATGAAATTTGGCACATAGATAGTTTATAACCTGAGTTAACATATAGGATATTCTCTATTATTATCTTTTTATCCCGTAGTACGATTCAGTGGGACAATTAGCGAAGTATACGCGCGTGATGTTGCGGGCATAAGTTAGTATTATGTAATGTTTAGTGTCTGTACACAAATCCTGTCACATTGCTTAGGGACAAAGTATTTTATTATGTTTGTATTTCACTGGTTACCAGTTGACTGGCATGAGAAATAGCTGGCAATTTCTTTTAAGCCGTCATTATTTATTATTATCTATTTATGTACGCACTAAATACTTAACAGGACATTACATTAATATAAAAGAGCACAAAGGTACTGCTTATTTCATAAGAAATTTCTTCTAGCAGACCTGCGAGAAGAAAGTTGGATTAGAAATGTAGACACAGTATGTAGAAAAGACAAAACAGGAAAAATTTGATTGTAACTTTAACAAAAATATAAGTCTTAAGGCATTTATTAATAATTTGTTAACACAGGTACAATAAATAGTTGTTATAAAAAATTACAAGCGCGCTGTGTTATACCCGAAGGCGTACAAATATTCATAGAAATTAAATTAAATACATTAATGGAATGCTTATAAATACATAATATTAATTGATTTTGACAATAATAAAAAAACAAAGAAAAAAATATATAAATGTCAAAAGAAAAAAAAAACATTACCATTCAGTCACGGGCTGTTACATAATCAGTAGCAGTAGCGAAGGTTCTATAGAACCCGATTCCTATCGGCTTCCCTTTGAAAAATGGCAAGAGTCAGTATTCTATAAACAAATTAATAATATAATCACATCAAAGATATGTACTCCAGCATACCTCTTACAAAAATTGACCCTTCGCTACTGGTCAGTAGGATTAGCTGTTATGCTGATGTTATGTTGTATGACTCTGCCTATTTATCTATGGAAGGAGATCACAAGTTAGCCAGAATTAATACTGATACAAGTAATAATTGTAATAACCTCCATTACAAAAAAACTCTCGATTTATCCTTCTACACAGGTACTTCCCAACAATTCTATCCGTTGGGAAGTTCCCGCCCGATCGCTTTTTTATGCGCACACGCATTAATCTCGCTGCCTACAATAAGTGGATCACTTGTTACCGTCGGTTCATTAAGTTGGCAAATTATTGCTTTAGATAAGACGGTAGAGTATGATTTATTAGTTTCTATTGTTTAGGTTGATTTAGGTTTTTTTAACTGAGGAATCAGTTTTTTTTTTTTTCAATATTTTCGTTCTAGCTTCTTGAACTTAGTACACTTAGTACAAGGTGTAAAAATACCCTTTGTATAACGGTAAAATAAGTAACATTGAGTAATATCTGGGAAACTATTTTGTTTGGTGAGAAAAATCTTTGTTTAAGGTAGCACGTAATGAGACGCATTTAATACATTGTGCTTATGGGTGCGTGCAAAGGTACAGGATTCGTTAAACTTAAGATGTGTCATTTAAAACATGAATTCGTATAAAAAAAGGCTAATAACTGGAACTTGTACTTAGTACTTACAGTAACTGCAGAAGGTATCACTCAAAGAAATATTTAAACGCAACTCAAACGTCATCAAAAAGACACTATTTGACTCAAATATTATGTTACCAACTCTTTTATACGGATCAAACTTGGACTTCTACTACAGATGAAATTAAAAATAAGATCTTTTAAAAAAGCTATAGAAAGAAGCATGCTTGGCTTAAAAATACGCGATCGTACACACAGCAGCGACATCAAAACGCTGACCAAAGTAATCGATGCATTGTGTATGACCGGGAATCTGAAGTGGAATTGGGCCGGCCGATTACAGATGGAGCGGGCAGTCACCCAAAAATGGGTGAGCCCTTAATATTTTAAGTTAAAAATTACAGATTGTATTTTTTTAGGGAAATTAAATAAAGGCTATTTTTATTTATAAAGGTTGTAAATAGAACCTTAAGGAAGCCGGAAGGTACTTGTTCTCCCCGTCATTGCGATCATTTTTTTGTTGCAGACTATACCTGGGAACCTTCTAGTTACGGAGATATTTGAGGTCTAAGTTCCAACTTTTTTTTTTTTAACACTAGTTTTCAAGGTTTACTTTACTTTAAATACCATCTTTTTACTATCGAATGCATCCATAAGGTTTTATTGTAAAACGTGAATTTTCACCCAAAAAAAAGTCGTTCCCAGCAATATTTTTTACTCAAGGTTACTTAATTTCGGGCCTGTAGACGGTGAGTAATGGGTTAGCTCACCGTCCGTCCGTCTTATGACGACAGGCCGTGCCGACGGCGCGTTCGTGTTCCACGCGCGCTTCAAAGAGATGTCAGCAACCAGGAAGGGGCCCGCAAGGGCCGATGCCTGCCGGGGCTGCGGGACTGTTCGAAAGAGATACCGTGGCCCTGGAACACAAAGGGCAATGAAGGAACATGGATGGGTTTTAGTCAGTAAGAGTCTGACACTCCCTCCCACTCCACCCAGAGCGGGAGAAGTCATTTGATGATTTCCCATCCGTAAAAAAAAAAAAAAAAAAGGTTACTTAATTTGAGATACAGAATGTTTGGTTGACGGCTTCGTGAAGAGTCCGTTTACACCTTGAATAAACAGAAGGTTTGTTACCCATAACTGGAAAGTAGACCATGGGATAGTCCAATAGCAAAAAAATGATAACAAAGACGAAAGAATACAAAACTTTTGGCTTCGTAGACCATTTTACCTAGATCCTGGAAATGAATAACCGACTTCCAGGCATCGCAACTGCCTAGCCTTTTCCCAACTATATTGGGGTCGGCTTCCAGTCTAACCAAATGGAGCTGAATACCAGTATTTTACATCGAGCGACTGCCTATCTGACCTCCACAACCCAGTTAGTACTGGGTAATACGATACCCCTTGGTAAGACTGGTTCTCAGACTTTTTGGGCCACTACCTAACGACTGTCAAAGATCTACAAATGACACCCGGGACCAACGGCTTAACGTGCTTTGCCGGGGCACGGAGGAAGCTCGGTAACCCATCCACAGATCAACCTAAAGATCTACCGGAGCGGCTGTTATGATTTAGCCACGAGATCCTCTTACAGGCATCGCAACTAACAAGAGAAAATTCTTTTTGCTGTAAAGATATAATTACTCAGACGCTTTCACAATTCTATATTAACTGTGGCTATTCCGAAAATTTGTTACTCATAAAGGTCTATGATGGTCGTGGTGTGTGGTCTTCCAATGTACCTGGATGCAGCTAAAAGATCGTTTTTACTAATTACTAATTTATACTTATCACACTTCTTAGTTTACTATTATAAATGCGAAAGTTTGTGAGTATGTATGAATGTTTGTTCCTCTTTCACACAAAAACGGTTGAATGGATTTGAGTGAAATTTGGCACACAGATACTTTATAATCTGGATTAAATATAGAATACTTTTATCCCGGTAGTACGATCCCGCGGGATAATTACTGAACTCGGCGCGGGCGATGCCGCGGGCATAAGCTAGTAATATTATAAACAGGTAAAGTTTGTACATTGGGAGGTAATCTTCAGAAATACTGATCATATTTCGAAAATTCTTACACTAATAAATAGCTTCTTTATCCATGAGTTGAAGCTATACAGGGTGTATGATAATTTACGCAAGACCTGCTGTGTGGTCTCTCAGACCATACTACTTTTGTTCTACAAGTACTTGAAATTTGCAAAAAAAAAAGAACTTTTTATAGGAACTGGCGCTACTACTGATCGACGTGTATGGTGAAATTAAAAAAAAGTTATGAATTTCCAAAATTCATAGAACATCAGTTATTTAGTTTCAGGGTCTGAGACACCACCTGGCATTTATTATGTAATACCGACTATCACGCGAGCGAAGCCGCGGGCAAACGCTACTATTTTAAAGGCGAAGAACATTCACTTCAAGAGATTGCTAGCAGCATTTCAAACTGTCCGCATGAAACCTCATGAGTTAAACGAACAATTATTCATACAAATAACTAAAAAATATTTAGTAAAGAAAAATCAAACACAATTAGTTTTACCTGTCATTTGTAGAGATATTCGCCACGTCTGTCAAATAAAAACTATGAATTATTGACACTCCTTCAAAATTCTATTTAGTTTAGCCGAGTGACTAATGATATTTAAAGATGTAAAATAACTAATTAGCTGTAACAAATTTTAAAAATGTACTATTATAATTATGTTTTACGATCATAAAAAATAATTGTCTTTTATTTCAATTGCATCTTTTGTCTAATTTTTACTACACAAGTTTTTTTTAATATATAATTTTTAAGGTTTTACTTTAAAATACCTCCATGAACCGTTTACTATTCAATGCATCCATCAGTACAATGTTTTGAGTGCGTTACATTGAATTTTTACCGTAAAACGTGATTTTTCACTACAAAAAAAAGTCGTTTCCCTACAATAATTTTTGCGTAGGGTTACGTAGTTTGATGTACGGAATGCTTGGTTGACAGCTTCGTGAAGGGCCCGTTTACACCTTGTATAGAGCCTACAGGCACTAAACTTCATTTCTCAACCAAAACATCTTCAATTAAATATTCCGTTACTATCTTATAAATCCCTCGTGCTAAGAGGTTCAAAGTTTTAAATCGTAGTTCTTTAATCAAACCCATTAACGGCTGATAGTTAACGAAAGATTAACTATACAGCATGTATCAGAAAATTGTGCTCTTATATATGGGTGTTTTGATCTCTCATTGTATGGGGAATCTATACAAAGCGAAGCCTTCTTATACTGGAAATGTATAGGTTGATGTGTCGCCGGGTGTACCGACCATCAAACTGAACAAATTTCTCCCGGACCAACATCGTAATCGCGAAACAATTTTCAGCTATCCCATACAAACTTTCTATACATACTCGATTCGAATGTCCCATACATTTGGATCGAATATGGTTGAGTATAGTCCAGACTGCAGATTTTTTTGCAGACATTATGTCCATCTGTTTGTTGATTTAAAACCGACAGTTAATGTTCTAGGTTTATGTTAGTAGAAAGGTCAAGACATAAGTTAGAGGACCACCCTCCAGGACTTAAGGCGCCAGGGTAGTCCGCGAAATTCAAATTTTCTTACGTTTTTTCCAATTTACCGGTCAATGTTTGATGCATGTTGATGAAAAATGAGTCGCGCTAACACGTATGTAGTTACAGATGTACAATCATTAACACATCCCTCTAAGTTCATTTACCTAACCCTATTCAATAACTATTTCATGAAAAATTTATTAAATGGAATTAAATGAACTTGATGATTTTAATGATTATAATTCTGTAAGTAAATACGTGTTACGATTGCAAATCATATTTTGTTTAACAAACAGCCTGACTAACCAGCAAATTGCAAAAAAACACACTGTATTATAATTAGATGTTAACTAAGCAGGCAGTTTCATGGTATCACACTTAGCTGATAAGATCTGGGTGTAAAAAACACTTTGGCCGATAATATTAGACAATAGGCCTGCGTGTGCGCATAACTCTCTCTCTATTTATCTCTTTACCTATTTATATATATATATATATCTCTTTAACTTTTCAACAACTGTTGAAAAATTTTGTAACTCTTTTGGATGTGGCATGAAGATATTTCTACTGGAGGATATTTCGAGATTGAGATGAATCCACATTAATCAATCACATCGCATTAATCACATTATTGAGTCAGACTCTTAAATATTCAAGTTCAAGTTATTTATTTCATAACAAAAATACATTTGTGTCGAAATATTTGCACAGTAAGTACACACAAACAAATAAACAATTATAGTACAAGTAAACTCGTTCCTCACCCATCATCGTCTATCCAAATTAAAAATACTAACATTACATATAATAATAATAATGGATCTACAAGTTAAATTAAACTAGTACCTGGGCGACCGAGCTCTGCTCGGGTGAATTTAGAAAAAACGAATTATCCCAGATATGAGATCTAGCTAGATCGACTTTTTGCCCCTGTAACCCTCTACATTACAACTTTCATCGAAATCGTTAGAGCCGTTTTCGAGATCGTGATTACAAATATTGGTAATTTATTTAGTACAGGATTTAGTTAAGCGTCCTGTTGTTGGTCACTCACAGAAACTGACTTATGGTACTGAAGGCGTCACATGCCTAGCCAAGTTAGATTGCCATCGAAACTCTAGGGCGAAGTATCCTAATTAATTGCATAACATATCCTCGGAAAACGAATCCCTCTTATTTTAACAATTCATTGCGTTAGTTTTCCTATCGAGAAGACGATTTTTTCAAACTTTCAGCTTGCAGTCTGCTTTGGTCAATTTTGTGTCATGTTTTTTGGTGATAATCACTTTTTAGAGTTCCGTACCTCGGTCGGCAAAAATGGAACCCTTATAGGATCACTTTAATATCCGTCCGTCTGTCAAGACACTTTTTCTCAAGAAATTGTGGAGTTATCAAGCTGAAATTAAATCAAATACTCAGGTCTGCTACTAGGGAATGCAATCCGGACTATCCGTAATCCGAAAAATCCGGATATCCGCACATTTTTACTCGACTTTCAAATCCGGATTCAAAACTTGAATCCGGATTTTTTGAATAATAAAAAAATGTGATTCGGGGGCTACATTATCGCGCTAATATTCGTGTCACCTCTGGGGAGTGCGAGGTGCGGGACACGGGTCGGCGGATTGGATGGAATTAGGAATAATGGTTCACGAGGACGATACTTGGAGGCCGTTGCGCTGAAGATGCTTGTAATCTTCAGTGCATTTCCCCTATAAGCGTCGAATCAGAGCATGCTTTTTTAGCAGTAGGAATTGTGTGTAACCGAATTCGCAGCAGGTTAAACGACAGCATTTTATATGCTAGAAAAATTGAAAGGGAATCGACTGTCTTGGTATGCCAAGACAGTCGATTCCCTTTAAATTTTTCTGTAACTGGCGCAACTTTTAAACTTCCTCTAATATACTCGTTCCTTACCTTATCCATTCTTCTCACACCACACATCCACCTCAACATTCTCATCTCCGCTACATGCAATCTTTTTTCATCCAGCTTCTTCACAGCCCAGCATTCCGATCCATACAGTACGAAAGGTCTTCAAACTCAAACTCAATCACGGACTTGTATATTTTCCCCTTTAACTTGAGGGGCATCCGTGGGTCACAAGTTGTTCCAGTGACCTGTCGCCATTTCATCCATCCTGAGTTGATCCGGTGTGTTACGTCTCGGTCTACTACGCCATCCCCATGGACAAGCGACCCGAGGTACCGAAAATCGGAACAGATCGGTATGGGCGCTCCGGCAAGAGTTATGGGCACAAGACCGGAGAGACCGCCGAAATCACAGAATAAATATTCTGTTTTGGTCCTACTGACTTTCAGGCCAATATTCTCCAGTCTTTCCCACCACACCTCCAATCTGCTCTGGACCTCTAGTCCACTCTCGGCAACTAACACAATGTCGTCGGCAAACAGCATAAACTAAGGAGCCTCTTCCTGGATGTCCGACGTAAGTGCGTCCATTATCATCAGGAAGAGGTAAGGGCTTAGAGCCAACCATTGGTACAAGCCGACAGGCACATTGAAGCTGCCGGTAGTGCCTGCTGTAGACCGAACTTGGGTACTACATCGACTGTACATCGCTCGGGTCAACTGCACATACTTCCCAGGCATACCTTTCTCTTTCAGGGCCCACCACAAAACCTCACGAGGTACCCGGTCGTACATGCCTTTTCGAGGTTAATGAACACCATGTGCAAGTTTTTGTGCGCACTTCTGTATTTCTCGCACAGCTGCGGCGGATGGCAAAAATAGTATCCGTCGTTCCCCTACCAGGCATAAAGCCGAAATGATTTTGTGAAATTTCACTCTCTTCTCTCAGTCGTCTTTCAATAACTTTCTCCCAAACTTTCATACTATGTGCCATTAGCTTTATTCCTCTATAGTTATTGCACTCCAGCACATCACCTTTATTTTTAAAGATGTGCACCAGCGAACTGTTGCACCACACGTCAGGTATGGCTTCTTCCAGCAGCAATTTGTTGAAAATTAAAGCTAACCACGTTCATCCATCTACCCGTAATAACTTCCAAACTTCAACTGTTATACTGTCAGGTCCTAAAGCTTTACCGTTCTTCATTCCATTTACTGCTATTTTCACTTCATCCATACTAATCTTTCTCACTAACCCCTCACTCTCGGGTCTTCTCGTCGCGTATTCCACAGAGTCTAAAGACTAAAGTCTTCAACCAGTGCGTCCTGCCTGTTATGACTTACGGGGCCGAAACGTGGACACTCACGGTACGGCTGGTTCATAAATTCAAGGTCGCTCAGCGAGCTATGGAAAGCGCTATGCTTGGAGTCTCTGAGGGATCGCATCCAAAACGAGGTGATCCGACAGAGAACCAGAGTTGTCGACATAGCTCACAGAATCAGCAAGCTGAAGTGGCAATGGGCCGGTCATATTAGCCGTAGAACCGATGGCTGTTGGGGTAGACGTGTTCTTGAGTGGAGACCGCGA
This sequence comes from Noctua pronuba, assembly GCA_905220335.1. Lineage (NCBI taxonomy): Eukaryota > Metazoa > Arthropoda > Insecta > Lepidoptera > Noctuidae > Noctua > Noctua pronuba. The sequence continues at coordinate 13,576,391 of LR999908.1, forward strand.
ATCGGCAAACGTAAAGTGGGACGCCCTCAGGCTCGGTGGAGTGACGATCTTCGCAGGGTGGCTGGTAGCAACTGGATGAGAGTTGCTAAGAATCGAGTTGAGTGGCGTGCGATTGAGGAGGCCTATGTCCAGCAGTGGACTGCTATGGGCTGATGATGATGAACCCCTCACTCACCGGTTTATTGTTCAGCATACCGTTCCAGTCATTCTCCTCATTCATCAGTTTTTCAAAGTACCCCTTCCACCTATTCTTAATTTCCTCTTCATCCGAAAGAACCATTCCAGCTTCATCTTTTACGCATTTAATCTGACATACATCCCTCGCCTTTCTCTCTCTAGCTCTAGCAAGCCGCTATAGTTGTTTTTGGCCTGCTGTACTATCCAAAGTGTCATAAAGCTTGTCTTGGGCCTTTGCTCTAGCTATGGCCTCAGCTTTCTTGGCTTTTTTCTTGAGAGCATTATACTCATTCTTCCTTTCAGCTTTCAGACTAACACTTGCAACTTCAACACTCTGCCTTTCCTTGAATTTCCTCTTTTTAAGTTTATTTTCATGAAAAATCCGTAAAATCCGGATAATCCGGATCGGAACTTAAATCCGTTCTTAAAAATCCGGATTTTAAAACAGAACGGATTTGCATTCCCTATCTGCTACCCCTTGAGCAGTGAATCAAACACACTTGTAAGTGAAAATCAAACTTGAAAGTCAACGTGATCAAAATATATTATCTATATGTCGCATATTTTGCGATGTCACAAGGGAATCAAAATTTAAAGGGTAGGTACTTCCCGTTGACCTAGTATTATGTTTGGCAATAAACAATGTCTTAAAGCCCATGTACCTTAAGGAAAAAATCTGAAAATCGTAAATATGTACTTTAATAAAAAAATACCTACACGTTAATACGGCGACCCTCGGTGCGCGAGTCCAACTCGCATTTGGCCGGTTTTTTTTTAAATAAACAATATTCTTGTCCAAAATTAACATACGCCTAATTCCCATACTTCCTAGCTTCATGTTGGTTACATGTAAGTACTCGTACACTAGACCCTAATGGTCACAAATAAAGGGCCTCAACAATACCGCCATGCTCCACGACCCACGGACACAAAGCGTTACATTTTGAACATTAGAATACGTTATCTACTGTTTTCGACCAATTTGTATTTGCTGTTTAAATGGGTGTATTTTTGGGTGTTTTTTGGGAATTTATTGTGTATTTTATTTCTAATGTAATGGCTTGAGATAAGTATCATGTGTGTGTAATTATGTTTGTGGATCGTTGATATTAAGTCATATTGTATTGTATTGTGTTAACTATTTTGTACGCCGAATCTGCAATCTTAAACTCGTTTCCATCCATATGTGTATACAGGGTGTAAACAGACCCTTCACGAAGTCGTCCACCAAGCATTCTGTACATCAAACTAAGTAACTTTACACAAAAATTATTGCTGGAAAACGAGTTTTCTTTTTGGGGTGAAAAATCACATTTCACGGTAGGCCTTTCCCAACTATGTTGGGGTCGGCTTCCAGTCTAACCGGATGCAGCTGAATACCAGTATTTTACATTTAGCGGCTGCCTATCTGACCTCCACAACCCAGTTACTACTAGGTAATACGCCCCTTGGTAAGACTGGTTTTCAGACTTTTTGGGCCATTACCTGTAACGACTGTGAAAGATCTACAAATGACAGCCGGGACCAAAGGCTTAGCGTGCATTCCGAGGCACGGAGGAAACTCGGTATCTGATGGGTGGTCACCCATCCACAGACCAACCCAGGCTAGCATGGCTTAACCTAAAGTTCGACCCGAGCGGCTGTTATTATTTAGCCACGAGCTACAACTACACACATATACACACAAATCATTTCTAACCATCACAATGACCTTTCATATCCATCATAAATAAAAGTTTTCACTTATAACCCGTGTTTATCACACAATTTCACTTAATTCATGTGGTGTGGTATCACTTTGACAGCAGCACAATAACTTTGTCACGGTTATAGGATGAAATTAGACGAAATTAGGCAGCGCTCCTACCGGCCACATCCTCGTTTGCTCTGTTGCTGTTGCGTAGTATGTATATGGAAATGTTTCAGATTATTAAAAATCAAATTATTTTAATTTTATTATTTCAACTGTAGGCAAAGATAAAGCTAGTGTAGATAAGCGTACAAGTTCAATGTATTTTTTTTCAAAACATCCTACATGAAGATCAAAGAAGAAAATGAAAGTTAATATATGTAGGAATGGTACGCGACGGATGCATGAGGTGTGTGAAAGAGAATGAGGTATAGGTGTGAGTGAGATAGATGATGTATGCTTAAGATGACGTTTTATGTTGAGGAAAAGGAAGGAACAAAAGGAAAAATGGCAGAACGACGTTAAGATGTAAAAGACGTAGGATGTACTTAAGTTGTTTTATAAGAATAAACCTATAAATATTTAAAAAGTTACGCAATTTGATTGACTCAGCCCCAGATCCCACATATATATATATTTTTAATGTAGTTTTACATAACATAACATCACGCCTGTAATCCCCGAAGGCTTAGACAAAGGTTTACCTAATACTACGCCCACATTTCGACAGTTATGTTTAAGTACCATGTACCAGGTGGCAAGTCTATTGCCATCAATCGGGCAAAAATCCAGACTCTGTGGTTGTTACTTTGTTACACTGTAGATATTGTGTTACATTTCATGTTGCATTGCATAAGTCTGGACGGCTCATTTGTATTACATTTCATGTTACGTTTCATCAGTGTGTACGCGGCATTAGAGTAATCACTATCTTTAAAGGATGGTGAAACAGTACCTTGATAAGTCAATTACAAGAATTAAAAGTCTCACAGGAAGTCGCACAGTATGTAATCCAAGATAATGTTATCATTATATTAATCGAGTCAGGACACTGTACCTAAATAACACTACTCCTGTAGATTACTACAGTATATGGTAAACTGGTTAGATGAATACATTGTAACTACGCAAAGATATACAACACACAATCTCAATGGTTTTAGTTATCTTCAACCAGGTTTTGAGGAGCACCAAGGTTTGGTCTATCCACAATACGTACCCATATATACAGGGGAAGGGATACCAGCGCTAAAACGGTTACCACGTATTCAGTACATCATTCTAAACCCCCTCCACATATAAATTTATCGTAGGTTATTAAAAAAAAACAGTTGTTTCCTACAAAACTGCAATATCATATCTACATGGTCAAAATGATTGGAACAGATGATTAAAAAAAAATACCGATGAAAAATTTCTATTTGGGGGGAGAGGGGGTTCAGAATGATGTACTGAATACGAGATAACCGTTTTATCAGGACGTGTGAGCTAGAGTCCAAAAAAAGCTTGCTAGCTACCCAGCAAAATTCCGAAACAGTGAAGGTTAACATCGTGAGAAAACCGTAACCGTAATAACCGAAGATTCGAAGACATATAACATCTACTAACCTGTCCTGCACCGAGCGTGACCGTACAGTGGATTACAGCACCAGCAAATGGGATGGGTGGCCATCCATTCCATACCGAGTTTCCTCCGTGCCTCGGAAAGCACGTTAAGCCGTTGTTCCCGGCTGTCATTTGCAGATGTCTAACAGTCAGCGCGAAAGTCTGACAGCCAGTCTTACCAGTATTACCCAGTACTAACTGGGCTGTGGAGGTCAGCTAGGCAGTGGCTCCATATAAAATACTAGTATTCAGCTGCATTCGGTTAGACTGGAAGCCGACCACAACTAAGTTGGGAAAAGGCGATAAAAAAGTGTTGCAATTTTTCATTATATCACCTCATAATCTGTAAATCAGTAAGACGGTGTCAAACGATAATAAAACACACTTTCCTTAACACCATTCACAACCACAACTAAAAATAATAAATCCACCCATTTCCAAAGAACTTTGTTCCCACATACATTGCCATAATAAAAAAGAAATAAAAAATAATAATATTACCTGCTAACACATTAATTTTATATACGTAATAAAGATGTCAAAACTTTCGATATACTAACATGGAACATTGTATTGCGACATCAAAATCAGGAAATGACTCTATCGCGCGTCGCTGCCTCTACTATTACCGGGATGTAGAGTTACTAGATGTGGCTGTGAGTTATTTTTGGGAATTTTTACTCTAAACCGTGATTTTTCTTAATACATAGTCAATAAAAAAAGCTAATAAGGAGCTTTTCTAGAAAGGACAATGGGCATCGATGTATAGGCATATGCCCCAAGGTCCAATAGCCATAAGATACACATAATTGAAAAGAGCTTTTTACGGAGAACCTTTGCTACTAACACGACTTTTGGCAATTCGTAGTACGTTCGGAGTTATTGAACTAAATATGTAATTAGTTGGACAACGAAGTTAAGATTTTCTTGGCATCAATTAAGGTTTTCTGGGTAACCAATAGTAAAAACATATAATCCATTTCATAGAGCTTTTCAAGGAGAACCTTTGCCAGAAACACGACTTTCGCCAATTCGTTGTCCGTTCGGAGTTATTGAACTAAATAGGTGACTATTTAAGCACCGAAGTTAAGACTTTCTGGGAGACCAATAGCAATAACATATATACCATTGCAGAGAGCTTTTCAATGACAACTTTTGGTACTAAAATAACTTTTGCTAATTCGCAGTCCGTTCAGAGTTATTGAACTAAATAGCTGACTAGTTGGACACCGAAGTTAAGATTCTCTTAGCAACCAATAGCCATAAGATATACATCATTAGATAGAGCTTTTTGACTAGAACCTTTGCTAGTTACACGACTTTTACCAATCCATATTCCAGTCGGAGTTATTGACCTAAATAGGTGACTATTTGAGCACCGAAGTAAAGATTTTCTGGGTAACCAATAGCAATAAGATATACATCATTGTATAGAGGTTTTCAAGGAAAACCTTTGCCATTTAACGACTTTCACCAATTCGTATTCCGTTTGGAGTTATTGACAAAAATAGCTGACTAGTTGGACACCGAAGTTAAAATTTTCTTGGCAACCAATTAAGGTTATCTGGGTTACCAATAGTTATAACATATGATGCATTGCATAGAGCCTTTTAGAGAGAACTTTTGCTACTAGCATCACTTTAACTAATTCCTATTCCGTTTGGAGTTATTGACATAAATAGGTGACTATTTGAGCAGCGAAATTAACGTTTTCTGGGAAACCAATAGCAATAAAATATACACCATTGGAGAGAGCTCTTCTATGAGAACTTTCGCTACTAACATAACTTTTGCTAATTCGCAGTCTGTTCGGAGTTATTGACCTAAATAGGTACTAGTTGGACACCGAAGTTAAGATTTTATTTACAACCAATTAAGAGTTTACGGGCAACTAATAGTCATAAGATATACACTATTGGATAGAGCTTTTCAAAGAGAACTTTTGCTACTAGCACCACTTTTGCTAATTCGTAGTCTATTCGGAATTATTGACCTAAATGTGTGTCTAATTGAGCACCGAAGTTAACATTTTCTGGGTAACCAATAGCTATAAGACGTACACCATTCGAAAGAGCTTTCAATTAGAATATTTGCTACTATACAACTTTTGCTAATTCGTAGTCTGTTCGGTGTTATTGATCTAACTGGGTAGTTGATTAGGCACCGAAGTGTAGCTCCTCTCTGACTCTGAATCGAGAAAAGTTGTCAAAGCAAGAAATATTCTTCTTGTTGAGATCAATCCATTGATACATATCTTGACGCTATTGGGCGTTGGGGTTGTGTTAACGATCTATCCAAGTTACTGTTACAGTAAGGATTTGCTCCTAAAATAGCATTTTAAGATGTCAATATTTTGAAAATGATGTTTATAGGCTTATAATATGATGTTTGAAACGTACAGTATTAATGAAAGTTAAAAAATTGACGAAATAACAGTATTTAATCTAACTTAATTTCTCAACATTAGACCTCTGTAGCTCCTCTCTGACTCTGAATCGAGAGAAGTCGCCATAATAAGAAATGTTCTTCTTAAAGAGATCTATCCATTGGTATATATCTTAACGCTATTGGACGCCAGGGCAATTCTGCCCATTCTCCTTTATTTGGGTTTCTTTTGGTTCCTTGACAGAAAATATGATTATTTTTTACTGTTTACAATAGAATCTCTTATGTTTCTATTTTTGCATAATATAACACAGGACACTGTTGGATGCAGCTTAAACCGAGCGGTTCACGGTGCAGGAGATTGCATGGCTTGGAAGCTTGTCATATGTGATCGCGATCCTCAGCAATAAGGGAATGACGAAGAAGAATATAGGACATATATCTTGAAGTTATATAGAATATTGTCATTTGTAGGCTAAAAAGATAAAATTAAGAAAATAAATAATTACTAAAATAATAATTACACTCACGAACACTCTCGTTCCCATTTACCACGCAAGCATCTTTGTAATACTTACCTAGGTACTCAGTTCACTAAAAACCTTATTAACTGACAGACTAATTCACGAATCAAAACTGTTTTAAAATCTAGACTTAATAAAAATGCCATTACTAACTCACATTTTTCACACGCATCTTTCACCTTACCATAGCTCGCAACCACGCTCAAATTCACCTCCCAACTACACTCCTACACCATCCAGCAAACATTTACATCCCGGTAACCCACAGAACATTACACGCAGTGACGAACATACCAATCCACGAATGTTTACACATTAGCATCCATCCTACCTAGTATATCGTATAATATCGTATTCAAGCACATGCACGATGTATCGCGATATAAATTAGATTACTTCATGAAAGGAAACTAACTGTATTGTATGACGAAATTAGGTGATTTGGGTAGATCGAATAATGTGATAAGTTAGTAAACTACTATTTAGAAGGTATACGGCAATTCAAGTTCGTAAAGCGACATTTTCTGTTCTTCTGAAACCTAAGCTCCAGGTAATTATCCCACTGCTGGGCAAAGGCCTCCCCCATATCTTCCACTCTTCTCTCCGAGCGGTTTTCTCTGGCCAATCTCTCATAAACACCTCTAGGTCGTCACGCCAGCGTTTTCTGGGTCTCCCTCGGCGACGACGCCAGTCTTCTGGCACGCACTGCGTGACGACTCTAGCCCATCGGTCCTGATGCATTCCTGCATGGCCCGCCCAATCCCACTTCAACCCAGCAGTCTTGTTCCCCACATCAGCGGTTCCAGTTTACCGGTGACGTGGAATTGTATCCAGAACAGGTTACATGCCACTGTGTCATAAGTTCATAACAACTTCTGATTGGTGACTTACAATGATACAAAGGCATGCAAGCTACAGAATTGCTTAAATACTTTTGTACTTACGTGTTACATTACCTACTGAACGAAGTAGTCTCACATACTACAATTAATTAGGTATATGTTTTCATTTAATATTACCTACAATATAATTATAATAAGATACATTCGATAAGTTTTTTCTGAGAATACATAAAGGGTGGGTAAAAAATCGTGGATCAAACGATACAGAGCGATAGTTGGGGTTTTGCAGTAAAAAATATTCTGTGGCAGAGTCCTAACTTGATCTCCTTAAAAGTTATGATTACTGAGTGTTTTTTAAGAAAATACCAAATTTTGTACCAATTAGTGGTGTTAAGTTGCTTCTAGAAAATGTATCATTACTAACAAAAAATTACCCTGAAAACCCCAACTTTCTTAGTTAACTAAGACCAATACATGACCAAATTTAAAAAAATACCCTAAAACCGCATCCAAATCCGTAAAGTCGACAACACGAAAAGCGAATTTAATTTGCAAACTAACGAAGGAACCAATTTTATTCTTACTACTGCAGTCTCTTATTTAATTACCTAATTAAAATATTAGAGTAACATGAAGTGTTCCGAAATAAATATTCATAAATAAATAAAAACTAAAGAAGCTTCTACTAGTCCACTAAAAACCAAAATTAATATACTTATCACAACTATAGGCTCTTATTTAATTACCTAATTAAAATATTAGAGTAACATGGAGTGTTCCGAAATAAATATTCATAAATAAATAAATAAATACTAAAAAAGCTTCTCCTCGTCCACTAAAAACCAAAATTAATAAACACACACATAAAACTCATCCCATCTCATATCTTGCGAAATAAATCACCAGAAGTAACAACTCTTATACTATAAAATCTGTTCGACCACTGTGACCAGCTACTTTAAGCCAAAACTATAAAATATCTAAAACATCTCATAATATTTAATTTTATAGTCCACCCCGACCTTACAAAATGGTGAATGAATAAAAAGGCGGCATAAAAACTGTATTTTCATGTAAATCATTTTTGATATAAAACTTATAATTTTTATGCCTTCTCACTACCTACGCTGATGCGATTTTTCTAGGTTTATGGAGACAGGTGTCTCTTTGTATCTTAAAATAGAATAGGTATAACTAGTGACGCCCCCTTGCTTCGTACGATTTTTATGACTTGACAGAACATCCAGTAGTCTTGATATAATAACTACCATTTAAATAGCATTATTTAAACTCAGCAAAACGTGGATCAAGTCTATTGGCAGACTTGATCCACCTTCTGCTGAGTTTATAGGCCCCTTGTGTGCTTCCCGTGTTTGCGCTAAATGTAAACTACAAAAACCTCATTAAGATCCGTTGAAAATTCACAAAAAGACAGTTAATGTACATGACAGTCGATGTATAGGGATCTGCCCTAAGGCCCTATGGCCATAAGATATACATAATTGAAAAGAGCTTTTTAAGGAGTACCTTTGCTACTAACACGAGTCACGACTTTTGGCAATTCGCAGTACGTTTGGAGTTATTAACCTAAATAGGTGACTTTCAGGTGACCAATAGCAATAATATATACCATTGCAGAGAGCTTTTCAATGAAAACACTTGCCACTAAAATAACTTTTGCTAATTCGCAGTCCGTTCATAGTTATTGAACTTAATAGCCGACTATTTGGACACCGAAGTTAAGATTTTCTTGGCAACCAATAGCCATAAGATATACATCACTAGATAGAGCTTTTTAACGAGAACCTTTGCCACTACACGACTTTTGCCTATTCGTATTCCGTTCGGAGTTATTGACTTAAATAGTTGACTATTTGAGCATCGAAGTTAAGATTTTCGGGGTAACCAATAGCAATAACATATACACCATTGTATGACCTTTTCAAGAAAAACTCTAATTTACATGGCTAGAACATTATACTTAGCTCTGTAATAAACATATCAGAAAAGGGGCATGTCACAATTAATTATTACCTACCGTCAATTATAGGAGGCCGATAATAGGCCCAATCTAAGCCAAAAGGTCACGCCGTTCGTGTCTTACATATCATTATATACGGCAATTTATCAAAACGATTGCATACAAACATTAGCCGTACACCCACGACCTAATGTTACAATAACAACGCTAAATATCCAAGCAATTATCTCCCCTATTTGCATGCAATAATGTTAATAATTGTGTGCACGATTTTGACAGTTATGGTCAGTGGACGTGATGGTGGTGGTAGGGTTGGCGAATTTGAGCTTTTAATTCTGTCCATTTGGACACAAGTGAAATTGACAGAATTGTCTGAAAACAACAGAAAAAATGCTGGTTTAATCAAGCTTTTCTCTAGCTTTTTTTAGAACACAATCAGAAAGGCTCTTTACATTGGGGATTAGCTCAGAGGATGTTAGCGATAGCTTATCATATCTTATTCATCAAATAACCCTAGAAGAAAAGGCTTATTGCTAAGGTTATGTCTTTGAGTTAATTATTTTCCACTCTCCTTCTCTGATGATGACGATTCTTTCATGAACAGTCTTGTGTCTTCCGAATCCAACGGATCCTCAAAGTTCTCCAAAGCCTGAGTCCACATTGGGGGAGGCTTAGGAGCAGAAATAACACCAATGAAACCTTAAATGTCCAGTACCTCTTTACCAACCCTACTGTACGCGTACAATCGTAACGCCGAAACGGGTGCGCACGAAGCTGACCGAACAGGCGCGTAATGACACGAGCCGTCACGAGCGCGTCCGATCGCACCCGAACACGAACGTCGTGCGCGCAATACAGTTATCAAGGTGTCATACATTGATGGGAACATTGATTTTCAGGTCGAAAATGAGAGCAGAAACAGGCATAAGTGGGGTGAGTCATGTCTGGTTTATGGTTAAGATATTATTATATTTTCCACTGCATTTTAGACCAAGGCTTAGATTTTTAAACGTTATTTAGCACATTGGTCAAATTTTAGCAGACCATTAACTAGATGGGTGGATGACATTCACAAGATCATCGGTTAGACCTGGGGGAGACCCGCGCAGACTAAAAGGGAGGAAGGGTCCTATCCAGCAGTGGGTGGAATAAGTCTACTCATGATAAATATGACTTTGGTCAAGAGCTGTCACTGTCACAGAACTGTCAAACTACAAGTGGAAGACAGAGACGGGAAGATGTCTAAGTTAAAGCCCGTGCTAAGTAACGTTTTTAGATCTTGTCCTAAAAACTTACAACCGACAAGGAAAAGTAAGAACACGTTAGAAACAAATGTTAAGTTACGTTAGTGTTATTGGTCACCCTCTATATTAAAGCAAATAGACCCATAACTAATACAGACACCGTAAATTTTCACTACTTATTGGACAAAAGCAGAAAGGTGCAAACAATGTTTAAAATACGGTCACAAAAGCTATATTTGTACATGTAACAAATAAACACATCGAACCGCATTTAAACGACGTGCATTAAAGGAACAAAACACAATAAACTCTTACAAATAATGCATCCTTTCGCTGCAAAAAAGGCGGGTCGAGTTTCATAGTCAACACTGCGAAATAAGGCCGAATAAAGACATGCAACAGAGTAATGCTATCGCTTCGGGCACCTGTCAAACGAATTGCTTCGGAAATTATCCGAGTACTCGATACCCGAGGCACATCCACGATTTACGATACCGAATTCCATAATCGAATGCATCAGCTGAGTAAAATCGAATGGAAATCGTCCCGTTTTAGGTAATGATGCGAATTGGAAAGTCGGTTACAAATTGAATTTGGAATTTCTTTTGAATTACTCACTGACTTTATCGTTCGCCATCAGTACATTGATAAAGTTAGCGTGCATTTTGGTGTAAACGTCAAAAAGTGCTGGCCCGATATTCGTAAGATTTTTATCTTTTTGGAATACCTTTTTTTTCTGAAATGGCTCTCTCGGGATATCTTATCATGATCAAGACTTGAAGACTCCTTTTTTGGTTTGCAACTTTATATTAAACAAAAATGTAGAAACAAATTCTTCGAAAGCCTTTAAGTACATGTTAAACGGCATTGCCACACAGTAAAACGTATGCGTTGCATTCACATACTGCCATTTAGTTTACAATAAACTTTATTACACCGAACACTTTCACCTACTTAACATAACCAAATACGCTGCAACGTCTGTTAGGGCCGTACTCGGTCGTAAAACGATCCTAAACTCTATTTTCTATTTAAATCTTTTATTACTTGCTACGGCACTAAAGTTCGACAATAACATAAGAAGCGAGACCAAATTAGTTTTACAACCAAACTCTTTCGACCCCTGATTTTTTTTCTAAAAACCTTTTTGACAGGAAAAAATGTTGGTGATCTATGAAGCAGGGAAGGTCAACCTAAAATGGATGATTGAATTTTAATGAGGGAAAATGTGTGTTTATAAAATCTTCAGTAGATTTTTGTAGGATAGTAAATTATGCGGTAAGTTGACTAGATAGTTTTTATTACTTGTTTATTAGAAACTTTTAGCGAGTTTTTCATCTATTAACAGATTCAGATTACTGTTTTATGGGTTCAATAATTTATTTTGATTTCAATATTGTTTTTGAAGCTCTAAGATGTGAATGAAATGGGTAAAATCGCTTTATTGCACATCGCTAGTAAATTCGAGAAGTTTTATCACTAAAAAATAAAAATAAAAAAGTGTAACCTGTACCTACTTACCTCTTAATAGTTCAAACCGTGATGAAAGAATTAACCAACCATGTCCTACCGTGGAGCAATATTTTCGTAAAAATCGTGCAACACGGGTAAAGAAGATCCGAGGCGCCACAGGACACCTTCACACAAAAAATTTGAAGTCCCAGAGTGTGGCGACAGCCATGCTGTTCCAAAGGTCAGTAGTCACGAAACAGTTCGGAATGCAACCTTTTTTCTCTCTAATAAAGCTCAACGCTCACGTTTCAGCACTGCACCGAGTTAGCATCGCCTCAACTCGAGTCAGAATTCTTTCTAAAGGGTGTAAAAAGACCCTTAACGAAGCCGAAAGGTACTTGTTCTGCTCGTCATTGCGATAATTTTTTTGTTCTATACCATACCTGGGAACCTTCTAGTTATGGAGATATTGGGGGTCAAAGTTCCAACTTTTTCACAAGTTTTTTTTTAAATACATGTTTCTAATGTAAGATTTTTACTTTAATCACCTTCACGACCACGGTACTATTCAATCCAACCATCAGCACAATGTTTTGAGTGCGTTACATTGAGTTTTACCGTAAAACGTGATTTTTCACCCCAAAAAAAAAAGTCGTTTCCCAGCAATAATTTCTGCGTAAAGTTACTTAGTTTGATGTACAGAATGCTTGGTTGACGGCTTCGTAAAGGGTCTGTTTACACCTTGTATAAAACTCGTTTTAAACATCGTCATCATTCTCCTGCCCTTATCCCAATTTATTTGGGGTCGGCGCAGCATGTCTTCTTCTTCCATACTTCTCTATTACTCGTCATCTCGGCAGTCACTTCCTTTCTAGCAATATCATCCTTCACACAGTCCATCCATCGTTTCTTTGGTCTTCCTCTACTTTTATAGCCATTCATTTATACATTTCTTCGTCTACTATACTCAACATTTTCTCTTTCCTCCGCATCACTTGCCCATACCATGATAACCGATTACCACCCAACTCTTCAGACACCGGCGCCACTTTCAGACTTCCTGTAGCCTCTCTAAATAATGATCTTGTTCAGATCCACCACGTCCCTTTGCTGTCCTCCCCCAGCGACGCCCTAAGCCGAAGCTCGTACCCCACAAGGTGTGCCCTTAGCGTGTAGTCGCTTAGTTTGTGAGTTTTTTGCCCGTGGCTGAAGGGCTTACACTCAAGGCACCCACAGGATAAGCAGACGACAACCTCCTAGGATGACCTCCAAGATGCCATACACAAAAAAAAACAACACACATAAACATCATAACGGCAATGCCTTAGGATCAGGATCGGCTAGTTAAAATGAGGTAAGGTTATATTAATCCAATGCAGTACTTGTAGGTGACATGAGCTTAAACATGCTTATGCATTAATTAGGCTTATAGACCTATTTTTCGTTGTTGAGGAGCTCGTGGCTAAATAATAACAGCCGCTCGGGTCGACCTTTAGGTTAGCCGCCACTCATTACATGACACACCGAGTTTCCTCCGTGCCTCGGAAAGTACGTTAAGCCGTTGTTCCCGGGTGTCATTTGTAGATCTTTGGCAGTCGTTAGGTAGTGGCCCAAAAAGTCTGACAACTAGTCTTACCAAGGAGTATCGTATTACCCAGTACTAACTGGGTTGTGGAGGTCAGATAGGCAGACGCTCCATGTAAAATACTGGTATTCAGCTGCATCCGGTTAGACTGGAAGCCGACCCCAATATAGTTGGGAAAAGGCTAGGCAGTTGATGAAACCTATTTTTCGTAAGCTCTGCAAAGTAACTCTCTCTCCTTCTCTGTCCCTGACCACGGATTGATCACAAACAAGTCCATCGCGACAGTGCCTTTGCCACCACATAGGTTAATTAATTTCAAACAGATAACATAACATGTTTTTCCAATAAAACACATTAACCTACAAGCCTACAGCTTCCAAACTTAGTCAGAATGTCAAATAAATTAATACAAAAATACGACACGATAGTAAAAATTGTACAATATCAGAAACAAGAGATGATCAGAAAAACCCGCATTTTGATGGCGTATCGTAAATGTCTACTACAATTTAATAGTTTCCTGTGAATTTTAGAATTGTGGAGATAGTTAATGGCTTTTTAATACTTAATTTGGAGAGCTTTGATGGTTGAACGGCTCCTGCGCAGATCCATCGGTATCAAATGAATCTAAAGACGACTACTGTTTGGCAATCAAATTTTTTTTTTCGTAAATCTTTTTGGTGCTAAAAACGTCAAAAGATAGGTATGTACACGAAGAATAGGAGAGAAGAACCGGCAAGAAACTCCATGGTACAATTCAAACCTGGGGACCACCTGATGGTCAGTGGATCTGAAATACCAGGGGCATCGCAGGTGCGTTACCACCCCAGCCAAAAGCTGAAATATTTCATAAGAGAGAGAGAGACAGCTTCAAACTGGAACACGGTTACGATGCAGATGATGATGGCACAGTAGCTATTTGATTTTAAAACGATAGAAGCAAAAGTTGAAAGGGAATCGACTGTCTTGGTATGGACATATGATGAGGAGGGACGAATCGCATGTGACTAAAAGAGTGATGAATATAAACGTTGATGGATGGAGAGGGAGAGGAAGACCAAAGAAACGATGGATGGATTGTGTGAGGAATGATGTGAAAGATAAAGGAGTAAATGATAGCGTGACGGTTGACAGAGGAGAATGGAAGAAAAAAACGTGTTGCGCCGACCCCAAGTAACATGGGATAAGGGCAGGAAGATGATGATGAGAAGAAAAAAATGCCATAGTACTTGTGATTATCTTAGGAATGACATGGAAAGTAATACAGGGTGAAAGGGACACCGATGCACAAACGTTTAGCACGTATTCAGTACGTCATTCATAATATGATATTTATGTTATGTGCATACTTTCCTCTGGTCGTTGACTCTACCTACCATTGCCGCCACTATGACATCATTATGGTTGAATAGAACCTGAAATAAAATACAGAGACTATTGTTTAAAACTTTTACAGCTTTTTAAAAAGTCATTTCTATTCTCCGCATGTTTGTTTCTTCAGACTAATTGAATAATTCTGGCTAACAAAGTCTTAAGTACTTACTTACTTGTCAGTGCTTTGATGGTCGATTGACCAATCGAGTGACTCGAGACGGAAAACGATTTATATCGAATAAATGCGAAGAGGACAAACAATCGGATTCCACTAGCATAGAATAGGGATAGAGTTATGTATATTGAACGATCGATGTCCATTTTAAATCCAAGAACTTTTTATTCTAGGTATTCGTGCATTCTCTTCACGTCATATAGATTTTTTTCTGTAATGGTCGTTGACCAATGGATGGCCTGTGTGAAGGATGATTTGGCTAGAAAGATGGTTGTGCGGTTATATCCGGCTCGAAGGACCAAAATGTGCGCCCACCGCCCACGAGTAATAGAGAAGTTTGGAAGGAGAAGATTTTCTGCAACGGTGAAAAATAAATTGGGCAGGAGAATGGATTAAGGGCAGGAGAATGATGATGATGGTCGTGGACCAGCCTATAACATTCCCTTTGCTGGGCATAAGGTCGCACACTTTGGTGGATGTCACATTATAAAACAGAATCATACAAACGCTGGTTTCCCCACGATATCTTTCTCACCGTTTTAAGAGTAGTGGTGAGGATGGAAATGACGCGAAGTAACGGACCCTAAATAATGATATTGTTCCGAACCAGTCTGTCCTTTTGCCGTTCTCCACCAGCGACGCCCTAAGCCGAGGCTCGTACCCCACAGGGGATGCCTTTATCATACAGTCGCTTTGTTTCTAAGTCTTGCGCCCCTGGCTAGAGGCCTTACACTCAAGGCACCCATCGGATAGTCCGGTTAAGCATACGACAACTTCGTAGGTTGACCTGCGAGAGGCTATTATAAAAAAAAGACTGGGTTTAAAGACCGATCGAGCTACGTAAGGCAAGCTGTTACCACTGGTCCATCACAGCTCACTCAGTGGTTTTTAATAATGACTGAAGTCTCATCATCATTTTCATAATCTTACTTAAGTTTTTCGCGCTTCTGCAAAACTTTCTATAGCCCTTCGTTAGAAGTGTTCAAGAAGGAATAAAGGAACATTTCCTGTCGAAATGATCAATATGTAGGTAAATAGGATTCTAAAGGCATTGTATTGTGTATATATTGTATGTATTACGTATATTATATTGTATGTATGTAGTTTAGTTTTGTTAATGCACATAGGTATATCCTCTTATGCAAATTTCGCAATCGAAATTTGGTTTGCTGGAAGAAAACCCAATTCTGGGTTAAGCTCTCCATTGTACATAAACTATATTATTGCAATTTGTATATATATTTTTTGTTGTTTTGTGAGCAATAAAGAATAAGAAAGGACTTTTCCCAAGTTTTTAATCCCATATTCCTATTTCAATGCTCAGAAGCCTTCTTCGGATGAGTTCTCAAAGATTTTATCGGTATCATGTACTTGTTTTACGTTTAGTACATATTATTATATACTTACAGATTCATTCCACGTGCCTCAAGGCGTCCGTATATACGCCAAGTGTGTCAACACCCATAAAATCGTTGACATTTTAGACTATCACGATTAGAGTCAGGTAGATGGACCAGTTGTCGTCCCACCATTTAATATTTATTTACACACGTTTCGCCTTACGTGTTGGCGTAATGCTATCAAAAAGCGTTGGATTGTGTAGTAAATAATAGTTTAAATTCATAGCACATAGAGTGAGGCGCCAGTAATAGCGAAGAAAGCGTCAAATGCTATAAAGTCGACGACGTTAAGATCGTTGCGATTGAAGTAAGGTGGGGTGACGTGTTGTCGGTAACTTAATTTGTTTTAAAGTGAATTTTTTTATAAAAAAAGTCCAAAGTAGTGTTTTTTTCTTTCGGAAAACCTATTTGCTAGATCCGAGTCACCCTAAAAAACATGCTCCAGAGAGTCAATTGATAAATAATCAGCAAAATGTTTCTGAAAATCACAATCCCATTCTTACAGCACCCTGAACTCTTCAGTCATTCACTCATTCAATCGAACCATTATTTTTCCAAATAGCTTGGTGTGTGGCAGTACTGCCCACCGTGTCAATCATTGACAAGTGAACGTGGGATACGGGGATACGTCAATCATTGCGCGGAATGAACGATTTGATTGGCATTCGATTACCTACGGATTTTGGTTAGGTTTATTAGAGAGAGGTTAAGTTTGTTTTTGTTCTAAATAAGAACTCTATAAGCAGATTACAGCTCGTGGCTAAGCCGCATGATGCGAGGTAAAGCAACGCTTACAGAGGTCGGTCTGTAGATGGATGATCGTTGATGACATAACGAGATCTCTCCGTGTTTTGGGAAGCTGTTAGTCCGGCTGCAACTTCTACAAGTACTACCTGTAACCACTGTCAACGATCTACATCTTTGACAGTGTTTACAGGTAGTCCGGAACTTGAAAGTCTAGTAGCCAATTACTGGGTTGTGGAAGTCAGATAGGCAGCGTAAATGACTGGTGTTCAGCTGCATCCGCATAGACTAGAAGCCTAGACCTAGGAAGAGATGAATTCTTTAGTATTTAGAACTTTAGAAGTAGCTTGTAAGGACTTGGTAGATACATGGATTTTCCTATTCCCGTAACAAGTGCGGTACCACACCGAGTGGACCCAGCATGCTGCTGCGGCGTGCTGTGCCTACGACGCAGTTATACATTTCGCATCTGCATTACTCCACGAAGGTTGAAGAAGTCATGGAGTATTTGACAGTGAAGACCAACTGGATTCTGAGGGTCGAAAGGTTGGAATCGCGCCACAACATCAACTTTAAGTCGTTCGTGGTACGAGTTCCAACCCACCATCTACAGACCTTCATGAAAGAGGACTTTTGGCCGAAAGTGTCGTATACCGACGATTCCGAGGACGATCACGCGCTCCACGCAGCAAAACATGACGCCGTCAACGATTCGTGTCTAGGTAAATAAGGTTTTTTCATATGTATTAGTTTATTATTGTATAAGTTTATTTTTGTATTTTTATCTATGGGCCTCAGTTGCCTGACAATAAAATGATTGATTGATTGATAAGCAACATTTATAATCTCCAAAGTAATTAAGTATAGTATGATGACTGTCCGGAGAAAAGGTTAATTTTTAAAACTAAAATATATTATTTAATATCACTTTAGTTGGTACATCAATTAGCCTCTTCACCTCAAACTAGAGAGGTGCCGTTTCACCTCCGATGACAGTTTGTCGACAGAAATGTCATTAAATAATAAATAAATATTCTTGGCGTTTTTATTACCTAGCTCTGCTCTAGTGTTTTATGTATTTAAATAGAGCGAGATAGTTTTTTTTGTTAATTGCAAATATCCATAAAGTTTATAGACGACCTGTTGCTGGTTGCTGTGTGGTCCTGGCTGTAGAAATAGCTATAAATAAAAAAAAGGAATTCTTTTTTTTGGTACAATCTCGCCACACTATTCCCAAACCACTGCAACTCCTGAAAGCCAGAATCAACAGTGGCGACCACCAGAAGAAGCTGAGACAATGAAGCTCGACGAAGTCCCAGAAAAACAATTTAACTGTCTTGGATCCCGCAACAAATTAATCAGAAAATAATAGCGGAGGAGTACGAAAAATATTGTTTCCATATAATATACTTAGGTAAATATATCTTCAATTAACTCAACCTATTTCGCAGTCCAATAAAAGAAAATTTGAATATCGCATACCCTGGAACTTCTACCTATACAAGGTGTAAACGGACCCTTCACCAAGCCGTCAACTAGGCATTCTGTACATCAAACTAAGTCACCCTTCGCAAAAATTATGACTGGGAAACGACTTTTTTTTGGGGTGCAAAATCACGTTTTACAGTAAAAACTCAATGTAACGCACTCAAAATATTGTGCTGGTGAATGCATTGAATAGTACGGGGGGCGTGGAGGTATTCAAAGTAAAGTTACAACATTAAAACCCTATAAAAAAACTTGTGAAGAAGTTGGAATTTTGGCCCATAATATCTCTGTAACTAGAAGGTTCTCAGGTATGGTCTGGAACAAAAAAATGATCGCAATGACGGGGAGAACAAGTGCCTTTCGGCTTCGTTAAGGGTCTAGTTACACCCTTTATATAAATCCAGATTTTTCTCACGCTGTTTAACTTCACCGATGTCAGACATGTCTAAGATAAACGAAGAAAGTGGTATAAAATTGAAATCATTTTGTCCTGAGTTTGATTCCCAAGATGGGCAATGTGTTGCTGGGTTTTTCCATCGGGAATTTCTCAGTAGCAGTCACAGAGTCTGGATTTGTGCCCGGTTGATGGCAATAGGCTCGCCCCCTATTACATGGGACTTAAACATAACTGGCGAAACGTGCCTTCAGGGATTGATAGGCGTGATGTTTTTAATAAAAGTAATGAGATGTCTTTAATTAAAACGGTGATGCAATTAGAGCTCTCCTTTTTACCGACACCAAAGAGGTACTTAAGTAATAAAATAATCTTGATGTCTAATCAGTTCGTAAAACGAACCGGTTCCAGAGTTGATTGACATTATTTTGATCGCGTTCTGAAGGTAATATAATTAAAACTAATTAATATTCTTATTATTAAGATCTAATCAGTGTTAAAAACTCATCAGATTTTCAAATAAGCCGTCTTTTTACGATTCGAATAAGACTTGTTTAAAATGTTGCATAAGAGGTAATTACCCTGTACTCTTAGGCGGTTAGATCAAGGGCCTGATTCAGAAGGCAGTACTCCTCGATAAGGCCCGCATTGCGAGGAGGTTCCTGTCCCTGGAGCCCTAACCGGTAGCTTGGACCCTGCTCCCGACACCAGCGGAATAATACACTTACTTAAGTATTGCAAGTTTGGTTTCCAAGTTCCAAGTTTTGGTTCGATTCTCAGGTTTATTTAAGAATTATACTGATTTTATTGTTTTTTTTGGAAATTGTGGCTGATTATAGGGTCGTCAAAGGCAGGGTTTTTTTTAAATTTTTATTTAGGAACTGGCTTTTGGGGTATTCCTCAAAGCGCAACTATTTTAAAGCGCAATTTAACCAACTAGAGATGAAAAATAGAGATGGGTATGATGGATTCATTAACGATATTTCTCATCATGGTTGCGCTTTGAGGAATAATTTAGTCGCGCTTAGTTGGTTGCGCTTAAAAATAGTTGCACTTTGAAGGATACCCCAGGTTTTACTGCGGCTTCGCTCCCGTTATATGGAAAATATTCACGTGAACGTTTTAAATGTCGGAATCGAATCAGTAGTTCCGAAGATTACCCCCTACATACCTACAAAGAAACAAATTTTATTTCTTTTTTAATATTAATATAGAAGTATAAACTAGGATTTAATAACCAGGTATGAGATGCATTTATCAGCCAATGTCAACAGTAGAAAAGCTAAAACCTACCTAAAGCTAGGTCGTTAAGTACTCTTATCGAATGACACAAAAATACAACTGATTCCCAGAATTCTAACCGTCTAATGAGAACAAATAAGACGTGTAATTAGAATGACAGTAAATTAAATGGCCCCATTCTGTTCTAACAATAAGTAAGATAAGAAAATATTTTATCAAACGTTCCTCGGCACTTCAGAAAATGTTTATAAATAGCCCAACAACACTTTACGACAGTCCCGATGCCCCCTGGTTCGTTTCAGATATGATACTAATAATATATTTCATTATTTACAACCCACTTATGTGTAATTTATATCCCTCTTATCAATGAGCGTGACAATATTATTTAACCGCCATGTTCAACAGAACTACTATTTCGACATGAAACTTCAAGTTTCCGTAGTGTAGCGGTTATCACGTGTGCTTCACACGCACAAGGCCCCCGGTTCGATCCCGGGCGGAAACAGTTGCTTTTTGAGTTTGTATTTCAACTTTTTGTTATGTTCTCGCTGGTTATTTTTATAGGGTAAGCAAAATAATATGAAAATATAAAATATACGTCTGACATATTTTTTTTTGAAAAATAATCATGAGTTTGCAAAATATTTATTTCGATTAAAAAAAAAGTTATCTGGCACTTGGACTATTTATCTTTGTAAAGTATTTGTAAAAACAGGGAAATTATTTCAAAGACTTCTTCACCAATCAAGAACCGCTTCTCCCTGACATTCCGAATTCACATTTAAAATCAAATTTCGAACATACGACAAAAAAAACCGTTAAGAACTATTTAAAAAGGCAACTCCACACGTGCATCGCCCGCATGAATAAAACAAAAAAATAATAATTCGTACAAAATTCATTTGCATAAAAGACTCCTTTTTATAATACTACACGGGGCGCCCGAACAATCAGCGCATTGTTCTTAGTAACTCAAAAATAATTAAAACAATGAACTCATAGTGTGCACTACGCTTTAGAATCGTTTTAAATGCGGGTTCTCTTTTAACCAACTTCGACGAAAGGGGTGTAATTGGATCTAGTAATGTCGGACAAAGATGTCGAACGGCTGTTGTCTAGAAGTTTTGAAAAGATTTTTTAGGACTAGAAATAAACAGTCTTCATTCTGCAGTCAAGACCAAAATGAATTCAGATATTTAAGATACTGACTTGGACTGACGACTTAGGCTTACCTACTTTCATTTTAGAAAAAAAAATCGTGTCATTGAAACAAATATTTTTTATTAAATTATACGCGGACAAAATATATTCGAGTTATGTTAGTTTAAGTTAAAATTAATGAAAATAAGTATTCAATTAAGTAACGAAATATGTAAATTAACGGTAAGTTGTGTGGGAATCGGTTGTCGTGGTATAGGCATGTGATGCGGAGGAATGAGGGAAACGTCGTGAGGACGTTTGGGTATGAATGTGGATGGGTATATGAGTAGAGGAAGACCAAAGAAACGATGGATGGACTGTGTAAAGTATGATGCGGCAAGAAAGGAGCTGTCTGATGAGATGACGACGACCCCAAATGAATTGGGATAAGGGCAAGAGAATGATGATGGAGTCGCGGGTAACAGCTTGTCGTTAATATATTATGTAAAATTCTTTGAACAAATGTGTGGTGTGACAAGAATGGATAAGGTAAGGAACGAGTATATTAGAGGAAGTTTAAAAGTTTCGCCAGTTACAGAAAAGTTGAAAGGGAATCGACTGTCTTGGTATGGACATATGTTGAGGAGGGACGAATCGCATGTGACTAAAAGAGTGATGAATATAAACGTTGATGGTTAGAGAGGGAGAGGAAGACCAAAGAAACGATGGATGGATTGTGTGAGGAATGATATGAAAGATAAAGGAGAAAATGACAGCGTGACGGTTGACAAAGGAGAATGGAAGAAAAAAACTTGTTGCGCCGACCCCAAGTAACATGGGACAAGGACAGGAAGATGATGAAATGTCTTTGAACCAAAAAAAATAAACAGGAAAATAATTAATCATTGGTTCAAAACTGTATACCTACACCTAATTAGCAGACGTAAAAACGTCCATAAAATCATTTTGATGCAAAAGGGAATTCGTTAGTGGACCATAAAACTACTCTAGATATAATGTACATACATAAATCGTGATTTATATCACAATCTACATTATGTCCATCTAGCTGTTTGTTGATTTATGAACGACAGTTAATGTTCTAGGTTTATGTTAGTAGAAAGGTCAAGACATAAGTTAGAGGACCACCCTCTAGGACTTAAGGTGGAAGCACCAGGGTATCCCGCAAAATTCAAATTTTCTTACGTTTTTTTGCAATTTGCAGGTCATTGTCAGATTATAATATGTTGATGAAAAATGTGTCGCGTAAATAACACATATTATGTAGTTAGAGACTTCATCATCTGCCTAGCCTTTTGCCAACTATATTGGGGTCGGCTTCACGTCCAACCAGATGCAGCTGAATACCTGTATTTTACATGGACCGATTACCTATCTGACCTCCACAATCCAGTTAGTACTGGGTAATGCGATACCCCTTGGTAAGACTGGTTGTCAGACTTTTTGGGCCACTGACTACCTAACGACTGTCAAAGATCTACAAATGACACCCGGGATCAACGGCTTAAAGTGCTTTCCGAGGCACGGAGGAAACTCGGTATGTAATGGGTGGCCACCCACCCACAGACCAACCTAGGCAAGCACGGCTTAATCTCGATCGACCCGAGCAGCTGTTATTATTTAGCCACGAGCTCCTCCTCCAACTATGTAGATAGTCTCCTCGTACTACTACATGAAATTGAAAATAAAAAACAAGGCCACCAATGAACACCATGTTTTAAATGGCTGTTATTTTTACCCGAATACGACAAAGCCAAAAAGAAGGGTTATGATTTTAGCAGTCTATGTTTGTATGCATGCATACATGTTCCACCGTAGCGCTCATGACATTTTTTTTAAAGGTACGCTATCTTGAGTAAATAAAGTAGGTATATGACACAAAGATTTCAAAAAACCACATCGTTAAAAGCAAACACATAAAAAACATTTTCCATAAAAATAAATCTAGAAATTAGCGACATTCACTAATTAAGCCCAAATCTATAGATTCTTCAATTTTATACGAAACCTCTCTAATTTGACGTTTATGTATCATTTGGAGCAATAACAACGCCATTTTATCCGTGGGTGGGTCAAGACTGCAATAAATTAAGTTTTAAGTTATACTTAAGTAGCACATTAAGTTTCATAGATCCTCTGATTGAGAAACCGGTGATATATCGAAGAGGAGAATGGTCGTTTTATGGATCCTGTATTCTTTAGCTCTGAAAGTAAAATAGCCTGATTTTTAATGTGATTTGCTTTGGATCATAAGGTAAAGTTGTTACTGAGCTCGTGGCTAAATAATAACAGCCACTCGGGTCGATCTTCAGGTTAAGCCGTGCTTGCCTAGGTTGGTCCGTGGAGGGGTGACTGCCCATTACGTACTGAGTTTCCACCGTGCCTCGAAAAGCAAGTTAAACCGTTGGTCCCGGCTGACATTTGTAGATCTTTGACAGCTACAGGTAGTCAGAGGCCCGAAAGTCTGACAAACAGTCTTACCAAGGGGTATCGTATTACCCAGTACTAACTGGATTGTGGAGGTCAGATAGACAGTCGCTTATTATAAAATACTGATGTACAACTGCATCTGGTTAGACTGGAAGCCGACCCCATCATAGTTGGGACTGCAGATGATTTAAGGTACAGTTGTAATGCCCGTTTTTCAGTAACACTTTAATGTAGGTAATGCCTACATCTAACTGAACCTAACTGATGGTGGAAACGGTTTTATCTTAGTAAAAATTATTAAAATATGTAATACTATTTTCCCCGTTTTTGCAACATTTTTTATTGATGCTCCGCTCCTATTGGCTATAGAGTGATGTTATATAGCTTATAGCCTTCCGCAAAAAATGGGCTATACAACACTAAAAGATTTTTTCAATTCGAACCAGCAATTCCCGGGATTAACGCGTTCAACCAAACAAACTCTTCAGCATAGAATAAAATAAATATTATAATCACTCACAGTTCTAGGTGTACAAGAGATTAATGTTAATTTATTATTCTCGAAAATAATTATAATTTACGCTAGAAATAAGATCTTCATTAAAAACTTAGTAATATTTATTATTTTACTCCATTGTAGATTTGTACGTTTTTTGTATACTTTTTGCACATCTCACACTTCTATTTTATTTAACAAATTTTGAGAACAAAGGCTTAAAAATTAAATTAATTTGTTACATTAATTCACGACCAAACATAAAAGATTTGGTGTACGCGGTGTTTTTTGTGGGGTGCCGTTTGAAGTATTTTGTGTGTCTAATTTAACTAAAATCTTGTCTTTTTCGTGATTCATTCGACGTTGGTCTAGTAAGATTCTACTTAGCATGTCAAAATTAATATCTTCAATTCGTTGGGTTGTAGATATGTCTCAAAGGATACAATTTTCTGCATCTAACCAACAACTACATAATTTTGATAAAGACACATCTGCTGATTCACATAATCCAGTCAAAGAGACATCATGCCTACTCCAAGAGCTCACCTTTGAGCCTTATACCCGTCAGTAGCGAAGGGTCAATTTTTGTAAGAGATAAGCCGGATCTTTAATATGATTATAGTATTTACTAGCTGTTGCCCGCGACTTCGTCCGCGATAACTACCTCCCTGCAAATTTCAAATTTATAGCACAAAAAAATAAAGGCCTTTCATAAAAACTTGCGAGAGCCCTTAGACCTCCTTAATCCGGCCCTGTCGCAAAATCCGTTCTTAGCGGACGTCTACTAACTATAAACTACCTCCCTGCCAAATTCAAAGTGCAAATGCCGGTTTTCAATATTTCGTGATGAGTGAGTGAGTGACCTTTCGCTTTATACATATATTTAGATAGATATTATTTGTCTATATAATACTGACTCTGCCATTTTTCCGGGAAGCTGGTAGGAGTGGAGTTATATTTATTTATATATTTATTTGATTACAACGGTTGTGTTTACAACCAATTACAGTAACAAAGATCTGAAAACATAAATAAATAAAAAGGTTAACAACACTTTCATAAATTCCTCTCACAAAACTTCTGACATACCAATAAAATCTTCGTCCATCCATCAGCAAACAGATCGTCTGTTGGATTAGAATCCAAGAGATCAGTAATGAGAAATGACACCATAACAATATAAAAAGCTAGTAAAGGTAAAACCATATAAATGTTACCCAGGCAATAAAGATAAAATTTCACCTGGATCCGCCATTGCCTTGAATAAGAAAATCGAATTGCTCACATACCAATTTTATGAGTCAACGGTTTTCTTAGAGGCCAGGCGCGGCCAGGCGTGTACACAATGGCTTAGTATGGATAAGATTTTAGAATTCAGTAATGAAGAACCAGGTATCAATCAAGTGTCTTTTATGAATATCACTCATAAATATGATTTATGAGTTATCACTGTTTAAGTTTGAATACTAGATCGAATGGTTATAGCTAAATGGTGCAATGCCTTTTGCACATGTGGGCGTACCCCATCTATACAAATTAATAAAATTGAAATGTCTGTCTGTAATTTCAACGTTACAGCTTTTTACTACACAAGATACACAACATATGCGGCACATTTACATTTTTTTTGTTGGTTTGTTTGTCTTTTTGTTCCAGCTAATCTCCGAAAGTTATAACGAGTAACTTAGGCTACTTTTGTTTTAGAAAAAGGATTAGGGTTCCGTGCAAAAAATTTAAAATCAAAATCTGATTAAAATAGGATAGTATTTATAGAGATAATATTTCTATAATAATTTCAAGCGGACAATGGTCGCGAGGCACAGCTAGTCAATAATATAATACTAAATATGAATTATGTTCATACAAATCTTAGTCAGGTTGACGTTCAGGCAGGTGCCTTTCAAAGTCTATACAAATGACTGCTCCATGAAATAGATTGGTGGTCTCATTCCTCCCCGCTATATCGATGGATTTTGAAAGAAAGAGTCTGTTAGTTTCCGAGATCTTTCAATAAATTCACAACTAGTCGATTGTTTCGTCAGAATAATTTGTAACCTTGTGCCATCTTCTGCTGAGGGTCTCCCTCCTTCCCTGGTCTAGGCGAGTCTCGTACAGTTCCAACCCGCAATCTCATGTACGTGGACCAACCTGACCGTTTGAATGGCCAGCGCGCTTCCTACCGTCAATGTATCCTATCTATTGATCCGACAAAATGATTAATTTGGGATGGTATAAGGATCGTTGGCCAACCGTCAGATGGATGAATGACCTTCGAAAGATCTAGGTCAACAATTGAATGAGTCCAGGGATACACGACAAAAAAAGAGGAGGCCTGTACTCTTCAGTGGGAGGAACAATGGTGCCACTGATGTTGATGGTTTCTTTAACCAAAGTCACTAAGAGCTACCAGAGTTGTCGACATAGCTCACAGAAAGTTGGAGTGGCAATGGGCCGACTACAATGGCCGTAGAACCGATGACCGCTGGGGTAGACGTGTTGTTGAGTGGAAATTGCGAATCGGCAGGCTCGGTGGAGCGACGATCTTCACAGGGTGGCTGGTAGCAACTGGATGAGAGTTGCTGAGAATCGAGTTGAGTGGCGTGCGATTGAGGAGGCCTATGTCCAGCAGTGGACTGCTGTAGGCTGATGATGATGATGACTAAGAGCTAAAATAACTAACTGAACATTCGACTGGATCCGCTTCAGCATGATTCAACTTTACCAGTAAGAATTTTTGCCAAACCTATTTGAGAAATCTGGGGTAGGGTATTTT
Organism: Noctua pronuba; assembly: GCA_905220335.1. NCBI lineage: Eukaryota > Metazoa > Arthropoda > Insecta > Lepidoptera > Noctuidae > Noctua > Noctua pronuba. The sequence goes on from LR999908.1 coordinate 13,603,556, forward strand.
CCTCATATCGCAACGTATTATTAAAGTTCCGTTCGCTGTTATAAGAATTAAATTAAAGTGTTACGATGAACAGTGATTCACTTCGCATGATGAAATGTTGCTCGAAGATTCGTCACTTTTTGAGACACTACGTTACAAGCGACTGTACGCAGTTTATATAGTAAACCAGAACAAAAAACCCAGAAAAACTTGCCCAACCCGAGAATCAAATTCAGGACCTCATGCTCAGTCGCGATTGCGACCACTAGACCAACGAGGCAGTCTCTAGAATAATATAAGGATTAAAAGAAAATGTTTACGTTCTTATAAGTAAAGACACAAATACCATTTTGAAAAACAACACCAATAAGACAGGATTACTAACTTACAGTAGCGAAGGGTCAATTTTTGTAAGAGGTAAGCCGGAGTACATATCTTCAATGTGATTATATTATTTGTCTATTGAATACTGACTGTGCCATTTTTCACAGGGAAGCCGGTAGGAATCGAGTTGTATGGAACCTTCGCGACTGCTCACTTTTAGTTCGCCTTTATTTTATTAATTTTTCCTTATTTCTTGTGAGATGAAAGAATTCGAAGATACTTCATCAAACAGAGAGGAAACCTGGTATCTTAGAAGTTGGAAGGTTGATGGTGGAATGGGTGGGCTAAAGGCTGGTCGAATGGTCGCAAGCGCGACTGCTGACCATAAGGTCCTGGGTTTGATTCCCGGGTCAGGCAAAGTGCTATTGGGTTTTTCCATCTGGAATTTCTCAGTAGAAGCCACGGAGTCTGGATTTGTGCCCGGTTGATGGCAATACGCTCGACCCCTATTACATGGGACTGGCGAAATGTTGTCTACTATGAGTTACTTACACGTCTGCCTAATCCTTCTGGGATTACCGGGCTGATGTTATGTTATGTTATTAAACTACAAACTAAATATATCTACATGCTTACTTCCAGTCTAACATCTATTCCTACCAGGGCTCCAGATTCATCAAGATCTAAATCACCTCTTCTATTCAACTTCAATTGTGATTGCTCTCAAGGATCGTCGAACCTACCAACAGCCATAGACAAAACATTATGTTTGAAATATTTAAAAAAAGAAAACAGCAGAAAAACGTCACCGGTATTATGAGCCTTGTCTTTGATCCTTGGTCCCCCTATCCACAACTCAGTGAGTACATTATTATGCACTGATCTTTGACGTGTGCTTACCCCGTAATGGTTCTGTGAGTGCTGTGTATGACTACGTCGGAGAGCATTATTTTTTTGTTTGTTACTAGTTTCACTACTGAGTACTTCATAAGCAATCGTTTCAACTTTTTTTTTAATCGGTAATTTTTATGTCGTGATGGCCCAGAGGTTAAGGCCTCGCCTCTCATGCATGAGGTTGTGGGTTCAAATCCAGGCAAGTACCAATGTGACTTTTTCAATTCATATGTACTTTCTAAGTTTATCTTGGACATCTCAGACATCGGTGAAGGAAAACATCGTGAGGAAACCTGGACTTATAATTAATATAAGTCTGAAATCGCCAACCCGTCTTGAGCAAGCGTGGTGATCAATGCTCGTGCCTTCTCTGTATGAGAAGAGGCCTTTGCCCAGCAGTGGGACAGTAACAGGCTGGTATTATTATTATTATTATATAATTTTTAGTCAGTCGCGTCGTCATTATCAAATATGATATTTTTAATGTGCGTAGCTCTTGGGACTCACCGTTTATCGATTTAAAGTATTGAAAAATTTTACTTAGTAACGAGTAGTCATCAACATGTCATCAACATGGATGAAAAAGGAAAAAACGTATTGTAGAAGATAGCTCATAAAGTACCCAAGTAAAGTTAAAAAAAAATATAAATGGGACCCCTTACAAGCTTCCTCTACCAAATATGAAAATGTACTCGTGCATATATCTTCCAATTTTAATTATATAAGTTGTGCACACTGATGTAATCTCGTACAATTATTTGCTAAACATTTTTAGTGTGTATTTATTTGTTTTCCCTATTAAATTAAATAAAAAGAATCACGAAAATCGGACCAGTAGGTAATCACAGAAACATCGATTTTCATGTATGAAAAAAAAAGATGCTTGTGGTATGCATAACTACCTCCATTTTAAAAGTCGGTCAAAAAACATAAAAAGTAATTTCGGCATCCCTTTATACAGCTTCAATTAATACAATGCCAGAACTATTATTACGTTGTTAAAACTAGTATACTTTTTTTATTTAAAACAGCAAAAAAAACTCATCCGCATACCGCATCCATTCGGGCCCCAAAGTTAACCCTTCCAATGCAGTTGTTTTTAATACCATATTTCGTGCACGAATTCTCCGGGCCTTATTTGCATATGCGTTTGTTAATATGACCCTACGATTTTTTTCTAGGTACTATAAGTTCGTTAAGAAAAAATCACAGCATAGGGTTACGTTTTTTTATCTTAAAATAAAAAAAAGAATTGTCATTATACTGAAAAAGTTGAAAGAAAAAACGTTTCACTTTTTTTTGTTTTTTTTTATTGTTTCAAGCACATCTGCTCTTTTTTTCCGAGATTTTTATTGGTTTGTCATTATGTTTGGAGAGTTTTGTATTGCATATATTCTAATTTGCATATTAGCGAATGCTTTGTTGTAATTGTTTAACTTGAATACATCTGCGATGGGATGAAGTTTTCTCCGGCCTTTTGAGTAATTGCTTCGTGATTATTTTTTTCTGGTTTATAAAGTGTTAAAAATAGTGTAACCAGTTTTAATACAAAGTAACGGTATTTTTTTTGTAAGTTATTGAGTTAACTATAGTCGCAATTTATTATGATCAGTCATAAATTACTTTGTCGCTCGTTGATAGAAGTATCTTATTAAATATTAAAACTTTTGCAGCTAATAGAAGGTATCTTTGATTTTGTTGCTGTAAAAAATCGATTATTGTACACACCTTCCTATGATTTATGATTCAAACATTTTTAAATTAAATGAGTTTTATCTGCAATTATGTACCTAAAATTCACGTAGTCACGTTTTGATAATTATCTTAATTCTGATTGGGTGTTTAATCGAAGGCATTATTTTTACAAAAAAAAAAAAATATATTTTTGCTGTTTCAAATACCAACAAGCAAATAACATAACAAAAAAACATGTACCGTGGTGTTCTCGACACATGTTACTTCCATAAAATTATGTAAATACAAAATTACTTTACCAACAACAAGCGATTTAGAAAATCTGTAACAGGCTTCATTAAAACCCTGTAATAACGCTAAGACAGGCCTGATTACCATCTATTACTCTGCCTTATAAACGTATAAGCTATTACAATACCGGATAACTGGTTCGAACCGGTTCTAGCTAGTTTCACTGGCCATCAACTTTTTCAAATTTAGTGAACATTGAGATTAAAATTATTGGCCGTTGGGACCGGTCCCGCAGTAAACGGGTTAGTTAGCGGGCAGATAGGAACTGTTAACGGTTGACTAGTTCCAGTTATTTTAATTCAATGGTGGCTATAAAAACTAATACAAGTTTAGTGCGTATCTTTTGAATGGGAACATTCTGAAAAGATGGACACTAAGAGGTTTAGCTATAACGTTAAGGAGATGGAAATCATTAATTTCAAAAGATGTATTTTTCCTTAATTGAGAAGGAATTGAATTTTAAAAGCGGTATTAAATCACCTATAAATAAAATATTAAATGGTGTTTTTTGTTAATAAATTACTTTTAAGTCGCATAAGTGTTTATTTATTAAAGCTTGGCTTTCAAGAGGTCGTTCATTTTATTCATCGTATCTTGTAAGTTTTTTAAAGCGATTATTACTCGCTTGCATCATGACCTAGCCTTATAGCAAGCTTGACATTGATTTACTATCCCCGATGAAGAAACCTCATGTTTAGAACATTTAATTTATTTATTATTATATTTTTTAAACAATTTATTGTTATTGGAAACATTGCTTTTGGCTGGAAGGCTCATTTAAAAACTTTTTTCTTTAAAAGAAAATAATTGTAATGAATTGTGTGATTGGTGGAAAAAACGTTATTGAAACCTATGTGGAATATTTTAAACCTTACAGTTATTTAACTTTACGTAGATATGGTATACGTTAGCAAGATGAAAATTAATAATAAAGGCCACTAATCAAAATAATTGACTACCAAATGAAAAGCCAATAAGAGCCATACTTTTCAAAAAACTTATAAGAAACATTACATTGAACTTAAACATTAATTGGAAAAATGTGGATGTATTATCGGTACACACCTCTGCCAAGCCCTTCGAGGGTTACAGGCGTTATGTGACGTCAAAAAAAAACTGTTTACAATGATGAAGCAACAAAATAACAAGTCCTAAAAATATTCCAATAAATATTCAATCACTGTATGTATAATACCTAGTAATTATCGCCAGTTACAACGGTATATTTTAAATCTGGCAACACGATGAGCAAGACAATTGGAATTCCATATTTTTTATCCAATAACTTAAGTCAATGCCTTGTAGAAAATGCCTATTATGATTTATTAATTATTATTCTAGTTACAAAAACAACGTATTCATTTTAGCACGGCTATAAATAATCATTTAAGAGAAACAAAACGTACGAGTGGGTTTATAATGTCAAAAAAGAATAGTCTATGGTCCGGAGCTATGATTGAATGTGGAACATTAGCGGTTTAAGTTTATTTAGACGTTGGATTATTTATTTTATACCAAAGATGTGAGATTTGTTGCATTTTTCTCAAATGCCTTTTTAATATTGTCTGTTACCTGGGATGTCAGTCTGTGGAATTAATTGCCGGCTTTCTGTTTATTTTTTCTTTCTTTCTTTTTAGTGATCATTATTCTTTTCGTGTGGTTAGTGCCTAACCTGATGCCAGAGCTTTTACGTCGCATGGGCCTGAACATTATTATCTGGATCTATTCAGAGTTCGACTGAATCGGTTTCCTCTAGGCAAGCATGCTCCACCATAGGCCACTTCATATCAGGCGCTTGCGGCCAAACGCAAGCCAATTTAATATTTAAAAAAACTATAAGATTATGATTATGAATCTAGATCCAAGTAGCCAAGTCCTGGACTGAGTATAATAGTTTTATATGAAATTATAATCACGCCATAATGTTGTAATTTGGCTATGAAGATGGATGGCCTGTAACCATCTGTGGTTGACCTTTCCCAAGAAAACGTCGTCATTTTAAAAGATTTCCAGTAGCATACCTCAACAAAAGATATTCAAATCAGCCAGCATCAGTAAGAACTATCAACCCTCATCCCGCTACCGGAAAGAATAAACTCGAAATTTAAATAATTCTCCGTTTCACACAATTAGCATACGACTTGCCGGTACCGTCAACGTGAGAAATTGTAACACAATACAACTCTGAATCGGGAATCGATTGATTATTATTCGTAAATATATGCAAAATAGTACATTTTAATTTTAATATATTCTCGGAATGTCTCCCGACTTTCTATGTATTACGAACTACTTGTTACTTAGGGTTATGTAAATTTTTGTACAGATAAATTCAGGTAGCGGTTGACACAATAAATCTAATCGACAATGTGGATTGGTATTTTTAAATCGGTTTCAGTGTAAATATTTAAATTTTTGGTCATCATTGAATTTTGGTCCCACGAGAATTTTGTAAGAAGGTACTGTTAGGCTAAGGTGCAATAAATTGGAATTTAAATAAGTTACGCCCTTTTTTTGTACTTAAATATTTCGTTTTTATTATTCTAAAAGCAGCTCTAATTCATTGATGTATTTATAAATTGAGTACAATTAAAATTATAAACTGATGGCGCCTTAAATAAATAGACACGAATGTATTAGGTAATATTATTAGGACAAAACTATAATTATTAAAGTCATTGAATGATCGTTAACTAGCTTTTCGTAAAATTTCTAACCCAAATAATATAATAAAAATCCAATAGCTGGTGTTAATAGAAATACAATAAAAAATCTCGTAGAAAGCCTTCTTTCATTTTATGGTCAAATAAGGTTTTATAGTGTAACGGTAGCTTCATGAGTTCTCAATGTTACTTTGTCAAGCTAGGCCCTTGTTTTCCGGCTACTTTTATAGCCGTAAAATCATTAAATTTATATTTACGACTTGACTTCAATCGGTTGGCTATTGAAGGGTTAAGATTTTTTTTTTTCAATCTTTTGTTTCCAAGAATTTTATGTTAGACTAGCTTATGTCCGCACGTTGAGTTCGGTAATTAACCCATCCCGTGGGTTCCTGGTGGGCCCTGACAATGTCACTCAAACGCCAAAATATTCTTGTAGCAGTGTATGTGTATTTCTTATTTCTTTTTGAGGTAATTAAGAAAACTTTAATTGATATTTTAATTTTAATACTACACGGCATTGACAAAGGTACCGTGTATAATTTTATTTATAATTTATACAATTACAACGTTACCTTACAAATCTTTTAACATCTTAGTTATTAATCTATGTTAATCGGCCCACCAAATATGGCGGGTAGTTAAATTATTAAAATAACAGCAATTATGGTTTCTATATTTAAAGCGTTACAATTAATTTATTTTAACGACTAATTAATACTTGAGAGTCAAATAGGATCATTATGATAATTGTTATTTTATACATAGAGCTAAATACAAAAAAAAATAACTGTTAAATAAAAATATCTAACTTTTTTTTTCATTTTTTTTTGCAATTGTTGCAGTAACATTGCGTTTAAAGTAGAGAACCCTATTTTTTGGTGCTTAATTTTCACTCTTCTTTTTCGTGTGGGTAGTACCTAACCTGTGTTAAAGTTTTTATGCCGCCCATAGGCCTCTGACTTGGCTTTACATGCCGTCGAGAAATATCTCTCAGGCATAAGAGATTATTTTCACTATAAACTGTAAACATCAGAAATTCAAAATTTAGGTGTAGCAGTATACAGGTTACTTTTTGAGTCTTACAAAAGTCACACAATATTTCTCTATCACAGCAGACATCCAATAATTTTTCCGCGTACTCAAATATTTTTTGCATAGCAGTAATAAAGTTACCATGCAATAAAAATATTTACCTACACACAAACTACGGGTACCTCCCACATGCGGTGAAAACCATCACGGCGCGCCCCCACATCGGGGAGCTTTGCCAAATCGCCCTTTGCCAATCAATCGGGACATCGACTTACGATTGGTTACCCCACACATCCCCTACGCTACAAACCACATTACCTACACCCCTAAATCACAAACACTCTCATACAAATCCTACACAAAGCTTAGGGTGCCACAGCTCAACGTAAAATGGCACGCCACACGTATGATGCAATAAAAAATTTATTTTCCATGATTTCCCCCGTTTCGGGGATCCTCGGCAACACTCGTGGGGATTCGACCAATCAAATTAAATTCGCGATTGATGTTCCATCGCTTGAATTTCGAACTTCACATCAAAACGTCAGCGAATTTAAATATTTGTACATTTTGTACGTTAGGTTTTATAAAAATGAAATTTGAAACTAGAAATAATAAAATTTCAATTGAGAAATTAGATTAACATTTAAATTTTCTTCTAAATGGATCGCTTTAAATAAAACTAGTTTTTTTTTGTTGGGTGATTGATCACGGTTACATTTGGCGTCAAATAGGTTATTAAGACGACTTCATTTCGGAGGTGTGTCTTGTCTAATAGCCTATGAATATATTAGGAGCCTGATATAATGTTAATATGCTATATTATTATCGCCTATGTATAGTAAGTAACTGATATGATGTCAACAACATTTAACGTAGACCGAGTCATAAAATGAATTTATTAAAGACGTTAACTTTTTTACCGAAAGCACACAGGCAACGGAAAATACATATTATTATTAAGGTTTAAAATACATTTTGTTAGTTCAATTTACCGTATCATTAATTTGCAAAATTTGAATGAAATGTTGTTTTTTTAAATCATACGAAAGACGGAATTAGGTATAAATTATGTTATAAATATTATTTCAATAAACCACCGCTTTATTTGATAACTAGCTTCTGCCCGCGGCTTCGCTTGCGTTAATTTAGAATTTGAGGATTAATTCGGGTTGTACTCTGCTTGTAATAATAATATATAATTCAATCATGATTCGAAAGACAAATGGAGCCATCTATTATCATTGTTTTCCTCGGGAACAGTACTTTTTTCGGGATGAAAGGTACCTTATGTCCGTTTCTGTACACCTGACAACGTATATGTAAAATTTGAGGATGATCGGTTCAGTGGTTTAGGCGTGAAAAGGTAACAAACAAACCTATTTTCGCATTTATAATATTAGTAAGGATTTATATACACAAATTGGACCAAATAAAATTCTAAACACCACTCTAATTTTTGTAAAAAAAAAAACCATCGATATTTTAGCACACCGCATTATATTCTACGGCAACAAAACTTCTTTTATACCCTAAGACTAAGCCATTAAAGTTTAAAATACAAAATCAATCAAGGAAGTCTAAAGAAAATCAAGGGCTGTCAGAATATTTATTTGGTAGAACAACGGAGTTCTTTGCGGGGGAGTATAGACAAAAACACGTATAGTATGAAATCTGGCGTAGTTTTTTCTTAATAATAATATTTGTTTTACTTTTAATACACAGTTACACACGTGTGTTATGAGTTGGTAAGTTGTAGTGAGTTGTGGAGGGTTAGTTACGTATGAATAGTGATGTGACACCCCGGGAATATTTTGAACGAAAGACAGTTGTCATGAAAATTTTGGCTACAGTGCTTTAGTCATCATCGTCATTCTCTTGCCCTTATCCCAATTTATTTGGGATTGGCGCACCACGTCTTCTTTTTCCATACCTCAACAGTGCTATAGTATGACCATTTAAAGTATGCAGTTTAAGGTGGCGTGGCTTGTCAAAAAATTTGCATCGATATGTCAAACTTAGTACAGACGCCAGCACTTCAACCTACTACAATCTGTCAAATTTCTTTGATAGATTTTCAACTTTATCGCTAAAGCATTAGGTTCAAGGTTGATTGGGAAAATTTGACAGTTCCGGGTAGCTTGATGTGCTGGCGTCTATACAACTGTACATGTACATATATGAAAATTTGTATCCAGGGTATTGAAGTTTTGTATAGGACAGTTGTTTATTGGCATTACCTATTGCTTTATAGGTAGGTAAGTAGTTACAATGGTACTGTCACGTACAGAGTGACAATGAATAGTACGGAAAAATCCTGATTATTCCTGATAAATGTACAAAACCACTCGTTGACATTCGACTTTCCTGCCTTGTATGAATCCTCTAGATAAAGCTACCTACTAGCTTTTGAGTAGGTTCTGTTAACAGCACGACAGTGTTAGAAACTGACACTTGATCAACCAAAACCACCCTTACTGCTACGACATAAAGAAACTGTCAATATTAAATAATTGTAACCATGCGGTTGACTGCATTACCCATCACCGATTTCACGCGTATTTTCCTAAATATAACATCATACATAACAGAAAAAAAAACCATGACACATGATTACATGGAAAAAAAAACCATTACAATAATAATTCCACGTGAAACCCATTATAGAAAATAAAAGCAATCGCTAATACCCAACCAAGTAGACACAAAATTGCGTAGTTTCCAAACTTGTAAACAAACACGTATTTTTTGAAAAAACAACTCTAATACATAACTTGTAACACACAACGTTCAGTTTGCGTTACAAATTTTTTTTCATAATTAGCCTATTCATTCAAAAAATCAATTTAATTTACTCTTATATAAAGTTGATTCTCGTTTAAATGGGAAGAACATTAATAGGGAACCAGGACTTGAATACACTTTATAATAATTGTTTCATCTAACACACTGCCCCAGACTGCCCCAAAATTAATAGCCATACCATTTTTAATTTAGTCACTAAAAAGAAGAAGGAAAACTCCATAATGTAACTCAAAGTCGCGACGGTTGTGCAACGATTGTTGTATGTAGCTTTAAAAGCGTTGTTAGCATCGATATTTCTAGAACAATCATGATTTGAATAAAAATAAGATTACGGAAAGAACTCTAAGGGGGCCCATAGACGATCAATCTGACATCTGATTATTCTGGTCAATCTGATTGAGCCTTACAAATTCTAAGGATTGAGTCAATCAAATTGTACAGTTGTATACACGTTCTGCTTCGAGTGTAGCTTAACCAATATTACGAATAGAAAAATGATGCTTGCTTAACATATTATCATTCTGCCAAATGTAAGCACGAAATTCTATAGTATTGATGAAGTGCTGAAAGATTTACTATTACGATAAGAATTACTAGGATGCTGATAGTAGGCTATCAACTTTCTATGCACCATAACATAACCATCATCTGCATAACCATCCTAGCAATTCTTATCCAATCAAAACGATTTTCTCAGACACCTAAAATTATTGAACAAATGAAACTCCTTTATTATCTGTCCCAGCCCAAAAATACTCCACAAAAACAACGAACGCGTCATCAAATTTTATTCAAATTCAATCCCGCAACCGGTCGCAGTCGCCTATTAAACAATAAAGCAGCCGTCGCTAGATCACCTATGATTACGTAGGGCCGCACCCCTATTATACGGCTAACCCTTTCGATTCATTACGGGGTACATTCGAGGCAGCTTGATTCTTTATATTCAAATCCTTTTATTTTATCGTGTGACGTCATTTTATAGTGCGACTGAGTAATCTTGATTGTTTACTGAAGCTGGTATGACTAGATGGGTGAACGTGGATGAGGCGAAAGGTGTGCATATAAGCCCATACACAGGCAGAATCAAGTCTTTGTGACAGCTTATGGAGCTAGATCAAGACTGCTCAACTTATTTTGAAGGTGGGCCAAAATTTTCATTCCGTGTCAATCGGCGAGCCATCTAGTATATAAAAATTGCCTATACTAACTTTTTGAACCAATTTCTGATGGCTGCTGTGGCTGTAAATAAACTTTCAAGAAATTTTTAGATAATTTTTGTCTTACGAATGGTTTTAAAACGAGAAACATTTTTTTTCGCTGTTCTCCAAAGACTATCATCAGTAGACCACTGTTGGCGGGCCAATTCAAATGCGTTGGTGGGCCATATTGTGGCCCCCAGGCCTGGGGTTGAGCAGCCTTGAGCTAGATGATGGGTGGGCCATCTTCTGCGGGCGGACGCTACATTTTCATTGAAGATTTGTTATCCAAAATAGATGAGTTATCCAAGAAACATTATTTGTGGAGATTGTCTTTGCTGCGACCTGAGGGCAAACTCTGTTTATAGTTCCTAAGTCAGCCACGGCAACAAGTGCCATTTGTAACCTTGATTGTTTATTGAAGCGATTTGAATGGAGCTTTGTGAGAATCATAATATAAAAATCCTTAGGATAATAGCATTCGTTATGTCATGGTCGTTTTACAATCACAACGATAGGTAAACTCTATAATATGCGGCCATTAGTTCGTTATTGTGCTTTATGAGGAAATTATTGTGTTTTCTATTTTTGTCTGCTTGTGGTTTGTTAACTGAATATTATGGTTTTACCTCCATAAATAATAACACCAAATCGATAATGATGCTCTGAAATATAAAATATATTTATGGATTTTATTGTTCTCGTTTCTCGTTGAGTGCTAATTTTAACGTATTTTAAAGCTAAATTCAGATGACTAGGTATCGTCTAAAATACCATTAAACCTCGTGTTGCGTTAGTGTTCTAGATAAAAAAGATCTCATTTTAATAGTGCTACGTTAGGTTAAGAGTTTTTTAATGTTATTTTCAGGTTTTTAAGTAATCATGGGTTTCAAAACATACTGGCAGATGTGAGTGTATAGGTACACCTCTGCTTAACTCTTCGGGGATTACAGGCGTGATGTCACGTTTATGTTACGACTTTAACCTCAACTTAAACCCAAAATAAACAAGTTCTCTTAGCAACAAGTATCAAAACTGTCTAAGCGCACTAAAAAAACAGTTCTTTCGTGCAACGTTACTATGAACTATGACGTATCACCTTCGTTAATACAGCATTTAATACCATACAACATCGGGCTCTTTGTTTTAGCCCCTGTCGGCTATTCCACACAAAAAATACCGTTTTTTTTACAGAAACGATGCGAGGAATCCCTTTGAGGTCGTTGTATGGTGAATGTTTCGGTGATGTGATTAAAATCTGAATCGTTGTTGTGACGAGAACCTCGTGATAGTTTCGTGTGTTTTTGTAGACAGATTTGTAAGGGTTTTAGTAGTAAAACTGATTTGTACGCATGTTAAAATTACAAATGTATGATTCTGGGGTTTAGACACCATAACCATTATTTCTAACTAGCTTTTGCCCGCGGCTTCGGTTGCGTTAATTTAGAATTTGACAATAATTCGGGTTGTAATAATATATTTAAATATATTTATATAATATATTTAAATTCTAGCAAAAAGTTTACAACTAAATTAGCAATAAGTATGTATAAAGGATCTGACAGAACTTACCAGAAAAATAATGTTGACAGAAGATTTCAATCAAACGTCAGTTGATAAATAAAAACTTTGTAAAAAAGTGTAAAAAATTCAAAAAAAATCATGTGATTAAACAGTTTTATTACTCTACCATTGTCGATGTGGATAGAGAATCGACATGTCAATGCCTCGACGGGGAATAGAAAAACAAGGACAATGTACCATGTGCCGCACGAGCATATAATAACCTACAACCCTGTAACAGAATTACATACAGACAGCTCAGACTTTGAAGACACAACCTCCTCAATCATCACGCACGCAAAGGCTCGACGCAAGCGCTCCACGAAAACACTTTACCCAAGACGCTACAATGACTCCATGTATAATAACTGCAACAGTGGAACACAACCAGTAACTGAACATAGCTCCAAAGAAACATGGGCGTCTGTAACCACATCCGTTAGTCACAGTGGATTAACCATTGGTATAGCAGTAAAAAAAGGCTTAAAAAAAAAAAAGTATAAATATGTAGAAGGCGGAGATCAAGTCGACACATCAAAACCAAAGCAGTCAGTAATACGACACAAAGTAATACCTTGCCTATCTAACATATTCGGACGGTCCAATGTTAAACAAATGGCTATTATAAAGGAAAATCCGGCCGAAAACGTAAACTTCGATAACGGTTCGAAGGCAACCCGCGTCAACCGCGAACACAAAATAAGGAAATTTAATAGAAGACAGCAATGCTACGCTACCCAACCTGTTTATGCCGTTGAAGGAAACATTCACGCCAAGACGACTCCGTTTCAACACACAAAAATTGTTCGAGAACCGTTAACGACCTGCAAAGCGGTTGGAAACGAGAATTGTGGCATCTACAGTTTGACTTCATCTTCCGACGAAGTAGAAACTCATAGATATTTTAAAAAGAAAAAAGGCAAGCGACATAAGCCTGAACACATTGTGGAGTCTGGAATTGGGAAAGAATATTTTGAACGTTATGCAGGAAATGCCTTGAATCATATACAGCAGCAGTGCCCATCGAAAATGAACCCTATACCTCCGTACTATACATACCCAACTTTTGATCAGTACCAATTTCAGAATTCAGGTTGTTCACCAATGGCTTCCAGTTTGAACAGAAGCGGATTTGAACTAGGTGCAGCGTGCTCTGGTTTTTGGGAATATATCGTGAATAAAATTAATACAAAATTGCAAGGTCCACTCAAGAAACCCGAGGAAGCCACCACCAATACATCACCGTTCAAGGCGTGCGAGTGCGATGCTGAGCAGAAAGTATTGGCGACCTACGACTATGTTTGTCCTAAATGTGACGATGCTTCAGTCTGGTGTCCTTCAGTGCCACAAACCCTGAAAAAGCAGGAATCAGGCGCCTGTTTTCGAACATCTTGCAAGAAAACTATAAATGATAATATTAAATGTGGGTGTCTTCCAAAGAAAGAGTCGGAACTATTATGCTGTCATAAACATTCTGGTCCTACGGCTGGATTACCCCCCTGTCCTGGATCACCCCCTGCTTCACCCCCTAGATTTATACCTAGACCACCCTCTGGAATAAAACTTGGATCACCTCCTAGAATGCGCCCTGGATTACAAAATGGACCACCCCCTAGACTATTCCCTGGACAACCTGCATTACCACCTGCACCGCCACGATTACCGTGTCCCCAACAACAACCAACTGTTTCACCCCGTCCCCCGGACCAAAAATATGGTTCACCTAGGCCCCCAGAATCACCCCCTGGATTACCCTGTACATCACCCTGTGCATCAGCTTGTCCACCTGTAATACCTCCTCCAACCGACCGACCATGTCAACTGTGTCACGACGAGGTCACGGAGTTACTGAGTAAACAGTACAAAGGTGAAATACTCTGCATTCATAACCCCCCATGTGTTCTGATAAACGGATGCCTCAACCTACCAGATTTAAAAGAACCCAGGGCTACTAACTTGTACTCAGTAACTACGAATTCAAGAACGAAGAAGTTTGGTTACCAGGACAGGAATACAAAATGGTGGAAAAAGCAACAAAGTGCTCAGTACTGCGATCCACATGAGATGCAACAGTATCAGATAATTAAGGATGCTAGCTGTCAGTGTTTTCCACCGACGAAGGATATGATGTCAGGAAAGGACGGCACGAAAAATGAAAGTTGTCAGTATCAAATAACTCAAATATTGAAACAATTAATGACTCCAAATTCGGGTATTCATTTCCACACTTCACCGCTTGAGGTGCGAAAACAGCAGACTTCTGATATCGACAGTCTGGAATCGACCAGTGAAACACAGAAACACGAAGCTACAGATATAGATTTTAAGTTTTTGTTATCACCCAATGAAATAAGAAGACAACAGAATGCTAGTCCTGTTAGCTGTCAGTATCGGTCATCACCCACTGAATTCCGAAAACAGTCTTCTCCATATAACGGTAGCCAAGCAAGACCACCCAGTGAGGTGAAGCGAAGAAAGAAGAAACGAGCAAAACATGAGAAAAATATCCAAAGTATCTGCAGCCATAAACCTCCTTGTGAAGTCGTGAGGACTTGCTGCAAGACAAGACTTAATCCAAAACTGCAGAACTCGTGTGTGCATGTACCCATGTGTGAGAATGTACCATTGTGTTTGTTGGACCTGAAGAATCATTCTCAGAATGTCTCATCTAGTGATTGTCCTCACAAGCCTAAATGTACTGAAGTTCCAATCTGTACAAGGAACTACATAGTATTGACAGCTAAAGAGGAGGCGGCTACTCAGGTACGGCCTAAAACTAAGATGGTGTGTAGACATGAACCACCGTGTATAATGATCCCGACGTGCTTGGCCCACGTGTGTGACAGTTACGTACCTTACGACGCCATCCCCGACTGTGTACACCAGCCGATGTGCGAGATGATACCCGCATGCTGCAGGAAGTCAGCCAAAGAAATGGTTTCTTTTCGTTCGCAATATCCAAGTCAGTGTTTTATAGTTTAGGAGACAAGGTTCAATTTCCTCTGCTCACTCGAGTGATTATTTTAAGTTGTAGCGTGTTGGTGTTAACTCAGCTAAATTGCTAGACAAATATAGTGTTTTACTGATTACATACGACGTTGTACACACGCTATGTTGTACCAAACTTTGAATTTTTTATGTTGTTACAAATGACGGTGGCCTCTAGCCATGAGACGTTATCGAATATTTTGGTTCCACTTAGAGCCTGTGTAACTTCCCGTTGGGTGTAAGAGTATGATTGTATGTTTGATTCTAAGATCCAGTATGATCTGCAAGTTTCTTCACAACTTGGTACACATAAGCAGTTAATCTATATGCTCATTGTGACAATAATTAAATCTCTGCCCATCAAAATTTACATTTGACTAACAAGCCCGTCCCATTTGTACAATACGTTGACGCCAACACATAGCCTACGCGCACTTGCATTGCGAGTGGGTGGTGTGTATTAATTGAACCCTGTCTCCTCAGAGTACTCAATCTTCGGGAGATGGCGAGCTCACTAAAGCTTCGGTAGTGCCAGTGTGTAATCAAAGCAAACTCTTCAAGGTGATGCAGTGGAGACGTAACTAGATAAAGTGATAGTGTGCAGTGATAAACAGTGCTCAATAATAAAGTCAGTAATAATCATTGCAGTTTTTATCTGTCCGAAACATTATGCCTCCATGAGGTATAAACACCATCTAGATAGATAATATTGTCATCAGACTAAATGCTAGCTATCTCGAAATTGTACTTGAAAATCCCTTCTTTGTTGACGTCAACCAAGCATTCTATACATCAAACTAAGTAACTTTACGCAAAAATTTTTGCTGGGAAACGAAATTTTTTTGTGGGGTCAAAAATCACATTTTACGGTAAAACTCAATATAATGCGCTCAAAACTTATTGCTGATGGATGCTTTGAATAGTAAACGGACCATGGAGGTAATTGGATTAAAGTTAGAACCTTAAAAAGTAGTATTTAAAAAAAAACTTGTGAAAAAGTTGGAACTTTGACCCCCAATATCTCCGTAACTAGAAGGTTCCCAGGTATGGTCCAGAACAAAAAAATGATCATAATGACGAGGAGAACAAGTGTCTTTCGGCTTCGTTAAGGGTCTTTTTACACCCTTTATAACCAAAATTTTGGAGGCTCTGGGCCTTTTGGACTAAAGCCCACGCCTCATAGAGAGGCTGCTTATATCCCGACAGTGTGAAGTAACATGATAGGCTCCAAGCATCCCTTCTCATACAGCGTGCACCAGAAAGGTGTGGTCATATTTCAGGGTGTGATTCAGACCATCAAATTGAACAACTGTCTCTATGGGACCACCAGCAAAATCGCAAAAAAAACTGCTGTTCAGTACAAAACTTCAATCTACCTACTCAACCCAAATGTATGGGACAACTGATTATTTTCCCTTTGTTCAACAGTGATCTTTACCACGGTACAGTAAGGTTGCTATTGGTTTTCTACCACTGACAAGTCTGTTAAAATACAGTGATCTATAACCACATCAGTAGTAGTACAAGGTAGCTTTCAAACGATTGTTTTACATTAAAACGTAGGTTGTAATGTAATTTGTTGGCATGCTGCATTTATTTCTACAAAGTGTGTTTTTTTTTTTGTTTGCCGTTATATCCCACAGCTGGGCAAAGGCTTCCCCCATATCTTTCCAGTACGCTTAGCATGACCATCACCGTAGAAACGGGTTTTGACGACGGAAAAATCGACAAAGTGACGGATTTCTTTTGTTGATCTGTCATTTTGTCGATTGTTCTGTCGACAAAACCCGTTTGTATGGTGGTCATGCTATGCGTGCAGGTACTCTTTTCGTGCGCCACCTCAACCCAGCCATACCTATGCGCGTCCAGGTCATCTCACTACATCTTTCTGGGCCGGCATCGGCGGCGACGTCCATCCTCAGGCACCCATTCCTTGCTGCCTTTAGCCCAGCCTTTAGTAAACAATATTCCACAATACGGTTGTACCTTTTAGTTACTTTAAGTACATAGTTCCATTACATTTTCCTCAGTCCTTCTCATGATTGACTATTCATTATTCAATCAGCGAGCGATCCTGTGGTTATGTGTAATGCATTCAGATGATTAGTGAATACATTATGGTTCGTCACTTCCTTTATTGTACTAGCAGTTGGCCGCAACCTTCATCTGTGTTAAAATATTATAAAGATTCTTTTGCTTCTTCCCTACTTGAATCGGATTTTGTTAACAATTTTAATTGTTTGAATTTTTTTTGCACAGAGCCCTAATCCTTTTTCTAGAGATCTACAATTGACAGTCTAACGGCTTAACGTGCTTCCCGGGGAACGTAGGAAACTCGGAATGTAATAGGTTACCTACCCATCTACCAACCTAGGCCAAAGCGGCTTAACCTGAAGATCAACCCATGCTGCTGTTATTATTTAGCCACGAGCTTTCACAGGCACATACCTCTTCTCTATGAGATCAGAATCCCCCACGCTGGCCAAAGTAATAGTCATAAGGCCAACTAAAGTTAAGCGCATACTACAGAAGCCTCATCGGTCCGCCTGTATAGCGATGGTTCTTACACAAAATGCACGAAAGTAATAAAGGAGGATTTTCCAATAAGTTGTGGCCCTTCCAGATCTGCGTCATCAAGTAACCTTAGCTTAAATAATTTTGAATAGGGTTTTTTGACTAAAACTTAATGTATGTGATGGTATCAGGCTTGATCAATGATATTATAAAGAAAGATACGCTACGTTCATACGGACCAGAGCGGCGTTGTTCAAATAACGTTTTCTTTTAAATCTGTACCGTGGGTGCGCTTACAAACATATAAACATTTAAACTCACATACACAAACAGCCAGATCCGGAACAACTACCTGTAGTGCGGGAATCGAACCCGCGACACGCAGCGCAGCAGTCAATTGCTCAGCCACTGCGCCAACCGCGCTGTCGAAATCGTCGAATCGTTGCGTTGTTACGACTGCGATAGATAATACGGAACGTAAGATACAGGAAAAGATAGCTATTGCGCTTGAAGTACTTAAATTACGACAATTGTCTGAATTTGTCTACAACAATTTGTGCGCGCTAGTGCGATATCTACCTCTTTTTACTTATAATATCATTGGGCTTGATAGGTAGTTATAATTATTATTTAATTCAGCGTTTAAAAAAAAAACTAGTTAATATTCTAGCAACAGTTTGTCAGTTACCCCATGAGTCATCGCGCAAAATGTTTCTCTAAACGCAATGATTAACAAACAAAGAGTATCGTAAATTGCCAAACTCAATTGTTTTCACTGTAGAATATTTAATTCGAAATCAATTCAATGCAAATCGCAGCGAAGCCGACATTCTTCCACGGAGCCATACGATTTAAGAATACTAACTATTCAACCATTTTTACGAAATTTTATCTAAAAAAAACCTGTTCAAAGCCGTCCCTATAAACATATCTGACTTATAGTTGAGAATTTCCTAATCTATAGGTGCTCAAAAGAGGAATTTTATCATTTCGAACGTCCAAATGTAGAAAACCTGTTGTATACCAAGTTTAAAAAAAATCTTCGGCGACTACACCATTCAAAAATCACCTTTACCTTTCGCCTTCAAAGTTGAATTTCGTTCGAAGCACATGTGGGACATATGACGTTAAGTTGTTTATGAGGGTGTGATCAAAAACTAATGAGAAGAGATCGTTGAACCTGCCCAGTTTTGGTCACCACGCGTTTTTAGGGTTCCGTAGACTTGATAATAAAACTTCACTATAGTTCTGCTCTATGATAGATAATATTTTATGGTTTTAACACACAATAATGTTGATGGAAATGTAAGTAGATTTTTAGTGTTTTTTAAGAAGTGACGAATCTAAATTGAGTTAAAAGGGTTTTTACAGCTTTTTAAATGCGTAGTTGTGGACATTTTTTTCTCATGGCATGAAAAGTCAGAGGAATTTCTGTAGTTTATGATTATTTTCTAAGGCTAAAAAAAGCAAAACTCATGCCTAACAAGTGTAGATAATTGGCTGTTCTTTAGATTTTTGCTACGAAAATATGCTTCTTGGTTCGTTTAAACAGGTATCTAACGATGAAAAATTTAACTATCAATTATTTTCGGAACTTTTCCATGTTTGATAAAAAATCCCTACAATCGTACCAAATTAAGTTCCTTATACCCAAAAATGTCTTAACCTAAACCACACAAAATTAGCTATAATTACGTCGAAAAATAATCACCTAATCGTCACAAATTCAACAGTGGGCGTTCTACGAACATTTACTTAATTTCCTTAAAAAAACAGAGAACGTAGATTACCACATAACATTGCCTGACCAATCGCCGTTCACACAATATAATTGTACGCATTCTTTCCACAAATACATTTCGTGATGAAAACCAATAACTAACGCAGCAATGTAATGGGAAAAAATGGAAAAAAAACAGTAAAAAGTTTTTTTCACCTTTCATAGAACATGAGATTGTTCGAAAAAGTGAATTCTTGTGTAAAGATTAGAGATGGGTCGAGGGCAAAAACAAATATGGACAAAATGGGCATAAACTTGGCATATTGGGCATAAATGAGTTTACGCCCAAATAAATGCCCGATCATTGGGCATAAAAATGAATGACTTTGTTTTGTAAAAAATAAAGCAGGAACTTAACTTAAAATGAAACTTAATGTCAGTAGGTATTTTGTAAATAAAAATAAAAAGGTAAAGCATACTCTTCGTTCTTGTACTTAACTGAACTTGAACTTCGTTGAGCATTTCCGACGTTTGGCTCCCAAACTGGAACGGGCCGGGGCTGCCTTCAAGCGGGTCTTGCCCAACCTGAGGGGTCCAAACGCCTCCTGCCCTCCTCTACGCGGGGGTCGTGCGGTCTATGGCCCTTTACGGGGCCCCGGTGTGGGCGCGTTCAATTAAGCGGCGTGCCGCCCACTACCTGAACGCGCCCCAAAAGGTCGTAGCCGTAAGGCTGATCCGGGGGTACCGCACGATCTCCCGCGAGGCGGCGAGCCTCCTAGCCGGATTGCCGCCATGGGATCTGGAGGCGATAGTCCTCGCGCGCCTGCATGAATGGCGCGCGGGGGCACTACGTCGGGGGGAAACTCCGCTGCCGCGGCAAATCACCGCTCAGCGGACAGACCTCCGACGCGATCTCATGGCGACATGGAGACATCGACTGTCGTAACCCAGTGCAGGGCACGCCACAATAGTGGCGATAAGTCCCCTCTTTGAGGAGTGGCTAGAGAGGCGCCACGGCGCCCTCACCTTCCGCCTGACGCAGGTCTTCACCGGACACGGTTGTTTCGGGAGGTTCCTGCACCGAATCGGGCGGGAGGAAACGCCCGGGTGCTATCATTGCAAGGATCGTCCGGAGGACACGGTGGCGCACACCGTGGAGGTCTGCCCCGCTTGGGCGGAGCTCCGCCGTGTCCTCGTAGCGGCGATCGGCGGCGGCGACCTCTCGCGCCCGGCCCTGGTTCAGGCCATGGTCCGGAGCGAGAGGGAATGGGAAGCCGTCACCTACTGCTGTGAAGCAGTCATGCTAGCGAAGGAGGTGGCGGGACGTGAGAGGGAGAGAATCTCACGTCCCAGCCGCCGCGGGCGACGCACCGGGCGTCGGGGGCCACGTGGTGGCTCCCGGCCACCGTAGGCGCGGGCCTGTGGACGGTGAGTAATGGGTTAGCTCACCGTCCGTCCGTCTTATGACGACAGGCCGTGTCGACGGCGCGTTCGTGTTCCACGCGCGCCTCAAAGAGATGTCAGCAATAAGGAAGGGGCCCGCAAGCGCCGATGCCTGCCGGGGCTGCGGGACTGTTCGAAAGAGATACCGTGGCCCTGGAACACAAAGGGCAATGAAGGAACATGGATGGGTTTTAGTCAGTAAGAGTCTGACACTCCCTCCCACTCCACCCAGAGCGGGGAAGTCATTTGATGATTTCCCATCCGTAAAAAAAAATAAAAAGCATACTCTTAACCTTATTATATCGATTTCTGGTTTGTTGCAATATATTAGCTATAATCCAATATGTTTTTGGAAATTTACCTTTTCCGCACACTCAAATAATTATAGCTATTTGAATGAAAAATTTAATAAAAAGTTCTGTTAAAGTTTTTGCCCAGGCAAAAGGCATTTATTGGGCGTTTATGGGCATTTATCGGGCGCTTATTCAATGCGCCCAATATGCCAGGGCATTAACCCATCTCTAGTAAAGATAAGATGGCCGTATACTTCAGTCTTTTAACAGATAGTTTACCTCTGAATTCTGCAACCCAAGAGCAACCTTATTGTTACGAGAATAAAGTTCACTGTAATTTCGACAACGATGCAAGAGCGGAGGTAAAATAATTGCTAAAGGGCTGTACTATGTGTGTTCTCTTTGCCTACGGTTATATTTTTTGAACATGGAACGATGGAATTCTAGCGACGGTTATGGTTATTAGGGCCTCACATTTTCTGTATGGCCAGTTTCTTTTTTTTTTTAAGTAAACTTAGATAGCGAGATGACCATGGATACTAGAGAATGTTGTCGTAATGGCCCGTATTTTGGGGGACTGTCTCTCAAAAAAGTAATTTGCTTATTTTGGAGGATTCGAACCTGACAAAACCGATGTTATTCTGTCAGTAGGTAAGTTAATCTTGGATATTACTAACTCAAGTTTAGTTGGGCAAGTGTAGTGTTTCTATTTAATAGATATGTAAACACTATCTCACAGCCACAAGTGTACAGGTAGCTGTCACTGTGTCAACTGTCAGTCAACACGAATGGCGGGAAGTTAGCAGGTGAAGCGTACCCTGGAATGGGGCTTGGTGGTGTTGGTGAGCCCGTGATATGGTTAGTAAATTGTGTTATTAACCTATTAGCTCTGCTACACTACAAGTGGATACTACAAGCAGGACTTCTAACTAGATGCGGAAATAGTCGATGGGGCAAAACTTTCACTGAATGGTAGGCTAGGGCAGAAGAATCAGGGCCGTCTAATAATTTGGTGA
Source organism: Noctua pronuba (assembly GCA_905220335.1). NCBI lineage: Eukaryota > Metazoa > Arthropoda > Insecta > Lepidoptera > Noctuidae > Noctua > Noctua pronuba. The sequence continues at coordinate 13,625,975 of LR999908.1, forward strand.
TGAAGGACGCATGGAACCCAAAGATACGGCAGAAAAAAATCCCTGCCTATATCCACCAGTGCGTGATTCTGGACTGAAATGATAATGATGAGAATGAATGATGATCTTTACTGATTATCCTTGAAGAAGATATTGTGACAAATTAGGACTTAGAATGGCTACCGCGGTTCCAATAAAACGTTACGAGCCGTTGAGATTAGTGTTCGCTACTTTTTTAAAGAGTAGAGGAAGTCCAAAGAAACGATGGATCGACTGTGTGAAGGATGATGTGGCACGATAGGAAGTGTCTGATGGGATTACGATTAATAAAGAAGTATGGAAGAAGAAGACGTGCTGCGCCGACCCCAAATGAATTGGGACGAGAGCCAGAGAATGATGACTTTTTTCAACGAAAAGAGGCATTTACCCTACTGTAAAGCCTTCACCAAAGCAAGAGTGGAGCGGAGAGAAGAAGTGCGGTAATCGACCAATCCTCTTGTCTCTTCTGCGATTGGTCGAATCTGGCACATCTCCTCTTGGGTCCGCTTTGGTGGTGTGTACATGCCTAAGACATTAAAATTCGGGTATCAAAGATTTCTATTTTTCTTGGTCTTGATACTTATTGATGACCACGTTCTATAATTTTTACATCAATGCATAAAAATTGGATTAAAATAATATAATTTTCTACTTGTCTAGACTTGATAGAGTCGCCGAGACATATCACATAAAAATGTAGTTCCGAATGAGAGATTCAGATTTTTATTATACAAATCTGGTTTTATTTATTCGGTGATTACTATACAAATTTAGAATATACACTAATTCTTTTGCAAAAGGCTAATAAGTAGAGCAGGTAGGTATTAGAAAATGGTTCTAAAAATATACGAGTTTTTTCATTGGATTATTATCTTTTATCTACCCACACAATAGACGAAGAATTTGAATAAATGTTGTTTTAAAAAGTCGTAGATTTTAATATTATAGGTATTAGATTTCCGACTCGAGGAGCTCGTGGCTAAATGATAACATCCGCTCAGGTCGATCTTGGGATGGGTGACCTCCTATTAAATACCGAGTTTCGCATCACGAAGGCTGGTTCGAGGTGTTGCAGGAGCAGAGTACCTGGAAGGATATGGCGGAGGCCTTTGCCTAGCAGTGGCCTTTTTTTAAAGTGAAAAATATCAATTTGGCAATTGCTTGTAATGTAAATATGATTTATCAAGTTACTTATAGTTATACTCTCATAACATGTCCTCAGCATCGAGTAAGTACTGTCAGTAGGTACCCAGGATTACCTGGCCCTCTTTCCCCATTCTTCTTTGAAAGAATCAGGGCACTGAGTAACCTGTAAGGGTAGTTAATTTCTTACTTAGAATTATGAACACCGGATTTATTAGATATTTATACAGGGATACAGGGTGGAAGGGACACCGACCCACAAACAGTTACCACGTATCCAGTACATCATTCTGAACATCCCTAGATCGAAATTTTTCATCATCATCATCATCATATCAGCCCGGAATCACGCACTGCTGGGTATAGGCCTCTCTTTTTTTTTTCAACGCCTATTTAAAAAAAAACAGCTGGTCCATGCATTTTGACCGTGTAGGTATTGCAGTTTTGTAGGAAACAGCTGGGTTTTTTAATGCCGGAAGAAAATTTTCTATGTAGGGGGATTCAGAATGATGTACTGAATACGAGGTAACCGTTTGTGTGTGGGTGTCTCTTCCACCTCTTCATTTTAGTCAAGTTATCATCTGAGGAGCTCGTGGCTTAATAATAACAGCCGCTCGGGTCCATCTTTAGGTTAAACCGCGCTTGCCAAGGTTGGTCTGTGGATGCGGATTACATACCGAGCTTCCTCCGTACCTCGGAAAGTAAGTTAAGCCGTTGGTCCCGGGTGTCATTTGTAGATCTTTGACAGTCGTTAGGTAGTCAGTGGCCCAAGTCTGACAACCAGCCTTACCAAGGGGTATCGTATTACCCTGTACTAACTGGGTTGTGGAGGTCAGATAGACAGCCGCTCCATGTAAAATACTGGTATTCAGCTGCATCCGGTTAGACTGGAAGCCGACCCCAATATAGTTGGGAAAAGGCTAGGCAGATGAAATTCAAGTTATCATCTTATCGCATCACTAAAACCCACTGAACGATAGCATAATAAATAAAGATTCGACCACATACCGACTTTTACCTAGGTTTGACACAAATATATGTAAACTACCTTCCAACGCGATAAATCTATTGGTAGCTTCGAAAGAGACGTCAACTTTGGGTACATATTCATAATTTTTTGTAGAAAGTACATTGTAATATGTATTTATGAAAAGTTATTGGAATATGTATGTAGGTGTTTTTATGCAACGTAGTGTATGACCAGATGTATGATGTAGATGAAATTAAATGAGTATGAATTTTATCTGCCAAAAATATGTGATGAAAAATTCAGCGTATCTACGCCTGCAATTTATAGGATTACAATTTATGTGATTACAATTTATAGGATTACAATTTATAGAAAAAAAAAAAAAAAACTCCTGAGAAAAAGCCGGACATCACCGAATTGAAAACACGTAATTTTTCAAATCAAATCAAATCAAATCATTTATTTCTTTGCAAATATGGGTAATTGGTACATAGAATAATTCGATTTTCGATTGATTTTCGATTTAATTTATTTTTAATTCTTTAATTTTTCAGTAGGTACATATACAATTTACTCTTGACAAATGACAAAGCCAGGCGGATGGTAGTGCTTCCTGCAATGGTTTTAAATTGCCCTTGAGTCCTATGACACATCAGATACGTAAATTACGTCGCGAATTCTTCATAGAAATATCGAAACGTGATACTTCTGCCTTACTGTTCATGGACTACAGGCTCACGCCTGTATACTATGTTTCTTTATGTTAGGTGTTAGGTACCATTTGTAGAGAACATTACCACGCGTAATTTCTGTAGCTAATTTTCGGTGTTAAGCTAAAGGTTCCCGTAGCATTCACGGCATATTTTGTACGCTCAAGATAGGCCTATTTTTTGTTGTTAACTATGTAAGGTTTTCTTGCCAAGGGGTTTCATGTTACTCAGTAACTGAGTAGTGCAGGTCAGATAGGCAGTCGCTCCAAGTATAATAAAATACTGGTATCCAGCTGACTAAAGTTGTCACCGAATGGCGTCCAAGAACAGGGAAAAGATATGTGGGTCGCCCGGCGGCGAGATGGGCAGGCGACATAGTTGCCATCGGGGGAAAAACCTGGATGAGACTGGCACAGGAACGGGGAGACTGGCAGAAAAAAAGGGAGGCTTATACCCTGCTGTGAGTGATTTCAGAATACTCTTAACGAAGCCGAAAGGCACTTGTTCTCCCCGTCATTGCATTTTTTTCTAGGCCATACCTGGGAACCTTCTAGTTATGGAGATTTTGATTTAAGTCCAACTTTTTTACATTACAACCTTGCTTTAAATATCTCCACGACTCCCGTACTATTCAATACATCCACCAGCACAATGTTTTAAGTGCGTTACATGGAGTCCTACCGTAAAACGTGATTATCACCCCGAAAAAAATGTCGTTTCCCAGCAATAGGTTTTACGTAGAGTTGCTTAGTTTGATGTACAGAATGCTTGTTTGACGGCTTCGTGAAGGGTCCATTTACACCTTGTATATATTATTTATATATGTATACATTTATACCAGTTATGTCTCTCAAGCTGATGACATGGTAGTGACACCACCTAATTATAACTAAAACCTGTTTCTTAGGCAATTTGGAGATTTCAACGGTGTCAGCCTTTCAATTAGTTTCTTTTTCATGCATTTTTTAACGGATTATTTTAATGAGAATTGTGGTCTAGTGACAGGTAGCTGTAGCAGTAGTTATTAACGCCATTTTTATCGATGATATCACTCATGACATCATAGCTTTCTTTGAGCAGTTATAGTCGATGCTATCAGGTTTCAGAAGTGATTACAAGCGTTTACATCCAAAAGAATTTTTGCGCATCTTTAAATTAATCTTCGAGAAGCTCAACTTCTTGAAGTCTATAGGTGGATTCGGCAGCAAGAAGTATTGTCAGTCCTTTGAATATTTATAGCCAGAGATAGCCTAGTGGTGTGGCCGTCGCACTGCCAAGTCATAGTTCTCGACTTCGAACCCAAGACACGCACCTCTGATTTTTCGGATTCATGCGTCTTGGTTATCACTTGCTTCGGTGAAGGAAACCATTGTGAGGGAACCAAACCAGCATTCCTGAGAGATATTTGTAGACGACATGTAAAAACCAAGTCAGAGGCCCATTTAAACAAAAGAAGAAATAGATGATGAAAAGAGGAAGTCGCGGAAGGCAAAGAACTTGGTTTAACACACATTGGACACAGGCTCTCGTCCAACAATTGACTGTGGCAGTCCGAGCTGATTGTTTGATTCTCATACTGCTAAACACCAAAGAAAGAAGAGAAGAACTTTCGGGGTATTCCTCGAAGCGCAACCATTAGGGACCTCGCGCACTACACGGCCACAACCACGACTTCTGGCCGCAGACGCGACTTTTGGTCGGAACCAGGAAGAAAATTTGGTCGCACGAACGGGCGTCCGACCAGTTTTGTTCAAGATTACGGCCGGTCATACGACAAGTCGTGGTCGTGGCCGCGTAGTGCGCGAGGTCCCTTAGTTGCGCTCACAAATTCAAATTAAAAATATTACACATGTTTATTCCTCAAAGCGCAACCATGATGAAAAATAGAGATGGGTATGATGGATTCATTAACGATATTTGTGTAATATTTTTAATTTGAATTTGTGAGCGCAACTAATGGTTGCGCTTCGAGGAATAATTTAGTTGCGTTTAGTTGGTTTCGCTTAAAAATTGTTGCGCTTTTAGGAATACCCCGAACTTTCCTATTAACGTGAGATTGAATACCTAACAGAATACAGAATATATAATCAAAAACCCGTGCTATCTCTACGAAAACAGGTAAATACAGGAGTTATGTATTTGGCATTTCAGAGAACATAATGAAACGCGACACCAATAACGATTATATAATATTTATTCCACAATACATAATTATTTATACACAAACTGGTGTTTTATCGTCACCGAATCTATAATTACATGAATTTACGATAATTACATTTATTTCATGTTGCTGATAAGATTCGGCAATAAAGTGATAATGGCGAAGAGCTGACAGTTAAATAACTAAAATATTGTTGTTATTGATAATGTTGTAGTTATGTCTGTTGAGGAAAATGTTTGGCTAAATATTTGTTACTTACCTACTGATAATTGGATGTCATTGTATAATTATGGGTAGCTGTGGCCCGCGTCCTTCGTTCGCGTAAAATTATCTATACATCTTAACAAATAAATAAAATTCAAGCCTCAATTTTTGTCTGTCTGTCGGTCTGTCTGTCTGTTTGTTCCGGCTTATCTTCGAAACGGCTGGACCGATTTTGACGGGAGTTTTACTAGCAGATAGCAGATGTTATATGTTCCCGGCTGTCATTTGTAGATCTTTGACGGTCGTTACAGGTAGTCAGTGGCCTGAAAGTCTGACAACTAGTCTTACCAAGGGTTGTCATATTACCCAGTACTAACTGGGTTATAGAGGTCAGATAGCCAGTCGCTCCGTGTAAAATACTGGTATTCAGCTGCATCTAATTGGACTGGAAGCCGACCCCAACATAGTTGGGAAAAGGCTGGGCAGGTGATGATCTTATGGTAAAAAGTGGCAGACCCTCAGTGGACTCAGGAGTTCCTCAATCAACCATACCATACCTACACGGGATGAGGATTCAGTTGTCCTGCTATAAATCCATTCCAGGAATAAATTTAGGTTTTCCTAAAATAATGATACATATGAGGTAGAATAAGGGGAAACAAAAATTAAACAATAATGATGAGCTATTTATATATTTACAGGAAATTAGGTACCTAGCTGATGTCAGGTACAATGTCCATGGATACAGGTTTTAAAAATAACAAAATGACGTGTTCTTTAGAGATATAAACAAGTATGTAGTATAAAGTAGGTAGAATTAAATATGGTTTGCTTTAATACTAAAGTCCTCTGAATCTTCCATTATTTTTTCCATCAAGAATTGAAATGAAATGATTATATTTATTTCACATAACATCTTGTCTGTAATCCCCGAAGGTTTAGTCAGAGGTGTACCTAAATAGTACAACCCACATTTCACCAGTTATGTTTAAGTCCCATATCCTAGGGGTCAAGCCTATTGCCCTCAACCGGGCACAAATTCTTACTCCGTGGCTGCTATTGAGAAATCCCAGATGGAAAATCCCAATAACACTTTGCCCGAGCCGGGAATCAAACCCAAGAGCTCGCGCTTGCGACCACTCGACCAACGATATTTATTTCTGTGAGTCTATAACTATCTAGAATACACACGTCATATTATTGTCAATATTATAAAACTAGAGGGCGTTGCATTCTTAACGATTCTTGCGAAGAAATTCCGAAATAAACTCTGAGGTTGTGATCTCTTTTAAATACCAAACATTATAATAATTACTAAGGTATAGTTTCAGTCCAACAATTTTTAAGAGGGCCTTTAGAAGAAAAGCCATTGCACCTTCTAGTTAAACAGTCCCGACAGATGGCACATTTATGTATCAGCTCATTAACAAATTTATCATTTCACCGACAAACTCCTCTTTCCATACATTTCCGGTTTCTAATAAAGCAAACGATGGTTTCAAACAAAACTTAAGTAATTTGGTGCACGGGACATGAAAACTAAATTCTGAAACTAGAAACACTCAATTTAGTACCTAGTGGCATCTCTGAAACAATACATATAAAAAGAGATCGTATAGCACACAACATAATCAGCCTATAGTAATTCTAGTTCTGGGACACAGGTCTGAGGGGCCTCCTCTATTCGCGAGGCACATAGTAATCAAGAAATTATAATTCAAATTGGTTCAAAATCAACACAAAAAACTTTTAACTAGAATATTCGGCTTCAACAGTCTTCAATAATGTTGTATCTTGATTCTTCAAAGCAGTGATGGTGAAGACCGGTGAATTGGAGAAGATTGGCGTACCCAAGAGCACGGTATGAAGTTCCTACAGTGGTAGAATACGTAGGAACTCTATACCTCGCTAGTGGTAATCACCATTACGAAGGCAGTCTTCTGGAATCTTCTGGAAGTCTTCTTTTGTTCTAATTGTAGGTTCTTGAAACTTCTTCTCTTCGTGAATTCTTTTTTTTTTGTCTTGCCAAATGTGATAAAGCTAAATATAAATAAAAAGCACAATAGTCATAAACTTGATATAAATTGCGATTAAAAATGTTTTACATAATAAAAATGACCGTAGCAAGTTTAATAAAAATATCTTGAATAAATTCTCTAGTATCGTCTCACGTATTAACATTTCCCATTTAATTTAAATCACAAGAGACTATAATTGTAATTCAATTCAAACCGCCACGAGGTCCAAAAATGTATCAAATAAACTGCCAAATCTGGGCTCCCAAGGCTACCCACCTGATTCGGTAGCCATCTTGAATTAGCATTCGAATAAAAAAAAACAGCAGCTGTCAAATCTCGAATAATTACTTAAGGTATTTGCAGATTTGCATATTTTGTGGCAAGTTCTTGGGGATGCCAACCCTTTAGCCATGCAAATTTTTCAGCCCGTGGGAAGTCGGTAATTTGCATAAGAAATTCATCTTATTTGAAGGTTACCGTTGCTTGCTTTTTATTCGAACCAGGAAACTTTCGTGGGAACTCGCTGGACCAGTTTTTCGGATTAGGGAGTATGGATAATATTGTAATAAATAATAGTATAGATTTGTAAGTGTATGGTTGAGTTGTATAAGTATTCTTATTATTTTGTATGCTTACAAAAAGGCCAAAGGGGATAAGGGCAAACCGGAAAGTTGCTAACGATTATTATTACATAGAAAATACTCCAAACCAGACGCAATTAAACCTGAACCTCATCACGAAAATACTGATAATTTCTTCACACAAAATAAATGAAACCGTTGCAGAAACAAGACTTAACAGCGCTAAAAGGAGCATCCCTCCATAAAACATGGCCTACTGGGCTAGCACCCTAAGGCGACATACACACGTACTTTAAAGTTCATTTTTAATGAGCCATAACGCAAACTGTCTGCACCCTACTTTATAATTAGGAGAACAAAGGGTGGGTCTGCACCCAGTCTAAATTGACCTTTGGATACGATCCTTTTTGTATGACGGACGGATCGTTTTACTTCGGTTCATGTTTCTAAGATAGTATCGTGGAACTGTCTTATTTATTGTGATTATTAAGTTACTATGCTCGACACATGGTCAATGAAGGGGTATTTTTATTGTTATTTTTTTTGCAAGCCGCTAGAGATGAGCTACTTTTATAATTTGCCATAAACGTGAAACTCTCGAGGGTTGGTCATTTGATTAGCTTAAATAATTATTCATTAATACCTCTATTCTTAAGATTTCTAAGGCGATTAATTGCCATGTTTTCTCATTCAGAGAAAATTCCTAATTTTGCAACATGTCCAAATAATTATTCCCTGCAACTAACAGCTAAACTCATAATAAATTTGCACCTAAGTATTTAAGACTTAGTTGTTGCTATCTGCGCATAATGGCGCAACAAAGTAACAGCAACCCGTTCAACAACAGCATCTTTTTTAAAATGAGAGGTCACAAAAGATAACCATTTTTGAAAGAGAAAACGGATACTTCTATTGACTGCAGCAACAAAAGGCTAAGATAACTATCTAGACAGTTACTTAGTAACAGAACATTCGGTTCTAGATCTACAATAAGAACTGGCTAATAGACACACTTAGAAAACACAGTTCCACTTTAAAATATGTAAACAGTCTTTGTTTTAAACAAAAATGTTGATACTGCAAACAATTTGAAAGACAGACTGCTTAATATTTGAGTATTAGTGGAAATTATTTTAAGCAAAACGTTTCAATTTGGGACTGGCTTTTGTGAAATAACTGTTTTCTGTGTTTGGGTAACGGTTCTCGATTAAAAAGGTAAGGCTAGGACTACACTATAGACAAGATAACGTTTTGTTGCTCTTTCTGCACTCCTTTTTAAAAAAAGGAGATGAGATGTTAGTCAATACCAGTTTCTAAACACGTGCCTAATTTCATAAGTGTATGTATGTATGATTTTCCGCGCATATCTCAAAAACTATAAAGTAGAATTTAAAAAATCTTTTTTAGTTGATGAGTATGTTTCATTAAAATCAATTCAGTAGCTTTGAGATACAGAGTTATTCAAAAAAATACTTCAGATAAATAACAAAATGAAACTAGCTTGTTTAGATAACAATCAAAAACTATTCAATAGCGCAATACCAGCAACTTATATATATTTAACAAGAAACTACTAGATTAAATAAGGCATTCCTTGTTTCAACAAAAAATCTTTTTCATATTTTTCCATCTATTTTACATCATCGTGTCAAAATCCTATATTTTTACACCGTTCATTACCCTAACCCTACTTCAACACAAGACACGCAATTTTCCCGACAATAAAAACCAAAACAATAAGCCAAGGCATAGCTCTAGCTATTTATCCGTATGTCTCATCTACATCTGTAACTGGGGTCCGTAAGCCTGAGATTTGCGAACTAATTTCAACTGCAAATCCTTAAAATGAGAGGGATTTAGGGATGTACACCTTTATGAATGTTCTTGTAATGTTATCAAGGATTGTGTGTACGGGGCTTTATTTAATGTTTAGGTACTGGGGTATGGCTGTGCTGAAGTTTTTATGGTAAGTATGGATGATGAAAACTTACTTTTTTTTTTCTAAGATTTGTACAGGGTTACTTTGTATTTTGTTATTTTTCAGTAGGTACCCGGAGGCGCTAAAATTTTTTAATAGTTTAGAATTTAAGATCTGAGAAATAAATTTTGATAAAAAATAATTTTCATTTTGAAAGTTTCGAATAAAAAAACTTTTCGAATAAAAATTTGATTTCTGATATCAATGAAATTGCCTACCACTTTTGAATGAGATTTCAAGTTACATAAGTAAATGTTCTATTTATATAATTTTAAACTTGTTATCAGGCACAGAAAATATTATCTCAATGATAACCGAGAGAGATTGCATATTTATGTAGATACGTAATGTGCCTAAGATATTGTGCTATAATTTTATCTTGGCTTTATTTGAAAGAGAATTCAGAAATATTTAAAGTAATTCTGTGTCTTGTAGAGGAAATATTAATATTTTTGGAGTAATTTTATCCACAGAAATAATTCTGATGAAATATCGAATCTAAATTACATTATAATTCAAAAAAAGGCCCCAGAAAAACCAAACACTGCTGATATATTTAAAAAAAACTAAATAAAAGAAAAGAAAAAAAATATAAAAAAATGCCCAGCTCACCGATTACGTTCAATCCACCAGTAAAAGCACAAAACACACGCGTCACGTAAATGTTTACGTAAAATGTACGTGAAAGTTACGTTTTATCGCCATTTAATCCGATTCGACGAAATTAATGCCGACTAAATATGTATGAACGGCTCAATTGTTACTCCACGCGACGCACATAAGTGCCCCTACACACGACAACACTGTATAACTCAAGTAGCGAGCGGAACCCGGCGAAACTTGATACAGAGTACTTAATGCTCGCGTGTCAGTTGGCAGTTTAACTCCGTATCTTCTTCGCCTGACGCAGCGCTGCGAATGTCCAATAAATACGCGTTTGACGCCCGTTGCGTACACAATAACCAACCTAACATGGTCCTTCGAGCCGGATAACGGAATCCCACGTCTAACTCACATCACTAGAACGCACGACTGTGAATGGCTCTCGCCAATCTGGTTGGTGAACGGAACGACAGTGCTGCCAACACAGACGTACCAACTAACAGGCCTTTTGTCGCATCTGAATTGATATTAACGCAAATAAATAATTCAAAACGTGTAACGCAAGAAACCAGACATAATGAATAGATAGTGTTGTGACTCTGTGAAAATAATTGCCCGAATAAGGTTTATTGCCTTGAATGGATCCTTATTGTGCGGGGAAACGGTTTAGTAAAAAGTAGTTCCTTGCCAAAAGAATATGCATGCATGCGTGCGTTTATGGCGGCGACATTTCCCGCGCGTTCCACATTTAAATTTTATAGGCGATTAAAATGAGTACTTTATTTTAGCATTCTAAACTTAGGCTATTTTAATCAACATTGTACGAATTCCTGAAGGCCCTAAATAACTACGTATACTTTTATGAACCTGATAGGCAGTGCTTAATAGTTCCACGAGCAAAATTCAAAGGATCGATAAATTCTTACAGCAGTCTAGCGTACTGTATCAGCAGAAAATAATTTTATTTGCACACTTGGCAAGTCGCTGGGTGTAGAAACTTTATTACGTTAGCCACAGTCGCTGTTAACCCTAAAACAGTTTACAAGGGTATCGTACATTAGAGTAATTACTTGTGAACGCGCATTTTAGTGTTTTGCCTCCCTATGTGTTGTTTGAATGTGTTTTACTAATGGATCCACTCGTTTCATTTTTATAGATAGAAATGTACTGTAGGAAATTATTGAAACGGTAAGTATCTGTATTGTAGTTTTAACTAGATGTGGGCAATTGAGTATAGGCCCAGTAAACGGCTTTAAACCCGATTCATAGAGCTATAATCGGGTTTAAACCCGGTAAATGTGTCCCATCTTTAGTAATTTTTTTTTGTTTTAATATTTTTATTACAAAAATCAAAATGTAGGCAAGCTAAAAAAGCATTCCCATAACAATGACTACAAACAAACAAACATTTCACATTTTAAAACACATTTTGTTCAAAACTACCACATGAAATGCATTCACTGGGCCGCTAAAATGCAAATACTCGTTTTCGGGTTATTTCAGGGAGGCGTTTAATGGTTGCATTTAACGGGCATTTTGTAAGTTATACGTTACTTTTATGGCAGCTAATAAAAATGTAAAAATGTTACTGAATGATATTTTTGTACAATGTTCTGTTGAACTGTGAAGTCATAATGTTTATTACAGGTTGTAAAAAGTAAATATGCTGATTATATCATAAGTAAAACTATGTAGATTTTACTTGTATAGCCAAACGAGTGAACCAAAAGAGGCAACTACCAAATAAATTGTTTAAAGTGCGTGCAATGCAAAATTTCACATTACGAGAACTGTGTGGGGCAAGCAGGAAATACGCTATTATCATACCCTCCTCCACACATAAACACACATCACTACATAGGGTGTTTACCCCTCGGGGGTAATTTTTACCCCATCAACGAACGTCGCCACCCACTCTACTCATCATTCGTTATTTGAATTACTAGTGAGCAATTCTGTAATTTTTTTGGTTGTTTTTATTCGAAAGGTGCGGTTTTTTCGAATAATTCGCATAAAATTCTTATTAAATGAAACATATTCCAACTCAAATGACACAAATTAAAACAATGATGAGTTATTTCTTTCTAATAAAATCAACACATTTTGGCCAGTCTTCTTATAAAACAATACAGCTGATCATGTTCGCAAACGTGAAATTTATTCGATTTAAGCGGCAAATTATCGCTGCCCACGTAATTATTATCAGACATTTACAATTTCAAACGTTTATCGATGTAATTGCACCCGATAACGATTATTACGTGTTTAATTCGATTATTCGATAAATTATTCGATATACGAAATGCGTTGGTTGTATTTTTAGGGGTGCGTGACGCAATGATTTGTGGTGGAGGTTTCATTAAGTTGAAGATTTGGAGCAATTTATATAACTGTACTTGTGGGAATTTTAACAAATGTGCCGCTCGACCGAATAATTTTCTTTTTTGAAATTCTTAGGACGTGATACGTGAAATTACGTTTTGTTATGTTGATATTATAACGGAAATTACGTTTTATTTGAATATGCGACTATTAGTTATTTGATTAAACAGGACTTCTACTCAAACTATTCAAAGAAGGAAAATTATTCATGCTAGTTATACTTGAGTTTGTTACAAAAAAAAAAAAAAACTATGCATTTTACACTTAAACACAATGTATTCTAAATTCTCGTTATAATTCAGAAATATAAAATAAAATAACTTAAAACTCCTTATTCATAGCCCACACATCGATAAACGCCTAAAGGGGGAAACGGGTGATAAATTACATTCAATATTCATAAATATTTCGTCCTTTTCGCACCTACGAGATGGGAGCGAGATAAAATAGTGCTCGTTCCTACATACACAAGTATACCGCTAATTTGTTTTGACATATCTGAACGAACGACCACTTTTCCCGCCTACAAGTTGCCTACTCCAAAGGGGATAGATTTCGAATAATCGAATAATAAAAAAATGTGGTTCGTATTTCGCCGTCATAGGGGTCGTAATCGTTTGACCGATTTACGAACTTAGATCATTGGATTTTATTGTTAGACGCAAACGCGATTGAGTTTTCGCATATCTATTGTACTGGACGGACCCCCTGGCCCCTTTTTGCATTTTTTTTGCCGTTCACTACGTTAGGGTGACCCCCCAAACGCGTGCCGTGTGAGATATTGCATTACGTATCACACAAAACTTACTCCGCGGTCGATCAATAACTATTGACGCAACTAGATCTTTATTAAAATTTAGAAAGTAGGCGCATGAGTAATTATCATTTGTGAGTCAAATAGAAGTCGACTAATTATTACAAAATACGTAACATCAGGGTCCCCCGGGGCACAATGCACAAAGACATCTATTGTGTAACCCAACAATGGCGTGACTCACTCTTGACGGACAGAAAGACAATGAGACGGCCGGGCCGACACTCTTCTAGGGCCCGTATAAGGCCGATATGCATAACGGATATCGGGGGCGTCGTATAAAGTGGAATTTCTTTCTCCACATCTTCGTATAAAAAGTAAAATTTCAAAATTGCCTTGTTTTTCTCACAACCGTACAAGGGATCTGGCGTGAGGCCAGTTAATTTATGCATTTTTGTTATAAGCAAACCTTAAAAATAACTCACAATTTAAGAGTCGTTACACCCGCATTTAAATGTGCGGCCCTGCAACAAAAAAGATTTAAGAATAAATAACAATTGAATTTAATTTAAAAGGAGTTCTTAAATGAGAATGCAGCGTGAATGGAACACCCGAAAAAAAAACAATCCGAATCAATCGCGTGCCGTGAAAAGAAATCCCATCAATCAGCCGAGCCGAATGCAATATTCAAATGTGGAATATTTTTTTGTTCCAAGTTCAAAATCCCCGCGACCTTGCCACGGTCAACTTGTGACTGTTTATCCTAGTCGATATTTGACGCCGCTACTTTTTGCTTGCTACACTTTTTGCGAACATCTATTGTTGTTGATCACCGCACTATTTACGTAGTAAGACTGACGCTACATGCCAATGCAATGACTGGTTTTACGTAACTTTCCCCGTAAAAATGCGACTATTCGTGAATTATTCCTAATTGAAAACATTTCTTTATCGTTTCCCCAAGGTCTACCTTCACCGTACATGCTAATGCCACCTCATCAGTATAAGCCAAATAATTTACATGAAGGTGCAAATTACACAATTTATTTAGTTTTCAGTTGGCGTTAATGGCCTCAGTGTCACATTCAATGCTCGGTCGTCGCACGAGACACGAAAAGTGACAAATGACAGCTAATCATTGTATTCCAAACGACCGAAATACTTGTTAGTGGCGGACAACAAATTTCCTTTATTAGTCGTTCCGTAAAGGTATAAAAATATGAGTCACGGATACGTGTTTTTGCACTGGCGATGATTTTGCGTTATTTTTTTACAGGCGTGCAATGCCCGCCGTGACCTGCATGACCTAACTCTTTGTTAGGCCAGTCCTTTATCATTTTTTGCGTATGCAGAATCGTTCGTAAATTCCGACGTTCCGAGCGCGGGACGATTGACTCGATAGTGTCCCAAATCGTCCACATGTTGCGTCAAGACTGATGGGAGTAAAAAAACAAAAACTGGTTCCAATGATGCCGGCCGGCAAAAACGGAAAAAATATTCGATATTTGAAAATTTGAATATGGCGGTCGCGAACGTGGCCGATGCCACCAAACGTCTACGAACCGGTTAAACGCGGTAAAAACTGAATGATTCTTATTCAACGGAATATTTTAAAGTTTAATTAAAAAGTAATTAATTCCGAACTGTATTAGAAGGTTTGGAAGTTTCCAAATAGGCATTTTATCTGAAACATGCAGCTAATGGAACCGCAGAGCGGCATATAGACAGATAAACAAATGGGGGAGGCAGTTGGGCGATAATTATAGGTATATTTTTATCAGCTTATATCTAAATAGGCACCATTACCTGGCGGGTCAGTAAGGGCCGTCACCACTGTGACCATATAAAGACTGCTTGAAACAATTTGCGCAATAGATACTGATCTCTATTTGCGTACTATGTAACTTATACCGCCATTAAGAGTGAGAATATCGCAATAAATAAAATTAACACTTAGAAAACTACATAAAATTACTGCCGTGGCTGTGAATTCGAACTTAATCTTTTAACTAGCTATCTAGTTAGGATCATTTACATTTATAGTGATAAACCTAGTTATTACTATTGTAAAGGCAAAAACAGGACAGGGCAGGACTCATTGCAATAAAAGGCGCTTGCCTTGTGTTTTTTTCTCTTAAACATGTTTTTTTTGTCAACAACACATGATCCAAACTTAGTTTTCAACATAGCCATACTGAAACATTATTTATCAGTACACAAGTTGTTGAACGTTTTGTCATCACCAAGTGTTGGAATATAAACACAAAACTGTAAACACAGCCAGGTCCCACGGTCGGGCATTTAAAAAATGGTTGTTTTTAAAATGAAAAAAGATTATTTTTTACCTCTATTCCAACCGGTCTCGCGAGAGCAGGTGCCATGATGTTTCTATGTTAGATAGAACTATAAAGGTTTAATATCGTGATTTATTTTGTTTTTGTAATGCAAAATGTTATTTGAATAATTTAATCAATGTTAATTGTACGTGCCCATTCTCCTTTATATTTAAAAAAAAATTGATACGTTTTTGATTTTAAGAAGGTATCCTGAATATTATAGGTAATACGAAACTTTTGTCAACATGAGAATCAAGATATTGTTGCAAATCAAAACAGCAATAAACAAAAATATCTACAAAAAACAGTCACAAAAGCATTAATACATAATAATGTCATGCGTCATCAATTTTTATGTTTACACGACTTCTTTTTGCGAGTTTTCTTAACAATCATTCTTATTTATTGGAATTTTGATGTCCTTGTTAAGTTGATCATATCTATTTTACTCAACTATAGCAAAATCCGAAAGGGATTAATATATTTTAACATAAATTATAACAATCATCATTTCCATATTTTTTGGATACAAATAACTGTCGCTGGGATTTGTTTTAATAATCTTTTACAGAAATAATCATGAAATAGATATCAAAGTGCAACACTGTTGCATACAGCCTTCCACACATCTCAACCCACAGCAGGTAGAGCATTCACATGTATTCCTTTGAAACATTGATCGCCCAGTAAACAGCTCAAACGAAAACCTACTCAATTTCTTAAAAAATAAGACACCAAGTCTAATGGATCAACACAATGAATGGATAGCAAAATAGCCCAGTACTATATAATTTAAAACATATCAACAGGTTCCGTGATTGTCTGTCCGTCCGTAAGTTTGTAGTGACAAAAAGTAATCAAATCAAATTAACAATGATTGAGGTTGTTTCAAGGAAAATACACATTTTATTTTTATTATAAAATGTTAATCTTTATAAAATTGCAAGTGACACAGTAAAACAGGGTTGGATCAAATTTTTAAAAATGGAACATAATTTTGTATTCGCGCGAATCCGGGGTCTTGACCGTTTTAATGGCCATAAAGACAGAATGATTCATATAATTGTTGTAAGATGAGCCTTATAATGTATGAAAGGGATAAATGTATGACGCATTTCATTTTATTTAACAACGTCTCTTGTATGGGCCTAACATAATATTTAAAGGATGACATTTGCACATAAAAACGTCTTACACAAAGATTTATTAAAGTAAAAACTATAAAAACAGTCGTTATTACACACCACACATTAAAAGAACAACAACTGTCTTAAAAAAAACACAGAAGTATTAATTCCATCCGTATAATAAATATCCAAAAAAAAACTTTAACCCTTCACGAGCCGAGTCAAATTAACTTTTATCCTAACCCCAATTTCGAAAGTAAAATAAATAGGTTATAACTATTTCCGAGGGCACTTGGAAAAAAATAAAATAAAAAAGTCTACGATACCTGCACTTAACCTCAACTGGAGTGGTCCTGTCCGTTCAGATACGTGGTAAGGACTGAGACACAGCAATAGCAAGACTATTAACGTCATTATTTTTCTTCGATATAGACTTTATAATATTTCTTGTGGGTGACTAATGTTTGAGGCTTAGTTAGTACAAAGAACTTTTGTTATTATTAGTAATTTGATAGTGTACTCGAAAATATTACAGAAACCTTAGAATTGTATTTTGTTATGTTAATTTCGAATCAAAAGACGAATAAGATAATATAGTATTATTCTGCATTTTTTAATTTTAATAATTAATACAATTTCTTGACAAGGCGTAAAGATCTAAAATATTTTAAAAACAAAGTGCCTTTGTTTCCCACTCCTTTGTTATCTTTTATCATTTAATTAGCAGATAACGAGATTAAATGATAGTGCAATGTGAAACTCTGGCGATAATTTAGTGTAGTATGATAAGTTCATTGATAAATTGTTTTATGGGTGTAGGTATAAATTATTACTTTACGAAATCTTTGAGAAAAACGACGAGCATCTTTTAAACACATCATTGAATACTGAAAGGGGATTGACCAATTTCTTTGAGACTTTGGCCACTCATGAACAAACAGTTCAGTTAATAATATATGATTCATTTAATAGCTCATAGCAGTAAGAATGAGGATATAAACTTTGTTTTGTATCAAGACTTTATATTTAAATAATTTTTAACATTTAATTGAATAGGTTATGCATGAAATAAAACTTGCTTTTTATTAAAATATATTTATTAATCTGATTCGTATGTGATTAAAATATGGTCAAGGAACTGGGCAGGTGGATTAATATGTTCCTGATACCTTGCCCAACTTAAAAACCAAATAATTGTCATTATATGTGCACAGCAACCTACTGTTCTACGGCCCACCATGCAGTTGCAGCAATATTGTTTTATGGCTGCCCTCCCTTCAGTGTTATTCTCATATACTACATAAACAAAATATGTTTTTCTGCTGATGTGTCTGCTCTGTATTTTCCCACGCAATAAACTACAGTTGACTGAAGGGAGCGGGAAACCTTCCAGTAGGTTGCTGGCAGTATTTCTGCACAACTCAATCATATAGGAACCATCGCCTCTTATGTGTTCTCCATAGTAGGAACGTGCTTGTTTTAATTGATATGTTCCACATGCAATTAATATTAAATCATTGTATTCCAGCCTCGGAAAGGATACGTTATGTATGTTTACATTTATTGAGAGGAAATCTGTTCGCCGCCTATTTAAATTATTTTGATTAACAAAATCAGCAAGAGAATTATTTCTGTACATATTTTCATTTATTATCTCTAGTATTTGCCCTGCATCCTCCCTGTCTCTAATTCTTTGGTGAAACCTGTTTATCAGAGCTGCTGCAATGCGAAAGTCTGTCATTGCATGTTTTGATGCTCTATTAAAAAATTCGTGCCTAAGCAATTTAAATGATTGTTTAAATATGCCATTTACAGCTTCAACTACCCACCTGCAAACCGTGACAGCTCTCGACTTATTAGCAGCAAGGGTGGACAATTGGGTTTCACCTTGTTGTAGGGATGCTGGCATATGAGTAGAGTAATTACATTCTCTCAGTAACGGCACAGAATCTCTAAAACCCCTATCCAGAATAAATACATCACCTGCTTGGAAATACCTTCTTAATGGTTTTGTTTCTTCATTAAATTCATTTATTATTATATTCGCATCTGATGTTGTAGCTGGATAGGGGCCCAATACATCTATAATATATCCATCGCAACAAACCATAAGTAAAGGCTTCATCAAGTTCCTATACTTGTGCAAAGAATATGTATCTTTTTGGTACATATAGTTAGACGATTTTTGTACATATAAATATGTTCCATCACTTATAACAATAGGTTGCCTATTTTCACCCCCAAATAAACCATTAGGTATTAACAAATTCCTTTCTGATATTTGTGTTCTAGATATGTGATCGATTCCCAAGTTGTTAGGAATAAATACACGCTCTAATAAATCTCGAGCTTGACCCATTAACCTCATTAATGTAGTGCGAGGTACATTTAAAAGTGTTGAGATTCTTTGGTCACTATCACCCGTTCGCAATTTGATTAAATAGGCAGCAAGTGCCAATTTATTTTGGCGAATATTTTGTATTTCTGGCACTTCTAAAAAGAGTTGTCCAAATTGCTCTTTGTTCAACCCAATCCAATAATGGAAAAGTTCTTCTGACATCGTTTCCATATTAGAAAAATCCAGGATTAGCTGCCGCTCATTTGCAAAAGTTGCAAAATCCTGGATGTGCTCTGCATTAAAACTATGAATGGGTGACTGGATATCAGATAGAACTTCCCAATTATTGCTGTACAAATGTATTGAGCAAATCCTACAGCTCTGCGGCACATAGAATTTGTAATCTACAAATAGCTTCACCCTTAGCCATTTAGGGACAGCTAGCCTTTGGTTCGAATGGCAATCAGGATAAAAACAGCAGTTTTGAGTACCTGATGCTCTGGTATACAAAGGTAAGTTGATAGTTGTACCATCCAATCCATGTCTTTCAGCCTCAGTGGAACGTACAGCAGCTCGATCTACTCGTTGCCAGCAACTATGACAGATCTGGTCGGACCCATGCAACTATAACAAAATAAATAAATGTATATCAGAAATTATAATTAAAAAAAAAAACTCTTTGCCCAGTAGTTGGACAGTACAGGCTAGTTAAAAAAAATGTGCTGTGTGTGCAGATTTCATATTTATATACACAAAGCCAAGGCACACATACTATGTTCAAATGCTGATGCGGGAGTGCCAATATGTACATAAAAGCTAGTTTAGTTTATATACCGGTTTTCTGCATTAATGTAAATATGAATTTAAGCAAAACTGTGGTGACAAATAATTTTCAATTTGGCATTTTGTAAATAGGTACACTAAATAATTATTTAAAATAGTTACTTGACGAGGAGCAATCTGTTCCATCACCATATTCCTAATACGGGATTCTCTTTCCGTCTCCGCATGCAGCCTGTGTGATCTTGTCCGTAACAAAGAGCATCCACAGCAGACACAGATACTTCGATGCTGACCACTGCTAGTTGTTGGTTCATTTATTATTTGCGTCCTCGAATGATGAATAGCCGTAGTCCAGCAAGGATGACAAACTAAACTATCTTCTTCAATCTAAACAAACCAAAACATAGATATTGTGAATGATATTAGCGTTTAATTTTTAATCAAAATCATTAATATGAAATGGTAATAAAAACTTACCAAACGAGGAGCAATCCAATGTTGTACAATTAACCGCACATCCGTTAGAGTAAGACTATGTCTCCTCCTTTGACATAAATCGCTTCCACAATTAACACATCGCTGCGTTGTCAATTCATTGATCGGATCACCGTGAGTTAACACGGGATCCATGTCCATATTCAAGCCAGGGGTATCGTTTGAGCGAGGTTCGGTGTCCGTAGATGTGCCAGGTTCATCATAAATAATAGATTCGGGGTCCATGGAAGTGCCGGGGTCGTCAAGAAGGGAAGAATCAGAATCCATTATAAAACAGCCAAAGTAATCGCAATAAAACTCACAAAAACGACACTCACGATGCAAAAAAACAAAGCGAATGATAAGTTGTTAACCGTCATTTTGACAATTGACACAACTTTTTTTAAGCATTGTGTTGCCCAATAAAAAAGAAACTATAATAATTATATCGATCCATTTGAAATCGATTTTTGTTTTATAAGTTCTTCAGGTATAATGTACTCGTCAGTTTATCATTTATATGTCCAAAATCATTTGTAACGCTTATTAGTATTTTCTTATAACTTGGTTTAATGAAAACTACGTTAAATACATTGGAGAGTTTGCACTACATTTTAAATCGATTTGATTTTTTTTATACAGTTCTTATTTGGCAACACTGAAGTCAATTTCAAGACCAACCGATTTTGTCACATCATAACAAATACCAAAATAAAATAGTTTTTTTACAGTCCTAATTGATACAAAGTTATCAACATCAGATATTTTCTAAAATATAAATAAAAATATTGGTAAATTACATTTTTGTGTAGCATCGTGTTCAAAAATGGCCGAGACTGGACAATGCCCTTTACATTTAAAGCCTGAGAGCTTTCAAATATGTCAAATAAATAAATACGTAAGAAGTACGTATGTGAATATTTAAATATAATAATGTAAAAGTACAGTACAAAATTTCTAATTCATAACAACCCACAAATCTCTCAGTGCACCACAATCTTCGACCCACTCGTATCTCGTTTTCAAAGGATCGTATTATTTACATTTTTTTCTCCTTTTTCTACATTTTTTATTAAAAAAGTGGAACAGAAAAGGATAAAGAATAATATGGAGCGCTCACCAAATGTCCCCGAGCATACAACAGGTTGGCCGCGGTGGTATTCAAGTTTTTTTTTCATTTTTTCCCTTTTTGTTGATCTCATGTTTCCGTCACATCTGAAATGTAAGAAGTTTTTGGTTAATCGATATGATTTTGTAACGAGCATGGAGGTTTTAGTTTTTTGTTTTACTTTTGACCTAAAATCATTTGTTTTCTTTTTATTAAGTTATTTTTCATTGAATTTAGCCCTATTTTTAATCCATCGTTTCTTTAAAAAAATATGACACAAACAATTCAACTTAAATGTTAACTCATTCGTTATCCGTACACGAGAAAAACATGTATCAGCATTCTGGAAATACATCGAGTAAACAAAAACAAGTAGGTAATTTATTTATAATAATAATTATGTTATAAATAGAATAACAACGTCTGTTTCTAATTATAATCAATTAATAAACAAGCATCCAGTTATAACTTGACGTTTCGTTTAACCTTTTGTTAAAACCTTTGAATTGTAAGCATGTTAAGATATTTTTTTTAAATATCTTTTTGTTATTATTTTTCGTCTGTGAACACATTGATACCATTAAAATGTTCAAGTTTATGAGTAAAAAACTCACAATACACGTGTTCCATTTAATTAATTGCTGTTTAAATTAATATAATTAGTTTCACGTGTTCATGTCATATTAATTTTTATATCAAGGTCTCTTCATAGTTTTATAAATATCTATGTAAATAATTGCCTTGTTTATTAAAATGGTTACAAAGTCACAATCTACTAGCTTAGTTTTTCGTAAAAAAAATCTCATCCCGCACAAAAAAAGTCAAGAATTTGAAAAAAAAGGATTGTGGGCAAATTGGTTACACAACATCGTAATTTCGTTTCGTTCACATTTTTGACCTCACAGCGTACTTACAAAAAGTATTGTTGCACGTGAAAACACGGTAACTGACAAAGTGGCGATGCCGCCTCGTGATAGGCTCTTGCACGCTCCACATTTATATACAGGTTTTATCGTGGCGTATCGTGAAAAATAACGCGAGAAAAAAGTTGGAAACGAACCTTTGGAAAGCCGACCGTCAAGTAAGAAGGTAATCTGATTACGAGATCGAAATCTGGAACTTCTAGAGCTTTAGCAGTTGCGCGTTAGTTTACTTGAATTAATTACAACAAAAAAAACAAGATTCCTCTTCTTTTTATACATAATTAATGAAAAGTTTGTTAACCTCTAATCAGTTAACGATAGTTACAGTTTTGGTGCCACCTAATCGAATGCCACTGCTAATGAGAAATTATAACCATTGTCTCTCCAACAATCAACTATACATCGATAATTGTGAGAAAATGCACAAGAACTTTTATTATGAAAAAAACTTCAACAGCACAAAAGAATTACCATAGAAATTGGAATAATATTTAAAATCGTATTAAATAATTCATGCAAGTGATCCATCAAACCAAACAAGGCAGAATGCGCTAGCGCTCGTTGCAAATGAAAAAGGAATTTTTTAAAATGGTAAAACAAGATGGCGGCCGGTCTACGGCGGGGGCGATTAGTCTGATAGCCACGCCTGCGCAATGACTGATCACAGGGGTAGGTATAGCCACCATATTTTAATAATTCTTAACACAATTTAACTGAGGGGTATTGCGCAATGAGTATGAAGGATTGTGGATTATTTTTATTTCATGTTGTTATTTGTATAACGTTTTGGAATTATCGGACTATAAACAGCTTAGTTTTTAAATGAGCATGTGTAGGGTGACCGTAATTTAAGATATCAAGGAAGATATCGAGAACCACTTAAGTTCACTTGTCAATGGGCCTATTTGGCGCAGCCGTGAGGCACAAAACATTATAAACTTTTTTTTTTTTTTTTTATATATTTTAGTTTTTTTTTTATTTCTTTTATTGCATATTGTGTTTTTGTGGCATGTGTCAAATAAACATATTTTCTTTCTTTCTTTCTTTCAATGTCATCCTGATACACGACAGAAAATCCAAATCAGTTTGACACAGGTTTTTTAATCCATCCAGTAATGTCATGTAATCCATTTTTCTAGCTATACGTACAACTAAACATTTTCTCACAAGAATCGTTTCTCTTATCACAAATACCATATTTTTCATAACCCATAGCTAAAATTATTTGTCAAGGATATATACGAGCTCCGTTTCAAGCAGTAGTTAATTAAGTTAATAAAGTACAATGACCTAATATTATTTATGAGCTGTCAACGGCACTTGGGTACTTTGTATTACATCACGACATGACGTGGGCTTTAGGTGCTGCCCTAGTTTCAATGGCCCTTCCCCTTTGTTTATGATTGGTCTATAAATTATGATAGAATTTATGTTGTTAAAACCAGTATAAAAAACTGAATTAAACTGTTTGTTTCTGCATCACCCTGTTGACTGGTAGAAATCATCTGCCTAGCCTTTTCCCAACTATATTGGGGTCGGCTTCTTACGTCAGCTGAATACCAGTTTTTACATGGAGCGACTGCCTATCTGACCTCCACAACCCAGTTAGTACTGGGTAATACGATACCCGTTGGTAAGACTTTTTGGGCCACTGACTACCTAACGACTGTAAAAGATCTACAACTGACACCCGGGACCAACGGCTTAACGTGCTTTCCGAGGCATGGATGAAACTCGGTATGTAATGGGTGGTCACCCATCCACAGACCAACATAGGCAAGCATGTCTTAACTTAAAGATCGACCCGAGCGGCTGTTATTATTAAGCCACGAGCTCCTCCGTTGACTGGTAGAAAATGACTAGGAAATTGAGTATACCACTGTGTTCAAGTTTTAAATAAATAAATAAATAGTTTACTGAAATCTTTAATTTATTCGTGTACCCACTTACTAATTTACCAAGCAGAGTATCTATTGAAATAAATTCAATATTTAGTTCTATCCTCACAGTTTTTTCAGAACGTTTTACATTTTACTGCGACATTTAAGTATCTAACAATAAACTGTCTATTTCTTAACCGACTTCCAAAAAGGAGGTTCTATGTTTAAAGCCATAGAAACAGTTCCTAAAATAAACCTAATCGTTGTACAAACCGCCTACGTACCGTCGGTTACTATCAGTTGTTTTCGCAAACAAACAGACAGACAGACGAGATTAAGTTCACGTTTTAAGATAGTAAACACGTACTAGACAACCTTTGAAGATAAACACTTACATTGATTTTATGTTGGCTTTGTTTCCTTGTTTTATGTGGGGAAATAATTTTCATTTTGTACAATAAGACTTCTCTAAAGGTGAGTATAGACTACAACATTTTCTGGAGCATTTCTGTGTAATGTAACGTTCTTACGAATGGTACAATACAGGCAAAAGCTCAGTTTCCAAAGCATTTCCATGCAATGTAACTTTCCTGCGAATGCTCGGCGTTATGTTACGGGTAAATCCTCCCTCGGGTCTCCCTCCGCGTCACCCCGCAACCGCGCATCGCCCGCACTCGTGGCTCAACGAAATGTTACACCAATACGCTTGACGAAATGTTACACCAATACGCTCGTTGGTTTGTAACAAAGAGGCGAACGTGCTCAACGTTTAATTCGTAAAAGGATGATACACTAGAACATATCATAGAGCGGCTCGTTGTTCTGTTACAAGTAAATGTTGTAGTCTATACTCACCTTAAGAAGTGTTTTTAGCGTTACGTATCCAGTGGGTGTCAACGGGACTCAATCTATACTAATTAAGCTGAAGTTGCTGAATTTGTTTGGTTGAACGCGCCAATCTCATCAACTACTGGTTCGAATTGAAAAATTCTTTTAGTATTAGATAGCCCATTTATCGAGGAAGGCTATAGGCTATATAACAGCACGCTACGACCAATAGGAGCGGAGCATCAATGAAAAATGTTGCAAAAACGGGGAAAATAGTATTTTATAATTATTTCACGCGGACAAAGGTCGCGGGCAACAGCTCGTTATATAATAAACTCCGCTGTCTGACTGTCAGTCCGTCTGTCACAGAGTTGTATCTTTTAAACCGTAATAATTTAACACTTTTTTGTACAGGCAAAGACACTGTGAAATTCATCTCAGTGTA
Source organism: Noctua pronuba (assembly GCA_905220335.1). Lineage (NCBI taxonomy): Eukaryota > Metazoa > Arthropoda > Insecta > Lepidoptera > Noctuidae > Noctua > Noctua pronuba. Next base: position 13,651,742 of record LR999908.1, read on the forward strand.
GATAAAGGGTGAAAAAAACGTGTTGCACATCTAAATTGTGAGGTGTTCAAATTTGCGTGGAATTAAAATTAATTAATGAATATCACGGATGTTTCTTTGACCATAATTACACCTATCAACATATATATTTCGAAGCAAAAAGAGTTATCTAATAATCGCCTCACCCTGTATACAATTCCATGTAATTTTTGTTAAAAAACTGAAGTCACGTATTTCGTTTAATGGTTAACTTAAAGAATCTTAAATAATGCCGACGATATAAGATACCAATCACCAATGAAATGAAACGATACGAAATGTTAATTAAAATCTTTGACATAATTGAATCGAGATATTTTTAAATACAAATAATTTTGATCGAGTCGAAACGATTGGGATGGCCTTACTTGCTATGAGATAATAATAAAACTTGATTGAAAGGAATATTGATTGTTGCTAATGACGGTGTATATAATTTTTGTTTTTTGTGCTGTGAAAATTCTATATTAATACAAAAAAAAAAACATTTTTACAAGCATAACAACTAATCAGATACAGCCATAACATGCACTTGAACATTAAAATTGAAAAAAAAAAACAATCCCTTCAACTAAACACAAAAATAATTATCTTTGTAAAAAATCAAGCGTTTTCTTCAACTGCTACTATTAAAACATTTTATATGTTGCATCTTACATCCGTCAGGTGTAACAAGGCTCATTTTCGCAAAAAAAACTCACTCAAGTATGGAAAAAAGCATTTTGTAAAACAAAAGTGAGAAACGTTCGCTTATCACGTTCTTGTGGTCCCCTTAGCCCTTTAATTAACGCCTATAAAATTTTATTGAGGAAGCCACCAAATTAAATGACATAACACATGAAGCGGACATTTTATGCACAAGGCATGTGTGTAGTTTGATGTGAAATACTCTGCACACTTTAAACTTTGATGTAGGTATATTTATTAAGTTCTTTTTAAAAGCAAAATAAACTGTAAAACATAAATTCTAATAATCCTTAACACAGTAATATAAAACATAATGTTACAACAAAAATCTGTTAACGTTGAAAATATTGAAATGAATCAAATTCACTCAAAAAAGTTGATCGGTTTCAACTCATTTTAATTTAAATCAAGACGAATAAAATGTTAATAAACTCGTTGTCTGACGTCAAAGAGTTTATTGTTCGCAATTTAAATGAATAAAAACTATAAATAAGATTTATAATGTGACATTCACTCAAATTTTAAGATATTATAAAAAAAAATGTTGCCAGTGAATTAATTTGCAGTTTTAAATAAATTAAGACTTATAAAGTTTTCAGAATTCACTTCATGTTTACTAATTAATTGGCCAAAATTTTTGTATTGCAATCTAAAATAGTTTTAAATGAAAAAATAAAGAATTTAAGACTAATTAAGATTATAATGTGTCAGTGCATCCATTTGGCTCTTTGTATTTTAATTTGAATACTTTGCCCAAGATTTTTTGTTTCAAAGCAATTACTTTTAACTTTATGATTAAACAAGCCGCTTCTAAAAATATATAACATAGACCACACAAGTCGTAAAATTTAAACGGTTTTTTTTAAGCAACAGCAAATAGTTGTTTTGTTTTGTATAATTTCACACGTAAGTTTTTTTTAAAGACTAAACCAATTTCGATTCGAGTATAACAGCCAGTCAAAGCTAAAAATACTCGCACATGATGATTACACAACAAATACTGGTCACACTAATATTTTTGTATTTTTTTCCTCATGGCTCAGCCAATGAACCTAGATGGTAACACGGAAAGAACATAGTTAGCCTCCTTCACACGGTATTTTGTTAATTTAAATATCGTGCTTCTTTAGTCTTTGGTTCATTGCGCAAGGCTTGTTTACAACAAGGTTAGATTTGACTTTTTATTTTTAGAAAAAAGATTTTGCCACATGCTTTTTGCATAGGTATTTATTTTTCTTAACAATAATTAAAAATAAAGATCTACCATCAAATTAGTCCCCTTCGGTGTTATGTTGTCAGATCTTTATCGTATTATAAAAATGTTGAGAGGAAATATGGAGGAACTATTAATAAAATAGGGTATTATTAATAATACACAAAATTGTTCACTTTGTAAACTCTAAAAATGTTCTTAATTTAAAAAAAGCAATAAGTACTGGAAATCGTTTTAATAGTTCCTCCATAGTTATGAAGGAATATTAAAGCATGAAAAATCGCACAATGGATTTGCCAAATTGTTTCATAAATAGGTATTAGCAAATATCGAAAACGTTTGTCATCGAAAAGAGTTTTGGTAATGAAGACGGCCCGTCACAACTCACAGTATATAATAACTTTGAACAGTCATTAATTATTTATGACCAACATAAAACTTGATGTTTCTTCACACAAGTGTTTGTTAAAGCCAACTATATGAGACTTGAGTCATGTCTAATTAATAATACATATATTTAAAATAATGGCGTTTTAAAGGATAACTTGTATAATGAAGCTGGAGTAGCTCTTAATGGTTTTTTTTCTTAGTAAAAATGAAAAGAAAAAACAACAAATAAATGTTCACTTAAAATCCACATAAGTCACCTTATTTTTTACAAATGTCCATAAATGCCTTAATTTAAAAATACAATGCAATACCAAGTGAAAAAAATCGACAAACCAACTGAATAAATACTTTATCTTATCTTAATTTTATAGCACTTAGGTACAGAAATAAGTATAAAATTATTTTTATTGCCCACTTCAAAATAAAGTCAGTTTAAATGATACCTAAGTAATTATTTAAATGCAAGTACCTAACTTTAAATATGGACTTAAACAAACTTAGGCGCACCTAAATTCAAGGTGAGCGACACTCATCGATTTCATATTTTTATCTGCATTTTTTAGGCTAGTTTTTTTAATGGCAAAGGTCGTTGAACATACAGCCAGCAAGATATTTGAACACGTGCATTTTTATATCAGTGTCTAAAAAAAACTGTTTTACATACCATCTCTTCAGTACAGACTACTGGTTATTTCTAGTACAACGAATAAAACGAAATACTGCTTTGCATAAGAATAGTATAGGAACAGCTGTGTTCGTCGGCCATATGTGTAAGGCTGGCTATTAACATACGTTTTGTGTACTCGTGAAAGAGTTCGAAGTTTAATTTTGAAACGAACGGGCAACGTGTTCGAGAATTTAAATCTTTGATTTTGGAATTACTGTTTAGAAAATGAATGTTTTATAAATACTATATAAAAAATAATAACGGTTTTTTATGGTAAACAGAAAAAATATTTAAATAATATAAAAACAATATTTAAACGTTGCATAAGGTTTTAAAAAAAATACCTACATCGACGCATTTAATTTAATAACGTCGGTATTTTTTTTAAACAATGGTCTTTTAATATGCAGTTATAAAATAATAATAGTCACCACATCCTTCCTAGCGACTGGTGTTAATACAATATGTTATGAAAACAGCTAAAATAATGTATGACTCATAACATAATCATAAACAATAAATTTACTATTATTAACAAAACATTATTTTTTTGCTTTTATGGCTGCTAGTATACGAAGTTTTAAAATTACCATTCGGTTTATGATGTTATTTCTAGAATAATATTGAAATGTAGACTAGACTATATTTTTATCGTAGTTTAGATTACGAAAGAAAAAAAATCATGAAATAGGTTAATAACACACAATTACATACTAATAATAAAATGGGGTATTATTAATAATAGATAAAACTGCTCACTTGTAGCCAAGCTCTAAAAACGTTCTAAATTCAAATGAAAAAAAAAGCAATACTGGAACTCGTTTTCGAAATGGCGTGCATCAAAGATAAGTGCAAAACTGTCGTAACCGCGACTCGTCGACGTAAAACTGTAATTTCGAGTTTTCTTTTTTAAAACCAATTATAATAATTAAACACATGGAATTGAACGGTGGAGGAAACAGCACCAATTACCGATCGACAGGTATTTCTCGTGGATAGTACATGGATGAATTCATTTGTTTTATTTATGTTTGGCCGTATTTTAGGGTTAAAATAATAAAGGGCTGTCTAAAATATTCTTTGTCAGAATTACGTAAGGGAAATAATGAAGAAAAAATGGGACTATGGGCGTAAGTGATCGAAAACCATTGAATTATATTGAACCTAGTATGTTTAAGAAAAATCCTGCATAATGATCTAATTTGTAGCACCCCAAACAAGTCATATTCGACATATGGGCCTAATTAATAATGTCCTTTTATTAAATATTTGTGTTGAAACATTATGTAAAAATGGTCCGATGTCCTGTTGCGTTATTAATTAAATTCAATAGAGACTAGAACTTTTTGTTACTCAAGTCAGGGAGTTATTTTCTGTGTTACTACAACCAAATAATAATGCAAGTCAAATTAACATTTTAATTAAAACAGTGAGTTGTTATGCATAAAAATATAAAACTTAGATACGACACCATGTATATAAATTTAAGCTATACAGATCTTAAACCAGTGAAAAGCGCACTTATAAAGCATTTTCCAAAGTCAACCCAATATAATAGATAGCTCAGGTTAGATTTTGGATTTTTGACAGCACAAAAAATGGAACCTACTTTTCGAAATAAACAAGCAAGGAAAAAAGCAAGTTAAAAACAAGAACAAAAGTAAACAACAAACAAAGTTAAATAAATTACAGTCGTAATAACAATTACCACAGTATCTGATTACAGAAATTACACAGATTCACCGCAGAGACGACAGTAAACAGATAATTGTTTAATTTTCCATTTCAACCCGCTATTCTTTTTTTTTTTGCGGCAGTGTAGCACCTCGCTGACTGCGGAAATCGTCATAAGTCCTATTACGGGATTATTTGTTTTTTTCGGAAAAGGCTTATTTTAATAATGAACTCTGTTAAAATATTACTGGAAGTATTTTTTTTTGCCAAATTTATTACTGATTGTTTTTAGGAATGACTTCGTAGCTATAACTAGAAAATGCGGAAAAATAATCTACGTATAATATAGGTAAATTATGCCAAAGCTCAGCTATAAAATCTTGATTAATAATCCAAACACGTGCATAACATATGTATTTTTATGATCGAATATTTAAATACCAGCAATAATCCTTCAACAGAAAACTTTGATTCGGGCATCATAAATCATAAGATCCATTCCCAAAATTTCGGTAATCCGTAAAATAATGACCAATGAACCGTCTTGAATCTTATTCAAATGCTTGGAACCGTGTGCATTAGAATACGAACATAAATATATCACTAGCGTTTCTCACATAAATTCTATACAATATGCATGGGAATAAGATCGTAGACAAAAGAACAAAAATCTTAATAAATGATTGAACACGTAGGGTCGATTCAACCCTTTAAACGCGACACCTGGTCTCAAAGAGCGAAGTCAAAAAATTTCTTTATCGCATTAGCATAATATTTATAATATTCACAATAGGATGCTTTATTCAAAGTAGCTTCGATTTTTAAATACACGGTAGTTTATTGTTAGAGATAAGGGATGGGACAATGGTGCACTTTGTGGTGGTTTGTAAGACGATGTTGAAAGGGTTACGGTGAGAAGTTAACGAGGTAGTAACAATGCTGTTTCATTCGATAATATTGTATGTTTCTTCGTTTGTAATTCATATTTTCGGTGATAAATTTTTGGTTTACTGAAAGTAAGGTGCGGTTTGGAATTGCATGTTTGAATGGAATTGAAATAACGATTTACACTGTGGTTAGTTGTCAAACATGTCTATCTAACGACTTCATATGACGGCTAGTCTTAAGTAAGTGCCCTTTGCAAGTTAGCATTCATTTAATTTCATACAAACCCACAACCACATTATTACTAACAAAAAACAACGCAAAGAGAAAATACCTACTAACCCATTTATAGAAACGAATAAACAAAGACCCAAAAATATCGTTTACAATCATAAAATAAAAACCGAAAGTAATATCCATTCATGCTGAGCAAACTATCAGTTGCATCTTCCGATCCAATTTCGAAGACAGCAAAAAAAAATCCTTTTAACCCGACAATAGACAGTGGGCTTTTGTCTAGACACCGTCAAATGATACGCATTAGGTTTTTTATGCGTTATGAATACATTTAAAACAGGAAGGATGTGAAAGTCGGGGTATTGAAGACACCGTATGGCATTAAAGGGTTAGGGTGGTTTAGAACGGCTGTGTCGTACAAAGAAATAGGGATAATGGGTGAAACATTGTATTAACGAATGAATTATTACCGGCATTTTGTTGTGGTTTTTTAATATTCTTGAATATTTTGAGCGCAATTTTAAATTTCAATGACAAAAATATGAATAAGTTGCGTTGCCGAGCATAAAAGATTCAAGCCCAAATACCTACTGTTATAAAAAAAGAACAAAGAAACGAAAACAACATTATAATCAATTTTACTACAGGCAATTCATCATTGCTAAACCGCTACCGTTTTTTGATACCATATACAAATGACGGAGCAAAAACACTGTAACAAAAAATACCTAGTTTCAGCTAAAGTCATAGCAATGTAACCTTACAATGTCATAGTCGAACTAAGGTGAAATTCTTCGATACTGTATCTAATCGAATTCGATAAGTAAAAGGACCTTGTTTTTACCTTTCGATCAATCAATTTTTTATCAAACTTTCTCCTCGAAGGTTATTTATTGATTATGGATGACACGTGTATAAAGTCGTATAACTTGTGTTGTAAGAACAAGGACGTAACCGACGATTAATGAAAAAAGCGTTAAAAGTGAACTAGGAGACAACTTCATATTCGTTTCGTTTTTCGAAAAAGGATCGTTTTTTAGGGTTGGCCTATTAATTTTTTGGTTCAAATATTTTAAAAATGTAGGCCCCTTCGGTGATACGTTGAAGATATATGTTATCTAAACCGCGACCGTGTCGGGAACATTTTATATTGGCCTTGATTTGACTATCATGTTGTATGAAACAACATGTAGCTTCGATAAGGCCCAAAAACTAGAAGCATTCACTGAGGATCGAGCCTGCGACGCGGCGGTTACAAGGTATAATGTAGCGTACGTAACCACTGAGCCAACGCCAACAGTCCGATTAGTGCTGAAATTTACAACCATATTGTACGTGTCAAGATTCATTTCGTCTTTTATTTCGGTTATTGTTTGTTTTGTAACGGATTCTTTCTTCTTTATCGTGTGGTTAGTTCGTAACCTGGTGTCAGAGTTTTTAGGCCGCCCATGGGCCTCTGACTTGGCTTTACAACGGATTGATTTAAGGTCAAAAGTAATTCTGAATAGTTATTAGTTTTCATAACTTTTTATATGATATATTTTAAAATAAAGTTGAAATTACCTTTTTAAGTGTCCTTCAGCTCAATAAAATATCCGTAACTCCTCTGAAACAAAACAAAAAGTACATTATTATTATTGACAAGTGATGCCAAGTTATTTATAGCTAAAATAATCCAAGTGCCACAAGACTTGACTTAAACTTAAGTAAAACAAACACTTGAAAGGCTTTATTTAAATCCTATTTTTAAATAAAATAGTAAAAGCTAAGCTCTATAAATTATGTTAAGCGACACCGAGTCAGCAATCAATCATTTCAAGTAGCTATTACCTAGATCGCAAAACGTGCCCATGTTGTGACTATCTGGCTTTAGTATTTACAGGAAAATCCTTTTAAATGGAAAAAAATTAAATGCTAAACAATTTTATTTTTCCATTATTCAAAAGACTGGGAGATATCGTGACCGGATCACTTTAAAACGACAGTTAAATATTTAGCGCCGCCTAGTTTCACCGCCATTTAATTATTGTCAGCCTCTAGTATGTTTAAACCATTCATTTTAACGAGATTTTATTTTTATTTGACGTTTATGTCCACCAGCAATTACTGAACGCATAGAAATTGAATTATTCAACAGCGAATTTATCAGTAGTCGCCTTTGCCACGTGTATATCAACAAGGTCGGAATGACCCATAAAATAGGCTTTGATTATTAAGGGCTATAAAATGTGTGTTGTGATTTCGATGATTCCTCTTGCAACCATAAACAGACAATAAAGTTGAACGTTCTCGTACGTACGGACGTCCAATTACGCGCGTATAAATATCCGATCAGGACAGATGATTTATTAAAAATGTTATCGCGCGAAGGTGTCAACAAATCTTATTTGACCATCCATCTTTGTCTAACTGGAGTTATCGTTTGCTGATATCTATGTGCGGGGCACATACATTATTTATTTATGCACGAATTTGCATCAGGTTTTCAAGGGTTAACCCGTTGCGATGTTCGCGCGTCGTAATCGCGTTGCATGCGAAAACAGTCAAATGCCTACATTATTATTAGTAGGTTAATAAATTTTACATTTTTTTTTACATTTTGATATTTATAAATACCAACTTGTCAGCGAATTTAATGTCAGATAGCAAATTGAAACCTATGCAATATGTATTTATTCAGCTACCGTTCGAGTGAAAAATGTATTTTATCGTGAGAAAATAAAATACGTTACATTACTACTATTGAACACGACATAAATAACGTGCATTAAAGTTGTTAATTTTTAGAGCCTTTATCAAATAAACTCAAGAACGATATTTATAAGAAATACCAACTATAATAAAAACATATTTCATGTTTTTCAAATAAACCTGTACGGAGTGGTTTAGTATGAAATGTGATGCCGTTTGCCTTGAACTTACAGGGCAACATTGTATCTCAGAACTTTATAAAAATATCAAGTTGCTTAAGTTGACTTCGTAGAAAGGCTCACAATCTGGCAACGATAACAGTGTTGCTTGTAAATTAATATTCGAACAGAGAAAAACAAATACGATCAAAATTGCGATATAGAAATTATAGAATGCACAGAGTTACCTATCAGAATAAAAAAAACTTGCAAAAACGTCATAAAAAAACGAACTTAAACGTTATAAAAATGTCTTAATAACATTTAAAAAAAGGAACACTTCGAAATAGTTTACAATAAAACCACCAGATTAAAAAAAGAACACTCGAAGACGCAACTCGAGTCGGAAATTATTTCACAATAGTTTACAACTTTTGTGTTTGTAATAAAAAGGTACTTAATGTGATTGTACCCCATTGTGGAGCCGTGGGCTATGGATTTCTTTCCTATTGTGTGCCGAAGACAGTAATGAATTGCTTGTTACTTTATGTCACACTTGTTTTGACAGCCAACATGAGCTTGAATGCTTCTTCGAGTTCGAGCAAATACACACAAGTATTGTATCACTCAGACTATGAATAAAATATAATTAAGTGCAATTGTCATAATCATAAAGTTTTATTTGATCGTTAATGGCACGTTATTATTCATTGAAATTCATTAGTATTTTTTAGTTGATGATTGTTTATTCCAATTAAACTTTAGAGTCAAGTACACATCATCATTGAAATTAATCTACACTGTAAGAGTATATTTTCAAATGAATTTGGTTGTACTTGAATTAAGTACACACCTAGTTATTTTGGTGATTACTAGATTGTTTTAAGTACTGCTTGAAGTGGAATTTTTAAAAGTAATTGAATATGTGATAATTACACAATTAGAAATCTAAAGGTCTAAAGAGTAATCACAGAACATTGACGGATAACGTTATTGAATAGCAAAAGGAAAAAAAAACATCAAAATATCATTTGTTAAGTGTCATGCAACGCCCTTGATAGTTCTCAAGGCAATAATTTATTTCGAAAAAAGAATACTATTCCGACAATGCACTTGAGATATTTCCCTGTCTGTTTAATTGCCTGTCAGAATCTAACATCTAACCTTTTACAAGTGGGCGAATAAAAATGGGTATAGACAACAGAAGAGTCTTAAGAATGAGGTCATGTTATTTTTAATTTTGAACTTTTGATGGAAACTTTTTGTGTTTTTTGCGGTCGCATTCTGTATCTATGGGTTGATTGATTTCTTTTTATTGCGGTGTCTATTGATTGTGATGTTTTTACAGGGTTTTAGATTATTTGGAAAGGAAGTGTTATTAATTAATAAGTAACGGTAGTTTCAATTAATAATACGTCTTACTTTAGGTAGGTACTTAAAATTATAACATAAAAAATGGTACGCTTTTTATTTTTTCAGAGCAATATCTCGAGCACGTGCTTCAAAATAATGACGTAACTACGGAGATAAGAATCTTATTAATGTACCCAATTATTTGGTACAAGTACGAGTCAGTAATTGTGTTGCCTAAACTGTATAGAAACTAGTAGCTAGGCAAGCCGACCATACTAACATTGTTCTTGTCAGTCTAATTGCAATTTATTACCAGTTTACGTCAATTACAGAATTTAAAGATCTATGCTAGGGTTACCACCATATGCTACTGCAATCAAAATTTCCCCTCTAAATTCGAATTATCCCCCTTTGGGATTATATTTTGATTGGGATAAGGGATTTCGGAACTTTTTTCTCTAAAAAGACCTTTTATATAATATAATAAATGTTTTCGCTCGAAATCCTCCGAAGGTAGCACAACCCTAGTACATAATCTTTACATAGCCTATAAATACTAAGGATACTTAACACATTATTTATTCACATTGTAACCTACATTACCTACTTAGTCCAATTACATTTTTTACGCCAACTTTGGCATGCAGATTAAAAATAAACTGGCACCTCTATTAGACCTAATTTGTTCTACCTAGAACAATGACCATCGCGTGAGCCAGCACACATTTTTGTTCATTTATATCAATCTCGTTCGTTCCTACAGTCATTCGTTTACGTCGTGTTCATTTTAAATGAATTTTCAAACGTTATTTCCTGTTATTATCAAGGTATTATTACTAACCAGTGTCATACAAATAACCTTATTGGAAATTGAAATCCGTTTGTCTTGACAGTAGACTCATCAGCAGTAACCGTATAAATTTAATCTATAAAATAAGTGTAGAACTGTTAGTTATGTAAGTAAGTTCTTTATTGTTATTGGTATGAAAACTCTTTGCTAGTGCAATGAAAACATTGTCTAAATACAGTCCTTTGACAGCTTATTTACGTTGTTTTTTTTTGGGAAAAAATAATTACTTTTTTTTTGGATGGGAAATCATCAAATAACCCCCTCCCCCGCTCTGGGTGGAGTGGGAGGGAGTGTCAGACTCTGTCTAAAACCCATCCACGTTCCTTCTTTGCCCTTTGTGTTTCAGGGCCGCGGTATCTTTTTCGAACTGTCCCGCAGGAAAAAAAAAAATTACATAGTAAAAATGTTCTGCAGTCACGTGACAGTTCAAAATATACGTAAACCATTTTTGTTGTTGTGTGCGTCCATGTCATTTAATTCTATTCTCGGCAATGACCGCATATGAGTCACTGGCAGCAACATGTTTTCATATAATGTTGGGCAAACGTTGGCATATTGGCGAATTAAACAGTGTTGCGATGATTAATGTGTGTTTAAAAATTTGGCAAACATTTTTAACGAAATGTTTGCTAGATACGAATGTGCTTTTGTGAATGTTATTCAGCGTTTAGTTAGGCAAATGTTTTTGAGTCGATACGTTTTGTAGCGAGTTGAAAGTCATAATATAAAAATAAAAAAAATTGTCTAAAAATGCAGAATAACTGAATATCTTCCATTTTTTTTTTCAGAATTTGGGTTGATAAAACAATTTTTGAAATTAGAACTTAATTTCATTTTCTTTATGATTATTTCCCTCAAATCTAGTCTTTGTTTCTTTTTATAAATATTGAGAAAAAGAAGGAAAATTACGAACTAACAATAATAATTCCTGCAATTTAATTTAAAGGACGAATACTGAGAAAATGAAAACCTTCAAGACAAAATAATGATTAAAACTTACTTATATAAAATTGCGAGTAGCGGGAATCATGGTAAAAATAATTGTAGGAATTAGAAATCTGTACTAAATGAGTTTTTAATTTCTTTCCGTAATTATATGTAACGTTGTCAATTATTTATAATTTGATCGATTTCCCGTTTATCCGGCTGAAGTAGGTACCTATTTAGGTTTAATTAGGGGTTCTGAGATTGAAAATAAAATAATAGAATGAGTGACAAAGGTGTATTCAGCCAGTTAGGCATTCGGACAATATTAGTAATAGCAAAGCTGATTATTTTCAATAAAAAGTAATTTACTACTCTTTATTTCTACTCCATATTTTATGTTATTGCAGATTCACAAGACATTCGCCATTAAAATTAAAAATGAAAGATAAAACAATCCAAATTCAAAATTAAAAAGAGAATACCGAGGTATAACAAGACAACTTACAAATTAGTCATCAAAACGACCTTGGCAACAACGTCACAATGAAATACTGTACGACAAAATACCAAGTGCTTGTCGATCAACAAGAATTACCGTAGACGGTAGCAAGTAACCACCGCCCGCATGCCATAATATCATAGACTAGCCTATTATTACAGCATTATTGGTCATCAGCATCACAAACCGATATTTTGTGGTCATTTGACGTCGTTGAACGCGATTGCAATATTGTTGTAGATTTATAGCAATTTCGCGATCAAGTACATAAGTTCAAATCGTTCAAGTGGGAAATTCGAATTAAGAATGTTTTGTTCTTTTTTTTTTAAGTGGCCAGTCTTCGATGTTATTGGCTTGTCATTAAGGGGGGGTATTCACGGGTGAAACTTTTTTAAAGTTTTATTCAAAATGGCGGTGGTAACATAACATCACGCCTGTAATCCCCAAAGGGTTAGGCAGTTACCTAATAGTACACCCACATTTCGCTAGTTATGTTTACGGTAGTAGTAAATAAGAGTAATTTTAATTTCCATAATTTTTATTTTTATTTTCATCGTAAAATATCTGTCATATTTGCTATAAAATTTAATTAACGTTCTTTATATACTATGTATAATTATTAAAGTATCCTAACGCTAATTAATCTTTGTATAAATTCCTAAGGTGTGGTTTCAATGCACATGCATACGAACGGGTTTTTGCTCAACTCCTAAACGGAATAATCATGACAATCTAAGTCTGTACATGCATAAAATAAATTATTTATTTGTTTCCTTAAGTTTATTGTTAGGTATCTAACATACTTTCAAGTACCTACCTAGTTAATTCTTAACAATCTTAACCAGATAAAATATGAGATCAAACTAAAATTAATTTAAAAATAGGGAGTGTATTTAAAAAAAACCTTTATAACACATGAGTAATCGTATTAATTATTAGTAGTAATTTTTCTCTCTATATTTCTGAATTATTTTTTAGATACCTACTTAAAAAGTTCATTAAGCTTTTCTTGACGTAAGTTTGTTGGAGTTAGGAAACAAATGTAGTCAAAATAGTCTTTATTACCTAAATATTACATACATGAATAAATTAAAATAGCCGAAAGTAACTAACTTAACAATAAACTTAAAAAATGGCGTCAAAAAATCCCTCCTCAACGCTGTCAACTGGTAATGTACCCAAGAGACTGACGGCGTTGCCACGTTGTATGGCAACGCTAAGCCTTTGGCCAAAGTAAAAGCCAGCCCGTTGGGTCACGGGAAGTGTCAACTAAGCGTTTTGAAATTTCCTTGAAAAGGTTGTGAGCACTCGGACCCCACGGTCCTAGAGTTTCAACACCAAACGACTCGAAAATATAGTTACCAATAATGTTACTTGAGGTTCTCTGCAGCCGCAGCGGCAGCCCCAGCACAGCACGACGAGCTACGAAGATGGGATGGCGCAAGAGTATCGACACATGTTGCGTCCCACACTAAAGGCCTACCCATCTTGCTTGGAAACAAAGACATGCCGTCCGGTCTCTTGCCATCGTCGCATGCCAAGCCATTGGGTTCTAATATAGCTGGAACGCCGACGGTGACAAGAGCTCGTCGGATGATGTCGTTTAAGTTCGCGTGCCATGCAAAACGGCCCGCACTTCGGCTGCATGACAGGCCGTGGTGACAAGGCTGCTGACAACTTCACCCCAGTGACAGCGATGAGGAGAACAACATGGGGCGCCTAGGCGTAGAGAGGTAACGAGGTGGAAAGTAGTGTCGTCGAGCAACGTGCCTATGCTCGATGACGGTAGTGCGCGAAGCCAAAGACCCGACTCCCACGCACCCACAGCCAGCAGACGCGCAAGATCAGCAGTAGACTGTTTCTACTGCTGAGCGTGCGCATCTTCAGTACATTGTTCTGAACTACTTTGCAGAGCGGCTCGTTCCACCGTCTCTGGGAAAATGGATGGTCGTTCTTCAGAATTCAGGCAAGCGAGTTTCCAGACATTGATAGCCTCGGAGAAGCACGGCAAATGAAAATCAATCAGTGTGGAAGCCAGGATATTCCTGATAAATTTCTCAGTGCCGTGGACCGAGGATATAAAAGCCGGTAAACTAATACTAGAATTTTTACGGAAATAAATAAAAAATATGATAATCCATAAAATATAGTAGGTATAATATTTTAATAACTTGAAATATGTAATGGTAATTTTCTCGTAGCCAACTAGGTACATAGTAACATTAATATTATATAACTTTCAAGATTTACGATTTTCTTTTAAAATAAAATCATTCTATATGCTAATGCTGTACATATATTTATGTTCACTGGAGAACTTAAATTTAAAACTTTACTAGTTTTAAATTTAAATATTATTAGAAATAAATCGTAGTTTATTGGTTTAATTTATGTTTTTTTGTCCGTTTACAGCTCATTTACTGGTCAATTTATTCATCCACCTTGGTTGAAAGGTTTTATTATACATATAAAAGTATAGGAAAGGAATCTGTTACAGAAATAAATTAAATTTAAATAGAAACAGAAATAAGTTAAATTTGGTCGCCATTAAGAGGATCTTAAAAAAAACTGGTTACACAGGCCATCGTTTCTGAAACGTTGATTAATTTTATTTCAGCAAGTATTTGCAACCAATTTTAGAAATACCATATACCTAGCTAATGTATTTCATAATGGTAGGTACCTTTTCACGAAGAGATTTTTTTTTCATATAATTTTTTTTAAACATATATCAAGGTAAGGTTCTTACACATGTAGTAAGAAAAAAAAGGACAAAAACACACATCTTCATTACTTAAGCTTCAAGCAAATCCAGCTTATTAAAAGAAAGGCTAAAAACTTAGCCGGAAATATTAATTTAGCACTTACATATATAAATGCAATGTATTTGACGTCGACGTTCGTGCGTCACTCCAATAGATCAGGTATTACACGCGACGGTTAATGCCAGTAGCCACATCTCCTTTTAACATCAAAATGACTGTTAACGAGCATCATTAAGCTTGATTATAATTAATATTGTTTTTAATTGCGTTATTTATAAATATAAAACAGTTAGAGGAGCTCGTGGCTAAATAATAACAGCCGCTCGGGTCGATCTTTAGGTTAAGCCGTGCTTGCCTAGGTTGGTCTGTGGATGGGTGACCACCCATTACATACCGAGTTTCCTCCGTGCCTCGGAAAACACGTTAAGCCGTTGGTCCCAGGTGTCATTTGGAGATCTTTGACAGTCGTTAGGTAGTCCGTGGCCCAAAAAGTCTGACAACCAGTCTTACCAAGGGGTATCGTATTACCTAGTACTAACTGGGTTGTGGAGGTCAGGTAGGCAGTCGCTCCATGTAAAATACTGGTATTCAGCTGCATCCGGTTAGACTGGAAGCCGACCCCAATATAGTTGGGAAAAGGCTAGGCAGATGATGATAAATATAAAAACAGTTACAGGCGCTCTCTCAAACACCAGTAAAGGTTTAGTCACAGTTAATTCAGTGTCATACTTTCTTTGTCCCTGTTATTGAGTGTTCTAATGAAACATTTAAAAAAACGATAAAATATTAACAAAAAGAAGAGAGTAATAGTCATTTCAAATAAGGAACGCATTTAAGGCGGTATGTTGTAACAACAAAAGTTTCATAAAGAACGACTTAAATGGCGTTTGAGTATACGGAGGTAAGAGAAATTTTGAAATGAAATTGGCTTTAGCTATTGTCTTATTTATGATTGAAGAATTTTGATTGATAACTTAGTGATTTGTTATATGATTGATTGCCTTATTAGATATAATAATATAACATATCGCATGTTCACACAGAAATCACCCAGGCAGTTAAATATAATTGAGTTTTTAGTTAGGTTTTTTTTTGTTTTGCGGTGTTGCACAACTGAACGGAAAGTGGTTGAATTATTTATTATTATAAAGATTAATTGATTTAATGGAGCTATCAAACTTTTACTTGAAAGAATCATTTTCATAAGTACCTACGCAATTAAATAATGTAATAGATAGGGAAACATCATAAAAGAGTCAAAATATTGAACTCTGTGACTATACCATTTTTGATTTAAGAATGACGTAAGTGTGCCAAACAATATTAAAAAAAAATGAAATATTGTCGGCAGTATAAGTTTTCGTCTTTTAAAAATATAAATCGATTATTCTGATCGTTATGACAAGCTGTATTTTATACAGCATGTCTATGAATGGCTGATTTTATTACTTTTATTTCAGTAATCTTTAGATTTATGTCTTAAATTCACAATTTTTTACTAAACGGTATATAATAAAGAAGATTTATCCCGCCAAAAAGTATATGGAAAAAAAGGCTACCAAAAATGGAGTCACGATTGTTTCAAGTTTTTTTTTATATTCTCGATTTTGAGTAGGTAAAATAATAAATAAGAATCAAAATAATACGGCACAAACTGTGAATATGATTTGGAGACGAAGTATTGCAACTCATAAAATAAATATATTGAGAACGCATGAAATCAAGCTGTCATATTTTGTCAAAATAATATTGTAACTGTACATAGTGTTTTTTTTTTTAATACCAGTCAGTACAATACATACAAAATACTTCAGTTATGATGACACATACATCTGAAGTCATTGAACAATGGACCGGTATTTTAAGTTTTTTTTGATTGGGTGCTGAATAAATGAAAATAATTAGTTTTAGCCAATTCGCTACAGCTGAAACGATTACTTGGTCATTTATGGGTCTGATACCAATCAATAAAATGTTTGGGATTTAACCATTTTTTTACAAATAATTATAACAATTATCTGCAATTTATTTTATGTATTTCTGAATCACCACAAAGTAAATTACAACAAAACTAAAAATTGCATCGAACCTTTTTTACAAGAGAACTTTTGAATGTCAAAAGTTTTTGTTTTCAATACAAACTTGGGATGTAGGTGTTATACGTGAACTTGGTTCATAATAAAAACCGGATTTCAAATTAAGGTCTTATAAAATGACTAACTTATTACTTCTTTATGCTCAGTCTTTTCCTGTTTTGTGTTGAACTGAAATTCAATCTTTTGTACAAACGAATGAGTAAAATAAATATTTTTTACGATTTTATTTCTATAATATAAAATTAAAATAAAATGAAGTTTACAATATTGTAAATACGTTTACTTTAAAGTACACACTGTAAAAATGTACTTCTATAAGTACAAAAAAAACACGTGTGGAATATCGTAAAAAAACCACTGTGTCATGGTTCAAAACGAAAGATAAAATCATTTTTTATCGCAACATAAAACGAGACAAATTAATGACATAAACACATTTAAGTACGAAAGTAATTGCGACGAAAACAATTATAAGTAAACACACAAACATACATACTAATGGACAAAATGAAGTGAATTACTATTAATTGCAAAGAAAATGGCTGCCCGCCAAACTATTTACACCAAATAAAGTTGTTGGTAAGTGAAATTGATGAGCCAACTTGATAATTTATTTAATTTACGATGCGACAGAGGAAATGCGTTATTCAGTCAACGAGGTGTCCTCGCAATGAGGGATTAAAGATAATTATGGTGTTGCACTAAAATTAAATTCATTTTATTCGTTTCCATTTTTGGTTTAATGAGTTCTGTGTAATTAAATGTGATTTTAAGCTTTGTGGTACGGGTCAGTACTAATAATTAAGTTGTTTTCCAAGGTTAGGTATGGCTGTTGAGTATATAATTTTTAGTATCTACGTTTTAAACAGTAACATGGGGTGGATGACCCTATGTCATAGACAATACACACCAAGTTAAAATAAAATTGAACCATTTTTCATGTTTCTGATAGTTTTAGTCAAATGTTGCTTGAAAAATTCACTCGCCTCGCACAGATGAATTTTTCGAGCAACAATTTTTTAAACCATGTTTTTTTTAACCTGTACCTATTACTTTTAAGATATTTATGAATACATAAGTAAGTACATGTTTATTTAAATTTCCAACATCTGTTAGTTTTTTTGTTGGTGCCATTAATTTCTTCAATCTGGCAAAATATTATTCAGAAAAGCCATAAGATAGTTATTAATGTTATAGAGTGGTTAAAACTAAAAAATATGGTATCGCTTATAGACTACTAAGATATTTTTAATGTTTATTTTTTATTTTTAGCTGAATGGAAAAAAAACTTTGAAATAATTTTTCACGTTCCTTTTTCAAATCGACGCCTGCATCAATTAATCGTGTGCACGTCGAAGAAACTTCAACATTCCGCAACACTTCCTAGCGGCCGTTGGCTAAAGATAAGAGTTGCTCATAAATAATAATTAGCAGCCAGGAATCGAACCTGGGCCGCACTTTGTGACTAACGATCCTGCCTGTCGCTCGGGGCGTACAGATATTAATAACAAGCAACAACCATCTGATTTATATCTTCATACGAACGACTATACTCGGTAATCATTTAAACTTGATTCGATTTAACGTAAGTACACCAATTACAACGTCCGTCTTAAGATAAATTGTCTAATTAACGATTGTAAAAGTCAGCAAAAAGTACGCGTTTCGTTTGTGTTCAACACAACGTTTCATAAGTCTTAACAACGTTATATTTACGAGTACGTTACCGTACGGCAAGTTTGCGCATTAGCGTGCTAACATCAATCATTTACCGTTCTTAATTCAAAATAAAAACTAAAATCGATTGTCTTTTAAAAACGCCTCGAGATAAGGACCAAGACGAAGTCACGATAAGCCTTAAGGCCGAATTTGTGAACAAAAAAGGTTGCCCACGGCCAAACTAAATTAATAATTCCGTGTTTATAACCGCTATTTTTCGTGCAACACACCCAAATTATTTTGAGATAAAAACATATACATGTGGGCGTACGATTGCATATCTCCGAGCAGTACTGGCGACCACGAATTTGTAAAAAAAATAACACGAATATTACGTTTCGAAATTCTTACGGGACCATCACAGATGTTTTTTCATTGTAGCAGACATTATCCATTTTTGGTTGGTGAAAGTGTTGAAGTCCGTTAGCTTTTAAATTGGTAAAGAAAAATATTTTTAGAGCGCACTTGACATTTTATTTTGAACTATTGAAATAACTGTTACTTTTAACGTTTTAGTACAAATTATAAATACTAGGTATTTTAGTGCTGTATTTTATGGAGTACTCATATATTTTTAACATTAACAATAATATTTTTAGAACCACCTTATTCAACTTGACAGTTATTATGAATTGATTTTAATAACTATTCCTTTACCCTGTTCCATTATTACAAGTTATAAGTACTTAGTCATTATTTATCAACGCAACTCCGTTGTTGATGACCGTTAATTATGGGTTGAAACAAAGTATACTGAGTAGTTGTCAGCACAATTTACTGATGAGTATTTACTCTACCTCGAGAAAACCACTTTTCTATGTAAGAATTTTAATACAAAATATAACCATCGGTTAAAAAAATACGCGTGCGTGCATTATAAAGTTGATATGTGCATTACAACGGATTTAAATTTATGAAACTAATTAAACTTTTTAGCTGTGTACACGAATATGCCATAGCAACACAGATAAGGTCCGACAATATGTTGTAACAACTAACAAAACACAATACGTCTGTATCTGACGTATACTCGTTTAAAATTAGCATTTATATCATGTACATAGTCTCTATGTATAGAACTTATACAGAAGAACATGAAAAATCACCTTTTGGCAAAAACATGTTGATAAGTTGAAAGGTGAAGAAGATAATAAAGGGGCAGTAGATTACGTAAAACCTCGTGATAATTTGATAAAATAAATGTTTTCATTTTTTGTTATGTAAGATAACGTCGTAAGAACCTACATTTTTGCAGCTTAGTAACAGTGCAGGACTACGTTTTATTTTTTTACAAAAAAAAAGTTCATAATACTTTTTATCAAATTAATAAAAATTATAAAAAATATTTACTTTAAAAAAGTATAGGTACTGCACTTAAAAATCTGCAGCACTTGTTGTGTTTAGTAATTTTATTTTGTCCTTTATTTGTACTCGATAAGGGACCAGTAGGTATGTTTAAATTGTCGTTGTGTGATAAAAACATGTGACTGTTTTTATCACGAACTTTGACGGTTGCTAAGCGGATTGATAAGTGCCAACTGTTTTTTTTTGCCAACTTATTTGAATAAAACCAGTAAGTGTAGCATAAAATATGAAGGTGGTAATATCTTCACTATTTTTATTAAATCGTTTAGAAATAAAAATAACAACAAATGAAATAGAGAAAACGCAAACATTTTTTAAACCTAACCTGTTGATAAAAATGTTACCAGGCTAACAATTTAACTATTCGATAACTGTTTTTTTACGGTCGATGTAATTCATTTACAAAAACATCGGCCCATTTTTTGTTTGTTAAACTTTGGGCAGCAAAAAGTTAACACAAAAAAGGCCGCGTGCGGTGACGATTTAAATGACCGTCTTTTTATTGTGTCACTTTTTTAAAGTAACTTTTGACTTTTATTATAAGTTCTAAATTAAAGATACCTAAACTATTTTTTTTTCTTTATTTAAGGGGCTTGTTCAATTTGAAGATGTCGCCCAATGCAATTTTTTTACTTGCGAATAAGTATTCAAATAGTTTGTGAAAAATGCGCTTTTCCGTCGGGAACTAATGAAAGTTTACACACGCCTAACATAACTACGAAAAGAAAAAGAGAGAAAAATTACTCACCAATAGTGTTGCCGTTGAAAAAATCTAAATTTATTTTTATTTTTGTCGATGGCACAACTTTTTGCGCCTGATGTTCCATTGACACTGTACCACTAATCGTCACTTCGTAAAATATTACTATCACAACATTTACAGTTCTTTAGTATCCTACCGAATTTTCATTTATTCCAAAAAAAAGAAAACTCCATATTTTAAATTCCATTTAAAAAATTAAAATGTTGCCTTTCTTCAACAATCCAATCACTATGGCAGCCGCACTAAAATATTTGAAGCTCAAAATCATTAATTGTTGTTAGCTTTTTATGATAATATTGGAACATGAATTCTTATAAGAAGTTCCAAAACCGCTTAGGGAGCGCTGAACTCGTATGAGTTTCAAGATGTTATAAAAAAACAATTGACGATACGTGTTCGCGCGTCGATTGTCGTCACAAGAAGAAGCCACGCATCCGACGCGAGTGTCGCCCGCGCTCCGAACCAACGGATTGTGTAAACGCGCGCCACTCGCTCGGCTGGCGTCGCGAGCGGGGGCGGAGGCGCGGGGGAGGGTCGCTGGCTCTCTCGCACGCACACATCCACCCCACTGTACACCACTCCATTACTAACGTTCCTATTTTGAATACGCGACGCGCCAATCTAGCTCCTATGCGATAGCTATAGGAGCCGAGGGATGTGATGACCGAACCGCGACGTGCGACCGACATCAGATCGTGCGTGTAGACAGAGAGCGCGCTACGGTTACCACGCGACTGATAGAGACGGAAGATCATCGGTAGTTGAGCCGCGTAACGCATGTGTGTCTTTAAACGCGGGGCGATGCAATAGTGGCATAAGTGGCATAGTGTCAGACTTTGTAAGTACACGTAGCTAAGAAGAGCAGACTTGAAAATTTAATAAAGAAGGCTCTGTTTCATTCTCTTTAATTTCAACTAAATGGGATCTGCCACGCCATGTGGCATTCAAACGCCCCAACTCTTGTAACATTGAAAATTATTAATTGACGCGTATTCACGGATCAGTGAATATTGCTCGGTTTAATTTACTCGACATCGATGCTCACATTTCTACCTGAGATATTAATAAAGATTACTTTATTGTCAGTGCTTAATTAAAATCTATCATTTAATTTTCAGTCGAGTTATTAAATTTAGTATGGAGCAAGATTAGTATAGAAAAATGAACACAGGGAGTGTTTTTGACAAAGTCTACGACTCTACGCCTAGTGGTTTTAAATCGGTCTATAATATAGATAATGAGAAAGGTATAAAGTTCTGGCGACACAATCTTGATAAAAAAAAAATAGAAAGACCTCCATATAAAATCCCCAGAGACAAGAAAAACGTTCGCCCACAAAAATTTCCCAAGCATATTTTTGTAAATCAAGATCAAAGCATCCTATAGAAGTCTCGAGTTTAAAGACCTTATTTGTGTTACCTCCTCGGTGCTGTTATGACGAATAAAATTTGATTATCGAATCGAGAGAGAAAATCGTTTACACAGTTGGTATAGGAGTACGAACACCCACACGCGAGCCCACGTTCGCAATTCAAAATTCAAATTTACGAATTTCTATTGGTTAGAGGGCATTCGACGTGTAGTTGCGTCCAACCAGCCAGCTTTATCATTTATGTTTATTCGACTGGTTTTATCTTGGTGATTTAAAAACCAGATTTTGGGGTTATAGGAAATTTAGAATGATTTAATGCATTGCGTTGTGTGGACACAGGTGTTAATGCTAATTTATTACAGAGTTTGTGACTCTGGCCAGGTCGAGTCCCTTACGGTTTCTATGTAATAAACTTAATTAGTACAGTTAAATATTATATCTTGGTGAGAATCTTTTGAAAGTTGTGGATACAGGCACATTCAGCCATCTGTTTGAATTTGATTTTATAGCTCAACATGTGGTGTGATGATCTGGTTAGCGTAGTTGTAGTTTGTTCCCTTTAACCAGGAAATATATTTCATGTTCATACAAAGATTGCGATATTGATATTTCTGTCGTTCCAACATCTAAGTATATGATATTCCCATAAAGTGCACTTCTTAAAAAACAGGTTAGAATACGGAAAAGATAAACCAGAGAGAAAGAACTAGTCCGTTTTTTTTTTTACCTTCATTCAACTCATATACTACATAACACCTTTGAATGCCATTACATATAAAATGAAATTATAAAATCCATTAACTCATCTATTTTGTATGCACATAATTTGATATACTTTGCTGGCAATAACAGGAAAATGTTGTTCCAATCATATGTCATGTCTTAATTGATTTTGAATACATTTATTTAACCGTCTAACGTAACATTCAATATCTTCAGAAAAAATATTAGTTTCTTACAATACAAATCTTTTCGCAAACTAATCATTGGACGTAATTTTGGTTTTTCGATTTAAAAAAAGACGTTTTTAGATTTAAAAAAATCGTTGCTAGTATTTTCCTCGTTGCAGAACAAATAGTAAAGCAAGCATCACTAGGGAAAAACATTCAATTTTTTATGGCTACGTGCACCTTTCAAAATGAAGAAAAAAATGTTAGATTTTACTCTGATGCAGTTCTGGAAACTACAACAGAGACTTAAGACTGAAAAGTTGGGACTTAAGTTACGCCCTTTATTGTACCATAAAAAGCCTATTCAAGTCGTAAAAAGTGTACTGCACAATTTTACCAGAAAGTCAGTAAAAGGAAACCATTTTTGGAAATTCACATCACTACTCACCTGAGTGTTAAAAATGTTGTGTCTTATGGATCGTAGTTTTTACAAAGATCAAAATGTGTTATTATACAGTTTATGCCTACACAAGAGATTTTTAAAAATACTTGTTTTTATCACTTCTCACCTGACACCATATCAGTAAGATATGCTACGACACTGGCATTCTTGATAAACATTATTTTGTTTTTCTCTCTTACCTACAAGCCTTCAATGTCACACTGGTGATAAAAATTGACTTTCCATTCTATCATTTAAATAACACTTGACATTTTTACAATGCACTAAAATAACAGGTATTTTTAACAGTTATTTTTATGATCTTTGAATAAATTACTGTGAGTTTTTAGTGAATTTTTGTAGTAAGTTTTACAGTTGAATTTTTAGAGAAAATAATTATTCATTGTCATGCTATTTTGTTATGATGAAACCTTCCTAGTTTCGAGTTTAATAAGACAAGTGCTTTACTTAGAAAATTTCTTAAGTTACGCAAACTGCGTAAACACTAGTAATGATATTTATTTTAGCGTCGCTGTAAGAAAATAACACTCAAAAGATAACGGTTTCGCTATCAAAGTGGTATTTACTAGCATTTTCTAATTTAGGTGCGTGTAAATAAAGTGTCGTGTACTGAAGTTCAGTAAAGTGTCTAGTTTATCTAAACGACAGCCTTATGTTTGCTTGCATCAATTTTGTCGTTTAGCACATTTCGCTGTTATGTGGAGTAGATAAATATTCTAGCTATGTGATAATTGTATTTATTGCAATATTTACTTATAGAAACTGTAGCTCGTCCTTTTGTATCATTGCTGGGAAGTTTGTCTGTAAGCAGATTTTTGTTTATGAGCGTAAGTTTTCCTTTTAATTTCACCATTAGTAAAATTCCCAATTTTCATATTAACAGTTCTCACAATCAGTAAGTCCAACGACCAATTTTCACTGTTCAACAACAACGGGCACACGAAAAGAAAGCGCGGTCTCGAATTCGATTCATTAAGTACCAGTTTTAGCGGGAAAACGGCACAGTCATGGAACTGCAGTCGGTATCGAACAAACAACACGACACATCGCCCTCACTCGAAATTCGAGGTTATTTTCGAAGTGTCAGTTCGAATATTTACCTTTTTTAAACTTCGAAACTTAGAACGCGCACAGCACACGTTTGGGAACCGATATGTTTTGCCGGGCCATCACTAGTGTGGCCGGTGCACTCGAACCGTACTCTCTCGTTAATCGCAATAATTAGCGGTTTTTGTTTTTGTTAGGCCGCGCCGGTGGCGACCGCTCGCGGCGCGCTTCTCCACTGCAACTCGTCACATAATGCCCACTAACAACGTCTCTTTCCCCCTTTACTTCCGCACCGGCTTTTTACCGAGGGCGCAGGCGCCCCTGACATTTTTTAAACCGCGCCCATGTTTCTGTAATTTCTATCGCGGCGCGCACCTTTAATGAAAACAGCTTTTTTCGGACATTTTTTTCGCGACGTCTCTGTCTAACGGGCACAGTCGCCAACTAGCCATCCCCCTCCTTCTAACGGTCGTCGGTAGGCACTGCTCCGATGCGACGCTAGCTACGTTATATCCTCTCTTTCTAGTGACGCCGCGACGCCGGTGACGCCAATTATTTTGCCACATTCTAGAGTCTAAACGCAATTTCAAAAAGCTCATGTTCGATTTTCGACCTTATGGTCCACACATAAAGTTCAAGTTCTGGCATGTCTAATGCAGTTGCGACTTTATGCTCTAACGCGAAAAGTGTAAAGTTCCGGCCATTTTTGCGATAAAAAAAATGCTTGCATGCACGTAACCACGCCTTTGTATACACACATATTGCTGTCTATTTTACTCCTTTTTTATTTTTCTCTCGCGGTCTCGCTCTATCACACACACATGCTTACACCGCGAAGCGAATGCTTCGGGACGCGCCATGTCGCTGCCACCTAGCGGGCAATAGCGGAACTTTTATGACGGAAAAGCGTTCGTAAACTTTCACCTTAGGGGTGGCAGCACTGAGTGAAAGGGGTTGCTATCCCGGTTTAGTTCGTCTACTCGCCGCAGCGCAGCGCTGTGCGTCGGTTGAATAACGACATGGGGTTTTCCATTTCATTAAACGGGTTGCGTGCTGTTTTGCTAATTAAATCGTTTATTAATGCGACCAAGAATCAATTATAGAACCGGCCCTAAGCCGTTAAGGAAAAAATCTGTCTTGTCTACTTTAAATTTAATCAAAACAGATTTTACTGGGTGAATTAGCATTTTATTTGCGCGTGTAGTCGCGATTCCCGGCAGGGGGCGCTGGGAGCCGGTCCAACAACTGGATTAACTAGAGCCTTAGAAAGAAAAATTGCCTCTGAATAAGTTTAATGATTCAAGTCAATAATGTCATTTTGTTCACGGGCAAGCTTGTTAATTTTTCGTGTTCCGTAGTCGTTATGTTGGTGTCCATTATCGTTTTATTGGATTCAGTAGGCAGGTAAATTAGGAGCAATTTATGATTTTTTTAATAGTCTTCGTTAAACAGTTCAATTTGAAATGTCGTTTAAATCATGATCAAGGCGATTAGGTTCTGCGCCCTCCATGTAAATGGACTCAGCGTGGTATCATGTTTCTTACTAACTTTTTCCTGCTTTTTTGCCCGCGCTTTTGTTTGTCACTTTGAAGATTCGTACCCATGTAGGAATCTAGGCTTATTTTCCTTTCTGTATAATTTTTTTTTAGATAAATGGGACAAGTTAATGATTGTACAAACTAGAGAAGACGGCCAAATTTCAATTCAGTACTTGAAAAAATGTCATCATTTCAACATGAATACATTTAGAAGAAAGTTTTTCCGTACAAAGAATCTCAACACCAACAGCTCATAGTAAAGTAATCTCTACAACAAGAGCCTGTACCAAACCATTAAAATATTCATAGCAATGAAATCAAACAGTTAATTGTACAAGGAATAAGAGAATAGTGATTAACGTGAACCAGTACAGGCGCCAGATGTTGATAAATATTGAAATGTATGTACTGTTAGATAAAATGAACAAATTGTTACACAAATTGTAGCTACGGAACCCACACGGGCTGCACGACCTACCAAGGATAATGATTCTGAAGTAGCTGACGAAAATGTAGTTGAGTTTGGTAAGGAATTTGAAGAATTTGATAATAGATAAAATAACGTGCAAGGCAGAAACTGAATGACAAAAGGAATTCAGTCAAATGTAACAAACAGGTACCTACACTACCTACAATAGCTTGGCACAAGGTGTGTGTGTAAAAAAGCGTTAAGTAAAAGAAAAATATACCAGGGAAGAATACCATAAAAGAGAAGAAATGCCAATACTCAGTATTAATGGAATAAGACTTTCAATTAATATTATGAAAAGAATAGAAGCAGTCCAAAAAAATGATGGATAGACTGAGTGGATGATGAAATAACTAAGAAGGAAATGAACTCTGGCTTTCAGATTTTAGTCAGTACGAGTCTGACCTCCCTTCCACCCCGCCCAGAGCGGGAGGGATCATTTGATGATTTCCCATCCGAAAAAAATAAAGGGGTTCGTCGTCATAATGTTTATAAGAGAGGAAAAAAAATTTTGGCGAAGGACATCGTTTGAAAGCGTTTTCCAGCAAACACTGGAAAACAGTCATTCATAGAGGTCAGATGCGTAATATCTGCAGTGGCACGTGTATGAGTCAAGCTAGATATTAGAACGTGGACAATGCAAAATGAATGCAGGGAAGCACCGCGTGTAGATATTTTTTATCCTTATTTACTAAAAGTCACCATGGATTACCTACTAAATTCGGGAGATAGTTTCAATCTGATCAGACTACTAAGAGTAAGGTAAGAACAAAGAATGATGAACAATAAAACTATACATGAACTATGTGAAAGAGCATTAAATTATAAAGGGGATGACTACGGAGATGACGAAGTCTAATAGAGAAGTAATGAAGAAAAAATGCCGACCAAAAATAAATTGGGATAAGGGCCAAAGAATCAAACTCAAAATCTAAATATTTTATTTCACATAGGCCAAGATGGGCACTTATAAAACGTCGACAAAAAGGTGCACGGTTCGCATTTCCTATAGAGAAGAACCGGCAAGAAACTCCATAAATGATGATGATGTGGAATAACTGCAACATAACCTCCACAAACTTTACCTACAGAACCCAAGGCTTCATAATGGCCCTGATTATGATGCAGCTAATAATACAAACCGTCAGTCATCCTTTTATGACGCCCACGACGTCTGTACAAGTTGAAACATAGGTACTGCATAAAGCATACCTTTTGATTATTACACAGCAATCTGTGTGAGTCAGAATTAATTACCTATTTCATATTGTCATGATGTATCTAGATATTAGTCGTAGATTTATGTATGTATGTACAAAGGAGTGTTGGGGACTGGATAATAGAGCAGTTCATTTACTTAAAGTTATAGTACGAGTAGGTACAGAAGAAAAAATAAGGATACTGTTTTAAGCTTTCACGGTTTACAACTAAACTTGTTCTGTCACTTAATAATGCACAATCATGGAACAGATCCCGTAAGTGACAGTATAAGTTTAAATTAAGGAGAAAGAAAAGTAAAAGCAAAAAACCTTATTGAGATATCTCTAAAATAAATATCTTAAATCCATTAATTGAAAAACAACGCATGGGAAAGCCTAAAGCGCTTGGTCCAGAAGCTTAAAATTTTACAACGAGAGTAAAAACAAAAGTGAGCACTATGGAAAGGTTTTATAAATAAATAGTGCTAAAATGAAAATTTGAAATTCCACTGGCCACAAAGCTTGTAACTATTGAAGTCCTAACTCTAAACGAACACAATATTGAGATTAGGACCATGCTCAATTTAAATACAACAAATCGGGTTGTTACAATACCGACTAGCAACTTATAGGAACCCAACATTAGTTATACAATAACATTGGCAACAGACCGCCTTGATGCCGTTAACTTCGCAAGGCTGAATGAAAGTCAACTCAAATAGTTTGACTAAATCACTCGTAACTAGGCATGCAAAATACTTGCATAAGTATCGATACATTGTTTTCTGCGTGCCTCGGAAAGCACGTTAAGTCGTTGGTTGGCTGTCAATTGTAGATCTTTGACAGTCGTTACAGGGAGTCAGTGGCCCGAAAGTCTGGCAACCAGTCTTACCAAAGGGTATTACCCAGTTAGCCTAGTTAGTACTCTAAGTGGGTTGCGGAGGTCAGATAGGCAGTCGCTCTATGTAAAATACTGGCATTCAGCTGCATCCAGTTGGACTTTAAGCCGACCCCAACATAGTTGGGAAAAGGCTAGGCAGATGATGATGAGTATCGCTGCATTGGATCAACCGGGATAGGAACTAAGCGATACGATTGTAGGATCGTATCGAATGGTTTTGGTCCGATTCTACAGATATCGCATCGTATCGTATAGTCTCCTGGGTTGCTCTGAAGTATTGTATCGTACTTATTAATCCCTCTAAGAATCTAGAAATTATCGAGGATTTTTTTAGTACTCCTTGTGTGCCTTTTTTGTATTCTTTTAAATTGAATGGTCATGCCATAATATGACAATTTGGTACGATAAGATCGTTACATACCGATACTTTTGTATTGTTTCAAGCCACGTATCGTATTCGTTTGTATCGATCCAAAATATCAACGTATCGCATCATGTTTTATCGATACGGTGTAACGGATTGGATCGTGCATCACTACGAGTAACTTTATGTACTTAATTAGGTTTTGTTAAAGCTTAGACTTGAGTAATTAATTCTCTTAATTGATTGGCATACCGATGTAATATAAATGTTGTTTCGATAATTCTTAGAGACTTCGGCTATCGTGATTGTTAGATATAAATTTTAATTAAGGGTTTTACACGTATTTCTCTTTGGTTTTATGATAATACATAGTTATTAAGGCTCAAGTATATATTTAATCAGTCCATAAAGAAACCCGTAGAGCAAGCTATGAAATTAACTAATTTGTCTAGTGGTCGCAAGCGGTACTCAGCAGTAAGGCTTGCATGAGGTCCTGAATTCTAAAGGGTGTAAAAAGACCCTTAACGAAGCCGAAAGGCATTTGCTCTCCCCATCAATGCGATCATTTTTTTGTTCTAGACCGTACCTGGGAACCTTCTAGTTACGGAGATATTGGGGGTCAAAGTTCCAACTTTTTCCCAACTTTTTTTTAAAGTACATGTTTTTAATGTAACATTTTTACTTCAAACACCTCCACGACCCTCGTACTATTCAATCCATCCATCAGCAAAATGTTCTGAGTGCCTTATATTGAGTTCTACCGTCAAACGTGATTTTTGACCCCAAAAAAAAAAGTCGTTTCCCAGCAAATTTTTTTGCGTAAAGTTACTTAGTTTGATGTACAGAATGCTTGGTTCACGGCTTGGTGAAGGGTCTGTTTACACCCCGTATTCCTGAGTCAGGCAAGGTATCTTTTATTGTTTTTTTTTTCATTAGAATTTTGTTAGTTTACATTTTCCATTAGACGACATTTTCAAACAGAAAACAGGTTTTTCTGGTCAATTTAATCATCGTTAATACTTAAAACACTATAGAATATGTATACCAAGATCCAGGCAATCCAACTCCCAAAGGACCCAACAAATCAGTTCAAAACTCCAAGCTTGATCAACGGCTTATCGTTAGCGGAACCTAGCCCCAATCAGGTAAGTATCGACAATCCATGATTGGTACCGATATGATCGTAATTCGTAAGGAGAGAGCTAGATTGGCACAGTACGCTGTAGCGCAGAGATACCAGTAAAGATTTTTTTTTATTAAAAAAAAAAAAATATCGACTTCCAAAAAAAAAAAACCACGTAGACGTAGAAGAAAAAATGCATATTATAGAGGATAAAGTACCGCGCAAACTACCCAACCCAGTTTTCGTCCACCAAATGAAAAAAAAATCACTGAAATCGGACCAGTAATCACGGAGAAATCGGTGTACATAAATGAAAAAAAAAAGTTGCTGGCCGAACACATAACCGCTTCTTTTTTAAGAAATCGGTTAAAAAAGGACATACATTATTATATTTTATAGTTGGAAGAACATGAAAGACTACCCAAGACTTCTGGTCAGATTTTCAACCACCATATTAGGAGGATCACAATGATACGTCGAATATTATATGTACCAGTAATATCTTTCAACTTTTTTCTTGACCAATCAATGATCAAGAAAAAAGTTTTGCCACAAAAATTATCCAATCTAGGAGAGGGAGAAGTCAGGGCAGGAGGGAGGGAGGGAGTACAAGTGGCCAAGAAAAAAGATACTGCCAAAAAGGGTTCTTATTCAAAAGAGGGAAAATAACATAACATCACGCCTGTAATCCCCGAAGGGGGTTAGGCAAAGGTGCACCTATTAGTACACTAACATTTCGCCAGTTATGTTAAAGTCCCATGTTATAGAGGATGAGCCTATAGCCAGCAACTGGGCACAAATCCAAACCTCGTGGCTGCTACTGAGAAATTTCTGATGTAAAAACCCAATAACATTTTGCCCAACGTGGGAATCGAACCTAGGACCTCAAGCTCAGCAGTCGAGGGAAATAATTTACGAATGTATTGCATTGACGTTTGATTGATTTCTACTTTTGTGCTGTCAGTTTCATATAATGCTTGTTTTATTTCCAATACCTAGTTGCCCTTAGCTTGTTCCAATCGCAGGCAAGGTGTCCACAATCTACTATTGTAAGTCAATACTATCGTTACGACACTATCAGACTAACGTTCAACGATAACGCTGATCGTTGATAGTGAAAAGTTTACTTTGACACAACTTTTAGTTAAGAAACTAGTTACTATGGATATTAATGTTGTTGAAAATAGTTCATGAGAATTTATCATAGAATACAATCTAAGTTGATGAGGTTTTTTTTTGGACAAGCCCGCCACACTATTCCCAAACCACTGTAACTCAGAATCAACAGTGGCGACCACCAGAAAAGCGCCGAGACAATGAAGCTCGACGAAGTCCCAGAGAAACAATTTAACTGTCTTGGATCCCGCAACGAAATTAATCAGAAAAGTATAGCGGAGGAGTAGGAACACCATAATTTCCACTTTACTTTTGATGAGGTTTAAAAGAAAACAGAAGTAGTTCAAAGCCAGCACCTTCTATGATATACCTCTGTGCAATAGCAAATTCATCAAGCGTTTTCCCAAGTATGTTGGAGTCGGCTTCTAGTCTAACCGGATACAGCTGAATACCAGTATTTTACATTTAGCGACTGCCTGTCTGATCACCACAACCCAGTTAGTGCTGGGTAATGCGATACCTCTTAGACTGGTTGTCAGACTTTAGGGCCACTGACTATCTGTAACGACTGTATCAGCTTCTTTGTTGTACTTCTGTGCACCAGTAAAGTGGTGCTGCATGAAGATTCAAACTTGAATCACACCAGTCTGCTACTTGACATAGGTTTCTTCCAAGCAGCCCATATCCTCCGCTTTCCGCATTTAATCAAACCTATTCGTAGCTAAGTCGCGGGAAACACCTGGATGAGCGACGCACAGAACCGGGAAGTGTGGCGGAAAAAAGGGGAGGCCTATACCCAGCAGTGGGTTATTCCGGGCTGATATGATGATGCTGATGACTTGTAGCTACCATTTTTGTATCGTCGGTAAATCTAACTGGGGTGCGTGCCACACTACGCTTGCAGATACACGGTCTCCAGTCTAAGATTCGTTTGCTTCATGGACATAGGTCCTTCGACAGACATCGCCAGCCCACTGCCACTTCAGTTTGCTTACTCTGCAAGCTCGCTTCTCCGTGTCGAGTTCGGCATGTGCATATTTTTGTGGGTAGCTGCTGCTTACTGCTCCCAAGCTCAATAAGAAGCTACTTACTAGCTCTTTATTACATGCACAACACGCTTCTTTATCACAACACGAAGAATTCATCTTCGTGGCAGGCCTGGAAGGAGATGGAGGGAGGAGCTGGACTATTTTTAATTGGCAGTTGGAATTTGGTAATTGGGTATTTTTATATTTTGCTATTTTAATTGGCATTAAAAAGTGTTAAATAAATAATTCTTAAAGGATTGGCCAAAAATCGCATAGGATCTCAAAAAGTGGAAAGAGGGGAGGCCTTTGCCTTGCAGTGGGACAATATATTAAAATAAACATTTCATCATCTGGAAGACAATTTGCTCGAAAACGTAACTACCATAATGAAAATTGCGAACTCATCAACACGGATAGCGCTGGGACTGTAAACGTACCACACAATTACACATCAGAATGAACACTAACTATATTATTATTTTCTAATTACAATCTAAGAAGCTATCATCTAACAGAACCTCCATGTAATCAAGCGGCAAAGCAGCCACAATCTATTATTGTGGTTGCAGATAAAATCGTAAGGGTAGCCTCTGACTGCCGCGGTTACATTCCGTCGACGTTCGCGAGTCATCATAACTCAATCGAACAGGGATCTTGATTGCGCTGCTGGCCGTGGAGGCGGTAGGGTTAGCAGAAGTGGGGACTGCTTATGACAAAACAAATGGTGAAAAAATACAAAATGAACAATAGACGAAATGAACAACAGACGAAATGAACAATAGACAAAATGAACAACAGTAGGAAATTAGTTTATATTGATGTCATTTGTGGCATCGAAGACCAGAA
Organism: Noctua pronuba; assembly: GCA_905220335.1. NCBI lineage: Eukaryota > Metazoa > Arthropoda > Insecta > Lepidoptera > Noctuidae > Noctua > Noctua pronuba. The sequence goes on from LR999908.1 coordinate 13,685,055, forward strand.
ACCTCTTTAATTCTCTGATAGAATAGGTACGCAGAGTTGTAGTATACGTTTGACTATTTTTACTTTCAGCTTACCATGGGGTGTCGCATTACCCAGTACTAACCGGGTTGTGGAGGTCAGATAGGCACTCGCACCATGTAAAATAATGGTATTCAGCTGCATCCGGTTAGACTGGAAGCCGACATAGTTGGGAAAAGGCCCCTTGGTAAGATTGGTTGTCAGACTTTCGGGTCACTAACTACCTGTAACGACTGTCAAAGATCGACAAATGACAGCCGGGACCAACGGCTTATCGGGCTTTCTGAGGCATGGAGAAAACTCGGTATGTAATGGGCGATCACCCATCTCCGGACCAACCCAGGCAAGTTCGGCTTAACCTGAAGATCGAACCGAGCGGCAGTTTTTATCTAGATAGGTTTAAAATAAGAGGCTTTCGCAGTTAATAGGCTTAAAATAATAGGCCTACAGGGACACTTATAAAACTTCGAGAAAGGACAACATTGTTAATCGTAGAATAACTTTGGACTAAGGAAGATTTGCTGTAAGAAAACCCAATTCTGGGTTAAGCTCGCCGTTGTACATAAGCTATATATTGTGATTTTTTGTGTTTATCTTTTAATTTTGTGTGCAATAAAAGAATAAGAACTTTTATAAACTTTTCTGCCGACCGTCCACAGTAAACTAAACGAGTCGCATGCCTTTCCGGATTCTATCTTTGAGGCTGTGAGCGCAAATCTCGGAAACTGAGTTAGCTAGAACAAATTTCAATGCTACTTAGTAATTGTCGCCGGTCCTGTATTTGTTGACTAGTCACGTGTCGTGGGTTTGTTCGAGTCTTACCGCATACTACGGATTTAGCAGTTTGATGTAGATGTAGATGTACTTAGTGCTGAAAGTATTTATTAAAAGGGGATTGATGATGATAATAATGTTACACATTTTGATTGTTGCGTACATAGTCTTTTTTTTTTAATAGTACCGCAATTTCGTAAGTGTTTTATTATTTTTATCTTTAGACAAATTCTTCAATATCGGTAAGTTTTTACAGATTATGTTTTTTTTGGAAAATTTAATTTGGGACAGACGGACACACAGAAATTTTATGGAGACTTCATTAAATAACGAGATACCTTAATCTCACTTTATTTTAATCTTTTCTCTTTACGACTGAGAGTGGTCAAATTTATTCCTATTACTTGGTAAGGACATTGCGACAAAAAACTTTTAACCATAGATTCATTACATGACTGAAGACTCAATAACACGCTTTTATTAGCACGCTATTAAAGGCTTGGCGTGTAATTATGTAAAAAAAAAATCTTAAAAGTTACATTTGACCCACTTCCAGGTTTCCGATTGAGCTGAAATTTTGCACACACTTTTAGTTTGGATGACAATGCATGGTTAACTAAGTGACGCCATTTTAAATCCAATATGGCGGACTCTCAAAGATGGCGGACTAATTATTTTTATGCATTCCTATGATACGGGTTTCAATTGAAAGGGTTTGCCGAAAAAGCGTGTTTTTTAGTTTTTTTGAACTGTAATATGTATTGATAATGCCATCAAACACACAAACAGACACGTAACTGACCATCCTTCAGTGTGACATTATGCCTCTTAATGTCCATGTCTGGCACATCCGCGATGCACAAGCTAATGTAAATGATTTCTCGGACAAGACATGGACTGACTTGGGACCGTCGCTGGTCCCATGTCCATTAATAGAGATTGAGGGACTAGTTATAAATATTAATGGCATTAACTTATGCAGCCCTAATGTTGATTGAAAACAATGAATAAAATTAGTTGGTTACTGTCCTTTAGTAAAAAATTTGCGATGTTTAATTGAATAGATAACGAATCAATATTTTATGCGTTTTGAGCTTATAGTTTAACTATTTTCTCAGTCAGTACTGCTTAAAAAGACTAAGTATCAGTATCTACATTCAATTCATACGTTTACTGATACGCACTGTTTAAATCGTTGGGTTTAGATTGACAGAAGCATGAAACGAAGTCTGTTTTTCTAACGAAAGTGAGAATTTAGAAATATTTTCTGAAAATTCATCCCCTATGAGATTAATTAGTGGATGAAAGTTTGAATGGAGGTCCGTAATGTTTGCCCGTGTGAAGTCTTATGTGACATAATTAGGTACAGCTTTTTGTAAAATAACATAGCATAACATAACATCACGCCTATAATCCCTGAAGGGTTAGGTAGAGGTGTACCTAATAGTTCACACACATTTCGCCAGTTATGTTTAAGTCCCATATAATAGGGGGCGAGCCCATTGCCATCAATCGGGCACGAATCCAGACTCTGTTGTTGCTACTAAGAATTTCCTTGGAAAAACCCAATAGCAATATGCCTGACCCGGGAATCGAACCCAGAACCTCATGCTCAGCAGTGGCGATTGCGACCACTAGACCAATGAGGCAGTAAAATAACTTGAATCCTGAAATCACTAAAATGATTCTATTTGTCACATTACAGCATTTTGGCAAGTAAATTGGTCAATAATTGTAAACGAAAATCAGTCTCCAAATATGGCCGAAAGCGCGAAATAAAATCACGTTTCCAAGACTATATTAAGCAATTACACAACTCAAAAATGCTGTCAACGCTTACAGCTGAGCTTATCACAAGAAATGATAATCATAAAAATTCCCAACATCAAGAAAAGCTGGTCAATAGCCGCTAATAACTCTAATTAAAGTTAATAAAGCAGCCTGTTTATGTAGTAACTAATTAATCCAGAATTAACAATAGACCGTTAACGAATCTTCACGTAAAACTATCATTAACGACAAGACGGAGTAATTGAAGAGAGCCTTTTTTGTCACTTTTTAGGGGTCCGTAACCGAAGGGTAACCAACGGGGCTCTATTACTAAGCCTCCGCTGTCCGTCCGTCCGTCTGTCAGTCAGCGGGCTGTATCTCATGATCCGTAATAGGTAGACAGTTGAAATTTTCACAGAATGTGTATTTCCGTTGCCACTATAACAACAAGTAATCCTTTCTCTTCTCCTTTTTTGCATGTCGTTGTCAGGTGTACAGAAACGGACGTAAGGTACCTTTCATCCCGAAAGAGAGAACTGTTCCCTTGGAAAACAACAATAACGTTCTTATGATAATAGATGGCGCCATGTGCCTGTAATACAACCCGAATTGATTGTCAAATTCTAAATTAACACGAGCGAAGCCGCGGGCAAAAGCTAGTATAAAAATAAATTAAACGGGGCTCCGCTACTACTATGGTACGCAACCCTTCATCGCGAGTCCGACTCGCATTTGTCCAGTTTTAATCCCTTTTTCTGTCACGTTTCATCGAACAAGCACTTTTATGATAATTAATATTATTTTAATTATTTTACTGACATTGCCTCGGTTCAATGTTGGGTTTCAGAAATTCGATTTATCCCATAGTCATTTTAACAATCACGACTAGGTCGATCTTTGCAGTTGTTTTTTCCATCTAAATTCATCTTCCGAGGTCTAAAGCAACCATTTCAAAGGATCCCTAGGTCTACTACTTGGAAAGACTGCTCTTCAGTACCTATAAGAGAAGGTATCCTTACCTCGTCTGAGAATCCTGGCATTCAGTTGCAAGATGAAGTATTACCTGGAAGAAGAAGAACACAGAGATTAATATTGAGTAGCTCTAATGAGTAACCCGTATTTATCTTATAGGTACCCAATACTAATTTTTGCAGCAAATTAAGGCGAGCGAAGCCGCGGGACATATAAAGTCCCGCGGCTTCGCTCGCCTTAATTTGGAAGTTTTATCCATCTATTTTTTTTTATTTAGAAGGCGCCATCTGTTATCATAAGAACTAATGTTGTTGTTTTCCTCGGGAACAATACTTTTTTTCGGAATAAAAGGTACTTTATGTCCGTTTCTGTACACCTGCCAACGTACCTATATGTATATGGTTCAGTGGTTTAGGCGTGAAAATGTAACAAACAAACAAACTTACTTTCGCATTTATAGTATTAGTAAGGAAGTAAGGATTCTACAATTACTTGATGATTGCAGCCTTTTGTTTAGAAATGTCCAATGATGTCCAAAGGTCCCTTAGTGCATTATTACTGTATCTATTATAACATGATTTTTATGTTGGATAATCTGGACATTGATCAGTGGTAATTGAACATTGCAATGAACCATTTTTTCAAAGGTTTGTTTACTTATACAGCCGTCAAAAGACCAATCATTATAAAGGGTGTAGAAAGACCCTTAACGAAGCCGAAAGGCACTTGATCTCCCCGTCAATGCGATCTTTTTTTTTTGTTCTAGACCATACCTGGGAATCTTCTAGTTACGGAGATATTGGGGGTGGGTCAAAGTTCCAACTTTTTCACTTTTTTTTTAAATATTTACTTGTTTTTAATGTAAGATTTTTACTTTAAACACCTCCACGACCCCCGTACTATTCAATCCATCCATCAGCAAAAAAAAAGACGTTTCCCAGCAATTTTTTTTGCGTAAAGTTTCTTAGTTTGATGTCCAGAATGCTTTGTGAAGGGTCCGTTTACACCCTGTATAGGTTTCTGGTAGTGTACAAAAGACTTTATTTTCAATATACTTAATTACTAATCAATGTTAAGTATGTCCAGCTAATAAACATTAATCAAGTCTAGTTATTTATGTTACAACAATATTAAAATAAAACATGATATTAATCATGTCGTGTAAATTAAGTTGTACTTTTATGAGGATATTTTATTTTAACGAGAACACATTTACGATTGATAATAAATAAAGCAAGCAACAATCTAATGGACTTGTTATATATCCGAGATTTTTAATTGAATTTGATTTGAGTGAAAGGACTGTTTCGATCATATCCATTATTGTTGGTGTAGTAGCGGTATGACGAAAATGTCGTGAGGAAAGTATTTTTGTATGAGTGTGGATGGCCATAAGAGTAGGGAACAAAGAAACGATTGACGGACTGTGTGAAGGATGATATGGCTAGAACGGAGATGATTGCTGAGATGAAAAATAATAGAGAAGTATGGAAGAAGAAGACATGTTGCGCCGACCACAAATTGGAATATGGGCAGGAGAAAGATGAGGAGTAGCAGCTTTTCGAGATGGGTCAAAACAATTTCGGAAAGGCTGTTTTTTTACATTTTCAACTAAGTACGTTTACAACCTCTCAACGTAGTATCTAATGCTAATCTATTTGTAGAAATATGGCCATACTTCTTCAACTCATTGTTAAATACAAAATTCAGGTTTTATTCAATTATTAGCGCACTTATAATTGCGATGGTGACAATATGTAAAGTTATCACAATTAATATCATATAATTGGAGTAAAAACAATTGCTGCCAGTTCACGTTTGTTACAACCAGATGAAGTAATGTTCTTGCACGAATTGTCTTGCTGTTGGACCTGTTGTTAACATCATACATAAGTAGGTATTTAACAGGTTGCATGTAGACCTATAAGGAACTTCAAGGCTACTGGTTTAAAGATTTGCTATCCTCGCCGTTACCAATGCTGATGGGATTTCGCAGAATCTCACCCAGACTTGGCAGAAAAATGGGCTTATTGTTTGAAACCAGTAAACAAATCAAACAAGAAGCCAAGTTCACCTTTTTATTAGGATTTAAACTCATGCTTCTACACCCAGAATGGATTTTTTTGGACAAATATCTGAACAAAGTTTATTTCTTCAGGTACGCTGTGCTATATCTGTAGTCTATTGACATAGTAGGCCATCAAAGTTATCGCAAATTGTAAATAATTTAAAAAATAGACGAAATTTGCAAAAAACTGAAAAAAAAAAATTGGCACGTGCCGTGACTGCACACAACATAAACCAAAAAAGAACTTGAAAACTTAATCTTAACAAAAACACGAAGATAATTTGTGTGTTTCACGGCTGTACCAAATAGGCCCAGTTCAGCAAAATGCGGAGCAACTAGTGCGACGCTGGTTTTCCACTGGACCTGAAAGAAGACGACGTTTTAAATTTAGGGAGCTACGCCTGCCATCTTCTCTGTCACCTGGGTAATGGTTGTTCCCTCATCTTGACATATCATGTCAACCGCTAACTACTGCACAGTACAGTGTACAATATACATGACAATTTCGTAATGAATTCTAACAATTAGCGAGCACGAACTGCATTTGATCGCGATGACCCGAATGCTTAATAAACTGTTTATTTTAAAGTCCCTGGCTCAATGGATGTGACCTCAATTAACGCTTTGTGCAGTAATTATAACGATATGTTAGCTACTGGTGAGTGTTGCTGTGTTATAATTATTTGTAGCACGAGTTTTTTTTGTTTAATGACTGCAAGTAGGTACTCTGGGCATGTGATGCGGAGGAATGAGGAAAATGTCGTTAGAAAAGTTTTGAGTATGAATGTGGATGGGTATAAAAGTAGAAAGAAACGAAGACCAAAGAAACGATGGATAGACTGTGTGAAGGATGATATGGCAAGAAAGGAGGTGTCTGATGAGATGATGTTAAAAGAGAAGTATGGAAGAAGAAGACATGCTGCGCCGAAACAAAAAAAATTGGATAACGGCAGGAGTATGATGATGACTGAAAATACTCTGCTTAGTGAGCTTGCAGTGTTTTTAACTGTCGTGCCTTCTACCTGTGCTCGTTATCTTTAAGCATTATCAGCTTGTAATATTCCCAGAGCTGGGTACACGGGCCTCTTTTTTGTGTGAGCTTCCTCACCTGTTGATTTTTTTGTTGGTTCCAGGTCATGTCACCTTCCTCAAGATGTTTTTGTCTACAGCTCTTCAGCTAGACTTGGCTTTGTTCTAGGTTTTGTTCACATTGTCAAAGTTCCAATCAGGAAGATTATTGAGTCCATCAGATAAAGAGTTTTACATCGCGTCATAACATTTATATCAGCGGTATTATGTGATCAGTGAGCATCTAGTCAGTCAGATTTGCTTTGACATTTAGCAATGATACTATCATAAGTATTCTCTTATTTGCTATAAAAGTGCTAGAGTGGAGACCACGAACGGGACGGAGGAATGTGGGAAGACAACTAACTAGGTAGACAGACGAACTAGAGAGCCAGAAGAAACTGAAAAACCATGAGACAAAACCGCCAAAAGTGGAGAGATTTGGAAGAGATCTACACTCAGCATTGGGTTGCCAAAGGTTGACGAAGAAGAAGAATTTGCTAGCAGAATCCTCTCCAGTATCTTCACCTTTTCCGTGCGTATTAGACACAACACTCTTATTTGATTCCCAAACTACTCAAACCGTGTTACGTTAACTATCGTATCGCCTTTACAATCTATTTCAAGAACATTTAAATACATTTCAGCACAAAGAGCTCTTTCAGTATTGCTTGTATTAAAAGCTAAGCCCAGATCAAGTTTCGTTTATTTTAGTCCTGATAGGGTTGGTACTGCTTCGATATCTTTGGATATATTTCTGTTAATTTTACTAGCAGTTAACTTCGAATTTTTTCCAATAGGTTCTAGGCAACAAGGAGGAGCGCGTGGTTAAATAATAACAGCGGCTTGGGTCGATCTTAAGTTTAAGCCGCACTTGCCTAGGTTGGTCTGTGGATGGGTGACCGCCCATTACATACAGAGTTTCCTCCGTGCCTCGAAAAGCACGCTAAGCAGTTGGTCCCGGCTGTCATTTGTAGATCTTTGACAGTCGTTACAGGTGGTCAGTGGCCCGAAAGTCCGACAATCAATCTTACCAAGCGGTATCAATTACCCAGTACTAATTATTGGGTTGTGGAGATAAAATAGGCAGTCGCTCCATGTAAAATACTAGTATTCAGCTGCATATAGTTAGACTGGAAGCCGGCCCAACATAGTTGGGAAAAGGCTACGCAGAGGATGACGGTTTTGGGTTTTTTTATAAGAGATCATTATTTTTGGTTTAATTGTTAAGTAAAATAAAGATTCAGGCAGCCCTAAATAAATTCCAAAAGCACTTCTCATTAAAATCTAATAACTAAAGACATAAACATCTTTAAACAAAGTGAAATATCAGCGAGGAACGAAATTGCAATGAATGCAAATTGACGGCTGATGAAAACGTACTACGTTCACAATTATATTGCTCTTAATTATTTAAATTATGCAAGAACTGCTTCTAAGAAATTACGTGTGGTCTAAGACCAGCTCATCATTTGTCATAACGATGACTGAGCGACCAGTTCCTCTTGGCCTGTGGCGAAATCTTGGCCGAAGTAGGCTTGTACCGAATTTGAGTACAATTGCTATGGCATCTGAAACTAGCATCGCCTTCAAATGTCAAGGTATTCTGGTCGTTCTTTTAAGAATTATGTCAGAATGATGACTTGCTTAGCATCATAATGGGTAACACTCCTGATGGTATGAACTTATTGTGTCAGACTTGTAATTAAAATAGAATCGTGTCATTGTGTTGGGAAACTGCTAACTAACTAAACTGCATAACATCTTCGAATTTTTGGGTCTAGGACATGCTGGTTTCCTCATGATGTTTTCCTTCACCGTTTTGAGAGCAGTGGTGATAAAAGAATTTTTACACAGTTAAGTGCCAGCCTAGGTTCGAACCTGAAACTTGTAAGTCAAGTATTTCCTTTGTGACAATCTGATTGATTCTGATGATCAAACCTGCTGATCAGAATTAGCCAGTTCAGCCAGTATCTAATTATTTTTGAGGAAGTTGGTATGTCTTATTTAATCTCAAAATACTAAGAAACTAAGAAGACTCCATTCTTAAATTCTCCGAAAACGACTAATTAATGCCTTTGAGATAAACCGAACCCTCCTTTGTTAAGTCGGTAAAGAGGGCAGTGAATCACGAATATGATGTCAAGTTTAACTAGAATATGACTCAGTTCGCATGATAGTAAGTCAGGTATTCCTTTGTCATGGGTTAGGAGTATTACTATTGTTTTTTTCAAACTAAAGTTACGCTGAAATCTATGGGAGCAAACTTAGGCTTGACTCATACATAACACTATGACTGCGTCCCCAAAGGGTTAGGCAGCGGTTTCCTTATAGTTATACCCATACAGGGTATAAATGGACCCTTCACGAAGCTGTCAACCAAGCATTTTGTATATCAAACTAAGTAACTTTACACAAAAATTATTGCTGGGAAACGACTTTTTTTTAGGGTGAAAAATCACGTTAAAAACATGAATTTAAAAAATAAAACCTGTGAAAAAGTTCGAACTTTGACCCCCAATATCTCCGTAATTAGAAGGTTCCCAGATATGGTCTAGAACAAAAAAAAACTTGGAAGAGCCAGAAGTGAACTGTGATAATGCCGTAGGATGAAATGGACACATCCTTAATCCAAAACCATTAGTCAAACCGTAACCAGTCTGCCACGCAAAGTGATTTCCATAATTGCATGGTATTATTATGATGTTGAGTAAGTTTACGAAAAGGTAGTTTCCTTTTTACTTGTGAGTGCAGAAAATGATGACGAAGGGATCATTCATCTCTTGGGGTCGAATTGTATTCTGCTTTTAGCCTTTAATTTACTTCTACGTCATGTTTTTTGCGTTTTTTTCGGCCCAAAACGCGCGATTTCCTTTACATCCCAAATATTAACTCCAAAACACGAGTTTAAAACCGTCTACCGCTCAGCTGCAAACGCATTCATTGCACGACAATGTAATACCCTGATCACGACGACTGATTTGCACTATTATAACATTACCACAAAAACTCTTCCATTACAAAACCTAAAACCATTCAAATTTGAGCCCTAACACCATAAACTTAAGGCGGATGTAGTTGTAGATGAAGTGGTGGATACTCTTATGACATTACCATCTTAAACGTCCGATTCGATAACCAAGAACCACTCGATTCTAAACACTCTCACCTTCAACTTAAGGTAGGTGTGGTTTGAATGAGCTGGTTAAATTAATGTTGTTCCACAGTATTACGGCTGACATTAATGACATTCCTGCGTTGAGGACTCCCTCACTTTTGAAGGTTATGGAATATGGCACGAGTATACTTAGCTTTTAATTGAATAGGTTATGTTAGAAAGAGGTTGTTTCCGTACTTAAAGTAAAACACAAACTTTATAAGAACAGCTCATGTCATGATGGAAAGTTCCAGATGGAACAGCATGAGAAGGCTCACAGGATAGACTCAAGACCTGGTCAAGGTCGTGGAAATAATCTGGAAGAGGAAAGCACAGAGTCGTAGTTCCATAGGAAGTCTATGTCAGTAATGGATGTTTTCTTCTGAATTTTGATGATATTGATGAAAGAACCTCCCCCGAAAAAGACCCACCGAAGAAGACTGTCTCGCGGATGCTGAGCATGAGGCCCTGGTTTCGATTCCCAGGTCGGGCAAAGTGTTATTGGGTTTTCCATCAGGAATTTCTCAGAAGCACGTAGTCTGGATTTGTGATGGCAATGGGCTCGCCCCCTATTAAATGGGACTCAAACGCAACTGGCAAAATGTGGGTGAACTAATGGATACACCTCTACCTAAACCCTTCGAGGATTAGAGGCGTGGCCAGGATGATAACAAAACCCTCAAGCCACGTCCTTCTCCAGGAACTGAACCTCAAACGCAACGCTCACAAGCCTCACCTCTACTCACCAAACCTATTTCCCTAACAACATCACTGCAATTTTATTTAACAACATTATAAGACAAAAACCAGTTACTCTAGCGTTTCCTTCAAGGGTAAAACATAATTAAAATCAGCCCACATCGTCGGTGCGTTTGAGCTAAGCGACCAATCTGTTTACTGATTAGTAATGGCTATAAGACCTGAGCATCCGTACCACTGCCAGCGATTGGCGAGAAGCGTATAGAGATAGGATACAAAAAAGTTATATTTAATAACTAGCTGACCCGCGCAACTTCATCTGCGTCACATAAGAGACATAGAGAGTTAGAGAGAATGAGTAGTAGGCATCTATAATACAATTCTAAAAGGGCACATCACACACATCATTAAACATAATGAAAATGCGCGGTACCTGATCATTATTTTGCTGCGGAGTTATTTTATATTTAATAATGACTTTTTCTTTTAATAGCTTGTCCCACTGCTGTGCAAAGGCCTCTCCCAATTCCTTCCATGTGCTCTTGTCCCGTGCGTCCTCGAACCAACCCTCGCGGTATGCGTCCAGATCGTCTCGCCACCTCTTTCTGAGCCGGCCTCGATGGCGCCGTCCGTCTTCCGTCAAACATCGCGTGGAGACTTCTGCCCAGCGGTCATCGTGCACGCGGCTGACGTGACCCGCCCAATCCCATTTTAGCCTAGCGACCTTCTTGCCAAAGTCCACTATGCCCGTTTTGGAACGCAGCGTGGTTTTACGAACCCTGTCTTGTAGAATTACTTTTAATTCCGCAAATAGATCCGGGCTTGCATGCAGGATGCAGTAGCGCACTCCCACCCAGCCGCAAAAAAACCAGGAAGTGCAAAAATTTGCATTCAAAATGCAACCAAATGCTTTACGGACACATGTTTCGCCCCTTTACGGGGCACCCTCATCAAAGCCAAGCAATAGATCCACTTCTTGCGACAACGTATCATCACACCTGTAATCCCTGAAGGGTTACGCAGAGGTGTACCTAATAGTACACCCACATTTTGCCAGTTATGTTTAAGTCCCATGTAATAAGAGGTGAACCTGTTGCCATCAACTGGGCACAAATTCAGACTCCGTGGCTGCTACTGAGAAATTCCTAATGGAAAAACCCAATGGCCCTTTATCCGCCCCGGGAATCGAACCCAGGACCTCACGCTCAGCAGTCGCGCTTGCGACCATTCGACCAACGAGGCAGTCAATCTTTTGTACCTACTGTTTTAGAGCGACCAGATAGTCGATACGTAACCGCTTCCTCGTCAGCAGGGACTGGTACCTAACCACCTACATAGGTATTGTAGGTAGTTAGGTATCTACTTAGGGTTCTGTCAAGGTCTTAAGTGATTTACGCGAGACTGATGGTTTTGTGTGGGTTAGCTTGCGTGATTATGATTCATGGGTAAAGTTATTGTCATATTATTGTAATTCCTACTAGATTGTCCTTTTGCCACTGTCAGAATTTAAGAATTAATTTTTTTCTTACTGACGGGAGGTAAGATCCAACTAGATTCTTCCAAAAGCATCATCTGCTTAGTCTTTTTCCAACTATTTTGGGGTCGGCTTCCAGTCTAACCGGATGCAGCTGAATACCAGTATTTTACGTGGAGCGACTTCTTATCTGACCTCTACAACCAAGTTAGTTCTGGATAATACGATACGCTTTGGTAAGACTAGTTGTCAGACTTTCGGGCCACTTACTACCTGTAATAACTATCAAAGATCTATAAATGAGAGCCGGGACAAACAACTTAACGTGCTTACCAAGGCACGGCGGAAACTTGGTATGTAATGGGTGGTCACCCATCCACGGACCAACCTAGGCAAGAGCAGCTTAACCTAAAGATCGACCAAGGGCCATCTTCAGAAATCTTATTTAGACCATTCTTTATTCCTTGTTTGTTACTCACCTACTCGCAAAGAATTAAAGCCTTAAGTCTTACAGCTATTCAACATCTACCGAGGGTTTTCCAATTATGTTTGGGTCAGCGTCCAGTCCACCCAGGTATTTTACATGGAGTTACTGTTTGACTACTACAACTCTGTTATTGAGTAACACGATGCCTCTTGGTAGACTGGTTGTCAGACTTTTGCGGTACTGACTACTTGTAACGACTGGAAAAGATCTACGAATGTCAGCTGGGATCAACTGCTTAACATGCTTTCAAGCACCCATCTGTGGACCGACTTTGGCAAGCGTTACATAACCAGGAATAGTTGAAGGTATATTTTTACAAAAAATCAACTAGAACAACGCTTGCCAAAGTCGGTCCACAGATGGATGCCATGATGCCATGATGTATATTTTTACAAAAATCTAGGTGATTTTTGTAAAAATATACCTTCGACTATTCCAGGTTATATAACGCTTGCCAAAGTCGGTCCACAGATGGAAGCCATGATGCCATGATGTATGTAAAAATATAACTTCAACTAGCTCACAAAATAACTAAATTCTTGACATATTCTCTCGCCCTTATCCTACAGAACCATCACGTGTTTATAATATATATTTCATTATTACACCACGCTCTATATAATCGGCGAACATAAAGCTCGGAGCACACGATAAGATCTAAAACACATCCCGCTAAATGAGTTCGTGTGTACAATCTTTAGCCCTTATAAGATTTTTTCCATGCTATTCTTGTTCTTCAAGGGAATATCGTGACTTTGTGAAGGGTCTGTTTTAAGCCGAATGTTTTGTCTTGTATAGTTTTTTAAACAATTTTTTTTTTTACTCTTGTGAAATCATCAAATGACCCCTCCCGCTCTGGGCGGAGTTGAAGGGAGTGTCAGACTCGTACTGACTAAAACCCATCCATGTTCCTTCTTTGCCCTTTGTGTCCCAGGGCCGCAGTATCTCTTTTGAATAGTTTTTTTGGCTTATGGAGTCTGCCCGTTACACCGTACCATACCATGACCGTATGAATATGAACGTCTCAGGCACGGAAAGTTATACATGATCCGGACGATATATGCCCACTAGAACATATTAACAGCTTATCATACTCGTTTATAACAGGTTCATAATGGTCATCATACGCGGTTAAACCCTATATTCATAACATTGAAAAGTATGATACTATGCCCAGTAGACCGTTCCGTCACCGACCAACACCGTCAACTGTAGAAACGACTGAAACATTAAATATTTTGACAGCGATTGTCAGCACTCTGGAAACCCCCACTTAATTTCGTTCTCTCAACGAGTCTCCGCTCTTCATTACATAGTAAGTAATGAATTTCCCTAAGTAGTCAAGTCCCAAGAAATCCTCTTAATTCTAGTCATCTCCTGGCTTCTTAGGCAGGGTTAGAGGAACTAATTAGGAGTATCATCATTAGTAAATGCAACACGATAAAACCTGTAGGAACTAGTTAACTGAGGGTTTTACCCATGGTGACCATACTGATGACTTATTAGCTATGGACTACTCCTTTGTTTAGTTTTTTTCTGGTTTGAAGGTTGGCACTACTGGCGTTGTAAGACTGCGTTAGTGAGAAAGAGCGTTTTAGGCATGGCACCGCGCATTTACTAGAAATTACCAGATGACATAAAAAAAAAAAATGTTAGTTAAAAAAAAAAACTGTTATTAATTGAAAAATGTTATTATACGACTGTTGAATTTCTGAATGATAAATTAATATAGACTTATTTATTTATTCGGCTGGAGAATACACACTATAAACTATTTTTAATTGAATAATGAGACTAATTGTAATTTATGATAATTGATTTAAGTATTGACTGTAGAATCTACTCCATATTGTGACATTTATAATTTTTGTTTTTATTTATTTATCATCATTCTATTAATTTTGACATACCTACCAAATAATTTGTGTTTACCTCTCGCATTTATATTTTTATTTTATTTTGCATGCAACCATATATTTCTACCCCTCTTGGCATAACATAGCGACTTATGTATGATCTTTAATTTAAGAACTGTATTCACTACCATTGTTACACAAATATAACTGATTTTTGATTTTTACTCGTGGAAAATGGAACATAATAATGACCCTTGGATTTTTCTGTGCCAATCCAATGCATTTTTGTCTTTATAATTATCTACCACAACAGATGCAGAATATCTTACATACTCGTACCAAATATTTTGAATAGGTCACACAAATAAGATGTTTTATTCCGTACGGAAATTGAAAATTGGATTCCAATTGAGGAAGTCAATTTCTCAGCCATCAAATGTCTCATTTATTAATATACATATTAAAATATCGCCCCTGTTAAGACTATGGATACGACATGATTCATAACTTTTTTGGGAATAGACTATCGTTGTATGAAAGCAATGACGACACCTCATTATTTTGCTTTTAGACTTAACTTACCGTTATAGACAGACCGCTTTAATGAGTCCTCGCGAAGGTATCAATTTAAATGGAATATTCTGAAGGTTGATCACGTATTGGTTCAATTAGTATCGTAATACCTACGTGAATTATGGTTATTTTAAAGCAAATAACCTGTGGGATATTGTTAGGACTTTGTGGATGCTTACTGTGCGTTGATTGGGGCAAGGCGTAGGACTCATTAAAGCGGTCGGTCTATAACTAGTCGTACTTTCGAACTCATCATCTGACTAGCTTTTACGTAAAGTTTTTTCGCAACTTCATTGGGGTCGGCTTCCAGGCCAACTAGATGCTGCTGAGTACCAGTATTTTACAAGGAGCGACTGTTTATCTGGCTTCCAAAATCCATGATATCCCAGTCTTATTCTCGAGCTACTGACACAAATGTCCCTTTTCAAGCCCTCTATCTTTTCTCTCATCTTTTTGGCAACGACAGCAAACTCCCTTCAAAATGGTTGAGTTGAATGGTGCTGATCCATGCGTCATATTCGTGAACGGGCGCTGTCAGTAGGGACTGGTCATCTCTTAGCTGCCAACTGTGGATATATCTTTTTACTCTGGACGCTCTTAGCTTGCACTTCTTTATACATCGTTCTCACATAAATGTATCTCCACATGAATGATGTAACCAAGATTTTGTAACAATATTTTGATTGAAAAGAGTGTCCATGGAGTTTCTTGTCCATTCTTCTCAATAGAGAACTAAGCCTTGGAATGGGCAACTACAGTACTTTCACAAGTTATTATTTGTGTCTGTGACTGTAGCTTCGCTTTCTTTGTTTTTTGTGACATTCAAAACTGCCTGTAATGGTCTAATTAAGGGCCTGTGGACGGTGAGTAATGGGTTAGCTCACCGTCCGTCCGTCTTATGACGACAGGCCGTGTCGACGGTGCGTTCGTGTTCCACGCGCGCCTCAAAGAGATGTCAGCAACCAGGAAGGGGCCCGCAAAGGCCGATGCCTGCCGGGGCTGCGGGACTGTTCGAAAGAGATACCGCGGCCCTGGAACACAAAGGGCAAAGAAGGAGCATGGATGGGTTTTAGTCAGTAAAAGTCTGACACTCCCTCCCACTCCACCCAGAGCGGGAGGAGTTATTTGATGATTTATACAAGCGAAAAAAAAAAAAAATGTTTTACTTAAAATAAATGCTTTGAGTTTTTTTGAGACTCAGTACTCAATCAAAGCACCACAAAAACTCCTTCCATCCAACTGATTCATACAAAGTGCATTACTGCCTATATCTATGCAAACAGTCGCATGCGGAACCCTGAGCAACAAATATGCACAGTGCTACCTCGTAACAGGACCACTGCGCATACTAAATGGCCCTTATAAGGGACCGGTGCGTTTCCATTTCCACAGTGTATGAGATTCAAGTTATAATTCATTATAGAGTGAGTAAATAGTGCTGATTCCAGTTGGAACAACAATCATTATCATCATCTGCCTAGCCTTTTCCCAACTATGTTGTGGTCGGCTTCCAGTCTAACCGGATGCGGCTGAATACCAGTATTTTATATGGAGCGACTGCCTATCTGACCTCAACAACCCAGTTAATACTGGGTATTACGATACCCCTTGGTAAGACTGGTTGTTAGACTTTCGGGTCACTGACTACCGTAACGACTGTCAAAGATTTACAAATGACATCCGGGACAAACTGTTTAACGTGCTTTACGAAGCACGGGGGAAACGCGGTATGTATTGGGTGGTCACCCATCCACAGACCAACCTAGGCAAGCACGTTTTAACCTAAAGATCGACCCGAGCGGCTGTTTTATTTAGCCATGAGCCACTTACAATAAAATCACAATTAGTAAATAACCCGTAAAACAATGCGCACTCCACCTTCACGTACCAAACGCTCTAAGATTCAAATTCGCGCTAACTGTCACTGTGATTGTCATTCCGCGACAGTACTTCTTATACCAGCGATATTTTATTAACTGCCGACCTCCTCTGCTGAATACCTAATGCCTTGTAGCTGGTAACACTGCAAGTAGTGCCAGTTAGACCAGGTGCTGTTGAAAAGTATAACATCACGCCTGTTATCACCGAAGGGTAAGGCAGGGGTGTACCGAACCTAAAAGTACACCCATATTTCGCCAGTTGTGTTTAAGTGCCATGTAATAAGGGGCGAGCCTATTGCCATCAACCGGGCTTACAAATCTAGACTCCACTGGCTGCTACTGAGAAATTTTCGGGTGTATAAACCGAAATAACACTGCACGACCCGGGAATGGAATCCAGGACCTCAGGCTCACAGTCGCGCTTGGTACCACTCGGCTAACGAGGCAGTCAGTAAATGTGATATAAATATAGTTATAATAATACTTAGAAGTCAACAGAGCATCTTTTTATTATAATAAAATTCTAATAAGCAATAAATTCCTTACTGGAATCATCATAGATTGATATTCATTTCCTTTTAACATTTTTATTGAAAGACAATAAATGGAATCTATCAACAGCTAACTAGAATACACATACCTAATGCCTATAAATATCAACATTACGCTTGTATCGTTCAAAGGAGTAGGCAGGCCATTTTTCGCCAGATATGCTCAAGTTACGTGTGCTTCCTTAGTTAAGATGAACCTATATACGGGGTGTAAACAGACCCTTCACTAAGCCGTTAACCAAGCATTCTGTACATCAAACTAAGTAACCCTACACAAAAATTATTGCTGGGAAACAACTTTTTTTTTTGGGGTGAAAAATAACCTTTTACGGTAAAACTCAATGTAACGCATTCAAAACATTGTGCTTATGGACGCATTGAATAGTAAACGGATCATGGAGGTATTCAAAGTAAAGTTATAACCTTAAAAAATTGTATTTAAATAAAAACTTGTGAAAAAGTTGAAACTTTGACCCCCAGTAACTCCGTAACTAGAAGGTTCCCAGGTATGGTCTAGAACAAAAAAATGATCGCAATAGCGGGGAGAACAAGTACCTTTCGGCTTCGTTAAGGGTCTATTTACACCCTTTATGTATAGAATATAACACCAATCTAGACTCAGAGACACAACAGGACGGTAAAACCCAAATTAAAATAAAATATCAATATAACCTTACCCAACCCGAGGATTGAACCTAGGACACCGATGACTCTATTATCGGCAGTCGCTCTTGTGATCCCTGAACCAACGAGGCAGGTTTCATTTCACTTACGCGCATGAAGATTGTACAAATCCTCATAAAAATGGTCCAACATACTTTAAGAGCTAGAGTATTTCATTTTTCTTACGACTATTTCATGAAAACGTCACTCAATTGGGATTAAATGAACTCAGAGGGTTGTATTGAGGATCTTAATGATTATAACTCTGTAAAACCATATTTGTTACTGTGGCGAATCATATTTTAATCAACATACAACCTGATGCTGCCCGGTCAATTGCAAAAAAACTTAAGATATTTTTTTTTATTACGAATGGGCCTGCTCTTGATCTCGATCACGCCTGATGGAAAGCGGTAGATGAGGTCTACGATGGAACGAGCGCGCCCAGAAGATGCCTGTTCACTCTTGCTTTGAAGGCAGACGGGTAAATGTGGGAGGGAACACAGATAGAGAGTTAGAGAGAGAGTTCAGAGAGAGAGTTCAGTTGGCAAAGAATTCCACACTTTGGCTGTGCAATTGCTATTTGAATTTCGCGGGCTACCCTGATTCTGCAAAAGTACTTTTCCCACAACTAAATCCAAGTTTCCCAACTAGTTTTAAATCTAACTGTGCTGCCAAAAGCCCACAAACGGTATGGTTTTCTTGTTATTAGCATTATAACTATCAGTGTGCCCAAATATGGCCCAAGACCAACTAGATCCCTAATCGACTGGTCACAGTAGCCATTGTAAAATGTAGTGTACGGTACTGGTGGGGTGACCAGACTTTGAGAGTTAACGGGACTTTCTCCATAGTTCTAGTCGTGGCAAATAAAAGCGGTTGGAAATTTTTTGTATGAAACCTGGCCGGCCTAACTTCCGCCATTTTATTTTATTTTAAAAATAGCGGCCAAGTATAAAACTCATATCATTCGATAGCTGGCATCAATACAAACAAGCTTTGTATGAAATAAAATGTTCTTAAGTGTCACGTTTCCGAGATATGAGGTATCATATTTAAAGGCACTGATGGCGTTTTCAGTTGAACTTTGATAGCTCATATCTTGGAAACGTGACACTTTAGAACATTTTGTCTCTTATAAAACTTATTTGTATTGATACCAGCTGTCGATTAATATATAATATTCAATCCCCTTTTCTTGGTGATTCATTTGAATAAGATAGAGACCAAGGAGCTTAAGGGTTGAACCACATCTATTAGCACGGAATCGCATTTTTCCATGTTCCTATCCTTTTCTGTCGCTCCGAACTGTCATGTGCTAGAGCGAGAAACAGACCGTGCTGCCGAGCGCATCGTCGATGCTGCCTCGTGCTATAGCACTCCCGCTCTGTTCTGTGTTCTCGGTTCTTAACGACAGAAAGGGATAGGAGCATGGAATAATGCGATTCCGTGCTAATAGATGTGGTTCAACCCTAAAGGAGGAAAAGTTCAATCATAGGTTAAAAAGATTTAAAGTATAAATGTTTGATTAGGATTACAATTATTGATTGGACAAATGGCAAGTTATCATGACTGTGTTACTGACAATTGGCAAAGATGTTTGTTGTTTACACGCATTAGGAATGTTTAGCTCAATCAATAAAAAAATCCTCACTAAACTATTTTCTGTTTTATGTAAAGTAATTCCTGAAACTAAATTTTACGATGTAAAATGGACTTGTAAAACTTATTCGCATAACTTATTATTTTTCAATATTTCAATCAGAAACTTTAAATAAATTTCTTACTTAAAAGTACGCCACCCTACAAACAAGGTAAGTACTTCCATGTACCGAAGAAATTGACCATAAATATTTATTGTTACCGAAATGGCTAAAACTATCATTACTCTTGCTACTATACAAGGTAAGCAGAGCTATCGGTAGTTCAGGATTAAGTATTGCACGGCGAGGAGTAATTGAGTAGTCCGAGGTTCGAATAAACCGTGGAATGTCGTAAGATCTAGGGATTACAACGGTATTTTATGCCCGTGTTCACTAAAACTAGGAAATGCCTAAATTAATGCCTTAATAAGACCTTACTGTTGGATTTACAACTCGGCTTAAAGTTAAAAATTCTAATAAAATGGGCATTAGTTTAGAGAACACCAAATGCACATCAAAAATGGTTTAATTCTTCTTTTTTCTTACCGTGTGGTTAGTGCCTAATCTGGTGTCAAAGTGTTTATGCCACCCATGGGCGTCTGACTTGGTTTTACATGCATACGTCAAGAAATTAATGAATATATCTCAAGGATGTGAAGCAAGTGATAATTATACAATACGCACATGAATCCGAAAAATCAGAGGTGCGTGTCTTGGGTTCGAACTAGAGTCCTATGACTTGGTAGTCCGACGGTCACACCACTAGGCTGTCACTGCTGCTATGATGGCTTAATCATAAGTTTAGTTAGATAAAATATAGCAGGAAACATTAAGAAAACTGACAATGTTAAATGTGCGTACAAAATTTTAAAAAATCTTCGTAAAAATATCAAAGTACTAAAAAGTAAAACCTACCATTCAATCTGAAATAACTACTTACTATAACGAAATGGCGTTGTTTAGGACATTATTCTGCAATAACAAATCTATGAAGTTGGTTATTATCATAACAGTCAAAACCTTACAAATGGTTAACAGTGTCGCAGCTGTTTAAACATTTCCGAGTCTTCAAGAACCAAATCAGGACACTCAACTAAGTGTTACAAATAAACAACAATTGTAACATTTCTGTGTATATCTACAAAATTATCGTCAGATATAAATCATATTTGCCGTTGCAGTCATGAGTCAAGCCAACAATCGCCAATGAAACCCAATCTGATTCCTATCGGACAATCAAGTATCAAAAGAGATATATACGAGGCCAATGTACATTGGTCTCTCTCTCCCCGCACAGTCCTGGAAATTTCATAGAAATCGAGGTCACACTACCTGTGCTTGGGGACCAAAGTTAACTGGCTACCTTAACTGATTTTCTGTCAAGCATAATCAAGTTATTTCTGCTAAAGCTGTTTGCGACAAGGCCCTTAACGGGTTCGATTCCCGTTTGGGTTATAATCGAATGCCACTTGTTTAGATAAAGCTACTTATAGGAATGTTAGAGATAGCCGTATAATGCAGTTAAATCCAATAATTAGTTATTATTATTGATTTATTGGGTTCTGAGTGAATCTAATTATAAATGATTTATGGTACTTATAGTCAGTTCGTAATTGGTAATAAATAATGTTATCTGATTAATTATAATTCTAATATACGATAAAGATGGTACTTTGTTATTAAATTTAAATAATCATGATTTAGTCCTGGAGTTTTTGAAAGTAATCGTTGATTTATTACTTACTAATAAGACGTGATAGTTTTGGTTTGAAATTCTTGTCGGAATTTTGTTGAAACTAGGCCTTAAATATTCTAGTTATTCTTACTAGATTAAGATACCTTTAAATTTGAAATAATTCAAGAATATAGAAGGTGGAACGGACACGCTGAAAAAATACAAGTATTTGTGTGGTATACTAAAACTAAAAAACCCGACTACAGAAAAATCACGCTCTAATTAAATTCGGGAATTACAAGGTAAAATCGATTCCTCCTATTGTTGAAATCGGATAAAATGTAGCCTATGTTACCCGGGCCATAATATCGAATCGATTGACACCTAATTTGTCAAAATCGAATGAATAGTTTAGGCGCTACGGAGGAACATACGTAAATACAAATATACATCCATAGGCTGCTAAAATCATAACCCTTCCTTTTGACTTTGCCGTAGTCGGGTAAAAAAATCTATGTGGTGGGGTTCAGATGATGTACTGAATACGTGATAACCGTTTTAGCATCGGTGTCCCTTACAAAAAAACAAAAACATTATTACTAAAACATTAATTAAATTCAGGTGAAAATGGTTATTTTTTTCTCTTCATGCTATAAATATCGATCATATTTTGTAAATGTCATGGAATTAAATACACTCAACTTAGAAAAATGATTCCTAATGACCCAAGCTATAAAATAACCGACTATTAGACCATGTAAAAAGAAATTAAATATAAACTCCAACGCAAACGATCTTGTATGGCCAGAAGCAATTCTGATGCACATGTCTTTAATAATAGTTCTGCTGACCATAGAAGGCGAAAAATGGCGTGAATATAAAATGTAACACCACATATCAATGAATTTTCAATCAGTCAACTTGAATATAATCAGTCGCCTTTGGCTAGGAGCGGACGTGTCTGAATATAATTGACGAATCTTGGTGTGTGCGAGCTGGTGTATCTAGAAGTAGATAAGGCTACCTGCATGCTTTCAAGCTTTTTCAAAGACTGACGAACTATGTAGTAAGAACGGTATTTTGGGACCATCATAATAATTTCAAACAAAAAAAAAATATCTTCCAAAAATACCTCTGAGATTAAAATAATACATTTTTACAATAAACAAAGGGAACAAATTCTTGTCACACTATTTGTACTAACTCAGAAAATTCGCACAGTATGCATATACTGATGAATATGATGCCCCAAACAGGAGTGACCCGATTGCCATCAACCGATCAGAAATCCAGAATGCTGGCTACTGAGAAATTTCTGATGGAATAACCCAATAACACTTGACCTGGAAATCGAGCCCAAGATACACTAGTCATTGAAGTACTTTCAACTGATAGTCTGGAACCGGCCTATCTCAATAGCAATGCACGTATCCGTGCTCGCGAAACCCAGTGACAGCTTGATCGATCATGAGCTCAGCCTCTTTGTTCAGATGCTGCATTGAAGATATTGTCATTCAGGCTGGCTTGTTAAAATTATAATAGAATCTTTGTTTATTAATAAATGTATGTGTGTGTGTATGTGTGTATGTGTCGCTGGAGGAGCTAGTGGCTAAATAACAACAACCCCTCGGGACGATCTTTAGGTTAAGCCGTGCTTGCCTAGGTTGGTCTGTGGATGGGTGACCACCCATTGCATACCGAGTTTCCTCCGTGCCTCGGAAAGTACGTTAAGCCGTTGGTCCCGGCTGTCATTTAAGATCTTTGACAGTCGTTACAGGTAGGTAGTTAGTGGCCCAAAAATTCTGACAACCGGTCTTACCAAGGGGTATCGTATTAAAATGTTGCAGCATTGCCATCTAACGTGGCAATGCTGCCAGCCTTCTGGTCACTTCCTATTTACAGCGATGTGGACGAATGTTTTGACGCCCTGTAATTCTGTTCTCATTTTGATACTTGTAAATATTTTCATAATTTGTAGTTTGTAATTAATATTCATAATTCTTTAAAGGAACTTATTATTAGAACTGACAAGCAGTTCAGATTTGTCACAATCATTTTTAGCCATTTAAAATATTAATGAGATTGATCCTGCATACGAAGAGAACACTTTTGCAAATCATGCTGCATTCTGCATCAAGAAATCGATTTGTTCATGATTGAGAATTACTTGCAGATTATAAACTGCAGCGTAAAATGTTGAATAATATTTTTATCGAGCAGATAATTCCTATTAATCAGCAGGAAAAGTTTATTTCAAAGATTTCTAACCATATTTTACAATTGGCTTAGTGGCTGAGCGATTGACTGCTGCGCTGCGGAACAAATATTTGTATGGCCTAGTTGTTCCAGGCCTGGCCTTTTTGTGTATATGAGTTTAAATGTTTTGTAAACGCACCCACAATACAGGAGAAATTCCGAGTGTGGGGCAACATAACAAAAAAACTGGTCATAAAACTTGCGTTGCCACGTTGTATGGCAACGCTTATTAGCCTCTGACCAATGTAAAAGCCAGCCCTTGGGTCACGGTTATTTGCTTCATAAAATTTATCTTCAATATTAATCACAGAAAAAGGCAGCACCAGGAGAAGTAATTTTAGTTCATAAAACCATGTAAACAAAATTACCGACAAAACAACTTATAGTCACTCAATTGACGTAAAGAAAATATCCGACCCTGTCTGTTTTATATGGATAATATTAATTTCATGAAGAAACATCAGAAGGAACAACCTATCTACATATATGATGACACATTTCAAAATCAAGTTCTTTTTTATCGTGTGGTTAGTGCCTAATTTGGTGACAGAGTTTTTATGCCACCCATGGGCTTCTGTACCTTACATGCCGTCGAGAAATATCTCTCAGGCATGCTGGTTTGGTTTCCTCACAAAATTGTTCATCACCGAACCAAGTAATAATTATACAATACGCACATGAATCCGAAAAATCAGAGGTGCCCCACCTCTGATTTTTCCAACTCAAGACCTGTGTCTTGGCAGTCACACCACTAGGCTTTCACTTACTGTCATCACCAAAATCATGTTTTAAAATGGATTGTCTTGAAAAGCCAACAGTACCTATAATAATAAAATTCATGATACTGCACATTTCGTTCAAAGCCTAAATAGTTGATGATCCATACGATTAATAAACAGCAATAATGTCTGTAGGTAAGTAATATTATTTATGACGTTATAAACGTTATATTTGTTAAAATGATCATTCAGTTTATTTATTTACAAATTAATTATTGCTTTGTGCGATGTATATATGCAAATTACTATTTTGTGACCATATTTAAATAATTATGTTTATGATCAACTTTTATGGCTATCCTAATGATCTAATGATGGTATTTAAGCAACGTCTTGTGTCATTTTATTAATACCATCAAGTTTTATATGGACCAACATATTGTAATTATTCGTATTTTATATTACTTGAATCATACGACAAATTGTTCATTACAATGTATTATTTATTGAATAATTTCAATTGCCAGATACTTCGACAAAACACAGAGTTGGCTTTTTGACAAAATTATTATATTTGCGTAATCGTAAATAGTTAGTAGTTATTACTTTATATAAATCTGAATACAATAAACTACTGGCGATAATAATCTTAGTTTTGTCAGCTCATAATAAAATATGACCTTACTGCCTGTACAGCGGTTGTTCTTACAATTTCCTAAATACCAACACAACCAATTTATCTTTTATAATTAAACACAGTTTATTTATTGAAAACTGATTGGACACAATCGATCCGTACATTGATTTATTCATAACACTCGTGAATAATGTATTTCATAAAGGGCTATAATGTCAGTAATTAGTCACATGTGAAATGTAAAAATGTGGTCCAATAACCGCTCCTTGGGAGACTCCGACCGCGAAGCAAGTTTCTGACGCAAAACAACGAAGTATCGATGCCTGCCTTATATATCTGCCCCATACACGTGCCGACTTAATCTGTTACGTAGAATAACCGACAAGGTTCGCAAGTAACATTGTTTGTTGCACATTCAACTGTGTCAAAGGCTTCTGTTAGATTTATAGTTTTGTAGCGTGAGACAATAGATTGCAAAATAATTGTTTTTCATTTGCTAAGTTGGCGTGACCGAACCAGATTCTATGGAATTCTGCTGCCGTTTCTAAAGACTTGATCTGCCAGACAAGTCGCGGCGAACAATTGATTCTAGATCGACGTTATAGGAAAATGGATGCAGATTTTTTCCTGATCACGTCAGTATATGTCATTTTTATCGTTTTTGCAATTACGGAAAGTGGTGCCATTGAATTATAATGCTGTCATTATTGCTATATTTTATAGGCAGTTGTGAAAGTCCTCTAACGGTAAAGAATAACGTAGAAGCGAAACACATCTTGCTATTATTTGACGTAATAAGAATTTATGTAACTGTTTTAATTAAAACTTGGAATTTTATAATCCTATTATATCCTTGAATGGACAGGACTAATTCTTGATAGCAGACAGATAAATAGACTTTATGGGAAAGGTGTTCTGAAGTCATTGGACGAACAATAAAATCAATAAATATGTTGATAGCAATAAACACTTCATTGTGGAAATTATATTATTACTGAATGGAATACGTAGCGAGGAATATAATATTTTAGCAGTTGATCAAGTAATAAAAGTCGATAATAAATTGCATTGTCTTGTTTAATATCCCATTGATTGTGAAGCTGTAAATACCATTTTTTTTTGCTCAATCGTAAAAAGGTAGGCGTGTGCTGGCTGCAGTAATAAAAGATCAATTGTGAAGTTTTTTCGTAGCAAATTATCTCCTAAACAATGGATGAGAAAAACTTATGGATCTATAAATCGTTGATATAGAATGTTCAACCTAGCGGTATGCTGAGGTTTTAGATTCATTGTTTTATAAGTTTAATTTAACTTTTGAAATTTAATTAATTGTTGCAGTTCATCAAAAATCTGTTTTCTGTATTAACCGTAACTATGTGGTTAAGAGACCGAAAAAAAGTAATAATTGCTTATTTTTTCACTTAACCCACTTTATTGATTGCATCTCTTCAAAACTATAGTGTAGTAAAAAAGCAATCTCATAAAATTTCCACTCCATTAAAATATTTCAAACTAGAAAGTTCTATCAATTCGTAGTACTTATCCCGAAAACGATCTCCATAACTTGCACACTAACGCCACGACTCCAGCACGGAGAACTTCTGCAAAAACAGCTTCTAAAACACGCTAACAGATGTCGCTAGTATTGCAAAATGAACGTGCCGCTAAGGAAGTTGTAAGGACATGATTGTAGGGGTTCGTACAAAGGGCAAAGTGAAACTTACCGAGAGACCGATAGATGGCGCTGGGCGTTCTTGAAGTAAGATCTGCAATGAGAAATAACGCTATATTTCTTGTAGGAATAACGAAGAATATCTATTGGAAAAACGGTTTCATAACCGTTATTTTGGTTAATAGAAAAGGTTTCATTTATTTTAAATGCATCAAAATATTAGAATGTGTTTGATATGTTTTCTTTTGTAATTTAATACGTAAGTAAGTAATTGACAAAACAGTTACATCTGTATTTTTAACTAGCTGTTCCCCGCGACCTTCGTCCGCGTCAAGTTATTAAAAATACAATTTTCCCCGTTTTTGCAACATTTTTCATTGCTGCTACGCTCCTATTGGTCGTAGCGTTATGATATATAGCCTTCCTCGATAAATGGACTACCCAACACTGAAAGAATCATTCAAATCGGACCAGTAGTTCCAGAGATTAGCGCGTTCAAACAAACAAACAAACAAACAAACAAACAAACAAACACTGCAGCTTTATAATCTATACATAATATAATACATATAATAAGACAGTAAAAAAACTGTGTCTGTACATTGAATATATTTAAAAAAAAAAAATTGAGGGGGGTTTAGAAACAGTAATAGAGCACGAATCCAAAAAAAAAATTCTGTCTGTTTGTCTGTTTATCTGTTTGTCTGTTTGTCTGTTTGTTTGTACACGCTAATCTTCGGAACTACTAGACGGATTCGAAAGATTTTTTTTTGTTGTATAGGTATTAAGTCTGGGCAACATATAGGCTATAATTTATCTTGGAAACTTGAACACCTGATGCAGAACCGCAATAGAATAGCTAAACTATGAGAGATACAAAAATGGTACCATAGCAAAAATTGTTCCACGTGATGAGCATTTTCTGCTGAGAGAATAAATTTGAAGATCTGGAACACCTGATGTGGAACTCCAAGAGTCCAGCTACACTATAACACATATAGGAATGACGTCTTAACAAACATTGTTCAATCTGATGAGCACTCTCTGTTGATTTATAAAAATCGAAGATCTGGAACACCTGTTGTGGAACTCCAAGAGCCCAGCTACACCATAACACATATAGGAATGACGTCTTAGCAAAAGTTGTTCGGTCTGATGAGCATTTCCTGTTGACTTATTAAAATCGAAGATCAGAAACATCTGATGTGGAAATCAAAGCTATCACTAATTTCACTGTATAATTATAAAATAACATAAGCTGGGAGTATCTCCACGCGGTGAAGGTGGTAACAGTTTAGGACTGATAATCGATGACGACGGTATATCATTGAAAATTTGACTCTACTGGACAAAACTCCTATTTATTTTATCGAATAAATATGCCTTCGGGCTTATGTTATTTGAGTGTTTTAGACTTTTTCCACTTATCTTCGTGACACGTTAGCCTACCCGGTAACGCAGGGGAGCAGTCACTTAGATTTTAATTGATCAGGTTTCTTCACAACAAAACTATAACCATGCCTAGAAAGAGGTCAAATCTTTCCCAATGTTCCAAAGGAGCTAAAAGATTGAGGATCATAAGATCCCAAGAATCTACCGAAGAACGTCAGGAGAGACTTGATGCTGTTCGAGAACATCAGGCTGCAACTCGCTCCGTGGAAACCTCTTCCTCTCTTCTCTTCTCTTCCTCTTGGATAACGAAGCACGCCTGCGTTCTCAGCGTATTTACGAATCTACATCCAGGTCCCTAGAGAACTGTGAAGAATATGATGCGCGACTGACCGCTGATCGTGAACGTCATGCATTGTCTCGCGAATCGGAGACGTTCACGGATAGAGAATTACGCTGAGTTCCAAGCGTAACTACGCATCGACTTCTGACTTACAAAAATGAAAAATATGGAACGTCTCGAATCGTCTCGCGCATCCCGTTGTTTTCCCGTCCCCGGGCTCTTAGAATTCGACATTAGACTTTTCAGATCTTCGATTTTGACGACCCCATTGTCGCTGGCATAAGCAACAGGATCCGCGTACGAAGTCGCGGGCAGAAGCTAGTATTATATATTAGTATAGATGAGCAGTATTTAAAAATTGGCTTAGAAAACAATATATTAATTATGCCAATAATAATCATGAAAATTATAGACATACGCACAATTATTACTGTATTTACTGCAAATACTAGGCATTAAAATAATTATCCCTGCTGACATAATTATTAAGTACGGGTTTCATGATGAAATGTTCATGTCTACGTGTACGAACATTTAAATAATTGCTGTTAAAAATAATAAAACAAAGCCGTATATCCTTGGGGAATAAAATACTATCAACATTACTTTATGAAGTTGAAAGTTTTTGGGTAGGTAACCAACTGAAAAGTTAAAGAGACTAAAATATGATGAAAATTAAGATTTTGGTGACAGGCTGATGTTACTGATAGCTTATCTGACTAATTATCGGCAGATTTTATAGAAATATTGGTTACGTCAACACTTATGAAAACTACTTAATTTTAGTGGCAAAAACTTTTCAAATCAAGCATTTTGAGAAAGTTCGTTTTATAGGTTAGCAATTTTCGGTATTTTCGTTGCAAAGAAAAAAACGGATGATACTCAATAACCAAACTCAAAAACTCAAACTCAAAGCATTTATTTCAATTAGACCATTACAAGCACTTTGAATGTCAGAAAAACAAAGAAAGCGAAGATACAGTCACAGACACAAGGCATAATAACTCGTGAAAGTACTGTAGTTGCCCATTCCAAGGCCTACTAATATGCGAAAATATCTAAAAATAAAAATTCAAACCAAACAATATAACGGTCGAATTAGAAAAAAAAATACATCAACCGGAACAAAAAAAGAAAAAACTTGTATTTTATTTTCTAACAAAAAAAAAATCTTATAAGAAACCGACAGCTGTAGAAAACTATCGGGGGTTGGTCCCCCACTATAGAAAAAATCGATGGGCGTCAACGTGGGACAGGGGTGGTTACCCCCGGGTCATTCATGGCGTTTGGATCACGCGACGCAATTTTAAATTATGGGGTGGCCGAGTAAAGTGAGTTTTTCATTTTTTTTTGCTTGCTCTTTATTTGTTTTTTTTTGCTTTTTTTCTGTTTAGTGACAATTAAATTTTAAATTTTTTGAGTAAACTGTTTTTTTGTAGGGTTTTTGTGGTTTGCGGTTTCGGTAGGTATTATTTGAGTTAATTATGTTTTTTTTACGAAGTTTTAGTTTCGGTTATTACTAGTAGAACGTTACCCTGAATTTATACATGTGGAGTAGAGTTACAACTAGTAAAACCCTCAGAATAACCAAAACTATATTTTTTTCGAAAATAAGTCTGGCATAATTTTAATCCGAGACTACAGATAATGATCAATTTTCGAATTCAAAACTTTTTTTATGTTCTGGAAATATGCAGAGCAAAAGCATAAAGTATTCATATTTCAACGTAGTTTGTACACTTAAGGGGATTAGGCAGCCCTTTAGTTTATTTTACTTTATCAGTTATTTCTACCATTATTTTTTATTCTTACCGCAATTTTGTAAGAACAGCTTACAGCTCATTTACCCACTATTATCTGAATACCATCCTATTAATACAAAGTACCTCTTTGTCCATACTTGCGATATTATTAATTTTAATAAGTAGTGGCTGTCATGTCGGTAGCTACTCTGTCGGGTATTATAAGTAAATTATGACATCATGATCTGCATACAGGCGTACGTCTAACGGTAGATGTGTATGCAACTTCCTTTTAAATTGTATGTTGTAGTGATGGGCTATTATTTGTTGTATTGTTGTTAGTAATTATGAATAGCTATTGCATTAGATATGACATTTTTATAACGTCTATAAAGGAAAAAAACATTCGATGCAGAAATCCGTTGATTATTTTTTATTATTAAAATATTTTTTCTAAATAAAAGAAATGTGTTTTTTGCACTAGGGTTTATGCAACAATTTTTAGAAAATTAGTTATGCAATATTAGTTGGTACCTAATTATGTATTTTTCAGAATAGCTTAGACCTTATTTTCTATAAGATATGAGTCCCTTCTACTTAGTTACTTGAAACACTGTTTTAAGCTTTCACGGTTTACAACTAAACTTATACTGTCTCTTACGGATCAAAATAAAATAATAAGAAATAATATTGGCAGCTCAAAATAATAAACAATCACGGAAGGTATCCCGTGACGGTGTAAGTTTAGTTACTTGAGTTTAGCATGTCCGGTATAAGGAAGTAAAAACGCCAGAAAAAGCCAGCTTATAAAAGTTATTTTTATACATTGTTAAGCACATCACTACGCTATATTATGCTCCGCCCGTTGTCTGTCTGAGCCCACGTGGAATTTATAATATAAATCATAATAAATATTTATAATTTGTAATAAAATCCATGAATGATACCTCATATTTTGTGGGTGTTTCTATGCATCCATAATTATATTGTGACTGTATAAACTGCATTTGTAGAGGATTAAATGATAATTAATTGTATTATACCACTAATATTGAGTCAAGCTTTTTGTAAAAATTGTTAGTAAGTGAGTTTGTAGAGACCTGCAGCATTTATTTTATGTTGGTCCGCCATTGGTGTATAATAAAATCGATATTGCTCTTGACCCCTGCGTTACCCACGCAAGGGTGGGAGGCATCACTGTTCAAATCAACAAAGCGGATTTATCTCTTTTTAAAAGGTGATGTGATTTTCGCAACACGAATATTACGTTTCTTATATATTTCATATAAAATCTCTGCTTCGTATAAAGTCTGCCGCATGCCCGAGCTGTGGGCCAAAATAACCACGATGTTAGAGCCCTGACACAGCCAGAAGGCGACGCGGTAGACCTCGCAGGAGATGGCAGGACGAACTGGACAAAACTAACGACCACTGGTCCACATTGGCCCTGGATCGAAGAATTTGGAAGTCATGGAGAGAGGCCTTAGCCCAGCAGTAGGATGACACAGGCTAGCATTATCAGTGACAGTAGAACATATAAAAGTACTAGCTATTATTATAGTTTACATAATTTTTAGTGTTCATTAAAACGACGATTTTATGACTTAGAAGCAAATTAATACTACCATAATCGTTATCTTCCTGTCCGTGTCCCATTCTACTTGGGGTCGGCGCAACATGTTTTTTCTTAAATTCTCCCCTGTCAGACGTCACGGCATCTTTTACACCATTCTCTTTTCAAATCCTAACTAATATTATAAATGCGAAAGTAAGTTTGTTTGTTACCTTTTCAAGTCTAAACCACTGAATCCAGCACCCCTGAAATTTTGCATATACGTTGTCAGGTGTACAGAAACGGACATAGGGTACCTTTCATCACGAAAAAAAGTACTGTTCCTGAGAAAAACAACAATAACGTTCTTAAGATGGCGCCTCTTTTGCATCATGATTTAATTATATTATTACAAGCCGAGTACAACCCGAATTCATTGTCTATTTCTAAATTAACGCAAGCGAAGCCGCAGGCAAAAGCTAGTCTTATTATATTAATGGGTACTTAAATCAGAGGCTTAATATTTGCCTAGGCTCTTGAGTGGAGATTAACGCGTATTTAACTTACCTACCTGAGGCACATCTATGCTCATGGTGGCCCTACTTGTAGACACACACGTAACCGATACTCCACGTGTAGAAACATAGGCCCTAGCACAAACGGGCGACGTAAATCATATCTTATCTTTTTATTTTACGTGATCTAACATAACATTAATCCTAGCACACCCACATTTCGCCAGTTATGTTTAAGTCCCATGTAAAAGTGGGCGAGCCTTTTGCCCATCTATCGAGCACAAATCCAGACTCCGTGGCTGCTACTGAGAAAATTCTTTGAAAAACCCAATGACAATTTGCCCGAACTGGGAATCGAAACCATGACCTCATGCTCAGCAGTTGCGCTTGCGATCACAAGACGAATATTTTACTGCTGTTATCTTCATTATTGTATTCATTTTGGTTTATTTTTTTACAGCAAGCACATTACGGGATACGGATACCTATGAAAAGGAAATCGAAATCGCATTATGGAACTCAAATAGAGTTAGGTATTACACCTAGCAAGGCACGGTGATGGCAGGTGGAGCAAAGCTGAGACCGAGTGGCGTCCAAGGAATGGAAAGAGACGTGTTGGTCGTCTGGCGGCGAGATGGGCAGACGACATTGTTGCTTGCCATCGCGGGTAAAACCTGGATGAGGCTGGCACAGGAACGTGGAGCTTGGCCTAAGGGAAGAGAGACCAGTAGTGGGTGATGTCGGGCTGTAGATAATGATGATGTGAATTAAGTATTAAAAATAAGTAAAAAAAAAAACCTTAAAAACCTTAAACTTATGTAAATAACATTCAAATGATAGGAAGTACCTTTTAAGCAAAAAATTGCTTGAATTGGGTAGTTCCGCTCTTCCGGTTTACATTAAAAATGCGTATTATTATTTAACAATAAAATAAAATTCAAAATCAATAAGTACCAAAATTTTAGATAAAAATAAAATTTAATATAAAATTAAATCAGATAATAATAGAAATAAACAAAATAGTATGTGCAAAACGAAGGTTTTCGATTCTACATTCTAAGTTACATTTATGTAGCGAGTTCGTACTAGCCCCACAGAAATTATAGACGTTTAATTAATAAATTCTAAGAATTTTACGATGTTTAGACAAGTTACTCGTGCCCACATGTTGATGTTTACTTATTTGTCAAGGATTGAAATAGAATTTATTAAATACGTAGCTGCTCAGAGTAATAACTGACAAATAATCAACTAATCTAGGAACTGCGTCTTAGGGCTGATTTACATTTGTACTATTAGTTAAGTAGCGACTTTAGTTCTTTAAGTAGCAAAAGTTGTGTCAAAATCGCAACAGATTTGCTTTGTATATCTCTGAAGATCAGCGTCAAATTCTCATCAAATTTAAGCGAAACCACCGCAAAATAATATTCGTTCAAACAAAAAAAATCGTCGAAATCGGTTCGCAAATCAAATCAAATCAAAATATTTTATTTCACATAAACCGTCTACGGCACTTATAAAACGTCGACAAAAAGGTGCACGGTTCTGGTTGGTCGTTTCCTATGGAGAAGAACCGGCAAGAAACTCTATGGTTACTCTTTCGCAATTGGCGAAAATATCGTTGAAAATACACAAAAAAAAAAAAACATTCAGAGGGATCGATAATCTCCTCCTTTTGAATGTCGTATAAAACTATAGTGTATAAGTGACAGTTATCCATTGTGAAGAGAGGACAAAGATCTTAACGGGCTTAAATAATTTGAACGAAAATCAGCCTTAATTACATAATAGCTAGGTTGATCACCAGGTCACAAGAGTGAGACTGTCTAAGTACCTATAAGAATTTGTCGTTTCTGAAAACCTGTTGACAAAAGAAAAACAAAAAAGTAAGGGAAACGTGTTCTTTCTTTGTCTATAGGAACATAATACCATCTGTAAGCAAACTAGTTTAAACGAGCTTTTACGATAAAGTAATTTTTTAAAGAAAAACGCATCGCCCTTTACCCACTTGCATAAACAGAAAAGAGCCAAATTCTAACTTATTCCAACTTTTTTTACTACCGAATCGTAATAGCAATCATTACATATTTCCAAAATTGCATGCGATAGCCAATCGTCCCCTCTACAGGGGTGAATAACAAAAGAGGTGGGCAGGGACGCTACGCAGCAAGTTTTGGGGCAAAAACTACCGAATGTGGGGGCCGGTCAACCGGGAAATTGGCTTTTTTATACTTGTGTGTTTATTATCATGAGGAAGTTTGTGATTAGCTGGTTTGTTATATGCGTTTTGTGGTGTTTTTAGATACCTATTGTAAGTAAAAGTAGGAGGAGCTCGTGGCTAAATAATAACAGCCACTCGGGTCGATCTTCAGGTTAAGCCGCGCTTGCCTTGATTTATCCGTGGATGGGTGACCACCTATTACATACTGAATTTCCCCCGTGCCTCGGAAAGCACGTTAAGCCGTTGGTCCCGGCTGCCATTTATAGATCATTGACTGTCCGACCCGAAAGTCTGACAACCAGCCTTACCAAGGGGTATCATATATTATCTAGTACTAACTGGATTGTGGAGTCAGATATGCAGTCTCTCCGTGTAAAATACTAGTACTGCTGCATCCGGGGTTAGAATGGAAGCCGACCCCAACATAGTTAGGAAAAGGCAATGATGATGAGACGAAAGTTATCATGAAGATGACAGCAGCTGCAAGGCTCAACGACAAAAGCCTCTATGACGGACTCATTTGATTGTAATACCATTAAAACGCTTCTGTACGGTATTGCCGCCTTACGGTAGTGGTTACTTTTGGAATTGCACGTAACGCACATGGATAGCAAACGCACTTTTATGTCGATTTTCCACTAGATTATTATCGGAGCCACGACGATATGAATAGGTCTGTAATATCCAAATGACAGCAATGTTTGCAAATGACAACTAGAAATACAGAGTCCATTAAGTTTTAGATGCAGAAAATTCAAAATCTTAGTAGGTTAAACAAGTTTCATTGACAAGCGTGCCTGATTAACCCAAACTATTGACACAAGAACCAACTGTCACTTGAACTTCAGCAAACCCTTTAACAGAATCAGACCGTGAACATAAAAATAACAAGTAACAAACTAGTATAAGCCAATAAATCACTCCAATGATCAATAACCGTATTGATCCGTTCCAAAAAGATCCCTCGTCCAAAGAGATCCGAAGCCAAAATCGTTAGCCCATTCTTTACCGAATAGGGAAAATTTGCATAGCAATGGGTTAACGCATTTGCATATTGGGTTACCGAAATAATTTTGCATATAAAAAGGTGAGGACTATTGTGTTAAAATGTACCTGGGTAGGAACATGTGCAAGTTAAGTTTGGTAATAATATTTTTTTTCAACCCTTTGGATGAAAACTGGGGTGGGAGAGAGCAGCATCCAGCTTCCAGAAATGTCGATGTTACTGGTTTGTAGTATGGAACTGGCTTGGTGAGTTGACGGTCTCTCTATTATTCAATCTATACAAGCAAAGATATTTTCTCTGTGAAGTTTCTGTCAAACTGGTATGGACAAATTGAACGGAGACTAAAGTATCCGTTCCGTGGTGTCCGTCATTTGCCAATACCAGTTTAACTGACCCTTTTTTTTGGATGGGTCGTGATCAAATGACCCCTCCCACTCTGGGCATAGTGGAAGCGAGTGACTAAAACCGATCTATGTTCCTTCTTTGCTTTGCCCTTTGTGTTCCAGGGCCCCGGTATCAGTTTAGAAAAGTCCCGCAGCCCCGGCAGTTAACTGACCCTTTAGTTAAGGAACGAGCATGGATCACCACCACTTTCGTTGCGTTTAGTAGGTATTAAGTGTCCTGATAAAAAAAAAATAATGACTAGATACCTAATATCAGTTTAGAAACTTCATTCAATCGCTTATGTAAGAAATCTCACAAGCAGATGACCGGCTTTTGCCACTTTGCTATTTTTCTTTAAATTAAATACCTTTCGTTCGTTAATTCGGTCAAATCCATTAAACTAAAAATCACAATCGAGAAATTTCAATTAATAATTATTAAGCGCATTCTTAATCCTACGTACGTCCCTATTCCAAAAACATTATATTAAAATTCTCTAACCCTCCAACTGCCGACCGTCAGCCGTGCGAACAATCTATCTTACGACCTTACCCATTCGATTCCTTTCCGAACCGTAGACGCTAACGAACTCATACAAAACCGTATGCAAATATAAATCATGTAGTCACTAAATACAATGCCTCATTCAAATACTCAGGTGCCAAAGTGTCACAATGGTTTGCAATAAAAAATCATTCACATTACTGTTGCTGGAGAGGGTTTAGACGGTCTATTTAATATGCGTGTGAACTGCGAATATTTTCTTATTAATCATGATGTATTTAACATTTACTAGCTTTTTATTACACTCGTGTATTACTGATTAGTAATAAAATCCCGCTAGTTATACCTTTTTGCGGTAAGTTTTGCGTGTAAATGTATGTATTTCCATTTACTAATGATATTTTTAGAATGACCGCGTTTAGAATTATGCTTGTATATAATTTGCATAGCAACCGGTAAACTATGGACGTTAAAAACTTAATTAAGATTCTTTTAACCGTTGTATTGCGACCACATGTGGTTTAATGAGAAATATTGTGAACACTCTAGTAACAATACGTTTTTGCTCCACAAAACAAACTAAAAACTTGAGTCAATTATTTTCGTAACCCAACCCTTGAGAGCAAAGATTCCCACTATCAATTTCACGCAGCATAATTGTCTTCGATCAATAAACTAAATAAATCATCTACCAGATTTTTTGTACCCACGGATTCACTTTCTACGCAGGTGTCCCGAAGACTTCCTGCCCCAAAATGAAAGGGTTAAACAGACAATTGTCGACAAGAAAAGGGTCTAAACATCCCTTTGTTCGAAATCTCAGGTGGCGCAAACCGATGTTAGTTTTTTTCTTGAAAGGGTTAATGCAGGTTGAGTGAAAGTGAATCTTTGGATCGTGTTGCGTTTGAGGGTTAAATATTATAATGGAACATGGCATACGTGACTTTGAGGTAAGATTTGTTTTAGTTTTTTTTTTGTAAATGGGCTCGTTTTTGCGTCAGTTGTGAGTGATAACTTTCTTTCTTTTGATTGTTTTAATTTGCTTCAAGTAAGTGAACCATTAATAAGAGTAGTTCTTTGTTTGTAAACATGTGCTTTATTTTGCTTTGTTCCTTTTCTTTTAATTAAAGTATTAAGTATTGTTTAGTGATAAATTTCGGAAGAATAAATTTTGGAAGACGACTTCAGACAAATGGTGGGCCCTAAGTAGACCCGAATAGCTAGGGATCGAGCTGCATGGAAGTCCTTGGAGGAGGCCTTTATCGAGAGACAAGCTGCTACCGAAAATTAAACCGATTACCTATATACTATAAAGACCATAATTACGTGTAACAAGTATTAATGTAAATACTTATTAGTATAACAAGTAAAAATAAGATTGTAAAGAGTGACAGTAATAAAGGCTTATTTTATTTTATTTATTTTGTCCTTTATTTATTTAACAGCACATTTTTTACATTTCTAAACATTTCTTAAAAAAAAAACATATACACACATATACAAACATATACATTTAAAAATATAAAAAAATGTGGTCCGCCGGTATCGGGAGCAGGGTCCAAGCTACCGGTGGTTAGGGCTCCAGAGACAGGAACCTCCTCACAATGCGAGCCGTATCGTATTATTTATTTAATTATTAGTAATACGTTGAGTATTGTAAGAAATAAGTTTTTAAAACTCTTTCAAATGTCCACGTTACTGACGGCAGTTGCCAATAAACCTATCCAATGTAAAAGAACTTGCAATTTAACGCCCGTTAATAAACAGCTGATCCTTTTTATAAAGTTACAACAAAAACTCAACGTCCTATACAATTTTATTATGTTCTTAAAACCTACTTATAGGAGAAAATTAAATGTCCCTTCTAGTAATTGGTCATTAAATTAATTCGTCCTATGTCAACACTTAGTATTGAGCCTTATTAATTACATATCATCAGTTTTTAAGATCTTAAAAATTGTTATTTAGTGTTAGGGCTGCCATTTTGAAAAGTAAAAAAAAAAAGTTGTTAGTCTCTTTTTCAGTTTAATTTTGGAATAGGTTCAATATCTCTGTAATTCTGGACGGAATAATTTGAATATGGAACCTTTTTTTTCTTTTTATTTAATCTTGTTCAATTTGAACATGTCGCCCCTGTAATACAAATTACAAAATTAAACACATATTTCATAACACAATCACACCGTTTTCCGATTCACTTAGGTTATTCTTTTTTTAATGCCCGTTTGAGCCTGTACAGCAGTCTGGCCTCCCTTGACAAAGGGAAGGACCAAATGCTGTTACACCAGCCCACATCTGAGGGAAGAATTATCATCTGCCTAGCCTTTTCCCAATTATATTGGGGCCGGCTTCCAGTCTATCCGGATGCAGCTGAATACCAGTATTTTACATGGAGCGACTGCCTATCTGACCTCCACAACCCAGTTAGTACTGGGTAATACGATACCCCTTGGTAAAACTGGTGGTGGTTGTCAGACTTTTTGGGCCACTGACTACCTTAGTTGGGACTATGTTGGGGTCGGCTTCCAGTCTATCCGGATGCAGCTGAATACCAGTATTTTACTTGGAGCGGCTGCCTACCTGACCTCCACAACCCAGTTAGTACGGGTTAATACGATACCCCTTGGTAAGGTTGGTCGTCAGAATTTCGGGACACTGACTATCTGTAACGACTGTCAAAGATCTACAAATGACAGCCGGGACCAACGGCTTAACGTGCTTTCTGAGGCATGGAAGAAACTCGGTATGTGATAGGTGGTCACCATTACACTGCCTTACACTAACCTAGGCAAGCGTGGGTTAACCTGAAGAGCGACCCGAGTGACTTTTACTATTTAGCCACGAGCTCGAATATTCTAGAATCCACGATTTTTAAATTGGCAACCCTGTGTCAGGCACTTCTACAAATGAGGTAAAAAGTAACGAAGTTTTATTTATTAGTATCTTTTGTCTTACCTTGTGACTAATTAATTGACTGTGGCAATTAAATGTTGAGGCTGATTACCACGCGGGCCGGGTTAAAAACAGTATTTGTAATTAATTGTGTATTTTAGTACTCGTGAGATGGAAATACATGATTAATTACGAATACGGTATGTATACGTACATGATTAATTACAAATACAAACTGTATCCTTACAAATTCAATCTAAATAATTATTACAAATATTCTCATGAGGAGATGATATTTTTAGTAATCTCTTATGGGTCTAAAAATACCCTTAACGAAGAGGAAAGGCACTTGTTTTGCTCGGTATTGCGATCACCTGGGATTCTTCTAGTCACAGAGATATTGGACGGCAAAGTTCCAAATTTTTCTCAAGTTTTAAAAAAAATACAAATTACCGTACCAATCATACAAAAAAAAAAAATTTGTTTGCCAGCAATAATTTTTTGTAGTACTTACTTAGTTTGATGTTTAGAAAGTTTGGTCGACGGCATCGTGAAGGGTCCGTTATCACTTTGTTTATCAGTAAAGAACCGAAGCTAAGACAGTAATATTCTGACATTCAAAAGTGCCTGTAATGGTCTAATCGAAATAAATGCTTTTAGTTTGAGTTTGAGTTTGAATACTCAAACAAACTAAGTTTCTAAAATAGTGCTTCAAAAAAAACTTATTATAATGCTCATCAAGTCAACATCAAAGGTCAGAATACTCTTCATCATCTTGTATACTAACATCCTACAGGTCTGACCATATATCATTATCAGCCGATCAAATTATACCTAAATAAGCGTAAATTTCGTAATTAAAGCACTCAATAAAAGCTGAAAACGGACCACCAATTACAGGCTTATAAATAGTTATTAACAAGTAATGCGACAGTTTTGTCGCATGCGCGTGCGACTAATGTCAGGTGTTGCAAGTGTATCACATTATTAGATAGGTTTTTTTTGTTCGTGTTATAAGTATGTAACTGTGGAAACGGGGATCTAGAGTTTTTAGAATGGAAGTGGCATTTCTGGAAGCACCACATTTTTTTTATTTTCGGGTTTGAAAACTTCAAATGATCCCTCCCGCTGGGCGGAGTGGAAGGGAGTGTCAGACTCGTAGTGAATAAAACCCATCCATGTTCCTTCTTTGCCCTTTGTGTTTCAGGGCCGCGGTATCTCTTTCGAACAGTCCCGCAGCCCCGGCAGGCATCGGCCCTTGCGGATCCCTGTCTTGTTGCTAACATCTCTTTGAAGCGCGCTGCCGAGAAATATCTCTCAGGCATGCTGGTTTCCTCACGCTGTTTTCCTTTACCGAAGCAAGTGATAATTAAACAATACGCACAGGAATCCGAAAAAATCAGAGGTGCGTGTCTCGGGTCACACCACTAGGCTACTACTGCTTAACTTTTTAAACGCCATTGTCACATATACGTGACAAGCAAATGCGTGCCCTGTACGTTGTACGACACAAATATGTAACAAAATGGTAGGTGAAATTGTGGCTTGGTGTAGAGGACACGCGCGTGTGCTCTAAGTTTAGCCCCACTAGGCTATTCTAATTATATGCCACTTCTAGCAATTCTCTACGGCACCCATGTTTTTCTCTTTTTACAAACACCCATAAGGGGTGATTAAACGTTAATACAAGGTTCGTTTACAGTAACTATGACTTCGTGACGTCCCAGGGCCGGTGTAACATTATGCTCGGTCCGCAAAATGTCCGGCTAATGTGTATCCCATGCAAATTGAGGGTAAAATTAGACATAATGTGCTTGAATATGTATATAGATGCAGACTAGTTACGTTTTTTATGTAAAGCGAGTCGAAGTTAGAAGTTAATTGTATAAAAATAC
Organism: Noctua pronuba; assembly: GCA_905220335.1. Taxonomy (NCBI): domain Eukaryota; kingdom Metazoa; phylum Arthropoda; class Insecta; order Lepidoptera; family Noctuidae; genus Noctua; species Noctua pronuba. Next base: position 13,726,110 of record LR999908.1, read on the forward strand.
AATAATAAATAATAAGGTGAGAAAAGAGCACCTTTTCTTATAATTTTATTTCCATAATAGGTTCTCAATAACTATTGATTCGGCAAACTTATTTATTCTGGCCTTTTTTCCAAAGCTGATACAATATCTGAAGTTTCAGAAACCAAATGTGACTGCCAATTAATCGAATCGATAGCTATTAAACAAAATTTCCTTATACAGGGTGTAAACGAACCCTTCACGAAGCCGTCAACCAAGCATTCTGTACATCAAACTAAGTAACCCTACGCAAAAATTATTGCTGGGAAACGACTGTTTTTTTTGGGGTGAAAAATCACGTTTTACGGTAAAACTCAAAGTAACGCACTCAAAACATTGTGCAGGTGGATGTATTGAATAGTATGGGGTCGTGGAGCGATTTTAAGTAAAGTTTCAACAGTAAAACCTTGTATTTAAAAAAACTTGTGAAAAAGTTGGAACTTTGACCCCCAATATCTCCGTTACTAGAAGGTTCCCAGGTATGGTCTAGAACAAAAAAATGATCGCAATGACGGGGAGAACAAGTTCCTTTCGGCTTCGTTAAGGATCTTTTTACATCCTTTATACTAAACTTTAGTTAAGAATGCCTCAAAAATAGGAAATAAGACCACTAAAGAATGTTGCTTCGGAAGGAGTGCGGAAACAGAACTTGGACTCGCGTTGGGTGCGAGAGACCTCTTTTCAACGCCAGATTTACGCAGCAAGAGCGAGTTTTATGAAGTTTAAAAAAATACGTAGTTATTAAGCATATAACCAATATTATGATGCACTAAAAATAATTGGAATTGCTTTATAACTTTAGTCATAAAAACAATGTGAACCTGCGTGAATATTTCGACGGGCTGTCAATGTTACTGGACTGGGCCCTTAAAAGTCTAGTTAATTTTCAGTATAGAAAAACTGGCATATAACGTTTTTTTTTTTTGTAGAGAGAAATGGGTATCTCCTTTATTTATGTTTAAAGACATATGCGCCGGAACAGCCCCTGTACGCACCTTTTACCATTTTCTAGTTTAAGTTCAGATGACAAAGAGTGCGCATCCCCACAGCAATTTATCGTACGACGTAATTTAAGGCACATGTTAATCAATAACCCAGTATACAGTATGTTTTAGAAAAGTCTGGTCATTCATATTTAGGACGAGTGTGATGAAAAAGTGTTATAGGGTTTATCCGTTAGGAATTTTCTAAGTAGCAGCAACAAAGTCTGGATTTGTGCCCGGTCGATGGCAATAAGCTCGCCTCCCCCCCTATTAAATAGGACTTAAACATAACTGGCGAAATGTGGGTGTACGATAACTGGGTACACCTCTGCCTAACCCTTCGAGGATTACAGGCGTGATGTTACGTTTTTTTTTGTATGAATAGACCATCAAACTGAACAACTTTCTCTCCACGAGACCAGCATCGTAAATCTGACGAAATATTCTGTAGTCCCATACAAAATTTCAACACTTACACAACTCAAATGTATGAGACTGCTGATTTTAGTTTTTCACGATTTTGAAGATGGTCCCATAAAAAAAGTTCTTCAGTGTTATGGTCTGTATTCCTACCCTTAAATATGCTGTAAACCTTCGATACATGCTGTACAGCCCAGTATATTAATAATCTACTTACAAATGAACTTTCTATGTTAAAAGCTGCGTGACAAATTAATAATGTCCGATGACAAACATCCCTGTGTTTAGTGCACTTTGGCACGAGAATTATAAACTATTTATAACGTTGATCGATGTGTGTTCCCTTAATGACACCTTTCTAGCCATTATTGGAGCTAAAACTATATTAAAAACTGTGTAATGAACTGTTAGTTGTCATGTGAAAAAATGATTACAGAAGGTTTAATGTTTTACACTCGGAATTTATGCTCGAAGAAGGATGAAGGATCGTTAGGTTAAGCCGTGTTTGCCTAGGTTGGTCTGTGTATGGGTGACACACATTACATACTGAGTATCCTCCGTGCCTCGGAAAGCACGTTAAGCCGTTGGTCGCGGGTGTCATTTGTAGATCTTTGACAGTCGTTAGGTAGTCACTGGCTCAAAAAGTCTGACAACCAGTCTTACCAAGGGGTATCTTATTACCCCGTATTAACTGGGTTGTGGAGGTTAGATAGGCAGTCGTTCCTTGTAAAATACTGGTATTCAGCTGCATCCGGTTAGACTGGAAGCCGAGCCTAAAATAGGTGGGAAAAGGCTAAGCAGATGACTCGAAATGTATGCAATTAAAAGATCTTTTCCTATGACTGTTTGTACCTAACTAATTAAATGATTATTCACCTGAGTTGTCCCACTGCTGGGCAAAAGAGCAAAGGCCTCCCACTCTACTTGTAAAGTAGTTCGATATATTTTATCGAAGGAGTCCCTCTCAGCCCGTCATCATCCTGAGCATGACGTGATGTCGTTTGTAAAGGCTAACTAATACATCGGCAATGAAACCCCCTGTATTTTATGTATAGTCCGATTGACAGTAAACACTTGGTCCTATATACCGACCGCTTTATTGAGTCCTCCGCCTTGCCCCATCAAAGACGTCCAATTAAGCGTCCACAAAGTCCTAACAATATCCCACAGGTTATTTGCTTTATAATAACCATAATTCACGTAGGTATTACGATACTAATTGAACCAATACGTGATCAACGTACAGAATATTTCATTTAAATTGATAACTTCGCGAGGACTCATTAAAGCGGTCGGTCTATAGGTTGTATCAAGTTGTCCTTCTTGTTCCAATCTTTAGTGTAAAAACTTTATTAAAAACTGAATAATATAGTGCTAATAACATTGTATAATTTTGTAATATAACATGTGACAATGTTATGACGTAATTTTTTACAGCAGGCGACCAATGAGCGACTTTTTTTTAAAAATAAACCGGTTATTGGTCATTGGACGGTCGCCATATTGATAAATTTTGGCATCATTAATATTGTTTTTATTACAATATTTTTCAATAAAACTTTCTTGTATGGCGAAGTGTTATTTTTTTTTACTTTTTTAAATTAATGGAGCTGTCTTTGTCCAACAATTTATGATATAAGTAGGTCCATGTGATAATGGGTACCAATTTAGATTTTATCATTGTACAAGCAGTATGAAAGATAATCTACTCTGTTTGAAAATGTCTCAACTATTCATGACATTTATTAGTATTCGTTAATAGGCCACTGCCTCGTCGGTCGACTGGTCGCAGGCGCAACTCCTGAGCATGAGGTCCTGGGTTCGAATCCCGGGTCGGGCAAAGTGTTCTTCTCAGTAGCAGCCACGGAGTCTACATTTGTGCCCAGTTGATGGCAATAGGCTCGCCCCCTACTGCATGGGAGTTAAACATAACTGGCGAAATGTGGGTGTACTATTAGGTACACCTCTGCCCAACCCTTTGGAGATTACAGGTGTGACGTTTTAAAAAAAAGCGAATCTACGGTCACAGTCACAAGGCATAATAATTTGAGAAAGTACTGTAGTTGCACATTCCTACAAGAAGCGTAGATGTATATGGAGAAGAATGGGAAAGAAACTCCATGGACACTATTTTAAACCAAAATATTGTTGCAAAATCTTGGTTACATCATTCATGTTCAGATTCTTCATAGCTACTATCTACGACACTTACAGGAACTTGGGGCCCCTTAGATCGTGGAGCCCTGGGCACTTGCCCAGAGTGCCCAATGGAAAATATGGCCCTCCTATTACATTAAAAATTACAAATTGTTTGGTCAAAGCCACATCATTATTACGAACAGTCATTTGTTTTTCTGTCAACACAACAAATAAACTAACAGGTTGACATGTGCAACCAACCTTTGTCGTGAAAAAAACTGTCCTAGTCACCATAATTATAAATAGCATACAGTTACCCCAAGTCATCGACCCGAACTATAATGTTCTCTTTGCACAACCTCCAAGTTTCTACACTCTTTAACAGTACTTCTAATCCATTCACAAATAATTTGTTAACTTTACAATAACCAAATTAAACGTAACTATAACTTCCTAAGATTTCCACCGCCTTAGGGTGGCGGCACCAATTATGGGCGCAGTGTATTTATCCAAAGAATACAGCGCACTGTGCGGCCGTTTTTGCCATTGTGCAGATAATTTATAAACGTAATGCTTTTATTGTTTATTTACTGTTGCGTTCTCGCGGCTACATTGCGGGATTCCTTGTTAGGAACTAATGAATGTACGGTATTTGAAGTATCCGATAAGTCTTTAATATGCAGCAATTGTTGTAAAAAACAGGCTTGAACTAGTCCTTATTTGCGTACGTCTAACATCATGCTATTTTAATGGTAATTGCGTTTAGAAATCGATATATTATATCTCTATTGCTTTGTCCGTCTATACTCTATAGAGTTGTGGAAATGTGCACGTTATCCACGGCCAGTTGCAACAAATTTATAGACTTTTAAAGGTTTTGTATCCGTAAATAATAAAATACAATAGTATTAAATGTCAGGTAGGTGCACTTGTAACTCCACCAGTGACTTGTTAGATAGACAGGAGGCCCTTAAAGTGGACAGATAGATGGACATATTGTGTGGTAGTTTGAATGGAAATTGCGATACAATTAATGTGCAACTTGTGCCTCGGGTGCTAGTGACAGGTGCACCCGCCCTATTACTTATATAAAAAGAAGTACGTAACAAAACTTGATTTTAAAGATAAAGCGTACATGTTCATTTAGTTTAAAATTTTAATACAATTAAGTGATTATAAAGCAGTGTCATGGTGTAAAAATGGGTGTTGATTGGTCGACTAGCATATCTTTAAAAAAATCGTTGGTTAAGTGTGTAATTAAAGTTTACGGTACTTTTGAAGATTTAATTTGATAATTGTAATAGATATGGCGTAAAAAAATTATAAAGTTAATTGCTATAATTTTTATGAACAGAACCCTGGGATTTCACAAAGCAGAGCCCTGTGTACAGTCACGAGCATCAATACGTAAACACTTAACATTAACTTTAAAAAGTGTTTTTCTCCTACTGTTCTGATTAAAATTTCATGTAGTTACGAATATAGTATTTTGGAACTCATATTTTTATGAAAAAGATCCTATCACCAAGTTACAATCGTTCTTTCTCGCGAAAATTCCTTTTAAATTTTGGAAAGTAAGATACATATTGGTGCTCGTGACTGTACTACAGTTCTACGAAACTGTTACTACTCTGTGTTACTGGCTGATTATAAAGACCGAGAAATTTCAGTCTTGTCGTCAATTAAAAACATATGTAAACTACAAAGAGATTTCAAAGACTTATAGAGCGGACATTGGGAATATTTTCATAAATACATTTTGATCCCGAACTGTTTCGATTTTGACACTCGAATGCTACCTGACAAGCGGGCGTATGACACTAGACAGAACGATTTGTTACCAAGTAGTAACAAGTATTGGATTACGGTTTTCTTCGTCTTGTCCGGTCTATCGCTCGTAGATATTTGAATGTCTTTGGTAAACTATGACGTCACTCTAATGGAAAGTACAAGAAAACTAATGTAGAAGCTACACTTTTCGTAAAGAAACACGATCCCCCCCAATTTATTACCCCCAGAACTAAAAGCTCAAAAGATCCCATTACCAAATTGGAAACTATCATTTTCGCACGCTCATATTTTCTCACGGCCATATTTCGCACTCGCAGACGGCACGTTTCGCAATCGTATCGTATCCGTACCGTGCCAAAATCGTAAATATGTCCGAATGAAATACTCGTTAACGTTCGGTGTTACGAATATTTCCGAAAACTTACGATCTTGGCAAGGTAGCAGTACAAATAAGTTGCTATTAGTTTATTAGTATTTTTATGGGTGATAAAGAAATAGTACTTACCTAGAAGTTTCTACAGTTATACTGTAGAAAGTTCGCTTGCCTTGTTACGGGTGAAACTTGATGTTTTACGTTCCTTAGATGCGATTTCAGAGTCAAAAATCCGAAGTTAACCATTTCCGAATCCATACCAATAAATAAAATTGAAGCGTCTGTTTGTAATTTCAAAATGACAGATTTTTACTGAATGCATCATCATCTTCCTAGCCTTTTCCCAACTATGTTGGGGTCGGCTTCCAGTCTAATCGGAAGCAGCTGAATACCATTATTTTACATGGAGCGACTGCCTATCTGACCTCCACAACCAATTTAGTACTGGGTAATATGATACCCCTTGGTAAGACTGGATGTCAGACTTTTTGTGTCACTGACTACCTAACGACTGTCAAAGATGTTCAAATGACACCCGGGACCAACGGCTTAACTGTGTTTTCCGAGGCACGGAGGAAACTTGGTATGTAATGGGTGGTGGTCATCCATCCACAGACCAACCTAGGCAAGCACGGCTTAATCTAAAGATCGACCCGAGCGGCTGTTATTATTTAGCCACGAGCTCCTACTACCTATGAAGATTGAGTCATTGTTTTTAATTATGATATCTTTTGAAGATAAAAAACGCAAAGAGCAAACTTTTAGCAATTACTTTCCGTTGCTGTATTTCAATTAAATGTGTTAATTTTTGGCTTGAAATAAATTAACCTTGTTATTTTTTCGGCTCTTAGCACCACATAAAAATTAAAATTGTTAACTTTTGAAGTACCTAAGACTGTTTTCTTGTTTTTGTACCAATAAATCGCTTTTTACAATGGAAAATAAAAGCTGGTATTTCGTCCTGGGTTCAATTACCTGGACGGGCAAAGTGTTATTGGGTTTTTCCATCAGGAATTTCCCAGTAGCAGCCACGGAGACAGGATTTGCACCCGTTTGATGGCAATAGGCTCGCCTCCTATTACAAGTGACCTAAACATAACTGGCGAAATGTGGGTGTACTTGTTAGGTACATCGCTGTTTAACCCTTCGGGGATTATAAGCGTGATATTATATTCCTCAACGAAGATAGCAAAATAAGGTGAGGCACAAAATGAGTCACAATATGACTCATCAATGGCCTCCAACAAACAACAAAAAAACAAGTATACAACACTCGTGCGATAACACTCAATTTACCCACCCTAATCCCCGGTGACACAAAACCTAAGCTAAAACAAAAAGATTACGTAGGTAGTCCAACAATAGGCATTCCCTTTTAGGCGCCCTAACTGTAGGTATATCCGTGAGAGCTTACATCGGATATCCTGGCCAGACGATGAGAGATAGAGTCCTCACAAACATTTCGGCACTAGATAGACTTAGGTACTAAGTTTGAAGGTTTAGACCCTCGTTTAGGTTTTGTTTCCAGTAGGCTTTTGTTTGCTTCGATTTGAGATAATGGTGTTTTATATACAAGGTGAAAGGGACCCCGACGCTAAAACGGTAACTACGTATTCAGTACATCATTCTCCCCCAACGAAAAGATGGGGGTAGTCTGAATGATGTAATAATAAAAGAAAATAGCCACTCGGATCGATCTTCAGGTTAAGCAGCGCTTGTGGTGGTCCGTGGAGGGGACATACCGAGCTTCCTCCGTGCCTCGGAAAGGACGTTAAGCCATTGGTCCCGGCTGTCAAATGTAAATCTTTGACATATCTTTACGGGTAGTCAGTGGCCCCAAAAGTCTGACAAACAGTCTTACCAAGGGGTGTCGTATTACCTAGTAACTAGGTTGTGGAGGCCAGATAGGCTGTCGCTCCATGTAAAATACTGGTATTCAGCTGCATCCGGTTAGATTGGAAGCCGACCCCAACATAGTTGGAAAAAGGCTAGGCAGATGATGATGGTCAGAATGATGTACTGAGTATGGGGTAACCTGTTTAGCTTCGGTGTAACTTCCACCCTGTATGTTGAGCCATTACCATAGGTTCTTCTTTCAAATGAAACTAGTTGTATTTTGATGCTGCGTTTGTCAAGACGTTTATGGCTATTAACATACGAGCTCCACAAAAAAAAACAAACACATAAACAAACTCACGCTGTCTTCCAACAGGGTTAGGCAGAAACAATAGAACGATCCCTACATACTCCTTAGCTCAGTCTAGCGTTCACACATCTGGTGATACACGCACGCCGGTTGTGAGATGAATACTATTTTCGAGCTTTGACCAGCTTTGAGGATACTCCTGGGAGGTTATATGACAAAGGCAGACCTCAGAACTCTACACAGCGCAAAGATGTCTTAAATTTTTGTTATGAAGGCACTAGCCAAGTATCTCTTAAAAAATCGTATTATTTTCAAATATTTCTAAACCTGTACCTACCTAGTAACAAAGAGATTTTATAGAGCGGACTTTGGGAATATTTTCATAAGAAAATTTTGATCCCGAATATAATATTTAGGTATTGTCACACGAATGCTACCTGACAGGCGGGCGTATGACACTAGACAGAATGATGTGTTACTAAGTAGTAATAAGTTTTGGATTACGATTTTATTCGTCTTGTCCCGTCTATCGTATATTTCAATGTCTTTGCCTAGTAACAATGTATACTATGTAATAGGTAATAAACATGGCCACTACACACGCTGTCACAAATCTCAGTGGGCGCACAAATCATCGTATAATACGGCTGATTTGCATATCACATGTACGCTTACGATTCATACGCAGCAAATGTAGCCATGACACGACAGCACTATGTCGTGGTGCGTTTGAATTGGGAAGCTGACTTGCTTATTTAGGCAAGTGTAGTTACTTGCCAATCGCGTGAATATGAGACTTTTCCGTGTCAGTTCTAGTGGTTCTACAGTTGTCCTGTATAAGGAGATTTGTTAAGAAAAGCTTCCCTTGTTTTAGTAGGATTTATCACACCAGTGTAAGCATGTATTTAGCTGAAAAGTGTCTTCAAATAATCGTGTGTAATCGTTTCAATCATGATTGCATTTGCCATTGGACTTATTAGCTCATTAGCACTCAACCATGCACAAAGTAAAATCACATGATACTTATGCTAAAAGTTTACTAAAGCTTAAAAACTATACCGTTGCCTGAGATAAAGCCAGAAGCATCACGAAAAGGAACATTTAACGAAAAACATAAGAAAATTGAACACTAAATAGCTATATGAACGTACAGCAACATCAGAGCCGACAACGACAATTGTGAAATCATCTCTTTCAACAAAGACCACTACCACTCGACTTGCCAAGCCCACTCTCCTGGCTTTTCCATCCAAACGCTCCCCGTAAACGAACGGAATACTCAAACGCGAATGTTAACGTTTAACCAGTGGGTTCCGTTCCGTGCGAGGCGAACATAAAAAGCTATTACCGGCCAAGGTATGTATGTGTTTTATGGTAAGCATGTGGAGTAGGTATTAAGGAATTATTATGGGGTTGTGATTTTTATGAGTAGATTTGATGTTTTCGACTGAAGTTACATGTAGAACGGAAATTTGTAAATTTTCTGGAATGTTCTGGTAATAAAATGGTTGTCGTGTGGGCTTTGCCCTCGAAAACCTTCACATATAGGTATACGGAAGGGTTATTTCATGTAAGTAAATTAGGAGTTGGGCAGGACACCTAGCAAGGCGCGGTGCTGGCAGGTGGAATAAAGCTGTGACCTAGTGGCGTCCAAGCACTGGAAAGCGAAGTGTTGGTCGTCCGGCGGCGAGATGGGCAGACGACATTGTTGCCATGGCGGGAATATCCTGGATGAGGCTGGCACAAGACCGTGGAGCTTGGCACAAGCAAAGGGAGGCCTATACCCAGCAGTAGGTGAAGTCGGGCTGTGGATGATGATGATTATGAGTTTCTACGTTAATATTCACGTATACATCTACATGCGAAATCTTGCTCTACCTATTAGAAAAAAAAACACTTCGGTTTAGTGTTGTAAAACCAAAACACTGAAGAAAACTTTGTTCGGACGTAACTTTCAACTTGCTTGATCTAATTCTCTCTCAACTGAAAATTAAAGAAAATTTTTAGTTCCTCACTAAATTACCTACTCGGGGAGAATGTTACAATTGTTTTTTTTTTATTCCTTCATTGAATTGATGAGAAAAAAAAAATATAAGCAGCTAACGAATCTTTTGACGCCCAGTAATTCTTTTCCCATTTTGATACGTGTACTGAATTCTATTATTATTTTAGAACTATTTTTAGTTTGTAAAAAAGAAACCGACCAATTAGAGTGTAACGCGATAAGAACATTATACGGAACCTACAACTGGAAATTTTGTTAGCAGGATATCCATTTCTCTTGGCATCATTTGTATAACTATTCAGACCTTTATTTAAAGCTGCTAAATATGCTTTGCAGACTATAATATGTCACTAGTTTTTTTTAATAAATGTGATTTATCGATAGTTCAACTCTAAATAAGTAAGATCTGATCCTTTTGAACCAAAAATTCTTCGTCACCAAAGCAATTACGAGTCCATCTACAACAGTCCTCACTTTTAATATAACAAGTAACAATGATATTCCAAATGCAAGAAAAATAAATAAAATATTCAACTCCCAAGTGTACTATATCGCGAAAATCACTCACACACGTACGTCTAAACAAGATTGCCACGTGTAGGTACACTGGCGTGCAAGAGTAAGGGGTGTGTAGGTATACTGGCGTGCAAGAGTACGTGTGATCTAAGCCTTTACTTGCGTCAGTGTGCGTCATTTCTTTACGGTTGATCTGAATTTTCGCATGAGCTTGTTGTATTTAGGCGCACACATGCATAACCCTTTAGTTAAGGGGACGCTTTGCCGTTTGATATTCTTTTGAGGAGATATTGAAAGAGAATAGTAAAAAAAAATAGGAATATGTTAGCTGTACTTTACTCGACTCCAACTTTTTGATACTGAACTAAAGTAGCTAATGCAATTATGTTTAACGAATTCCCAGTTTCTAGCGATTATATTGAACAATACATCACAAATCACATCGTAGTAGATACTAATGCCTAAAACATAATAGAACTTTTCGAACACTTTAGAAACCTGGGCCACTTTGAAAGATAACCAGCTTGAAGAAACTCCAAACTGCTTGAGACAACACTCATAGGCGAAATTCAGTAGTTTCTGCTTACCTCCAGTGGAAAAGGCGTGAGGTATGAATTAGGTCCTTATATGTGCCTTTTTTCCCAATAATCCATAACTAGATTAAGACATAAAACTAAAACCAATAGTACAGTATTCCCCTTAACAACGTATAGTACATTCACACTAGTGTGCGTAAAGGTAACTTCGTACTAGTGTGACTTCTATTCAATCTTCTTACGTTCCATTTCGCAGGGACATTTGATTCCATCCCTTTCTAACTTGAGGAACACACATAGTACCATCTCACTCTATTCCTAACGGGCTTAGACGCGTGATATATTGTATTGGATGGATTTTTCGTTTGTGGAAATGGAATTTCTTTTTTGACTCGGTACCTGACACGGCGGGGATGTTCGATCAAACCACTGTTTCCTTATTCTATTTTATATGGAATGAGTTAAATTTGATGATGGCGGTTTGATGGTTTAGGATATTGTTCACTAGAGCTAATGTAAATGTACGTTTGAAGAAGCGAAAGAGTGGCAGGGGTGTAGGTTCTATACCACTCGATTCCTACCGGCTTCCCTTTGAAAAATGGCACAGTCAGTATTTTATAGACAAATAAAATAATTACATTCAAGATATGTACTCCGGCTTACCTCTTACAAAATTGACCCCTCGCTACTGAAGAGTGGTTCAAGTTGATCGATGTTTCGAGAAAACTTGGTGGATACGAACTTGTAAATTTATCCCTAAATCATTTTGGAGACAGGTAAGATCATGATAGATAATGTCAAGAAGAAAGACATAAGATGTCCTTAAAACATGTAACACAAGACACAAGAAACACAAACGTGATAAACAGACGCAGTCGCGTTTAAGCAAACGTGATACCTACGATATGTCCCACAAATATTTGAATAAATAGCGTATGCCTACCTACCTTCCTACGAAGCACAAACCCAAAGGATAGAAAACTAAAACAGAAAGCATAAACGACATCATTAAACATGACACAAAAATAAACGTCGCATCTCTCAGACGCGGGATGATCAAACAGATTCTAGTTCACATTCGAATAAAAAAACAAAACCAAGGTTATCATATCTACACAAACATTGTATTTTATTATGTTTCCTCTCAGATCGTTATAAGGAACATAATTCAAAGGCATCACGTGGCACAACAACCGTCTACCCGAATACCGAAAAAAAAGCGAATAATCTAAAAGAACGGGGTACCCTTCGGGTATTCCAGAAAATTGGAGCCTCGAAAGAATATATTTTGAATTTTTATTATGTACTATTTTCTATTCCATTCCCAAGGTAACCCTTCCTTCCTACAAAGGGGTTTCGTGCGGAGACATTCTATAGACGAGGGTGGGTGCCCCCCTTAAGGGGCTGATGCCCCCCCGTCCCATCTCGTTTTACTCTGAAGGATTTACCAAGTAGCATGTGTATTATATGCGTATATAAACATATGTATGTTTGAATTATTCGTGTATGTCGCTTTAATAAGGTCATTGTTTGGCTACAGAGGTTCTGTTTGAGATTATTCCGTGTCAATTTTAAAGGGATGAGGGATGTTCGACATGGTATTATCTTGGTTTTACTCGTTTGAAGTTTGTTTCTTGGGGAAGTTGGTTTTTTAAAAGGTGTTTATGGTATTTTTTGTGGCAATTTGATTAATATTATTCGTATCTTTCTAGGTCTCCGTTGGCTGACGCTTGGCTCTACATTATCTTCGTAGAACCTTCTGGCAATTTTGTCGTCAAAGAGGACTTAAATCTATTTTCATCACCATCATCTTACTCTTGCCCTTATCCCAATATAGTCTTAGTTGGCACAACTTGACTTCTTCTGCCATACTTCTCTATTTCTCGTTGTCGCATCAGACATGTCTTTTCTAGCCATATCATCCTTCACACAGTCCATCCATCGTTTAAAGCTAAAAGCTACTCTATAGACAATTACATAAGCCTCAAAACTCATAGAAACAGAATTATTTTCGTTATCAATCCTGTTACGTGATTTTCCATCGCCGTCGTATCATTCAAAGTATCTTTTTACAAGGATTGTATATGTCAGAGGTCGAGCCTCCATTTTCTTACAAGCTGTTTAGTAGCAGACCTACCTGGAATATAAACCTTATTTGAATGATCATAAAGATCATTGTACTGAGCAATCAGAGGAAAAATTATAATGAAAGGACAGTATGTGATGCGTGTTTGCAACTAGATGCGCTTCAAGTATTGTTACTAAGAGCTGATTTTCCATGTCAGATGCTCCTACTGTACAATGATTTGAGAATTACGTGTCTGTGAAAACAATATTCAATGGCACTGATTTTTTTGTTCCTTTATCAAAAGCTTTCCGTAGACAAAGAATTTAAGATTTTTGAAAGTATTTTAAATAGTGTTTTCTAAATGCTGGGGAGTTTGTTGCGCCAACTCTTCTTCCCAGCTAAAAAAAAGGAAGTTGTGAATAGCGAGTATTTTGGGAGACTATCTTACGTAATGTACATTTGGATCGGTGTTCCTTTTCCGTCAATTTTGATTTGAATAACCGTGATGGATTCTTTCTGCGTAACATATTAATGAATGCTTAATGACGATAAAGGAGGTATATGTGATGACGAGGCATAGAGAAGTACCTATGGAAGAAGAAGACATGCTGCGCCGACCCCATATAGATTGGGATAAGGGCAGGAGAATGAAGTTGATATGATAGATGATGGAAGATCAATGAGGCAGTTATGTCCTTGGCTATAAAGATAATCAAGAATAAGTTCAAATAGTGAGATTAGAAATCCTTGCCCATGGCTATAAAGATAAACAAGAATAAGCACAAATAGTGAGATTAGAAATCTTTGCCTCAAACTTAACCCACAAACACCGCTTCGTGACCAACGCAATAAAAACTACAGACAAATCAGTGACATCATATTACTGGTACAAGTAATTATTGGTACAAATACCAATAACTGTAATATTGTACTATTGGCTTGTAATATCGTATCATTTCCGTAATAACGGATAATGGCGACCCAATGAAAAGTATCGGTTTTTATTGTAATAACGGTTTTCTGCAGGCTTTGTAAATAATTTAAATTGGTTTTTGTTATTGGATATTGATTTTTTAGCTTTGGTATCGTGACCTAAATTATGATTTATTTTTGTTAGTTTTACAAATAATTTTGATAGGTAGGTACAACTTATGAAGCGTTTGTGCAAGATTGGCCAGAGAAACCGTACGGAGACAAGAGTGGAAGGCAGACCTTTGCCCAGCAGTGGGATATTAGAGGCTAAGTAAAAAAAAGGAAGTACAACCTAAACGTGGAAGAAATGACACCAGAAAAAGACATTTTAAACGTCGATTTCGATTAAAAATAACTAAATTGAGGCCTTTACACTCTTAAATATGGATGATAGGATAGGCTTCACTTTTTTAGGTTCGGACCCTTTACAATCTCACTCTCTTGTTTATGCAATGGGTCTCCTTTGACCACGACCTCGCCTGATAGATGAATGTACTATAGAACAAGCGTACCTAGAAAATGCTGTTTCACTCTTGTTTCATCACTACCAAAGTGATACGTACATGTTAACTTTGAAAGCAACAAAAACAGCAACATTATCGACCACCAACTGACACACTTTAAAGCACACACACAAAGAAACAATCGAACACACACAAATTCAAATTAACAACGTAACGTTCAATCAACAAGTGACACAATAACCCTCAAGAACCCTAATTCACCCCTCTTCACCCCCCACTCATTACGTCGTAACCCGGACCTGCTCAACATTCGAAGTTTAAATTAAACAGGATGCCGAAAACAAGGAGGGGTATAAATGAGTGTTCGAGAGCCTCCGGCGTCCGCCATATTTAAAAAACTCGGTAGACGAAAGACGCGCGTAATGGTTGGTGTTATGCGATGTTTCTAAGGAAAATTTATAATTATGAGAAAACGTTTTTGTGATAACTTAATTGTGTTTGTAATTCTTCCACTTTTACTATTGGTAAAATATTTTACTTCCTATGGCTAGAAAGGAGGTGACTTCTGAGATAACCAGTAATAGAGAAATATGGAATAAGCTGCGCCAAATAAATTGCGAAAAGGGCAGGAGAATGATGATGATGTATCTAACTGATTCAGTAGGATTCCGAGCAATAAAAATACCAATAATTTTCTAGTAAATATTCGACCTTTTCGTCGTCAAAATTCTTGCAAAAATAATCTGCATTTCCGGGTCGCATATACAAAATGAATGCTTTCAAATAAAAGCAACACTATTCAGTAAAGTCTACATCCACAAAACAACTCTTCAACTATTACACCAGCCAACAACCCAACTTCCCTACACCCCCAACACTTTCCCTGGAAAGTCCAATCAAACTTTACCACTTTCACTATCGCATAAAGCCATCCCAAGGCGGTATAATTAAACGTTTCATGAATGGGAGTGAGTGAAACAGCACGTTAGAAGAAAGAGACGGAATCGTCTGCTGTTGTACGCGTAATCAGTTTTACGGTAAGCGCAAATTACGCGGGGATGGGGTGAATTAACGCTTTTACAAGGTCACCAGTTTAAATTGCGAACGCTTTCGACAGTCAGCTGATGTCGGTCGATTTGAAATTTGAATTCGAATGGAATTCGGGTTTGTCGTTCAGATTGGGCTGTTGCTTTTAGAGGGTTGGTTTTTTAATTGATTTAAATTAAGAATAAGACATGTATTCAACTAAATATGTTATGTACCTACACTAATTTACTAATATTATAAAAAGGTAAAATTTGTAGATGTAAAAGGTAAATGAGGTAATGTCGAAACTTCTGATCCAATCTCGAACATTCTTTAAAAAAGCGACACTATGATTACCGAGTGCCATAGATTCCTCCATGTTTATTATGTGCACAAGCAAGATGTGGAACTCTCTGCCAGCATCTATGTTCCCTCCCACATTTAACCCGTCTGCCTTCGAAGCAGGAGTGAACAGACCTCATCTACTGCTTTCCATCAGGCGTGATCGAGGTCAAGACTAGGCCCACTTTGTAATTAAATTTAAAAAAAATAGGATTAAGTTTTTTCGACGCAGACTAAGTCGCGGGCAGAAGCTAGTTGTGAATACGTTTGATGACGTCATATGTTACTTAGATACAGAAGAATTCTTGCAATAATAATATAATGAATTATGCTATTTTATTGACCATCGATAATTTTCACCAGTCTCATTAATTAATAGAGACAGTTGTATAAAATGATCACGATTTGCTTTCTCCTAATGGAATAAGCAGATTTATCAGTAGTGCCAACGCCTGAAGTAATAAAAGTAATTCTTGTTTAATTGAATGTGTCCTTAAATAGTAGTAATAAATAAACAAACGATAAAGCAGGCCTATTGCCTACAGATACTGCTAAGAAACTGTCAGATTATACTTACGACTTAGAACTAGCGATAGGGTTACTTTTAAAATGAGCTCTATCTAATTTTGTATAAGTCAGAATTTTCAACGTACGCATAAGATCCGTAACTTCATGAATACATCCCTATTTGCAATTTGCATGTGCTACGTCTTTCAAACGACAAATTGTAGGCCAACAATACGAAATTACACACACCGTTGGAATATCAAAACGTCTATAATAAAAAGCAATAGAAAAAAAAACTTGCCAAAAGACATTTACGCTGACTGAACGCAGTTTTTACAACGAAAGAGCAAACCGACAAATTACAAATGGAAACAAAAAAGGAACGTCTCGCGACAAAGGAAAAAATCGAACGCCGTGAAAATTTGAATAAGGAATCATTTCTTTTTTTTCCTATCTTTTTTTATTCGTTTTTTTTCGCTCGCTGTCAATCATTTGTCTAAGGCAAGGAGGTTCGCTACTTTCTTTGTTGATGGATGGGATATTTTTCTTAGGGGTGTTCCTACTTGAGTGTAGTGTATTTTCCAAAGTTCATATTTCATTATTTTTATCTCGCGTGTGTTCGAGTTTGGGTTTCTAAGCGTGTTTGTTTACAGAACTGTTTACCTTTTTTATAAGGTTTACGTTTGACATTGCACAATGTCGGGTTATGACAGTCTTTTTATGACGAAATGTACGTAAACATGTTTTATGTGAAAAATATCATGGTAATGAAGAGTCGTTTACGCAAAGTAATTCTCATGTTTGCGTGATGTTTTTTGAATTCTAAAAGAAAAAGATGCCTTGGGCTTTATTGATCGATAAAATAACTTGATTAGTTTACCTATCTTAGAATATAACACTGTAACGTCGTAACCGTACGTCCGTAACTATATAAAATGTTAGTTTTCGAATAAGATTGGAGCAAAAATCCTGTTATTAATGTTTTGTGTTAAAATCGGTGCTTACAATGATGTACCTAACTCTACTTTGCTCCTAACTTTTATTGCCGTATGTCTTGTTAATTTTGGCTCAAAACCGCTTCCTTAAATTCCATAAATTTTTGACTGTTACTTTATTATTCGTCATCTCACTGTTAGGCAAAGGACTCTTCCCATGACATCCAGGGCTAATGTAGACAGGTTTTGAATTTGTCCATAGTCAAAATAAAAAAAAAACATTGTCACAACTATATGAACAAATCCTTACCAATCAAATTCGGGCCCTAAACCATCAATTTCAACAACTCATTCGTTCAACAAAAATTCGTCCTGCATACTACATTTATTTACAAATCCCAGCTTTCCGTATCACGTGCATGTAATCAGAACTGGTATATGAGCAATGTATCTGTGTTATCCCATCTTATTGGGTAAATATGAATGCCGCCTGCCATGCAGATTGGCATCCGAACCTCATGGTAATGCCATGTTTTCTTTGCCCGATACATTACTGATTCTGTAGAGTCCTTTATATTTGGTTTACTGATTTGCATGGTACTGTTGCTATGAGATTTTGTACGCCTCGATTCGAGTACAATTTGATAAAGTCGCGATTCTGAGGTATTCTGCTATTGATTTGGTACATTACGTTTTTGAACATTTGGTCAGAAGGAAACTATAACAGATACTCATCGTCAACTGCCTAGCCTTTTCCCAACTATTTTGGGACGGCTTCCAGTCTCACCGGATGAAGCTGAATAGAATAAAATTTTACTACAACAGATACTATCGAAACGAAATCAAAAGAGGCTGTAGGTATAACAGTTTAGTGAACTAAGAAAATAGTTAGAAGTAGACAAAAAAATCAGTTAATTTGTTAGTAGCTCAGTTGATAGGAACGATAATCATAGAAAACCACATCAGATCTATGGTCGAGTTTATTTTTTAAAGTTCTACGTCTGCCGGCTTACTAACTACTTGCAAAGACAGTAAATAAAAAGCTAAAAAGCTAACGCTAAAAAGCTAAAAAAAAAAACGAAAAAGAAAAAACCTAAAGCTCGTTGGGTTGACGATATCGTCAAAGTCGTGGGAAACACCTGGATACGGGACGCACAGAACCCAGCAGTGGGTGATTCCGGGCTGTTATGATGATGATGATGATGAAAGACAGTGACACTGGTTAGAAACAACGCAAAGTTATTTTGTAACGAGATGGAATTTGAGAAGCAACTAAAGACTATGC
Organism: Noctua pronuba; assembly: GCA_905220335.1. NCBI lineage: Eukaryota > Metazoa > Arthropoda > Insecta > Lepidoptera > Noctuidae > Noctua > Noctua pronuba. Next base: position 13,744,636 of record LR999908.1, read on the forward strand.
AATTTAGTTAGGAGTTTTCTTGCATGGAGTCGTAAACCTTTTTACAGTTGCAACATGCGGTGTGAATGTTCAAGACCCATAAGCAGGCGTTAACAACCTTAAACAGGTATTAAATAATAAAAATCAGCTCTCAAGTATTCTCTGCTGACTCTCTTTAGAATAACATTATCCAACTCTACCATGGAATTATCGATTTTATTACTAAGAGTATAGTGTCTAATGTTAGTTGCATTGCAGTGATATGATAGGCCATCACTAATATTATAGCATTACTGTATTGAATATAAATTGCGGCCAATACGTTATCTATAATAACGCCTATCTACAATTATATTATGATATTACATCACCGCTCAGTATTCTTTATGAATCATGCATAGAATCATATATGATGCACACGGACGATTATTGTTGAAAAACTACAGTTGTAACATGCAAGCTTGCAATCAGTATAAAAAAGAATGAAGAGATATCATAAGAGATATAAAGAAGAGAGAGAATCAGAAGAGATATAAAGGAGATTATCAGTCAATGTAAATGATCTGATGATGATAATGTTATTGGTCACGTATTTCTAGCTAACGATCTTACAATTTCGAGAAATCCTACATACTATTTGATATTTGGAAGTCCAGGTTAGAATTCATGTAAGATTCTCAAAGCTGAGACAAACTTGCAAATATAGAGATATCTGAAGAATAGGCATCGGTGGAAGGTGCTGTTCCTCAGACGGCCCTTTTAAATGAAAGGTTATCAAAGAAGACCTTAATGTTAATGATCTATACAATATTGAGACACGAAATCACGATGCGCTACAAAAAGGTAACCAAATGGAAGCCTTCCTAAAAACTATTAAACCAAAATTTTCTGGGTCTCCTGAATCATTATCTCAGCGACAGTCTTTGACCGCTTGACATGACTTCGCTCATTGGTTCTGGGACCTTGTGATTTATGTGTATCTATCTGGGATTAGTCTTTTGTCATTGGACGTATCGCTAGTCTAAAATAACCCACCTGTTCGTTCTACTTTGACTTTAGATTAGACATTTCTCTATTTTGAGATTTAGCATACTTGTATCAGTTACTCGGTTTTGTCGGCTTTTTTAACAAGTATGGAGAAACCTGCCTTTCTTCTCTTCTGTCTTCGATCTCTTTATTTGTGATTTGTCTATTGTTACTGTAGGCATCAAGTTGTCTTCTGCAACTAGTCCTTCTCTTCGAATCTTGTTGATTGCTTCTCATGTTTTGTAACATTAGTTCTGGGTTAACATTTGTCTATTTGACGATTTATCATAGCTGGCATCAGACCATCATTAGCTTAGCCAGAAATAACCCGCCCGTCTACCCAGTCATCTGATAACTAACACACGGCGCGTAACCCAACGTGCTTACAAAGCTTAAACTCTTGGTTACTGGGCACGTAACACAGTCTCAAACCACGTTAACTCTATAATAGTACCGGCTGTCTACGCTAGATGGCAGATGCACGTACTACGCCGCCGCTGAATAACGTGATCGGAATCTCAAATATCGAATCGATGGTTTTTAAAGCTCTCTCGGAATCGCAAGGCTCTTCAGCAAATATAACCGAATTGTGACTGGAATAAGCGCCAATTGTTGGTGGTGGGTGCAGCGGAATATGGAATTTTGTTCGGTGGAGTAATGTTTTTTTCGAATTCGAATAAGGAATAATGTATTTTTTTTCGTAAGCGGTGTGGTTTCGGGGGCGTGACGTTGGAATGGAGCAATATGTTACGTGATTGATGGCATACAAGGTGATGATATTCTTCAAAGATCTCGCATAGTTGGTCACTGATGGACATCTATGTACTATTATCTTAAGCTACATATTTCAGATACTAACTAACAAAATTATTAAAATCAACTCTATACTCAGTTCAATAAATACCAAGATAGTTCTGCCCTTGACAAAATGAACGAGAAAAAGTAAGACTATGAAAAGTATGTATTCGAACTTCTTAAAGAATTCGACTTCATTGAACATAATGTTGAAAGAGAAGCAAGAGTTTCATGAAATTATAATTAGATTCATCAAATTATGTGACACGAGCTTAACCCTAATCTCTTTAAGTTGTACTAAAAAGAGAAACACTGAACAAATCACTGTTAAATAGACGAAAGAAAAAGAAAGAAACCCTAAATGAGCTAGAACAAATGATTAAATACAAACAAACGAAAGACGAAGAAATCACAAGATAGAACAGACAAAAATAACACAAATACTACATTACTTAACCTTTAACAAATGAAGACGTAGAATCTGAGACAATATATATCAGCAAAGCTAATGTGACGCTGTTCTAAAAGATGTAACTGCAATATTAGATCAGAATTTTGTTCTAGTAGGTAAATACAATGATTTCTTTCAATCACTGACTGAAGATTCGTGAAGGTGCCACAATCATAATGATACTGTTACTATTAGCCTGTATCATCCCACTGCTGAGCAAAGGCCTCCCCCACGACCTCTTGGAAATGGAAATCTTCATCTCGAATCTCGATCCAGAGCCAATGGGGACTACAGGTCGTTGGTTCTGTCCAGCTCGTCCCGCCATCTCCTGCGAGGTCTACCGAGTCGCCTTCTGGCTGAGTCAAGGCATCCACAACGTGGTTATTTTGGCCCACAACTCGACAAAAGTTACTGACTAAGATTTTTTTAAATTCCAATTATACCTCTAAACACAATCCTCGTCTCCCAAAGGCACCATAGTTCAATACCACCATATGCTAATTCACCCCAATCCGAGTTTCATAACAAGACCGCAGCAAAAAAAAAAATAGAAACAAGTAAAAAATCATAACACGCTTGAGTACGCGATACATTTCTTCATATCCGCCGTATTCCAATGAAAAATGCTCAAAGAGTTAACTCCTCCAGCCCACTGGGGGGAACTACAAATCCGATAGAAAGAGACGCAAGAACGAGTTAGAAAGAGACGCCAAGCTAAACCCGAAAAGATGGATGGTACACAATGTCACTGAAGATGCTGAAATTGTATATTTTATATTCGGTATAAAAAAGTCCCAACATACGATATTAAAAAGACGGAACATTTTCTGCGTACTAGTTATATTGTAAGGAATTTAATCTTGCGGCGACATACGATGCTCTAAAGTAAAGGATTATTGGAATGTTTTCGGTATTTTCTTATATTCTGTTAATATTTTGACGTTGAGAGTATATTTTTGTGTACAATGTTGATGTTTAATAAGGAGACGAGAGGACACTTTTGGGTGATATTGTGTTGCTAGCTCGAAAATAAGTAAGTAACGAAAGGCTGTGGGCATTTTGATAGATTACGTGTATTGAGGTAATTACAGAAATATAGGTTTCAGTAGATGCAAGACAGCTATACATAGCAGTAAAAGAAGTTTAGAGTACTCTGCTTTGACTAAAATGAACCTAAAAGACACGCAATTCAGTCAAAAGTTATTAGTACAGTATAGTAAATCTTGTGTCTTTTCAGTGAACATTTGCAATATCTAGCTGAAGTGTCCGAAGTCTCCCAACACCTGCACTTTAGAGGACGCCACAGACGCCGCGATTAACCACAGCGAGTGGCCAGATGCTGGGCCCAAAAAATTTAAATAAGTCGTACCAGTATTTACCAGTCTACCCAGTCTAGTCCAGTAGATGTTATTGAGTCGAATTTATCAAAACCTAAATTCCCTTTAAAATATATCAGCCACCCCTTTATGCCTGCACAATATATGCAGTTATTCCAAATCATCGATATATTTTGGTATATCATCTGCCTAGCCTTTTCCCAACTATATTGGGGTCGGCTTCCAGTCTAACCGAATTCAGCTGAATACCAGTATTTTACATGGAGCGACTGCCTATTAGATCTGACCTCCACAACCCAGTTAGTACTGGGTAATACGATACCCCTTGGTAAGACTGGTTTTTTAGTCCACTGACTACCTAACGACTGTCAAAGATCTACAAATGACACCCGGGACCAACGGCTTAACGTGCTTTCGAGGCACGGAGCAAACTCGGTATGTAATGGGTGGTCTCACCCATCCACAGACCACCTAGGCAAGCACGACCGAGCTGCTGTTATTATTTAGCCACGAGCTCTTCAGGCGAAGAAATAAATATTTCACTTTATTTTAGAAAAAAAAACTGTTAACCCTAACAAGCAACCCTATTTAATCCACCCTTCACTCACCTTCAAGGCATCCTCATCCTCCTTTTCAATCATTTTCCCCTGTCGAATCTAACCCGCTGATTTTCCCCTGTCAAATCTAAACTCGACTCTAAACTCAATCTACGCACATCCACACACTTCCTGCGCTCCTGGTATCTGTCGATGCTCATAACCCTTTTAGCTATCAACCGCCATTTTTAGGAAATAGCTCTATAACGGCTTATCGCTGGGGTACTTAGTACACCGTGTTTATGTGTTAACATATCTGAAGCGATAGGAGCGGCTTTTAAGGGTTAGCTAGTGATTTTTTAAAGAGTCGTTGAGAATCTTGAGATTTGATGATGTTAAGCTGTTTCGCTGTTATGTCATTTGCGGTTTGATTCGGTACCAGCTGATAAAAACTCCGATTTTATTTTCCGAACGCATCGTATTTTGATTTTTATTTTTTTCGAATTAGACTTGCATTCGAATTACAAAATAGTGAAATGGCAATAACTTAGAATTTTAGTATTTTAATTTTGGAATCTCTATAAATGTCGATGAGCCAAAAGAATCCATGTTCAATGATCGCAATAGGTAAATTATTTTCATTGTTTGTTTATAAGGGGATCCGGAATGTCACAATGAACTAATAGGTCGGTATCAGTATAAGGCAGAAGTAACGAAGTAACCTAAGGTCAAATTCTAACTCATTAAATAGAAATCATTATAAACTTTTCTAACATTACCGTAAAAAGCTATTTCTTTTCCGTTGAAATTGACCCAAGTTTAATTATTTACGAGCTATCAAAAGAAATAGAAGTATGCAAAAGAGAACCGTCACGTTTACAGAACAAACTAGAGATAACAATATTTTCGATGTATTTTGTAATGAGCAATTTTGTGGCAAACATTTTCTTTTACACTTCAGGCCACCAAAAACTACCCAGCGACTTACCAAAACATGTACCTCTAACAAACTAAATCCGTACCGGTACCAAACACGATAAGTGTTTAGAAATCACGCCAGTGTATAGAAAAGGTGATGTATTTGAATATTAAAACCGTGTATTGTTAGGCAAATTAACCGGCAGATGTGTATCCGGGGACTGTGGCTGAGCACGGCTAATTGGGACAGATTTGCATCATAATGGTGGAGCAGTAATAGTACCGGTACTTACTTCGGAACTTTGAGCTCGGTACGAAAAAGTCTGTGTTCGGAAAAATAAATAAGGGTTGGATTGAAGAGTTGTTAGAGTTCGGTTTGGTGGTATAGAGTTGTTGGGGATATTGGTAAGTTAAGCGGTTATTACGATTTAAGATATATTTATAGTTAAATGGTCGCAGTGGGTTATTTAAGAATTAATGTTGATTCGTTGCTGGGAATATTTAGCAACCAACCCACAGTATAAAAATATATCAAAGATTGCCTCGTTGGTGTAGTGATCGCAATCGCGACTGCTAAGCATGAGGTCATGGGTTTGATTCCCAGGTCGGGCAAATTGTTTTTGGGGTTTTCCATCAGGAATTTCTCAATAGCAGCCACGGAGTCTGTATTTGTGCCCGGTTGATGGCAATATGCTTGCTTCCTATTACATGGGACTTAAACATAACTGGCGAAATGTAGGTGTATTATTTTGATGTACACCTTTGCCTAACCCTTCGGATTACAGGCGTGATATTATGTTATGTCATCAAAGTTACTACCCAACTTAACGTAACTTTGATATAATATTTTTCCAATAAAACATATATTCATTACCACAGGAATTTCAATTATAATGCCCTGCAAAAAATTCCACAGCTTCACAAAAGTTAGTTGTAAGTCTCTTTTCTAGATTTCTATTAAGAAACACAACACTATACTTTTAATATAATATCCTTCCGCCACCAAGCAGGCCATGCTTTACTTGCCGTTTTTTTCTTCAACCGGTACAGGGGAACGTTCATAAATCCTTTAGCCCGCCTGTCAACCGCATGCCTAGTGGGTAGTCGTATATTACGGAAAGTAACGGATTTTTTTTTCGCTCGGAAAAATTACTATTTTTTTTGATGTTAGAGGTTCTTTTGCGACTTAGAGGTTTTATAACTGAAGATTTTATTCCGTATATCCATATTTTAGACAATAGTTAGTTACTATGAATAACTGCCTCGTTGGTCTAGTGGTCGCAAGCGCGACTGCTGAGCCTGAAGTCCTGGGTTTAATTCCCAGGTCGGGCAAATTACTATTGGGTTTTTCCATCAGGAATTTCTCAGTAACAGCCACGGAGTCTGGATTTGTGCCCGGTTGATGGAAATAGGCTTGACATAACTGTCGCAATATAGGTGTACTATTAGGTACACCACTGCCTAACCCTTCTGGGATTACAGGCGTGATGTTATCAACGGTATAATTGGTACAATTACTAACTAAAACTATGCCAAAAGAATTTTGCCAGCAACTGTTGAAACCAATTTAATTTTTGGCACAAACAGCCAAATAAAATTATAGGGCAGTAATAAAATTATAGTTCGAAAGCTTATGTACAAACAACAATATTTTTACGAATCATGGATGAATACTAAAGTTGTAAAAACAGCTTTGATTTCATTGCCTTACTTTATTTTAGCAATATCAGCCTATACTGATGGGACACAGGCCTCATTTCTAAAAGGGGGTGGGCCATAATCCACCACACGGGCCCATTGCGGGTTAGCAGACGTCATATGTCTTCGAACTTTAGATTCTAGGACAGGCCTAACCTTTCGTTCACCGTTTTGAGTAAGTAGTGGTTATGAAATAAACTTTAGTTTTGCTTGAATTGGAAGCTTACTCAGAAGAAGAATATCCATGGAGTTTCTTGCTCATTCTTCTCCATAGAGATATACGCCTTGGAATGGACAACTACATTACTTTAACAAGTTATTATGCCTTGTGTCTGTGACTGTAGCTTCGCTTTCTTTGTTTTTCGTGACATTCAAAAGTGCCTGTAATGGTCTAATTGAAATAAATGCTTTGAGTTGAGTTGAGTACTCTCAAAACAGAGGTAACATTTGTTTTTTGTTTTTTTTTTTGTTTCCCAAAGATTGACCCGAAGGTAGAAATGCCTATAGATGACATTAAGTCCGCCTCTGTTCTTTTTGCTTGAAGTGTTAAAAAATAAATAAACATTTAAACAAGGTGTCAATCAATACAATCAAGCTCACCTTCAAAAAAGCCAATGACCAAGATTGGTTGTTACAAGGCAGCCCAAAAAACCCAATATTGCATTAATTTTCAACAGTTCACCAACCAAAAGTAGGTAGGTATCTTTCTTCACATAACAATCATAGACCAGGTACTCGCATCTCGCTTCTAGAATTGGACGTCCATAAACCACTTTTGAATTCCGAACACACATTCGGCTTCATCTTGAACTATGACGGCACATAAAAATTCACACCGTCATTATCGCGCGATTCTGTATTCAAATAAAAACGGAAACGCCACATTTTCTACACCGCACGGCGGGGTTCGCTGGCAGTCCTCCAGTGAGAGAGAGATAGCACGATAGTTTGGCGCATAAAATAATGATCAATCAGAGCGGGATGACAAGCCGTTTATTGGTTCCACCGAGTAGTTTGTGGCTATCGCGCGCGGCCAACTTCGATGTTATTTTCTTGGCACGATGTGTAAATTTTTAAAGAATTATTTTACGCTGTTTTGTGTAAGTAATGTGTTGCTCGTAGATGCAGAGGAGCTTTCAGCACATATTTTTATCTACAACCATATTTTTTTTATCTTAGGAAAATTAAAGAAAAATTTATACGCTCATGAGACTTACCTGGTCTTCAGGTTTGGTCTAGAGTTCCAGTTTTTTTTGTCTTAATTAGCTTATATCCGTGACTTCGCCCTTGTAAAAAACATATTAAATGGCACTCGGCAATAGTATATAGTTTCCATCAACGAAATATTTTTGAAATCGAATGAGCAATTTCAGAGCTAACCTCCTACATCGAAACTTACAAAGTTAACCTCTTCATAAATTATAAGTATAGTTTTTTTTTAATAAAAAAAAATACAAAAAAAAATAGATACTGATATTCAGCTGCATCCGGTTAGACTGGAAGCCGACCCCAACTCAGTTAGGAAAAGTCTAGGCAGATGATGATGAAATTTTAATCTAGATTTTTTTTCATAGAGCGTCTTATGAATCAACATTGTTGTAATTTAGTCACTGCTAGTTCAATCTTTGGCAATCTTTGGCAAAACATCGTCAGGGAAAAGATGTTTTCAAGGAAGGATCACGACCCTCATTAATGAAGAGTACGACTTGAGGAGAAGGAGGAGGAGTACCAAATCTAGAATCTAGAATCATCTCTACAAATGAACCTGTGACATAATACACCTTTTTCCACATCTCTTATTGGCTGTTAGCAAAGAAATACATTGTTGTGTCTCGAACACTATCTTACAGAAAGTCGGCACTAGATCAATACTTCGCTTTATGTCGCACATGTGTCATATGGCGCTGAGAGAGGACAGCGGAATCTGTGGAGACGCTAGGAGTAATCTTTTTTGGATTAGTATGCGATTTGACAGATCTTCTTCTTGATCGTGTCGGTGATTTCCCCTTTTTTTAAATTAAATTTATTTTGTCCAGAACTCTGCCACCTCGACGGCGTTGGTGGTGACCTCGGACAGGTCCCTCAAAGTGCACGTGGAATCACACGTGCTGCAGGATAAGACATTTGACAGATGAATGGAAGGAAAAGGATTTAGTATTACTAACTATATCGGTTGGTGATTGAGAAATATTAAAAAAAGAGCCAGTGGTGTCTAATTTTTTAAAGTTCAGGAATGTTGGAAAAAGATTGAATTTACAGAGAAAATACTGTATTTTTAAAACTGTCGGCTTCAAATTATGCCTAAGAAACGGCTACTGTCAGTACTGTCACATAAAAATTGGACACATCATAATGTAATATTTAGATCAACACTAGCGTATAATAAGAAAACATCAATAAAATCCTCTAAACGATAGCCCAAAAATACCTAACCTAAAAAAAACACTCACCAAAAAAAATAGAAACAACGCCCGCTCCACAGCACGCAAGCTTATTCCGTGATAGATAATGTGTTACTCGCATATGCCAGGGGAGGCAGGGGGATGTTTTGTCAAACGCCACCCGAAGAAACGAAGGGAAACACTCGATTCCTCACACGCTTTTATTTCCAAGACTATTTTCGCTACGTATGGAGGTTTCCATTTTTGCCTATCCTCCTCGAGAATATTATTTTGTTTCGTAATATTGGATGACGGTACGTAAAGTACTTTTGTGATGTAGAAAATTGTTTAAAGTGAATATGTTTTTTGTCGTTGTATTGTATTAAGTTGGTTAGATATTGTGTTTGTTTAAAGATCTGTGAAAGGAGATATCCTTGTCTCTGACTGTGTTAGTTCTTTCAGTCAGTTTGGAAAGGCTTGTTAGTTTAATTGTAGAAGAACAGAGCTTTACCAACAAATACGAATGAATTTAACACTTTTTTTTTACACAGGCAGTGATAGCCTAGCAGTGGCGAAGGTTCTATAGTTCCATACAACTCGATTCCTACCGGCTTCCCTTTGAAAACTGTCACAGTCAGTATTTTATAGACAAATAATATAATCACATTAAAGATATGTATTCCGGCTTACCTCTTACAAAAATTGACCCTACGTTACAGTAGCCTAGTGGTGTGACCATCGGACTCCCACGACCTAGCTCTGAATTTTCGGATTCATGTGCGTATTTTACAATTGTCACTTGCTTCGGTGAAGGAAAATTTTGTGAAGGAAACCAGCATGCCTGAGATATATTTCTTGACGGCATGTAAAGCTACGTCGCCCATGGGCGGCATGAAAACTCTGACACCAGGCTAGGCACTAACCACACGAAAAAGAAAGAAGGAGCAACAAATTGTAGATTACAACAATTTTACTTCTATTTTCTGATTAATTTCGTTCCGCAGTCCAAGATAGTTGAATCATTTTAGTGGGACTCAATGAACTACGTAGTCTTGCCGTTTTCAGCCTGTTTACCCGCTTGTTCATGTTGGTTACGCATTTATATCTGCCTTACGGGTGTATAAACGACAGAGCTTGGGCCAAAATGAAGTTCATTACATACCAAACCTAACCTTTTTTTGGGGAAATTATTCTAAAGGACTTCAATGATTTTTTGTTGTAGACCATACCTTCTAGTTACGGAGATATTGGGCGTCAAAGTTCCAACTTTTTCACAAGTTTTTTTTTAAATACGAGGTTTTAATGTTGAAACTTTACTTTAAATACTTCCACGACCCCCATACTATTCAATGTATCCGCCAGCACAATTTTTTCAGTGCGTTACTTTGAGCTTTACTGTAAAATGTGATTTTTCACCCCAAAAAAAAAGTCGTTTCCCAGCAATAATTTTTGCGTAGGGTTACTTAGTTTGATGTACAAATTGCTTGGTTGACGGCTTCGTGAAGGGTCCGTTTACACTTTGTGTATCAATGAGCCATTGTAGCCTAAAATAAATGATGTTTTTGTTATTGTAATTATCACGGCAAGGTTTGTATGTAAGAAAATTATGAAATTATATCATAAGAAAATTGCAATTGTGCGAAGCCGAGGCGAGTCGCTAGTACTTAATATAGTACTCCAAAAATGTCAACATAAGAACAAGTAGGACAGTTTAATACGTTCACATTTTCAAGGAAAAAGAATCACCTACCGTTTCCTACACGAAAATGATTTTACTCGGAGTAAAAAATCTGGAAACTTCTAAAATGGGGCAACTTTTGCAGAAGTCGTGAAATATTATTATATTTAAAGTTTACTCACAAGAATGTTTGCGTGAAGTGGCGGAGGAGGTAAGTCCGGTATGTCTGTCTGTTTGCCTTTATCGGAACTTTTGGGGACTGAGACGAGCGGAGAGGAAGCGAGAGCGGGTTGCAAAAACTGTTTTAAGAGCAGAGTTACACTTTACACATATATAATATTTTTATATTTTATGAATGTGGGCAAAATACTTCTTTTTTAATAACTAAATTGCAGACACTTTTACTACTACAGGTTTCACAATAATATCAAGGATCTTTTATCTCCTAATGGTGTTTCATCATTTACAAAAAATAAGCCACAAAAAAGGTCCATTTTCTGTAATAACTTAGACTCCTAAGTTTAAGTTCTTGCTTAAGAACTTTAAGCTTATTAGAGTAATAAGGTATTCGAAACTCTGATACATTTGGAATTTTTAGCAATATCTCGCTAAAGGTAAGTTGAGAGGCGCCACTACCACTTTTAAAGCAGTATTATTTTTATCCTAAATCAGTGTGAGAAAGATGGAGCTGTATAGCTCTATCTCTTTCATTCTATAGTCCAAGAACAATGGCATTGTCACTTAACCCGCTACCCGCTCCACTCCCCAACATATCCTCACCCAGATCGACATACGGTTGGCGGGCAGACAAATATATTGTTGGTAAAACTTCATGCCGACTCCTGGAGTGGTTTCCCAACTTTTGAAGCCTCAAGTTGCGCATCCGAAGCTCGTGAATACGTTATTTTATTTATAACATACTTCTCGAACTTTCCAGTTCGGTTTCTTTGGTTATCAGCTATTTTACGAGTCGTGTGTTGGTATTTTTTATGATTTTGTGAAGAAAAGTTTCAGTTTTTTTAGGCTTTTGGGCCCAAAAGGGTGTTGAATTTGTTCTTTTATCTGGCATTTATAAAATACTAGCTTTTGCCTGCGGCTTCGCTCACGTTTATTTGTAATTTGACAGTCAATTCGGGTTGTACTTTGCTTGAAATAATACAATTCAATCGTGATTCGAAAGACACGTGACACCATCTATTATCATAAGAAAAGTATTGTTGTTTTCTTCAGAAACAGTAGTTTTTTTCGGGATGAAAGATACCCTATATCCATTTCTGTACACCTGACCAAGTATATGCAAAATTACAGGATGATAAGTTCAATGGTTTAGACGTGAAAAGGTAACGAACAAACGAACAAACATACTTTCGCATTTATAATATTAGTAAGGAAGGATTTTAAAATTACCACAAATAAGTTACTTGTACCTATAGTTCAGTAGGCTGGGACAGACTTGCTGCAGAATGCAGAGGACAGAATGGCGTGGACTGGGAGAAGTCCAGCTCTGAACTGCTTTTGAGAGTTGATTTGGTTGATTTATCCCAAGCTTCAGGCTCTTTGTATCTCTCATATTTATTCGTCCTTTCATCTGGTTAATGAATTGTATGAGAATACGTCATGATGACTTGATGATTAGACTGTCAGCAAAGAGCAATGCCCAAAGTGCCCCGAATAAAGGCTTGACCAACCATGCAGGTTCTTGAGATATGTATTTACTTATATACTGCTTATTCATCTAAGCTAGTACACCGAGTGTCTTAAGCTAAGGATCCATTCAAATGAACTGAATATATTATGTATATTTACTACGCTGACATTTGGATTTCTCAGAAGCTTTGAATGTGAGCAAACAGATGCCTTGAGATCACGGATGGATGTACAGTATATTCATTAATGGATCAATGGTTACTTTCAAGACAAATATAACATAGTAAATACCAACCCTATAGAGATGCAGGAAGGTGTATTTTTGTTACTAGTTGATTTTCTTACTAACATGGGCAAAAGGTGTTTGAAATATTAAAAAAGCTTAAAAATACTCTACAACCGTCGAAAAGTCAAACAGTTAAAATATGACCCATTGAACTCAAAATGTAGAACATCCTATACCTTTGTATGGTGACAATAAATTATAAGGACACAATGAGGACAACGGTAGCATCCCTTTGAATCGAGTGGCACTCAAAGGATTACGTTCGATATTCAAAAATCGTTACAATTGATTGGTTTATTTAAATAGGACTTTATTGAGTGTGCATGATGCGGCTAATGTCCTGTGATTTTGCATTTTATTGTCACAGTACTTCGTGGCAAATGTTTTAAATTTCCTACTAATAAAATGGTACACAGATTTACCTAACCTTTTCACACGTATTAAATAAACGTATAAAAATAAAAAGTATGTAAGATATAACATCCGCAATTTTTGTATAAAATATAGGAGAATGGCAAAAAAAGTCATAAAAAAGATACATCTTCTTAAAAAACTGAAGCGTTCTGAAGCGTTAAACTGTTAAAAGTTATTGACATCACTCCACAAAGTAAAGGCAAACGCTTCGAAAGGAAAACTTAAAAAAAAAACAAGTACTTGCCTGCAACTCTTAAAAGAAGTATAAAAGAACCTCTTCGGGGAAAGTGCATTAAAAATGAGTGCGCTAGAAAGGGACAGAGCGCTATCGACACCGTCTATCTGTCCTTATCGCACGCTTCTAAGAAAATGGTTTTATGAATGAAAATTACTTTTTTCTCACGCCATTTACTGAGTTCAGGGACGTTAGTTTTGTAGCTCGTTTTCCTACACGGGAATAGGTGAAAGTTGTCCGGGATTGCCTTCGAAAGTAGGGCATTGCCTTTTTAAACGTACCGCTTTTTTTTTCTTGTGAGTTTTAACCCTCTTTTTGTTCAGGGGTGTGCGGAATCTTAGGGTTAGACGTTTTTTGTTTGTTTGCATTATAAGAAACATGTTATTCATTATTCAGTTTTAAGAAAAGGTATGGTGTAAGGTAAGTCGATGGTAGTTGCAAACGTTTTTTTTGGGGTCGGCGCAACATATATTCTTCCATACTTCGGTAGTTGCAAACAGCGTAACCTAATAATTATCCTACTTACGTCTTCAACGAGATTCTTTTTTTTTTTAATGTTTATACATATTTTTTTTTAGTGACTCGCACATTTTGTATGACTTGACAAAATATCAAGATTTCTTTGTATGTGTAATATTCATATTTTGATGATATACCTTAGGGAATAAAACCTAAATTATGGTGAAAAGTGTAACAACATCTGTTGCATAGATATGATTTCTCTCTTAAATTGCTCACCATAGTCCAAAGTCTTGAGAAGTCATAAGTTATTCGTAGCAGATCGATGTTACCCGAATAATTGAAATTGTTACACGCTGTATTTCGCTACGGGGTGTTGACAAAAACAATTTAATGGCACTTATATTTCAAACTTTCGTCAACAAAAACTGTCGTCCCCCATATTCTTTTTGTTGAAGAATTCGTCTTTTGGGAGTATTAGGCCGTTTTTTTAAGTAACAAGCAATATTTTATCTTACTTACTGTTATATTCATAATTTGACGGCCCAAAGATAGTATCCTAAAGTTTATGACGAAAATATGACAATTAGTATAATCAATTTAATAAATTATGGCAGTCTCAGGAAGGTATTTTTATGTCCCATGTTTTAATGACTTTTGGTTATTCTATTGCTTTTGTTTAGCGACGAAAAACCCGTTAAATTATAATAACTACATTTTAAGACTCACTGTCGTTGTCATAGATCTTAACAAATGCGTATGCACCCCTTTTAACGAAAAAAAAAACACCTTTGTCATGCCACAGATAAAATATAACTATCATTTTTTACAAGGAATAATACGCATAAATTTATCTATACATACATTAATAGAAAGGGTTTAATAGCCTATAAATCAGTATTTTAAACAAAGGCTAGTCAAATTCGGTACAATAGACCCCTTGTGCATAGACACAAGTTTTTTTTTGTTGCCGCAAACCCGTGAAATGTTTGTTTTGTTGGTACCGCGTGTAGTGGCTTTTTGCAAACGTTTTTTTTTCTATAATCGATACTTCGATGATTGCCTATAATAGCGTGCATTGTTTGTTTTTTTTTTAATACGGTAAATATTTGAGCAGAACTTACTACTTGTTGGAATTGTGGGTTTTTTAAATGCGTGTAAGTGGAGACGTGTTGCTGTTATTAATTTAGTTAGCTCTATAGTTTATAGTGGTTTAATTTTTTTATTCTTTAATGTTATAATTAGTCCATACAACTACTGTCCTATTAATATTGTTAGAGCTCCTGCAGCTTGTGATACAGGATTATACTAGTACAGGCATCATACATTGTTATACCTAGATTGTTAGTTTTAGACTTATATTGTATTTTACCTTATAGGATTCTGAATAAAGATTTATTTATTTATTTATTTATTTTATCTAGTAGCCGG
Organism: Noctua pronuba; assembly: GCA_905220335.1. Classification (NCBI taxonomy): domain Eukaryota; kingdom Metazoa; phylum Arthropoda; class Insecta; order Lepidoptera; family Noctuidae; genus Noctua; species Noctua pronuba. The sequence continues at coordinate 13,759,907 of LR999908.1, forward strand.
ATAAGTAAAAAACAAAAAAAAAACATAACATAGACATAAATATATCAGAAAGAAAAGCCATATTTTTAAAGTTGAAGTGACAACCCTTCTTTTAAAATAGTAGACTCTTCAAAATAAAATTTAAAAAAAATCGGAATAATCTTGCTCAACCGAATTTCAAATCTTAACCCCCTGAATGCGACAGCCAAAAGTCTCAAGATCCTATTATTTCTCACAGATACTCCCATAGATACCAAATATCAGACGTTAGGGGTCAAAATGAATAGACAAAGCCCCTAATATCGAAGATATCGCTTCACCGGAAGGGTTTGAGCGTCTGTTACAAAAGATTCTACTTCCGGTTGATCGCACGCATTGTGGTTGATATTAATAAAAACAGATAATAAGAAATGTGATCGTATCAGTTTTATTATTAAAATTAATAATAGTGAGTTTGATGTTTTATGAATAGGTAATAATGTTAGACAAAGAAACGGTTTTTTGCCTTACCTACTGGTATTTGTACAGTCTCGAGCACCAATATGTAAACACTTAACAACGTTTAAAAGTGTTTTTCTCCTACTGTTCTGATTAAAATTTCATGTTGTTACGAGAATAGTACTTTGGAACTCATATTTTTATGAAAAAGATATTATGATCATGTTAGACTACTTTTTATCTGACGACAAGCCAGGACAAGAAATCAAGATGGGTGACGATTCTCAGCAATATGGGACCGAGTATAGAGAAGAAGAGGAAACTATTTTTTGTCATCAGAGATTTTATAAATAAAAAAGCAAGGAGGTACTCCCGAGTGCACTGAGGGTCTGCCATGTTTTACCCTCATGCCCTAAGTAATAAGGTTGAAAGTAGTATACCGTCAGTGAACTCGATATTAAAAGAGAAGAGGACTATTCACCAAGTAATAACAATCCAACTGACTTGAGAAATAATTCAGAAAACACTCAAACCGGTCAATCCGGTCAAAAGTTGAACGTTAAATATCTTTAACTTAAGAATACACCATGAGAATATTTAAATTAGGATGTGATCTGAAGGAAAGATCCCGTGAGAGACTCGCGTTCATGTGAAAGAAACGCAAATATGAAATCATAATCTGATAACGAGACCTGAGCAAAAAAAATGCCTCAAACTTGTATCAAAAACATCAATGACAGTCGAACCGGTGCTCTTGCGCATCCCAAACTGAACACGACAAACCTACTTAATCCATATTAATACAACCAATTCATCTACCCCCTGAAAACGTTACACAATACCCCCTTACATCCTTTCAAACATAAATAATAAACTAAAAATTATATGCAAATTCACGAGCCATAAGTTTCTATAGAAGTTTAACCCTTTCGATGCGGAGGGGACAAAAATGGGTAATAATTTATTCAAGTGAGATAAAAGGTCAGAAATAAGGTCGCATTCAAAATTGTGCTACAACTGTGTTCAGACGTGTATGAAGTTCGTGGTTTTTAGTTTTTTTAGTAATTAAACGTCAATTGATAGGTTATGTGTTGTGCGCATGCGTGATTAAAATGGCGGGTCAAGAAAGTGAATCTGGTTCTTTTGGGTTGAAATTTTGTGAAGTGGTTTCAAAGGTAATTGATTAGTGTTTTTTTCTTTGAATTATTTTGTTTGTATTTTTTAATATTGCCAGAAGCTTATTTTTTCAACTCGAATCGTAATTTTTCATGTCTTGTTCTTTTTTTTGTCTTAAATGTATTTTTTTAACTTTTTCCTCAATAATTACAATCAGAACTAGTAATGTTATACAAGCTGAATTTCCCAAGTAGGCGTGGATGAAAACTAAAACTGCATCATTAAATCAATATTCCTAGCCAGGAATAGAACCCATTGATTTTGGAAAAAAAAACACACTGTATTATTACACTACCGATAGTGTCGCTAATAAAGATCAAATTCTGGGATGTAACGAAATACGGCAAACTTAAGTATTTTTCGCTATTTGAGGAATTTTCGGATTTGGCCATCCACGCCGATTTGAAAAATTCACCCTATATAATATAATTAAACTTACTTAATTTAATTAAAATAAGTACTGTAGCTTTGTTATTCATTACATTCAACTAATTTCCACAACCCATTATAGTACACTAGCTTACATTGCATAGTTTATGTACACAGCTTACAAAACAGCCCATTATTTATGATCCAACTAATGTATTCTATTTGAAAGGTCTATCTTCCTATCTATCCATCTAAAAAGCCGTTTTAAAAACTCAGCCTGATTGTTTTATGTGCTTCGGAAGTCGGTTAAAATGTAAAGAGCGTGTCTTCGTTAATATAAGACGATACTTCAATTAATAAAGTAAAGAGAAATTTATTACTGGAATATTCGATGGCTATCGTGAAATTCTGTGTTTTTTTATCGATAGTACCTATTAAAAAGTATCGCCTTTTTATGTGGTGTAAATAATGGTGGAATAGACTGAGTTGTTTTGACCGTGAAAATATTTATTGAACGGAAAGTGGTGTCTTCATTTATAGGGTTAAGTCTTCGGTTCGAAGTAGGGCTAGTTTTTTCTATCTGCAATGTAGAATTGTAGATGTTTTTTTTTTGCGTGGTGACTTAAGAAGTTATCGTTATGGAGTTTTATTTCATTAATTAATCAGGATTAAAGTCAAACAGGAATTTGACAATTGGCACAGGAAAAGAGACGCTTATACCCATCAGTGGGTGAATTCAGGTTGTGGATGATGATGACGAAAGTCATTAGTTTTTATGTACCTATCTACTACTATTAACTATAATACATACCCATATGATTCAATTCCAATTAGAATGATGCTTCGCTAGAACAGATTTTAAATAAACTGAAATCCTTACTAATATTATAAATGCGAAAGTATATTTGTTTGTTACCTTTTCAAGTCTAAACCACTGAACCGATCATCCTGAAATTTTGTATATACGTTGTCAGGTGTACAGAAACGGACATAGGGTACCTTTCATCTTGAAATAAGTACTCTTCCAGAGGGAAACATCAATATCGTTCTTATGATAATAGATGGCGCCACGTGTTTTTCGGACCATGATTGAATTATATTATCACAAGCAGACAACAGCCTGAATTAATTGGCAAAATTCTAAATTAACGCGAGCGAAGCCGTGGGTAGCTAGTTATGAATAAACGAAAATATTCGGAAAACTTTTCAAAATCACTGTTCTAACTATTGTTAATAAATAGCCATATGTAATTGAGGGTTAAGCCTACCTAATCCTAAAAACATAACTCAAACCGATCTAAGAATCGAGACAGCTAGAGTACTTCCATAAATTGATATAAACAATATCCTAATGGAAACTGTAACTCGATATATTTGTCAATACATTTACCATAGCTCCTATGACTCTTATGTACAAGAAATATGTCCAAATTGCAAACCCGAGACAGGAAAATTCACCATTCAATAATAAACCATGTCAGCTTTGTTTTTGGGTGTGTTTTACTTTGGTCGTTGTTGTGTACTTAGGTTGTTTTCCCAAATTGTAAGTCTATACTGTTTGCACATGTTTGATCGATTGACAACACGGGGGTGGGGTGGGGTATAATAATAACACCCCCGAATTCGATAGGTACGACCGTGTTTTAGTTCGTTTTGGCCGGGCGTTTGAAGAACTACATTTTCTTCTATTCGAATCCATCTTTATTCATAAAGTTTGAATAGAAGTCTATTCAAACTATTTTTAATTTAAGTAGAGTTACTTTCATTGCATATCAACGCTGCTTGAGTATCTTTTAATATCGTTAAAAGAACAAGAATCAGCAATTAAGATATGAGAATGTCCCGATTTGAAAGATAAAAACTATAATAAAAATACTAAGTGACCAATAAGTTATCTATTAAATTAAATTATAAATAACAATAAAAGTAATTAACAGCTACAAAATAGGAAGGAACCAATAAAATCAAACGACCACGTGGCGTGTCATAGACAATTTAGTTTTAACAGCCATAGACAATAAATATTAGAACAATAAATTCCAAAATTAAAAAATTACAACTTTCGTAATTTTTTGAAGTTTCCGATAATCGAAAAATTTACGACATTTTTTTTTAAGTTTCCGATATTCGAAAAATCTACGACATTCGATTTTTTCAAGTTTCCGATAATAGTCGGTAGCGATCATAGTCGATTAAACAAGTTCTTTATTAGGGATCTTTTAAATACAAACAAGAAAATAAAATTTTACGATCCTACCACTACACCGTTAAATAAATAGCTACGCGTTCGATTCCCCGTTTGGTCATGCTATAAATCAACTGAGACGTGTAAAAAATATTGACGTTGGGTTGTTTAAAAATAATTAAATACTTAGTTACCGAGTTCTCACACTGTAAATTGAGCATTTTGATATTACATTTTTAGGTAGGTAATTGGCTGTGACAGGTTAATGACATCAAAAAAGAACTTTAAAAAAATAATTGCACACGTTAATAGTGAAAAATGTTATAAATGGTCTCACCATAGAAAGTTACTACGCGTTTTTACTCGCAAAAAAAAACTAGAATATTTTTTTTTCTTAAAAAAAAAACACTTATGTCATTTACACGTCATTTTAAAATGAAATTGTTCTATCTAAATGGAATTTGAACATTATTTCCGATTACTATCTTACTACCGCAAAAACCTATTTTAACTAAGCGATGTCATCGGAGGGGTTAATATTGCTCGATCATTGTTAAGATAATTTTTATATCAAAAATAACTCCAATGTTTAATTTTCGGATGATTACAATGAATAAAATTAAATGGGCTTTTAAATGTAAAAAAAAACCTGGCAAGAGAGAGTAGGATTAGTACCTGCGGGTTCTTTCGTAAAACTGAGCGTTCCTGAGCGCTTCTTTTTTCAAATACGTGGTGTACTATGAGCCCTTTCTTCTAGAAAAAATGAAATAGATTCTACTAAGTCATCGGAAAGTAACCCTTAGATTTTTAAACTTGAGAGATTCTTCTCAATATGTGACTTAAATGACAGTATCTCTTGATTTCGTAGACTTAGAAGCTTGAAGTTTTCACCCGTCCAAGGTAATTGAAATCAATATCAAAAATAAGATTTGCATCTTACTTTCGATACTCATTTCAATTACCTCTACAAGTTCTTAAAGAACAATGACCTGGATAGACGGACAATAAAGTGATCCTATATGGGTTCCGTTTTTTTTTTATTTTTGAGTTACGGATCTCTAAAAAATATTAATATATTTGATTACTTCTTCATCAGAAGTGTGTACATATAATTGTTATCTTCATCAGAAGTGTACATATAATTGTTATTACACATTTTTATGTCTATCTGTTTATGGAGAATCGACCTTTTATTTTCTTGGTATGGTGTACTTAAATTTAAGCTAACGAAGGTGCTATTAAAATATAATTATCTTTTATGTTGCTTGGTAGTCGCTGGTAGAGTTTCTCTCGTTGTGTGAACTTTGGAAGGAAACGAAATGTTGAAGATGTAAATATCCTCAGCACCTACATAAGTAAGTTATTTTTATAAACCTGATTCAAATATTTAAAAAAAGAACAAAAAGTATTGTAAGTAGCGTTAATCTAGATTCAAATCTAGATCAACCTTAAACCAAAAATATTAATAATTTTCCAACTGGAAACTTCCAACCAATTTTAATGGTTGTTATATTATGTTATTATTTTATATTTGAAATGGCTTTTCCAATAGCAACATTATGTCCAGAAAAATATATTTATTTACCTGTTGGTGCTTATATCACTCACTGACACTTTTAAAAAGTAGAACACGGTAATCACCGAAAAAAGAACAATTTCGAATACCGAATTCCGAATTCGAAAAAAAAATTGACAGTTCAAAAATCGTGCAAAGCCGTTGGTTTACAAAGGAGTTAGCCCTATCGATTTTGTCCTCAACCCTACGCTACTCACATGTATATATTATGTATATATCCATGCGTCGGAGGGTCGCAAGGTACGGGGGTGGAACCAACTATCGACTATACGTAATACGGGTAGGTATATAAATTATATGTCGTTCACCCCATCAATAGTATAATGTATGGAGATTCGATATTATTTTGTGATAGGTTTTCCGTGCGATTTTACTTTGTAAGTAGCTGGTTTAGATGGAAATAAAGTTGCTGCGTTTTATTTAGGAATAGACAAGTAAATTCTTTCTTATCTTGTGATTTATTATGCCAAGCGTAACGGTTTTGATTTATGGAACAATTTGAATTCACGATTGGAACAGTTTTTCGAATAACCAAATCATCTAATGTCATCTGTTAGTATTCTTTTCGTCTATTTTTTTTACTAAAGTTAATTTACCTTACCAACACGTAAATTAAATTGATTTATTCCGGATTTAATTGCCATCAGAGTTGCGCTTTCAAGCAACAACTCACAATTTAAGCAAATTAAGTCGTTAAAAGTTGACGTTTTAAATATACGGAGTTCTTTCTCGTCTTGTCAGAGTTACCGGTTCGTTTCAACAAATGTTGTTGAAATTTAATAAAATAAATGTTACCTGTGTTAAATTAAAAGTAATATGAAACCAACTTGACATAACCAATATAGTTTTGATAAAGGTGTAAGGGTCGGTTGGCTATTCGGAGTACCAAAAAAAAACTGAAGCGTGTGTTTTTTAAATGAAATCCAAGCCATATTTTTGCCGTGAATCCTTAGTAACAAGTAATACGTCCTAAATAAAATGAAAATACCATTTTAGGCCCAAAAAAAAACAATTGACTTTGCAAAAAATGATAGTGTTACTTTAATTTATTTAAAAAAATCGTCTACAATGAAAAGCTTAAATAAAAGTCCACTAAATCGGATAGCTGTCAGAGGCAAATTACCTCTGAGCAAAGCCGGGACGCGATCGTAGTTAATATTTATACGTGATTATCTCAGCGTGCGATGTTGTATTGTTTTTTTAAACGAGCGGGTTGGGTAATTTTCTAGGCTAGCTTGACAGGAGGTAAGGGATGGTTTTTTTTTATTTTTTATTATATTGACAGCTGTCAATCGGATAATTGACTATACTATTTCATAGATTGTTCGGAGTTTAAAGGATGCCTTAAATTAAAATGTAACTCTAGTAAATATGTTTTCTTTTTTTCTATCTTTCTAGTCGAGAGTCGAAATTTCAAATATTTAGGCCTTTATTTTGTAAAGTGTAGTGAAAATGGGTTCTAGGTATTCTCATCCTAACTCAATTTTATGGGTGCTTTACAGTTCATATCTATACTTCATGCGATTTTAGTATCGTCACTGCTGTGTTGTTAATATAATATCACATTGTTAAGACTTGTCATAAAGTAGTGATTACATAAAGAGCGTTCAAAAATGTAACAATTTTGTAACTAGTCAAAGCTCCAAAATGTAGATAAGTCCCGCGAGATATTACCTACATCGACAAATATCGAACTTGATTTAAATCCGAAAATAACCTTTAAACCGTGGACGCCTACGACAATATGTAGACGCACAAAAAACATAAAAATAATCAAGTCATTACGAATTACGACAACTCAATCTTCAGAAACGGGACCTGACAGCTTCCTACCAAATGTCACTTGTTTTAAATGACATTCAGCACAAGACCCGCCTACTGGTCGTCATTTGATGTCATTTCGTCATTCGGCCATCACTTGTGACAAGAGTCACGCCTCTCTGTCATTTTGAATGCTCAATTAGTTGAAATTATTGTCTATTAGAGATACTGGTAGTCTATGATCGGGCTGTGCTGTGATTAAATTAAAGAGGCTGTTTGATTTGAATAAAAATGTTGCTTTTAAGCAGTTCACGGAATATATAAGTGAGGTTTGTTATTTCTGTAATAAATGCCTAATAGGTACTTTTTACCAAAGCTAAGGTATCATGAGGAAGACAAGCAAAAAGTAAATCTAAAAAAAACAATAATGTACATTTTTAACGAAGCTTTACATGTGAGGCATTCTCATTTAATTTCTAACTCAATAAACTGCACAAAATCTAACGTAATTTCTGTTATCCAAATATCAAGGAATACTTAATTTACAATTTCGTATTAAAAACATAATACATAAAATGGACCACCGCCTGTACCTTTCAGCATTTAATCGAAGCAAACGTTAGAGCTGTGCAGAAGCTACAAACTAGTCTAACACAAACTGAGTTTCATCGACACGAAAAAAAGAAGAAGAATACATAAACTCCTCAAAAACGTTGAAAATTATTCCCGCAATAATAATTCTCACGAAGGTTTCCGTTCTTCTGAAAACTTTACATTCATAATTACGCGGCAGCCTTTAAAGTTGCCGGCAAAACTTTATTACGAAGTAAGTAACCAATTTCTATAAATATTTTAGCTGGATTCCGAAAAAATATTACTTAAATAAAAATCTAGGATAAGTAAGTGACGTTTTTTCGTAATAATATTCCGAAAATATCAGACTCGATCATAATAAAATCGGTTCATGCTGGCTGAAAATATTCTTACCTGTACGCCGACACGAAGCAAAGTTTTCAAGTCAAAATTTTACCACGGCGCGAATTTAAAAAAATATATTTAGTCACCGAAATTTAAAATAAAAGAATGAAAGACAAAAATAAAAGAAAAAAAAAATACCGCGTCACTCAAATTCCGAACACCAGTAAAAAAAAATATATTCAAAGACAAATTTGGAGGCAACGCGTCCCGAAGGAAATTCGAGAAAATCGTCGTCTCTATGCGGCGTACGGTGAGCGAATGTCCCGTTCAAACTACGCTACAATTTCCTCGGCGAAAACCGAATCGACTGCGCTGTGTAAGTATAGGGAAGGGTGGTTTTTCCTTCGAATTTCATAAGTATCTACCTTTCTTTATATCTAAGCGCAAGAACTACGCTCACCCCTTGAGAATACCTCGTGAGACTCGATCGCGGGCTCACATCGACTTCACACTACCCGATCCAGATCTGCTTTTGTAAATTCAAATGTGTTCCAACTGGAATAAGAGTCTAGTTGGACTGCACGCTCAATAGTGATGTAACCTTACAACATAGTTAGAATTTCTAGTAAGGCAACGGTAACATAGATAAAATGTATTGGGTGGTGAATAGAAATATATTTATGTATGTAGATTCGTGTGTTCGAGAGTAAGATATGGTGTGGGCTTCGTTTCACGTATGACTGTGGATCTATACGTGTAGGTAGACGAAAGACGCTTGGTTCAAATGTGAATTTTGATATGTGGATACGTCTCGCAATTTGTCACAATATGAGATATCGTATCGAGTAAGCAATATCGTTTAGACGATTTCCTTTTGTGTATCAATTCTTTTGTCTGATAGGTATTTCTCGAAGAAATAAATGAGGTCGCTTTTATTATTTTTGTTATGATAAAAATATAAAGGTAACATCACAGAAGAGGTTCAATAGAACTAATGAGCGGAAAATTATTAACCATCGAACGTGTTAATTTTTACGCCCAAAGGGTAGCCTCTCATGCATAAAATTATACGCTAAAATAAGTTTTACGGTTAAACGGTAATGGGGATAGGAAAATTCGGTTCAAAGTGACACCATCGGTTTATCAAATCGAGTAGCAATCGATTTTCAGGTCCGACGCTCGCGAGAATCAACCCGATGCAATGACACACATTTAAAAAGTCTTAAATAAATGCGAAATGATTCGGCAAGCAACAAGTTTCATTCATTCGCGGGAAAGGGAGAAGGCAATCCAATTAGAAAGGGAAAGAGAGGAATTTAAAAAGTGAACGCCCGGAAAGTTAGGCGGGAAAGCTCCGTGCTAATAACCTGTTGCTTCCGCCGCTAAATTAAATATCAGAGCGGACCGCGCTTAATAAAAACATCGACTATCGATACAATTTTCGCAACGCAACTACGTGACCCTACTATTCCCATTCCTCATCTAGACAACATAATTTCACCCTTCTGATCGATTTTCCTCACCTTATTCGTTTTTAGATATAGCAGTCTATACTCTGAAATTGCTTACATTTATCATTTTACTATTCATAAGCCACCCCGTCGCCGTTTGAGTATTATCTTGGAAATATCGATAAAGCTCACTTGATGCGGCTGACACCCCTACGCTTGCTTGACATAGAGCGAAAAAGGGACAGCATCATCCAAAACCAGTTGTCAGACAAAGAAAGAAGATAGTACCGCGACGAGATAAGTGTTCTAATTTATACTCAAATTGCGAACGTCGTCACAAGAACCACGTGCTAAATAACTTATTCAAATTCAGAATGTCTTAAGTGCTTTTATTTTTGGCATTGATATTGAACTTTAGTGTGAGACATCAAGGTTGAAATTAAGAATTGATATCAATTTAAGAAATATTATGTTAGAATTTTTCATTTTTGAGAAACGAATCTCTATCTTCGCTCGTTGGAAATGAATTTCCACTCTAAGGGTTGGGAAAATTGGGTTGTTTTTCGTTTGTGGGAAAAGTTTGCAAATTAATACGTAAGATTTTAAAAGAAAGACTGTGCATACTAACTAGGGTTGGTTCAAGGTTAAATTGGTGTTTTATTACTAAGTCGGTTAGTGGGTTAACTGGTACATTTAGGGGTGATTTCGGAGTTACGATACTGTGATTATGTAATTTACGTTTTGTATTTGATTAATTTTATCGTTCCTGATAGCTTAATGATTAGTTTAGGTACGTTTGTTGGGTAATAAAATGGCGGATGGGGCGAATGACTGTTGTTCATGCAATTTGGCGGGTAATGCGATGGGTTTTGGTGATTAATTGGTTAAATATTAAATGAATGAAGACGATAATGATTGTGATTGCATAGTTTTGTTAGAATCGATGTAGTAATAATTATATTATACACCCATCGTATTATGGAATAGTCTGATGAGCTTTGTAAGTAGGTACAGAAAATAAGATTTTATTAGGGAAAAAATAATCACCTTTAAAAACGATTTCTAAGCTTCCTAACCTAAACAACTAAAAATAATACCATTCTAAATTCAGGTCTCACCTAAAACGACACATCAGTTTTCGAGTTTCATACACACACACATACAAACAAACCGAATAGACGTTACCAGAATACCGTCACGCGTGAGGTTCGCGCCAGTTTTTGTAGTAAATTTTTGACACTTGTCATGTCTGCCGCATCACAATGAGATGGGGTTCACCCCCAACCCCTAGCAACCCCTTACAACCCTATACCTTTGCCTTTCTTTATATTTTCACAGCGTTATATTTTATGGTGTTTGAGAGGACAGAATTTTTCGACGAAAATTTGTCGAAAAATTCTGTGCTTCTTCAGTTCAGTGTTTTGGTGAAATCAAAAGAATATAGTTTCTTGGTCATTCTTCTCCATACGAAACTTCTTTTGCAAATGAGCAACTGGAATTAATTTTTTTTCCTGTAAAATTTGACATTCAAGAATGCATTTAGATCTAATGGCTGATTGACATAAATAGTTTGATTTTGATTTCAATATACTTACTTACAATACACAACTAAGGAGCTCGCGGCTCAATAATAACAGCCGCTCTGGTCGATCTTCAGGTTAAGCCGCGTTTGCCTAGGTTGGTCCGCGGATGGGTGACCACCAATTACATACCGAGTTTCCTCCGTGCTTTGGAAAGCGCCGCCGTTGATCCCGGCAGTCATTTGAAGATCTTTGACAATCGTTACAGATACTCAGTGCACAGTGGCCTGAAAGTCTTACCCAGTACTAACTGGGTTGTGGAAGTCAGATAGGCAGTCGCTCCATGTGAAATACTGGTATTCAGCTGCATCCGGTTAGACTGAAAACTTACCAACTAGTAGTAGTTAGTAACTAGTAATAGTTGGGAAAAGGCTAGGTAGATGATGATATCCTCGGATAGCTTTTTTATAGAATCTTCAGTTTCCATGGATGAAATGACTTTTATGAACTAGTTCTTTGAATTTTCTCACCTCTGAATGGATAATTTTCCCCTTCTTTTCATAAGGGTTGCTTTGTTTAGAACTTTGGCCCTCATTAGTGGAAACTCACACTCTTTTATACATTAAGAATAGAGCCTCAGAGCGGTTTTAATTTAAATGATTTGAGTGTTTGAAAATGTCATTTTAGTATAGGGTAGATAATAATATATAGAAATTCCTGATGGAAAAACCCAATAACCCTTTGCCCGACCTGGCAATCGAACCCAGGACCTCATGCTCAGAAGTCGCGCTTGCGACAACTAGGCCAACGCGGTAGTCTTTGATAATAATGACTTTTATAATTGCAGAAAATGGTTCAGTTTGACTGATGATTAGTTTGAGATGATTATCTCAAAAGTCTATTTGGGCTTTTCCATGAAGAATGTAGCCCAGAATGTACATTTATGTAAATAACAATACATCAATATACTCTGCCTGAAACATAACTAGAATGTAGGTGTAACTTACTCCTCTGTCTACCCGTTTTAGCAAAACAGGCATGATGTTATTGAGTCGAATCTATCAAAACCTAAATTCCCTTTCAAATACATCAGCCAACCCCTTTATACCTGCACAATATATGCAGCTATTCCAAAACATCGATATATTTTTGTATATCATCTGCCTAGCCTTTTTCCAACTATATTGGGGTCGGCTGTATTTTACAGCCAGGCGACCAGTATTTTACATGGACTGCCTATCTGACCTCCACAACCCAGTTAGTACTGGGTAATACGATACCCTTTGGTAAGACTGGTTGTCAGGCTTTCGGGTCATGACTACCTGTAACGACTGTCAAAGATCTACAAATGACGTGCTTTCCGAGGCACGGAGGAAACTCGGTATGTAATGGGTGGTCACCCATCCACAGACTAACCTAGGCAAGCACGGCTTAACCTAAAGATCGACCCGAGCGGCTGTTATTATTTATCCACGAGCTCCTTCTCTATCGATCTATTTTGGTATAGCTGTAGAATATATCGATAAATCCTCAACTCTAGCTCGTTAGAGCACTCATTCCACGATATTTTCCGTAACTAAAGAAACCCGTAATCGTTTAAGCATATAGTAAATAATAATTCGGTGGCCGCAGAGCTGCACATTGTCGTCTAACAAGCAACCCTCGAGAGGTCGGCGGGGAGTTGTGTGGGAACGGGATAGGGGTGTAGAGGCGTGAGTGAACATTTTGGGAAAAATACTGGCGGTAGTTTCACTGAAAGAAAGAAACTGGTATTGGATGCTATGCCTATGCCTAGGCCGTTAGATGTTTCTTAAAATTGTGAAAATTTCTAGAAATCATCATCTTCTGCCTAGCCTTTTCCAGTGTTGCAGCAGAATACCACTATTTTACGTGGAGCGACTGCCTATCTGATCTCCACAACCCAGTTAGTTCTGGGTAATACGATACCCTTTGGTAAGACTGGTTGGTCAGGCTTTCGGGTCATCGACTACCTGTAACGATTGTCAAAATTTCTAGAAATATTGACATATATTTCGTCGCCATTCTAAGTCACGTCAAAAGTGCGTGCCGTGTCAAAGATCAAACAAATGATTTGACGCGTAATTGAAAGACCCGGTTTTAATACTAAGTTGAATATCTATATTCAATTATGTATATTCTGTTTATTACTCTAATAAATTAATTTTAATTAAATTACGGACATAGAATATAATATGTGTTTAGTTGTTGTTTTATTACAAAATCCACTTTGTTATTAATTAAACATAAACATAATAACTATTGCTGCTATTATTTAAGCAGTGACGCAACTGCTGTATTTACCTAGAACTGTGTGCCTTTTGCTAGTTTTTATCACTAACAAAATCTCTTCTATCGCGGTACAATTTTATGGAATAATTGTGTTCGTATAGTATATTCCTTTATTCAGTTTTCTACACATTTTTAAATATTCTACATATTAAAAAAAACATATAAAAACATTTAAAAATATAAAAATAGCGGTCCATCGGTGTCGGGAGCAGGGTCCAAGCTACCGGTGGGTAGGGCTCCAGAGACAGGAACCTCCTCACAATGCGAGCCGTATCGAGGAGAACTAGTATATTCTATATTATGTACACCAAACAAGTAACATTCTTAAAAGAAAACATTTCACAAAGAGTGTGTTTCTCATTTTTGTCACCATACGACGCTAGTTCAATTTTAGTATCTACTTAAATAGAAGTTGCCGCTAATGTAATTGAATAGATTCAAAAACTCATGTTTAGCTCTCAGATAATGAAAACACACCAAATAAAACCTAAAAAATCTCACTAACACCACTATTCTTTTTACCAGTACGCCTGTCAAAACGAATGGCAAAACGAATGGGAAATATGCGAGAAAGAGTGACTGGATAACAAGCACACACACACACACAGTGCACATGGGGACCAGTCGCCATCTTGCAACCATTCACTATCGGAAAATTTAGTTTACGTCAAGGAATTGGACGCGGTAGCTATGGAACGACTGTAGGGTGGGTACGTTCGAATTTTGGTCGAGGTTTTTTGATGCTCTTGAGATTCGTTTTGAGTTAGCGTGGTTTAGAAATCTGAAAACCAATATCTACAAAAATGATAGGCATACAATTTAACAGTATTTTTAATAAGTTATAGAATGGGGGGTTACCTATTTGGCGGAAATACATGGAGATCAAATTATTTAGATCACATTCAGCGTTTTTTTTTCGGTTTTTCTGCATAATGCATATTTTTGTGGGCAGGAAGGTGGTGCTGTATCCTGAGGGGATTTTTTTCGCGAAATTAACAGTAAATAATATGTTGCAAAACATTTTACACTACTTTCAAATCAAATAGAGTGCATTCACAGTTTCATAAGTCCAATCACCTCTCAATTTCTAAGCAATAAGTCTATCATAGCCAATATTGGTTCAGACATAAAATGCTACTAGTAGCTTTTCATAACGAACAAAAGTTTCGAATTTCTTAAATCTATTGAGCGCTTTTTGTCCACCTTTAAACTAAAGTGACTCATCATTCCCCTTATCCCAATTCATTTGGGGTCGGCGCAGCATGTCTTCTTCTTCCATACTTCTCTATTACTCGACATCTCTTCAGACACCTCCTTTCTTGCCATATCATCCTTTACACAGTCCATCCATCGTTTCTTTGTCTTCCTCTACTCTTATACCCAAAGTAAAACTAAAATGACCACAGGGTATAAAGCGATTGTTTTGAAAAAGACTTACCACAGAGCACAACACCTCCGTTTCAACGTATCAATTTACAAAAAAAAACTTTCTTCCTTATCACAACAGCTTAATCCTTGTCCCTACATTAAAAATTCAAATATCTTCATTTACTAACATTTATCATTAGTAAACACGCGATTTACTAATGTACAGCAGGAAAAGTAATTTGTTTGTCGATTTAACAACAAGCTTCTAAGAAAGGATTTTTGGAAATTTCACCCCTAAGGGGGTAAATAGGGGGTCAAAGTTTGTTTTGGGATCCGTGCTTTTGAAAGTTAGAAACATTGCATCATCATCATCCTAGCCTTTCTCCGACTTTAGGTCAACCTAGGATGGAGCTGAACACCCACCAGTATTTTGCATGGAGCGACTGACTCATCATCATCAGCCTATAGCAGTCCACTGCTGGACATAGGCCTCCTCAATCGCACGCCACTCAACTCGATTCTCAGTAACTCTCATCCAGTTGCTACCAGCCACCCCGCGAAGATCGTCGCTCCACCGAGTCTTACGTTTGCCGATTCGCGGTCTCCACTCAAGAACACGTCTACCCCAACGGTCATCGGTTTTACGGCTAATATGACCGGCTCATTGCCACTTCAGCTTACTTATTCTGTGAACTATGTCAACAATTCTGGTTCTCTGTCGGATCACCTCGTTGGAGCGACAGACTATCTGAAATCAAAATGAAAGCATTTATTTCAAGTAGGCCAGTTACAGCAATCTCTGACACCAGGTTAGGCACGAACCACAAGATAAAGAAAGACAGACACTTTTCTATTGTCGAACCAAAGACAACAATAAAATAAAATGAAGCTACAGTCCCAGTCACAAGGCATAATAACTGTGACAGTACTGTAGTAGCCCATGCCAAAGCGTAGATCTCTATGGAGAAGATCGGGCAAGAAACTCCATGGACACTCTTTGAAATCAGAATATTGTTAAAACCTTGTTGAACTCCACAACCCACTCTGTATGTAACACGATACTCATTGTAAGACTCATTGTCACACTCAATTCTATAACGACTGTCAAAGATATACAGTCAAAAATTGAAATATCTTCATTTACTAACATTTGTCATTAGTAATCACGCTATCCGCTAATGTACCCTTCTAACAGACCCGAACAGTAGGGAAAAGTAATTTGTTCGTCGATTTAACAACGAGCCGCTTATTTTCGGTACCCCACTAGAAGGAGTGAAATCGGGTAGCTGCTGAAACAAATGTCTTGTATCCGTACTTGTCGTAGGGATGGGAAACAACGACGTTATAATGATATCGATATTTTTCTGAGACAGCAAAATGAAGCCGCAAGATTCATATTTTTGTAAGGAATTGGTTTGGACTGAAATTATTATAAAAATATGACTTCCCTATTTGAATCTGATTTTGTTAACAATTTGAAGGTTTTTAATTTTTTTGCACGGATCCCTAATATTTTTTCTAAAATAAATGTAGCTAAAGTTACTCCTTATAACATCAGCTATGCCAGTAAAAGTCCAGCCGTTTCGGAGATTAGCCGGAACAAATAGACAGATACTTTTTTTTTTGTAAGTTCCGGATCATAATATGCATTCAGTAACAAGATGTTATTTTAACATTACAAACATACACTTCAATTTTATTTATTTGTATAGAAGAATGTTTATTTGTATTAATATTTAACTTACCTATATCTTTGGTAAAAAATCGTAAATCGTATTGTTAAATATGTTGCATATTTTTACGATTAAATCTTGAGTACTAAGATAGGATGTAGCCTATTCAACTTAAAAAGATATCAGCCTGAATGAAGCAATATTGCAGCATGCATCAGCTGATATCTAGGTCGTACATCCTATTTCTAAATCTAGACAAGTATTGTGTTAGTCTAGCCTACAAAGCCGAGTATTTGATCTGAGCCTGCATATTTGTGCATGTGATGATACTTGACTGTCTATTCAAGTGCAGTTTGAATTGGGCATTCAAACTGCGGTATTGTGGGAAATAAAACCAATTTCGCAATACATATGGACTTAATACTTGACACTCAATACAAAACTACGTAACAATGATAGGTACTCGTATTTTTAAGAAAATACTGCTACTATAAGTGAATTTCACTCGGATCGGCAAAAACTACTTTCATCTCATATTTTAGTAATTTAGGAAGGATTTTGAATTAAGAGTAATTTAAGAAAATCATAGTTTTTATGGGGATTCTGAGTTTAAATTGAATTTTATCCTTATTAAAGCGTGTTCCATTATTTAAAATAATATATATATAAGTCTATTTATATATCAAATCCCTTTTATTTAAAGTAGATTTTACCCCAATGTCTATATTCTACATACTTAATACCTAACCATCTATAACACGCTTATCTATAACAAAGACAGCGTATCAAGAATTTTCTCAGTCGATCGACTTCGACGATGCACATGATATGGTTTCCACTCCACATGCAATATCTAACTTTACATAAACACAAGTCTACCTATGTATATAATTAAAGTATAAGTACGTTGCATGGTGATCTCACACATTGAATAGATAAAGTTATTTATAGAAACATAAAAAACTAAATGGACTATGTATTCCATATTTCAATCCTTGTTTAAATTGACGATACTCCTTCTTAAACAAGAAATATCAACTTTAGTATAAATTAAGTTGTTTTTGCTCGTGGCTAAATAATAATAGCCGCTCGGATCGATCTTTAGGCTAAGCCATGCTTGCGTAGGTTGGTTTGTGGATGGGTGACCACCCAGTACATACCGAGTTTTCTCCGTGCCTCGGAAAGCACTATCTTTTGCTGGCTGTCGTTTGTAGATCTTTGACAGTCGTTACAGGTAATCAGTGGCCCAAAAAGTGACAACCAGTCTTACCAAGAGATATCGTTTTACCTATTTACCTACTAACTGGGTTGTGGAGGTCAGATAGGCCGTCGCGCCATGTAAAATACTGGTATTCAGCTGCGTCCGGTTTGACTGGAAGCCGATCCTAACATAGTTGGGAAAAGACTGGGTAAATTATGATGAAGTTAATTTCAGAATGACAAGTAGAAGAGGCAAAAAATATTTAAAAAATAGACGTTGGAGCAAACTGAGCTTTGAGTGTGGGTGTTAAAGCTATTTTTCCGAAAACACAGTTTTGTTTATATATTTGGAAAATAAATAACGAATAAAGGATAGGTTACGAGGCAAGAATTCTCTCGCACGTGTTGGTTTTTCTTAAGTCTTAGTGGGTGTAGAAAATCTTTCAGGTACCTATATATAACTTGTGTTATGTAACACTTTGAAGAAAATAAGTAGATACCTTAGTAGGTGTGAGCTTAAGCACCCAATATCAACAAAAATACATTATGAGCATATTAGGGAAAAATCATTCAAAAAAGATTTAAGATTTTTTAAACGTGGGTTTTGGAAATCGCGAAACAAAAATATTTACCTACATGGATAAAATGTATGGGACAGCTTAGTTTCAAAGATTCAGGCTTGGTCTTATTTTTAAGTTGATCATAATAATGAGTACTTACAATCACGTGTGTATACAGGGTGCTTTTATAAACGTAGGCAACCATAAATCGTGAAAGAAATATCAGCTGCTCCATAGATATTATTGGTCGCGTAACTCGAAAAAATTTAGGCAACAGCAGATTCTTTTTATCAAATTTCTTAGTAAGTCCTATAGTAAAAGTTGCTAATATTTATGAGTACTTCACTCCCTTAAAATATTGCCCACATTCACAAATCACCTTGTATATTGACCACTTATTACCAGTTATCCTGTATAAGTAAATCTGTTGGTTACAACCAAGCGCCTTAATTTCGTAAGAATAAGGGTGGTTTTCGCAATTCAAGAATGAAGTTTACCATACTTACACAAGAATGATTCTTACACATTTTCCAAACAGAAAATCTACATACACGAGTTTTAAAACTATGCAAGTATGCATATTGTCCTCCTTATCGGCCTCTAATACGCCATTTAATAATCATTATTGCATATTATATGCAAATTTATTGCAAAAAGGCCGGTCGGATAGAAAAGTATACCTATAAATTAGAAATACATCGCAATTCTTTGATGTGCTAATTAAAGCAATGATTGAATTGTTGTTTTTTTATAGGTAAACTAGCTTATACCTGCGGTTTCGCCCGTGTGCATATTAACCCTCGGGAGCGTACTACCATCCTTACTAATACTATAAATGCGAAAGTAAGTTTGTTTGTTACCTTTTCACGCCTAAACCACTGAACCGAACATCCTGAAATTTTGCATATACTTTGTCAGGTGTACAGAAACGGACATAGGGTACCTTTCATCCCGAAAAAAAACACTGTACCCCAGGAAAACAACAATAACATTATTATGATGGCGCCACGTGTCTTTCGAATCATGATTGAGTTACAAGCAGAGTACAACCGGAATCGATTGTCAAACTCTAAATTAACGCGAGCGAAGCCGCGGGCAAAAGCTAGCGATAAATAAATGTCAAAATTTCCTAACCCACTACACGGTCTCAATGACTGTGCTTGTTCATCAAAATGCTTTCAGCCGTTAGCGCTTTAAGAGCTAACAGATAGACAGACCGACAAACAGTTTCTTTCGAGTTTTTAATATCAGTACGGATTAATCATTGACCAATTATTACTGATTAGATGGAATGTTTTATATTTTTAATTGCTGATGTACTTAGTATTGATGCGGTGACGTCTGTCGGTACTATTTATCTTTTATCTAAAACGCGGCATCTACCGTTAACTTTATCTTTCTTGTTGACTAGGCCGCAAAATTGCAGCAAAATAATCATTTACACTTTTCTTCGAGATCGATACGTGCGGTACCGTCAATAGATTTAATTTTCTCGATAATTACTTAGAAAATTCCCAATACGATATTTTTGCAAAACATTGCAGATAGATATGATAGGTAGTTATTGTATATTATAACCCGAGTACTGTTTATTTTATTTCAAAACTCATGTTAAAATATTTATGCTGTCTTGGCTACCGTACGTTTTTTTTCACGGGTGACCACTGAAAACCAGCGCTGTGATGTGGGCTCCCCATAGCACAGCATCATGCTGAGTGGTAATCTGCTTGTCGCAGTCACGACGTGCAAGATGTTAACGTATTTTTTTCTTTTTTTTTGTCCCGTCCTGTTGAAATTAGAAATATTTGTTAAGCGTTGTATATTTATTGTATTTTTTTGTCATTTTGTATGAAGCACGTCATGTCCCTGCGACAAATAAATATTTTTTCTTTCTTTATATGCAGTAATTTTTTTTCCGTATTTTTTTGTATCAAAACAGAAGTTCCAAAATATCGATATGATTTTTTCACGTCGCCCCATCCCTAGTCCACACGGAAACGCGCCGCTGGGGCGTACAATTCAGGGCCACTACAAATGTGCACAGTTTTGTTTCTGACATTCCACCATCAATAACGTTTTTCGTAACGCAGTAACAGTAGGTTCTCTTTTATTTATCGGGCGTTCACAACTGAGTTTTACTTACTCAGTTAATGCGTACCTATGTGATCGATAGTTGCATTAGTGAGGGGCACCCCTATCGATAGTTTTATTAGTAAGAGGCATCCCTAATGAAGTAAGTTTTGGAATTGATCAATGACTTTAGCGATTTCAGTTTTAAAATTAAGTTATTCACTTTTGATAACTTAGCATCATGCGGCAATCCTGTATGCCCTCAAAGGGTAAAGCAGAAGTGTAAATCAGATAGATAGGTACCTACAATATCGACCTACACTCACATTTCGTCACTTGAACTTATGATAGGCTTATATCAAATATTTTAACCCTTTCTTGTTCTATGGAGCAGAGGTGGCCCAATGGTGGCAGCTCCGACTACGAATAGTAAGTCGCGGGTCGAACCCAGGCAGGCGCATTACTTTGTGTAATTTATTTCATCACCACTGCTCTCACTATTATGTCTACTTCACTGACATTGAACGTGTTAATAACATAAAATACTGACGACCTGGTGAAGATAGCTGGAATCTGCAGGCTGGAATAGGGGCACCTCGGCCATGGATCAATAGTTGTGGCAAGCCTTGGAAGAGCCCTAAATCCACTTGCCCAGAAGTTGAAATGATATACTCGTAAGACGCTTATTCGGCTGATTGGTGACATAATACCACCTCTCAGACCAGGAATCGAACAGGCCTGTTAAGAGGCCTTATACAACCACTTCATCACCACGGTCATTTTATTGGACCTAACATCACAGAGGCTTGGTGATAAGTGCCATTCCATTGTAGTACCCATCTGGCTTGATAAAAAATCGGAAGTTATTTCACTCGGCTTTTCAATCCAACCAGAACACAGCAAACGTACCTGGTAGGCAACGAGTAGAAAAATAACTGTTATGGCCGTTTTCACTAAAATTCTGGAACGCCTAAATATTATTACAGTGTTGAACTTTCAAAGCCCGGCTTAGCGTCGAAAATTGAATGTCCAAGAGAGCACTTTTATGTCGTCTACTTTTCAAGAAAACGGACGATTCTCTTGCTCAGTTACAAGATACTTAATCACAATCTCAAGCATAGCAATATCAATACAATTCCGAGTAAAAAGCACTAAAAATTCTCCAACAGTACCAAAACAATAATACATAATATTACTTAACATAAAACCCATTTATATTGATAAGAAGCCTATCAGTATAAAATAATACGACATATAACTCGACATCTCTTATGTAATTGATACAATGATAAAATGAAGCCACTTATAATAATAGTACATACAATATAGGTACGCTTATATTGGTTTATACGCTGAGAATTTCATAGAATTCCAACATTCGCTGACATGGAAAAATGAATATTATTAAAATACGACAGCACACAGTCGCAGTTCAGGATAGTGATGTTCTTGTAACGTTTTCGGATAAAAATTCGGATATTTTGCGAAGACTTTATTATCAAGACCTGTTAAAGGCTACAAAAGCTGTCACTAGTCTTAATCATATATTCTCACTTCTTTCTCTTGTTCTCTCTCTTTTATAGTTATACTAATATTACAAATTCGAAAGTTTGGATGGATGGACGGATGTTTGTTACACAATCACGCCAGAACGGCCAAACAGATCTTAACGAAATTTGGCACAGAGACAGATTATAGTCTGGAATAGCTCATAGGATAACTTTTTTTCACAATTACTCATCAAAATTTCCACGCGAACGAAGTCGCGGGCAACAGCTAGTATATTATAGATTCTCATACGACACCGACCGTCCGCGCAGTCGAACATTGTCATGTGTCAGACATCAACGGATTTCATACAAGCTAATGCGACGTGAGATCCGCTTCAGCTTCCAACCGCGCTGACGAGCGGTATCGAGTGATAGGTAACCGCCTTAAGAACTCAATGGAAACTATTGCTATGTCCGACCTAAAGGTTACATATTTCCAAATAAGAAAAAAAAACTATGACAAATACGAATAAATTGCTTACAAATGGACTAATTTAAACTTTATTTCACTTTCGGTAACTTATGTTACGTTAATTACAAAGATCTTTTTTTTTAACGTGAAATTATACCATTTTGCCTAGGTACCATACCCACTTCCACTCTCTTTATGAATGATTTGACAATCAAAATGCTACGAATAACTTGTCCTTCGTAATAAAATATCCGAAAAACATTTCCGAGCACGAATATCACTCACCCCTAAACACAACATACCGCACACACACATCAATGTATGCTTATTCCGCCGAATGTCACATTCATAGGTAAAAATTCAACATCGAGATATGACGTTACCCTTTCTTTATCAAAAACTAACACACGTGCGGATATAACAAGGTTTTCTCGTGTCGATATACGACACGCACACTTTCCCAACACTAGTTCGAAACAGAATATTCAACTTTATTTCGTGGAAATAAGCTCTAGTTTTGAAAAACGATGAGCAATTTTCTTTTAACAATAGCTGCAAAGAATAGTAAATCATACGCTCTTGCGATAAAGTTCGTTATTTGAACAGGTCGCTGTATAACTTACGACTTTCCGTTCCGCATACATCTAAAAATACTCAAGCAGGAATAAATGCGATAATAAACTCTAAATCTAAACAGTGACGGTTGTTTTTCGCGTGTACAAGTTCCGAATTGAAAATATCGCGTGGGTGAATTCACGAGGCAACAATAGTGTCCGAATGGGGTTGTTAGTTTTCGGCCGACTGCGCATCAGTTTCGCGCATATCAAAGATGGCGGACATGGAAGCGCGGTCGCGCCATTTTAGCTGCGTTTCTCATTTTCGCGTCCGAAATAATAAAAGAAGTCTGTTTTCTCCGAAATCACGTGATATTTCGTCAATTTTTGAGAAAGAAAAGTGTTTTATATACATATTGTGAAGAGGTAATGTCTGTGTACCTGAGTAAATGGCTCGTTTAGTTACAAGTCATTGATTTTTACGAAGATACAATGTTGTAACAAAGTTGCTGGTGTTAGGTTCAAAAGTCGGAACTTTTTGTAAAAGTCAAGTTTTATTTTTAAACTTTAGCGTGTCTTTAGTAGATAAACACATTTCGATTTCCGTGTTTTTCTTCATTTAATCAACACTGACATATTTTTTCTAGATGTGGTCGCTGGATCAAGATCTACTCCGCCATTCTTTGCAGCCACCCGAGGGCCAGTGGATTCCTACAATTCAACAGTAAGTATCACCATCCGACTTTTAGTATTTTATCGGAACAACGAAGAGTTGGTAAGTAATAACCTAAATTAAATATGATGATGTACAGACGTCACACATCAAGCTACCCGAAATCGTCAAATTTTCCCAATCAACCTTGGACCTAATGCTATACCGATAAAGTTGAAAATCTATTAAAGAAATTTGACAGATTGTAGTAGCTTGTGCTGGCGTCGTACAGTCAGCCTCAAAAAGATGTAAACATCTACAATAATTCATTTGACTGTCTACAGTTTGTGTTCCAAACTACTGTAACAATATTTAGCTACAATGAAATACCCAATGTGTAATATGTTTTGTGTCTGCAAATTGATACAATATTATTAAGTACATCTTTTTGAGGCTTACTGTACAGTTGAATACGCATCTCTCTTTTTCTCTCTAATGTTTTCTTGAAAATCTTCGGTCTTGTTGTACCTATTATGTTTTCTCTCTACATCACCCTGGTTAGAGTAGACTGGTAGAAAATTCCAAAAGCCACACATTTATCCCCCAGCCCTACAGCAGCTACTTTTCACACGTACTGCGTGGAAATAAAAACCAATTCTATTTTCAAAATATAATTGGGGGAAAAAAAACGCAAAAAGCGGCAATTTTGGAAAAAATAAATTTAATATGGGGAAAATTCAGAAACTCAATCTAGTAACCCTGAGGTTCACACCACGGCAGCCAATCAGCTGTTGCGATGACATGCCGCCATTACCACTACAGATAAAAAAAGTTTAGGACGAGTCAATAATTCAATAATTTTGGACTTGAACATTTGCCGAAAACTATTGTTTTAGTTGTCGTAAATATTTCTGTTTCACCAATATAAGGCGACTGGTAATTAGTGACCGATACTTATGACCTATCAGCAGCGTGGCGCCGCCGCCGTTCTATCTCATTACTATTGCACCGTGCAACAGTGGACTGGGTAGGCAGAGTCACGTCGCTAACAGCTGATAGGTCACAAGCGCGCGCGGGTCAAGTTATTGTAATAACATTGAATGAGTATAAAAAAAAGTTTCTTTGGGAAAGTTGTTCGTTATCATGAGTCCAATGGCGTGTCCATTACCAGTCACCCTATTTACATATAATTCATAAAATTTCTAGTTGCGTAATTTAATTATTTTGGTCGTCGACGGCAATTAAAACCTACGAAGTGAAAAGTCTTTGGTAAAAGTCTCTATACCAAATAATTTCTATTTGAGGTTCCAAAAGTTATTTTGGCGGACACGTTTTTATCGTACGTACTGTACAGTACCCGGCCGTAAATTTGGCACTCCGAATTCTTGCAACAGTTCGGCAGTTTCGGCTCTAGCCGGCTTTAGTTTCGAGTTTAGACGTTTCGGCTTTGTAGAGCTTCGTCTGTCACTCACACCTCAGTTTGATCAGAACTTGAGTTGAATAGAAACAGAATTATTCAAACCTTGCACATTTTCTCCCTTAGATGGCGATTCTGTGCAGATTATTACGACGAAAAATGAACGACGGGACATCTGCAATTCTACAGAGAGAGCGCGCTTCAGCAAATCTCCTGAGAGATACTCCATTGCCATCGGTTTTATCCTAATCTACGGACACTGACCTGGAGCTCAGTGTGCTGACCGGGTCAGCCAGTAATGAGTGTAATGATGCAATAAAAAAGGGGAAACTCAAAGTTCACAAAAACACAATTGGAGTCCTAAGAAGCATCTCGAATGAGCGAATAACGACACAAGTGAACCTTGTCCCGCATCCCGCCTGCCGATCTACCGACGCTGACCCAAGTTAAGGCCAGCAACAAGTCACTAAGCGTGAATTTCGTTTAACTGGAGTCTGTGCGGAACAAAAATGAACACCGGGTAAGTTACCAGTAGGTACTGCAAGCCCAGTCATAACTGAGAAACCGTCGGGACCTGAAACAGAGTGTCCTGTTCTCCTCCCCTTATAACTTCCCTTGGTCGACTTCCAATACAGTTCCTGCAGCCAATTGCCAACGACTAGGGTTACTTCTGATTTTCTATTATTTACTGGCTTTGAGCTTGATCAAAAAATTGTTAAAAAAACATAGCCCTAACCTGGACTAGGTCAACTCTCCCCAGGGTGGAGGACATCTATTGGATTACCATTGAGAAAAAAAAGATCAACATACAGAATCTTAGCCAAGTTCCCGTGATCAAGCAGTGTTATTGGCATTCCATAAGGAATTTATCAGTAGCACCCACGGAGTCTGTATTTATGCCCGGCTGATGGCAATAGGTTCGCCCCTGTAACATGGGACTAAAACAAAATTGGCTAAATGCGGGTGTAGGTACCATTAGGTACACATCTGCCTAAATTTTCGACGATTACAGGCGTAATATTATGATGTG
This sequence comes from Noctua pronuba, assembly GCA_905220335.1. Lineage (NCBI taxonomy): Eukaryota > Metazoa > Arthropoda > Insecta > Lepidoptera > Noctuidae > Noctua > Noctua pronuba. The sequence goes on from LR999908.1 coordinate 13,786,076, forward strand.
TTAATTTTAATATTATTTCTCCAATTGTTTCAGAAACCTGAAGTTCACCTTAAAAAGCTGGACCAAATTACCACATGCAGAAAAAAGTACTCTTCTGGACACAGGCTTCCCCAAGCTTAACCAAAACAACCGGTCCTGCGTTTCTCACATCTGTCAAATTCTCGCATTATTTAAAATATAAGCAAAGAAAGCAGGAAATAAACAATTAGAGACCACATTCATACAAATTTATTTCACACCTTACCTTACACTTACCTTTCAAAGAACACCGTATGCAAACCAAGTAACAACTAACAAGTAATAAAATCTAAAGAAACTTGTTAAAATTATTAAATTACACCCTTCCATTGTAGGTAAATTTGAATAAATTATAATCACAATACATATTCAAATTGGTTCCCAGGGTTTGGGCATCATCCTTTATAATAATGCCAGGCGTTAACCCTTTCTGTGCCGTGTGCAGTTTTGTGATAGTTAGATTTTGATTATTATTATTTGGGAGGCTCGTATGATCTTCGGTTGTTAGTTTCGCTTCAAGAAGTTTCGCCAATTATTCGTAGATGATTTCCCCCTTTCAATTGTGACTTTATGAAGAGCAGTAAATCTGTGTTTAATGATTGCATGAAGTTTTTTTTTAGAAATATTATGTCGATGATATCTAGCCGCTTGCGTTTGTGAAAACTGTGACTGATGCAAGCAATTATTGTCCAAATATAATTATACATTTTTTTAGAAGTTTCTAAGCGCCCGTCATTTAATTAGTGATGTTAATGAATACTGAAAAAAGCTTGTAGGTGTAGGTATTTTATATTAATCTCATTCAAATTTTATTTTTTGAGAAAGAAAATATGAAAGCACTAAACAGACAGAGATTCTTTGTCACTTTTTTTTAAAGAGATATTGTGATTAATTGAGAGTTAGTAAAGCGTGAATAAATCTGTGTTAATTAAGCTGTAAATAAATAAGAAAGAACACTGTCTCACACACTTTTCGTGTTTCTTCAGTCAAAGGCTAAATAGTAAAAGAAATACACAACAAGTAAATAAAGTTTCCGCTTCCTCTCTAAACGGAAAATTAATTAAATACAGGATATTCCTACAAAGGCGATAATATAATTATTAGTGCCCTACCACTTACCTTAACGTTCAAGCAAATAAATAAAATTGTATCCTCAAACAAAAACTCACTAGCTTCACGGAACAGTGTTGACTATTTTTTCCATTTTTATTAATAATATAACCCTCCACTTTCGATCTCTAGCCGTTTTTTCCGACTTCCGGAACCTAACACATCTGTGCGACAAAAAATGACATACACTATACAAAGCACATTATTCTAATTATGCATAGACCGACAACGTACTTTGACATGAAAAAAAATAATAAAAAAACTCGATAAAGGGTTAACTTTTTGCTTTACGATTGAAAGCGAACACTTTTATATTATGCAAATGAAAGCGACATTTGCATAGAGTTTTTTTACTAAAGAAAAATCACGCACATCTGTCGTTCTTCCGTTTCCTACTTTAGTTAACGATTGTAATAGATAACCGGTTTGCTGGGTTAATGTCAACCGTTTTTTTATCTGTAGATAACCTGGTATTTGCATTATTGTTATCTTTAGCCGCGCTTTTAGCTTTGTTGTTCATTATATTTTTATTTGCACCTGTCTAAACCATAATAGTAACACTTTACGCAGCATAATGGTATAATTTCATTTCATTTAATAATAAGAGACAGAGAAATTAACCGCGGGCGATTTTGAAATTATAAACTGGTATAACTTAACAACATATGTTAATATAGTAACAATAGGTTTGGAAAAAATACGACAGACGGTAATTAGAAAAATGTCGTAAAATGTTAGATGAGTATCTTACATTACATTCGCGGCTACACGCTGCCAACAAGATGGACAGATAAAGATTATATATCATTATAGACAATTATACTGTCGCTGGCTGTATTACGGAAGTCGGAAATATACGAGGTGCGCATTCAACGGGTTAGAACTTTCAAACTTATGACATTGAAAACCCAACTCTATCTCATCTCACTAAGGTTTAATTCTCGTTGCTTGGACTTACACCTAAGACATTAAACTCTGAATGTTTTTTTCTAAGATCGTAGGCGATCTAACCCTTTCTTTACTGCTATCGTGTCAGCTTTTTCCTGTTATCTGTTTTATTGCTCGATGTATTATTATAGACGGAAATAGCTCGGGGGTCTTAACGACCGTATTTAAGCGGTGCAAGTGTTAAATGCCCAGTATTTTGTGTTGCGGCTCAGTTTTGCAATTATGATTTCCTTAATAATACCTTGTATGTTATGATGAAGTTTTATTTCATGTATTTGAAGGGTTATAAAAGGTTTTATAAAGGTTAGACTGGCAGCAGCTATCGGAAATATGAGCACTTTACACAAAATCTACAGAAAGACTTCGCCCCGTAGAGACAGCTGGTTGTTGCAGCATACAGCAGCAGTAGAAAGGCAGAAGAAAAATATCCGAACTTTTAAGTTAAGAGCTCAATGGAAATGTGATAACTATCGTGAAAAATCAGAATGGATTCATTTCTGTGTTTTGAAAAAAAAAAGGAGGAGGTTCTCAATTCGACGCGTACATTTTTTTTATTTATGACCACGCATAATTTTTTTATACAATAAAGAGTTCGATTTCGCTTAAAATATTACTATTATGAACTACCGTTTCAATCATTTGTTTTATTACAATTATATTATTACTTTTATTCTATTTATCCTACCGGCTGCGGATCTTTTCCGCACGCAAAATACGCGCTTTGACGTGGAGTTGCGGAAACCAAACCCGTTATACAATATAATACTATTATATTGGCACAGAAATTAGGAAAAGCGATTCTGCTAGCAGTATTTGCCTTCTACAAAGATAAACTTCAACAATACCATAATTATACCTAAGTAATTCAACATCCCTTATATGGACGCCATAATAAATTATAATAGGTATAAGAACCTCCCTCACTGCATCTAAGGTGGTAAAATATTCTGTTACTTACAAAGCTACCATACCTGCCTTACCTATGGCATTTATAATTCTAATAAGACTTCAAACGACGACACACTTGGCGCAGTGGTTGAGCGATTGGCTGCTGCGCTGCGTGTCATGAGTTCGATTCCCACACGGAACAAAGACTTGTATGCCCTACAGGTAGTTGTTCCGGGTCTGGCTGTTTGTGTATGTGAGGTTATATGTTTGCAAACGCTTCCACGACACAGGTGAAATTCCTAGTGTAGCACGTATTTCCAGAAAAAAAGTAGCGCAATCGCTTGAATAAAGATAGACTACAGATACCTAGACTGTAATTTTAGGGTATGTAGTATGTACAGATGCCAGCACATCAAGCTACCCGAAACTGTCAAGTTTTCCCAATCAACCTTGAACCTAATGCTTTGGCGATAAAGTTGAAAATCTATTCAAGGAATTTGACAGATTGTAGTGGCTTGATGTGCTGGTGTCTATATCTAAGTAAGTATACTGATAAAGTGATGAAAATGAAATGAAATCGTCATCCGATAGCCTTACCAACCTGAGATGCAGACTGCAGTAGGTACAGTCGCTGAGGCCTGAGCATCACGCAAAGAAACTAATCAGACAAGTATAGCGGAGGAGTAGGAAAACTACTGCTATGAGTAGATATTGGAAAGTTTTGACCTGAAATCAAACCTTAGCAATGAAGACTTATACAGAAACGTAGTAAGGTGAAGGCTCGGCGCAGGCGCAGCGCAGGCGTGGGATTTATAACGAAACGAAAGAACGACGTGCCTTCGTGCGCCGCGCCGCTTGAGTGTAATTCACGATAAGTCGCCTACCTTTTGAAGCGGTATCGTGTCTGCGCTGCGCCTGCACCGCGCCTTCGTCTTACGCCGTTTCTGGATAAATCGCGCCTTACCTAGCACCTAAGTTAAATTACTTAGGTGTTGACTCCGCGGCGGCACCGCCATAATACTTACATAGCTTACTGAAATAATAACTTTGTAAGTATAAAAGTAGGAATAATATAATATATAAACCTGTACCTTAGTATTAATAGAAAAACTAACCTACATCAAACCAGTTTTCTCTGAAACCTTTAGTACCGTCGGTTCCCACATTTACCAGTTATCTTTAAGTTCCATGTTAGAAGGGGGAGCCTATTGCCATCTACCGGGCACAAATTCAGACTTCAAATCGCTACTGCAATGAGAGTTTCCAATAGGAAATACTCATTAACATATGTCCGATCTAGGGATTGGGCCTAGTAGGAAGGAGCTCGTGGCTAAATAATAACAGCCGCAGAATGAGGTCCTAAGTTAGATTCCCGGGTCGGGCAATGTGTTATTGGATTTTCCCATCAGGAATTTTTCAGTAGCAGCCACGGAGTCTACATGTGCCCGGCTGATGCAATAGGATCGCCCCCTATTATATGGGGCTTGAACATAACTGGCGAGATGTGGGTGTACTTTACACCTCTGCCTAACCCTTCTGGGATTACAGGCGTGATGTTATGGTATGTAAAAAGTCATTAACTGCAACAAAGACCTCTGTAACCAAGTGTACCGTTTATATTATGTAAATGTAAGAATACAGGCCGTGATTGAACATGCATGACGCTCACTTACCTACTTACATTTTCTTATGCATGTATGTCAACGTGCATCACGCCTCTACACTTCGAAGGGGTAGACAGACATTGAATAGGCGAACCCATTCTTTTTTAGCAGAAATATTAAGGAAGGTGCTATTCGCTGATTAAGTAAATACTAGAAATTTTCAGAGAATTCTAAGTCTGGATTTGAGTATTTGTGACCAGTTAATCTTTTGAACGCCAAAGCATAAACGCACGCGCGTGCTCCACGCCAAGCCACAATTTCACTTACCATGTTGCCACATATTTGTGTCATTTAGCGTACGAGGCACGAGCTTGCTTGTCAAGTATATGTGACAACGGCGTTCAAAAGTTCTAAGTAAAATGTGAGTGTACCAGCTATCGGAACCAAAGTAAACTTCTGCGTTTTGATGTTATGAAAGCAGCACGTCTTTTGGTAGGTAAGTACCTACTTAGTTAGGTATATTTATCTTACAAATACACAATCGATAAAACTTCAAGGGAATTAAGTAGGTATTGACTAGGAATCAAACTCTGAACCGAACGCAGAACTAGACTAAGACACTCATCATCTGCCTAACCTTTTCCCAACTACATTGGGGTCGGCTTCCAGTCTAACAGGATGCAGCTGAATACCAGTATTTTACATGGAGCGACTGCCTATCTGACCTCCACAACCCAGTTAGTACAGGGTAATACAATACCCCTTGGTAAGACTGGTTGTCAGATTTTTTGGGCCACTGACTACCTGTAACGACTGTCAAAGATCTACAAATGGCGGCTGGGAGCAACGGCTTAACGTGCTTTCCGAGGCACAGAGGAAACTCGGTTTGTAATGGGTGGTCACCCATCCACAGAAAAACCTTGGCAAGCAATTTATTTCAAAATATTTGGTCAAAATCAGCCTTGTTATTTTAATACTATTTTAGGTTAGGGGTCGGTAACAGAGACCCTATTAACAGTTAAGACAGCGACTTCGAATTAGGGGTTACCGTGTTAATATCACGATTAAGACCGAAGCATCTCGTTAACTTGCATATACTATAATTTTATTATTATTTTCATCCACAAAACCAACCTAGGCAAGCACGGCTTAACCTATCGACCCGAGCGGCTGTTATTATTTAGCCACGAGCTCCACAACTAGATACATAGGTACACTGTCCATTGAAAAGGATTTCATTGCAATATTGAATATTTATATTCCTATCAGATATGTCAGTACAAGACTAACATCTTAGTAGATTTGTTTCTCTCATAAGACACTAGTTGGAATCCTTCGTGTTGGTAGCCTAGGTACTTACACAATGGCCGGTGATGGCAGAAATTCTAAAAATAAAATGAATTGCAAAATCTTCAAACTTACTTTTAAACGAAAAATAAATGAACGGAATGTCTTTAAACGTCATTTAAGGGTGATCATTCTGAAACTCAAACTTCTCGCAACTATTTAGTTCGTGTTAAAAGTTGACAGTTACTAGCGACATCTTTGTTCTATAAAAGTCAGAAAAGTTTAACCCTTGAACAGATACGATGTGGACACCCAGCGCCATCTATTGAGGGGTGAGCGAATTAAAATTGTTAATTGGTTTTATGTCCTAGTTATGATACACAGGCATGTAATATTTATGGATTGATTAAAGTAAAATCCAAAACTACTTCCTGTTTATTTCAGGAATTTTGTTGACTGAGCACATGACACGTCCACGTCCAAAAATCCAGACATGTTTGCTCTGCAAATTCCATTCGAATGATGATTATAAAAATTGTTTATACTTTTTACACCAAAAGATAACTTGTACTTATTTATTATTTCTAAGAAGTCTCTAAAATTGAGGCAACAAAAAGTTAATATTAGAATATTAAAACTTATAAGAAAAACTTTCCGCTTAGAACCACTAGCGACATCTATTATCGAATAGAATAACTAATAGACATGTAGGTAAAACAGTACCCAAATGCTTCGGGACGTGCATTAAAAATAGTACAAATTAGGCTTAAAAGTTGATGACCTGTTCTTTGAAACTTGTTTTTTATTATTTTCGTCTGAGGATTATTAATTAATATAGCAGATTAAAAAATAAAAATAAATGAAATGACTTTTAGGAATATTTCCTCTTTGTTGCATCAATTTTGTTGGATTATTTTTTCTTTACTTTTGTTCTTTCTGGACTGTCGTTTGCTGGTTTCAGAAGAAAATTATTACTGATACAACATTGGATAAAGTATGACTGATAGATGTTGATAGTCAAGAATAATCATTCTAAAGTAGGAAAGACGCGTAAGTAGGTATCTGCTACCTAATTCCACCAGTAATCATGATTGTTAGGCTTAAAGTTAACTCTGATTAAGGAATCCTAATTTCTGTTAGAGAATGAGAACTGAAGAAAGTGAAGAAGTATAAATAAGGAAAGTGTGACTTGATTACCTTAGAAATACGATATTTAATAAGGAAGGTACGGTACTTAGGACTAGAGTAATGTTTGCTAGTCATGTCAACTAACTTATTTTACAATATTATGAAATTCAAATAGTAGGCATTGTTAGCCGCTCGGATCGATCTTCAGGTTAAGCCGCGCTTGCCTTGGTTGGTCCGTGGATGGGTCACCACGCATTTCATACCGAATTTCCTCTGTGCCTCGGTAAGCACGTAAAGCCGTTGGTCCCGGTTGTTATTTGTAGATCTTTGACAGTCGTTACAGGTAGTCAGTGCCCCAAAAAGTCTGACAAACAGTCTTACCAAGGGGTATCGTATTACCCAGTACTAACTGGGTTATGGAGGTCAGATAGACAGTCACTCCATGTAAAATACTGGTATTCAGCTGGATCCGGTTAGACTGGAAGCCGACCCTAACATGTTTGGGAAAAGGCTAGGCAGCTGATCAGGCATTGTTCCTAAAGAAGTCGATATCCATCTACTAAACAACTACCTACCTATCTTGGTGATAATATTACTATGAGAAAATACACTGGCAAAGTTCATTTTCCTTGCTATTTTTCATTGACATGACATTTATTTATTTATTTGACATCATTATTATTGATCGCTAATTTTAATATGAATTATTATTTTAAATGAATAGAATTTAATTTATTTAATTTTAATTTATTACTTGCGTTTTAACCTAAATTTAAATTATGAAATTGTTATGTCTAATTTCTAAATGTACTGCATATAAGTATAACCAAAATGTAAAATCTAAATATTTGTACGGCTGAAATGCCGAATATAGTGAAACTAATAGATCATAAGAACTTACTTCGCTACCTATATTCTTGCAAATAAATATATCATTCAATCATTCAAAGAGATCACGCCTTACTTAAGAGCTGCCCCTACTTTGTGGTACACCAACTCATCCGTGGAAGTAAGCTCCCAGCTTAACTCTCTCTCACATCGGAACGGCTGCAGAAACTTGCGACATTTTACCATGTTCAGCTGTAGGATATGGCAAGGCACCTGCCATACCTCTGGTGATCCAGATGTTAGTGAACACTAACCATCAAGTGAGCAGCCTGTAAGTTAACCAAAGAGGTTGGAAGATTTTTGTATGAAGCGTGGTCTGCCTAACTTCCGCCATTTTTTTTTAAATCAAAATAGCTGTCACGCATAAAGCTTGTACTATTCAATAACTGGTATCAAAACAAGAAAGTTTTGTATAAGACATAATCTTCTAAAGCGTCACGTTTTCGAGAAATAAGCCATCAAAGTTACTATCTTCACCGTCATTATAACTTAATTTTATTAGCCTTTAATATCAGTGACCAACCCACGTGTCTTAACTATGTCTTCTCTAACCTAACCTAACCTAACCTCATTTACTTAATCTCTCATCACATAATTTCTATTAAATAAATGATCAATAAACATAATTTTAATAAGTCAACAAACAAAAAAAACTTTTGACAACGGAACACCAACGAACTGTCAGAAAAAAAAGTTAAAGAAAAAAGTAATCAAAATTAAAATATTATGATACCAAAATGAGTTAATGATCGCAACAAAATTATAGACCCCCTCAAATTATGGGTTCTATGACAGTCCACCGTAATTACTAGGACCTTTGATGTTTTAACTTTTAAGTTAACTTGTCAACGCTGGCAGTTAGTTTTTTGAACTTAACTGACTTTTTTTACAAGGGGAAAGTGTCTTAAAATGTTTTCTTCGGTTGTCGGACGTTTTAGTTAAAAATAGTTTTCAGTTTGATGTGTTCAGAGTACCTTTGTACATTGGATAAACCTACCTGCGCTTTTAAAGAAAAACATGCAACCAATTCTATCTCAGATTTCATCGTTTTAAACATTATTCTATAATGTGAATAAAATGTGATTGCATTATTTTTTATATTATAATTAGAACTAAAATAATGATAAAAAGAAGACTAAAAGTAGGTACATATATACTTATGTAACAATATTCCTACTATATTTTGTCTCGGCTCCCAAAGGTCAAGAATCAAAAATACCTACTTATAATTATTTTTGAGCATAATATTTTATGCTAAAATAAAATATACCATCCTACAATAAATTAAATATTGCCTTTGGCTTTAGGTACTTATTATGAAAAATAAGGATCATTTCCCAAAATTAAACAATTGACAAAATACACAACTAATTAATTAACACCTGCTAGTACCCACCTACTAGTATACATAAGTTGCGATTTCAAGTGGGTCTTACCTACATAAATGTAATTCGTAAATCACACTTTCAAGTAATTTCTAGGTGTATACTTTCACAAAAATATTTATCCAAGTATTTAATGAAGTGACAAAAAGGAATGGAGGTGTAAAATGAAACAGAAACTACGACATATTAATGAATTTTATTTCCATTTGTTATTTCAACAACCAATTTATAACATTACAAGCGGCCCATCCCGGCTTCGCACGGGTGGACATTTATTTTTTCTAGTAATAAATATAACCTATGTTACTCAGGGATAATGTAGCATTCTAATGGTGAAAGAATTTTTGAAATCGGTCGAGTAGTTTTTGAGTATATTCGTTACAAACATACTAATCTTTCCTCTTTATAATAATTATTTATTTATTTAAAATAGGTACGCCAACAGTACAAAAATTTTCTTATGTAGGTACCAATTATAGGTGTACACAACATTCTCTTAAGTACAATATAGCTATATAATCGTAAAGTTATACAAATAAAATGTAAAATAAAATAGAAAACAAGACATCTTTGACTTAAACTAAAGAAGAGATAAAAAAAAATGACACACACCGTTTAAATGTCGGTTCAAATGAGAGCGCAACAGACTTTTGAACTTCGGTAGGGAACCAAAGAACTCATATTAGTATAGACAACAGCTTACAACTTAATTCTTAAATATAACTGTGAAAATCAATATATCTGTGAAAGTCGATGAATATTATAGACATTATCATTTATCAGTTGAACTAATTTGGAACCAACCATCGTCTTCATGCTTTCTTAACCAAATTAAAGTCCATAAAATACATAACATCAAGCCTGTAATAACGAAAAGGTTAGGCAGAAGAATGAAAGAAATGGTTTACCAATTTACCATAGAATTTTTAGAGAATTAAGTTTAGCATAACCTTCTTCTATAATATTTTATTTATAGAAGTCATGAGTCATGATTAATTTGATCATTTAGAATTATAATAGCACCACAATGTTAAAATACTCAATAATATTATTTCAATATTAAGTGAATTACCAATACTTTTCATTCACACAACTTTGTTAAATGAATATTTGCACATATTTGACACATATTCCACTTATTAATAAAAACGGAGTCACGTTATAGATTAACCATACATTTTTCGAAGCAACTGTTGGCATAACTTTACTTCAGATTTAATTATATGGAGGTAGTAACTAAAAATTATACGTCAGTGTGCGCTCTATTCTTAAAACTATAAAAAGTAAAAAATAGCAGCTAAATATGTATTTATTTAACTCTTCAAGCATAAAGTACAGAGGCGGACTTAATGCCATAGGCATTTTCTACCAGTCAACCTTAACAATGCATAATAAAAATAAAAATAAAATAATAATAAATATTAGCTTAACAATACATTTCCTGCACAGCCCCAGTAAATCAAGTTAGTTTATTGCTATAATACACATAAATGTCTAAATATGGTGAACTTCCACTGAAACATTAAACTACTTACTAACTAATTTTAGTAAAAATTTTATTACAACATTTTATTTTTTATTCAAAACTCAAAAAAAAAAAAACTCAAAACTCAAAGCATTTATTTCAATTAGACCATTACAGGCACTTTTGAATGTCAGAAAAACAAAGAAGGCGAAGCTACAGTCCCAGACATAAGACATAATAACTTATGAAAGTACTGTAGTTGCCCATTCCAAGGCGTAGATCTCTATGGAGAAGAATGGGCAAGAAACTCCATGGACACTCTTTTCAATCAAACATTTTTACAATATCTTGGTTACATCATTCATGTTGAGATAATACATATATGTGAGAACGATGTAGACAGACGTGCACATTAAGAGCGTCCAGAGTAAAAGATTAGATAACAATTTAAAAATAAAGTAGTTAAAATAAACCGTGGCAGCTAAGAGATGAACAGTCCCAACTGACAGCGCCCGTTCACGAACATGACGCATGGATCAGCACCATTCAACTCAACCATTTTGAAGGGAACTAAATGATCCGACACACCCGCCACCATCAGCGAGACATTTGAGTGAGCATGACATTCTCTCAACCGCCAGGGCAAATTCGAGTCAATGAATGAATGATAACTAAATGCAAATGGTAGCTTTACAGTACATAGTACATATACAATGTCGCCCATGCGCATGTGACCGCCCGTAATTTTCTGAATATTTATGAAGAAATGTCGAAAATAAACTTTTAAAGGGGGGGTCTATCTTCAATATTTTTCATGTTATTCAATTTTTAATTTTTTAAGTATAGTTTGTAGATTTGCTTTCTATTTTTTGACACATCTCCGAAGTTTATGGGTCGATTTGGATTCTGTTTATTATTTCTAAAAGCTTATGAGTTATTTTAACAGGTTAATTAACATTTTTACTAAAAATTATCGACGGCGAAAAAAAAAACGGAATCGAAGTCATTTTTTCGGTGAAAAAAATCGTGTATTTATTTTAAAAAAACTAGTGTAAGTCCATAAATTATCCCGATAGGACGACTTTTTTAATCATTATTCGTAATCTACTACATAACAGCTACAAATTCACAGAACATTGTTGATACCTATCTCTAAAGAAAAAACAAGGGCGGGTATAACAAATCATCGCAATCTTCATGTGTGGGCCACTGAAAATCCACACGTCATTAGGGAAACAGCTTTCCAGACTCAATTTTCCATAAATGTATGGGCTGGAATGATTGACGGTGAACTTATTGGCCCTTTCGTGTTACCAAACAGACTAGATCAACACGCGTTTTTAGATTTTATAGTCAATACGTTGCCGTTGCTTTTGGAGGAAGTACCGCTGGAAACAAAAAGGCGGATATATCTGCAATTAGATGGAGCTCCAGCACACTTCGCACGACTAGTTCGTGATTATTTAAATCAAAATTATCCATGGCGGATTGGCAGAGGAGGTGCCATTGCTTGGCCGCCGCGATCTCCCGACCTTACACCCTTAGATTTTTATCTTTGGGGCTACATGAAACAAAAAGTGTATGCCGTGCCCTTCGAAAGCCGCGAGCGATTAACGGCTAGGATTTTTGCTGCTGCTGCGGAAATAAAAAGAAACCGTGAAGAATTACGTCGTACAATCAAAAGTGTTGCCATGAGGCTTTGGTTTGTTTACAGGAGGGTGGGGGCCATTTCGAAAATCTAATTAATTAAAATTCTTGTATTTTTTATTTTTTTAGTAAAAATCTGGCTATTGCTTGTTTGTTTTTAATTCTATTATCATCCTCATTATTAGTTTAACCTTTTAGTACTCAATGCTAAGAGCAACATTCAATTGACTTTCACATTATCTTTTCCTAAATTTGACTCATCAGAGTTTTAAGAGTTTTACCTTGGATTTAGTTACAGTTAGGTATCAATAATGTTCTGTGAATTTGTAGCTGTTATGGAGTAGATTACAAATAATGATTAAAAAAGTCGTCCTATCGGGATAATTTATGGACTTACACTAGTTTTTTTAAAATAAATACACAATTTTTCACCGAAAAAATGACTTCGATTCCGTTTTTTTTCCGTCGTGGATAATTTTTAATAAAAATGTTAATTAACCTGTTAAAATAACTCATAAGCTTTTAGAAATAATAAACAGAATTCAAATCGACCCATAAACTTCGGAGATGTGTCAAAAAATAGAAAGCAAATCTACAAACTCTACTTAAAAAGTTCAAAATTGAATAACATGAAAAATGTTATAGATAGACCCCCCCTTTTGAAGTTTATTTTCGACATTTCTTCATGAATATTCAGAAAATTACGGGCGGTCACATGGGCATGGGCGACATTGTATATTGACAATTAATGTTTTTTTTTGTTTTATAGAAGGACTTCTATAAATGGACTTTCATGAAGGTGAAAAGTTAAATAGCAGCTATTTAACATGTCTTCTTAAACCTTTTCACCGCCACTGTCACATATACGTGACAAGCAAGCGCATGCCCTATACGCCAAACGACACAAATATGTGACAAAATGTTAAGTGAAATTTTGCCTTAGCGAGGAGGACACGTTTACAAAAATGAAAAAAAAAATTCATTGTCTGAAATCAATTACAATTTTTTAATAAAAACTATTGAAATAAAAGCTGATATTCTCATCCTAACTCTTACTACCTATGTACGTAACCAACCAAAACAGACTTTTAATATTTACCGAAATCAAGATGGAAACCAAAAAAAATAGTTTCAACACCACCCACCCTGATACGGATAACCCACCCCCAAATATTCGCATACCACATTGCGTGTCCCACCACTTTTGATTAAACAGAAAAAAAATGGAGTTTCGTCATGATGAAAATGAAAAAATACCCACCCTATGGGGTGCCACCCCGAGTTAAACTTAGGGCTGATGCAATTCAAAGATTTATAAAAAAAACTTCATGTAATTGTGCTGTGGTTTATGGAAAAATTGGCATAGATAATTGTGTTAATTTTTGACGTTTAGTTTCGTTTTTCGGGTGTTTGTTAATCATTGTTTAAGTTAAACTGTGATTTACCTACTTATTTTCTAAACATCAAAGATTGCTTATTGATTTAAGCGTCGACGTTTAGAAAACAAAGTTTAAAATAAATGCATTTACCTAAAAGATACTTTGCTTTGCTTTTCTAACAATTTATCTTTGTTTACTAGACTGGCTTAGCTTTACAATCAAAATGCTTCGAATATATTGCCCTACTCTGTATTGTCTCTGCGTCACCTTAAGGTAGAGTTGTACAAAGTGCCCAAGGCATTAAGTCTGCTTTTGTACAGTTTTTACTTGTGTGTTTATATTGTATGTTTTTAAACATATTGTATGTCTTATAGCATCGTATTGGACGAGTCTGTAATGGTGTTATAATTGGTGGTAAATAAATAAATAAATAAATAATAAATTATTTATCGGACACGGATTTTATATCGAAATTCGAAAAATGTTGCTAATCTTATTAACACAAGCATTCCTTTCTATCTCATTTGATTCTATTTTGGTGCAGCATACTTTCATCTTTTACGCAATTAGACGGAGAAACAATAGATAATTGTTTCCTTGCCCGTTTAAGTTGTACTACTCTTAACTAACAAGGCAAGTTAAATAAAAGCTTATAATAATAAATTCAGCGTTTACAAGGTAAAATCGATTCCTCCTATTGTTGAAGTCGGTTAAAATGTAGCCTATATTACCCGGACCATAATAACGACCTTCCTTTTGGCTTCGCCGTAGTCGGGTAAAAAACCACCCACACTCATGCTCAAAACTTTCCTCACTGCTCATACAAATTCTTTCTTTATTTCATTGCTCTACATCAAATCCCTATAGGAACCATGACAACCAGTTCCTACCCACACAAATTTTCAAGGAAACGGCGCAGTCAGACTCAATCCTTTCGTAATAATTTTTAAAGGCTTCCTTCAGAAATCTTAGCGAAATATAAAAATGAAATGAAGCGAGTACTACCAATCATCGTTTACCTGTTAGGGGTCGTAACCGCCGCGACCCCCGGGGGGTGCAATTTCTGCGACCCCCGTCACTGGCACGGCACTAATGCTTGGTAATTATCAATTAGCTGGCGCGATTTTGTCTTTTCTTTCTTGATTTTTTATTTCTGTAGAGATGTTGTAACCACTGAACTGATTTACTGGCTTTTTTATTCAAGTTTAATGTTATTTTGATTTCATGGAATTTTCATACAAAATAATTATATAAAATGTTTTTGCTATTTCTGATTTTTTTAGTACTCCAACCTTGGTCCAATAGAAGTTTTTTATCAGTATTGGAAACAGGATCGATTGGCATAAAAAAAAACTGTAAAATTACCATTTTGTTGCTAACTGTATTTTTTTTTAATTCTGTGAATGGGGATCAAAATTTCACAAAAAATATGGATAGTTTCCCTTACTGCCCCGCTCAAAGTTTCCACCCTGTATAACTACAGAAATACATCTAAATTGTATAAACAAATTATCCTAGAATATAAGTATATAAATTTTCGAAAGCAAGAAGTTATTTTTAAATATTTATTTTGTACCCTATCACAAAGTTTTCTTATTTAACCCAAAGGTTGACTGGTTGAGAATGCCTTGTGGCATTAACTCTGCCTATGTACCACTATTGTACATGAATTTTAAATAAATATATAAATCCTCACGACTCCTATAGGAGACCGAAATCTGAAACAAAAAGAAATCATTAATTGCAAAAAGACTATTAGACGAATGATTTTAGAGTAGTGTAGATAGGCTGACAAATACGCAATACTCAATTCTTTATTGCATTCCATATGAATTACATAGATGGTGTAACAAAGTAAAAGATCAAACAAAGAACGGGGCTAAGATTGTTTTGATGTTGTTCTTTAGTGAGATAAAACTAAAGAATGTAGTAAACCAGAATGACCTGAATGAATACTTATACCTGAATCTATCGAAGACACTGATTTCTAATCATCTGTGTCTTCGATAGACTCAGGTAGTAGATGACAGGGTCCAACTCTGACTTAGAATAAAAAAAAAACCTCAACAGTTAAAATTAAACTGCAACCCGTATTACATAGATATCAAACACTATCACGGCAAACGTTTTTTGAACCTGTTGCATCCGCTTGAATTGGTTTTTGGCCGCCCGTCAATGTTTTTTTTTTTACACTAGGTATTTCTAGTCAACCATGATGTTGACACAGTTTTGAATAAAATTCAGGTAGCTATCGAAAAAAGTGTAGTTATTGGCAATATTTAAGAGCGTTAACGACTCACGGCATTTCATAAAAACTTTCAAGTCCTTTTTTTTAAATAATGAAACCGATTTTAATGAAGCTTCATACGCATAAGCAGGATCTTTAACTTCTTTTTTCTTGTGGTCCCACAATACTACTCAAAAATAATTATTGTATTTATAGGTGTAATCTAGGACCGCAGTCCCGGTCCCAAAAGCCCCTCGACCCGTAAGTCTAAAAAGTAATCAGAGAACATTTTCGAAATGTCTTTTTAAGAAAAGATAATTGGACATTTCTGTTTCTATGGAAAATCTAAAATCGCTCTAATTTAGCAGTTACACTATTTTCGAAAATGTTGTCTGATAACTTTTTAGACCTATGTATCCTGCTTATACGTCTGAAGTTTCAGTAAAATCGGGAAAAAAAGACTTGAAAGTTTGTAAACGCTCTTAAAGTCTAATCAAAGTACCAGACTAAGGCAAAATCGCGACGAACATAACATAACACCTTTTTTGCTGAAGGATTGGGCAGAGGTGTATAATTATAGTACAATTACATTTCGCTAATTTTATTTAAGTCCCATGTAATAGGCATCGACCCTATTGCTACCAACTCGGCAGATTCTAAACTTCGGGCTGTTACTGGGAAAATTCTTTGTGGAAAATCATAATAGACAACACTGATCCCCAACTAGGAATCAAACTCAATATCTCAAGCTCGCTTATTGGACCCATCATATTTTATTTGTTAAACGGTTCCTCTGAAGAAAACCGATGTAACATTTCAACTTGCTTTGAGCATTGTCCATAATCCATTTCTATGTTTTACGTCCCAATGAAAAAACGAAACCTTAATGGGATCACTCATGTGCCTGACTGTCTGTCCGTCTGTCACAGCCAATTTGCTCCGAATCTACTGGACCGCTTAAGTAGAAATTAGGTACACATATGATTTTTTGTGACTCAAACATGGGCATGTAAAGTAAATAAATTAATTTGGAATATAGGGGCCACTTTTGAGGGGCGAATTAGAAAAAATAAAAAAAATAAGTTTTTTAAATATCTAAATTTCTAATTTACAGCTCTATACAATTCCATGGGCAGTCAGCTATCAGTTTGATTAACGCCAATCTTTGCAGCGATTGAGATGTTTTAGAAGGAATTTTATCAAACGGTTTGTTAACGAATTGTTTAACTTTAACCATTCGTTTATTAACCATTTAGCTCTTTTCAAAGAAGAAGGAATTTCTCAGTTTTGAGCCCACCCTTCAATAGAAATAAATTGCTCACGAAAGGATTAGTCATTTTTAAGCTGAACAAACATAAATTACTATTACGACTTACAGTGTGTTCGAAGATATCTTCTGCCTAGCCTTTTCCCAACTATATTGGGTTCGGCTTCCAGTCTAACCGGATCTGCAGTGTTTCATGAACTTTATAACTAATAGAATTTTACTTTGTTTTGTCACTCTGGACTTTATGATATGCGACCTCTCTTACTTGAAGTACTACGCTGACTTTCACTCAGTATAATACCTCTGCATGAAAAGAGGTGTTTCTCCTACAGCAAATTGAACATTTTACCAAAAAATTAACACATAACATAACATCACGCCTGTAATCCCCGAACGGTTAGGCAGAGGTGAACCTAACAGTACACCCACATTTCGCCAGTTATGTTAAAGTTCCGTGTAATATAGCTATTGCCATCAACCGGGTGGAAATCCAGATTCCGTGGCTGCTACTGGGAAATTCCTGATGGAAAAGCCCAATACCTCTTTGCCCGACCCGGGAATCGAACCCAGGACCTCATGCTCAGCAGTCGCGCTTGCGACCACTAGACCACCGAGTCAGAAAATTGAACATTTTACCAAAAAAATCAACATTATCGTAATCTTTGTAAGTAGATTACCTACCAATCTGCCCAATTCCCATAATAGGAACCACAAGCCAATGAAAAATTAATGAAAGACGCATCGCAGTCGAACTTATGCTAAGCACTCGATAAATCTCGCCCCCAAGGCGGTTTCCTCCCAATTTATTCTTTCTGCCCCCTTAATCCTGTTATTAATGGTATTTTGCCTCCCCCACAGATGTGTGCAGAAACTGTCTATGGTCGGAGATAAGTAGCTTTTTAGTATCGGAAATCATACGCAGGGTAGAGCAAAAAAATATCTACAAGCTGGTAGTCTAAAAACACAAAAAAGTGAAAAATAACTCCAGTAAAAAAAACTTCGGTCGAAAAGTCGGTGACTTTTGTTTGTTTGATATAGTTTTTTTGTCACTCCTCCTTTTTTGAAATCGGTCAAAAATAAGGAATAGATTATGTGTTCTATTTTCCAATTGTGACTTTTGAAAATTATGCATTGAAATGAAATCAAAAGTAATTTATTCAAACTAAACTAGCTGCCTCGACTGCCTCGTTGGTCGAGTGGTCTCAAGCGCGACTGCTGAGCATGAGGTCCTGGGTTCGATTCCTGGGTCGGGTAAATTGTTGCTGGGTTTTTCCGTCAGGAATTTTTCAGTAGTAGCCCCGGAGTCAGGATTCGTGCCTAGTTGATGGCAATAGGCTCGCCCACTGAGGACTTAAACATAACTGGCGAAATGTGGGTGTAGGTACTATTAGGTACACCTCTGCTTAACCCTTCGGGGATTACAGGCATGAAGTTATGTGAGTTAGCCTAGTTTGAATTTTAGCGCCAAAATTATATAAGTCAGTATCTACTGCAGAACGCCGCTTCATACTTCCTATTGTTTTAACTGGGAAGATTGAAAAGTCTGAAGGCTAATCCCCACATGCCTAAACGCCTCAAAAACATGAATAGGTTTCTTAAGGTGGAAGCGCCAGGTTAGCCAACAATTCAACTTTCTTACTTTTTTTGCAATTGGCATTTTATAATCATTAAAATCATCAATATAATCTAAGACTTTTTTATAAAATAGTAATTCAAAGGAACTCCTTAAGTTAAGCTTAGCCCCGCTACGCTATAATCGTAACTTTGTTAGTTAATCTGACATCGCTATAAAAACAAGCACGTAACTAACAGTTTTAGCAAATAAATTGGGTTTCCAAAATGTTCGTGACAACTTACCGACAACTGTAAGTTTAGTGCACCTTAGTTTAGTTCGTGCACCACCAAGTAAGTTTTGCACATTACATATTCTCATCTGCCTAGCGGTAGCGAAGGGTCAATTTTTATAAGAAGTAAGCCGGAGTACATCTCTTTAATGTGATTACATTTGTCTATAGAATACTGACTGTGCCATTTTTTAAAAGGGAATCCGGTAGGAATCGAGTTGTATGAAACCTTCGCCACTGCTGCCTAGCTTTTTCCTTTTATTTTACCAGCTATCAGATACCAGTATTTACATGGAGCTATCTATCTGACCTCTACTACCCAGTTACCACGCAACGCGATACCCGTTTCCAAACTAGTTGTCAGACTTTACATCTACCCGTAATGACCACCCGTTTATTTGTACCGTAGGTATATTACAAAAAATCTACCAGACTTTGCATAAACAACAATAAAAAGAAATTCTTAAAAAAAGAACACGAAACGGGTCCAAAATGAGACAGAAGCTCACTTGAAAGCGAAGGGGACGTACCTAGAACATCTCATATAAAATTTATTTCAAATAACATCCAATTTCACCATCTGACCCACCCCGTCGCGTTATTAGGAAAATGTTTAATACAATTGTTCTAAAACAAGGGACAAACACCTTTATTACCAACGTATAAAGGAGAAATTCGTGTAGAGGAAAGGAAAAGGTGGAAAAAAAACAAAAATATTTCTGACTGACTACTTATCAACATTGCGTTTATTGAAATGAAATATAAAAGCGAAAAACGGAATTCCGAAATTGGTCGAAAGGTGACGTGTTACAGTGGGGGACAGGTAATTGGACCAGCTTTAGGTAGGTATATAAAATCACGTTATGTCATGCTGCATGGTTTACTTGATAGACATAACATCACGCCTGTGTTCCACCGAAGGGTAAGTCAGAGGTATAAAGGGTGTAAATAGACCCTTAACGAAGCCGAAAGGCACTTGTTCTCCCCGCTATTGCGATCATTTTTTTGTTCTAGACCATACCTGGGAACCTTCTAGTTACGGAGTTATAGGGGGTCAAAGTTCCAACTTTTTCACAAGTTTTTTTTTTTACTTAAACAAAATTTTAACTTTATAACTTTACTTTTAATACCTCCATGACCCGTTTACTATTCAAAGCATCCATCAGCACTAAGCTTTGAATGCGTAACATTGAGTTTTACCGTAAAACGTGATTTTTCACCTCAAAAAAAAAAAGTCGTTTCCCAGCATTAATTTTTGCGTAAAGTTACTTAGTTTGATATACAGAATGCTTGGTTGACGGCTTCGTGAAGGGTCTGTTTACACCCTGTATACTACTGACTACTGACAGAATAACCCCAATAATACTCTGCCCGACCTGGAAATCACGCCCCGAAAAAATGGTTTAATTAAGTTACGTGATTGAAATAAACACTCGCTAATTTGCAATGCTTTCTATACATTTAAGTGATTAGAGGAGCGAAATTTGTCTGCATTTAAAATGATAATGAAGTAAGTTATATAATATACAGATAGTCTAATCCTTGTGTTAACAAACCTTTGACAGTACCATACATAAATAACTTATCAAGTTACTAAACCCCAAAAGCTTTTCGAAAAATTATATTGAGATCCCTAATGTCTTAATTTCCATGGAACTTTTAATCAAGACAATTTGCAAATTATATCAGTCATACGTAAATGTAAAATCTGCACCGTTTTTTTCCAAAGCAGACATTATTCAATTAAATAGAATAACCGTACTCTCTGTATCACAACAAATTTTCTTTAAAAGTTTTCTATAATTTGACATAGTGCCTAGCCCCAGTGACTTCAACATTCAATTACTTTTGCTGCAATTCTGATAAAAATTACCTGTACCTCCCTCTAATTATAGATATTATCCACATGTTACTTATTTCTTATATAAACTTTACCTAATGCGATCTCTGGTAAATAGTAACGTCCTAACTTATATTCTTGATTGAAGTTTTAAAATAAACTTACAGTACGAACCCTCTATAGAACCCTAAAATCTTTACAAAAACCGCCTCCTTTACAAAATGTTCCTAAAAGATATACAATTACCATCGGCCGCCAGTGTAAACCGAAGAAAGCAACACGGATTGGCCCTAGGCTGAATTTTAATAAGTTGTCACTGCCATAACAAGGGCCTAAGGGAAGCAAAATTTTATTACAAGAGAAAAACTTTATCAGGGAACAATAACACGCAAAATTACGTTCACATTTAATTGGGTCTAATCGACGATGATAGGGCGAAAAATTCTATCCAGAGGGTATTTTTAATTTGACAGTTCGGTTCCTTATACGTGTATTAACGTTGAGCCAATTATGATTTTTCTGAGGTGGGCCGTTTTTTTTGTCCCGAAGTGCAGTGTTAATTATAGATAAATGGTGGTTTTGATGTGACGAAACGATGACTTAATTGCTGTTAATTACAGTTTTATTAAAGCTTTAATTGTTACGTAATGGGTGTTCGTAATTTAATCTTAAGGGTGTTTTTGTGTACGAGCCTAAGAAATATTGTTTTATTTTTTACTGAGATTTTAGAATGCGGATTTTAGAAAATATTGCATCATCCATTTTAGTGTAGAGTAACGTAAGATGAGTTTTTGAGGAGAAGGATTCTAGATGACGTTAATTTTGAAAAAATAAAGCCTGATTCTTCATTTTGCTGGACCGTAAAAAAAGCGTACTATCTAATAATCATCATCTGTCTGCCTTTCCCCAACTATGTTGGGGTCAGCTTTCAGTCGAAAAAGATGCAGCTGAATACCAGTATTTTACATGGAGCGTCTGCCGCTCTGACCTCCACAACCGAGTTAGTACTGAGTAATACGGTACCCCTTGGTAAGACAGGTTGTCAGCCTGTCAGGCCACTGACTACCTGTCAAATATCTACAAACTACAGTCGGGACCAACGGCTTATCGTGCTTTCCGAGGCACGGAGGAAACTGGTATGTAATGGAAGGACCAACCTAGGTAGCGGCTTAACCTAAAGATCGACCCGAGCGGCTGTTATTATTTAGCCACGAGCTCCTCGTAGCGTACGTTCTTAACGCACGACAAGCAACACACATCCTAAACTGCTGGGTTAAATAGGGCCAACATGGTTAAAAAAGCTACGAAAGTTTATATTGCACTTCCTCATTTTTGCCAATAAAAACACTCATTGGTAACACGGCCTGTTACATAGCAAAGTTATAGACAATACTCCATTATTTATTTTCGCGGTGAAAAAATGTATTCTGAATCCCAATAGGTATACCCGCACAGCACATAAATAAAAACGCAAAGTGTTCCTCACAGTCCCACATCACCCTAATATTTATGATTTCGCTTGAATATCGATCACAGAGGAGGCAGGGGCACAGCTAACAAGTGACGGCAAGAAGAGTAAAAATAATTCCTGCTTTTACCTACCCCCGTGTTAGCAGTTAGCACGCATCCAATACTTAGAGCGACTTCACTTTTGTAGTATATGTAAAAAAATTAGACAAAAAATCGGTTGGGATTAGATTTTTTTTTCCAGTCTTAATTTTCTTAGTAAATTCATCATTTCGATCAGGTTTTTTTATCGAAATACCTATTGTGTTTAATCATTTCCAAATAAGTAGTAATAAGTTAACACAATTTTAGCTTAGTGTTGCTGTTTTCTTACTTTAAATGACACGCTTAGTTGCAACTAACAGTCAGAACGATGTGTTAGTAGACCAATATATTTTATTGAACTTCAAAAACAATGAAGTTTGCTTATTTAAATTCTATTATACAAAAAAGTTCTGGAGTGGCGACCGCGAACCGGAAGACGTTGCGTTGGAAGGCCTCCCATTAGGTGGACCGATGACCTGGTGAAGGTTGCGGGGATCCGCTGGATGCGAGTTGTACGGGACCGGTCAATGTGGCGACACTTGAGGGAGGCCTATGTCCAGCAGTGGACGTCTTTCGGCTGAAATGATGATGTTGATATAAAAAATTCGATATCGCTGTCAATCGTAACAACTACTTAAAAATGCTCTCGAAAAAAGAAAGTACTTGACTAAAAAATCTACAATTTTCTCATATACTACAACCGCTAACGCGACTTTACCACCAAACGGGGGTGGGGAGGGACAAAATGGATTCTCGCGACATTCGGCAGCCATTACTCCGACCCTCTGTGCCACTCGCGCCCTCTCTCCCCTCACGAGGCGTGTTTACTAAAAATGCGTTCAATTTTATATGCGGGCCTTATATACGAATAGAAAGCTTTGTACAGGCTTCTTAGTCAACAAAATAACGAGACAGTCTTTATTTGAACGGTGCAAAAAAGCACATTTTTATGCACAAGTGTTTACTGCATTAGTCACTGCGTGCTTGGAAACTTTTTGAATGAGCTCGAGCGGGAACTTCGTTGTTAATCGCCACTGATATTTTCTTTTCAAGTAGTTGGTTTAGTGTCTTTTAGTTCTCGTGAAAAAAAGTTAGGGAAATAAATAATTGTTGATGAAATTGACTACCAACTTATACTGCCGATGTTTATATTCAAATCCCAAATGACATTCTTTGGCGGTTGTAAAAAATGGCTGCAACACGGTAAGTTGGGTAAATGATAATATTAGTAAGTATACGCCACAAATAATTTATTGATAAAAGAAAATTATTGAAAAAACTCAGTTTCCAAATTATAAGGTATTTTTTTAATTGTTATGGTTTTTTTTTCGATCGGCGCATTAAGTAGATCATTGAATTTATTATATTATACACTGATACAGAATTTCGTTATTGTTTCAAATTTTTAATTTTTTTCAAATGTTTCCCACTTCTATCGCGTCGTGAATAGCAGAGTTAGTTAAGTATTTATTCACCGTGACTTTTTAGTCGACTAAAAAGTCACGGTGAATAAGATTTTTAAAGAAAAAATATTTCTCGGGTATTCTTGGGCATAAAATCGGCATTCCCCTTTAATAACTACTAACTATTAATTAACGCAGTGCACATTTGGAGAAACCTTCACCGCTAAGAAAAAAAAACAGTTAGTAGCAATTTAGGTTGCAGATTGTGCATAGGTTGCACATAGTGCAGTTACTAATGTAAGTGGTAATTCCACCAACCCGCCCTGGAAGCGAACGGTCCACCTCTCAAAAGGACCCTTGAAGGCTAAATCCCAACAATTCGAATTTTGTAGAGTGATGATGTCATTGTAGTAAGTTATTACAGATATTGGTATACCTAGGAAACGTAAGAGCACCTACTTCGCGAGCTCAGCTTAAGCATTTTATGCTTGACGTGGCTACTGTCGCAGGAAACTCATCATCTGCCTAGACTTTTCCCAACTAAAAAGCCGACCCTAACAATGGTCGGCTTCCAGTCCAACCCGATGCAGCTGAATACCAGTATTTTACATGGAGCGACTGCCTATCTGACCTCCACAACCCAGTTAGTACTGGGTAATACGATACCCCTTGGTAAGTGACTGGTTGTCAGACATTTTGGCTACCTGTGACGACTGTCAAAGACTATAAATGACAGCCGGGACGAACGGCTTAACTTGCTTTCCGAGGCACAGAGGAAACTCGGTATGTAATGGGTGGTGACCCATCCACAGACCAACCTAGGCAAGCACAGCTTAACCTAAAGATCGACCCGAGCGGCTGTAATTATTTAGCCACGAGCTCCTCAAAACTAATTTGTTTAAAACAACAACGTTACAACTCAAAAACTTAATTCTAGACATTTCAAGAACAAAAATGTTATCTATTTTGTACAGTAACTTGTGTAACTAAATGGTATTTATGACGTCATAGTAGGTAGTCAAAAAATGGCACGCTTGCTTTTCACACGGATCGTGATACTTGCGTTATCTATTTAGATATATTTATATCTGTGGTAATTATTGTAGGCTTACAGCAAAACATAATATTAGGTACCTATGTATTAGGTTAGATGTGTTCATTGTTCATATCAAGCTTCAAACCGAATGTGATTTTGAAGTGACGACCTCTCATACGCAACGCACCTAAACCACTGGGCTATCGGCACTTTACAACACATGAAACCTACCCAAATAGATAACTACTCATTGCCAATATTTACTCTTCTTCTTCTTCTTAGCTTATCGATGGCAAAAAGTTTAAATATGTTTAGCCCAAAACTCAGACACGCGAACCAAAAAAAAAAAAAAAACTTTACTCAATATACAACACTTCTCTACATAGATCACTCACCGAAGTAATAACTGGGTTTTAGAGGTCAGATAGGCAGTCGCTCCATGTAAAATACTGGTATTCAGCTGCTACTGCCGGTAAGACTGGAAGCCGACCCCAATAAAGTTGGGAAAAGGCTAGGCAGATGATGATTATCACTCACCGAAGTTTAATCTTTCAGGTTACATTCACCAAATGAAAAAAAAAATGTGCACCATTTAATTTACAAAACTAATAATCTAAATTAATACACAGACACGTCTTCCACAAATCACAAACCAACACTCAATGACGTTTAACCCTTTCGATGCGGACCCAACTATTTTATTCCAGTTTTTTTTTTTATATTATTCCAAACATAATGAATTCCAGTTTTTATACGTATTACCTTTAGTCGGGACAAATTGCAGACGGTTCGTCTTATAAATATTCTAGCGGTTAAATAAAGGGTACGGACTGCGCTTCCGAAACTTTTTCGCTTCAAACTTTAATAAGTCCTTTTGTTTTCGTGTTATGAAAATGTACTTTTGAAAGTATGACGCTTAAAGGATTACGGGAGTGCAACCCACTTTTTGTTTGTTTTTGGGTGAAAATAATAACTTTAATTTATAACGTCTGTTGGAAAGCGTGCATTGTTTGCGCTGTTATTTTTGTTTGACTTGTCTCTTCTCAGAAATTAATTTGTAATGTTAAATAGCTGTTTGTTGTTGTGTTTTTATGAACTTAATCCCTGAAGAGACGTTGTTGCAATAATGATTCTTGACTACCGGAAAATATATCCGCGGAAAAAAAAGTATTTCGAAAAATCATTTCAGTAATACAATTGGTACTTGACCCGTTCCTCGTAGGTAAGTACTGTACGGTAAATGTCGGTAATTATCCACGTGACCATATGAACATAACTTGTGTGACCATATTAATTGCTGTAGTATGTCCACAGGAATAAATATGGTCACACAAGCTATGTTCTTCTTGTGGGTCTAATTTCATCGAAATTCGCCCAACCGTTAGGCGAGAAAAGGTAAGAAACAGACACAACCGTCGAAATCTAAATTTTAGTTTGGATAGTATGGATTTTTAAATGTTTGGAAACGATGGCCATATTTTTATTGGTGAGTGGCTGTGAGCGAAATCTCATGCAGTGAATGAATGGAACTTTAATCGAAACCTGTTCTTTGGAAAGATGGATTGATGTGAAGAGCAGAGTTCTTTACTATCGGCATGCGTAAGAATTTCGTTTTATTTTATAATTCAATGACTCACACATCCACACTGAATTTATTTAACCCTCAAATGCTGAGTAATTCGTTTGTGGTTTTTACTATTTCGTGCAAAATATTAAAAGGAAAATGTTTGGAGAAATTCAGTTTATACTTAGAACACAATCCAAGGGTAGAAAGATAGATTAAGGCTATACAGTAAAAAGAAACTATGAATTAAAGAAAAAAAAACGAAACTAACTGTCGCTTCCCCCTCATTACAAGTGATCATCGTTGGACATAATTGTAGCAATTACCACGCCTCTAAGCTGTCCACTATCGCATAATCTACTTTTATTTTCGCTAAAATGCCATTAATTCACTTTATAAAATACATAATTCAAACGTATGAAGTTATAAAAATTGAAAAAAATACATTTATCACCTGGTCTACTAAATTGCTCATGCAAACCTCACATTTAGTTGTTATTATATGGCTTGATAATCTTAGGTTCACTTGTTTTTACAGAAATAGAATAAAATTAAAGTTAGTAATTCGATGTTATGGAAAATGGTCTAGTTTTTGCACATTTATCGTTGGTTATATTAGTCCTTTGTTAATTTAGCTATTAATATGCTTATTTAATACAAACAACAGTGAGACATTTAATTGATTGTAGTGTCATTATAAGGCTTCTGGTATTAATTAATGTGTTCATTTATTTATTTAACACTTCAAGCACAAAGTATAGAGGCGGACTGCCTTATGCATTTTCTACCAGTCAACCTTTGGGTGATGCAGAGATGAGCAGTGGTAGGTGTACATCTGAAATAATTAAAAAATTTCATATTCGGCTTTAAAGACACATTTGGTTATAAAAACAAACAATAGAAAAAAACAATAAAACAATTGTACAATGATAAAAAAACAGTACAATTGTATATCTAATCAAGAATTTTAACTTACATTCAAAAATCATTCCAAAATCTCACACTTTGAATGGCATGATTAGTGATCACTATCAAGAACACCTTGTTCAAATATGGTAAAACGTGTCAAATTAAGATGGCTACTTAACCAGAATCCCAGTAGTAACAATAGTAACATAAATTTTACCGTAGTAAAACATGTACCGGATCCACATTAACAAAAACCAAAATAAATTCATTGTGTCAAAAACATCTGTTACGATGGCAACACTACTTTAACGGATTTTAATAAAAGGCACAAATGTTACGAACAAAAAACTGATTAACATGTGAACGCGTAACTGTTATAATTTCGCATTGTGCTCGCATAAAATAATCACAGGAGGCTCTTAAAGAAAAAAAATCGTTTAAGAAAAAAATATGCAAATTACAGCAGCATCGTGAGGGTTAAAGTCGCGACCGTGTCGAACGGTGTTGTTATTTCGAATAATTATTTTCGTATTTACACTTTTGGGTAATTTTGGGGTTTTTTGGTTTTACGTGTTGTTTTATAAAACAGAGTCGACAATTGTAATTTGTAAAAATTGAGTTTGTGGCGTTGCGTTTCAAAAACAGATGATTACTGGCATAGCAATGTTTCATTCATGTTTTACGGGGTAGAAGTGACATCGACGCACAAATGATTACCACATATTCTGTACCTACGCAGGAGCTCCACAGCAGCAGACGTACTGCAGCGTACCATCCACATTTGGTTGATATTCCGACGAGTCGTACTCAACGCTTCTCCTCCACGTTTATTATGCGCACAGCCAAAGTGTGGAACTCTCTGCCGGCTTCTGTGTTGCCTCTCACATTGAACCCGTCTGCCTTCAAAGCAAGAGTGAACAGGCATCTTCTGGGCACGCTCGTCCCATCATAGACCTCATCTATCGCTTTCCATCAGGCGTGATTGACGTCAAGAGCAGGCCCATTTTGTTATTAAAAAAAACCACCTAGAAATTTTCATTTTCATCGGCAATTCGCCAGTTATGTTGAAATCCCATGTGAGCGAGCCTATTGCCATAAACCGGGCACAACTCCAGACTCCGTGACTGCTACCGAGAAATTCCTGATGGAAAAACAAAATAACATTTTGCTCGACCCGGGAGTCGAACACCGGACCTCTGGCTCAGTAGTCGCGCTTGCGACCTCTGGACCAACGAGGCAGTCAACTATGTGTGTCCAACAAAAAAAGATATTTAGTTATAAGAACTCTTTAAAGAAAAAAATAATAATTGAGCTGCATACCAGCTGTACATACAAAATAATAAATAATTATGAGAATTTATTACAAACGTCACGCATTTATGTGCCTCGTGTAGTTAATTCAAGGTTAAATACTTAATCTACATGTATTATGCATATTGACCACGTTACAGTAAAATTTCTAAGTACAGACTACTTATAATTCTACAATAATAATGTGCATTTTTTCTCTAGTAGGTATGCTTTTGTTATTTACCTTACATAGTGCACAAATATATTACCTAAGACATGAATAGTTGGTTATTCTTAGCGCAGCATTTCCCTTTATGGTATTTACAAGTATCTTAAACAGCTACATATACTAGAAGCCTTTTAATTGATGAATAAAACATTTTCAGGCAAATGAGACACTACTACGGCTCGCCCCCTATTACATCGTCTGCCTAGCCTTTTCCAAACTATATTGGGGTCGGCTTCCAGTCTAACCGGATGCAACTGAATACCAGTATTTTACATGGAGCGACTGCCTATCTGACCTCCACAATCCAGTTAGTACTGGGTAATACAATACCCCTTGGTAAGACTGATTGTCAGACTTTTTGACTACCTAACGACTGTCAAAGATCTAGAAAAGACACCCGGGACCAACGACTTAACGTGCTTTCCGAGGCACGTAGGAAACTCGGTATGCAATGGGTGGTCACCCATCCACAGAACAACCCAGGCAAGCACAGCTTAACCTAAAAATCGACCCGAGCGGCTGTTGTTATTTAGCCACGAACTAAGGTACACCTCTGCCTAACCCTTCGGGGATTACAAGCGTGATGTTATGTTATGTGTACACACCACTCAATAGAATTAAAGAGATAAGGTGTATAAGTATGAAATAACACAAAGAAAAACTACAGTGGTAAGCCAGAAACACAAATTATTCAGAAAAAGGCAACACCTCTGATTTTTCGGATTCATGTGTGTATTGTATAATTATCACTTGCTTCCGTGAAGGAAAACATCGTGAGGAAATCAGCATGCCTGAGAGATATTTCTTGACATGTAAAGCCAAATCAGAGGCCCATGGGCGGTATAAAAACTCTGACACAGGTTAGGCACTAACCACACGATAAAAAAGAAGATTTAGAAAAAGGTGTTTGTAGTGATGGAGAGTATCTGCATTGGGCTGTCATTTATAGATCTTTGACAGGAATTACGGCTAGCCAGAAAACCTTTCAGTCTGACAACCAGTTTTACCAAGGGGTATCTTCCCATCATCAGTAACTGGACTGTGGAGATCAGATAGACAGTCGCGCCATGTAAAATACTGGTATTCAGTTTCATCCGGTTAGACTGGAAGTCGATCCCAACAAAATTGGGAGAAGGCTAAGCAGATGATAATTATAGACGTTTTTTCATCATTATTTAATATTGCTGAAAACTATAACATATAGCCTGCATTTTCCAAAGGCTTCGTATCGTATAGGGTCGCCACATCTCGCCAGTTGGAATTGAAAACTATTAGGTATGAAATAACGTAACAAACCTGAAATAAATTGATTTTCTAGCGACAGACAGACAGACTATCGTACACTGTTTTAAGCTTTCACGGTTTACAACTAAACTTATACTGTCACTTACTGGATATCTTCCGTGATTTTTCATGGCACTTGCAACAGCGTCGAAATATCGGGAGCTCAAAATAATGAACAATCACGGAAGATATCTCGTAAGTGACAGTATAAGTTCAGACTACCATATTGTCCGTTACCATACAAACCCGTAAATTGCAAACACTTCCTCAAAAACCACTTACGGAAGTAACATAACCCGTCCACACCACACCTTTTATATTATCTGTGGCATAAATTAACATCACCTTCCCAAGGGTACCCATCATTAAAATAACTTCACAACCAAAAAACTATTACCCAACCATAGACACTAGATGTTGTGATTCAAATGAATTCTGTAACTGATATCCCTGAGACTCGCATCCCATATTCAAATGAAGAAGCGTCGCCATATTGTTTTTTTTTGTCTTTTCAAAGTGGGCCACGCATATCATTATTATTGGCCTTTTTTAGGTTTTTTTTTTCTAAAAACCGGTAACGCTATGAATAATACTTAATCATTAGCTCTATTTTCAAATTGGTGCAGCTGTTCCTTGTTTTTTTTTCGCGACATTGTTTTTTTTTTGTTTTGTGCGTGTATTTAAAAATGTTTGGTTTGTGATTTGAATATTGTTTTTTTTTCGCGTTTTGACTGTAGAGTCAAAAACGTAAATCTTGTATAGAATTTATATTATTTTTTGCTGTATATTTTTAAATTATAAATGGTTGTGTTATTAAAATCAGATGTCGAAAAAAGACAGCATTGTAAAGGGTGTAAAAATGAGTTAAAACTTCGTTGAACATAATTTCTTCATTACAATAATAAGTTAAGTTATTTCTATAGCATCAATTTTATGTATTGATCCACAATTTCCATTAAAACTTCATGCAAAAACTTTAAAGCTCTCTTCACACGCAGGTTGATTTCGACCACCTCTGCGGAATATCAATGAGTTCACATTTTAATTTTATCACGAAATACACGAACCTATCGAATAACCTCATTATAGTATTATGTTAAGTGCTTCCTTAATGAAAGGCTAAAAACGTTAGGAATAAAAAGAGTATCAATATGTCTAACACGTTTATCTAGGAGCCCATAAAACATTGTGGCATAAAATTAATTATTAAGCGAGGCATTAAAGACGGAAGGCACCCCATTTCCCACACTAGAACCAGTAGCTAAATAAATTTTCAACAGACATCTGCTTGCTAATTGTCTAACGAGCGGTGTGCATAAATTGCACAAAATTATTATACATTGCACAAAAGAAACCGTCACATGGCGACAAGTCTTTATTTTTAAAAGCAATCGTCTTTAAACCTGTCGTTTCCCCAAGCTCAAGGTGTGAAATTTGCAAAATTAAAAGAATTTTTATATTTAGGAACGCACCTTTAAAATTATTCGAAATTCAACTTACGTTCGTTGTCTTTTATGCCAGTTTTGCATATCTCTCTATGCGTACTTCTTACACTTCACATTGCAGGGTTAGTATGCAAATTAACTAACCCATTTCTTACTAACCCTATAATTACAGTATTTTGCATATTATTTGATGAATAAATATTTATAAGGAAGTGAAATTGAAGAACTTTTTCATTATAAACTAGTTCTTAATAAAGCGTTCGTTACTTTTTTTATTTTTTCGAAACTAGTTTATGCAAATATTTTTGGGTTTATTAAATGTTGTGTGAAGATACGCCTGGGAACTTCTTGTGATGAAGATATTTTTAAAATGAATGATTTAAACGCATATCTAATTTGTAATTTGTCATTCCATTTTTGTGTGATTTAAATTAATTTGCATAGATGGTCTTGTGAATTTTTAAGAAGTAATCTTCAACAAGATTCCTTCGTCGATCAATCAAACTTCAAACAGCCATCATCAGTTGTTTAAATAATTTGTATATTAATAAACATTGTGAATAGATCTGACGATAACTTACTATGGATCTACCAAGCATTACCAAAATATTGAAACTATCGAAACTACGGGACATATTGAAAATATTCACTCTATTTCTTAAATCTATAACACCTTAGAAAATCTAAATTATGTTAGTAAGTATGTAAAATTAATGTACATATTTATTTAGCAAAAAAAAAATCTCTCAAAAAGTTAACAAGGAGGCGTCAACCAAAAACTATAAGTACAATAGCTAAATACCCAAATCAAATCGACATCCCTAATCGACAATAGATCGAACCTAATATCGAATGAATGAAAACCACTTGACTCGTGTTAAAAATCGATTCAATTGTGAGCGCCCTATTCGATCGCATTGTATGGAATCGATTGATTCAGGGAACAATTCACCTCATTGTAAAACGATCTTTTCAATTCGAATGTGTTTGTTGTAATATTTTGACGTTGTGTTGCACTTGTCGTTTTTTTTTTTGTAGCACGTGCTAGTTTGAGAGATGATTTTGTAAATGGAATTGTTGGATTGACTGTCATGGCGGATTTTATTGTGAACTCTGGTATGTAATAAAATGTTTGCAGTTTTTTGGAAAGTGATAGGTTTGTTTTTTTTTTGTTGCTGGCAATGTTTATTTATGAGGAGCTCGTGGCCAAATAATAACAGCTGCTCGGGTCAATCTATAGGTTAAGCCGTGCTTACCTAGGTTGGTCCGTTGATGGGTGACCACCCTTTACATACCGAGTTTCCTTCGTCTTTCGGAAGGCACGTAAAGCCGTTGGTCCCTGCTGTCACTTGTAGATCTTTGACAGTCGTTACAAGTAGTCAGTGGCCGGAAAGTCTGACAACCAGTCTTACCAAGGGGTACCGTAATACCCAGTACTAACTGGGTTGTGGAAGTCATATAGGCAATCGCTTCATATAAAATACTGGTAGTCACCTAGATCTGGTTAGACTGGAAGCCGATCCCAACATAGTTGGGAGAAGGCAGGCAGATGATGATGGCAATCTTTATTTATTAATTACGGAAAAGATAACTAGCTACATGGGTTAATATTCATGTTTATTAATATTTCTAACTTTAAACTTAAGACTCAAAAACAGGGATCACAGACGTAGGCAAACAGGGGTGCCAGGCTGAAATGGGATTGGTTGGGCCACATGTATAACGACCGCTGGGCAAAGGTCTCAACACGATGGGTGCCTGAGGATGGACGGCGCGACGAGGCCGGCGTAGAAAGAGGTGGCGAGATGATTTAGACGCGCATCATGAAGGCTGGTTCGAGATGGGGCAGGAGAAGAGTTCCTGGAAGGATATGGGGGAGGCGTTTGCCCAGCAGTGGGACAAAGCTATTGAAAAAAAAAAGCTTAAGACTCTTAGAATCCTAGATCTATGTGTGTAACGATCGAGGGTTCGAAGGTTTAAGCTTTCAAAGTCCGTCGCCATTGCCTCATTTTTAGAGCAAAGTGATTTAGACCAAAGAAAACAAAATAAAATGATTTTGTAGCTCTGTAATTTAACAAGCAAACAAATTCATTTCAGTCACCAATATTTTTTTAGATTATGGTAGGAAGATTTAAATTAAAAATAATGAAAACTTGTTTAACATTTTAATCACAAAAACACATCATGTAGATAATAAAAAAGCTGTTACACTTCAAGCAATTACCCGTAAAAAACATGTTTCTACGAAAAAAACACGTTTTTTTTATCTTTATTAAATTACAATTTTACCAAAATCCATTTAAGGGTTGCACCTGCTAAAACGACTCGGCGACATTTTTTTTTAAATATCATAACAATAGCTCATTTTAAAGGCAATACAGCTTTTAATTTTATTACCTTGTGACCGGTGTCACGATGCAAATGCGTATTTAATGGGCCATCCGTAATAAATGGGTTAGGGTGAAGTTACGTAGCCTTAAGTGGACACAGTACCTATAGCTGTGGTGATTAAATTATGCCTTTTACTAGAGTGCACCCGCTATTCTGATGGACATTTTTTTCATGACTTTTGGACGCACAGAATTTTCTTTATACCTATCTACTTTCAAACATTACATTAATTTCATTTCTCTTTATGTTTTAGCTCGTGGCTAAATAATAACAGCCTCACGGGTCGATCTTCAAGGTTAAGCCGCGCTGGCTAAGGTCGGTCTGTGGATGGGTGACCATAATTACAGACCGAGTTTCCTCCGTGCCTCGGAAAGCACGTTAAGCCGTTGGTCCCGGCTGTCATTTCTCATCTTTGACAGTCGTTACTGGTTATCAGTGGCCCGAAACTCTGACAACCAGTTTTACCAAGCGGTACCGTATTACCCAGTACTAACTGGGTTGTGGAGGTCAAACAGGCAGTCGCTCCAAGTAAAATGCTTCTATTCAGCGGCATCTGGTAAAACTGAAAACTAGGCAGATTATGATCTTTATGTTTTAGTTCTGGCTATAATGAACAGTGTGAAAAGTGTATATAATGAATAAAACTCGGTTCTTATTTTTTCTAACAAAATTTTTATTCGTTTTTTTAATTTTCGGGGCGTTTTATAATTTAATTGCTATCGCCTATATTTGTAGTAAATCGTTTAAAAAACTTAAAACATGCATTGAAAGAAACCTGTATAGGAATTTAATTATAAAGGAATTGGGGGCTCCACATCGCTGTCAATGTGAAGAAGTAGTCGACTGCCTCGGACACCATGGCCTTTCCTGCAGTAAGAGAGCGTGTCGGATTGTGCAGCACTCTAGCATCGATGATCTCAGTCCTCGTCGTGCTCTTGCTTGTCCAGCTGTCTTAGAACCTAATAGCTTAGGACGCATCGATGGGAAGATACCAGAGGGTATCATCATAATGCCATGGAATTCGGGTAGGCATTTGGATGCGACTTGGGTCGACGCCCTTGCGCCATCCCATCTTCCTAGCATGGTGGGGCGGCTGCTGCTGGTGCTGAAAACCTCAGACGTAGTTAAGTAGCCGTTTGGGTTCGAAACCACGGTCGAACCCACAGCGTGGACGAAACAGTAGGGCCACGGGGTCGGAGTGCCCACCTACTATTTCGAGATATCGCCAAGCGGTTGGTCGACTCTTCACGTGACCAGAGGTTTAACCTTTTTTTGTTCAAAGAATCAGCATTGTCATCCATCGTGGCAATGCTGCCAGCCTTGTGGGCACTTTTCCTATTGACAGCAATGTAGACGAATTTTTTGACATCCTTTTTCCATTATTATAAATATTTTTATTATTATTTTGGATCTATTTCTAGTTTGTAAATAATGTACAAAGTAATAAATAAAAACTTAACCCTTCTATTATTTAATTATTATTTAATTACAATGTTCAGGAATATATTTCCTGCGTAATTAAAATAAACAGTAAATTACTTAATGAGTTCTCGGTACTACTATTACTGCTTTTATTATCTTGGACAAATTGAAATTTCTCATTAAAAATAATATAATTAAGACAGCTTCGCTTTGCTATTTCCTGCGGCAAATACAGGAAGCAATATAAAAAATAATACACCAGCGTAAACTAAGATATAGAAATGCCATGCGGAAGTCCCTTTGTCGTAATGTATAATAAGTACAGGCAGTAAATAGATATTACTTACATACATACATACACGCTTTTTCCTATGGGAGTAGGCAGAAACTACAGAACGCCAATATCAAATAAAAACAAGCTTTTATATAAATTGATAAGAAGAAGATTAGGTTAATCTATCAACATTGAACGCGTATACAACGTTTTGTGTCCGTGCTATTAACTGTTGAGGAGTTCTCTCGACGAGGAGGCGATCCTGGCTGCAGGATCAAATCACGTCTGTCATAAAATGTATTGTCATCAGAACCAAAAGTGGTTGCACAATTTCAGCTCAATCGGTTGAGTGGAACTGGATTGAAATTCAGTTGTCAATGAAACAAAAAAGTCGCCGATTTCCGATAGTAAAGTTATTTTCCGGTTTTTGTGTTTTTTTTTTAAGTCGGTTGTTCTGTATTGATTGCCATTGTTGTTTGTAATGAACATAGTATTTGGGACCTATATTATTATGAAATACTTAGGTCTTATCTCAAAGTTGCAATCTTGATTCAATGAGATAGTCACTTTTAACTTTTACTAAATTTTTGTATACACCCGCATTTCTCCAGTTATGTTTAAGTCCTATGTAATAAGGAGCCACCTACATATCATACAGCTAGATTTCCATTTATCGTCTGCCTAGCCTTTCCCCAACTATGTTGGGGTCGGCTTCCAGTCTAACAGGATGCAGCGGAATACCAGTATTTTACACAGAACAGTCGCTCAGCTCGCGATAGGCAGTCGCTTATCTGACCACCACAACCCAGTTAGAACTTGGTAATTTGATTCCCCTTAGTCAGACTTACTCTCAGACTTTCGAGCCATAACGACTGTTAAATGACAGCCGGGACCAACAGCTTAACGTGCTTTCCGAGGCACGGACGAAACTCGGTATGTAATGGGTGGTCACCCATCCACAAACCAACCTAGACAACCGCGGCTTAACCTAACGATCAACCCAAGCGGCTGTTATTATTAAGCCACGAGCTCCTCAACAAAATTTTAAAGCTTAAAAAGTTTGAGATAGCAGAATGTATAGCCGCAAATTAAAAGCTCCGTGTCTATACTACTCCATACCTACACATAGGTATACGTGTGCCTATGTCTATATTATCTATGGTGAACCGCGAGAACTAACCCAGTGACCGGCCGGTTCTTTGTTGCGGTTAGTGGGGGAACTTGGTCAGCAGGGACGGTTGCTGGTTGTGTTGATTGATTTATACGGTGACACAACGTGAAGATTGTGTCAATTGTGAAAAAAAGACAGTGAAGTTTTTTTTTGCAGATTTTTTTTCAAAATATTACAACAGTTCCTGATATATTCATCATTCAAGCACAATAAGCTATGTAGATGGTTTACAAATTAAAAAAAAAAAAAACAATTATATCTAAATTTATATTTTTTGTTGTATATGGGTATTTTTCCTGAATTAAAACACAATTAATTTACATATTTTATTTTTATTTTTTAAATATCGATTATTTCATTTTATGAAGAAAAAATTGCATAGGAAGTACACGAATATCCAAAGTAAACCATTGTTGGTTTCAAGAGCTTATTTATCCACATATTTTTATTATAACGAGTTAGACAGAATACAGTTTTCTCAGCACGTTACATGGGGTAATACCTCCATGACATACTATTTAATGCATCCATCACCACAATGTTTTGAGTGCGTTACATCGAGTTTTACCATAAAACGAGATTTTTCACCCCAAAAAAAAAGTCGTTTCCCAGCAATATTTTTTGTGTAGGATTACTTAATTTGATGTAGGTACAGAATGTTTGCTCGACTTGAATGTTGGCTTCGTGAAGGGTCCGTTTACACCTTGTATGCTATAATTTGCATCACGTTGCCATATAATCATAAATACTAAAATAGTCAGCAGTCTAACTAATACTTCCAGTTCCAACCCATAATTTATCAAACAAACAAATTACACGACGAGACGCGTCCTCAAATCATTCCAGACATGGTAATTGTAAATATCTCGAACGCAAGAGATCAAACATGTACACATCAAACAATTTTAATCAGGAACCATTCATATTTTTAATGAATCCCGTCTTTGTAGAGCAATCCGACCATGTGAACATCTCAGATCCGACATCATACCAACATTAGGACCATTCACCTTTTGAGATATTTATGAAAAAACACAAACGAATTAGGAGCCACCCGCACAATTATTTCAAGGAGACATACAAAAGAAATGCCAAAAAGCGGATGAAAAAAATATAAGCTTTGTTATCGAAATTGGAAACGAAGCGAATATCCATAGGTACCTAAAAGAAGTTCGGCTTCTGTTGGGGTGCATTTTTTTTTTCAATCCGAACGCGTATAAAAAACACCCCTCCGTGTATGAAACATTACCCCTACGTCCAATGGAGCCGTGCCCCAAACACATCTACGCTCTCATTTTTATAAACAGATTTTTTTCTTTGCAACAGACAGAGACGGATAATCGCCTGTCACATTTGGTCGGTGTGACGCTACTTGCGGGAAAGAGACGGAACGAAATAAAAAGTTCAGTCTACGGATAAAGAAAGCTCAGGTATGGATAAGGGTGTGGAGGGAAGAAAAAAGGGATACGACGTGGGGTGGCGACCACCCCCCGGCGTGGTGGGGGCTGATGTTGAAGTTCCTGCCACCGCCGCTAGATGGGGGTTTTGGAGGAAAGTTTTTTTTTATTGAATTTCGGCGAGTTTTGGCATAATGATGATGGATTGTGCCGTGGCTTTCGGCTGATAAGTTTTGCCGAATTTTCTGCGGCGTGTAATGTGTTTTGCGGTTTTTTTTTTTGTAAATTAGGTGCAAGTAGCTACGCTGATGCTGTCAGTTCGCTATAAGTTAGGGGTGAAGATGTATTGGTTTCCTTTTTCACAATATTAATTGAGTTAACTTTCGAGCTATTTTTTATTAAAACTTGAAGCAGATATCCGCTTCCGCAGAGCAATTTGGAGCACCAAGCAGGAAATAGTTTTTTTTTTATCTGGTGACATATTTGAAAAACCCCTATTCTTAAATTCAATAAGCCCTTCCCAATAAACATTCCAGTAATGGTTAAAGTATGTATAAACATCTTATAAGAATCCCGCGATAACATCATCCTCCAAAATCCCACTCAAACATTTGCAAATAAAATATTCTAATTAAACAAAATTCTTACAAGTTAACACCATTCACATTTATCCAGCGTTTTATTGTTTCGTCTGAAAATCACTACATATTTTTTGCGAGTTTTTCGTCGTGCGTCTATTATGCGCACTCGCATCAAAATCTTCTAATTAGCGGTGTGACGAGAGGGAGCTCTCACGCGCTAATGAGACAAGTCCTTAAAAACTGTCTGGCTGTGGTTTGGTTTCCCAAATTAAGGTGTGATGTTGGTAGCATTGAGTTTTTTTATACTTTTAGTTAGGATTAAGTTTTTGGGATCCAGTTTTGTAGTTTTGCGATGTTGTAAGGGGAATTGTCGGGTGACGAAATGTTATTTTGATGCAGTTTTTCAATTCTACTATAGTTTAGGATTATCTACATACTAAAAGATAGAGTGATTTATATATATTGAGAAGTAAATTAATTTACGAATTGTTCTTTATATAAGTACGAAATACAACCCAACCACATTACAAACTCAATACCAATAATGAAATACAAATACAGACTTAAAAAAATAAGACTACAGAAAAAGAAAAAAAAAACTAATATTTTCTATCGGCGAACGACTCAACCTTTCACAAATATCCAATTTGGGCTTCGTATAAGCAATAAATAAGAGGAAAAGGCTTTCCAGACGGTGCCTGGGAGGAAAAAAAGAGAAAAAAAAAGTAAAAAAGGCAACGGATCGAAGTCTTTCGTCCGTCGGATCCAATAATCCGGCCGTCTGTCCGCCCGCCTAATGTGATCGTAGCCTAATGAAAAACGCTCGGGTCCTATCTGTAGGCGGGCCAATAAAAAATAATGATGTCTGTTTTTGGTTGTTTTTTTTAATAGAATAGATTTTATATTAGAATAAGTTCTCGCACTTAGCAGATAAAGTGAATAAATAAATGTTATAGTAACATAATTGAAAACAAAAAAAGCTTCTGTTCCGTAACGTTAAAACTAAATATGAGCTAAACTTAGCGATTCAATATCATATTTCATATTAGGATATCGTATTAAACAGTACCAACTGTATTGTGTAGATGCGATAGGCAGTCGCTCCATGCAAAATAATGGTATTAAGCTGCATTCGGTTAGACTGGAAGGTGACCCTAACATAGTTGCGAAAAGGCTTGATTTCAAATCATCCAGCCTAGACTTATCCATAGCAAGCTAAGTTAAACAGTAACATTATGTGAATATGCTTTAAACCTGGAAAAAAGAAGAAACTAGAAAAAAAACTATTTAAATACCTACAACCTTTAATTGCACAAAACATAATCATTGATTGTCACTCAGATCGATGGTCGTTCCTTGATCGATCAACGTCTTGCACTTTGAAGCATCTTTGTGCTTTGATTTTTCGCATCATTAGTCGACGTCGAAAATTACAGACCATAGATCGTAATCCACAGCTGTCATATGTGGATCATGTCACCGATCTGAACAGTCGATGTCTGTGTTCGTGGTGAATCCAACTAATTCAAATTTAGCCTGTATAATGTTTCACTCCTTTAATTCTTATTAGTCATCAAATCCAATTACTCTCTCTTTCAAAACTTATTACAATTTAAGTAAAGAGATACCTAAACTTATAAGACTACCAAGCAACAGATCCAGACTATGAATACGGCCCCCAGCTACACGAATGTTAAAAAGAAATCGTGAAATGGGTTTGCGTTGGTAACGAAATCAACATAAATTTAGAAGGAAATTCGAAAAAAAGATACGTTGTGTACCCAGACTGTAATTATATCGATAATTCAGCGCGGTTTTATGTATTGACTGTGTAATATATTTGTATCTTAAATGTATATAAAGAAATGTAATAACTTCTTGAGTCTTCCAACACATCATTAAGTAAGTTTATTAAACAATTAATTTAAGAAACAAAGCAAACTGTATCAGAATTACAGGAAACTATAAGGATTGCCCCTATTACATGGAGATTTAACATAATTAATGAAACGTAGGTTTATATAGATCCACGAGAGGTGATAATACAGTAAAAATCTGCCAAAATAAAGTTAAAACAAAACCGCACTTCGAGAAGAATACGGGTCTCCCGAGACTCTGAGTTTATTCTGAACAAAGTCAAGTCAACTAAAAACTCTTTCACAAAATACTTCACTTAGCCAAGACTCCAAGAGTTCTCCTACTAACCTCTAAAAGAAAAAAGACCATAAAAGCAAACTGAACTTTTTCCTCTTCACCTTGAAAAGCGCAAAGTGTTTAAAACTGAACTTTCATTGACACTCATCTTCATTTCGATTTCATTAGAAGAAAACGGACGTACTTAAGAAAATCTATTCATTCAAGTGTTGGCGTCTCTTTCTGGCGTGTTGATTGGTGTATGTTCTGTCTCTTTCGGTGGGATGTTCAAGAAGTAATGACGTCATCACGAGGTCGTCTCTCCGATTCACTCATTAAATAAACAAGGGAAATGTTCGTCAGGATGGCGGGGCCACTTTGGGTTTTACTTTCATTTTATCTGGATCTGGCTGTATTTTTGCTTTTAGTGGAGCAATTTGTAGTTACATATATGTGATTCACAGTCACTATTCTAACAAATATTGTGAAAGTGAGTTTGTTTGTTAGTTTGACACGGCTTCATACCTTAACTGGTCACTTAATTTGGCACAAAGAAAAACCATAAACTGGTATAAAAACTATTTTGTTCTACTCAGGATATTTTTTATCCCTGTAGGACGTTACCATGGGATTATTACTTACATCCACACGAACGAAACTTCAGGTGAAAGTTAGTATCTAATAGGAAGACTCATTAATAAGCTTTCGTACTTGTCGTAGTCACTAGTCCTATTAAGAATTATGTTTATTAGAATTCTCACAATGAAGCAACTTCCAATAAACGTTATTTTTCTTATTCGAATTTAAAACTGTTTCACACACTAAACTGCCATTTAAGTACACTGTGATCTTAACCAGAACGTCGAGAAGCAAAAACCATTTTATTTAATTCTTTGGCTGCCTCGTTGGTCTAGTGATCACAAGTGCAACTGCTGAGCATGAGGTCCTGGGTTCCAAGAACCTGGGGAACCTGGGTATTGAGCTCGATTCCCAGGTCGGGCAAAGTGTTATTGGGTTTATCCATCAGGAATTTTTCAGTAGCAGCCACGGAGTCTGGATTTGGGCTCGATTGATGGCAAAAAGCTCGCCCCCTATTGGTCGTACGTAACTGGCGAAATGTGGCAAAGTGTAGGTAAACCTCTGGCTAATGCTTCGGGGATTACAGGCGTGATGTTACGTAATGTTAATTCTTTACATAGTCAAATTAACCAACAAAACCAAACATGTAGCCAACTTAAACCTTTTACTTAACACACACATACTATAGAAAAAAATCAAACACTCAACTAAAATCTCTAGTCAAAACAAAAAAATAACAAACGAGCAGTTTTCAAACTCAACAGTTGTAAAGTTCATGAAACTCGAAGGTGGTTCCACCATTGTGGGGCACGTTTCTCGTTTTAATTCGTAGCTCGACCCCGCTGTTCTTCATTATCTTATTACTTAGCCAACTTTGTGTACTGCGACTAGTGAGTTTTGATACTGGGAGTCTAATTGTGAAAATGTGTTGGTTTTTGTTTTGGCGTGACAAAACGTTGTAAGTAGTAACTAACTTGCTTTTGTTAAATGATTGAAGTCTTGGATTTAGTTATGAAATCGATTTATTACTACGGTCAAACGAAAATATTGAAAAGTAAATACAGGCCTACTTTCCAATCAACTCTGTAGCTTTACTGGTGTAATTTTATTTTAGTTAGCTAAAACATTTATTTTTCAAAGAAGAGATGCATGTGTTTTTCTTTTCATCAGAGTATGGTACTCATGCAACGTCTCTCTTCCTGTTTTTTAATGAACTTATAATTCGGGAACCACTTCGTTTTTTCTTAGTTTTGCTACATTGATAGACCACTACTATGTCTCTGTTAAAATTATAATTTCCAATCGGTACCCTACTTTACCTCTCCTCTTTCCTTTCCAGAAGCTCTCCATCTTTTCTAGCCTTACAAACTTCTAGCCTTACAAACTCATCCATTTCAACTTTAATTAAAAATTAATTATCTAAGTATCAAGACGGCTTCTTCCGACTATAAATCTTAAGGCGGTGCTGCCAAGAGAGTTGTTCTAAGTGCAGACGTTAATGGGCGTCTCCTTCACCTTGACCAAGGCTGAACTTTCACCCCAGTTCACCAGAATTAGGTCGGAGGAGATAGGGTTGAGGGAAGAGACAAAAGGAAGCTTTTTTTTTTCAAATTATTTTTATTTTACCTAGAGAACAGTTTGGTTGTTTGTTCCTTAGTGCTTGTTCGTCATGTGGGTTGAATTAGTTTCTTGATTGCATTGAGTTTGAGGTCGATACGTCTTGAGAGTTTTGAGTA
This sequence comes from Noctua pronuba, assembly GCA_905220335.1. NCBI lineage: Eukaryota > Metazoa > Arthropoda > Insecta > Lepidoptera > Noctuidae > Noctua > Noctua pronuba. Next base: position 13,829,396 of record LR999908.1, read on the forward strand.
ATAAAATGTGGCATTGATCACTAGAATACATGAAAAAAAAACCATTTAAAATCACGATCAAGCAGCTGTAAAAAAAGAGATTACTTTTCTCTATCTGATTTAACAATGCATGTGTTCTATCTTTATTTATCTAATGGAGTAACCATGTGTTGTTTTAATAAATTGCATTTCAAAAAGGTTATTTTAATTGTTTTTGCAATTTTAGCAAAAAATCTCTACGTTTTTTCGGACTGTAGGCTCATTATAAAGACAAATAACATTATTTCTACTTTTAAATAAATCACAAAAATAGCACTGTTCTCTATTTTATAAATAAAAATAATTGTGTCAAGAAAATAGCATATAACCATGCAACGCAGTGACATCAAAGACGTTTTGCCGACGGGCGGCGAGATCAAAGGGCCGCCGTCGGGTGTTATCTTTTTGAACTTGCCGACGGTAATGTGCATTCGGATACTTTAAGTTTTCGTTCATGTTTTTCTATTTTTACTTATTTTAACTAAGTAAATGGTTTCAAGTGCGTAAATGTATTTTAAAGAATAGTATTGTTTGTGCAATGTAAGTTTTTGTAGCAACACCTTTAACTTTAACGAATTTAAATTGAATTTATTTACATGATATTATAATACTTACTTTTAATATAAGCAACGAAGTTCATTTAGAAGTTCCTTTAAAATGTAAGCAAGTAAAGTATTCAATTAATTTGAGAGTGTGTAAGTAATACATCAAAAAGATTTAAAAAAATCAATTAAGAACTTTATTTAATTTAAATAAGAACCAGAAACTAAAGAATGCCTTGTCATGTTCAGATTGTGGCACCTTGTATACATTCCAATGATGTTTTTTGGCATAAATCACAAATTATTATGTATGTATGTTCTGGTTTATTGGTATTGTATTTTGTAGTCAATGACAAAACGTGATTTTCGAGTCTTGAGTTCGATTCCCATTTCGGGCAAAGTATTAGCGGGTTTTGCCATTAGAAACTTAGTAGCAGCCACGGAATCTGGAATCGTGCCCGGTTGATGGCAGTTAGCTCGACCCTTATTACATGGACTTAAACATAACTAGCGAAACGTGGGTGTACTATAAGATACACCTCTGCAAAGTTGTAGGTATTTTGTAATTAAACTACATATTTACGGTTTTCAGATTTTTTCCCTTTCAATGGGAAGTACCGTATAGGTTTTGATTCCCTTGTGAAATCGCAATACAAGTTTGATTTTTTCACTGCTCCAAGGGGTAGCAGATTTGAGACAGACAGACAGACGGACAGAGAAACAACAAAGTGAAAAGGGTTCCGTTTTTGCCGACTAAGGTACAGAACCCTAAAAAGAAGAAAAACACCACCCAAAAGAAAACTAAATACTAAAAAAAAGTTTTCTCCTTGAAGTTTAATCCTGAACATACCTACCTACCCTACAAAAACGCGTTATTCTTTAACCGGAGGAAACCCACCCTGGTATTAAAAAGGGAAGCGCTCATGTGTGAACGGCACTGTATCTTCTGCTGAGAACAAAGGACGGGGAAAACATTTGCTTTTTAAGGTTTTCGTATATTCAAAGATATGCTATTGCAAGCTACCAATGTGTTCGAGCACCAATATGTACACACTTTCCTAAATTCAAAAGCAATTTTCGCGAGAAATAACAATTCTAATTTTGGAGATAGGATCTTTTTCATAAAATTATGAGTTCCAGAATACTATGTTCGTAACAACATAAAATTTTAATCAGAACAGTAGGATATTGGTGCTCGTGACTGTACTACCGAGTGCACTGTCAGTCGATCACTTTTCGACCTTATTAATCATGGATTAAGGGTGAAAAGTGGTCTACCGCCAGTGATCCTATTTGTGTAACACAAAATAACAATCGATTTGACGTATAAATATCATTTAATCGGAGAGTTTTTCAAAGAAATTCATTAATCCATTGCTTCTCATGTTTGGAACAATGATGACGCAATGTATAATGTCAAAATTAAAGGCATTGACATTAGAAGTGTGTGATTTGATTACAAATAGGCTACTGCATCTAAATTGCATAATGCAATCAATTATTATATTTGAGAGCAAAACGAATACCAATTACTAAAATCAAATCGGGCTAATTAAGGTGTCTGTCTGCCTCTATACTCTAGTGTTCGTAATTGTGGCTGCTGAGTTTGCAATCACGGGTTCATTGCCCGGGTCGGGTAGTGTTATTTGTTTTTTTTCCTTTTGGACAGTCTTGGTAACAGCTCGAGTCTAGATTTGTGATGGGTCTTACTATACTCACCTCTTCGGTCAATATCTTCGGGTTATTCAGCGTGATTTATACCTATGTTAGGGGGGCGTTCATTCAATTTAGGCGATTTTTCGACCCCCCACACTCCTCCCTAGGTGAGATGTCGTGAGATTTGACTTGAACGTGCATTACGTATATTTTGCCGAGACACCCTCTCTCCCTCTTGAGGTTTGGTGAGATTCGATTCGACCTCCCCCCCCCCCTTAAACGCATTAGCAAAAGCATTGATCATTGGTCTAGTCTTCCTCATCAGCATCAGCCTCCAGCAGTCCACTCCTGGTCATAGGCCTCTCCAATCACACGCACTCAGTCCCGATTCTCAGCAACAACATATAGCTAGCAAGTACATCTTATAGTGTGCATCAATCTTTATCCTTTGGGTATCAGCAGACAAAGATATCTCTGCGAACACCCTCCTTATACCGACATTGAGACGTCTTCCACGTTAATACCAATACGGTATCCTTTTCTCAATGTTTTTGTATGGTACGTTTTCTTTCTTTTATTTCTAGTGTTTTTTTCAGCCAGTATTTACCTAAGTCTGTGTTTTCTTTGATGAAGCTTGCGTATGTATCGAGTAGTTGAAGGGTTGGCTCTTTCGTATATATGTTACGGCTAAAAGCCGAAGTAACGTTACACCCAGTTCTAGCTAAATATACCTAGGTGCGGCCGGTAACAGTTTGTTATAATGCAACAAAATTGGATGTAGCGCTCGCCGGCTGCTGCCGCGACACCGCTCGCTGCTCTTGCTCGGCTCGCGCGCGTTTGGTCACAAAAATATATAAATTATTTAGGTACTGTACAGACCTAAAATGATAATAAAAATATTATATTTAACATGTAACAAAAGCCGTGGACAGCGATGAGAACAAATTTTTTTGACACCCTTATACTCTTTTTTGCTTTTGTTACATGTACATTTTTTTTTTGTTGCATGTACTCAGTGGCTCGAAAGTCTGACAACCGGTGTTACCAAGGGGTATCGTATTACCCAGTACTATCTGGGTTGAGGAGGTCAGATAGGAAGTCTCTCCATGTAAAATACTAGTCTGCAGCTGCATTGGGAGACTGGAAGCCGACCCCAGCATAGTTGGGAAAAGACTAGGCAGATGCTGATATCAGAAATCGAACCTAATGTCACTTACCGACCATAAATGTAGACACCTGATTGAGGGAGAGTTTCCTTATGATAAAACACTGCCTGACCGGGGATCGAACCCAAACTCCAGAAAAACAGGAGGTTCCAAAATTATACTACCCTCACAGGGGTCAATAAACGTTTCTCTTCAAAACAAATGTGTCTTAAGTCTCGCAACATATTTATATTTGCACAGCAGGGGTGAAAACTTAAGGGGTAGTAAACCCCCCCATCATTTCTTAGGAGCAATAAATTCTACGAATGCGTTCCATAAATTTTGTCAACCGCTTTCTAATGCAGCGTTATGTTAAATCGTAATGATATGAAAAAGTAGAAAATGTAGTCGTGTTTTCTTTCAGTTGAATCTTTGTTTTATATTTTTTGTGGAATGTTTATTTACTTATATATGTTGCTGGAGTGCTCAATTCGTTCAATTACGACCAGTTAGATTAGTGTATATGTCGGGGTCATTAATATTTTGATTTAAAAGAGTGCTAAAAATCAAATTAATTCAAATCAGATATTTTTGTAGAAAACACTACACGTAAATTTTATAACACCATTGTAACAATAATGGTGTTATAAGCTGAGAAAGATAAGCAAATCAAGTATCTTGATTTGGCTCACGAGGTTGTCGACTTGTGGGATGTGGACTCAGCGATCATTGTGCCGATAGTTGTATCAGCCCATGGCTTAATTGCCAAGAGCTTCGACCAACATCTGAGGAGGCTCTCGTTAGGCAGCTGGATCAAGGGCTTGATTCAGAAAGCGGTACTCCTGGACACGGCTCGTATTGTTAGGAGGTTCCTCTCTCTGGAGCCCTGACCGCCGGTAGCTTGGACCCTGTTCCCGATACCGGTGGGCTACAATTTTTTATATTTTTAAATGTTTTTTATATTGTTTTTTCTAAGGAATATTTAAAAATGTAATTATATTTGTACAGAAATAAATAAAGGAAATCATTATGGTGTTATAATAACATACAATAATTTACATGTTTCAAGTGATTCTACCGTAAGGCATGCAAAATGTATACAATCATGGTTTATTAAAATAAAAAAACTAATGCGGTTTCTTGTTTCTTCTGCATAGAGATCTACTCTTTGGACATGGACGCAATGGGCGCAGTTCAAGTTTTGCCTGACGGACCCGTTCACAGTTAAAAAATGACTATAACTTATTTGAAACCAGCTGTTGCCCGCCACCTTCGTCTGCATGAAATTATTATAAAAAAATTACTTGAATCGGATTTTGTTAACAAATTCAAGAGGTTGTATTTTTTGCACGGAACTCTAATCCTTTTTTTTTTAAATAAAAGTATCTTAAGTTACTCCTTATAGCATCAGCTATATTAAAAGTAACGTCAAAATCGGTTCAGCCGTTTCGGAGATTAGCCGGATCAAACAGACAGCCAAAAAAAAATTGTTATAAGGACCGTATATACTTTCATATTTAAATGTTAAATGCTGTTATTTTGACATTACAAACAGACACTTAAATTTTATTTATTTGTATAGATAAATGCTTTGAGTTTGGATTCAGCTGCTAAACCCTATGCAAATGACTGATATTCCCTGGTTCTTCGTAAATTGGCAGTCATCGCAATTTATAGAGATATACGGTCACTTTTGAGCAGTGCGTAAGTGGGTTTCTTAGTATTAGTCATCGTCACAATCAGCTGGGCAGGGTTTTCCTAACTATGTTGGGGATATCTTCCAGCCCAACCTGATGCAGCTACCAAATGATCCCATTTTTCTAATGAGCTCCATAGGGGCTGGTAAGTACCTAGTTAGGACATAAAAAAAAACAGGATTCTTTAAAAAATATTCATTTATTCCCATCATCATATCAGCACCATTAGTTTTTCACCAATAAATAAAACAACCACAAAATATGTACATTATATATTTTCTTTTTTACATGAAAACCTTCTTTTCCCTTCAGAGGAAAACGCCGGAAACACGGGACCGGAAGTTGCGCCGACCGCCACCGGAAACGACTCGCCCTGTGAACGTTAAGAACATGTCACATAAATCACTTTTATTGTAGCACTGAGAAGGGTGCAGGCTGTATATAATAGTTATATATTTAGTAGTGTTTAGTAAACGGTATATAAGCAAATGTTGCTGTAATGGTATACCTAACTTTGGAAGAAATTTGTCTTGATGAGGTCGATAGCAGTTTGTAGCTCTGTGCCAATAAGGTACTCGATACAGAAGGCCTAGTGATTACGACCACAACTTCAGCCGGTCGCAGGTTCGAACCGAACCCGGAAATGCACATTTTTTTTGTTAGCCTGTCATGTACCCCACTTCTAGGCATAGTGAAGAAGTGAAGTCTTGTGCTATATCTGATCATGTTCATCCCGCAAACGAGACCAGATCGTCACACCACCTTCGCCGCGGTCCACCTCGACGGCGATTTCCTCCGTCACGCGTCCAGTGAGTGCACTCGTGCTCTCAAAACGGAGAAGGAACACCTTAAAGAAACTGGCATGTCTTACAACCAATAAGTCATAAACATGTTTAACATCCACCGACTCTCACTGGATTAGGATGGTGAATTACATCCCACTGCCTCTTTTGAAGACAAGGTGTCCCAGCAGTAGAAACATTATAGTCTGATTATACTATTCAACAAGAAGAAGTTGCGTTGGAAGGCCTCCCACTAGGTGGACCGATGACATGGTGAAGGTTGCAGGGATCCGCTGGTTGCGAGACTGGGGGGAGGCCAATGTCCAGCAGTGGACGTCTTTCGGCTGAAATGATGCTGATGAAATTCACAAGTATCCAAAAAAAGACCGAATTCTACCTGTTTAAAACTAAAGAAAGCCGTCGCCTTCCACGCTTCCCATTAAACAGAACACAAATTGTTTCAAATCACCGCCGCCTGCGCAAACGAGACAATCGCCGCCATTAGCGGTAATCAGGAACAGACTAATCATTAATTACAGGACGGAATGCAATCTTTAAGTAAATTGAGACAAAAAGAAAATGTGGGGTGTTTCAATTTGGTTAGGAGGTGCGAAGGGATGGAGGAGGCAATTCTATATGAGTGTACAAATTGAATCGCCGTGACAGTCGTTACAGGTAGTCAGTGGCCACCACAAACAGTCTTAACCCTTAAACGGGCATAACGATCCGGGAATCGCAAAATTATGCCAAATTGGCACAAGTATTATTGGTAGAATTTTTTTTTTTTTTTGTTATGTTTTTTGAATATTTAATGAGTGATTGATAAGTATTTAAATAACCTTTGTACAACAATAGAATACCTACCAGGAACACTTTATTTAATTAATGAGCTGAAAAATATGATGGGAAAACTATTTCCTTTGCCTTATTAAAGGTTAAGTCCAGGGGTATCGTATTACCCAGTACTAACTGGGTTGTGGAGATCAGATAGGCAGTCGCTCCATATAAAATACTTGTATTTGGCTGCATCCGGTGAGGCTGGAAGCCGACCCCAACACTTGAGAAAAGCCTTGGCAGATGATGAAATTGAATCGCCGTAGTTCAAATAAACAGTAAGCCTCTCCTGCTAATATGGCGGGAAGTGAAAATTAAGTTTTTACAGTTAAATTGTTTCTCAGGGATTACGTCGAGCTTCATTGTCTCGGCGCTTTTCCGGTGGTCGCCACTTTTGATTCTGGCTTTCAGGAGTTGCAGTGGTTTGGTAATAGTGTGGCGGGTTTGTCCCAATTAAAAAAAAAAACAAGTAAGCATATACAATCGGCGATAGCTTTCATAGCGTTTCGTATTTCTACAACGGCTTACAGGATTGACACAATTCTTTTTGTAGCTTACGTACCATACATTTTTGGTGAATGTTCGAGGCGCAAAAGATATAAAGGAAAGGTCCATGTGACATGTCATTGTGTAGATTAGCGGAAAAAAAACTGATGAGTTTATGACCTAACATTTTAATTAATTAAAGTTCTGCTCTTTAATGAACGCCGTATACATGATATACCCTGTGTCATGGGCCCCACGTCACAGGGTATCCTAACGTGGAGTCTAGGAAATTTCAGAAAATCTAGCGCTTAAGGCTCCTTAGTATCTTGTTACAAGCCACCTAATATTGTACCGTGTTGATGAACTGAACAAAGTTTTATTTTAATAATATAGAAACGGAAGAAAATTTAATGATACCGCATCCACAATTTCATCGCTCACTTAGCAAAATCGTTAAAACTCTTCGGACGAGTAGAAATGGAATTATTAAAGACGCCTGAAGTCGTAACTGAGTTATCTTCACCACCTGTTGATGCGCTAATTAATTCGATTTTCCCTCCTTTTACCACCTTTTTGTTTTTAGAGTTCCCTAAAGAATCTTTTACGAAAATGAAAATTTTTCGCGTAAGGTTATCTTTATTTAGGCGGTCGGCAGTTTAGGGTTAAGACCAATAAGAGTCGGTTTTCTTCATGAAAAATATAAACATGTTTAAAAAGATTTTATCTTCAGTCAAGAGGGTAGTTAAACCCACTTAGTATAGTTACGAGCAAAAAATAATATTTTTTAGAAAACAATAAACTCGAAGTCCAAATTAATTATTTTTAGATTTTAATTAATAGTTAACGACCAAAACGATCTAAAAGGGAAATAATTTAGTTTGATTTACTGCCTTTAAATCAAGGGGTAGTTTCAAAACCAAGCCAAAAATAATGGTTAATTTTCATTTAACTTTCACATTACACTTTCTTTATAAAAAAACGTTACTACCGATGTCTCGGGGACAAATTCGTGCAGGTGGTTTAAAGTCATTAAAAACAGTTTATTGCGAACATCGGCTATCGCCGCCATCTTGAGCGCCATATTGTTTTTAAATTTATTACAGTAATTACGTCACGTCACTTGCCGCAATTGATATAACAATGTTGCTGGCCTGAAATAAAAAATTAAAAAAGTTTGTATTTTATTTTTTCGTCACATTTTAAGAAAGGAGTAAAAGTCGGAAAATAATTAGTGGTAATTGTGGTGTAGCCATTTCTCATTTTAAATTGTATGTTGGCTGACATTTGTAATTACTGTCATGTGCAGGTAAGTTCATTGGTGTGACGAGATGCTGAGTGCTGATTTAAATTATTTCTTTTTTTCACCGATTTTAAACAAATTTCCTTACGCACAATAATAGTCACTAAAATAATTTTATTAATAAACAAGTAAGTATAATTGATGATCAGTTTTCATGGTGGCTGCATTGTTTCAAGAACGATAAAGATTTGAAATTATTATTACAGATATTTACATTACCTATATTGTGCTTGTGGTATATATTTTTTTTTAATTTTTTTTCTATAAATATTTTATGATATTACCACTACACTTTGAGCCACTCAAAGCTTATGCAACATTGACACATTTAATTAGTTTTTGACTGACACTTAAACGTTGACCTTTCTTACTCAAACGAAACAAAAGCCAGAATGAACACTGTCCAAAACACAACTCCAACATTCTTCAATTCACATACCTACAATTTTTTCAACGTTTTTTCTCCTATTTTTATTCGTCAAACAAACGCCGGTGTGTTTACGTCCTTAGTGACATTTCGCTGACAATTACGGTGTCGCATTAGGCTGTCACATTGTCAACCATCACGCCGTCATTAGCACTATGTTTTGGCATGTCCCCACTTATCTATATAACCCTAATTGTGAAGAGCGCGCCATTTTGAAAAAGGTTATTTTCGTTCCGAGTATAAAATTAAAAAAAAATGATTTTTATTTTACCCATCTGCAAAGGAGGGTTAAGTTTTGTAATTGAGCTGAATCGATTTAGATGTTTGTTCGTTTGAAAATTGTTTTAGAAAAACCTTGGTATTGTAATTGTTTGGTATTTATTGTAATAGTGTAAAGATATGCACGTGATATTCCAATAGCAAGTGTGAATGTTTATGTTTCTTTGTGCTTCCAACACCTTTTAGAGCACTTTAAATAAAATATTTGTATTTCTAACCACGAAAGAAGGTTATTTCTATTCGTAACGATCAAATAAACTGTTCGGTTAGTGTTGCAACTGCCTTTCGCATAACAGCTTAGTATGCTTTGTGAGTCAAGTATTTAAACTAGGCATTTTTAAGCACACTTTTACTTTTTACAATTATCTGACCACTCCTACCAGATAAGCGTATGAAAAAGTATAAAAACATGAAATAAACTTCATGCCATTTTGTCATATTTCAAGATAAACAAAAGTTCACAATATTAGCCAGGAATCTTATCAAAATCAGCCCAGCAGTTTGCTAGGAAACTGGCAATAAATAAGTCGAAACAACAACAAGCTTTTAAAAGTGTAGTTCTAAATTACTCGCACCACAACAGAATGTCTTTGTTTATGGCCAAAAAAAAGGTTTTATTACTACCATAACATAATTATCTATAAGTCTAATGAATTTACTTTTTATCAAGACACGAACTGGACTACTTATCGGGGATACTACACAAAAAATAGTTGAATAATACAACACATTAAAGTAAATTTAAGTACCCGAAAATGGCTTCGGGGTTCCCTACATTTAATTAAAAGTAATTATGACTTGATATGCAGTTTTGAGTGGACGTTAAAGGTTGTAATTTTGTGAACAATAAAATTATGCAAGTTTGTACATAATGGTCTTTTAACTTGTTAATATCGGCTAGTTATTTTTGATGTTTTGGTTTTTGGATTCTGTATTACTGAGTGTCAGTTTTTCATGAAGTTAACGACAAAAGTCTTTAATTAACCGACTTCCAAAAGGAGGAGGTTATCAATTCGTCTGTTTCTTTTTGTTTTTAATTTTGTATGTTCAGCGATATTTTCGCCAATTGTGAACCGATTTTGATGATTCTTTTTTTTGTTTGGAAGTATATTATTTCGCGGTGGTCCCGTTTAAATTTGGTGAAGCTCTGATGATGATCTTCGGAGATAAACAATGGAACTCTTAAATAGTAGATAGCAAATCTACCGTGATTGTTGCAAGCGCTTGGGTGTTTATTGATTTCACAATATCATAACATAACACCTGTATGCTCTGAGAGTGTACAGATGTGTACAGTACACCCAGATTTCGACAGTTAGGTATGTTAAGTTCTATTTTATTGAGGATAAGCCTATTACCATGAAATGTATTGTTAACAATGTAAAATAAATGCTAAGCAAATATTTGTATAGGATATATTACAACTAAAAATTTAAAAACTTTTTTGCAAAAAATTAAACCGACTTCAAAACCACAAAAAACCAAATAATAACTTTAGCTTCAGAAGTCAGTGACAAAAAAACTGAATTAATCAAACAAAAGTCACCGACTTCTGAAGCTAAAGTTATTTTTCACTTTTTTGTGTTGTTGAACTCAGTTTTATTTTTTGCAATTTTTTTTTCTGAATCGTTTGACTTTCACTCACTTCTATTGTTGTCATAATATAGTTTCTACCATCTTACAATCTAGATTCAAGATAAACAAATCAGTTGATTGATGTTAAGACTTTTTTTAGCACCACACTTTTCCTAACCATCTAGGTTACCGGACGCAACTCAATACTCTTATATAGCATGAAAGTACGATCTATCTGATATCCACAACTGAGAAACGCGACACCCGTTGGTAAGACTGGCTGTCAGACTTGCAAGCTTCTACCCGTTACGACTGCCAAAGATCTTCAAATGTCACCATCATCGTTTGGTTGAAGTTCCAAGGACCCGAACAAAGCGCTATGCTTCCACATTAATTATTGTGCGAACCGTCAGTCTGAGGAATTCACTGCTGGCTTCTCTGTTTCCCGATCATTACAAACTAGATCTCTTCAAAGTTCGAGTGACTCGGTTTCTTCTAGACAAGCTGTTTCAGCATGCCAGCAGCGACAAACAGCTAAGCAATCACCAGCACGCGTAGCATGACTATCGTAGAAACGGGTTTTATCGACGGAAGAATCGACAAAATGACTGATTTCTTTTGTTGATCTGTCATTTTGTCGATTCTTCCGTAGACAAAACCCGTTTCTTTGGTGGAAAACACATTGTTAAAAAGCTCCCAAAAATAATTTCATTTAAATATTCTCCCCCCGGAACCCCAAAAGATCATCGATTAACAGATAACCATCGCAAGTAATTCCGTACATTTTAACCTAAAAACAGGATTGCAGTGACCATTAATTACATAGTTTTTTGTGTATAAATATTTATACCCACTTATTATGTTAATATATGTACAGTGAAAGCGCTAACGCGATGGTTATTTTGGACCCTTAAATATTCCATTCTGGTAATGAGTGACCGTGCCTTCCTGCTTATCCACCTGATGTTAAGCGGGTATTATGCTTGATAATGGTTTATTTACGATGACAGATATTATAATATTTTAATTAGTGATTATAACAGTTTTTATCACTAAGCTTTTTATCGTTTCTGGGGGTAGGTTTTAGCCTGGTTTTAAGGTAGAGTATTTTCGCTTTGAAGATGAATAACGCAGAGTTGACAGTGTCCCTTAATAAGCTAATCATACCCATCAGATGTTTTTGAATGTGTATTGAACATTTCACCATGTATGTCCGAGTATCTAACACTGAATATGTACACAAGTAGAATCCAGGCTGCTACTGACAAATTAAGTTACTGATTTTAATGAAACTTCATACGCATAAGCAGGATATATAGGTTTAAAAAGTTATAAGGGAACATTTTCAAAATGACTTTAAAAAAAAAAGATTCAAAATGTCTCTAAAAAAAAGATAAAATTTCTGTTTCTATGGAAAATTTTAAATCGGTGTAATTTGGCTGTAACACTAATGTTATCCTGCTTATGCGTATGAAGTTTCATTAAAATCGGTTCAGTCGTTTCGAAAAAAAAAGACTTGAAAGTTTGCATGAAATGCCGTAAGTCGTTAACGCTCTTAAGAGCTGAATACCTTTGCATTTTGTTAACCTAATTAATCTTTAATTACTTACTATATCACAATAAGCCGGCATCTCTGTTCCCTGATCATTATTATCTAGATATCTTCAAAGTTCGAGTGAATCGGTTTCTTCTAGGCAAGCGTGCGACTGCCTATCTGACCTCCGCAACCGAGTTAGTACTGCGCAATGCGGTACCTCTTGGTAAGACTGGTTGTCAAACTTTCAGGCCACTGACTACTTATAGCGACTGTCAAAAGTCTTCAAATGACAGCCGGGACCAACGGCTTTGCGAGGCACGGAGGAAACTCGGTATGTAATGGATGGTCACCCATCCACAGACCAACCTAGACAAGCAATTTATTTCAAAATATTGGGTCAAAATCACCCTTGTTTTTATAATTCTCCTTTAGGTTAAGGGTCGGTAACAGAGACCCTATTAACAGTTAGTTAAGACAACGACTTCGAATTAGGGGTTGCCGTTTTAATATCACGATTAAGACCGAAGCATCTCGTTAATTTGCATATACTATGTTTTTTAATTTTAATATTTTGGGCAAAGTGTGTGGAATTTTAAAGGTATGTTGTTAACATAATTGTTTTAAAATTAATTTCTTTTTTAGATTAATTTATTGTAATTTATTTGTAACACCTATTTTGTGGTAGTTTGGTTTATAATTTTAATTAAAATTTCTGTATTGAAGGTTGGTTAACCATAGCCCTCTATGATTAATTTTTATATTTTTTGGATTTGTTGACTTCTCTATGAGTTCAATTGTTGGTCGCTATAATATTTGAACCTACTTATTGATACAAGAAAAAAATCAGCTAACGAAAATACACTAAAAATGTTAGTCAACTGAGCTGACTGGATACCTGCTTACGAGAACGCGTGCGGCGGGGTGCGAGTGCAAGTGTAGGTACTTTCACTCGCGCCCCGCAGCACGCGTATGCCGTACGCCATAATGGATGTGTTTATATTAGAGTGCCGGAAATTTATTATTTTTGGTCAAAATAAAATCACTTTAATCATTTTTTTCTGCTTGGATATCGTTGGTTAGACGTAGGTACTGAACGCTGTGTTAAAATTTGTCCATCTATTTTAATGTGACCTTATATTTTTAAGTAATTTTTTTATTGTCGATTCCTAATTATTTTTCAAATGACCACCACTAAATCTTGCTTTGATAACCAAACTACCCTTAATGAACATTTACGATACAATTATAACCAGGAGCCGTTCCGCCTCCCCAATAAAAACGAGAATTAAAGTTTTAAATTTTATTTTAAGCAACATTGACAAAGAAATTATGTAATTATAAAACATATACTGTAATCACAATACCCAAAACTATAAATTAAACCAATATAAAGACCTTATTTGCCATAAAAATCACCATAAAAACGTGTTTTATTAAACCCCGAAACTGACCCCAATTAATTTCATAGATTACAATCAGAAGAAGGCTTCTTAATTGTAATTTCAACTGTAATGAGATACAAAATTACAATAGATTACAATGGTTGTATAATGACATAATTATTTAATTTTTATGTCTTTTTTACAGCACGGTCGTTTAATATCCTAATCTTATTGATAGCAGTTTTTTTTTCGTTGATTGAAAAAAACGTTGGGTCTGCTTAGCCGTGGCGTCTTATCTATTGGAGCTCTTAAAGATAAATATAACATAACATACCACAGAGGTGTACCTAATAGTACACACATTTCACAAGATATGTTTAAGTCCCACGTAATAGGGAGCGAGCCTATTGCCATCAACCGGGCACAAACCCAGACACCGTGACTGCTACTGAGATATTCCTGATGGAAAAACCAAAAAACACTTTGTCCGACCCGGGAATCGAACCCAGGACCTCATGCTCAGCAGTCGCGCTTGTGACCACTCTACCCTGGCAGTCCCAGTCGAGGGTAGTCTGTTTAAATAGCTTCTGTATTTCTCATACTTCGGTTTTCATGAAGCAGGAACACTTGCTGTAACCTGAAACAATATACATAACAGTATTATTTTAAGGCTAGATGATTAGGTGGTGCTTTATAAAAAAAGGAAAGCACACTGACTTGACTGGTAAACACCGTGATGGACTTAACGATTACATTTATTTCTCATTTCCGCAGAACCTGCACGAGAATAACTAATTTCATAGCAAAAGGAATTGTCAATCTGCAACGCTGGTAACAGGGCTATGTATTTAAAAAGGAAAGGTTTACTTATCATAGCAGATATTTTGGCATATAAATACATTTTTGCGACACTGTCGATGCCAAACATATGTTAGTCCTGCCCATTATTTTAATGAAAAATAAAAAAAATAAAAAACGTATGCATTTTTTTTTTGCATTTTTCTTATTGACCTATACTGACGATTGTAACTAGAAGGTTACAATGTAAAATTGTTAAATAACAAGAAATACTACAACTAAAAAGGGAAAAATAAAAACGTTTCGCAAAAAAAAAACGACTTCCAAAAAAAACCCTAAAACCAACTCACAAAGCTATCAAAAAAGTCAAACAACAACAAACAAAGTCATGGTTTTTTTTTGCAAAAAAGTTTTTTGTATCATTTTTTTGCGGCCTAATCACAAGTCACTATGCTTCCACCTTTAAGCAAACACCTACTCATTAAACATATAATTTCCAACCAACCACACATCACGTATCAAAATAAGTAATTTTGTCATTAGTGTATCTTCACACGGAACGACCGCACGCCCACAAAAGTGCGTTCACTCGAACACACCGTTTTTTTTTCGACCGTTTAATTTGCATTCAAGCGGTTATCTGTACGATCTGAATGGTTAATTGTGAACCTGGTTGATGTTAACCGTTGGAACTTATCTGATAGCTAACTGTATTAACACGCAATGGGTTAGGATGTGGTTACACGAGGCTTGGTTAACAATGGTTTAACTTTTTCATTGTTTTTTGTTAGGTAATTTACGTGGTAGGTGCGAACGCGGTGTTGATTATTGTAGGATCGGAATCACAAGTCTTATAAGAACTAAAACGACCGTGAATTATTTAGATTCGATAATATATTTTTTTTTTAGTCAACCCGTATTTTCCCACTCCTTAGCAAAGACCTCCCTCCATTCCTTTCATTTCTCACGATGGTGTGCTTCTTCTCGCCAATTCGCAAGGAAGCCATCCAAGGCATCCCGCCATCTTCTCCTCGGCTAATAAATAGGGACTAAATAAATTAAAAAATAGCTTTTGTCAGACTATAAATAGCTACGCGAATGTCTCAGATGTAATTATAATTATTTGACATTTCTATTAAATGTAGGCGACACCAAAATGCATATCTAAATATGCATACACTTTTCAAATTTAACTCTTGACGCTGAGACGAGCGTTAAAAATTGTCAGTCTTTTAAAAAAAGGGATATATAGGCGTCACTTAGTTTTAGTGGAAACAAGCATAAGAATTTTGACTAACCAAATATTGCCTTTAACATTATACCTGGTTGAAAAAAAAAAATTGCGTTCAGTGCTAACCGTGTGTCACCGCCTTAACAAAACTCAGTTTAGGTTTTTCTAAGCCTCAGTTATTTCGTTATCGCGATGTAACGATACGTTTTAAATCGATATGTTGTACCCGCTATTTTGTTAACTCGATCATGTTTATTATCGCCAGCTTTTATTGAACCTGCAGTAATTATATCCTATTATGGCTTTCATAGCACAATTATTATAATACTAGTGCTGTAATGTCCGGGTTTGCTTACAAAGGGTATTTTTGTACTTGAGGTAAAATAACGCTAAAATAAGGTAGTGTCCAGACTGGTCGACACGGATTCGGCATGAGCCGATCAGAAAGATCTTAATGTTCATACAATGAACTTGAAAAAGACGACAATCGGCTCGTATCTGTCCAGCAAAGACTGAAAGCCGTGTCGAACTAAATGCGACAAAATAACATGTATGTATGTTGAAACCGTGAGGCCGTGTGTCGCTCTGTAAAAGCAGTCTATAGTTATATTTCTTCTATTTCAGTCTTCATCTGTTTATTTCCACAAAGCAATGTCAACTTATCATATAACCTTAATATTCTTTGACCTTGGTACACGAAGTACATATCTCAACAAGTATATAATTTTACTAGCTTTTGCCGTGGCTTCGCTCGTGTTATGGTCGGACATTATGACACGGGAACGTCGCTTTGGAGAAGTGAAAGAATTTTCAGAATCGGTTCAGTATTTCTGAAGATTACTCCCTACATCCAAACTTAACATCTTTTAAATAGAAGATAAGTATAGACGAATAGATTTCAGTGGGTGGTCATCAAGCAAGTGGCCCGGCCTCTGAGGGCCATGTAACTACTGCCTATGAACATCTGCAATTAACCAATAATATAAGGAATCTTGTTAAAATATAATAAAAGTATTTTTCTAATAATAAAAATAAGTTAGTAAGATGTATCAGCAAGTCTTGACAAGACATAACCCTGCACCTGCCGCACGATCAAGTAGTCACATATTATTATAATAATCAATAGCTATCACTATTCAACTTTAATAATAGTTCCATAATACAACAAAATGAAATGTTTCGAATAAAAATACAGTAAAACATAACCCTAAAGCATAATTGGGACATTTATTAATTTTTATATTCCACATTTTATAGGTTTTTAATGAGAACCCGTAAGCAATTAACAAAGAAACACGGTTTTGACTAACACAAAGTTTTTTTATAAAAAAAATGATAAAGTCATAATTTTTAAAGTTATGACATTTACGAGAAAAATAGTTGCGTTTGAATCGGATAGTTTAGATAATATCAAAATTGCTGTAGGAATGAGTATTTTAATAATTAAACCGCGTGTTAAGGTTTACTTCTACGTTTTATCTTATCTTAATTTTAACATGTTATAAGAATTTAATGGCCCTTAAAGAAGCGTTTTTGAATAACGCACAATAAAATTAAAATAGAGAATTAGTCTTTGTGGGCTATCTGTGAGTATCTAAGATTGTTTTACTCGCACTATTGCGGACAGAGAGACAAAGGGAAAAGTTATCCGTATGATATCAAAGTTACATTATAACAATAGGTATTGTCGGCCTTTCACTGTTAATTTAATTTATATTAAAGACTAGAGAATCTTAAGAAACTTTGAAAACTGGAGTCCAAACTTCATTGCACAAAAAAAAAATCGTATCATTCGCAAACCGCTATAAAATGGCTTCCACATACTTCCGAAAAATCAATTTAAGCCCCAAAAAAACGTATCATAATTTCGCTGTTGCCACCCCACGCAACGTGATAGAGTGAAAGAGACAAAAATACACTTTTCTACCGAAAGAGAGGGACAGGAAACAAACAAAAAACTTCTAAGGAAAAAACATGGTCGCGAAAACCTCGTAGGGGTTGATTTTAGAGTGGCACATTAGTGAACCCTACACTGAATTTGACTGGAGAAAAATGAATAATAACCACCCCCGCGAGCGGGGGGTTAACTTTAACGACCATATTCGAAGATATTTTGTAAGAATACGAAAGGATATTAAATTTTTAGTGCTCTTTACAGACGGAATTTCTGTGACACGGACATTCTAGTTCATTAAATAAAACTTGTATGCAGTTGGAATCGTGATCACTGGTAATAAGAACTGAAATGGTCCTAGATGTTTGAAGAATTTTAAATGAAACTGCGTTTTGTACCAAAAGCTTAAGTTTAGTAAGACACTTTTCTGATAAAAAATCAAAGAAACAAGTAGATCTAACCTCTATTAACCAACTAATATAATGATTGCGAAAGTTTGTGAGGGTGTGAAAACAAAAACTACTGAACGGATTTGGATGAAATTTAGCACACATATAGTTTATAGTTAACACATAGGATACTTTTATTCCGGTAGTATGATCCCGTGGGACAATTATCAAACTCCACGCGGGCGAAGCCGCTGGCATAAGCTAGTATTAGAATAAATTTAAAAAAAATGTAACATTTGAATCCAACCTTCAACCTAAAATGCGTTTCTTCTTTGACAACGGTTGATTTTGACACCCCTACGTTAGAAATAAATAATCTATGAGCAGGGACACACGTAGACCCATTCGATCAATAAGCGCCAAATATTCCAATGTTGTTTATTACAGCGCTTGACAGAAAAGTATTGGTAATTTTTAAAGGTGTAGTAGGGACCATCGAACTCAACAATTTCCTACATGAGACTAACATCCTACCTACACAAACCAAATGTATGGGATAGCTGATTTATAATGGGTGTAAAAGTACCCTTAACAAAATCGAAAGGCACTTGTTCTCCCCGTCATTGCGATCACTTTTTTGTCCTAGACCATACCTGGGAACCTTCTAGTTACGGAGATATTGGGGGTCAAAGTTCCAACTTTTTCACAAGTTTTTTTTTAATCAAGTTTTTAATGTAAATTTTACTTTAAATACCTCCACGTACTATTCAATGCATCCATATGCACAATGTTTTGAGTGCGTTACATTGAGTCCTACCGTAAAACGTGATTCTTGGCCCCAAAAATAAATTAGTTTCCCAGCAATAATTTTTGCGTAGTTAGTTTGATGTACAGAATGCTTGGTTGACGGCTTCGTGAAGGGTCCGCTTACACCTTGTAGTCCATACCACCACATCCTTAAGCATGACCACACATTTCTGATATAAACAAAATTTGAATAACAAAAAAAACTGACGTCTTTGGCAGCGGAAGGGTTAAAAAAAGGCTAGATTCAGATGAGCAAAAACCAAAAAAATAAGGGCAAGTCTACACGGATTCTTCGACACAACAATAAATAAGGCATTTTCCGAGTGCCTACTTACTTTTTAAGCTTTTCTCAATTCCGACTCGTACCTTCTTACTGTCGAGTCGTTCTTAAGACCTAATCCCTCGTCAATAGGAATTTCCTTACATAATTCATTGTATATTCTTTGAAAATATCCCGGATAATCCCCGTCTGGACGATGTTATGACATTTAATGATGTCATTAAAGTAAACAGACGCAACTTTTCTTTTCTGCATTGTATTTTAATTCTTCTGAGACGTTCAATCTTGAAATTAAACTGTATTTTTTAGAATGGAGGGTTGATTTTCCTTTGTGAAAAATTCTAATTTATAAATCGCCCCAAATATTTGCAGATATTTGTCAAGACCGCTAATTGCCTGTTATATTAGGTAAAGGAGGGTGTGTTTGTCTGTTTATGTCTCATTAATGATGAACACCCAATTTGTTTGGTTGAGTTCAATCCTAATTTATGTGAGAAAATTAACGAAGATCCGAATGAAAGGCGATTTCCATCTTTTTTTTTAAACGAGATAGGACGCAGTGGCTACTATTAGAAAAAACCGGCCAAGTGTGAGTCATACTCGCACATGGAGGGTTCCGTACCATCGTTAATTTAATCATCATCGGTAATTTTTATTTGTTGTTATAGCGGTAACAGAAATACACATCCTGTGTAAATTTCAACTGTCAACCTAATACGGATCTCGAGATACAGCTCGCTGACAGACAGACGGACGGACAGACAGACAGCGGAGGCTTAGTAACAGGGTCCTGTTGGTTACCCATCGGGTACGGAACCCAAAAAAGTGGTTTCATTAGAAAAAGGAATAAAATTAATCGATTCGATTTATTTCATGAAAATTAGCAGGGTGTAAATTTTTAAACTGTCATGGTCACTAACATTATCATTATCTCTAGAGACGGGATAGTATAGTTATATATAGTTTATCCGTGATCATGGTGCTTGCAACAGCGCCGAAATATCGGGAACTCAAATCTATCAGTAAACAT
This sequence comes from Noctua pronuba, assembly GCA_905220335.1. Lineage (NCBI taxonomy): Eukaryota > Metazoa > Arthropoda > Insecta > Lepidoptera > Noctuidae > Noctua > Noctua pronuba. The sequence goes on from LR999908.1 coordinate 13,849,485, forward strand.
GGTAAATATCCCGTCTCTAGAGTTAATCATAAAATTGGCAGGGTGATTACCGACCACAGGAAAACATTTGGCTGACCTAAATTCTCGATGCCTGATGAAGTTAGACAGCTTGTTCAGATGAACTGTAGAGACAGCACAAGTATTGAAGCTATCTACGTAAAAAATTATATGAGTCTTTTAGAAATACCTAAACTAACTTGTATGAAGAACGATTATTTTACGGGCATGCTGAAATATGATCGTTTGGTCGATGCACTTATAGGTCGTCAGAACGATTGCCACTAAAATATTTTCCACGAAAGAACTATTACTGATTAATGTTACAATAGTTAATACTTACCCAGCTGAGGGGTTATTCAGACACAACTGACATATTGAAATGAAGTCTTCTATTAGAAGATTATCCAGGAATGCATTCATCATCATCATCTGCCTAGCCTTTTCCCAACTATGTTGGGGTCGGCTTCCAGGCTAACCGGATGCAGCTGAATACCAGTATTTTACATGGAGCGACTGCCTATCTGACCTCCACAACCCAGTTATTACTGAGTAATATGATACCCCCTGGTAAGACTGGTTGTCAGACTTTTTGGGCCACTGACTACCTAATCTACAAATGACACTCGGGACCAACGGCCTAATGTGCTTTCCGAGGCCCATCCACAGACCAACCTAGGCAAGCACGGCTTAACCCAAAGATCGACCCGAGCGGCTGTTATTATTAAGCCACGAGCTCCTTCAGAGCTTCAAAGATACCCAAACTCACTTCTACGAAGAACGATAATTTTTCGGGCAAGCAGAAAAATGATTTTTTTTTCGACATGGCAGCTATATCGTTTGGTCGATGAACTCATAGGTCGTCAAAACGATTTCCAGTAAAACGTTTTCCACGAATGAATATCACCGATGAATGTTGCAACAGTAACAGCCTACCCAACTGAGGGGTTGTTCAGACACAACTGACATATTGAAATTCAGTTTTCTATTAAATACTGTGAAGATTATCCAGGAACGCATTCAAAGAAACAAATTAAATACAAGTTAAAACACTCCTAAAATTCTATTACAAAATAGATGCTCCATACAAAATTGAATCGTCCTCATCCCGCTATAAAGGCCCACGCACACTACAACACATCAACATTTGCGACATGCCGACTATCCACATAAGACCTTAAACTCGTATAAAATACATCCACAAAGAAGGAAAAAGTAATGTAAAGGAATCAGTACAGACTATCACGAAATTGATCTGTGATTCTACAAGCGATAAACGATCTTAAAACCAGATTCATAAAGAATAAAATCGACTGCGAGCTGGTGTTGTAAATTGGTTTTTTCATACAAAAGAATTTCAACTGTATTTCAGGAATTATAGAGTCTAAATTCAAATGTAGAGCACACCTCATATACCCCACATAAGTTAGGGCCCAAGTAATACGGATGACGATGCGAAGTTAGTGGAAAGAAAGGGGAGAAGGGAAGTAGAATAACGAGGGGGGGTTGGGGGTGTGGGGGGAACACCCCCTGTTTCGGGTTTTCAATAGATGTTAGAGTTTCACTTCCCGTACGATTTAAAAGGCAGGTGTAAATGCTGTATGTTCGTTCGTGTGTTGGTTTGCGCTGTGTTGGGTCGTGGGACGAGGGCTTAAGTCGAGATGATGTTTATTAAAATTTTACCTTTTAACGACAGAGCATAAACGAACGTTGAGCTCCTTGGGTTATGAGTCGAGCTACACGATCACTGACAAATGCTTGCACTGACTGGACAGGTCCACTCAAATCTGTGTGGTTATTTCTTCAAAAGACCATCTCAGACATTAATCTGCATGGTTCTCATATATCTTGATCAATGTCTGGACTTTAAAAGAGACAGTGACCTCTGAGTTTGTTTCGGATGGTTCTTCTCAGAGTAGTCAGGTACGAAACACCGGCCCCATCTAGTTTTAAAACAACATGATGACATGTAAAAGTGTTATGTAAAAACCAATTTACAGAAATAAATATGATTTATGATTTATGAACGCGCGTGCCCTCCAGGCCAAGACACAATTTCACCTACCATTTTGTCACATATTTGTGTCGTTTGGCGTACTGGGCACGCGCTTGCTTGTCACAAATATGTGACAATGGCGTTCAAAAGTTTAAAGAGACATTAAAGACTGCAAATCTGTTGGTAACTTCTAGGACCAATCATCATCTGCCTAGCCTTTTCCCAACTATGTTGGGGTCGGCTTCCAGTCTAACCGGATTCAGCTGAATAGCAGTATTTTATGTAGGTACATGGAGCGACTGCCTATCTGACTCCCACAACTCAGTTATTACTGGGTAGTATGGTAAGTATGATTGTCAGACTTTTGGGCCAGTGACTATAACGACTGTCAAAGATCTACAAATGACAGCCGGGGACCAACTTCTAGGATCAATAAAGCAACACATTATGGTCGTCTTAAAACCCGATGATCTTTTTTTAATTGAGTAGTCAATAGGACTGCCATACAAAATAGTTTATTGTTACAATATTAGTCAAAGTCTATGTTTTTTTATTTATTTATTAAATTATCGCTCTATTCATAGAAAAAATAATCCTCCATCAAATTTTCTATTAAGGGACTATTGAAGGAATATTTTAAATATCGATCGTTTTGACTCCCAATACCAATTTAAAACGAAATCAGTACATCTAAGTTCAACTAAATTGGTGCCAATTTATTTCTATATCCTTTAGAAAACATTATATAACTCTATGTACTTACAAAAGAATTTCATAATATTCACTTAGGTACACAAGCGCAGCTATATCTCGAGATATATCTTGCGATATGTCTTATGATATACAACCCATCGCCACAGAGCTCCGCAAAGCATTTTTCAAGACACAATCCACCCTCGCTTTTCTGAACGTATTATTGTTTGGTCTAATTTATAAGCGAAAGCGACTAAAATCATGCTGATTCTTTGGTGCATTGAGACAAGAAGACATTCCCTACTTTTTACCTGGAATCGCTGATAGAAGTGACTCGGCATACGCTAACATCACACCAAAATTATGTATTGGAACTTCTCACTGGCTGTTCTTCAGCAAGCAGTAAAACATTTGCATGATCTTTAGCAGAAAAAAACATTAGATCTGTTATGTGTAAGTACGTAAATAATCAAAAAAGTCATTCTGAATGCTTTTGGAACGACTATTACACTAACTACAGTATTTAAGACCTAGATCTACACAAAATACTAAGCACGTGGTTTTCCTTAGACATGTTCCCGTCTCTAAATTGCACTGATAGCATAAAAACTCTGACACCAGGTTAAGCACTAACCACACGATAAAGAAAGAAGACTGATAGTTTGATAGTTGTGCGACAGTAACGGATAAAAAAGTTTAGCTAAAGTACGAAACATGTTGCCTGCCGGGGCTGCGAGACTGTTCGAAAAATACCGCGGCCCTGGAACACAAAGGGCAAAGAAGGAACATGGATGATTGATTGACTGATTGCTGAGGAGCCGGATCTAGATATGTTAACGAGTAGCAGTAAAGTTATGCTTAATTATTTCATACAATTGTTTAGTAGTAGTAGTTTTTTTTTTTAATAGTCTGTACTATCCCACAGCTGGGCAAAGGCTTTAAGATTAAGGTTAATAAGTATTTTGTGATGTTGGCTTGCTGCACGCTTTGGTGTAAACTGTAAGTGCGGCAAGTATCTATCTAAATATATAAATGGATGGGTTTTTGTCAGTACAAGTCTGACACTCCCTTCCACTCCTACCAGAGCGGGAGGGGTCAATTGATGATTACCCATCCGAAAAAAAAAAGTATCAAACATGCTATGCTGCGTTTCTAGATCACCGCTGTCACCCATAACTTGGACCACCCACCCAGCAAAGTTCGTTTTTTCTCCTCCCTGCTCCTTGGCAGTTTTGATGCATCGCAATATTTTCGTGTCAGCCGCATAGCCCGTGACGTCACATGATATATTGGAGCGTCGCCTCCTTTACGATATTATAACAATTTCCCTCGCATTTTTGTGTAGGTTCTCTTATTTATTTTTTGGTGGAAAATTGAATTTTATGTAGGAAATAGGAGGAAAGTGATTAAAGTTTTGAGTTTTATGTTGTCTCAGTGGTAATGATATCGATCACAAACATATAGGCTAACAGTAACAGTAACATTATGCCTGCGATCCCAGAATGGTTAGGCAGAGGTGTACCTAACACTACACCCAAATTTCGCCAGTTATGTTAAAGTCCTATGTAATATGGGACGAGACTATGTTTTCTTAGATGGAATAATGCCGTCCAAGTTGCTACTAACACAGTTTTTCAAAACTGCTTCCTCTATTTTTCCTACTGAAGAGTTGGAGATGCTATAAGGGTCCTAATATGAATATAGATTGACTGCATATCCGTAGCTTTAATAGCCTATTTGTACAAATAGGCTATTTGCACCAACAATCTAACTATATCTTATTTCTTTATGCCTAACGGCACTATTGATCACATCGAGAACAATAAAATGTACCAAGAATTGAAGGTCTGTGGCCGAATAAAACAGCAGTACTAAATAAATAACAACGACACTGAAGCACTGTATATAGGGACTTACTAAAAAAGTACCTAGGTGTTGTAGTGTTCAAAATTAAGTCCCAATTTCTTCTCAGAGACAGATTGAGACGGAGATTAGAAAGTAAACATTCTTCAAAATACGTGAACTGCCCCTCAGACGGTATCCAATCAAGAATAAAAAACAAAAATCAAAAAACCCAACCCTTCAACACTCGAGACTGCAAACACACATACTTGCAGCACGAGTGCGGAAAAACCCCCAATATATGCCTACAAAAAGTATTCTAAACAAGCAGCACGAACGTCCCGAAATACTAAGTAAAAGTGAAGACAAAAGAAGGTAAAAAATTCTCGACTCACAAAGCGGGCGAAGGAAGGTTCGTTTCGGCTCCTTGCTGAGGAGACTACCTCATATGTATGGAAATGTGGCGTAAGCCCGCCGTGGTTAGGGCGGGGATAGAATAGCGGAGGATTTCGGTGAAGGAAATGGAGTTTTCGCGAAAAATTCGGAAACTTCGTTTAAGGAGGTCTTTCGGAGGGAAAAACATGCTTAAATTAAGTTTTTAAACTGACAGTAAACATGGTAAATATCCCGTTTTGATAATGCTTGAATTAGTATGACAAAACTCGATTGCTAAGTAAGCTTGCATTGCATTATTTTGTTTTGCATTGAGATATTAATAGGTTAGATAGGCTTAATTTTAGGTAAGACTTTTTATTCTTCAAAATATAATTAATAAAACTGATCAGTCCGAACCTGTCAAAAACTATCAGAATAACAAAAGAAAACCGTATTTTTTGAGTTAAATTGTGAAATGGTTGCAAAGATTTCAACCAATCGACTTATTTACTTATTATGTGCGTGTTTTTATGTGCAGAATAAACAGTTTTTATTTCTTTCTTTTTATTTTAGTATCACAAGAAAATTCTATCAAAACACGGTTTTAAGTTTTCACGGTTTATAACTACACTAATATTATCGTCCGATATTTCGACGCTGTTGCAAGCGACATGATCGCGGGATGCCATAATGACGTGAACTATCGGTAGCTCACAAGAATGGATTATCACGGAAGATATCCCGTAAGTGACAGTATAAGTGTAACTCTATCAAAACTTTTGAAATTTTTCCGAAAAACTTAACCCTTGTGTGCTCAGCTTTACATTAGGCACCGTACCAACATAGCTACATAGATATACATACAGTTTACGAATACATTTTTCCCGTGATATTGGTGCAAAGATTTGTGGGTATCTCGCAATATTTATATACACCTATAAAATTGTGAGTTTTCTATGAGAAACTTGCAAACGAAGATATACTGTGCAAGTTTTCAGTTGAAGAACTTTTGGAGGGAGTTCGTGTATTATGTATGTATGAGATGTTCTATGAATGTTTTGAGTTTTAGTCTGAAGTTGTACATTTTGGATGATTTTTGAAGAAGAAATATCATAAAACATGGTTAATGTAAAGAAAGGAAACTACAAATTAAATAAGAAGACATTATCAGGGTTTTCGGAATCAGAAATGATCGAAACTAATTGAAATATATTCAAAAAAGAATGTCTGTTTTCTTTCACGCTTATAATTAAAATATATTTCGATTAAATAAGTACCCAATGCATGAATTACTCCATTTTGAATTTCAGAACCAGAGATATTTATTTACTTTTATTTGAAACACATTATGTGGATCTAAAATAAAGGGTGTAAAAAGACCCTTAACGAAGCCGAAAGGCACTTGTTCTCCCCGTCATTGCGATCATTTTTTTGTTCTAGACTTCACCTGGGAACCTTCTAGTTACGGAGATATTGGGGGTCAAAGTTCCAACATTTTCACAAGTATTTTTAAAAATAAATTTTAATATAAGATTTTTACTTTAAACACCTCCACGACCCCCGTACTATTCAATCCATCCATCAGCACAATGTTTTGAATACGTTACAATGAGTCCTACCGTAAAACGTGATGTTTTACCCCAAAAAAAAAGTCGTTTCCCAGCAATAATTTTTGCGCAAAGTTACTTAGTTTGATGTACAGAATGCTTGGTTGACGGCTTCGTGAAGGGTCTGTTTACACCCTGTATAACATAGTTTATCGACTAATTTAGTTCTCCGCTTAAACTAATCTAACGCGTCAAAGATTAAATCATACGATCTATGTATGATAAGTAAGGGGCATTGAACCCATAAACACCATTTTCTACAGCCAACCTTTTTCTTCCTACCCACCAAAATTCATCCACCTCAAACCACCTTCTCGTCACGTAATGCATCAAACGTAATCTTCTTACATCGTCTCAATTTCGGGGAATACCCCCTCAACCCCCGGGATTACCCCCTGCATGGGCGATTTTTCTTTTTTTTTATTATATTGCCGCGCCGAAGGAAATAGTCGAATAGATTGGATTTATTTATGAATTTTGTTGGAACGAGTTCTTATTTTGAATGTGGGTGGGTAGGTAAAGTAATGATTTTGTTTTTGTTATGGGATCGACGATTTTGTTTTTTGAGTTAGCATTTTGAGCTTAGAATAGAATATTGAGAATAAAATAGAATAGAATAGGTCTTTATTTGCTAAGAATGTAGGTACATAAAAATAAATTGTTAAATTATATATAGGATCCATGTACATTTTGCCTTAATATAGCATGCAAATGTATGTATAATGTAGGTAGAGACAATTCTAGAATGCAGGATGTATTTTACAAAAGTAATACTAATCATCGTTCTAAAAAGGTTTCACAACCCTTTTATGAAGTTTCACTCCAAATTATTGTTAGTAATTTCCTTACAAAACATTTAAACGACGCATAGGGCGAAAGCACCATAACAGGCACTATTAAATGACTAGAAAACCACTAGACCTATGGACGCACAGATGCATATCAAAGCAATTATCTACACAATCCACATAGTACTCCCACAACATTCCCAATGCAACATCCCATCTACCACCCCTAAAAAATCGAAAAAAAAAACATAATTTACTTACATCTCCTATCCAAGACATTACGGTTCTAACAAGACACAATGCTTTCGCGAAATCCTCCCTTTAGCATCACGGCCATTTTAACTTAAGCCTCCCGCCGCCGCTCCGGGACCGAGACAGGGGCGAATGCGGGGGCGAGACGAACAAAGTCAGGGGCCGAGTTACGTTGGAACGATATTAGGGATAGCTTCCACCCGCTAGTCAGTTTGTGAGTGATTGATGACGTAGGCGGGGCGAATCCAATCATTAAACTTGATGCATGACCGGTGGTACATCAGGTTTTGGGATTTTCGATTTTGAGAAAATTAGTTTTTCGGTGGTTGGCTTTTTTGTCATAGTAAGAGAGAATTATGTACGAAAGAAAGGGAAAACTAGGTTTTATGGGTTGCATGTGATTCAGTCATGTATTTAGCTCTCGTATTTTGTTGCTGATGCCACAATTTTTGACACCAGCTGTATCTATAAGCTATAATTATTATTTAAAACACTAGATTTCCTTGAATTCTTGTTTAAATATAGATATTTAAAGACAAAACTACACACACACGCAACAATGAAGCTAACAAGTTAATTCACTAAACATCGGAAATAAGTGTCATACTCACATATCACACTTTTGTCACACTTTCTCACTACAACATTACTAACCATCTGATCTACAGCTTTTCAAAGATATTACACTGTCTCACATTTTACGCTACTTTATCACGAATTTCTTAAATAACCTTCCACACACACCGAAACTCAATAACAAACTGAATGTGCAACAAAAAAATCACATTCACAAACGTATCTGCATTTTTTTAAACCGAATACATTAACCCTTGAATAATTAAAAATATGCGTGAGCGCAAATAATCGCGAAGAATTAACCCTTTGCATGCAAATGAGACGCGGATGCAAAATCACGACCGGTCTTTGAGACCCAGGTGTGTTATTATTTTATAAAACAATTTGCATACGACTTGGGGATACAGGATAATAATATTAGGAAACAGTATTTTGTTAAAAAGAGGTCACGTACACCGGTTTTGGATTTAAGATGCGGATTTGTAACTGTCGTTATTTTAATTTTATGGGACAAGAAGTTTTGGAGTAAGTAAGCTAATTATGACAACCGAATTATGTCGTTACCTATGGAGGTATGACGCGGTGTCTGTATGTGAGTCCGTACTACTTTGTTTTGCATCACTAGCGTGGAGTACAGTGCATCATGGATCGTTTGGTGCTTGAAAGACATTTTAAAAGCTGGACGCAATTGCCAAACATATTTTGTGAGAATGGGAACATAAAGTAGCAGGCTCCATAAATGAATATAGTGAAGTCATGTTCCCCAATATTTTAATTTTCAATTATCCATCTACTGCATTACAGGCTTTTTTTTACAAAAAAAAATGCCAACAATTCTAATCAAAACTTTAAAACCTTAACTCATTCAAATCCCAAAAAAGTCCCAATCCCACCTCAACTACCAACAAAAGACTCTCCCCACTAATTGCGACAAAAACAAAAACTTACATCAGAGCTTTAACCACATGTTTAACGACATCGCGACAAAAGCTCAGTCGCAAGACAACGGGCATCTTAACTGACGGAAGTCGTCACTCGTCACAAAGACACTCGTACACCTGCCAGACGAAGGGGACGAGAATTTAAATTTGAATGCCCAGTGCGCAGCGCAGAAGGGTTGAAGACATTCGTTTCGAACAAGAAGTTTTTTGAACTTGGAATTCTATGTCGGGTTTTTTTTTTTAGATTGGATTTTAAAGGCTATGGTTTGAATGTTTGTTTTGAGAAATTGGAAATTAGCTAAGCTGTGTCTATTTTAGCTATAATTACGTAATGTGTGGTAAAAAAAGAGAAAAATTAAAAAAAAAAAACATGGTTATAACTTACTCCAAATGATAGGACAGCGGTTGGAGGCTTATAAGAATAGTTTCTTAACTTTGAATTTAACAAGAAAACGTTACTGATCATAATAACTTAGTCATTTCATGAAAATATCTGGTCTTTGGAAAGGAGAGTGAGCATAATAATGGAAGCTTACCAATAAAATTCAGATTTCGGAGAACTGTTCAATACTAAAACTTAAAATAAATCCTCAAGCGTCCATATACATACATTCCGCTCTCCCGATTTCAACACCCAATAAATTAAAATCAATCGATACACCATGACACCTTTTCCTTTATAACCGATCAATAATTACCATATTACAGCAAATGTTGACACAGCTTTCCATAACAGGCAACCCCAACGATTATACCATAAAGGACTCAAGTCTAGGATCCGTTCCCACGAAATCTATGAATACATTAAAAAAAAGGTTTTTATCTATTTCATTTAAATTCGGCCAGTCCTTTAAGATGTTCGAAATTTGAATATAAAGTGGTAGGGTTATTCTTCCGAGTGTCAAAATTGTTCTTCCGCGTTCACAGGATGGTCTAGTAATTTGAATATCGAATCTGAATGCATGGGATCTGCTTTGCATATCTTTTTCTTTCGTTGTGCGTTTTTTAACTTTTCGCACAAGGGTACAAAGACGCGTTTTGTGTGCGTTATTGATTTTTGCCGGTCGATGCGTAACTCTGAATGCGTAATGAGATAAAATATTTTCCTTGTGTTGTCATATTTGTGTTGTGTAGTCTAATTTATACGTGTCTTTGTGTGGAGGTGACGGATGTTTGTAGTGCAGTTCCCATGGACTTGGTAGATACATGAGAAGTGGTTGTTACAAGAGTGTTTTTATTCGATAGACGAGTTCTTTCAAAAGTGTCCCTGTAAATTTTATACATTAACTAGCGACCCGCCCCGGCTTCGCACGGGTGCAATATATACATATAAACCTTCCTCTTGAATCATTCTATCTATTGCTGAAAACTACATTCAAATCCGTTGCGTAGGTTAAAAGATTTAAGCGAACAAACAGCGGGAGCGACTTTGTTTTATATTACGAAAGACAAAACTTTTTTTACTCTACTACCTCCCGGCCAAATTCTAAGTTTGTAGCACAAATAAGAAGGACTTTCATACAAACTCGCGAGAGCCTTTAGACCTCCTTAATCCGGTCCTATCACAAAACCCGTTCTTAGCGAACATCTACTAACTATTAACTACCTCCCGGCCAAATTTCAAGTTTGTAGCACAAAAAATGAAGGAGTTTCATACAAACTTGCGAGAGCCCTTAGACCCCCTTAATCCAGCCCTGTCGCAAAATCCGTTCTTAGCGGACGTCTACTACCTATAAACTACCTCCTTGCCAAATTTCATCTTTATACGTCAAGCGGTTTTCGATATTTCGCGATGAGTGAGAGAGTGAGTGACTTTTCGCTTTTATATATTAAGATAATTGTTATTTTCCTCGCTAGAGAGCTCCGATAAACGCGTGCGATCGCTGCTAATCATAAAGTGCTATAGGGCGAAGCGCGGCCTTCGACGCACTATTGATAGGCTCGCGTCCCCCGGCCGGTACCGCCGCGCCGCAACCGCTATGTCCCTGCATTTTAAATCTGTAATATCTTCGAAAATATTCATTTAAATTACATGCTGTAAAGGGCCATATTGATCTATATTACATGCACAAATTATTTAAGGTACTTAATTGGATAAGGATTAATGCTGTATTGCTTAAAATCGCTTTTTCGTAAATAAGCCATTATTTTCTCGTAAGGAAAGGATAAAAAATGGTTATTGTGGGTTATCCCTAAGAGATAGACATATACCATCGCGGACTTTCATGTAGACCTTTTTAAGGTGTACAATACTGTTGTACATTATTTTTATCTAGCTCGTAGGGTTCAGCCAGCGTTTGCAATGTTAGCGCAAAAAAATGTGTTTATTTACGACCTTACATTAAAAACCTCTAAAATTATCAGTGTTTCTCGACTATATTATGCATGTATTATACATATAAACCTTCCTCTTGAATCACTCTATCTATTAAAAAAAACCGCATCAAAATCCGTTGCGTAGTTTTAAAGATCTAAGCATACATAGGGACAGACAGACAGCGGGAAGCGACTTTGCTTTATACTATGTAGTGAAGCACAGACTTATTAAACCGTTATCTTAAGTAACTTGTACTATTGCATGCTATATATTGGCCAAATGTGTTTCTATATATTTTATATAAGAACTTCATGTACACCATATTTGATGCAATAAATAAATTGAAGTGAATTGATAAAGATAGACATAAATTATCTTCATCAAAGTGTTGTTGTAGAATGTAGATAATTATTTTATTTTTGGAGCATTGGAAAAGGGTCCAATTTACTTCGATACATAGGTACAGTATTGGAAATGTGGTTTTTCCGCTTTCCGTTAATTTTCATTTGATAATTTTAACAGTTACTTTACAAAGGAGGAGCTCGTGGCTTAATAATAACAGCTGCTCGGGTCAATCTTTAGGTTAAGTCGTGCTTGCCTAGGTCTGTGGATGGGTGACCACCCATTACATACCAAGTTTCCTACGTGCCTCGGAAAGCAAGTTAAGCTGTTAGTCCCTGGTGTCATTTATAGATCTTTGGCAGTCGTTAGGTAGTCAGTGGCACAAAAAGTCTGACAGCCAGTCTTACCAAAGGGTATCGTATTAGCCAGTACTAACTGGGTTGTGGAGGTCAGATAGGCAGTCGTTCCATGTAAAATACTGGCATTCAGCCGAAGCCTAGAATGGAAGCCGACCCCAACATAGTTAGGGAAAGGCTAGACAGATGATGAATTTTAACACGATATTAAAAACATATTTCATATTTTAAATTGATTCACATAATAATAAAATGCTGTCTCACAAAGTGATAATAACAATAAAAACACAAGATTAATTGCCTCTATTTCAATAACAAAAAGACAATCGTCGACTATCGATCGTGAATTATTTAACAATTGACTAAAATAAAATAAACAATTGACATTTCATACAGTTCGCAGATAATAAAATAAGGTTTGAATAAATTAAAAGCTGCCATTTTTAATTTATAGTTCTCATTTGCATATTTTTGAAAAGTTGTTCTTTTAATATATTGTTTATTGTTAATCATGGATGTTTGTTTTTTGTTTGTTATTATTTATTAGTGGTGCTTGATACAATAGAGAATATTTAGAATAATCTTTGATTTTTAACACTACACCTAGGTTACTTATATACAAAATCTAAAGAAAATTCATCTGCCTAGCCTTTTCCCAACTATGTTGGGGTCGGCTTCCAGTCTACCAGATGCAGCTGAATACCAGTATTTTACATGGAGCGACTGCCTATCTGACCTCCACAACCCAGTCAGTACTGGGTAATACGATACACCTTGGTAAGACTGGTTGTCAGACTTTTTGGTCCACTGACTACCTGTAATGACTGTCAAAGATCCATAAATGACAGCCGGGATCAACGGCTTTACGTGCTTTCCGAGGTGCGGAGCAAACTCGGTATTTAATGAGTGGTCACCCATCCACAGACCAACCTAGGCAAGCACAGTTTAACCTAAAGATCGACCCGAGCGACTGTTATTATTTAGCCACGAGCTCCTCGTATAATCTAAAGAAAATTGAAGATTGAAAACTTGAAGAGCACTACTAAAACTAAGAGCTTCTTGTTTTTTCTTCCAAAAAGTTTATTTCTTTACTCCAACTGAAAAACTACTCTACTATTTATATAAATCAGTGAAACTATTCTAGCCCGTTTAAGAAGTTATTAGTGAAATCCATATTATAAACTCTATAAATGCCATAGTAACTCTGTCTTTCTGTTGGTCTGTTACTTTTTCACTCCTAAACGGTAGAACAGGTTTCTATGAAATTTAGTACATAGGTAAGGTTACGTACCTTGGTCTACCCTTTATCCGGGTGATCCGTTCATAATTGCCGACCTAGACGTGAGCGAAGCAGCATTCAAAAGTTAGTATTTTAAAACTAGTAAGTTTCGAAATCATAGGAGGGCTTTAAACATTGCTCGTTTTACAGAATAAATTATACAAAAACAGTATAGGTACTTGATGGGTTAACCGTTCTTTACTCATCATTATCATCTGCCTAGTCTTTTCACAACTATGTTGGGGTCGGCTTCCAGTCTACCGGATGCAGCTGAATACCAGCGTTTTATATGTAGCGACTGCCTATCTGAACACCACAACCCAGTTAGTCCTGGTTAACACAACCCTTTGGTAAGACTGGTTGTCAAACTTATTGTTCGTGACTAAGTGTTGAAATATTGTCTCTTTACTTTTTACGTCTTATTTCAAATTTTAGTCAAATCTGTTGGAATGTTTCCATCGAAAATTAAGCTTTCGTATTTAATTGTTACCTACAATTATTTATTAATTTCTTCATCAGAAATTTCTCAGTATCACCCCGGACATATTACAGAACCTACTTAGTTAGTATGATTTTTTCAAAAAATACTGTTATATACTGTTAAGCGAAAGCTAATGGACATGTGTATTCTCCCCATCTTGACCTACGGTGCACAAACTTGGTCTTTGACTAACATCCAAAAGTCCAAACTCAAGGTTTGCCAACGTGCTATGGAGCGCAGTATCTTAGGTGTAAAATTAACAGATCATGTACGAAACACTACACTGCGCTCCAAAACGCAAATCGTTGACGTGGCTCAAAAGGCTGCCCAACTTAAATGGGACTGGGCAGGACATATCTGTCGCATGCCGAACGAACTGTGGGCCCGAAAAGCTCAGGATTGGTGCCCTGAAACAGTGACACGGGGTCGCGGCAGACCACGAAGGAGATGGCGGGACGAACTGGATGTCTTCCTTGAGAATTGGAAAGAAGTAGCACAGAATCGTGACCGTTGGAAGGAATGGAGGGAGGCCTTTGCCCAGCAGTGGGACAATAATGGGCTAGCTATAATAATATAATAACTGTTATATGATTATATTATAGTGGAAAGCCAAAAAAAAATTTTTTTTTCAAAACTTATTCTGTCACTTACGGGATCGATGAACGCGGGTTGATCATGGCGCTTGTAGCAGCGTCGAACTATCGGGAGCTCAAAATAATGAACAATCGCGGAAGATATCCCGTAAGTGACAGTATAAGTTATGCAAAAAAAAAAATTTTTTTTGGTAAACTCGAAAACCATCGGTATTGACTATTTCGCTTTTTTTTGCCTGAATATAACGATACATTGGGGTTGGTTTTTAAATACACAAAATACCAATCATAACTTGGTAACAATTTTTGCATTTATTTCCTTTAACAGTCAACGAAACAGCTCAAGAATTTTATAGATAATTAAAAACAAACAGATAATCTAGATATCACCTAGTTCTCATTCCACGCATGTTCTATTTACAAGATAATTAAAAATAAAAACTTCTACATACTTCTAGAATGTTTCTATAATTATCCTTTAATAGGCGTTATTAGAAGAAATTGCACCTTTTACCCGTCATTAGAGGAAATTGATTAGCGTTGTTACGATATCAATTATGTAATAGAATGCTTCTGAAATGCGATGTTTCTATTAGATACTAGCTGTGCCCTGCGACCTTTGTCCGCGTTATTATAAAAATATTACTTCCCTATTTGAATTCGATTTTGTTAACAATTTCAAGAGTTTTAATTTTTTTGCACGGAACCCTAATCTTTAAAAAAAAATAAAAGCCTAAGTTACTCCTTAAAAACATTAGCTATCTGCCAATAAAAATCGATACAGCCGTTTCAGAGATTAGTCGGAACAAACAGATCGACAGACAGACAAACAGATAGATATCTGTGCGTCTTCAATTTTATTTATTTGCATGCATGTATGTATAAATAAAAACGTTAGTCAATTAAATAAAAAAGGCGACAAAAGCTGGGACTTCAATTGCTAGTCAAACGTCGGTTGGCACAAAAATGTATGATAGCTCATTAAAATTTTAACGTAACTGGCTTTGGAGCACATCATCATCGACCTAGCCATTCCCCAAGTCTGGCGGAATATAACTATATGCCAGTATTTTACATGGAGCGACTGCTTACCTATCTGACCTCCACAACCCAGTTAGTACTGGGTAACACAGTACCTATTGGCAAAACTGGTCTTCAGACTTTCGGGCCACTAAATAACAACTGTCAAAGATCAACAAATGACAGCCGGGACCAACGGCTTAACGTGCTCTCCGAGACACGGAGGAAGCTTGGTATATAATGGATGTCATTGTCGGTCTGTAGATGGGTGACCACCCATCTGCAGACCGACAATGACAAGCAATTTATTTCAAAACATTGAGTCAAAATCACCCTCGTTTTTGAAATTCTCCTTTAGGTTAGGAAACTCGGTATAATAATGGGTGGTCACCCATCCGCAGATCGACCTTGGGAATCTTGGCTTAATTTAGAAAATCGACCCGTGTGGCTGTTATTATTTAGCCACAAGCTTCTCGAGCACACTGTCGTTAGTAAAAATAAAATAAAAACAGCGCAATCGGAACTTAACTTCCGTACATCGCAGCTCAGAGCACCACCACACGAATTTACATACATTACAAGATAAAAGGCGAACCCGTCATAATTTTTAATATAATTTAATTTTTTACTGTTACAAGTACCGGTTTTTTGTCTATTGTCACATTGTATAAAATATTTAAATTGAGAACAAAATCGTTGGGTCGAAACAAAAGAACGCACCTTTTTGTCCCGGCTTGCATACATTTTGAGCACTGTGCGACAATTAATGTACAAACAAATGTCACCGTTAAGGCGGTAAGTTTAGAGTCGAAATTTCAGTTTTGGAATTGGAAAATGACGTGTGAAATTAGTAATAAGAGCGTTCAAATTGTATTAAGAGTGCATCACCAGAATGTTTATGGGGTTAAACCATACCTATGTCATCTGAGGATGAAATATCATCAAGTTTATTAATTATTCTCTACCTCATAATCATTATTACTTCTTTTAATGTAGGATAGGAAGAGGTCCCAACTACATCTAAATATTATCTACCAATGTAACATTAAAATAATTGACGGAACAATATTGCACCAATCAGTTTTATAGAACTTTGTCAAACTAATCACTGTTTCGTCGCACTATGCTGTACCTAATTGAATGCCTAAACGTTTTTGCAATATTGGAATTTGAACTCTAAGCGCTGAGTCGAGCTTTGATTTTTTTTTTTTTTTTTGTTAGCCTGTTTGAGTGTCCCACTGCTGAGCAAAGGCCTCCCCTTTCTCCTTCCAAACCTCTCTGTCCTGTGCGGTATCTGGCCATGTTCGCCCCGCAAACGAGATCAGATCATCACACCACCTTCGCCGCGGTCTACCTTCGCCGCGGTCTAGCTTTGAATATCCAACAGAAAACTCTTATTAAGGCATTAATTTGGAAGTCAGAAGAAGAAAGTGTATAGAAAAAGATCTGCTAAGGTAGTTCCTAACTAAAATAATGTTACAAACATACTTAAGCTAAGAATTGGATTTAATTAAGAATTGGACTAAAGAAAATGGAAACAGAAATTAGACTAATTGCCTTAGCCGATTCGATATTTAGGGAAGGTAGCCCTGCGTAAGCTATTCACAACCTAGATTAGATTATCAAAACCAATAGATCGACAGTGCATTAGAAAGTCCTGTAACCATTATTCATAAAACCGAAACCGAATAATCGATTAATTCTAAAATCATATACTTATCTTCCTTTTTTTGTGCCGTACTCGTTTAGAAACAATAGCATCAAGTCAACTAACAAAATCTCCAAATTTAAAATATCTATAATTATTCCAAAACCAAAAAAAAAGACAAAACACATCAGCAAAAATCGGTTAAACATTAAGGTACCATCACACCGGTCCGTATCAAATCGCGAACAAACATGAAGAGTTCGGAACGAATCGTCGAATCACAATAAGATGCTAATCTTTTACACCTTTAGCTGAATTAGCATATTATGTGAGCATTAGCTTAACTGAGTGTGCGAATATTTTTCATAGGATATAGGGTGACATGTTGCAGATTTTAATACTTCACTAAAACTAGGTAACGTATTTTTATTAAATATAAAACGACTTCCAAAAAAAAACACAAAAAATATCTTGACTTCCAGAAGTCTGTGACTTTTGTTTGTTAAATTGACATTTTTACCACCGACTTTCAGGAGTAAAGCTATTCTTTGAGGTTTTTTTGAAAGTCGGCAATTTTTTTTGCAAAACAGTTTTTTATTTCAGCCTCTTTAGTTGAATGATGGTAACTCAAACAAATTCTTGTCGAGTATTAATTTTCCATTGCTACTAAAAAGTTATTAGTCGATCATCCACATAGACACAAAAAAAATATGTATTATAGAAGATTAACTCATAAATTACCCAAGCAATGTAAATTGAAACCTCCGTTTTAGAAGTCGTTTAAAAATTATCACAACTGTTTTTCCTAGATACACAAAGGAGATGGCGGGACGAACTGGATGTCTTCCTTGAGAATTGGAAAGAAATAGCACAGAAGCGTGACCTTTAGAAGGAATGGAGGGAGGCCTTTGCCCAGCAGTGGGACAATATGGGCTAGCTATAATAATAATATAATAACAAGACAGATGTTTCTTCTCATCCGTATTTAAGAGAAGTATTAATTGATAATAGTAATTCCTTTTCAGTAGATAGAAAATAGTATTTAAGTCTAATAAAGTCTATTTTATGTGTGGTGCTTCATGATTCTTTTAATTACTTCTCATAAGTGATCATCTGCCTCGCACTTTCCCAACTAATTTAGGGACCGGCTCTCAATCTAATCACATGCAGCGGAATTTTACATGGAGCAGCATAACTGATCTCTACAAGCCAGTTATTGAATATACCATACAACTTGGTAAGATAGAATCTCTGAAAAAACCAGGCCCAAATAGATGATGATAGGTAAGATGGTTACCATTGACTTTGTACATTCTTTTCCAATTTAAATAGATATATAAATCTGGGCTACCAGTTTAGGCCTTCATTTTGTACATTAAATCCTCAAATAAATAAAAAAATAGGGCCTATTTTGTTCATTAAATTAAATTTATTTATTAAATCGTCAAAATCAATCACTACCTTATACAGTTCCTAACCCTCTCACATTCGTGAGAGATGTCAAATTCTCCAACTTCGAATGATTCCAAATTCTAAAAATTATTATGACATTAAGAAACGGATTTACAATCTTTTTCAATCTGTTTAAATTAAAATCAGAACACTACCAGCAATCCGTTTTCTAGATCAACGTTCTAAACTGACCCTTTAAAAGTATATGTAAGTACAATCAAGATCAAAACTTTTGACGTCTTGCTATTCCTCGTTGCAGTCGAATAAAAAGGCGTGTTTCTTTAAAAAACCCGGACACCTGAAAGGCACCATGTGCTGGAAAAATCAATACTAAGCCTGTCGTACGCGTGATACCAACGAAAAACTACTACAGCCACCCCAACTCACCCTACATGGATTTTTCTTCACCCCATCCGCCCCCACCGGCTTAGGGGAGAAAGGGGACGCAAAAAGATGCCCGGTTTTTTTCTCATTCGCGTGTGTTTTTGTTGACTGAACTTTTGTGCACGTGAAACTCTACTTTCTTGCTTTAGAACTGGGTTTATTTTGGATTGGAAGCGTTTTTGATATGTGGACGATTGTCATGTCGAATTTGCAATGTAATTTCTATCTTAGAGTGAGGCTAATAAGGCAGGATTTGCAATGGAGGTTCATTATCAAAAAATGCCTCAGTAAACGTGGTATATGGGAGTTATTCGGTCTTCGCAACGAAATTAGGGTCCGTATATCGTACGCTCGGATGCCTAATGACTTCTTATGATTTTGATGTCATGTTGCGTGTAAGATGCATCGAGTTTATTTGATTCGGGCGGCATTCGAGGGTTGGCTTGATTCGTATTCGGAGCGAAATTCAAATTTGAATGAATTCGAAATTCGGACGGAGTTTTACATTGACAGCTGTCAAAATAACGGTCATTCGTTATTCAAAGATAATTGTGTGTCGTTTTACTTTAAAATGAAGGCCTATGGGGGTAGGCAGACACCTAAATACCTTGCCTATCAATGTTTTCTTTGCTTTATTTCGGATCCACAGCGTGGTATTTAAACTCAACAACATTTTGAGACTTGGTTCTCCATTTTATACATACTGATCTGATCCACTATTTCTTTTTATTAGAAGTGCAGAATCCAATTAAGTGTTTGCAACATTACTTACTACCCAAATTAATGACGTGCCAAATTCTTACCACAGCTGGGATCAGAAATATTTGTTGAGACCATTTGTAGGGTGTTAAAGAATCTTTTTTTTTTTTTTTCCTCCCGACCAGTTTCTCTTTGTTCCTACTTTGGGTTGTTAGGGATGGGTGCTACACTGACTGTTTTTGTATCTGGTTGTTCGAATCTGAGCAAAGATACGTTGGTGGGTCATAGGACATTTTATGGCAATCACGGTTAGCATCACGCCTGTTTGAAAGGGTATATACAGGTATACATTTGGAGTGTTAGGTTTAAGTCCTTTGTATAAGAGGCCTGCCTGCATGTATGACTGCCTCGTGGATCGAGTGGTCACAACCGCGACTGCTGAGCAGTTCCCGAGTCGGCCAAAGTGTTATTGGGTTTTTCCATCCGGCATTTCTCAGTAGCAACCACGGGGTTTAGATAAAATTTATGCCCGGTTGATGGCAATAGGCTCGCCCCCTATTACATGGGACTTAAAACATAACTGGCGAAATGTGGGAGTACTATTAGATACACCTCAGCCTAACCCTTCGGGGATAACAAGCGAGATGTTATGTTATGTATAATAGGCTAGGGAGAAATCTTATTGTCATTGATCAGGTTTAAATTTGTTTTTTAATTATTAATTACTTTTTTTTTGTTTTATTTTTTGTTTTGTGGGAATAAACTACTACTAAACTACTATAAATCCAGACACCGGGCCGTAAGGCGCGTCGCTCACTGGTAAGTCGAGGCGACGTCGCGTCAGCGGCGGTGCGGCGTCGCACCACGGGCGAAGATAGGTCTCTGCGTAGAGTCGAGGCGCAGGCGGCTATGCTTCCTTCACATTTTACGTAATTCATTCACCATGTCGTCGTCAGAAGACGAATACGTACTCGCACTGATACAAGTTCTTAATTTAAATAGAAGAAGATTTTGATTTTTTTTTTTTTTTTTAAAACCTCTAAACGCAGCTACGCACGAAACCAAATGACAAAATGGCGGTGGAGTCGTGGCTTGCGCACACTTGAGCGCCCCTCCTGCGCCTGCACCTCGCCTCCGCCCCGCCTTCACCTCGCCTCCGCCCCGCCTTCACCTCGCCCGCGCCGCAACTCTTGTATATGAGCGCACTGCCATTCATTTGTAAAGAAAACTTTGTTGCGGCGTGCCTCTTAACCGCCCGCGCCTCAACTGCACCTCGACTGTTAATCGTGTGAGCGACGCTCCTAAGAAATTCTGAAACAAAATAATTACTTACAATGAAAGAAGCGTTAAGCGAAAATAATGTTTGCTCATAAAAGTATTTTATAACGAAAGAAGTCACAGGCCATCGCGATAGCATCTAACAGTTTCCTAACGATTACGCCAGCGACAGTACTTTGAGTAACTAATTAGCGAAGCCATCAGATAATTTTGAGCATGATTGTACCTGCGTAGTTCCACTGTTTACCGCCGGAGGTCGCCACACGTAATGCGTGTCGCATTCCTACACATCTGGTGTACACTTGAATGACATACTTGCTCTAGATGAATAGGAAAATTGTCTCTAGTTTTCAGAAAGAAAGAAAAAAGAAAGAAAATACATTTATTTGGCACATGCCACAGGTGCACACAATATAAAAATTAAAAAAACTTAAAACTAAACAAAAAAATTAATACTGTCACGGCTCTGTCTGACTCACGGCTACGCTAAATAGGAAAGTGTAATTTCATTATACGTAAAGTACCTAAAGGGTGTAAAAAGACCCTTAACGAAGCCGAAAGGCACTTGTTCTCCCCGTCAATGCGATATTTTTTTTGTTCTAGACCATACCTGGGAACCTTCTAGTTACGGAGATATTGGGGGTCAAAGTTCCAACTTTTTCACAAGTTTTTTTTTAAATACATGTTTTTAAAGTAAGATTTTAAACACCTCCACGACCCCCGTACTATTCAATCCATCCATCAGCACAATGTTCTGAGTGCGTTAAATAGAGTTCTACCGTAAAACGTGATTTTCCACCCCAAAAAAAAAATCATTTCCCAGCAAAAATTTTTGCGTAAAGTTACTTAGTTTGATGTCCAGAATGCTTGGTTGACGGCTTCCTGAAAGGTCCGTTTACACCATGTACTTTTTCTTGGAAATAAAAAGTGGACGAGACTGACGCTAAAACGGTTACCACGTATTCAGTAGGTACACCATTCTGAGCCGAATAAAAAAATTCGATGTGAACATAGAAATTTTTCATCGATTATTAAAAAATAAAACCTGATGTCCATGTACATTTTGACCGTGAATGTATTGCAGCTATGTAGGAAAAAGCTGTTTTTTTTTAATAACCGATGAAAAATTTGGGGCTTCAATGGTGTACTGAATACGTGGTCTCTATCTATCTCCTTGCCAAATTTCATTCGATTCGATCAGCCGTTTAGTCGCGAAAAGGTAACAAACAAACAAAGAGAGTTGTGTTCACACACACACATAATTAGCCTATAATGTTCCCACTGCCTGGACACACGGGGAACACAATGGGCTATCCACCACGCGGGCCCAGTGCGCAGGTTGTAGACGTCTCATTTCTTCGAATTTTTGGTTCTAGGACAATATGCTGGTTTCCTCACGATGTTTGCCTTCACCGTTTTGAGAGCAGTGGTGATGAAATAACACAAAGTAATACACCTGCGTTCGAATCCACGACTTACGTTCGCATTTATAATATTAAAGCAAAGACATTCAAATATATCTAGCTATAGACGGGACAAGACCAAGAAACTGACAATTCCAAAACCTGTTACAAATTAGTAACAAGTCGATCAGTCCAGTGCGATACGTCGCCTTGTCAGGTCGCATTAATATGACACAAAGACACTCAAATATTTCCGAGCTATAGACGGGTCATGACGAAGAAAATCGTAATCCAAAACTTGGTACTACTTAGTAACAATTCGTTCTGTCTAGTGTCATCAGTGTCATACGCCCGCTTGTCAGGTAGCATTTGTGTGTCAAAATCGAAAATATTCAGGATGAAAATTATTGTATGACAATATTCCCAATGTCCTCTCTATAATGTGTTTTAAATCTCTTTGTATTAAAGTATGGTTTTCACGCCACTCCAGTAACCAATAAAAACCCGTAAATCATTCACACACGATCAAAATCTCAGATAAGATCAGCCCACAAAAATTTAATATGACACATAAAATTTTATATCCTCACGACCAATGCCATTGTGGGCTGTCAGACCGTCCAGTGACTGACCAATTACATGAGCGCGGAGTCATAAAATGTTCAAATGATTTTTATCAGTGAACTTAGTAGCTGTTGGCCACAACTTAGTATGCTCACTAAATTATAACCCTTCGACATAATTTCTAGGGTTGAAAAAGTATTTTTTCTTAGCAGGAACAGGAATGTGGTGTGTTGGTGATACATTCAGAGGTGTAGACTGTTCTACCCTGTTATTTGATTTACAGAACTATTTTACTTTAAGTAGCAATAGGGTAGTTGACTGAAAAAATCTATTTAGTCCGTCAGTTACATTATCCAAAAATATTGGACACGTATTTTTTCTTTTGTCATGACAAAATGACCACGATACAGCGCATTAAAATCTCTCGTGTCGTCACAAGCCCCCTCTCTTGAACTTTGATGTGCTGTATCTTCGTAATTTTTTGATTATTTGGCAAAGAAAAAATACGGGATATTTAATTTTTTTTTTCGATTTTTTCAAATTGCCTATTGTTGATGCCTGGTTTTTGAAACCATCGATAAACTATAAATATTACCCTATCATTATTTTGTCAAACTTATCAAGTATAGGAAAATTTCTTCTTTATAAAGTATTTAAAACACATAAACAAAAAAAAAATTTTTGTCCCTTTCCGTAGCTTTGGACAACAATGCTGACAGCTATTTTCCTACTTCGACATCAGCACAAAAAAAGGGTTTTGAGAATTCAGTTGTTCCTTAATTTTGAATGCTT
Organism: Noctua pronuba; assembly: GCA_905220335.1. Classification (NCBI taxonomy): domain Eukaryota; kingdom Metazoa; phylum Arthropoda; class Insecta; order Lepidoptera; family Noctuidae; genus Noctua; species Noctua pronuba. Next base: position 13,873,160 of record LR999908.1, read on the forward strand.
CTTCGCAGTACAAAAATTAGTACGCAAATCGCGACATCTCACTCGGCAGTCCACAGCATAACCACCAAACCATTGTCACTTCCGACGACCAATACCGCTGCCAGGTGTACAGGTCCATCCTCTGTCCAACCAATTACAAGCAGACAGCAATAAAACGTCCAAATGATGTTATCAGCGAATAAATCGGGAGTGTATCTGAAAATCGCTCGTTAGTTCAAGTGCGGTGAACGTAAGCGCCCACGTCGCTTGCGTTAGATACGTAAGTTTGTACTGTATTGTTAGGTTTTAAGGTTAGTCATTAAAGTATTTTGTAATAGGCTGTAATCCTTTTTTTAAGACTTTAAAAAGAGTGTCCATGGAGTTTCTTGCCCATTCTTCTCCATGAAATCTACTATTTTCGAATGGGCAACTACAGTCCATTCACAGTTATTATGCCTGTGGCGCGACTGTAGGTAGCTTATTTTTGACTATGCAAAAGTGCCTGTCTCGGATCTATTTGAAATAAATGCTTTGAGTTTGAGTTTGAGAGTTTGAGTTTAAGGTATGCTAAGTTGATACAATTGGCTGCTAAAATGATGATCATCATCTACCTAGCCTTTTCCCAACTTTGTTGGGGTTGGCTTCCAGTCTATCCGGATGCAGCTGAATATCAGTATTTCACATGAAGTGCCTATCGGACCTCCATAACCCAAAAAGTACTGGGTAATACGACACCACTTGGTGAGACTGGTTGTCAGACTTTCGGGCCACTGACTGCTTGTAACGACTGTCAAAGATTTACAAATGACAGTCGGTACCAACGAAGGTTCCCAGGTATGGTCTAGAGCAAAATAATGATCGCAATGGCGGGGAGAACAAGTGCCTTTCGGCTTCGTTAAGGGTATTTTTACACCCATTATTGTAATACGTACTGCATGCTGCTGTTTATTATTACATACATCCATCCACATACTTTAAATACTAGGTTCTAGTAGTACTACAATCCACGCTTGGCATAGTACTAGGTTCTAGTAGTACTACAATCCACGCTTGGCATAATTTCCGACCGCCATAAAAACGCACCAACAGAACAGATAGGTCATCGCCCTCGCGGTGTAGAGTAGAGCCAAGTTCTTGCACATAATGTTAATTTGTTACCAGTTACTGAGTGAATGGTTAGTTCTCAGTAAAGCTTAGTGATTAGGCATTCAATTAGCTCATTGTTCGTATACAACACCTATGCAACTTTACTTTTGTAGGGATAGCAGAATAGTTTTTGAAATGCGTTATTAAGTTATTATTATTTCCATCTAATATTATAAATAATTTCCCTTCATTTATTTCTTTACACATTTTTAAATATTTCTTTAAAAAAACATTTTAAAAATACAAAAAATAGTGGTCCGCCAGTGTCGGGAGCAGGGCCCAAGCTACCGGTGATTAGGGCTCCAGAGACAGGAACCTCCTCACAAAGCGAGCCGTATCGAGGAGTACTGCCTTCTGAATCAGGCCCTTGATCCAACCGCCTAAGGAGAGCCTCGAAAGATGGTTGTCGAGACTTTTGGCCACTAGCCACGAATTGTGACAAAATATGAATGTTTTTTTTTTCTCTTTATTTAAGGGGCTTGTTCATTTTGAAGATGTCGCCCAATATGAATGTTGAATATTATTGTTGTCATTAGTTACATCACACCATATTCCCTGAAAGACTAGGCAGAGGTGTACCTTTAGTACACCCACATGTAGCCAGTTATTTTGGTAATGTCACATACAACACCTACAGTACAAATGTATACGGGATCGTACCGGGTACTATTTAAGTCATCCGATTTTTTTTCCAGTAGACCTGCAACAGAACAGTGGATAACTGATAAGTGAAAACGTAGACCCTCCTGACCTGACTCCTCCTGGGAACTAGTACCGCCCCCCAGGCCGCTACCAACATTATTTATTAGAAAGCAAACCTGCCAATCTCTCCTTATGGCTGGGGGCCTTAAACTAATTTTCGGCCACCACCGGATAGTCCGGTTAGGCAGTAACCACCTTCTAAAGTTGTTGTACTGCAACTGGTCAGTTAAAAAAAAACAAAAAAAAAAACTAAGCTCTCCTCCTGTACAAGCAGTTTGTCATCTTCAGCAGGTTTTATTCTGCATCACGCGGACAGCTTTTGGAAACCATCCGCAATCTAGTTGGGATAAAGTAAAGCAGACAATGGTCGTTTCCACTTCAATAAATATTTGTTTAAAACATTGCAAAAGAGATTTGATTTTTTTTCACAGAAAAAGAGAATACAGAAAATACAGTACGTTTAAACGGGCAATCTTTTTTAAAATTCAAAATTATATTTTTTTTTTGACTTTCCAAATAATTTTTTTTTCTTAATTTAACCCAATTTTTAACACTGAATTTGCTATCCCTACACGATAGCATCTCTTCACGGTAGCGGCCGCGGACAAAGGAGTGTTCTGCTGACGTTACATCAGTGCGTACTTACATGGGGCCGGAGTGGATCAAATCACTAGTTTTATCTTCTATAGTATGTTATTATCACCTGTATCGTTTGTTTATGGGTTATCATAGTGTGTAATGAATAATTGAATATGCAATTTTGATATATCTATGTAAAGTGCTGTTATTCAGCTGCATTTGATTAGAGAAAAATCCATCCAACTAGCTATATTAATGCGAAAGTCTTCTGTCTGTCTCATCATCTGACTGCCTTTTCCCAACCATATTGGGGTCGGCTTCCAGTCTTACCTGATGCAGCTGAATACCAGTATTTTATATGGAGCAACTGCCCATCTGACGTCTACAATCCAGTTAGTACTGGGTTATACAATACCCCTTGGTAAGACTGCATGGTTGTCAGTCAAAAATCTACAAATGACAGCCGGGACCAACGGTTTAGTGTGCTTTCCGAGGCACGGAGGAAGCTCGGTATATTATGGGTGGTGACCCATCTACAGATCAACCAAGACAAGCGCGGCTTAACCTGAAGATAGATCCGAGCGGCTGTTATGATTTGGCCACGAGCTCCTCAAGTCCTGTATAAGTATAAGTGTTTGTATGCGGATGAAATTTAACATAAGGACAAATCTTGGCCTGGAAATAGGACACTTTTTATCCCAGTACAAACATGTAGGGTTATTTCCGACCTCCATACGAGTTTGTTGAGTAATCGGTTATCGTTGTATGGACTTGGACATGTGATGCGGAGAAATGAGGAAAATGTCACGAGGAAGGTTTTGAGTACGAATGTGGATGGCTATAAGGGTAGAGGAAGACTAAAGAAACGATGGATGGACTGAGTGAAGGATGCTATAGCAAGGAAGGAGATGACTGCTGAGATGACGAATAGTGCAGTATGGAAGTATGGTATGCTGCACCGACCTCGATTAAAATGGGATAAGGGCAGGAGAATGATGAAGATACGAGCTTGGGCAGTCGCTCCATGTAAAATAGGTGCTGGTAGATATTTATTCAGATTTATCTGGTTAGGCTGGAAGCCAACCTGACTCCAACATAGAAGAAGAAAAGATGGACAGACGATGAGGAGTGCATAACATTCAAGGTGTGAGAAATAACTCTCATGTGATGTCACACTCTCAGATTCTGTCAAAATGTTTTTATCAAAATTCATAGTCCAACAAAAACAACTAAGGTAAGCATTTATTTCAATTAGACCATTTCTGGCACTTTTGAATGTCAAAAAAAGACAAAAAAAAGCGAAGCTTCAGTCACAGACACAAGGCATACTAACTTGCCGTTGCCCATTCACTAGCGTAGATCTCTATGGAGAAGAATGGGCAAGAAACTCCATGGACACCATTTTAAATCAAAATATTTTTATAAAATCTTGGTTACATCATTCATGTTGAGATTATACATATACGGGGTGTAAACAGACCCTTCACGAAGCCGTCAACCAAGCATTCTGTACATCAAACTAAGTAACTTTACGCAAAAATTATTGCTGGGAAATGACTTTTTTTTTTGGGGTGAAAAAATACGTTTTACGGTAAAACTCAATGTAACGGCCTCGAAACATTGTGCTGATGGATGGATTGAATAATACGGGGGTCGTGAAGCTGTTTAAAGTAAAAAAAATACATTATAAACATGGATTTTAAAAAAAACGTGTGAAAAAGTTGGAACTTTGACCCCCAATATCTCCGTAACTAGAAGGTTCCCAGGTATGGTCTAGAACAAAAAAATGATCGCAATAACGGGGAGAACAAGTACCCTTCGGCTTCGTTAAGGGTCTTTTTACACCCTTTATGTGAGAACGATGTAGAAAGACGTGCAAGTTAGAAGCGTCCAGGGTAAAATTAGTAATCAACCATTCAAAAATAAAATAAACCTTGGCAGCTAAGAGATGACCAGACGCCGTGCACGAATATGACGCATGAGGCACTTTTCAAATAAGTTCAATAAATAAAACAATGACTGAAACACTGCCCTCCCTTCAAACTCAACAAACATCAAAGAAAATTGTCGAACAGAATAGTTGTAAGTACCAACTTATACATAGTTAAAAATATTTTCAAAAGCACTCGAAGTCGAAGCACTACAAACTCTTGCGCACCCAAAATGAAATAAAATCGATCGTTATTCGTCGCAAATTGTCCCCCACCCTACATTTTGAAAACGGTAAAAAAAATGTATTGTCACAAAAAGGGGTGTGACGTTGTTAGAAAGAGAGGGAATCATTCTCTCTCTTTCTTATTACTTTAACAAAAGTTTGCGAGAAGAGTATAAGTGTTAGAAAAGGATAGAAGTATTTATGGTAATGTTCGTACGCAATTATATTTTTTTATTTTGTAAGGGTATGTGTACACGACATTGATAAAGTTTGTTCTAAAACTTCTAACTGGATTATTGAGAATATTATACAACTTTCTTGATTTCAAACTCAAAGAATTCTTATTCATAAAACTAAGATAGATAGTAAAGTCTTAGTATTAGTGGGAACACCGTGAAACTCAAACTCAAAGCATTTATTTCAAATAGACCCATGACAGGCACTTTTGCATAGTCAAAAATAAGCTACCTACAGTCCCGCCACAGGCATAATAACTGAGAATGAACTGTAGTTGCCCATTCGAAAATAGTAGATCTCATGGGCAATGGGCAAGAAACTCCATGGACACTCTTTTCAAATCAAGTTATATATATTACATAGTCCTGGGTACAAACCAGCATGCCTGAGAGATATTTCTCGACGGCTTGTAAAACCAAGTCAGAGGCCCATGGGCGGCATAAAAACTCTGACACCAGGTTAGGCACTAACCACAACATAAAGAAGAATCGAAAACTATTCTGTCACTCACAATTTACTAACACCAGGAAGAGTTTTGAACAAAAATGTAGTGAAGAATAGTATAGGTACGGCTTATTCAAGCCAAACTTATTTTCTTATCCATCCATAACTACTTATAAGCAACTATGTAGTTATTATAAAAATGTTTAACTTGTGAATAGATTTTGCTGTTACAAATCTCATTTCCTCCTAAACTTCTAATACATTAAATTCTAATCAGTCTAAATTGAGAATGTACCGACATTTTCTTATTGGATTTCTTATAAAGTACATACATCTTCATAAAAGAGTCGAGAAATGAATATAAATGCTTGAAAGCGTACAGAATAAGATGTGAGGTGGCAATTTGAACAGAAAATGAGACAGTTTACTTTTAAAGTCACGTACAGGAGGTGGCAAACAGGATATTTGCTCAACTAGGCTCAGCTTAACTGATGCTACTAGTACCGCCATCTATGCAGCCATAGAAGTACTAAAAAATAAATGAAAGTGAAGCGTTTTATGAATATTCAGAGACAGTTTTATTAAGATTTTCATTTATTTCTCGATTGTAGTAATATTTTTAGAATTATCATAACGTAAAATTAAAACAAAATTTAATTCATGTGGATTGTTAAGAAAGTCTTACTAGCGCCATCTGTTATCGAGTAGCAACATCTAGGAACTGTTTTACAACCAAATCTGACGTTTCTGGCACCCTCGTAAATACAGGGAATGACATGTATATGTGTGCGTGAGCAAAAGCGCTCGAAATTCAAATTTTTAGGTAGGGTTCGTCATAGAGTTTGTTAGAATATTTGAATTTGGTTGAAGTTTTGTTTTCCTCAATGGTTTTCGTTTGAATGATTTTGGATCAGGAAAAAAAATTATGAAGCTGTGTGCACGAACGAATATAATAGTAATTTACGTAATAATATTAAAATAAGTTGGAAAAATACGGAAGTATAATAATAATTATTTATTAAAAATTACCTAAGCATTCTTTAGACATTAAAAATAATTAGGTATTGCGTACTTACTGCCAGTTTCTGATATATTATAAGTATTTGAATAGAAAACTAGTCAAACTCTATGAAGAGTAATTTCCTCAATGTAATGTTTGTAAAATTCAAAATTTAAAACTTGGATTGAGTTTGAAAAGTCCTCAACTACAATTAATCAATTCAAAAATCGGAAATTAGTCTCTCAATAAATACTTTTTCCGGTTACACTTGAAACCGACCCCAACATAATGAAAAAGCTAGGCAGATGATGATAAACTTTTTGCATGATAACAACATGATTAATCTACCTAGATAATATTATTATTTAAATTAAAAAAGTAACTTTATATCGTTATCCTTTTTTTTCTTATTCTTTATTGCACCCAAAACAACAAAAAATATACATACAAATTGCAATAATATAGCTTATGTAGGTACAATGGCGAGCTTAACCTAGAATTGTGTTTTCTTACAGCAAACCAAATTTCGATTGCGAAATTTGCATAAGTCTGCTTTTTTTTTAATTTTAATTTAATTAAGTACCTATGTAAATGTGTGCTATGGATAATTTTGTAATATCCAAAAACGACATAAAATCCTTAATGCTGTGCAAAATACCTCACATAGTCCGCTTTTGTACTCGATCAATGCAAAATCAGCCCAGTATTGAATATCAGTCCTTTGTCAGCGCATAATGGCCACTTATAGCTTTCTGAATAAAAGCTAAATAATAGCAGACCTCCTTTATCGCAGACAGCACTTATTTAATGAGCCAATCATTGTAACACAATCAGCCTATAATGTTCCCACTGCTGGACTCAGGCGTCCACTCGGTGAGTGGGCCGTAATTCACTCGGGACCAGTGCGGGTTGATGGGTGTTACAAGTCTTACAGTCTTGTGTCTATAGTCAAGTCAAAGTAATTACATGAGTTTAACTAATTACTTGCGCAACTATTTTTGTGCAATACCTAGACAAGAATTTGAACGAAGTAAGAACCGTCAAAGAAAGCAAAACTACGAATTTTAACTTTTGACAGTTTTAACTTCAAGCAAGCACTAAACTACAGAGTAAAAATCTTAAACTCAAGTAATCACTTTTACTTGTTTACTGTAAATAATTGAATTAAATTATAGAATACTTAATTAAAACTAAATATTTACAAAAAAAAAGCGACTAATTTATATAAAATAAACAACAAAGCGCTTGTTTATAGATAGACAGGTTTATAGACAGAAATTTTGGTTCTGGCCAGACCAAGTGAAAGTTAGGTGTCACACAAATAATGTCTACGAATTTCAGTTCTACGTAAGTTTCCTCTTAAACAAAACTTAGAAAACAAAAGCAAACCTCCTTTATCGTAAACACTAATTGCTTATTTATTAATATCTAATATATAAAATTCTCGTGTCACAGTTTTCGTTCCCGTACTCCTCCGAAACGGCTTGACAGATTCTCATGAAATTTTGTGAGCATATTGAGTAGGTCTGAGAATCGGCTACTATCTATTTTTCATACCCCTAAGTAAGTAACGCAGACGAAGTTGCGCGGGTCAGCTAGTATCATTGTATAAGTCATGTTTGTTCCATTTTAAAAGACAGATATCAACCACCAGCTTACTTGCAATGTCAGAACATTTAATTCGCTTCGCTTTGCTAATTAATTTCACTACGAGAATTCAATATCATTTCCAAAAAACCCACAATCTGCGTGAAGTCACCAGAGTACAAAATAACTCATCATCATCCTCAGCTGGACTTCACCCACTGCTGGGTATAGGCTTCTCTTTGTTTGTGCCAAGCTCCACGGTCTTGTGCCAGCCTCATCCAGGATTTACCTGCGATGGCAACAATGTCGTCTGCCCATCTTGCCGCCGGACGACCAACACTTCTCTTACCATTCTTTGGACTCGGTCACAACTTTACTACACCTGCCATCACCACGCCTCGCTAGGTGTCCTACCCAACTCCATTTAAGTTCCATAGCGCATAAAATAATTAGCACGTTTTAATTCGAAACAAGGTAACTGAAGGGTGTAAAAAGACCCTTAACGAAGCCGAAAGGCACTTGTTCTCCCCGTCATTGCGTTTTTTTTTGTTCTAGACCATACCTGGGACCTTCTAGTTACGGAGATATTGGGGGTCAAAGTTCCAACTATTACACAAGTTTTTTTTTTAATACAAGGTTTTAATGTTGTTACTTTACTTTAAACACCTTCACGACCCCCGTACTATTCAATCCATCCATCAGCACAATGTTTTGAGTGCGTTACTTTGAGTTTTACCATAAAACGTGATTTTTTCACTCCAAAAAAAGAAATTGTTTCCCTGCAAAAAAAAATCCGTAAAGTTACTTAGTTTGATGTACAGAATGCTTGGTTGACGGCTTCGTGAAGGGTCTGTTTACACCCCGTATGTAACATCATTTACTTTTATAATTCACTGTACTCGTAAAGGACAATACCCCAGCACTCATGTAGTTCCAACACTATAATTATTATTTAAATTATTAATGGCAACACATTGTTTTCTGCGAAAATAAAATTGCAAATGATGTAGTGTACTACAATTATTACAATTTTATTTAAATGCCTATGCAATTATTTTAGATGCAAGCAACTGAGTCGAAAATGACCTTCGGGCTAAACGCACGCACGCAACTAGAAAATACAGAATTATACGCTTTTGAAAAGGACTGTTTAATGTAATTTTTATTAATGTTTTGTTATAGAGTTGCTCTCTCAGAAATTGTTTGTAAATCTGTGAATAGGAATTGTAGGAGGTTCTTAACTCTCTTTTTAGGTAATCTAATCTGTTTTTTATATCACTCGAAATACTATGGTTTTTTTTCAATTTATTTCAATATATCATCATCATCATCTTCCAGTCCTTATCCCATTCTTTTTGGGGTCAGACTCACAGTCAGACTCACGGTATCATTTACTCCTCCTCTCTCTTTCATATCATTCCTCACACAAGCCATCCATCTTTTCTTTGTTTGTATAAAGTCCATAGAAAAATCATTAAGAATTCTATTTTCCCGGTAGAGCAGTTTGCCTACAATACCGATGCTTGTAATAACAACAAAAATACATGTGATTGTGACTCATATAACTTCCCCAATAAACAAAACTGCGTAACTGGGTCACACTTAACAGACTACAAAAAAAAAACTACAAAAAATAAAAAAGCTACTGGCAGGTAAATCAGATTGCAAGCGATGCATGAAAAATGACTCCGTCGGGTCGTAATTAAAAAAAAAGTAACGACAATAGAGTTCTTAATTTAAATTCGAACGTTACAAAAAATACCCCTATCAAGGGTCATTTTTTGCAAAGTGAATAAAAAATGACCCTCGTTTTAGTGTCACTGAAATGAAACAAAAGATGAAATTTGACTATTACCTTTTGATATTTTTTGATTTAAAGCTTATGTTACAATGACAGAGTTGAGAGAAAATACTGGATTCTGTGACGAAGACAAAAGGGTTTTTTTTTAGGTTTTTGATTATAATCAGTATGTCGCATCTTTATTTGTGACGGTTCCGGATTTATTTATTATTTTTATTCATGGAGTAAAAACATTGCAGTAAGCCGTCGTAAGCCTTTACATTGCAAAATAATATTCACACGTGATTTTAATGAGATTATTATATATAAATAAATTACTTATGCAGTTATGATTTAAAGAAGCTGACTGTACCTACAAATATCGCTTTATTATTTTATAACTGCCAAAAATACCTACTTTTCAAATAAACAGGCAAAAAATTATAAACGCAATGACATGTGTGTGTACTAGTTAGTACAACTCTGTCTAAACCTTTGGGGATTACAGGCTTGATGTTATGATAAATAAAGTACCAATTTCCCTTATTTGGAAGGAACATGACAAATAAATCTGGGCCAAAAAATACAGATATAGAATGTCAATGGCTATAAATTACTTAAGTAAAGAAAACTAGTAAAAAACTTATTTTTTCCTCATCATTATTTTATGGAGCGATACCATATTCACTCATGATTTAACGAAAATGCCCACGGGGGGGTCTTTCATGATTCTTTATTTAACCTTTAGTTTTAACACTAATGTACATTCTTGTTATGTTGATTGCATTGTTATTATATGTTCATTCTGTATATTACATGTTCATTCTGTTTGTTGATAAATTAACCTTTTTTTTTTAATTTGACACCTATCTCACTTGGATACTGTGGATGCGGAAAATCTGACACACGTGAAGTTTAATAATTATTTTTGTTATTATCAACACAATTGTCATGACAACTATATATTATATATATGTTAGAGGTGTTGTGTTTGGTAGATGGGTGCAAAGCCTGAAGGGGGTGATAACTTAGACCATTTAGAACTTATTAAGCTAAACTTGTCTTAGACGAAGTCTGCTCCTTGTATTTTTTTTTGAAACTCTAAGGTTTTTAACAATAATACCCATTTTTTTACAATTAATTGTTAATAGTGTCCAGTAAAAGCTGTTATGTTATTATTTTTTATTTATGTAATGTGTGATTACTCAAACAAAATAATTCCCAAGCATCTGTGTCATCAGAGAAACATTCTACGCCATATTCAAGTTTGAGAAACTTTTAAAAATCAAGACAATGTTTTGTTTACGGCACAATAAAAAAATTTAAAAAATAGCCTCAGTTGTTCAAACCTTTTTAAAAACATGCTTGGTTATTGCCCTTTCTTTTGAGGTACTATTTACGCAGATGTCTTATCAACTCTTGGAATTAGGTTGTACAAAGCAAATTGAGGTCGAATATTTAATTTTTAAACAGACCAAAATAATGCAACATTTTTGTTAAAATAATTTATTGTTCATGTTCAAAATGTTGACCGCGGTTTCTTACACAAGCGCGTGCCCGTCTTCTCACTTCTGTAGTCGTGATTTTTAATTTCATCTCCTGCTTCATGACTTGAAAAGCCGTTTGGATTCTTTGTATTAATTCTTCTCTAGTTGAATTTCAACGTGCGTGTAGACGAGCTCCTTGGCCCGTCCCCAAACGAAAAAATCCACAGGAGTTAAATCGGGTGATCGAGGTGGCCAAGGGATGGGCCCGTCTCTGCCAATCCAGCTCTCTGGGAAACAATTATTTAAATGTTCTCTCACGTTTAGGGTCCAGTGTGCTGGATAACCATCTTGTTGAAAAATCATTGGTCTTCTCATTGCCAATATTGGTATTATGTGGTGTGTGTTATGTGGTAGATTTAACTCCTGTGGATTTTTTCGTTTGAGGACGGGCCAAGGAGCTCGTCTACACGCACGTTGAAATTTCAACTAGAGAAGAATTAATAGAAAGAATCCAAACGGCTTTTCAAGTCATGAAGCAGGAGATGAAATTAAAAATCACGACTACAGAAGTGAGAAGACGGGCACGCGCTTGTGTAAGAAACCGCGGTCAACATTTTGAACATGAACAATAAATTATTTTAACAAAAATGTTGCATTATTTTGGTCTGTTTAAAAATTAAATATTCGACCTCAATTTGCTTTGTACATCCTAATTCCAAGAGTTGATGAGACATCTGCGTAAATAGTACCTCAAAAGAAAGGGCAATAACCAAGCATGTTTTTAAAAAGGTTTGAACAACTGAGGCTATTTTTTTAATTTTTTTATTGTGCCGTAAACAAAACATTGTCTTGATTTTTAAAAGTTTCTCAAACTTGAATATGGCGTAGAATGTTTCTCTGATGACACAGATGCTTGGGAATTATTTTGTTTGAGTAATCACACATTACATAAATAAAAAATAATAACATAACAGCTTTTACTGGACACTATTAACAATTAATTGTAAAAAAATGGGTATTATTGTTAAAAACCTTAGAGTTTCAAAAAAAAATACAAGGAGCAGACTTTGTCTAAGACAAGTTTAGCTTAATAAGTTCTAAATGGTCTAAGTTATCACCCCCTTCAGGCTTTGCACCCATCTACCAAACACCCTGTATATTTCGAACCCTGTTGCTAACTAGACCTAAACAACATCGCTTTATTATTTTATTAATATCTACCAAATATAAACGTTAGAAATAATTATAAATACACAATGCTATGATGACACATTTGCACGGTACCAATTTCCTTATTTTGAAGGAAAAACCTAAAAATACCAATAGGAAAAATACGTAAAAAATACAGCTATTCTATGTTAGTTTCGACAATATCTATTCTGTGAGAGTCTATGCGTATCTGTAATTCAGTACTGTTAATATTATACAGATTAAATAATTATATTATCAGTAATGTAAATATAATTATTTGATACCGTAATAGAATTTGTGTACAGCCACTTAGCAACTTTAAAAAATAATGATGGCGAATAAAAAAAATTGCTTTGATTTTTTCTTAGTATAAACATTATTACACAGTGCTCGTGAGTGTACAAAGGAAAGTTAAACTCAAATTGAATTAGCAAACCTTTGAGTGATAGAGAGACATGTACAAACGTAACTAAATCTCGATTATAAAAGTGATTGAAAGTGAAAATGACGGAAGAACCTACAATCAGACAAACCAAGAAAGAAAAAATTAGAGACACTAATTGGTCAAGGGTTCGAGATCGATAGTAAGTACCCACCTACCAGTGGCGAAGGTTCCATACAACTGGATTCCTACTGGCTTCCCTTTAAAAATGGCACAGTCAGTAATCTATAGACAAATAATATAATCACATTAAAGATATGTACTCCGGCTTACCTCTTACAAAAATTGACTCTTCGCTACTGCCACCTACAGCATCAATTCTTCGGTGTTCTTCTCCAACCCTCATCTCAATACATTTTGGGGTCAGTGCAGCACATTCCCTTACCAATTTTGTAAAGCAACAAGCTAGCTCTTAATTACTTAAATAATATTGATTCACACCATCCATCCACCGTTTCTTTGGTTTTTGTCGCAATAACGATCTACATTCATACCTTAACATGAGGTTATTTAATTTACCTATATCAATACAATCATAATTAAGATGATAGGTAAATTTAAAAAAAACGTTTTAAATTAAAGTCACAATCAAAAAATTGCCGAAAAAAAAAGACATTTGCTAAGACAACACAAAACATTCGTGAAAAGTACGAGACTTCCCCTCAAGGTTTAATAAACATAATACCTATTTCTGTCCATCCATCCATCCACAGCTCGACTTCACCCTGCTGGGTATAGGCCTCTCTTTGCTTGTGCCAAGGTCCAAGTTCTTGTGCCAGCCTCATCCAGGATATTCCCGTGATGGCAACAATGTCGTCTGCCCATCTCGGAGCCTATTTCTGTACCTGCTGTAAAATACTGGCCTTTTTTTTTCGGATGTGCCTTTCTTTAACATACCTTTTTTTTTCAGTAACCATCTCTTAGTAAAAGAGGGCTGGCTGGAAATACGCGGGAAACACATTAAAACATGGCGCCGTTACTACTTCTTGCTATTCGAAGACGCCCAAATGTTTGGTTTCAAGAACAATCCAGGACCTGACTACCAGAGTGAAGTTCTCCATATCTACTATCTATATAAAGCAACTGTCAAGTCCGAAGAAGATAAGGTTGATCATAGAAGAAGTATTTTTACAGTATCCATGTGGTTCCCTGGAGAACGAACGTTTGCTGCCCAAAATGATGAGGAGCGCGATGATTGGGTGAATGCGATCAAAACTGTGGGCGTTGAATCTTTGGAAGTTGTTACAGGGTTGGTTTTTCTGCGATCCGGAAGATGAAATGTGTGATGCCTCTCATGCCACTCAAGATGATTAGAGGTTACGGAAGATATGAGGATTTATTCACGAAACTTGGTTAAATAGTTACAGTGAAGAATTCTGATTCTGACTGGCCTTAGTTTTTCAATTTATTTTCTGCTTTTGATGCATGTACTACATATTTTTATTATTATTTTAGGTTTGTGTAGTAAGTAATGAATCATATATTATACAGGGTGTTTGGTAGATGGGTGCAAAGCCTGAAGGGGGTGATAACTTCGACCATTTAAAACTTATTAAGCTAAACTTGTCTTAGACGAAGTCTGCTCCTTGTATTTTTTTTTTGAAACTCAAGGTTTTTAACAATAATATCCATTTTTTTCAATTAATTGTTAATAGTGTCCAGTAAAAGCTGTTATGTTATAATTTTTTATTCATGTAATGTGTGATTACTCAAACAAAATAATTCTCAAGCATCTGTGTCATCAGAGAAACATTCTAGGCCATATTCAAGTTTAAGAAACTTTTAAAAATCAAGGGTATGTTTTGTTTACGGCATAATAAAAAAATAAGAAAAATAGCCTCAGTTGTTCAAACCTTTTTAAAAACATGCTTGGTTATTGCCCTTTCTTTTGAGGTACTATTTACGCAGATATCTCATCAACTCTTGGAATTAGGATGTACAAAGCAAATTGAGGTCGAATATTTAATTTTTAAACAGACCAAAATAATGCAACATTTTTGTTAAAATAATTTATTGTTCATGTTCAAAATGTTGACCGCGGTTTCTTATACAAGCACGTGCCCGTCTTCTCACTTCTGTAGTCGTGATTTTTAATTTCATCTCCTGCTTCATGATTTAAAAAGCCGTTTGATTCTTTCTATTCATTCTTCTCTAGTTGAAATTTCAGCGTGCGTGTAGACGAGGTCCTTGGCCCGTTCCCAAACGAAAAAATCCACAGGAGTTAAATCGGGTGATCGAGGTGGCCAAGAGATGGGCCCGTCTCTACCAATCCAGCTCTCTGGGAAACAATTATTTAAATGTTCTCTCACGTTTAGGGCGGCCGAACGTTAATTGGTCCCCACTTCCTGCCACATAATTTAAATGGAGAAAATTACCTGGAATTCCTTCAAAACTATCTCCCAGAGCTTCTGGACGAGACCGAAATACCAATATTGGCAATGAGAAGACCAATGATTTTTCAACAAGATGGTTGTCCAGCACACTGGACCCTAAACGTGAGAGAACATTTAAATAACTGTTTCCCAGAGAGCTGGATTGACAGAGACGGGCCCATCCCTTGGCCACCCCGATCACCCGATTTAACTCCTGTGGATTTTTTCGTTTGGGGACGGGCCAAGGAGCTCGTCTACACGCACGTTGAAATTTCAACTAGAGAAGAATTAATAGAAAGAATAAAACGGCTTTTTAAGTCATGAAGCAGAAGATGAAATTAAAAATTACGACTACAGAAGTGAGAAGACGGGCACGCGCTTGTATAAGAAACCGCGGTCAACATTTTGAACATGAACAATAAATTATTTTAACAAAAATGTTGCATTATTTTGGTCTGTTTAAAAATTAAATATTCGACCTCAATTTGCTTTGTACATCCTAATTCCAAGAGTTGATGAGATATCTGCGTAAATAGTACCTCAAAAGAAAGGGCAATAACCAAGCATGTTTTTAAAAAGGTTTGAACAACTGAGGCTATTTTTCTTATTTTTTTATTATGCCGTAAACAAAACATACCCTTGATTTTTAAAAGTTTCTTAAACTTGATTATGGCCTAGAATGTTTCTCTGATGACACAGATGCTTGAGAATTATTTTGTTTGAGTAATCACACATTACATAAATAAAAAATTATAACATAACAGCTTTTACTGGACACCATTAACAATTAATTGAAAAAAATGGATATTATTGTTAAAGACTTTAGAGTTTCAAAAAAAAATACAAGGAACAGACTTCGTCTAAGACAAGTTTAGCTTAATAAGTTCTAAATAGTCTAAGTTATCACCCTCTTCAGGCTTTGCACCCATCTACCAAACACCCTGTATAATTAAAATAACGTACATAACTTTAACTTCATATTTTTTTCTTTTTTAATACCTTTCTACGTATGTTTATTAGAATCAATGCTGAAACCAATATGAACCGCAGAAAAACTTCAAAAAAATTTTTTTCGTCATCATTATTTTATGAAGCGATAACATGTGATTTTAATCATATGATTTAAAAACTATTCAGTTATGATATAAAGTAATATTTACCGACTTTGGCGACTGCAAATTGTAAAAACAAACCCAATTTTGTTAATTTGTTTCTAACAAAAATAAAACCATTATAAATACACAATCCTATGATGACGTTTATAAAGTACAATTATTATCCTTATTTTTAAGGAAAAATCTAAATCTATGCGTACTTTATGGACTAATTACTTCAAACTGAAGAAAAACTCAGCCATTCTGTGTTAGTTTTGTCAATATCTATGTACTTTGTGAGCGTCAATGCGTATCTGTCATTCAGTATACTTAATTATTTGTTGTACAAAACATAATTATAAAGGGTGGCAATTTAGTTACCTGCATCCCTTAAGGAGGTGAGTCTACCCGTCATATAAAACCTCTTTCCCAAAGAAACTCATATCCGATTTCTGAAAAAAAAATATCTTTTCATACACGCATCAAGTTGAATGGGAGGAGCTTGTGGCTAAATAATAACAGCCACTCGGGTCGATCGTTAGGTTAAGCCGAGCTTGCCTAGGTTGGTCTGTGGATGGGTGACCACCCATTGCATACCGAGTTTCCTCCGTGCCTCGGAAACGACGTTAAGCCGTTAGTCCCGGGTGTCATTTGTAGATCTTTGGCAGTCGTTAGGTAGTCAGTGGCCCAAAAAGTCTGACAACCAATCTTACCTAGGGGTATCGTATTATCCAGTACTAACTAGGTTGTGTAGGTCAGATAGACAGTCACTCCATGTAAAATACTGGTATTCAGATGCATCCGGTTAGACTGGACGCCGACCCCAATATAGTTGGAAAAAGGCTAGGCAGATGATGACTCTTTTAGTCAAATGTGTTTCATTCCTCCTCAGCACATGTCCATACCAAGGCAGATGATACCTTTTCAACTTCTCTGTCACTGGTGGCCCTTGCAAACTCCCTCTAAAATACTGTTTCCATACTTTAAGCATTCTTGTCACTCGACACATTCATCTCAACATTATCATCTTTGCTACATGCAATAGTTTTTTCCAATTTAATCACAAGTCTACTATCAAAACACAGGTGAAAATAAATTCTAATAGATTTTTATAAATTTTACTGCGACACAAATATTTAGATTTTACCAAACACACCGTATATTATTTGCTGTCCTATCTAACGTTCAAGCCGTTTAAACGCACATGCTAGGCAGATGTTCCTATTCCTAATACCTTTGTTCGTCTAAGTATCTAAGTCTAGGTACCTATTTATAGAGCTTAGGGATGCGCTGTACTTGCATTTGTATCGATCAAAGCCAGATCGTCACTATGCGACAGAATTCTAGAATCGTGCCTATCGAATGACTTCGATCCATCATCATGCCTTTTCCCAACTATGTCGTTGTTGTCAGTCTGGTTCAGGATGCAGCTGAATACCAGTATTTTACATGGAGCGACTGCCTATCTGACCTCCACAACCCAGTTAGTACTGGGTAATACGATCTTCTTCTTGGTAAGACTGGTTGTGTCGTGGCCTCTTTTTATATTATTTTAAATTCACTGATCATGTAATTTATAGTCATCGATGTGGTACGCTTAAAGAGATTTAAAAGAATTATAGAGTGGACATTAGAAATATTTTCATACAAAAATTTTGATTCCGAATATTTTTGATTTTGACACACGAATGCTACCTGAACACACCAATTTGTTACTAAGTAGTAACAAGTAGGTATTAGATTAGGATTTTCTTCGTCTTGTCCAGTTATCGTTCGTGAATATTTGAATGTCTTGGGTACACTAGTATCCGTTCATTCCGAGATCGGTACTTTCGTATCCAACCAAAAATTATATCGTATTCATTTGTATCGATCCAAAATATTAAAGTATCACATCATGTTGTATCGACACTGTAAAGTATTGGATCCGATAGCGCATCACTAAAGGCTTTAAACAAGGTGCTTGGCGCCATTAAGTGATATCTTTTTTATGCTTGTTATATTTTATTAGCAGTGTAGGGAATACTAAGTGTTTTTGCGTTAGTATCAGCAGATGGTCTAATTTGTAATCTATGCTTAGGGCAAATTAGCTGCGCCATAAATTAGATAGATGATGCTACGAAGTATATAGCCTGAAACCTAGAGATACCACACCTAGAGATACTATTCTAGATACGGACAAACAGACGAAAAGATGTTGCTTTTTATAAGATTTTCTTTAACTTGCCTTGTTAGTTTGTTGGTTGGTTAGTTAGTTAGTTTGTATGTAACATAACATCACGCCTGTAAACCTCGAAGGGTTAAGCAGAGGTGTACCTAATAGCATACATAGCATATTAAAGTCCCATGTAATAAGGGGCGAGAATACGGAGTCTGGTACTAGGCCCGGTTGATGGCAATAGGTGCCATCAACCGGGCATAGTACCCGACTTCGTGGCTGCTACTGAGAAATTCCTAATGGAAAAACCCAATAAAGCTTTGCCCGACCCGAAATCGAATCCTGGACCTCTTGTTCAGCAGTCTTTTAATTTTAATGAAAGCTAGTTTTTTTTAAAGTTTTTTTCATTAAAACATGCAAGAATAAGCATGATAATCCCACACCTGGGAAAGTGAGCCCAGTGCAGGTTGGTCTAATGGTCTAACACTTTTTCTGAAGCAAGTTGTGTAATGAACGGTCACCCATCTTCAAACCCGCGACGTAAGCTAGCGGTACCTACTTACTCTGAAAACCGATCTATGCGATGTGGTTCTTATTGCCTAACCCTATGGCTTAGCCATACAATAATATCTAATTATTATAAATGCCCAATCCCTCCGGCAGAATGTGCTCGCCATGCGGCCAATAGAGACAGGTAGAAAAGGATCGTGAAGGCAGCGACCTCAGTTGTGGGCGACCCCCATCACCACGACCATCATCATCATCATCATCTTCCTGCCCTTATCCCATGTTACTTGGGGTCGGCGCAACACGTTTTTTTCTTCCATTCTCCTCTGTCAACCGTCACGCTATCATTTACTCCTTTATCTTTCATATCATTCCACACACAATCCATCCATCGTTTCTTTGGTCTTCCTCTCCCTCTCCATCCATCAACTTTTATATTCATCACTCTTTTAGTCACATGCGATTCGTCAATCCTCATCATCTGTCCAATTGTCCATACAAAGACAGTCGATTCCCTTTCAAAATTCCTTACTAAGAAGGAAGAATTATACGTGCGCAAGTTAGTTAGTGAGGATGGATGGATTTATGTATGAAAGTTTGAGGGGTACAAATACCGAATTCAACGAGGGCGGAGCCACGGACGTAAGCTAGTAATATCTAGTCGGTGCCAATACCTTTGAATACATAACACAACAATGCTTTTTGAAGGCATAAATACCAATAGACGACGGCGCAGTTGGCGCAGTGGCTGAGGGATTGACTGCTGCGCGGCGTGTCACGGGTTCGATTCCCGCACGGACCAATATTTGGATAGCCTGCAGGTAGTTGTTCCGGATCTGGCTGTTTGTGTATGTGAGTTTAAATGTTTGTAAAAGTACCCACGATACAGAAGAAATTCCTAGTGTGGGGAGACGTTTAAAAAAATACTGCTTAAAAAACTGTAAGTATGTTATACTTTTCTGGTTAATTTCATTCACGAGGATCTAAAAGAACCTGTAGGTAAGTTAGCTCGAAGTCACTTTCACAAAAGAAAAGCAGCACAATTTCTCCTTAACCGACTGTGCAGATAGAAGGTGAGTCATGTGTTTGCAGTAGCTTCCGTATATAATATGCGACGGTCTACGTGACTGTGCTGGCGTACGGCAGTGCAATTTTAAAACTCCGTGTGTGATGCAAGGGATAAGCGGGAGCGAGTTTAGAAGAAAAACGTTTCTGTTAGAAAGTTGAGGTAAAGCTTTCAATTGCTACGTTTGCTACGTTTTGGTTAAACTTACAAATTTTACAATTCATTTATGCATATTATGATGCTACTTTAAAGTTAGCAATCACAGCGGCAACATCAATGAATTATATAGGCTCAGTAGGAGAGGAACTCGTGGCTAAATAATTACAGCTGCACGTTTCGATCTTTAAGGTTAAGCAGTGCTTGCCTAAAATAGTTGGTGGATGGGTGACCAACCATTGGTCCCGGCTGACAATTGCAGATCTTTGAAAGTCGTTACAGGTAGTCAGTGGCCCAAAAGTCTGACAAGCAGTCTTACCAAGGGGTATCGCATTATTACTAACTGGGTTATGGAGGTCAGATAGGCAGTCGCTCCGTGTAAATTACTGGTATTCAACTGCATCCCGTACGATTGGAAGTCGACCCCAACATAGTTTGAAAAAGGCTAGGCAGATGATGATGATGAGTTAATTAGGCTCGTTTGCCACCAAATACACAAAAGAAAGGCTAAACCCGCTACAGTTTATGAATTAAACCGTAATTATAATATGAGTATCCCTGTACGACGCGCGGTAAACACAATCAATTAGTATTAAAATTATTTTTACAGTTCTTTTTAATTCTATACATATTTTTAATATCTTCTCCGAGGAGTTTCTTGTGATTTTTATTCTGTCTGGATCTGGCCCTCATAATTCCCCCCCCCCCCACTCCCATATAAGACTTAAACATAGCTAACTAGAAATGTGGGTGTACAGACGCGAGCACAACAAACTACTACAATCTGTCAAATTTCTTTAATAGATTTTCAACTTTATCGTTAAAGCATTAGGTTCAAGGTTGATTGGGAAAATTTGACAGTTTCGGGTAGTTTGATGTGCTGGCGTCTGTACTATAGGTATTACACCTCTGCCTAACATTCGGGAATTACAGGCGTGATGTTATGTATGCACAAGAAACCGACGTTGATCACCATACCAGCTCAATGCGTTCGTTCTACCGACATAGCTAAAAAGTAAAGGGTGTAAAAAGACCCTTAACGAAGCCGAAAGGCACTTGTTTTCCCCGTCATTGCGATATATTTTTTTGTTCTAGACCATACCTGGGAACCTTCTAGTTACGGAGATATTGGGGGTCAAAGTTTTTCTCAAGTATTTTTTAAAGACATGTTTTAATGTAAGATTTTTAACCCCAAAAAAAAAAGTCGCTTTCCAGCAATAATTTTTGCGTAAAGTTACTTAGTTTAATGTACAGAATGCTTGGTTGACGGCTTCGCGAAGGGTCTGTTTACCCCCTGTATATTGGATTGACAAAAGCTAACGAAAAGGTTTATGACAACCCTGTTGAAAGATGTTCGCATCGCATCCGCCATCTTAGATTTTCATTTCGGACTCCACTATCTGCATCAGCGACCATGAAAACGACTCCGATGAAGAAAATTTGAAAATTTTCGCAGCTGCTATCTTTGAGAGCAGCGGTGGCCAAGTGGTAGCAGTCCCGACTTACCAGCAGTAAGTCGTGGCTCACGATGAATAAAAAAAAAACAAAATACGCCTGCCTCCTATTCTGTCCCAGTTCTGGGCAAAAGCATCCCCCATTCTTTTCCAACTCTCCCGGTGTTTTGCCTCCTCTGGTCAATCAGTCAGGAACGAGTCCAAATCGTCACACCAGCGTTTCTTAGACCTGCCTCAGCAGGCGTTTACTTTGTATAATTTATTCCATCATCACTGCACTCAAGAACGGTGACGGAAAACATCGTGAGGACATGCCGGTTTCCGGCATGTCCTAGGACCAAAAATTCGAAGACATGTGACATCTACCAACCCGCACTGGGCCCGCGTGGTGGATTTTAGCCCATTCCCTCTCATAGAGAGGAGGCCTGAGTCCCAGAAGTGGGAACATTATAGGCTGATTATGCTATGCTATGCTTATGTATCTTTTTAATCATCATTTGAAAAGCTTTAAAACCATTTGGCACTTGCCTACGGCCCTCTTATTTACTATTAAGCTTTCAAAACCTGGTGTTTATGTCATCAATTAGTTGGTAAAGTAGCACATTAGTTAATTTGCACTTCAAAAACTTGTCTAGAATTGATTAGGTAGTGCTAACTGCTGTGATTAGACTAGTGTTGTTATTTTATCTAGGCTTTTCTTTTTGAGGTCGAAACCAGATGCAAGTTAAAATAGATATTTTACATGGAGCAATAGTTGACGCACCTTTATTACCCAATTATTTATTTATAGATAGGAGAACCAACAACTATGAAAAATGAATAACAATTGTATAGGCAACACAGAGCCAATTACAGGTTCTCACGAGTAAACACAGAAAAGATAGTAGTAATCTTAGGATCACTAGATATCAAGCACGATAAAAATAAAATAATAGGAATTAAAATAAGATACAAGTAAGATAAGTTATTCGGCCATATCATCAATGAAACTGCCAAAATTGCGAGTTTTTTATTCCCTATGTAGGGACAGTTAATGTAATTTGATTAGAGATTAAACAAGTGGTTTAAACAACATTTCAGTCAAATATACAGGGTGTTTTTTTATATCCCATAACTCAAGGATATTATTAAGACCATAACAAAGAATCAACTGGCATACGAATTATTTTTCTATTATCTTTTTTTTTTGTTTTCATTTTACAAGTCATGATTATTAATGTAAGTAGGTACGTTAAATATGACAACGTGGGATTTTCTTAGCTTTAAATATGAATGATTGGTTTGAATGGAAATTAATTACTCGTATTTATCAATGAAACTTGAACTGAACTTAATTAATTATGATTGATGACATCTTCAAAACTATGCATTTTTGGACCACATATTCTAGGACTTTTTGTATTATTTTTCTTATAGAATATAATCCAAACACGTTGTATGCCTTACCTCCGTCCAATCCACATCACAACAAAAGGAACCTAACATCTAAATTTCGTGTTAGTACGTAACTAGTACCTAGGATCCTCCTTTCTGTTGTTCCTGTGGCAATTAGGGCTTTTGGCTGCTGCTGAATTAAAGTTCAAGCCTTACCATTGACATATTTTTCTTTTCTAAATCAGTTTTGCTCATCAGTCAATAAATCTTTTGCTATATTGGGTGTAAAAGACCCCTTAGGTACTTGTTCTCCCCGTCATCATTTTTGGAAACCTTCAAGTTACCGAGATATTGGAGGTCAAAGTTCCAACTTTTTCACACGTTTTTTTTAATACAAGTTTTTAATGCATACTATTAAATGCATTCATCAGCACAATGTTTTGATTGCGTTATATTGAGTACCGTAAATCGTGATATTACTCCCAAAAAAAAAAAACAAATTTTCCAAAAATGTTTGCGTAGAGTTAGTTACAAGTAGTTTGATCTATAGAATGCTTGGTTGACGGTTTCGTGAAGAGTCAGTTTACACCTTGTATATGTGCTAGGTATATAGCTTATTTACTCCTTTTACCCCAAATTGTATCAGTTATGTCCACTCACAGAATATTGAACAGCTTAAAATATCCTGATATCTCTCGTGTTTCTCTGCAGCAAGACTTCAAATCCGACTTCAAAATCTTCGACAAATATCAAGTAGAACTATTTCTTCCCATCACTAGTAAAATGGTAAAACCTTTATAATTACGCATAACCACTAATAACTGTCGTCCTAATCATCATAAAAACCGGTTTATTTTCATACTACAAGATTTACAGTTTGACAGTAACAAATATACGGAACACTTCACACGGTGACGTTTTTTGCACCCAGCTTACCTTCCACGGAACCTTAACACGAGGACATAAAGTTAAAAATCCTCTGAAAAAATGTTTTTAAGGTGTTGTTAGATCTTGGTGAAAATAGAAAATATTTAAGACGGGTATTGATTGTCCTATGGCAATTACAACCGTTTGAAATTGTAAATGTCGTATAATAAATCGTATTAAATTGACATCATGATTGTTGCCAGTAACCGTAATGGGAGTCGAAAGGGAAAACATCGTAACCCATAATATATGGAATTGCGTGCCTAGTTACTTGAATTTGAATTTATTATTCGACTTGAAACCAGAAGTTGATCATATCATGGTTTATGTGTCATGTGCTTATTAAATACTAGTTCGAACAAGCGGTTTTGCCTGCCAATTAGGGGACGTAATCTTTCAAATGGTAAATGTCATTCAAATCCGTAAATAGGTATAAGGTATCAATAGATGTTAAGATTTATAGATCAGTCAGTGAATCTACTACTGTGAAAAACCTATGATATTGTGGGATGTAAAAGTACCTAAGTTCTTTTTCAGTGCAAATGCAATTTTTTGAATAATTTAATCTCAAAACAAATTGACAAAATAATTTAGATGTTTACAGCAAATTTGAAAAAAAAAAAATTACAGAACCAACGACCAGTGGCCCACATTAACCCTGGATCGAAATAACTGGAAGTCATGGGGAGAGACCTTTGTCTAGCAGTGGGATGACGCAGGCTAGCAGTATCAGTATCAGTACAGCAAATTATGGAACCAAAACTGCAAACTTTGGGACTTAGACTAATAAAATTTTTATTACAGGAATGATTTAATCTCCTTACTGTAACTATTGTACCAATAACCTATCTTTGGTACTTACCAAGAACTTCAAGATGTACTACGTAACTGCTTCGATTGTATGAAATACTGGATCTTGTTAAACTGGAACTGCATGCAACTCCACATTTCCGTATTCTTGTGCAATTAAAATAAGTCCATCCAAGTATTTAATCGTTCCCACAGCATCTTACCTCCAAAGCAATTTATTACGAATGCAAACAATGCGCCTATTAATTTTTAAGATGCAAATCAGGCAAAACTAATCATAAAAACATTTCCTTGGCTTCAAGAACGACATTAAAAAAAAACAATTTATGTTTAATAAAAAAGAATGACATTCTCGTTCCGATTTTGAAATAGAACCCGTTCGGTGGGAACGGTTGCAATGACAAAACTATTTTATTAAAAAAAATAAGAGAATGCGTACTTTGTCTATATTTTAATTTCGGTGAATTTGCATACGGTTCGAGTTGTGAATAATTTCTAATGAAATGTATGAATAAATTATAAATGAGGACAATGTCTTCAAGGCGCAGGGGAAGAGGAAGCTATAATTAAAATACGGGAGACGATAGGGTTGGTGGTTTGATGAAATATAGACATTAATTAACTGATATTTTAACGTTGACTGTCGGTTTGCTTTTTTACGCTGGCTTATCATGGTCTTGGAGTAAAATTGAGGAAAACAAAAAAAAAAAATATTTAGAGGTTTGTGGGGCGTTTTTTACATTTGGGTTCTCTATAACATGTCCAATGAAAACAAATTACTTAAAAGATTTACCCTGAAATTATTATTTTGTCGCTTAAAGACGACATGCAATCCGAAAGATCCATACCAAACATTGGTCATCTTATTTTAATTCAGCAATTACTCTTATGAAAGTAAGTTCTACTTAAGTGTTGCCAACCCTATATTTATGAGCAGAACACTTCACGGGCTTACATCTCACTCAACCCTTTCTAATGATAATGAAAACCTGTTCCTTACTATAACAATCTTTTTTTTTTGTTTTAACGTCACCTTTTCTGCACCCAGTGATTGTCAACGGCCACCATTGTTACTTTTATATTATAAACAATAAAACGAAAGGGTTCAAAACAGATGTCGAGCCAAATCAGAACTGTTACATTGTCTTAGTAAAAATAGAGGTGCAAAAATTTGAATAAATTTTTGGTTTTATTGAAATTAGTTTTTTTAGAGTTACACCATTTTGGATGTGGGAATGTTTGACCCCTTTTTCGGACGTTATTGTTTATGGTTTTCTATTGTTTTTTTTAGGATGGCAGTTATTTTTGTTTTATTGCAAGCTGGATTGGCTATGGTGGCGGCAGATGGGTTGAATGTCTGTTAATAGTAAGAGCTGTGATTCTTTCTAATATGGCGGGGGTAAATGTGTAATTGGAGTCATAATTAAATTTGTGGTGACTAGACTGGTTATTCATTTTATATAAGTTAAAGAAAAGTAATATATCTCATTAAATAATTACCTGTAAAACAGTAATTCATAAAAACAAACAAATTTATCATGGATAAAATAACATGCGTGTATTAATTTTTAAATTATTTCTTGGTGTATTGAAAATATAAGGAATATCCTGTTTACAATCTATGCTATAATTTGTACCTATGAGTATATTCCTTATACTACTGTAAAACGTATAGCATTGGTTAATCTCGTTTTCATTGTTTCAATTTGTCCAAAATTATTCACTTTTGAATATTTATCACCTATCTGTACTTTTATTCTGTGATGGCTATGCCCGCGGCTTCGAACGCATGGAGTTCGGTACTTGTCCCACGGAATCGTACTACCGGAATAAAATATAACAAATAATAGTAGATTATACAACAAGTGAAAAAAAAGGGAATTTAATTCGAGGGACTAAATTGGATCCCGAGAGCAGCGAAGGATTCTAGCGTAGAATCCCGAGCGTAGCAAGGGATTCTAGAGTAGAATCCTGAGCGGAGCGAGGGATACAAGAACCGAGATGAATTTTTTTTTCACGAGTTGTGTACTCTGCTTTTTACCATTGACTGCGAGAAAATAAATAGAAGTATAGTATTTATATTTCTCGTGGGTTAATAATAATAACGGCCACTCGGGTCGATCTTTAAGGTTAAGCCGCGCTTACTAAGGTCGGTCTGTGGATGGGTGACCACTAATTCATTGCATACCGAGTTTCCTCCGTGCCTCGGAAAGTACGAAAAGCCGTTGGTCCCGGCTGTCATTTACATTTCCTTGACAGTCGTTACAGGAAGTCAGTGACCCGAAAGTCTGACTACTAGTCTTACCAAGGGATACCGTATAGTCCACTCAGTACTAACTGGGTTGTGAAGGTCAGATAGGAAGTCGCTCCAAGTAAAATACTGATATTCAGCTGCATCTGATTAGACTGGAAGCCGACCTCAATAAAGTTGGGATAAGTCTAGGCAGATGAGTATTTACCACGTTTTATTATATTATCGGTAATAAGAGAACAAAGGAATATAAACATTTTTTTTTTTTGTGAAATTAGAACAATTTTCGAAATTTTGTGATACCTATATTCTCTTTGGCACGTTTCACTTATTTTTTGTTCATAATTCGTGCTTGTTCCAAATTCAAAAAGTCTTTATTCACTCAGTGAGTAAAAGAGCGTTTTATTCACTGTTATCGATGAATAAAATGCCCTTTTTCGAGTGGCAATGGTAAAAATTCATTTATTCAGGCAATTTACAGCCATCGCCATTTATCACAATATAATCACACTACAAACACAAATAAAACATTACAATTCAGATAAAAAAATAAAAAAAAATGTTATTTTATTTTATATAATACAGGTAATAAACTGTCTATGTGCCAAATTTCATCCAAATCCGTCTATTAGTTTTTGCGTTAAAGTGTACCTAACATAGAAACATGGATTCTCACAAACTTTCGTATAATTTGTAATAGAAGTAAGGATTTTTTTTCCGTATAGTCTGGTATACTTAAATCCTATATATACTTGAAACATCACTTAGTTTTCCGGAAGGTTCAGATAAATCCGCGATGACCAGACATTTGCTTTGGAAACTAATGAGTTTAGAACTTGACTGAATAACTAGTGATTTCCAGCATTAAAATATTGGGTCGTGCTTTTACTGAAACGGGTTTGGATTTGCTATATTTCGAACTTATAGGTACAGGAGCATTTACACACGTAATCATACAAATAACAGGATATTTAATAGCTATTTCGGATACAATGGCGGTTCTCCAACTGTTGCTTATCACAATTTGAAAAAATACAGAGGTCCTGCAACTCACCATTCAGTTTTATTACAAAGATAATTTATAAAACTAGGTACTAATTTATCTTAATTAGTTATTTGGACTTAGACTACCTGCTTAAAGTACTTTCTCTTTACTTTACTTTACTAGTCCTAATTTAGACGGAACTACAGATTTTTTTAATTTTATAAATTGCTGTGACCTCACCAGGTTCATGTCAGGTTCTGAACGTTTACTTTGAATGTAACATCTACTTACCACAATATGAGTGCAACAGAAGACTTGAGTTTGAGTTTGAAATTGATACATTTTTATCCAAATTCAAGCTCAAAAAATGGGCGAAACCGACCACCACCCATCATTTTGTTATAACACACGTCGATAACCAAAACAGATAAAATAACATCCAGACATGTTCAATGCTTAATAAACAAATAAAATCAATACCAAACAAAAATATCCGCACATGTGACTGCAACACCGAATTGAGCCCAATTTTTGTGCAACTAAGGTCGTTTTTGGCGTGTAGAGGCTATGTAAATATGAGGTTATGTATAAGAATCGGTCTGTGTGCTAACAAATCTAATAATAACGGTAACAAGCGAAGGGGGAGTGCATCTGATTTGGGAAAAAATATCCCATCCAGTTTGGGGTGTCATGTTGCGTACAGCCACGGACAAGAGTGGATAGGATTTATTTAGGAGCAATTCAATTATGGCTTATTTAAAACTAACAAAATATTGTTTAATTAAAGCATTTATTGATACGGACTAAAACCAGATGTAAACCTTTATATCTAAGTCATATTTTTTCGAAAACATGTAGATTTTTTAGATTTCGTGTGTCATCCTTTTAATTGTTAAATTAACTTACACAATGCTGATTTGAATCTAAACTTATTGCAAAATTTAAAAAAAATCGTGTGATTACTGCCTAACCTGGTGTCAGAGTTATTATGCAGCCCATGGGCCTCCGACTTGGCTTTATATGCCGTCGAGAAATATCTCTCAGGCATGTTGGTTTCCTCACGATATGTTCCTTCACCGAAGCAAGTGATAATTATATAATACGCACATGAATACAAAAAATCGGAAGGCGTGTCTTGGGTTCGAACTTGAGACCTATGACTTGGCAGTCCGGCCAATTACATAATCATCATCATCATTTCAGCCGAAAGACGTCCACTGCTGAACATAGGCCTCCCTCTAGTGTCGCCACATTGAATTACAAAATGTTGCCTGAATATGATAACATACCTATCCACTAATTGCATTATACATTTAGACAGTTATACAGATTAGAAAACCAGAAACTGAACACTCAATTTAGTTACCTCTAGCTTGTCAAGCCACGACGGTCACACCACTAGGCCATTTAAAGTAAACCGATTTAAGTATTAGCATAATTTGGCGTTGATACCTTTTCCTTGTGGTGTAATGTATAACTTACTTTATGACAAGCAAAATATTAAAAAATAAATTATTATTTTTTAAGAAAATAAACATTGGGAAGCATGCTTTTCTTGCAACTCAGCTTTTCAATTTTTTAGTTTATTTTCAAAAACATATCTTACGACCGTTTCACCCGACTGTACCAAGGGGGTAGGTAGAAAAGTTGAATTTCTTCAAAACACCATCTCCCTTTGAAAACTCATACGCAGAAGGTGCCGTAGTTATACTTATATATATACATATATTTATATATTTTATATGATTACTGGAGGGGAGGATTTTTTCGGCTTTCCATCAACAGAAGATCGAATTTGAATATAATTTTTTTCTATTTGTATGAATTTCTTAGGGAGGGCTTGTGTTTGGCTTGAGGGCAAAGCGAAAAGGTAGGTAGTGAGGTACTCATTTTGATTTATTTACGTAAATAATGTATTTGAGAAGGAGGGCTTTTTATGAGATGGTAATCCTATATTATGAATTTTCTACTATATCATGCACTAGCTTATGTCCGCGTGGTAATCGGTAATTGTCCCACGGGATTGGGGATAAAAAGTATCCTATGTGTTAATCCAGTTTATATACTATCTTTGTGCAAAATTTAATCCAATTCCGTTCAGTAGTTTTTGCGTGAAAGATTAACAAACATTAATTCTCACAAAATTTCGCAATTGCAATAAAGATCTCAAAAGATCTTTTGAGATCTTTATTCATGCCCAGTTACTGAATCATACCAAGATACATGTAGTTCATCAATTTTAATAATGATTAAAAAAAAAGCGAAAGCTGTTTTTTCTTGCTAAACGTTGTTTTTCTATAGATTCGTTTTTAGTTTTTACAAACAATTTGACACGTCATAAAAATATGACACAAACTAGACGAGACCCGTGAGCATGGCTCCAATATGTATACAATGTCACCTATGCGCATGTGACCGCCCGTAATTTTCTAAATATTCACGAAGAAATGTCGAAAATAAACTTCAAAAGGGGGGATCTATCTGTAACATTTTTCATGTTATTCTAGACTAACACAAGTTTTTTTTAAATAAATACACAATTTTTTTTTCTGAATACCTGTGTTTTACATGGAGCGACTGCCTATCTGACCTCCACAACCCAGTTAGTACTGGGTAATACAATACCCGTTGATAAGACTGATTGTCAGACTTTCGGCCACTAACTTCCTGTAACTACTGTCAAAGATCTACAAATCACATCCGGGACCAATGGCTTACCGAGCTTTTCAAAGCACGGAGGAAACTCGATATGTGGTGTTCACCCATCCACCGAGCAACCTAGGCAAGCGCTGGTTTACGCATTTTTTTTCTGTTTTAGTTTTTTCTCCCATAATTATTTTAACATAGTTCCACTTCCTCATCATCCCTGGCCTGATGACCGTCACAACTGACCTCCATTCCACCCATGTTATTCACAAAAACATACCCCTGAACTAAGCCTATCGATTTTTTAAATCCTCAACCACCATACTGGTTAGGGTCACGGGGCGAATCGCGGGGGTGAACTGATGGGGTGCGACAACCCCTGTCCAATAGTTTATGTAAAATTTATGTGCGTTGCCAATTTGTTCGACATTTCGTGTTTTTAATGGTGACTGTACTTGTTGTGGATGAGAAATATTCTTTGGTGTAAGTGGCGTTTTGGTGTTTTGTTTCTAACTATTTCGTAGACCTAAAGGGTGTAAAAATACCCTTAATGAATCCGCAAGGCACTTTTTCTCCCCATCAATGCGATCATTTTTTTGTTCTAGACCATACCTGGGAACCTTCTAGTTACGGAGATATTGCGGGTTAAAGTTTCAACTTTTTCACAAGTTTTTTTTTAAATGCGTAACATTGAGTCCTACCGTAAAACGTGACTTTTCACCCCAAAAAAAAAGTCGTTTCCCTGCAAAATGTTTTGCGTTAAGTTACTTAGTTTGATGTACAGAATGCTTGGTTGACGTCTTCGTGAAAGGTCCGTTTACACCCTGTATAGGCACCAATACTTGCACAGTTATTTTATTCTCAGACTAGCTGTGCCCCGCGAACTTCGCCCGCTTGAAATTATTATAAAAAAATACTTCCCTATTTGAATCAGATTTTTTAACAATTTCAATGGTTTTAATTTTTTGCACGGAAACCTAATACACCTTCTAAAATAAAAGTAGCCTAAGCTACTCCTTTTATGATCAGCGGTAGCAAAATTGGTCCCGCCGTTTCGGAGATTAGCCGGAACAAACAGTGAGACAGACAAAAATTTAAAAAAATGATTTAAGTACCGTATACACTTTCATACGCATTCAAGAAAAAGCTGTTATTTTGAAATTACAAACAGACATCTATAATAATATAATGTTATGTATACGGTACTGATAACAAAAAAACATCACACACATCACAAATGAATTTATTTTTTGTCTGTAGGTCTATTCCGGATAATCTCCGAAACGGCTGGACCGATTTTACGAGACTCACTAGTAACCTAGGCAAATTTAATTTTAGAAAAAAGAATTAGGGATCCGTGCAAAAAAACAAAATCCGATTCAAATAGGCAAGTAATATTTTTATAATAATTTCACGCGGACGCAGGTCGCGGGGCGCAGCTAGTCTCATACAAAAAACTTCTTCTTCATAAAAAAAATATCAGGTTAATTTCAGTCCCTTCATATTTATCAAGTTCCTGCAAAGGACAAGAGATTTGGCAGTTCAAACTTCACCAAGAATTATTGTCGGTGATTGTTTTTAATGGCTTTTCTTTTCTTCGTCATTTTTCCCGCATTTTTCTCGACTTCGGCAATCTCCAATCTTTAATTGTTAAAGTTATTTTCTCGAGGTTTATTGCCGACTGACTTGAGTGTGTTTATGATCTTGTTCATTTTTTTGCGTAATTTCTTTATTGTATCTTCGCAATCTCCAATTTATAGAAGTTGTTCAGCCAGTGCTATGATATTATGGTTGTGTAAGTTATCTGTACAAACCAGGAGGAGCTCGTGGCTAAATAATAACAACCGCTCAGGTCGATCTTTAGGTTAAGCCGTGCTTGCCTAGGTTGGTCTGTGGACGGGTGATCACCCATTACATACCGAATTTCCTTCGTGCCTCGGAAAGCACGTAAAACCTTTGGTCCCGGCTGTCATTTGTAGATCTTTGACAGTCGTTACAGGTAGGCAGTGGCCCAAAAAGTCTGACAACAAGGGGTATCGTATTACCCAGTACTAACTGGGTTGTGGAGGTCAGACAGGCAATCGCTCCATGTAAAGTACTGTACTATTCAGCTGTATCCGGTTAGACTGGAAGCCGACCCCATCATAGTTGGGAAAAGGCTAGGCAAATGATGATTTGGCGCTTTTCTTGCATGTATTTACATGAACTCCTAAACACAAAAGAAATAAATTATTTATTTATTTATTTGATTATAACGGTTGTGTTTACAACCAATTACAGTAACTTTGAAGTGAAAACATAAATAAAAAAAGAAGGTTTACAACACTTTCATAAATTCCTCTCAAAGTACTTCTGACATACCAATAAAATCTTCGTCCATCCATCAGCAAACAGATCGTCTGTTGGATTAGAATCCAAGAGATCATTAAGCGCGGCCAGAGTGCGAGGAATTGGCGACTTAGCACGTGCAACAGTGTGACATGGAGGCACGGCAAACAGTCTGTACGTTCTGAATTAATAATGTACATAATACAAACTGCATAATACAGGCTCTTAAGGCTCAATAATTTGGCGAATGGCGCATTGAGTATTATTTGCATTTATTATTGGGGCTTTGAGGAAAAAAGAAATAATTAAAGACGAGGTCGCGTGCCAACGCCCGCGCCGATTGAAATCATTGTAGCGTTCGCAAAAATGAGATTGGGCTGTACAATAGTGAAAATGATTACCAGAAAATATTGGAGAAGAAACAAGCACGATACTTCCTTCACGCGTGTATTATTTGTTGACTTTTTAGTGGGTTAAATATTCAATATTTAGACGTACTTTCAATAAAACGCCTTATTTGTAGTTAAATCTTACTTTAGAGCGTTTACGACTTAGGGCATTTCATACAAACTTTCTAGTCCTTTTTATACGAAATGACTGAACCGCGTATAGCATGCGTATGAAGCTTCATTAAAATAGTTTAATAAAGCTTCATACGCATAAGCAGGATACATAAGTCTTAAAAGTTATAAGAGAACATAACACATAGAACTTAAAACAAAACTTACAAAATATGGATGTACTAGAACTCGGTAATTCATTCTCATGTACTAATTACCCGACATACCATCATACAAATATCAAATAAAAATCTATGGTATATTTAAAAAAAATTAAAGCAGATGTATATTTCTATACTTTTTTGTTTTTGCTAACCCTACTTTATTTTTTAAGATGAAAATTATTTGCCTAAACACCCACTCTGGTACCCCCGAAATGAGCATTTCTTTTTCGCAATTTGCTATTGCAATTATGGAAATCAAATAGGGGGGCACCTCTTGGCGTCTTTACATTTAATTTTGGTGATAGGTACCCATCACTTAGTACATAAGGTGCTTTTATCTTCTAGGCAATCGGCATAGCACATAAGCCCTAAATAAAACATTCGAGATTTAGAGTGTTTTGTGAGACATCTTAGCTGATTAAGTACTTTGAAAAAATCTTATTACTATTCTAAATGCGAAATGGATTTGGATTTTGGATTAATGTTTCTTACACCCTCAGGCCAGATTGGCTAAACGGATCTGGCTGAAATTTGGCACTGAGATAGGTTGTAGTCTGGATCTTAGGCTACTTTTTATCCCAGAAGTAGCATCCTGTGGGCAATTCCCGAACTCCACACGGGCGGACCCGCGGGCTGAAGCTAGTAAATATTTAAATAAGTATTTATTTATTTTAATATATTTTTAAAGTGTTAATTCACTAAAATATTAATAAAAAAACAGTGAATTAAAAAGTATGTAACTCTCTAATGACTGCA
Source organism: Noctua pronuba (assembly GCA_905220335.1). Taxonomy (NCBI): domain Eukaryota; kingdom Metazoa; phylum Arthropoda; class Insecta; order Lepidoptera; family Noctuidae; genus Noctua; species Noctua pronuba. Next base: position 13,907,497 of record LR999908.1, read on the forward strand.
ATGATATAAATTATTTATTTATAAAAAAAAAAGTATGTTAGTAAAAATATAAGATGATCGAAAGTTTAAGCTACAACAAATTGGAGGTAGCTTAGACTGCTTTAACATACAAATGCCACAAAAACTGTACATAGGAAAATAGATAGTTATATAAATAGAAAACGACTTCATTATCCCATATTTACTTTGAAATATTAACACCCCCGAAAACACCCCTTAATATTCAAATCAGTTAATCTTCAGGATCGACTAGAATATCAGCCCCGTGTTCTCTAATTATTTTCCTAGAGCGACTGAGAGCAAAAAAATTGAATTAAGGGGTGGAAAATTTTTGTCGAAACTTAAATAAAAATGCAGATAGGTGGAAGTTTGTTAACAAGGGGGGGAAGCAACCCCCTTTGAAGTTCGCAAAGAGCACGCGAGCGTAAGGGGCGGCGTATACTTAGGGGTGAAAAATAAGTCTCTCCCTTTAAATAAGATATCAGCGAAATTGAAATTGTTGAGGCGAATATTTTTTGGTTGGTTATATACCTACTGTTTTCGTGTGAGGCTTAGGTATTCTTACAGGTACCTGAGGGACTTCTAAACAGTTTGTCACGGTTGACACGGTTTTGTGAGCCTATTGAGTCATACAAATATAGTTAAATATAGTTATGAGAGGTGGTAAAGTTACCAACACTATATGCAAGTTAAGCTATGGTCAAACTCTAGACATCACACAAATAACATCACGCCTATAATCCCCGAAGGGTTAGGCAGAGGTGTACCCAATACTACACCAACATTTCGACAGTTATATTTAAGTCCCATGTAATAGGGGGCTAGCCTACTGCCGTCAACCAGGCACAAATCTAGACTCCGTGGCTGCTACTAAGAAATTCCTAATGGTAAAACCCAATAACACTTTGCTCGAACTGGGAATCGAATCCAGGACCTCATGCTCAGCAGGCGCGTTTGCGACCACTAGACCAACGAAGCACCATCTCAAAACTCTCGGATTTTTTCTGCATACAACGACTTGATTCTTCTCCACTCAAATCAAACGAGATGTTACCCAACAACTGGGATATTCGTCCACCTCTTCCTTATTCTTATATCTTTATATGTGATAACCGGTATCACATATTAATTTGAAGTATCTATTTTACCCATTAGAACTTGTGATGTGAGGTTTAAACATCTTATGGGTAAGCTGGTATGGTATTGATTAAATACACATTCAGAGTTCAACATTACAATAGAGGGTCGATTCCCGTTTTTACGAATATTTGCATTCTAATTTCTGTCTTAATGTTTCAAAATTGAATAGCGTTGACCTTATTTTTTTCAAAAATGGTAAGCGTTTACCTACATTTTATCCAAGTTTTTGACATTGACTATCGCTTAGATGAGATATTTACTTGAAATTCAACGTTTTTTAAGTACAAGACTTGGCATTCAAGGTATTTTTAGAGTGGTTATTGGCCTGTAAAATTACGCTTCTCTCAATTTGTTTCAAGTTTAACATCCTTTTTTGTAGGCAACAATTTGTCATTTCATAAGAATGGACCTGAAGATGTACCCTAAAATTATAATACCACAATTGAACACCGTTCTACAAAAATAGTCCTTTCAATATAACAAATAATATATCAACTTAACACCGTTCAAAAAAACATATTGATGCCCTATTAGTTTCGGCTCGTGCCAAACAAATAAACGATTGAATAGAAATGGATCGACACCTCTATTGAAATAATCGATCCTTAAGTGACAGCAGGTAAAAAATACCCTCCAAATTACCATAAAAAAGATTACGCTTGCACTTTTTTTTCTAAGAAAAAAAAACCTCTTAGCGTTTTTGTTATTTAAATTTTTTTGTTGCCAAAAATTGATCCGATGTGTGAACGGAATTTTAAATATGGAACCCAAGACTTTTTTTTTCTTTTTTTTTGTCTATGTTTGCCACTTAACTCGCTTACGGTAGATGTATTTTGAATTAATGTTTGCGTTTTTTTTTTTGTTTTTGTAAAGTAAAAACGTGTGACTTTCGTTGAGGACTCTTTTTTTTCACTTTCAATCTTTTTGGGCCAACTTGCCGTGAGATAAAAGTAGTTTTGATTTTGCACTGTTACTATTATGCATAACTAAACAAATATTATAAAACGCAGATAGCTTTTTTGCTAACTTTACTTTCATTTTAGGTAAAAAAAAACTTTGGGGCAAAAATTATATGATAAGTGACTACCTGATACTTTAAACGACTTTTGACTTGAAATAGGGCCCCTAATGCTCTCCAAACGAACAACTTAGCTCAATCCAGCCCAAATCTAGACTGGCTCTCTATTTGACTATAATCGTTCCCGTAAATAACGGTTTGTATTCATTTTTAAAGAACCAGCATTTATTAGCAAACAATATGATATCAGTGCAACAAGCACCATTGTTTCAGAGATATCATATTGTGATGATGGTGATGATGATATAAAGGGTGTAAAAAGACCCTTAACGAAGCCGAAGGGTACTTGTTCTCCCCGTTATTGCGATCATTTTTTTGTTCTAAACCATACCTGGGAACCTTCTAGTTACGGAGATATTGGGGGTCAAAGTTCCAACTTTTTCAAAGTTTTTTTTTAAATACATGTTTCTAATGTATTTTTTTTACTTTAAACACCTTCACGACCCCCGTATTATTCAATCCATCCACGAGCACAATGTTTTGAGTCCGTTACATTGAGTTTTATCGTAAAACGTAATTTTTCACCCCAAAAAAAAAAGTCGTTTCCCAGCAATAATTTTTGCGTAAAGTTACTTAGTTTGATGTACAGAATGCTTGGTTGACGGCTTCGTGAAGGGTCGGTTTAGTCCCCGTATAGATGATGACGATGATACCATCTAGCCGATTTCGGCCACAGCGACTGCATTCAATGGCTTTCTAGGGTGGTTGGCGAGAGCTTTGGTGTGCTGCTCTAACATGTGCTCTCAAGTGGCTAGCATACCCAACTTTGGCCGAAAAACTCCGAGCACAAAGCGGACATGTCAGAACACCATTGACGAAATTGTCGGGTATAGCTGCAGGTGGCCTAGTTTTAAGGCTATCACGCTTTAAGTCTAGCTGCGATTTATCATATTGTACAATGTCCAGAAATGGTGGCACCAAACCTGGCTCCCAAACTATATAGTTGATTAATACCTGTGACTTGGAAGACAATATATTCCTCAATAAAAAAGTAACCTACGTAAATTATAATGGCGAAATGAAAAATGAAGCAAAAAATACTTTCCTCGTCTTTCCACAAAATCTCTTAGAAACACTTCGGTTTCTGTCATTCATCCTCCCAGATGACTCCCGTTCCCTCCAGGCTCAGCTACACGTTACATTTGCAGTAACACCGCTACTCCAACCTTGGGACTTGGAACAGGTCCAAGCTAGCGGCAGAAACCAGTTATATAAACTTGAACTTTACTCGTAGGTTATCGGAATTAGGGTTCCGAGGTGTAATGGTAAAGCTGGGTAGTTTATTTATTTGTTTAAACAGATACTTGCTGCACTTACAGTTTGCACCAAAGCGTGCAGCAAGGCAACTGCATAACATCAACTAAACAATTGTATGCAATAGTTAAGCATAGCTTTACTGATACTCGTAAACATAATTATCTAGATCCGATCAAGGCGTTTAGCAAATTCACTTTCTGGGTTGTGGGCTGGATTTTCTTGTAAGAGCGTAGTAAATCACCCTAAACTGGTCTTCCTGAACCAATATTTTCTAAAACTCACACCCAAAGGAGAAGTGTTGAGATGAGAGTCCACGATGATTTTCTAAAAACACAAATTAGTTAAGCGACATTTTAGAATGAACTTGAGAGAATCGCACTGTTGTATGTTTTCGTAGATGTTAGTCTAACTATGAGGCAATTTCATGTATTCTCTTCATAAGGCTAGCATACAATGAGAAAACTAAGAAACTAACTAAACAAACCAACTAAATGGACTGTGCGAAGGGTGATATGGCAAGAAAGGAGATGTCTGATGAGATGACGAGTAATAGAGAAGTATGGAAGAAGAAGACATGATGCGCCGACTCCAAATAAATTGGGATAATTGCAGGATAATGATGATAATGAGAAACTAGGTTTATGTTTTCATTTAACAAGCATTAGATAACGATTTGCAAATATCCGTTTGTTCAGCATAGTGTCAGTCTCACTACTAGTAATTTTATGCTCTTTATCGATTTATATTCCGAGCAATTCAAGCCTGGATGATCAATCTTGATTTAATTTTTCCAGTCACTTATTACTTAGTGACTATTATTACATTATAGTTTTTCAACATTAACAAAATTGAATGCACCCCATTTTCAATTCCCTGTACTATTATTGATTAGGGAGGAAACATGTGTTCCTACCTGGTCGTCTGTTTGTTTTTGTCCTTTGTTTTAATAATATAATTTTATATCAATGTTACTAACACTAGAATATAAGCTGTTAGCTGCTAACAAAATATGGATCACTATTGTCCGAAATAAATGAATTTTAATTTAATTTTCTACGGAACCACCACCTCAAAACAACATTTAGATTGTTTTTTTTCCTCAACAGTAAGTACTTCTTGCGGTGCTCAAGTTGGTTCACAAGGGGAATGTTTTCTTAAGATCAATGGAACCCGTTGCCTATGGGATTGTATGCAGAACCAGTTTTCTGTACTTACATAACGTTTGCAGATTATAATCTCTAGTAATAATACGGCTTTCTTAGGATTTTTTGTTTGAGTTGAAAGTTGTGCCGCCGATGTGAAATGTTTTTGGCGTTTGGGAAAAAGGACCAGTTTATTTGATTGTACGGATACCAGGAATTAACTGGGGGTGGGATGTAAGATAATGCCCCTCTTTATTAGTAACTGGTGTTGCAGGTCGCCTGAATGAAATTTGTAATGAATCAAGCACTACCAATACCAATGTGCTCTTTTATCTTTATGGACAGTGGTTTAAGTTAGTTTTTCACTTCAAATGTAATGTCACATTATCTTAAAAAAAAAAAAAAACAAATGTTTGAACTGTGAACTTATAATAAAATTATTATTGAATAAAAATTACCTGGCAGTAATAAGAAAAAAACACTGAAATTCATGTATTGGGCTACTAAAAACGGATTATCATAGATTGATGGATTAGATATTAACAAAGCCATAGAGAAATAAAACTATTATTTTAGATGATAATACGACACCACATCTGAAGTGAAAAATTTCAACAAACTTTTGGAGGCCACTGTTTGTTTTGTCCACAAAACAATTAACAGAGAAATAATAAATATATTCTTATTAATACCCATAGAATTTGTACCAATTCATCATCTTACTACCCTTGTCACATTCTACTTGGGACCGTCGCAACACGTTTTCATAGATTTTGTAACTATTATCGAAATTAAAACCATTCAGGCACACTGAAGCTTCTACATAAAGTCTGAAAATAGATTATACAGGGTGAGTAAAAAATAGTAGATCAAACGAAACAGAGCGATAGTTGGGGTTATTTGCAGTAAAAAATATCGGTGAGGCAGAGTCCTAACTTGATCTCCTTAAAAGTTATGAATACTTGTGTGATTTTTAAGAAAATACTAAATTTTTTACTAGATAAGCAATGTTTAGTAGTGATGTAGTGATGTTTAGTTGCTTCTAGGAAAAGTATCATCACTAAAAAAGAGCTTTTATGACGGTGTGTACACCGTGTTGGCACTTTATTCAATATCTTTTCAGTTTCACGAAAAATTATTTGTAACTTCAGAAACTCACCGAAAAAAAAATTACTACCAAAAAATGACCCTGATAACCCCAACTATCGCCGTTTTGTTTGATCCACGATTTTTTACCCACCCTGTATTTAGGTAATTATTTAGTTGTTAATAGTTCATAAGCTCAAATATTCTCCCAGGAATAAATAAACTAAAAACGAAGCAAAAAAAGCTGGTACAAAGTCAGCATAACGAGAGTCCAGTCTCACCCCCAAGTGCGGGGTAAAAATTCAACCCCTTATGAAACTTCGCGAAACTTTTAGAAGCTAATTAATTAAATTGTTTTATTATACTCAGCGAATTGTTAATTGATTTCAAGAGTTCATTATGCATTTGTTTTGAGGTATTTTTTTCAGTTTAATATTTCTTTTGACAAAGAATTTATACTGCTGTAATTTATTTAATAAATAAGTCTAACATTAACTTTTCGTGTAGAGTTGTAGACTGTATTGCTTCGCTTATACTGTCACATACGTTTGTTTCTATACTTACTTACACTCGAGACTTAATGTTAAACCTATGTTTTTGTGTCCTTTTGATGTCACCGACCGTTCTTTGAGGGGCTTATTACCGAAATAAAATAAGGATTTTTTACCTTAATAAACTTACTTAATATACTTGTTTGAGGAAGGATTCTTTTTTCCAGGTTTAAATTAGTGTTTGCAAGTTAAAGTGGGATTGTGTTTCTTTCATCAAAATTATTTTAGTAGCAGCCCGAATTCTGGGTTTATGCCCGATTATTGCTCTCAAAACCTAAATTGTAAAAATAGAGCTAATAATTGACGATTTTTTAAGTAAGAGGGTAACTATAAGTATATATTTAAACATATACTGTACACCAATCTAACGCATTACAAAAAAACGAGCACCCTGTACAACCCAATGAACACGCACCATTACATAAAAATTTTGTACTCTATAGAATTGAACACAAAAGCGACACAACCCCAAAATCGATACCTATTATGTACCAATAGAGACGAAAAATCAAAAACGGGGGTGAGTGATGGACGGCAAAAAACGCCGCGAGGGTGGAACTTCACCCCTGACGTTTTTTTCGTCATTTTTTCATCAGGGGGACGTAATCACAATGGTTAGTACATCATTATGTGCTTATTTATGGGTGTTCACCCCCGTCGGTCGATACTTATCGAGATGAAAAATTGGTATGTATTTAGTTTGTGATAAATAATGTATCGATAAGGGAGCGATTGTAATGTGAAATGCAGTTTCCTAAACGAAATTTCAACTGTAAATGGATCCTGTGTATGGATTTTTGCCCCTGTTTAAAAAGAATTTGAACTTAGTTAATATTCTTTAATTAATTCATAAAAAATAATTAATAATTGCTACTGAATACCTATTGATCATTTTTTTGTAATTTCAAAATAACAGCTTTTTACTGAATTGTTTAAATGGGCGCGGATGGCCATATCCGAAACTATGAGGAATACCGAAAAATACTCAAAGGAGTCTCTAGTCTTACTTATAAGTTAGTTGGCGCCAAAAGGGATTTTGTTCGACGTTTTGTTGATTACGCCTAACTATTTACTGTTCCGTATTTTATTTTAAAAAAACTGTTTCCTTTACTTTGCCGTATGTTTTTACGTCCCAGAATTTGATCTATAAACGCGACACTATCGAATGGTATAATACAGTGTGTGTTGTATTTTTTTTCAAAGTCAACAGGTTCGATTCCTGGCTAAGGAAATTGATTTTCCAGAAATCCAATGATGCTCCTTTTAGTATTTTTCGGTATTCCTCGTAGTTTCGGTTTTAACCATCCACATCCACTTGAAAAATTTACCCTTTACACGGTACTTATAAAAAAAAATCTTTTTTTTTTTAATTTTGTTCTGTCTGTCTATCTGTTTGTTCCGGCTAATCTCCGAAACGGCTGGACCGATTTCGTCGGGACTTTTACTGGCAGATAGCTAATGTTATAAGGAGTAAATTAGGCTACATTTATTTTACTCCCGGGTAACAGCTAGTTTTTAATAAAGAAATACATGCAAGTAAAGCCACAAACACAACTAGTTGAAAAACCCAGTCCTATTTTCGTCACACACGGAAAAATACCTCATCTTCTACCGGAAACACGACCGCACACAAACTATTGATAAACCATAGATACATTTTTTTCACCACAACTACACTATAACGCTTATTCACAACGGGGTAATCAGAATAATTAGTAAGCTAGCACTTGAAGCTATAACTTAACCGACTCACAATGTAAAGGCGGGGTTTATGCCGCAGTAATTATTTCTAGCTGATATACTATTGGCTACAAACAACCATACATTGTGTGAAGGCGTCGCGATTGAAACCAAGATAACGCAACTGTTTTTATGGAATATAAAGTGTTTTATACACGCGGTAAGTGTAGCAGTTAAACATCTTAACAGGTCAAAACTGATTTTGACTAGTTTTCTGTTCGTCAGTCACAAAAACCTACAAACTCTATGAAATGATAATGATATTGTTATTTCTGTAAATTGAATATAATTCATCATCTTCCTGCCCTTGTCCGCTACACGTTTATTTCTTCCATTCTCCCCTGTCAACCGTCATGCTATCATTTACCCCCTTTTTCCTTCATTTCATTCTTCGCACAATCTATCCATCTTTTCTCATGACTTTGTCTCTCTCTCCATCCATCAGGATTTATATTCAGTCTTCTAGTCCAAACAAAATCAGATGACTCTGATATAATTCATCATCATCATCTGCCTAGCCTTTTCCCAGCTATATTGGGGTCAGCTTCCAGTCTAACCGGATGCAGCTGAATAATATAATTATGTAATCGAATCGCAACAAAAAGACTTTTAAAAAAAATAGCTTTTTGGCAGTCGATATTTATTATACTTTTTGATCTCCGCGAAGTGAATTAATTAGGTTCCAAAAAAATTAAGTAGTTGCTAATAGGGTGTTAACTCAGATTATTTCCGGCAAAACCAGTTTTGACAGTATAATTTTATTTCTAGCTGCAAGACTATTGGCTACCATATTACCTACTAGTATCTATCATAACTACGGTGTGTGAGGCCTCACGATTGCCGCATAGATAACGTTTAGTTTTTATGGAATATTAAGTGTTTGACAGTCTAGGTAGGTGTAACTGTTGCTGTCAAAAGTCTTAACCGGTAAGATGGCTTTTGACGGGTTTAAGCGAAAATTCTGATTCCGGAAAACGCGTTTTTTTTTCATAAAAATCCATTTTAGCTAACGTTGAAACACTATCTAGAATGACTACAGAAAATGCTCTTAATTCGGTCACAAAAACTACTTTAATCAAATTATTTATAATGAGATCATAATCAAAAAACCGACATTCTCTATCTGACTATTTTTGAGAAAAAAAATAGCGAAACAAACAAAGTTTTTAAAAAACATTAGTTATTGCAAAAAGGGTTATAAGATTAAGATTTTCTTAGTCACAACTAGTATTAACCGATTAACAGTTTTGACGGCAACTCCATAATTTATTGTCCAACACAGTGGATTTATTAGTGAATTGCAAGTAGGCATAGAAAAGTGGATATTATATGCTTGGTGTGGAAGAAAGTCACTAATGAATAGGCTCAGTGTTTATGTAGTTTTCTAGTCCTAAATCAACTGGAAAACTGATGCTAAGAATAATAGATAGATGGGGCTTTGATATGCATGTACAGTTTATTACTATTGAATAAATTGTTGGGTTATGAACATTCATAATAATTAATTCATGACGTGTGATACTAAACTTGAACGATGGATGTGTTGTGTCTGAAACTTTGAATGCAGTTTATGTTGTAATTAAGTATCTATCTACATATTTATATTAGTACGATTATTGTGTGGGTAAGTAGGAAAATGGCCCATTTCATCAAGGGATATAAAATATCGATTGTAAAAAAACTTAACCAAGTGGGAGTTAACAGCATGCATCCAAATAGTTGTCAACGTCGCAAATAGCTACTTTCTATATAAACGCACTTAAGGAACAAGAAGAGAGAACTAACCATCTTATTGTAACTTAGGTTCTTCTATTATTTTCAATAAAACTCAATGTTATACGTAAATCTCCTACTTAGCTTTTCAAAAATTGCATTTTTTTTTTAAATTCGTTCCTGGAAAATAGATGGGTGATCGAATTTGAATTTATCAGCAAAAAGTTAAAAGCTTGTTTTATAAAACTCCCATTTCCATTTGTTTAGTGCCCAAACATGGCCAGTTTTTATCAAGCAATTATGTAAAGAAATTTATTTTTAATTTTTACTTCCAGCAATAAAAAATACTGCATACACACGTCTCGTCTAAACCTAAAAGAAAAACATAAAATTCAAGATATCTTAATTAGTCTTAACTTAATCATATTCCACCACTCGCAAACCTTATTAAAAGTTAATAAAACACCAAGAAAAAAAAACTAAAATTTCTTTAAATTTCACCCCCAAGTAATACCTAATTATAAACCCTAATTAGTATTTCTTAATTAGAAGAGAAAATTTTAAATCAAAGTGCAATCCACATTTATTTTTATCCAAAAACAAATTCTTTAAATGAACTCCACATCATTAAAACTTATTTCTAACTTAAACTTCAAGAACAATCAACTTGCGAAATAGAAATAAAAAGTACCCTCGTCACGAAAAATCGACATTGCGTTGCGAGGGTGATTTCAAGATGGCGCCGGGGCCTCTTAGCACCCTATTTTTGTATTCTTCCCTCCCTCGCCTGTATTTATGCATTTCACCCCATCTCACCCCCGCGTAAAAGTGCATCGAATAGTACCTACACTACCTACCCTTCGGTGGTGTAACCTGAATATGTCCGTCGGACTAATTGAGTTCGTTTTGTTTTAAATTATTGCATTTTGTCTTTGGTTCTTCGGTACATTAATAAGTCTTTAATCTATGTTTAATACAACATCTCATATTATCATTAACACTAGAAACTGGATATTTACCATGTTAAATATGGACCATGACTGTTTAAAAATTTATAATATCTCATATGTAGCGAACTATATTTTGATCAGCTAATTTTAAAATATAAAAAAATGTAATCCCACTAGTTACCTATTTGATGGTTTCTGTAAATAATAACTAAAGTAGAAATACCATTGGGTACTTCAAAAACCACTTTGTTATGAATAAGCACCAATGACTAAACCACGAGCTCGTGGCTGAATAATACACATAATAACAGCAACTCGGGTTCATCTTTAGTTTAAGGCGTGCTTGCTAAGGTTGGTCCGTGGATGGGTGACCACCCATTACATACTGACTTTCCTCCGTGCCTTGGAAAGCTCGTCATTTGTAAATCTTTGACAGTCGTAACAGGTAGTCAGTGGCCTGAAATTCTGACAACCAGTGCTACCAAGGGGTATCGTATTACCCAGTGCCAACTGGGTTGTGGAGTTCAGATAATAGGCCGTCGCTCCATGTAAGACACTGGTATTCAGCTGCATCCGGTTTGACTGGAAGCCGCCCCAACGTAGTTGTGAAAAGGCTAGGCAGATGAGTACGATGATACTAAACCATGTTACAATATTGTATCGCATGTGTGCATTTTTGGCATTTTAGGCAAAAAAGATAAATAAAAATGTTGATTTCTAAATTGCTTGATAAACATTGTACGCTGTTGTACATTCCTAATTCAAAGTCCCTTAGTGATGTCAAACTGTCCAACTGTCAGGCTTTTTGAATGTAGTACATTATTCATTACACAGTAGCAGATTATTACAGTTTGTATACACTGTGACTTTTTAGTCGTCTTACAAAGGCAATCCACTTCATGTATCCAATGACTACTAAGCATTCACAAAAAAAAAAAATAGGTATTTATGAGATTTTAATAATTTAAAAATAAAAAAATTATTAAATATTATGACGCATGACGTAGTTAAAACACCCTGTTGTGAGCGATGATCTACTGGACTCAAGCGCTGGGTAGGTAAATTCTCCCGTTTGACACGTAAACAATGTTTATTAATTTTTCTTTGAACCTATTACGGTAAGTAAAAAAAAAAACGCGCCTAGAACTATTTTATGTCGGGCACATTGACTGGACCACCTTTCTAAGACGACTAAAATGTCACGGTGTATAGATACACCGAACATCCAGAACTTTCTGTGATAACATTATTATTGCTAACCGAAAGCATTGCCTCCATTCGAAAATTGAAATCGTTAGACGTGCCCCACCGTACTTAGGTCGCACAAAAAAGTATTTTCACTGACGAGAGTGATCTCCGACATCCTGCATGGAACGACAGATAGGATTTTTAGTATGAGTGAGCGAGACAATACCGTTGAAATGTCATTGTCAACGAATTAGAAACGTTATCATTTTTAACCGACTACTAAAAAAGGAGGAGGTTATGTTAACACTAGCATCTTTTTTTTCCATGTATGTCCACCGATTTCTCCGTGATAACTGGTCCGATTTAAGTGATTCTTCCTTCATTTGGTAGATGAAGCTTGCGCGGTGGTCCCATTTAAATTGTATAAACTTTGCTTCGGTACTTTGTGAGTTATCTTCTATAATATGCATTTTTTATTCTTCACCTATGTGGATGATGTTCTTATAACTTCTAGTTACAATATCAAATTGATACGTGACAAGAATTTCTGTGACATACCACAAATAAAAAGGGTAAAATAAAAAGTCAATGAAACAAACAAAATTCACCGACTTCCGAAAGTAAAGTTATTTTCCACTTAAAGTTTTTTTTTGGAAGTCGGTTATTTTGTTTTGACGATACTAGCGCTTTTAATCTGGCCCCATCCTTATTCCTAACCAATGTCAAAATAAACCTATACATGTATTAAGCTGAAACAGTTGAACACAACTTCAAAGAGATTATATTCCGTGCTCATCCTCATTTAAAAAAAAAGTTTCCGTATCCGACGAAGCGATGTGAAAAGTTCTAAAAATAAAAGTCTATTTTCAAATATATCATTTTGTGACAGATTTTAATTTTTTGTCTCAAAGTAATGGACACTGGTGCCATTCATAATTTTTTCTTTAAAAAAATATGCTTATCTATGGTGCCTATAATCCCTGTTTTGACGTTATCAGGATAAAGAAAAGATGGATGTGATATTCCGTTTTATTTATGTTGGTTTAGACTTAGGACAGTACTTGAGCGAGTACTAGCCACCTGAGCTGTTGAGTTAAAAGCATCACTCTATAGATATCAGTTTACTGCCGGAGATAATTGTTTTGCAAGTGTTAAAATAATGTGTCAGATAGGTATATTTATTAAAACAAAATTAAAAACATTCACTAAACATAACACGGCAAATTTTTACAAAATCCAATATAAAATGACATTTTACGAACCCATTAATTAGAATCGTTAGGTATGTACTTTTATTTTTACATGAATAATATGCATATTATGAACCCGCATTTTGATTAACTTTTCTCTTCAAAACAAAATCTAGCATTTAGAACTTCTAAAATACTTTATTAAAAACTAATAATAGGTCACATTTTTGTGTTTTATAGATATTTATAGCTCTTATTCAACACAAACGAAGAAATGTTTTTAAAAACACAACTTCAATCCACACCCAAAACATGAATGGATTCGAAATCAACTCCCATAACATTTTCTAATGCGTTACTCTCCTATTAACTGGCAAATTAACTAGCGCGAGTTACTGTCGCGAGTAAGTGAACGGGGCTCAAGTGAAGTCTTCACGAGGGCACGTTCACCCCTCCCGGGGGGCGGGAACCGAGGGGAAGACACACCCCTAGGCTCGGGGTGAAGTGCAGGAGCAAAACCATTCTATGAACGTTGATGTTAGTTACTGGTATTGAAGACATTTTGTCCGTTTGTTACTCTGTTTAAGTATTATTATGTCGTTAGAATAATGACGAATTGAATGTGGGATTGAATTGTGTGTATTTATATAAGTTTAGTTTGGTTTTTCCATATTTTAAATTTTTTCAATTTTAGCATTTGCAAAAATTTTGGTCCTTTGGCACGAAGTTGTACTTAAAGTAATAGTCATTTTTTGAACGCATTTAGATCGGCAATTTATACATTACAGAAAGTTACCATGTGATACCACTCAGGAACCGCCCAAAATAAGTCACAAAAGTGTCGAGTTATTTTTCTCTACGTTCAGTTTAACTTTTGACATCTGTAATCTTAAATTGCCCTGCACATCAACTGCCGTACAATACTGCTATCATAACAAGTTCCTACACGATAAAATGGCAGGCAAACCCGCGCTCAACCCCTAGTTCAGCACTAGAACGTCAACGCGAGCTCTCCTTACTTCGGGGTCACCCCACGCCACTTCTTTCTCTTATTTCCCGGCTTTTTTTCGGCCGCCATTTTTGCAACGCATGCGTACTCCGTACCGCGGCAAAGCATTCGTCGCCATCGATTTATCAGATGCTATTGCTATACGAATAAATAAAAATGGCTACGTAAGGTTTTTTTATCTATTTTTATTGAGATTTTTCTTTAAATATGCGGATTTGTTTTCTGAATTAGCTGCTTTGTGATTTCTTTTTGTTTGTGAGAAGAGTGTGTGTGTTGGATGTGTGTTTGTGATGTTCAAGTTTCTTTTTTTTTTCAATCTATTGCTGTAGGTATACGATTGGGGGTTGGAGTATGTCGCTATTGGCGGAAGAAAAAGATACGTCGTCTTACGTCTTTAAATAACTGCTAGGTCCTTACGGTCTTACAGGTCTTTATCCGGACAAACCTATTGAGGTTTTTGTGATGTTTCTGTTTATATTATGTTTTGTTCTTTAATTAATAAACAATAAAAAAAACTGTTCTGCCTAACCTCCGAAACAGCTGGACCGATTTTGACGGGAATTTTACTGACATCCAACTGATGTTATAAGGAGTAATTTACTGCTACTTTTATTTTAGAAAAAGGATTAGGGTTCCGTGCAAAAAAAATTAAAACCCTTTAAATTTCACGCAGACGAAGGTTTCAGGCAAAAGCTAGTGTTTTATAAAATGATCCGTTACATCATTCATGTTTCCACAAAGAGTAGACTGGCAATTCTACATCAACATCCTGGGTTAGAAAAATACGGGTCTTTCTTGACCGATATTTACCTATCAAATTAAAAGCCAAAACACCGTGACGGATTGCCGGTCATCATGACATAATCAAGAAGCAATTCCTTAGGTACGGGGGGTGCCAACTGTGCCTCGCAATATCCGGCCGTGCGGGTGGCAGACCGGTTCCAATCCGGCCGGTGAGTGGTACACCGGTTTCAATCCGGCACTGACGTAGACGCACGTTTCCGGAGCACTAATAATTAATCTGTTATTTTAAAATTGGAATAGAACGCGGTTTTTGATTGGCGGTTTAGATTTTCCCGACCTCAAATAAATTGGGAGGGAGACCATGTCTACAGATTTATGAATATAATAAGTAGGTAAGTAGATGTTCATTTGAACATATTTTATGATTGGCTAAAAGGCCATATAACTACTAATAGTTATTACGAATAACCAGTACCTAATAGTATATAAGTACTAATAAGAACTACTAATAGAATGACCTCTAATAATATTTGACTACGAATAACTACTAATAGTTATTCTTAAATAGGATGGTACAGTCGCCATCAGATATATCGTAGCGGGCGAGGTACTCAAATATTTCAGAGCAGCATTACTTTTCAATAAATTCGTTACACCAGATTTAGTCAATAACATCAGAACATGCAATTGTCACAAATATAAGAGCAGCGACTTTTCAGTAAATTCGTAACACATAATGAGCTAAAAATATCAGAAAGCACAGAACGTCAAACGTATCGACGCAGTCAGGATGATCATAAAGATCGGAACATTTATGGAAAATATACCTTAAGTCTGTTTCACACAGTTTAAATTCGTTTCTATATTGACTTTGAAGTTGTCAAAAAGGCCGCCTCCTCTCTATGTGAATATACCCCATACGTCATGCCAAAATCAAAGATCGAAGATCGACATGCATAATATAGTGTAATTTAAACTGTGTGATACAGACTTGAGGTATATTTTCCATAAATGTTCCGATCTTTATGATCATCCTGACTGCGTCGATACCTTTGTAGTTCTGTGCTTTCTGATATTTTTAGCTCGTTATGTGTTCCGAATTTATTGAAAAGTAATGCTGCTCCGAAATATTTGAGTACCTCGCCCGCTACGATATATCTGATGGCGACTGTACTTCATAGGTTGGCTTAAGTATTCTTTGATGGGAACAAAATAAGAGACCAATGAGAAAAGACCTTTTCTTTGCAGTGTATAAATAAAAGCTAGATTTTATTAAAATTACGTTTTTCTTTTATTTCTCTATAAGTAGTGATAGCCTCGTGGTGTGACCGTCGGACTGTCAAGACATAGCTCTCAAGTTCGAACCCAAGACCCGCACCTCTGATTTTTCAGATTTATGTGCGTATTGTATTTTAATTATCACTTGCTTCGGTGAAGGAAAACATCGTGAAGAAACCAGCGTGTCTGAGAGATATCTTTCAACGCCATGTAAAGCCAAGTCAGAGGCCCATGGACGGCATAAAAACTCTGACACCAAAGAAAAAGATTTCTCTTTGTATCTGAAACTGGTGATTCAATAAATTATGAAGAACATGTAATAAAATGCTGTAAATGTAAGTCTTACCAAGGGGTATCGTATTAAACAGTACTAACTGGGTTGTGGAGGTCAGATAGGCAGTCGCTCCATGTAAAATACTGATATTCAGCTGCATCCGGTTAGACTTGAAGCCGACCCCAATAAAGGGTGTAAAAAGATCCTTAACGAAGCCGAAAGGTACTTGTTCTCCCCGTCATTGCGATCATTTTTTTGTTCTAGACCATACCTGGGAACCTTCTAGTTTCGGAGATATTGGGGGTCAAAGTTCCAACTTTTTCACAAGTTTTTTTTTTAAATACATGTTTCCAATGTAAGATTTTTACTTTAAACACCTTCACGACCCTCGTACTATTCAATCCATCCATTAGTACAATGTTTTGAGTACGTTACATTGAGTTTTACCGTAAAACGTGATTTTTCACCCTAAAAAAAAAAGTCGTTTCCCAGCAATAATTTTTGCGTAAAGTTACTTAGTTTGATGTACAGAATGCCTGGTTGACGGCTTAGTGAAGGGTCTGTTTACACCCCGTATAGTTGGGAAAAGGCTAGGCAGATGATGATGTAATAAAATGCTCTGTCATGACTGAAGGGGATGAATATCCCCAAGCGGAGTTAAAAACAAAACAAGTCAATACCAAATTACAAAACCGACTTCAAAGAAACTTTGAAAGGTAACAGATTCTTTGAAAAACCTTCAGACATGAACGCCTTTGTGGGTTTCCAAATAGAAACCCATGGACAAGGGGTATTTCTTTAAGAACCCTTTTACATTTCAAAGGGGTAGTTAAAAGAAAATGCTAAATAACCCCCTGTGGATGTTCGTTCGTGTGTAAAAAATAGGGGTTGATTTTGCCACCTTAGAGTATATTTCTTTAGGTGCTTCATAAAGTAATATCGCTTCATTTGGTATTTAGAAAGCGTCACTATAGCGACGCAAACCCTTGCAAGAAACCCTTTTCTGTCTATCTGTTTGATTGAAATCGCCAAGCGGTTGGACGATTCTTCACGTGACCAGAGGGCGGGCCTATTTTTGGCCAAAGAATCAGCGTTGCCATCCAACGTGACAATGCTGCCAGCCTTCTGGGCACCTTTCCTGTTGACAGCGATGTGGACGTATTTTTTGACGTCCTGTAATCGTTTTGATACTTGTACATATTTTTACTATTGTAGATTTGTTTGTGTATAAATATTCATAATAAGTAAATATTTTTTGTTTTAATAAAATGAAACTTTTATCTCATGAAATCCATGACATTATAAAGAGAGATACGCTACGTTCATACTGAGCGGCGTTTAAATATCGTTACCTACGTTGTTACTACTGCGATTGATAATACGGAACGTATGATACAGAAAGATAAAGCTATTGCACTTGAAGTATTTAAATTACGACAATATTGTCTGCATTTGTCTGCAACAATTTGCGCGCGCTAGTACGATATCTAATTTTTTATTAATTATACCATTGCATGAAGTATGATTAATCCTCTGCTTATGCTTTCAGAGCTTAGAAGCGTGATGTGAGGAAGCAGTTCAATGACACTTATTACTCTTCTAATCAGTAAAACAAAAGTGTTAATAATAATTATTATTATTTCAAACGGTCCTTGTTTTGGAAGCGACTTATTTTGGCCCCCTGTCTCCTATATATAACATAACCTACACAGAGGTTTGCTGAGAGGCTCATAATTGTTATAGAGCACGAGCAACTCTTATAGTTCATGCTTCTTCTTCTTAGCATGTCGATAGTAATCTAAATAGTATCAGCCCAGAACTGAGCAACTAGTTTGGCGCTTTCGGTAGCGTCCATCAGTTCCTGAAGTGAACAAACAACAGGACACGCAGGACACGATATTAAGTGCCCCATCGTTTGTAGAAATAGCACCACATTTAAACTCCAGGGCAGAGTCATTAATGAATCTCCACCTGAGCAGGTTTATAGTTCATGCTGATTAGCGAAATTAATCAAAAATCTTAACTAAAAAAACGAAATAAACTTTACTCAAAGGATAGTGGGCAGAAATGTATGGGCGGCACACCCACGTCCGCCACAGCTTAGACTACTTTTGTTTGAAAGGTATCACAGCCATGTATCTCTGTGCCAAAGCGCATCAAATTCTGTCCCAGGGTTCTCTATTTATTTGAAGTCGAAACTTACCGATCATTATTGAAACAAACTTAACCTAACCTAATCTTTTTGTACTTTTGGGGCACACCCACGTCCGCCACAGCTTAGACTACTTTTGTTTGGAAGGTATCACAGCCATGTATCTCTGTGCCAAAGCGCATCAAATTCTGTCCCAGGGTTCTCTATTTATTTTGAGTTGATCATTATTGAAACAAAGCTAACCTAACCTTTTGTTTACTTTTGGGGCACACCCACGTCCGCCACAGCTTAGACTACTTTTGTTTGGAAAGTATCACAGCCATGTTTCTCTGTGCGAAAGTGCATCAAATTCTGTCCCAGGGTTCTCTATTTATTTGAAGTCGAAACTTACCGATCATTATTGAAACAAACTTAACCTAACCTAACCTAATCTTTTTGTACTTTTGGGGCACACCCACGTCCGCCACAGCTTAGACTACTTTTGTTTGGAAGGTATCACAGCCATGTATCTCTGTGCCAAAGCGCATCAAATTCTGTCCCAGGGTTCTCTATTTATTTTGAGTTGATCATTATTGAAACAAAGCTAACCTAACCTTTTGTTTACTTTTGGGGCACACCCACGTCCGCCACAGCTTAGACTACTTTTGTTTGGAAAGTATCACAGCCATGTTTCTCTGTGCCAAAGCGCATCAAATTCTGTCCCAGGGTTCTCTTTTTATTTTGAGTTGAACATTATTGAAACAAACCTAACCTAACCTAACCTTTTGTTTACTTTTGGGGCACACCCACGTCCGCCACAGCTTAGACTACTTTTGTTTGGAAAGTATCACAGCCATGTTTCTCTGTGCCAAAGCGCATCAAATTCTGTCCCAGGGTTCTCTATTTATTTTGAGTTGATCATTATTGAAACAAAGCTAACCTAACCTTTTGTTTACTTTTGGGGCACACCCACGTCCGCCACAGCTTAGACTACTTTTGTTTGGAAAGTATCACAGCCATGTTTCTCTGTGCCAAAGCGCATCAAATTCTGTCCCAGGGTTCTCTATTTATTTGAAGTCAAAACTTACCGATCATTATTGAAACAAACTTAACCTAACCTAACCTTTTTTTACTTTTGGGGCACACCCACGTCCACCACAGCTTAGACTACTTTAACTACTACTTTTACTTTCTCTGTAACAATGAACTGTGTACAAGTTAAAGGAGCTATTTCTCTAGTTTATTCGTATCCCATTCTGTGCCCACAACTGTTTGACACTAAGTAAGTCACTCAGTACGTCCTGGCCAGGGTCCTATGTGTCAGGATGCGACACATATATATATCTATAGATCGTCCCTCTTCCGGCCCCCCTAAATAGGTCCAGGGGCGATGGATTCAGGGACATCCGTCACCCCCCATCACACTAGACCCGAGACGGCGACGCGTAGTGTTCCACGCGCGCCTCTCCTAGATGTAAGCGGGCCGGCACTAGTCCGGGGCAGCGGAAGTCGCATTAGATCCCGCTGCCTCCCGGCGCAAGTGTGCGAGGGAACACCGGTGTGATTTTAGTCAGTACGAGTCTGACAGACCCTTCCGCTCTCTCCATGGCGGAGGACATCCATCGGGGATTTCCACGCCGTGGAAAAAAAAAATGTTAAGGTTAGGTTTAGGTTAGGCTTAGGTTAGGTTAGGTTAGGTTAGGTTAGGTTAGGTTAGGTTTGTTTCAATAATACTCGGTAAGTTTCAACTTGAAATAAAAAGAGAACCCCGGGACAGAATTTGATGAGCTTTGGCACAGAGGAACATGGCTATGATACCTTTCAAATAAAAGTAGTCTAAGCTGTGGCGGACGTGGGTGTATTTTGCCCACTGTCCTTTACCATTTGGTCCGTTCCCACATACAAACCGTGAAAATGCTATAGTGGGGCATAGTTCGTAAAAAAGATTTTTATAAACTTTATTTTGATAAATAAACTAAATATGTTATAATCTCGACCCATAATTTTTCAGTTTTAACTTAAACTACCACTACAGCAGACGCAGCTAAGATCGTATTGATAGGTACTATAAAAGAAAACAATTTAATATAATAGGTAGGTATATCTCTGCCCATACCTTTCCACCTAAAATTTCAAAGTCACACAACCCTTTAATCCTCACCGCTCAGGTAGGTTCTCGCAAAAAATCCGGTTATAAATAAAACCCTCAACGCTAAAACTCAGTGAAAAAGAAAATTCGAACCGCGCCGTCTCCCCAGCGGACCAACGTTCGCAAGATTCCCTTGTGTACCCACTCTTTTCCTTATTAACAACGGGCTTCTGTAGTGGGAGTAAAAATCTTGATACTTTGGATTGAGTTTTGGTTAGTTTTACAGTTTTTTTTTTGGAAATGACCCGTGAATTGTAACTGCTATAGATTCATTTTTAGTATACATGGTGTAAACGGACCCTTCAAGAAGCCGTCAACTAAGCATTCTGTACATCAAACTAAGTAACCCTACGCAAAAATTAATTATTACTGGGAAACGGCTTGTGTAGTAAAAGATTATGTAGTATTTTCTTTATGATACTCAGGCATTACTAAGAAAGATTTATGATATCATCAAGATATCATAATTCCGTGTATTCTATAACCACATTAACCACCCATGTTGAGATGTTATTTAGCCAGCGAAGCAGCATTTCCACATCGATGGCATTTTTTAATTTAAGCAAGACCACAAGATTTCAGATTGAATATAAAGAAGATTTCTATTACTATTATTAACTAACTGTTGCCCCCGTTCGTTTTTTTTTTGGGAATTTTGATGTGTATGTGTGAGAAAAAAAAGGAACAAGTAGCCTGTGTGCTAGTCCAGACTATAACCTGTCTCTGAGCCAAATTTCATTCAGGTGCGTTCAGCCGTTCTGTCGTGATTGAGTAACAAACGTCCATCCATCCAAACTTTCGCATTTATAGTATAAGTATGATAAATAGTTATACGAAGCCAAGTTAGCTTCGCATAGACGTGTAACATCTTTGTAAACCCCTTAAAATACCTAACACTATCCTAGATAAAGGTGGTTACATCCCTGCAACTCAAAACCAAGCATCAAGTATCAACTCCTCTCGCGCCAGACACACAGACACCCTGTATGCCACGGCTTGTTTCTTTTTGTGAGGGGCGCAGCACCCCGTGCCTAACGGAGCTAAGTGCGCAGAACGAAGCTACCCTCAAGCAGGCCTCATATACTGGAACTGTCTATGTTTCTTACCTTCATTCCGCTACAGGTATATAGGAATAGAAAAGTCATCTGGTCGTTTGAAGTTTTGGTGAAAAAAAACTCGTTGTTTGTTTATAGTTCGAATCGAGTCCGAAATTAATCGAGATTCCTTTAATAGTGAGTAAATAAATTGTAATAATCGATCGGCCGGTCTTTGACGTTAAGAACCGCTGGCCGAGGTTGACCCGTGGATGGGTGCATTTGTTTCTCGGAAAGTACGTAAAGCATTCGTGATCATTGACAGTCGTTAAGAGTAGTCAGAAGCCTGAAAGTCTGACCACCAGTCTTCCCAGAGTCTCAAACCAAAAATTCCTGGGAAAAGGCTATACAGATGATAGTAAGTATATTATCTTCTTTCTTATATATAAAAATCTCGAGTCACGTGTTTGTGGTCGCACTCCTCCGAAACGGCTCGACCGAGTTTTATGTTTTTTTTTATCTATATTTGGTAGGTATGAGAATAGGTCGTAAAGTATATTTTACGTCCGCTAGGATGTCAAATTCTAACTAACGCGAGCTAAGTCGCGGGCAAAAGCTAGTGTATGTTTAATAACATGCAGTACACCCTCAAGCTAAGTGGTGCCACGATCTTCCTTGACCAGCTGCGTCGTTTGCGGCTACCAGATAAGAACCATATGATTTGAGACCTAAGTCTCATTAAATTGATCATCGGTCTTTGGTTCTATGACTGACATGGCCAACCAACTGCCACATTAGCTTTAAGGCATAGTAAAACCCGGGGGGACCGAAATCAGGTTCCGCATGCATTAGCTTGCTTATTTTGTGGGCTTTG
This sequence comes from Noctua pronuba, assembly GCA_905220335.1. NCBI lineage: Eukaryota > Metazoa > Arthropoda > Insecta > Lepidoptera > Noctuidae > Noctua > Noctua pronuba. Next base: position 13,930,025 of record LR999908.1, read on the forward strand.
TCCACTATACTACTGTAGGATTTGAAGTTTGAACCTCTTAATAAAAATCTTAAATTTACTGACAGCCGAAGCACAGTCTAAACTGCTGAATCAAGTAACATGATATTTCGTAGTACAGTTCCTTATATGACAACAAAGATAATTGTGACTTCTTCTTCTTCTGCCTCATCCCATCTTTATTTGGGATCGGTTCTCCTTATCATTCTTCTCCAAAGTCTTTTCTGGGTCGTCTTTGGGTCAATATCGCTATTTACTAAGTCGTTCTTAACTACAGACATCTATGTCAGTTAGGGTCTTCCGCGCTTTTTTGGTCCTGACTTGTTGTCAAACACTTCCCTGGTTATGTCATCTATCGGCCTCCTCATGACACGGCCGCACCACCGCAGTTGTGTTGCTGTTAATTAAATTATTAATTAAAGGTGATTTTGACATAGAGATGTAAAAAAAAACATAATCATACTCCTACCGTTACCTCAGTTTATTTGGGGTTGGCGCAGCATGTCTTCTTCTTCTATACTTCTCTATTATTCGTCATCTCAACAGTCACCTCCTTTCTAGCCATATCATCCTACACACAGTCCATCCATCGTTTCTTTGGTCTTCCTCTACTCTTATAGCCATTTTCCTCATTCCTCCGCATCACATGTCCATACCACGATACCACTCCACTTTTCAGTCACCGGCGCCACATTCAGACTTCTTCTCCTCTTATGCACATATTTCTTATTTTATCCATTCGCCAAACACCACACATCCCCCTTAGCATTCTCATCTCAGCCACATGCAATTGCCTTAAAGATGTAAAAAATAAAGTAAAGTTAATGAGGAGCTCGTGGCTAAATAACAACAGCCGCTCGGATTGATCTTTAGGTTCAGCCGTGCTTGCCTAGGTTGTTCTGTGGAGGGGTGACCACCCATTACATACCGAGTTTCCTCCGTGCCTCGGAAAGCACGTTAAGCCGTTGGTCCCGGCTGTTATTTGTAGATCTTTGATAGCCGTTACAGGAAATCAGTGGCCCAAAAAGTCTGACAACCAGTCTTACCAAGGGGTATCGTATTACCTAGTACTAACTGGATTGTGGAGTTCAGATAGGCAGTCGCTTCATGTAAAATACTGATATTCAGCTGCATCTGGTTAGACTGGAAGCTGAGCCTAACATAGTTGGGAAAAGGCTAGGCAAATGATGAATCCCCAATGGGGTTTTTTGCCAATGAGAGATTTTTTTTAGAATTTTTTGGTTTTTATTTAGTAAGTCGTGGTAATGACTTACTAAATAAAAACCAAGAAATTAAAAACAAATCCTCCTAGATCGCTGACTGGAACTAAACACTTGGTGTAGTGCTTACAAGGGCTCTTAGTGTTAATCTATGCACTAGGCGTGTCTAAGTACCTGATAGCTATCGACTTCAAAAGCCGGTCTACCTATCTAGGCATATTTTCGGCTGAGGGCATGACTTTAGGCTTTTTGATTTTATATAAAGCTGTTTTGGGGACCGTTTTAAGAGCACAAACTTTACAAAATATATAGCTGCTGTACTTACAAACTAATATTATAAACTAGCTCATGCCCGCGGCTTTGCTCGTGTGTGGTTCGGTATTTGTCCCACGGGATCGTACTACCGGGATAAAAAGTATCCCATGTTTTAATCCAGGTTATAAACTATCCAATTTTCATGCAAATCTATTTAGTAGTTCGTTTTCCTGAAAGAGTAACAAATATACTCACAAAAAAAAATAATTGAAGTATGTGTTTGTAATTTATAAATATCAAAATGTTTGCCCGTCTGTCTGTCTGACTGTTTGTTCCGGCTAATCTTCGAAATGGCTAGACCGATTTTACTGGCAGAAAGCTGATGTTATAACTAGGCCGTGAAAAAAAAATTTAAAACACTTTAACTCGGCGCGGGCGACGCCGCGGACATAAGCTTGTTGATACATAATAGGATATTATCCAGTAATACTCGATATTCATACGTCTTATGAACGGAACACCTTGAAAAATTAAAAACCGTAACTGTCTACCCAAGTATTATTCAAAAGTAGTACAGCAGTGTAATGACTTAATTTCGTATTCTTATGCTACTGGATCACTGGCAGATGTTTCAGAGAAAGTTATTGGTAGGTTATATTAATGTTTTTAAAGGCTGCCTCGTTGGTCTAGAAGTCGCAAGCGCATCTGCTGAAATGAGGTCTTGAGTTCGATTCTCAGGTCGGGCAAAAATCTAATAAATCTGAGTGTCCTTTCTATTTGTGTGTACGTGTATTTCATGTAAGGAGGAGCTCGTGGCTAAATAATAACAGCCGCTCGGATTGATCTTTAGGTTAAGCCGTACTTGCCTAGGTCGGTCTGTGGATGGGTGACCACCAACTATATACCGAGTTTCCTCCGTGCCTCGGAAAGCACGTTAAGCCGGTGGTCCCGGGTGTCATTTGTAGATCTTTGACAGTCGTTAGGTAGTCAGTGGCCCAAAAAGTCTGACAACCAGTCTTACCAAGGGGTATCGTACTACTCAGTACTAACTGGGTTGTGGAGGTCATTTAGGCAGTCGCTCCATGTAAAATACTGGTATTCAGCTGCATCCGGTTAGACTGGAAGCCGACCCCAATATAGTTGGGAAAAGGCTAAGCAGATGATGTGTACTTGTATTTCATGTCATGCCCAATATTTATCCTATGTCAACGTACTGTAAAATGACGAATAGCTACCTATTCGTCATTTTACATTATTTCATATTTAGTCTTGCCAAAATAAACTGGTCACACAATAAATTCGCACCCGGCCATAAGCCATTGTACTCAGTCTATAATCGTCCCTTGTTTCACTCATAATTGACAAGCAAATTAACTCCCATAAAAAGCATATAAAACCAGAAATACCACTTAGCTCTAACCTCTTTACATACTCAACTTATTTATATTAAATACCTTTCTTTGTGTTCGAATACATTTTTGTAATAATCATTTAATATTTACTCGATTTTGTAAAGGCAGGTGTCATGTGTCACATGTCATAGTGACATTTGGCTGACTATTAACGATGCATCGATTTCATAATCGAATCGAATCGAAGTGATAGTGGATAGATATCATCATTTCGTTATTTATTTATTTATTTTAGGATCTCCAACAAAAGAAATAAACAATACATTACTAGATAATGGACAACATAAGATATTATGTAAATATGTACTCCTTCACTTATAGGAGACTACAGCATCTTACTTCTTATTTTATTAATATTAAAAATGCGAAAGTTTGTAAGGATGGATGGATGTTTGTTACTCTTTCATGCAAAAACTACTGAACAGATTTGGATGAAATTTTGCAGACAGATAGTTTATAACCTGGATTAACACACAGGCTACTTTTATCCCGGTAGTACGATCCCGTGGGACAATTATCGAACTCCACGCGGGCGAAGCCGCAGGCACAAGTTGATAACTTTATTGTGCACTAGGCACAATAAAGTTATCAACTAAACTAACAATTATTAAGCCCCTAATAAGAAATATAATTTTTCGCATTTTTAAGAATGTAAAAACACTAACAAAAGTAAGATACTGAAACACAAAAATCGTTATCGGGTTGGTTATGAAGAATCCTTATTCTGAATGAGAGAAAATGTATCTGTCTGACTGTCACTTCTATACGGCTAAACCGCTTTACTGATTTCGATAAAATTTGGTACGAAGATTGACACTGCAAAGATCTTCATCTGCCTAGGCTTTTCCCAAACATAATGGGGTCAGCTTCTAGAACTAGATGCAGCTGAATAGGTATCAGTATTTTACATGGCGCCTATCTGACCTCCACCCAGGTCCTTGGTAATACCAAAATACCTGTATTGACTGCAAGGTGCTACGTGTTACTGATAAGTGGAACACTGCAAAGATCTGATTGATTTATCAACACAACATTGAAAACAAGCTAATCAGGTAGAAAAGAGATATATCTTCAAAATTATATCAGTTACCTCATTACTTAGGTACCTCATACAAATCGTTACACGAGTAAGTAAAGTCCTTGTCGATTCTCCAATTCAAAGGGTTGTTTACTCCAAGCTACATACCGATACCGATTACGATATAACATTCAATTAATCGATTACAAAATAGGTCAATCATCTTCATTAGTGACGAGAAAGTATGTATCCAATCGATTCTATGGGAAGATTCTATAGCCATTTGATCTGGTCGAATGGCGGCTTGGAATTTGTAAATTATAATTGATGATTACCAATAATATATTCAAAAGTAAATTTATTTCCGGAATTCGAATTATCATGTTAAGCCCTTTGAATTTTAAATAGACTAAAAGCTATATATTACGGCTTTGGAATTGTTTCGATTCGTAACGATTAGACATTAAAGTAATAAAGTTTCGAATTTATTTGTTTGTGAGAACATCAAAAGGATTATTACTCGGCGTTTTAAGAGGCTACTTTTTATCATTTAGGTTCCATGTTTTTTTTCTTCATTTTGGAAGAAAGAACCTACAAGATTATTTCTTTCAAGGAAATTAATATTAATACTTGTTATAATGATTGTTCACTGCAGAAGAACAGCAAGATTTGATGGAAAAAAAATGGATAGTTACATCTTCTCATCGTTCAACAAAGCTGAAATGCCTGAAGAAGCCACAACAATTTTTTTTTGCCTATTTGTGTCTAGAGTAGCCACAGCACGCGTAGCATGACCACCGTACAAACGTGTTTCTTTGACGGAAGAATCGACAAAATGACAAATTGTGCAAAGAAATCTGTCATTTTGTCGACACAATCTGTCATTTTGTCGGTTCTTCCGTCAAAGATACCCCTTTCTACGGTGGTCATGCTACGCGTGCTGGTCTCCGAACAGAACGACCTTGTCTTCTAGACAAAATGGAAACGCTTTCAAACCGTTTCGTACTCCTGCAAGGACATCCAACAGGAATAACAAAATTTTCGGTAGCTCAATGTCAATGTAATACATTTTTTACGTTTCCTTCAGCTTCAGCTGATACAATGTTACTTTGGCTCTCCGGTAAAGTGAACGATTTTTGTTTTTATAGAGGAGCTCGTGGCTAAATAAAACAGTCGCACGGGTCGATCTTGAAGGTCAAGCAATGCTTGCCGAGGTTGGCAATCATTACATACCGAGTTTCCTCCGTGCCTCGGAAAACACGTTAAGCCGATGGTCCCGGTTGTCATTTGTAGATCTTTGACAGTCGACACAGGTAGTCAGTGGCCCGAAAGTCTTACAACCAGTATTAGAAAGGGGTATCGTATTATCCAGTACTAACTGGATTGTAGAGGTCAGATAGTGTCCATGTAAAATACTGGTACTCAGCAGCACCCGGTTAGACTGGAAGCCGACCCCAACATAATTGGGAAAAGGCTAGGCAAATGATGGTTTGCAAGAATACAAAAGATCATTACTGTCCTGCACTTATTTTAATTAATTTGGGGTCAGTGAAGCAACAATTTAAAACATTTTTTTTCTCCGTCCGCATTGCTACAGAACCCGAATACATATTATTATAAAAGGCGAGTAGGATTAAAAACCCTTTAGATAATAATATCTTCATCCTGCATCCATTGAGGATGGGCAGGGTAGCGTCAGCTAATTAACAATAGACGAGTAAAAATAATATCCTTCTCCTTTCAAAAGGACCCCAAACACGGTCAACAGAATAATAATTATATTCAAATAAGGGCCAGGTGTCCATTAGCAACTAAAAAACTATCAATAGTTTGAAAGTTCTTTATAGGAATTTATTTACTGACCCTACTTAATTGAGGCGTAAAGTATTTATTGTTTGAATTGATTCAAAGGAAATTGGACCTTATTTTGTGCAGAGTGTGCGTGTATTTGATTGTTGCTAATTTGTGCACTATTAATATAAAGATAAATTACAATTGACAGTTTATTACAAAAACACAGAGTAACTCCAAAATGTTTGACTGTTTGATCACGAAGTAAAATATTTTGCCGTATTTTCCCTATTATTCTATCTAACGAAAAAACGCTTTTGGAGCAGTCCAATTGATACTTCAGCCTCTTTGGATAAAAACAAAATACGTTTAAATCTATACTGACATAATAAAGAAGTAACATTTGTTTGTAAGTTTGTAATGTAAGTAAGTAAAGTAAAGTAAGTAATGTAATCTTCGGAACTACTGATCCGATTCCGGAAATTCTTTCACTAACGGGAAGCTACATTATCCCGGAATATTATAGGTTAAAACGTTCCCGTAAAAACATTCCGTATATAACGGGAACAAAGCCGCGAACAGAAGCTAGTATTAAATATACAAAATGAATTTCCCCAAAAATACTTCTTTCTAAAATACATATATATTTCAAAATAATACCTACTTCATCTGCAAAATTCTCACATCAAAAATCGCAGCCAAATCCGCACGCAAAACTGTATTCAAAAAGGGTTAGAGATTCGGACAATATGACCCCTACCTATTGACATTCGCATAATCACAAGGGTTAAATAAAACAGGCCGTTGGTCCTATGATACTGGGGTCAGGAACCAGCTGGCCTGATTACAATGCACTTTAAATATGGCCAGATTTGACCTCCAAAAATGAGGAAGCTTATGCTTTAGAAATTGTGATGAATGGATGAGAAAAAAAAACTGTTTAAAATTTTGTTTGGGAGTTTTGATGTGAAAGAATTTGTATGGGCAGTTTTTTTTTCTGTAGATGGCGCTTACGATTGGGTAGGAAGATAATAATACTAAGTGACCTATAGAAAAATCTCGGGCTGAGTATATAGGGTGTAAAAAGACCTTTAACGAAGCCGAAAGGCACTTGTTCTCCCCGTTATTGCGATCATTATTTTGTTCTAGACCATACCTGGGAACCTTCTAGTTACGGAGATATTGGGGATCAAAGTTCCAACTTTTCCACAAGTTTTTTTTAAATACATACATGTTTTTAATGTAGGATTTTTACTTTAAGCACCTCCACGACCCCCGTACTATTCAATCCATCCATCAGCACAATGTTTTAAGTGCATTACATTGAGTCCTACCGCATAATAGGATTTTTCACCCCAAAAAAAAAGTCGTTTCCCAGCAACAATTTTTGCATAAAGTTACATAGTTTGATGTAATTTTATTGAATTTGACAATGCTTGGTTGACGGCTCCGTGAAGGGTCCGTTTACACCCTGTATAGGGTGGAAGGGACATCGACGCACAAACGGTTACCCTACCACGTGTCCAGTCATCATTCTGAACCCCCCAAATATAAACATTTCAAGGGCAATAACTGAAACAAAAATCTGCTGTTTCCTTCAAAAAAACAATACCTACACTACACGGTCAAAATGTGTGGAACAGGTTTTTTTGTTAAACTACCGAAAAAAAACACAGAATTTGTTCATGTAGTATTGCACTTTTGTAGGAAACAGATGTTTTTTTTTATTGTCGATGAAAAATTTTTATAGTGTGGTAACTGTTTGTGCGTCGGAGTTCCGTCCCCTCTCGATTTCAGAGGGCTTGGACAAAGTTATGTTTCTATCAGCGAGCAATGCCGATGATAACAAAGTAAAAAATGCACTGGATTAGCATGGATTGCTACAAAGATAATGTCTGATGTCTTATATTAGAAAACTTAAAATCAAAAGTAGCCGTTACGAAACCCCGTTTCCTTACAAATATGTTTACACGCGTACACGTTTTATATGCACGTAATGTCCCAAATAATTATTTTTCCTTTCTTTATTTCTATATCCATTACATTTTCGAATGCATGTGTATCAATTTAATCCCAAATCACATTTAATTCGATGTTTTCATCATTTGCCAAGCCTTCTCTCAATTCTGTTGGGGTCGGCTTTCAGTCTAACCGGATGCAGCTGAATATTAGTATTTTACATGGACCTGCCGTCTGACCTCAGTCCTCCATAACCCAGTACTTACTGGTTAATTTGATGTCCCCTATAAGCTGGCAATTGTAGATCTTTGACAGGCTCAACATGCTTTCTGAGGCACGGTAGAAACTCAGTAGATATGTAAGTAATGGCTGGTCACCCATCCACCTTAACCTTTAAGATCGGCCCATGCGGCTGCTATTATTTACAAAAACAATAACTAGTTATAAAGAATCAAACCTACCATCCATCCTCGTATCTCTGATCTATTCAAATTCTGTATTTTGAGTGCTACTCTCGCCATCTATGTAAGTCTTCTGAAACTAAATTATAAAGCGCCATCTGTTAACATTTAATAGAAACGCAACCCACAAGTACTGTGGACTTGTCCAAGTGACGCTATGGTAACGTCACGCGCAACGTCAGCGTTCTCTGCAAGTACGGCAAGTAGACAACAGATGTCACTAGTAGTCGAAAAAGTGCTGCATGGTATACCATGAATGAAATCTAGTGGGTCATATAAAATTTGCTAACGTTACAAGTGCAGGTTACTGAAATACCCATTACTTTTAAAATCATTTTGTATGTAAACTTAACGGATGGGATAAGTAGGTATTTAATTATTTATATCTACATACGAAAAAAACAAAGAATGGAAACGGATTTTCTAAATTCATTAGGGATGTGGTTACCTACTCCACCAGCTACCAATTTCATTTTTTTTGTCCGAATAAAATGACATTTTAAGCAATAACACCCAAACCTGTTTATTAAAAAAAAAAAGATTTAACTTTAAAACAACGTCCAGCTGCTCTTTTTACTCAAATTCAGTTTAGAGTCGAAAAATTCGTTTTCCTTTTCCAGTCCTTTCAAACCCATAAAATAAGGGAAATTGTTTTCAGTCGCCAAATAAAAGATTCCTTGGACATTCCTATCAGTATTTAAACCCACAATATTAGTCACAGCAGGACTTTTACCATAGCAGTCCCTATTTCTCGCCTCTTGTACAGAATCACATTTCATAGCAATAAAACTATTTGGGTTTATAAGTGCTGCTATCCAAATAGTAAAAGCCCTGACGTGACTGCAAATAGTGTTGCAAGGAACCCACAAAATATCACCAGGTTGGAACTCCCCACCATTGACATAAAAATTTACATGGCCGACGGGTGCTGCCATTCCATATCCGTCAATATTAGTTTCTATAACATCTACAAAATCAGCATCAGTTTGGTCCAATCGGTCTTCTGGTCCTAAGTTTCGGAAACAAGGACCAGATGGATCTAAGCCAGTTACTCTGGAGATGTTCATTCCAGTTTGGAGTTTGAAGTTTTTGGCTATGAAGCTTATGGTGTGGCCTCCTAAGCTGAGACCGACGAGTTCCAGTTTTTTGGGGTCTAAGCCATATTTTGAGAGGGTGGCAAGCATTTCAGCGACGTGTTTTCCGATGGTTCGCATGTTGCCGACAGCTCTGAAATAGAGAAGAATATTAATGATTATTGATTAAGGTTCTAGAAAGCTCGTGAGGTTCACAGACTAGCAAAGCTTCTGTTGGGCCTAGTTTTAATCGCTGACTTTTTTCAGTATCTTTTCTGGTCCGTGATCGAAGTTCATTTTATCGTGATCGAAGAGGTAGAGGTATGAAAATTCGCATGAAGCCTTCTCAAGACGACGGTTGTAAGATCAACTCCGGATCTGTGCAATTATGGTTTTTCTAAGATAATTTCTACACGTCTATAAAAATAAATAAAATTGAAGTGTCTGTGGATAATATAAAAATATCAGCTTTTTACCGAATGCATATGAGTACATAAGGTACTTTTATAAAAAAAAAACACATTTTTTTCAATTTTTGTCTGTCTGTCTGTTTGTTCCGGACCGATTTTGACGGGACTTTTATTGGTAGACAGCTGATGTCATAAGGAGTAACTAAGGCTACTTTTATTTTAGAATAAGAATTATAGTTCCGTGCAAAAAAAAACCCATGAAATTGGTAACAAAATTCGATTCAAAAATGGAAGTAACATTTTTTTTAATAATAATTTCACGCGAACGAAGGTGCTATAGCTAACAGCTACTACGAAATAAAAAACATTAGTCAGTCTACAATGTTATAATGTGCTGGGACTTAAGCCTTTTCGGCGAGTGAGGAAAGGGACTGTTACCAACACGCGGTCCCAGTGCGAGTGACTGGCCCAGTACCTCATGACGCAAAAATACTCCTATATTTTTTAACAGAACTATAAAAAACCATAGATAATTAGATACTCACACAGGATAAGCAACAGTCGTGAATCTATTAGTATCCAGCAAAAACACGTTATACCCCAATCTTTTATACACCACCCCTGCCGTCAAAGCGAAGGGTAGTTGGGGGTGATCCAAGAACCCACCCACATACATGACAGTGGGTTTCTTGAAGTCAATTCGAGGGTCCTTAGCCAAGTCCTTCATTTGGTAGTAATTGTACTTGGTCTTTGGCCAAAAGATGTTCCCTTTCCCTTGGACTAATATGGTCAGGTATTTCAAGTCTTCTGGTGGTATGTGTAGTGGTATATTGGTTCCAGGACCTGGAAATAAGATTATATATTATAGATTTAAAGTGATTAGATTTAAAGTGGTTCGTATTTACCAAAGACATTCAAATATAACTAGCTATAGACGGGACAAGACCAAGAAATTGACAATTCCTAAACCTGTTACAAATTAGTAACAAGTCGATCAGTCTAGTGCGATACGTCGCTTTGTCAGGTCGCATTCGTATGACACAAAGACATTTAAATATTTCCGAGCTATACACGGGTCATGCTGAAGAAAATCGTAATCCAAAACTTGTTACTACTTAGTAACAATTTTATTCGTTCTGTCTAGTGTCATCTGTGTCATACGCCCGCTTGTCAGGTAGCATTCGTGTGTCAAAATCGAAAATATTCAGGATGAAAATTATTGTATGACAATATTCCCAATGTCCTCTCTATATAATATGTGTTTTAAATCTCTTTTATTTACATGAAAAAATGCCAATAGTTCTAAATTAGAGCGGCATTGCGATCAAGCAATTTTTGACGGCGTTACCGCTCATACTTCGTCAGATCTTTTGGATACTAGCGAATTCATCATCATAATACGTTTCTATTAACTGTGCAATACCTTGGATTTACGTCTGTTATGTTGTACATGTTTTCTCACGTAAATAAATGAATCATCATATGCATGGCCTTTTCCCAACGATATTGGGGTCGGCTTCCAGTCAAACCGGATGCAGCTTAGTACCAGTATTTCACATGGAGCGACTAAGCGACTGCCTATCTGACCTGGAGGTAGGGTTATAGACTACCCAAGATGATGATGTGCCTTTCAGACTTTTTCAGGTCTTTTTAGGGTTCCGTAACCGAACGGCAACCAACGGGACCCTATTACTAACCCTCCACTGTCCGTCTGTGGCGTCTGTCAAGGGGCTGTATCTCATGACCCGTAATAGGTAGACAGTTGAAATTCGCACACAATGTGTATTTCTGTTGCCGCTATAACAGCAAATAATAATAATAAATTTAAAAAAAAAACCGTCCAAGTTCGAGTTGGACTCGCGCCTGAAGGATTCTGTACCATCGTAGTAGGCCGCCTTAAATTTTTAATTTATTTTTATTATTTGTTGTTATAGCTTACTTATAGGTTTTCGTGTAATCTAGGTATAGGCAAAGAACAATTTTTTGAATTTTTTTCAAAATTTTCATTAATGGTCAATTTTTGCCTATTTGCTTAAATAACTTCAAAACTGCTTATTATTCTTAAAATTTTGCAATTGGCTGGTTTTTTTATCCTCCTTTTTCGAGACATTTCCATTCCAATCCACCCAATATTTACATAAAAACAATCAATGTCACTTCTTCAGAAACTCGCTTCGATCCTTGAACAATTTTATCATTCAACAAACATACAGAAACAGTGTTTGCCCATCGATACGCATTCCCTTTTGTTATTAAAACAAATATTATCACAAGGTACACGTCATTTTGAGGTGGTCACCGTCGTACTATCGTCCTCATTCTGTAGCACACCCAGCTTGGTAGAAAGGTGACGAATGACTAAGCAAAACAACACAAATACCATCAAGCCAGTTAACCCCCAAGGGTTAGGCAGATGTGTACGCACGACGGCCAATCAAGCTATACGAAACCAGTTTATGAGGATGTCTCATTGTATAGAAAATCTATACAAAGCGAGGCCAAGTTATACTGGAAATGTACAGCTTCAGGAGCCGCCGTGTGTACCAAATAATACACCATCATTTCGCCAATAAAGTTTAACTCCCATGTAATAAGAACCATATCAACCTGGCTGAAATTCTGACTCTACGATTGTTACTGAGAATTCCCTGATGGAAATACCCAATCACACTTTGCTCTACCTGGGAATCGTACCCAGCACCTCATGCTCAGCAGTCGCACTTTCGACCAGAATTCGTAACGCAATATCCAATACAAGATCATATGCCACCACTCTGTAAAAAGCAGTGGGCCTTAATACACCACCAGAACCTGGTGCAGTTTGGTAGATGCCACATATCTTGGGATTTTTAGGTTCTACGTCAAGCCTGTTCCTCACGATGTTTTCCATCACCGTTTTGAGAGCAATGGAGGTTTCACAATCCAACTCACGACAATTTATAACTCAGGGCTGATGCCATTGGGTTACCGATGCTCCTGAACGATTCCATAATGTTAGTTTCTGGTGCCAGACTTTGTTATAAGTCAAGAAGAAAATTTTTTGTGAAAAAAAATCTAGTGCGAATTGTAAGATGTTTTTGTAAGAAGTGCAGCAATTAGTAGGTACTCACAATCAGCTAAATAACCAGCTGGATAGCCTTCCAAAGCTTTCGAGCTGTACATACAAACAGCTTCACACACAAACATAACACATAGTAAACACACCCGAAACATTATGTACATAAATAATATTCTTTTTTACATATATTCTTTAGTCACGTCGCGAATCAAACAGAGTCGGTGCCCAAATGTTCAGTTAAACATCGTAAGGTTTTAGGTATATGGTATGACTATACAACTTCAGTTGCACCGCTGATAAAGTAACCTCGCTGTTGATAAAAAATAATCTTCAAGTTTTTTTGTCTAGATAGAACTTTAATGTCCGCAATTATTTGCGTACAGGCAACTGCAAATATTTATGAATATTTTGAAAGTGGTTTTATATTTTGATGTACTTAACTTTCCGCCATTTTTTTTCAAAATAGCAGCATAAAATGGCAGATGTTAGACAGGCTAGGCTTCATAAAAGAATATTCAAACGTTTTTGATACATAAAACAGATTAATGTTTATTAAATTTTGATATGTACTGACAAAATTTATCGAAATTTGGCACTTCCAATTGGGGTCGGCTTCCAGTCTAACCGGATGCAGCTGAATTACATGGAGCGACTCTGACCTCCACAACCCAGTTAGTACTGGGTAAAAGAAGCCTGTTTTCTGACACCTTAATTGACAGAACTAGGCTTACTTATTGTCCACATAAATATTCTTATTCACATAAATATAAGAACCTGGAAAGGGATAAGTCTTGGTATTCTTGAAGGCGGTGACTATACGCCATCAAAATTAAATATCATCTCATAATAAATTATATTCCAGTATGTGGGAAGTAATTGCTTGCAAGAAAAGTATTAAATAGCAATTATTTATAATGTGACCGTGGCAATCAATTGTGTTGTTATGATCTTGTATGGCAATAAAATCCTTATATACTCCTTTAGATGCCATTGCTGTATATTTTTTTTTAACAGAAATTTGTGCAGGAACGAGGGAAGCAGTAACTAAAGAAACAGCCCAGTTTTTTTTTTTCAAAGAAAGGAATTTTTGTAATGAATAGTTCAAGCGTCTAAAACGAAGGTGTCGAGTAATAGGAAGCATGGTTTACCATAAAATACTAATGATGATCTATAAATATAATTCATATAATTTAGTAAAAAAAATGTAATGTAAAATTTTGACTTGAAATAATTATAATCCATAAGCATCTAATCTAAAACGGTATGTAAGAGAATACTTATACATAGATTCATAGTAAAAAGACTCAAAAACAGCAAACAGTAGGTAGAAATATTTCAAAATTCAATATTTTTTACTTAATTGGAACTTTATCTTTTTCCTTCCCAATCATTTTCATGTACTTTTCTGCGTTTCATTAACTTAATTTATTGCTTGCATAATCAGCCTACAATGTTCCCACTGCTGGACTCAGGCCTCCCCTCCATGAGGGGGAATGGGCTATATAATCCACCACGCGGGCCCAGTGCGGGATGGTAGATGTCACATGTCTTTAAATTTTTGGTTCTGGGACATGCCCGTTTCCTCACGATGTTTTCCTTCACCGTTTTGAGAACAGGGGCGATGAAATAAATTACACAAAATAATGCGCCTGCCTGGGTTTGAACCCACGACTTACTGTTCGTAAGTGTAATGCGAAAGTAAGTTAGTTTGTTTGTTTGTTACCTTTTCACGGCTTAACCACTGAACTGATCATCCTGAAATTTTGCATATACTTTGTCAGGTGTACAGATACGGACATAGGGTATCTTTCATCCCGGAAAAAAGTACTGTTCCCGAGGAAAACCACAATAACGTTCTTATGATAATAGACGGCGCGACGTGTCTTTCGAATTATGATTGAATTATATTATTACAAATAGAGTACAACCCGAATTGATTGTTATGTTCTAAATTAACACGAGCGAAGCCGTGGGCAAAAGCTAGTAGAAAATAATGTAAAGTTACTTAGTGAGCGCAATTTGTTGCATTTGCAATCATATTATATACATTTTTTGTCATCATTCTGTAATAAATACCTATTCACTGGGAGCGACATTTTTTTTCACCAAAATAATGGGTTTAATGAGTTGCTCTATTAAACAACACGACACATAACGACATTTAGATGGACTATAATAAAATATCAATTTCAATGTCATGTATTCAGTAGTTTCATGAGCTCTTTGTGTGAGTGCTACCTCCAAGCCAATTTACTCAACCAAGGAAACATGTTGACTTCCGGTGTGATTGGTATGAGCACAAAACAGCAAGGTAGCATGGTTAGGTATAAGAGGCTGCTGACCATTAGGTCCTGGGTTCAATTCCTTGGTCGGGCAAAATATATTAGAAATTTTTCAGTGGTAGCCACGACGTCTAGATTTGTGCCCGGTTAACGGCAATAGGCTTGCCCCATATTACATGGGACTTAAACATAAATTGCGAAATATGGGTGTACTATTAGGTACACCTCTGCCTAACCCTTCGGTGATTACAGGCATTATGTAATGACTAGCTGTTCGCCGCGACTTTTTTGTTCGAAATTTTGATATTAAGGCGTGAGACTTAAAAAAAGTAAAAGGTAGCCTATGTGCTATTCCAGACTAAAATCTATCTGGGTGCCAAATTTCATTCGGATCCGTTTAGCGTTTCTGTCGTGTTTGAGTAATCACCATCCACCCAGTAGGATGATGTTATGATTGACAAAAAAATCAGAGGGATTGCTATGAACATGAAAAAGATTTCTATAGAATTCGTCACATATTATTAGGTGGACTGCCACCCTAAAAAACAAATAACGTAAAACTCTTTTTTTTTTAGTTAGCCCGTATTGTCCCTCTCCTGAGCAAAGGCCTCCCCCATTCCTTCCACTTCTCACGATAGTTCTCTTCTTCTTCTTCTTCTTGCCAATTTACGAGGAAGCCATCCAAGACGTCCTGCCATCTTCTCTTCGGTCTACCGTGACCCTGTCTACTGTTTCAGGGCTCCAGTCTTGCGATATTCGGGCCCACAGCTGTGACGGTATCCGGCAGACATGGCCTGCCCAGTCCCATTTAAGTGTCGCAGCTTTATAAGCTACAAAAATAAAAATCTTAAATTGCAAAAAAACTTACAATCGTCCATGTCTTCCAAATCATCGCACAGACTTCTAACAATTAATAAGAGTAGATTAATTGTCAATATCACACCAGCCATGATTGATTGAATCCCGAACTAAACTTGCAAAAGGTATGTATTTTGAAAAACGTCTAACAGTGCTCAATATCGCTGCTCTGTGAGTTATTTAACCTACGAACTGCATTATTTAGATAACGTTATGTAAAACAGGGATGTAAACCAAAGTCTTATTATATAAAGCTTCAAAATACAACTGCCTACCCTTTTCCCAACTATGTTGGCGTCAGCTTCCAGTCTACCCGGATGCAGCTGAATATCAGTATTTTACATGGAGCGACTGCCTATCTGACCTCCACAATACAGTTAGTAATGGGTAATACGATTGCCCTTGGTAAGACTAGTTGTCAGATTTTCGGGTCACTGCCTAAAACGACTGCCAAAGATTTACAAATGACAGCCAGGACCAACGGCTTAACGTGCTGTTATTATTTAACCACGAGCTCCTCTTTAAAATACCAAGGCTTTAAAATATTACACTTTTCAAAAATTGCATCTCCCTTCAAATCCCATAATGTAGAATCACATGACTTCCTTCAAGATTTTCAGGTATCTCTTGGTTTAAACCGAGTGTCCCACTGAATACACGGGTGGGTAAGATTCAAATGGAATTATCGAAACAGACATTACAGGACATGACGATGTGCATGGTCTATGCGATCTAGGGTCCCAAAACAGACGTTTTCGCATAGCACCTACATCCTATTTATAATCGTGGACGAAGTGATAGCAGTGTGTTAGGACCTTAGCAGATGGGGTTCTGTAGCCAACAGCCAGTGCTTGCACAAGTGTGAGTTCAAGTACCTATACTAGCCGGCAACAGATAGCACCTGGGTCTCCAGTAATTCCTCTATTTTGAGAACTCTCTCATTCGACAGGGAGTGCGTGATAGCCGTAGTGTGACCGTCGAACTGGCAAGTAATAAGGTTTTGAGTTAGAACCCATGACCTCTGATTTTTCGTATTCATATGCGTATTGTATAATTATCACTTGCTTCGGTGAAGGAAAAAATTGTGAGGAAACCAAACCTGCATCGGCATGACGACGGCTTGTAAAGCCAAATCACAAGCCTATGGGCGGCTTAAAAAATCTGACACCAGGTTAGACACTAATCTCAAGAAAAAAAGACCTCATTAGACCTTTCAAACTGGTGATCACCATCAGTTAGCCCTTCTATGTTCTATGTTAAGGGATTTGGTTTCCGCACTTAGTCCTTAAAGTGGACCATTGTACGTGAGCCATGGTGGCCGTTACTCCAACCAGACCACCTCCCTCCAGAAGCAGATCAAACTTCCAGGTCTTCTCAGGACATCAGCAAGGGATCTTGGTGTTTCAAGAGTCTCCTCGCGGATCTAGGTGATGCCGGTGCACTCGAGTAGTACGTTTCCTCCGCCTCCATGCACGCTCTACACAGGGGACTGTCAGTGTCAGTTAGCCCTTATAACTCCAGGCAAATTATGGGACCAGCTCCAAAACCCCCTAAAACAATGCAAGTTTTCTTGAGACTTGGGGAGGCTATAACGGAGTCTTCTCTGAGTCACGCTGCGTCAGTTCAGCTCCACTAGTTAGGTGCAACCCTGACACTATCACAATGCATTCTGAATCCATTAAACATTCCCGCATTGTGTACAACAGCCCGCATGTTTGAGTGCATACTCCAAATGATTGATCGTTCACTAACTCTGTGTCTGACCGGTTTGAACCTGTATTTTCTGATAGTAAGCTGACATGCTGACAGGTCAGACCTAAAGATCATAAACACTAACGACCACAACTGAAAAAAATACTACACCATTCACCGAGTTTGCAACGCTATGTCGTATTATTTTTATGTGAACGCCTGGTAGTTTTTATTTAAACTGCACGCAAAGTCGACTTGTTGCTCAACTAGATCGTGTAGGAGTTAGTATAAATGCCTTTTTTTGAATTTGTTGTATTCAAAGAGATTTAGGTTAGTATTTAAAAGGTTTAGCCCGACATTGGGAATATTTTTAGGCAAAAATTTTGAGGTCGAAAATTTTCGATTTTGACACAAAACCTACAAGCTACCTGACAAGCGGGCATATGTCACAAGACAGTATTGGATTACTAATTTCTTCGTCTTGTCCAGTCTATCGCTGGTAAATATTTGAATGTCTTTGGTTGTATTGTACTACTGCGTAGTTTAAGCACAGGCCGGCGGGTACTAGATAAGTGCTAACACTTAGACAAAATGATAATTATTACGTAAGTTTTAAGAGTGCCTCGTTGGTCTAATGGTTGCAAGCGCGACTGCTGAGCATTAGCTACTGGTTCGATTCCCGGGTCAGCCAAATTGTTATTGGGTTTCTCCATCAGGAATTTCTCAGTAGTAGCCACGGAGTCTAGATTTGTGCCCGGTTGATGGCAATAGACTCGCCCCCTCTTATATGGGACTTAAAACATAACTGGCGAAATGTGAGTGTACTATTAGGTGTACCTCTGCCTAATCCTTCGGGGATTACTGGCGTGATGTTATGTTTAAGAGTGCAACGTTAGGAAAGTGACCCTCAGGTAAGGCCGATGTCAGCAGGGTAACTGGTAGCAGCTTAAGACGTAGACAATGTGGCATTTAGCAGTATCGATGATGGGAAGTCAAGAAGATATAGGATACACTAGCTGTCGAAAAGCATATGCCAGCCTAAGCCCTAGCTCGCCGTCCGTCCTCCTTATGACGACAGGCCGTGTTGACGGCGCGTTCATGTTCAATATGCTCCTCAAAGAGATGTCAGCAAACCGGAAGGGGTCCGCAAGGGCCGATGCCTGCCGGGGCTGCGGGACTGTTCGAAAGATATACCGCGTCCCTGGAACACAAAGGGCAAAGAAGGAACATGGATGGGTTTTAGTCAGTAAAAGTCTGACTCTCCCTCCCACTCCACCCAGAGCGGGAGGAGTTATTTGATGATTTCCCATCAGTAAAAAAAAAAAAAGGCTGGCGTCATTGCCACGTTGGATGGCAATTGGCAATGCTGATTTTTTGGCCAAAAAATAGGCCCGCCCTCTGGTCACGTGAAGAGTCGACCAACCGCTTGGCGATTTCCCGATTGACTAATTGATTGACACTAGCTGCCGAAAAGCTTATGCCAGTCTAAGCCCTGAATGAGAGCAGCCCAGGATCGATTCAAATGGCATGTTATCCGAGAGGCCTATTTCCAGCAGTGTACGGCTACAAGCTGATGTTGATGTGATAGTACGAAACTGGATCGAGTAAGTGAATGTAATCTTATAACTTCGATCAACGGCTTAGGTACCGTTTAAAAGTTCAAGGTTTTTGAGTGTTTATGTTGCTTTCGAATTAATTTTGTTGTTTCCTATAAATAGTTTACGTTATTCTTTTAGTCGTTAGTGCTACTGATGTGATTGAGGTCCTGGAGGGGACAAAGTGTTTTTGGGTTTTTCGTCCAGATTTTTTTAGTGATCTTTCGACTATTTCGGCAAACACGTTGAAACTTTTTACACAAGGTTATTGGTCTCTCCGTATGCCAAATTCCATCCAAATCGATTAAGGCAGAAGAAGCAGATTATGAAAAAGTAAAACTCAGATAGGAAAAGTTACTTTCGTTTTTATAATATTAGTGTGGATGAACACATTTTCTTATTTAGCCAACATAAGCAAAGACGTAAATTGACTTTATATCAAGCTTCATAGCTGGACATCCAGTAAGAGAAATCATAGACAAGAAATACTTAGCATAAGCGATTGTAATTTATGCCTCTTTATGTTAACAACAATGAATTGGAAACTTCTTGAAGTCTGCCATGTTAACATTAATTTATTGTGACATGTTTTCTCAACAAATCGAATAACTTTATGTTTAAAGAAAATCGTTGTAATGTCACAGTGCAGCTGCAGTTGAAAGTAGGTACTTGAAAGTTGAAAAATGAGAAGATTTTCTGGAAAATATGATCACACCCCTGTCATCTCATCAGCCGGGGCTGTTCGAAAGAGATACCGCGGCCCTGGAACACAAAGGGCAATTAAGGAACATGGATGGGTTTTAGTCAGTAAATTTCTGACACTCCCTTCCGCTACGCCCAGAGCGGGGGAGGTAATTTGATGATTTCCCTTACGAAGAAAAAAAAAACCCCCTGTCATCCCCGAAGGATTACGAAGAAGGGTTCTTAGTTGAAAGTAATCGTCAAAATCGCGCGAAACAGATGGATAAGGGACGCACAGAACAGACAAGAAAGGAAGAAAGGGGAGGCCTTACGGCGCGTTCGTGTTCCACGCGCGCCTCAAAAAGATGTCAGCAACCAGGAAGGGGCCCGCAAGGGCCGATGCCTGCCGGGGCTGCGGGACTGTTCGAAAGAGATACCGCGGCCCTGGAACACAAAGGGCAATTAAGGAACATGGATGGGTTTTAGTCAGTAAATTTCTGACACTCCCTTCCGCTACGCCCAGAGCGGGGGAGGTAATTTGATGATTTCCCTTACGAAGAAAAAAAAAACCCCCTGTCATCCCCGAAGGATTACGAAGAAGGGTTCTTAGTTGAAAGTAATCGTCAAAATCGCGCGAAACAGATGGATAAGGGACGCACAGAACAGACAAGAAAGGAAGAAAGGGGAGGCCTTACGGCGCGTTCGTGTTCCACGCGCGCCTCAAAAAGATGTCAGCAACCAGGAAGGGGCCCGCAAGGGCCGATGCCTGCCGGGGCTGCGGGACTGTTCGAAAGAGATACCGTGGCCCTGGAACACAAAGGGCAATGAAGGAACATGGATGGGTTTTAGTCAGTAAGAGTCTGACACTCCCTCCCACTCCACCCAGAGCGGGAGAAGTCATTTGATGATTTCCCATCCGTAAAAAAAAAAAAAAGGGGAGCCCTTTTTTTTTGTGGTGCACGACATGCCCCTGCGACAAATAAATATTTTTTCTTTCTTTCTTCTTTCTTTTTAAAATCCGAAAACACTCTACGAATTCTTGTCGACAGCACATTTAACTAAGCATTCAATATAGGCCATTACATAAAGAAAACCATAATGCCGAATACCCCATTGTGGTTATATTGTTGTTCATAATAATGAGATTTAATGTTCTCCGACCGCACTGGCCTAAATTACATTAGGCTTCTCCTTTCTTACTGTTCAATTGTTAGGTAAAAGCTTAAATACTTTTTAATGCAATATCTTGTTTTTTTTTTTGTAGATATAAGACTAGAGGAAGACCAAAGAAACGATGGATGCAGGACTGTGTGAAGGATGATACGGCTAGAAAGGTCGTGTTGTCTTTTTTTTATGCACGTCATGTCCCTGCGACAAATATAGTATAGCATTTTGATAAAATTGGGGAAACTTTGTTATTGTATTCATGGGGGAATTCACACCCGAGCTGCAGGCGAGGGTGTTATGGATCCTAGAACTGCAGTAATATTTTTTCTTACGTTACCATTATACATTATCTTTTATGTACAAATTAAAGTTTATTTGTGTTATAAATTCAAAAATATTTTAATATTTTCATATAGGGCTGTTTTGCGGCTTCATATCATTACTTCTTCTTCAATCTGGCGAAAGCAAAGCGCGTAAAAAACGCTGGCAAAAATACGTTTTTTTATCAAAATGTACTATTTCTTTCTTTCTTTATATACGCCTATGCCTAAAGTTGACTAAACCAGCTTAGTAATAACTCATCGAGGAACAACCAAAGTTCATAAAGAATGCATCATGCATGTCCTCGGTTGATTAGAAATTCTTCAAGGGGACTGCCTCAACCTCAACAAAATGAATTTTCGCATCATACTGTGAAAATTAATTATAATTAATAATTACATGGGCTTTGGTTATGTATGAGGAAGCACTCGGATCACCAGATTTGACCTCCTGGACCCTCCAGTTACAGGAAAACCAGGCGGGGCGCAAGCGCATCCGAAGGTACTCTTGGCTTGGTAATAGGAAGAACATCTTTACGATTACGTCACTAGGAGTCCGATATAATGGATTACGATTAAACCTTTGTTCTTACGACTCAGACAGAGGAAAACAATGTGATTAATAATGAATAATGTGATTGAGGAATATGCCGCATTCTGGAGAAACTATGGGCACAAAACCTGCCAAGTGCGAGTTATATTTTGTTATTAAACTAAATATTTACGGTTTTATTTATTTATTTAAACTTCATGTACAAAAGTGGTACATAGGCGGACTTAATGCCACAAGGCATTCTCTACCAGTCAACCTCGGGGTCAAATAGGACAGCATAGTGATAGAGTACAAAAAAATAAATAAGAAAAATATCATTTTGTTAACATAAATTGAAATACATAAATAGGCACATACTAATACATATATATACAAATAAAATGAAATAAACTAATATATATTATAATACATACAAATAGTCCAAAATACGAGAAACATTCTAATAATTACTATGACTGCTAATGACAAGCTTATGAGCAATTTAGTTTGATTTCAAATAGTACTTCCGTACTGTTCTTTTGAAAGCCATTTTGCTTTCAGCTTTTTTAATGCCAAGGGGTAGCGCGTTCCAGAGCTTTATTGTTGAGACAGCGTAAGAATTGGACATAAAAACAGTACGATGTGAGGGAATTTCAAGGAGTATGGTTTTTAGATTTTTTCCTTGACATGTGCTGTAAGACATTGCTTCTTGCCAAATTTCATGATTCTAGGTCAACGGGAAGTACCCTATAGGTCTTGAGTCTCTTGTGAAATCGCAAAAAATGCGACATGAACGGTCTTTCACGGCCCCAAGGGATACCAGACCTGAGAATTTGATATTAATTTCAACTTGAAACTTCCACGCGTTCCTGAGAAATAGGGTCTTGACAGACGGACAACCAAGTGATCCTATAAGGGTTCCATTTTTGCCGATTGAAGTACGGAACCATAAATGATACGGTATGAATGGGATGGTGGTCTAAACTGGACTTCTAATTAAAGGTATTCGTTCAAAATCGCAGTTCCAGGACCGGAGCAAGGAGAAAGTAGGAAGAAATGCCTTTGCCCTGCAGTGGACAGCATAATTAATGGCGTTATCACACTTTCATCTACCTATCGACTGGATCTAATCTTATGCAAAATATTGTCCCGAAGAAAATCGGGGTCATGGCCGAATAGCTTAAGGTTCTTCACATTTTTTACCAATTATCCGTTGTTTGTATAGTTCAAGGAAAATTAATGGTACATTAGTAGGTGAGAAGGTGAATTGTCGCTTGATTATACTCGTACCCATGATGCGGGCCATTAGAAGACCTTGGAAACGCGTGGAAACACAGAACAAATTACTTATTCCGGTTAAAATGAGTCTTCAAATAAACAGCCTACTCGAAGACACTACTAATAACTGTGATTATTATATGCCTTTTCCAATCAGCTTAAAGACATACAGCTCTCAAAGCATATATCAAAGGAGGCGAGTCAATTTTCTCCACAGAATAGGTTATATGCATCCCGTTTCGTTTTTTTTTAATGAGTAGCGCACGCCAACCTAGCCGAACAGCCTTCTTTTTCCATTTTATTTCCTATTTCGGTGCCTTCTCCCACCATTTGCCGAGAAAATGGCGGCTGCGCAAAGTCAGTGTTGTGTACGACCGCGACGCGTGCGCAGGCCGCGACGCGTTCCACGTTTGTAATAACAACGAATTCTACGAAAAAAGTGTATTGTGTTCCGAATTTTGATTTTGAAATCCGTGTTCTTGTAACCTAGTGTTGGAAATGCTGTAGTGAGGTGCCCCGAAATTAGTTTTTGAATGTTTTTTCCGTAGGTATTATTACTATTTGTGAACAAGTGCACGCTATTGTTTTCTTTGTTGATCTGCACCAGCTGTCAAAATAAACGGATTATCAAGGTGAGCTTATTGATTTCCCAAACGTTTCTTTTGTTTTTAATACAATGTTCTGTAACGATTCCGTATATCGATAATGGAATCGATTTTTTTCGATCTTTCGCAATTCTTTCGATACAGGTTTCTCGTTTTCGTTGATATTGCTAAACTTTTGCGTATTATCGACGTGCCTTGGGTTAATGTGTAACAAAATGATCGTTTTAAAGTTTATGCGTGGCTGTAAAACTGTAAATTGTTGAAATATGTTGTGTGTAGGTGTTATTGTTGGTATGTTTACGAGTTCCGATCATGTGAGATGTTAATTCAGAATCATAGGTGTTTGATGTTCGTTTAATATGAACTCATTAAAACATTCGGGTCACGGACTGTGTTGAAAACATTGTTGTTTTAGAAGTATTTCAAAAAACAGATGTTTTACTTTACGAACGGTTTACAAGTCTTGTTAAAACAGTGATAATCATTACCATTTCTTATTAAGTTGGTACAGTCAGACAGCTGTTGATGGATATTGAAATGAAGTGTTAATGAGTTTTTTATAATTATTATATTTAAACTAACAGAGGTACTTTTTTGTAATTTTATTTTATTTTAAAGTAGGTACACAATCTTTCACGCAAATTAAGTTGCATAATTTCTGTCACCTGTTTCTTAACAAACAAATCTGATACCTGATGCGCGCTTGGACCTATCAAGTATCGCATTTGCACGTTCACATTATGTTGTCAATTAGGTATTATGAAACTTAGCGGCTAATGGCCTTAGATGTACCTATCTAGTTTAAGATTCATAATTACATTCTTATGTTGAAATCGTTTGGACTTGCCTTGCATCAAGAATTTTGCACAAATCCGGTTTTGTAATAAATTGTCTCTCGAATACGAACTGAATTTGTTTTGCAAAAATTCCAACTGTTTAAATAAATGTAAAGTAACCTTGTAAGTAGTTAGGTACCTACTAGATGGTTCACAGATAATGTACCAAGAAAAAGTTTTTTTTTTTTGTAATCTTCACCCATTTTTCATAGGTACTAATAATAAGGCTATTTGTATATGTATATGAGTTTTAAATGTTTGTAAACGCACCCACGATGAAGGAGAAATCCCAAATGCGGGCAACGTTCTTAAAAAAAAAAAAAAAAAAGTCGTCATCATCTTCCTGACCTAGTCTCTTTTCCTTTGGTAGTGTAAAACAATTAGTTCTTCTATTCTCCCCTTTCAAGTCACACGCTACCATTTTCTCCATTTTCTTTCGTAGGTATATAATTCCTCACACAATCCACCCGTCTTCCTCTCCCTTTCCATCCATCAACTTTTATATTAAACTTTATGTACAAAGTGGTACATAGGCGGACTTAATGCCACAAGGCATTCTCTACCAGACAAATGTAATTTTCTAATCTTTGATACCGACTGATCTCCTCATGTATGGCGAAGTCCAATCCACCCTAATTTTATATCTTCGAAGAGATCCAACTCTTCAACCAATAAGTCACATTTGATGGGATTCGGTAGACCCATTGCATCAAGCAAGACCAGCAACCCAAAATTGAAAACCAAACGACCTTCATAACACCAAAAAAGGTAGCCATAACATCGTTTCCATTGTACCGTACTCTGTAAGTAGGTAGGCAGGTATGTAGGTACGTGCGGATGAATCATAGTGTATTGCAGTCAAGGCCTATCTCGCCTCTCTCCGATGATCAGATAAGATCGGCAGGAATCCGGCATCAGAGAGAGCTTTTCAATCGATTTTCGTTTTCTCACAGACCGGGTATAAAGGGTGTAAAAAGACCCTTAACGAAGCCGAAAGGTACTTGTTCTCCCCGTCATTGCGATAATTTTTTTGTTCTAGACCATACCTGGGAACCTTCTAATTACGGAGATATTAGGGGTCAAAGTTCCAACTTTTTCACAAGTTTTTTTTTAAATACATTTTTCTAATGTAAGATTTTTACTTTAAGCTCCTTCAGGACCCCCGTACTATTCAATCCATCCACCAACACAATGTTTTGAGTGCGTTACATTGAGTTTTACCGTAAAATGTGATTTTTCACCCCAAAAAAAAAAGTCGTTTCCCAGCAATAATTTTTTCGTAAAGTTACTTAGTTTGATGTACAGAATGCTTGGTTGACGGCTTCGTGAAGGGTCTGTTTACAAAACTCTCAAACTCAAACTCAAAGCATTTATTTCAAATAGACCCATGACAGGCACTTTTGCATAGTCAAAAATAAGCTACCTACAGTCCCGCCACAGGCATAATAACTGTGAATGGACTGTAGTTGCCCATTCGAAAATAGTAGATCTCATGGAGAAGAATGGGCAAGAAACTCCATGGACACTCTTTTCAAATCAAGTTATATATTACAAAGTCCTGGGTACAATATTGTTGCTTCTATATGTGAGCACAGTGTAGAGATAGGAAAATAAAACAAAGCTACAACTAACCATAATAGAAAGTCTACATGGTACTCACACTTACAAAAACTCAAATAATGCTTCTAATTTATATAAAACAATGGTTATCAAAGTAACTAAGTTTCCAAACGAGAAAAAAAATAAAAGAAATGATAAAAGAACTAAAGGGGGAGCATCTCTTCCAAACATTAAAATCTTAGTATGTGAGCCCAAGTGGCAGTGGAGCAGGACCAGCATTGAGCCAAGCATTTTTATCTACGATATACTCTTCTAACTTATAATATGCTCGCTTACATAGTGTTTGTTTAATGTATTTTTTAAATTTCTTCTCATTAAGTTGTAAAATGTCAAGTGGTATTTTATTGTAACATTTTACACAGTACCCCATAAAAGATGTGCGTACTTTTGACAATCTGAAACGTGGTTGATCTAATTTGTCCTTATTTCTAGTATTAATATTATGCCTGTCGCTTATTTTACTAAAAAGATGAATGTTTTTCCGAACAAACATAATGTTTTCATAAATATATTGACAAGGTACCGTCATGATGTTAATCTGTTTAAACAATTCTCTTAGAGACTCGCGTCTGCGTAGGTTATAGATGGCTCTTACAGCCCTCTTTTGCAGAATAAAAATGGAGTCAATATCTGCAGCCCGACCCCACAGCAGAATACCGTAAGACATGATACTATGGAAGTAACTAAAATAGACCAGTCTCGCGGTATCCACGTCTGTTAATTGCCGGATTTTACGGACAGCATAAGCGGCTGAACTTAGCCGCCCTGCAAGTGCTGTTAAGTGAGGACTCCATTGCAGTTTCGAGTCAAGCGTAATCCCCAAGAAAACTGTCTTTTCGACGAATTCGAGTATCTCCTTGTTCAATACAACGTTACATTCCCTACTTCTTACATTCGGTAACGCGAATCTTATGCATTTAGTTTTCTTCCCATTTAACACCAAATTGTTTACAGTAAACCAGTTATGAATCTTAAGCATAGCGGTATTTACGTCGTCAAAATCTTGTGCACGTCTGTTAACTTTAAAAATCAGTGATGTGTCATCAGCGAATAACACCATTTGAGGTCGACTTTTCAGTAACTGAGGTAAATCATTAATATATACTATGAAAAGGAAAGGGCCCAGTATTGAGCCTTGCGGTACCCCCATTTTTACTTTTAATCCTAACGAATTTACGCCATTTATTTGTACTTGCTGCATTCGATCATTTAAATATGATTTTACTAAGCTAAGTGCTTGTTTTCCTAGTCCGTAATGCTCAAGTTTTAGCAACAGTGTGTCGTGATCCACGCAATCAAATGCCTTGGATAGGTCGCAAAAAATGCCTATTGCATCTTTTGCCTCTTCCCATGCATTAAAGATGTGCTTTAGCAAGGTGACACCGGCGTCAGTAGTGCAACGGCCTTTGGTGAAACCATATTGTTGATCGTGTAAGATGTCATTTCGATTAAAATGATTGAGCATTTGATTTAGCATCACTTTTTCAAACACCTTACTGAAAACCGGCAAAATAGATACGGGTCTATAATTATTTGTGTCTTTGCTGTCTCCAGATTTAAAAAGTGGTATAACTTTACTATACTTCATCAAATCCGGAAATACCCCTTGGTCTACACATAAATTAAATATTAAAGCTAAATAGGGAGCTACTGTCTCAACAATCGATTGACAAACTTTAGTTGACATGCCCCAAAGGTCTTCAGTAGTTTTTATTTTAATTTGCTTAAAAGCCTTCATAACGACCATAGGGTTTATATGTGAAAATTTAAATTCAACAGGACAGGCTGAAACATTCTCTTTTAATAAATTAATGGCAAGGGATGGCGAAGAATCTAGCGTTTCTGTGGTTTTGGCTGGAATATTGGTAAAGAACGTTGCGAATTCCTGAGCAACATCGACATTTGCGCTAATGAGCCCTCGGGAAGAGTCCAGTGTGTAATCAGTGTTGTGTCTTTTGTTTCTATTAGTTTCATTGTTTATAATTTTCCAAACTGTTTTAATCTTGTTGTCTGCAGATTTCAACTTGTTGCTAATAAATAAGGCTTTAGCTGCCTTGCAGGTATTTTTGAAAATTTTAGAAAAAGTAGCAACATACTTATTAAAGGTTTCCGTATTACACCCTGTAGGTCCCGTCACGTAAAAAGAACGCTGACCGATCATGTAAATATTATGTGTTTTTTGAATGCCAGCCTATTCCAAAGTACTAAGTAGCTAGTAAAGCACCTATTATGATTCTACAATAAAACAATTACACTTATATTATAAAACAATTAGCTTAGTACTACAGGATGCGACTATACCCGTGCGAAGACACAACCCCTTCACTGTCGCTCAGCGTTCTTTTTACGTGGGACCTTTACATAACATTAAGTCGGTAATACCCGAAGGGTGAGTCAGAGCTGTACTTAATAGTACATCCACATTTCGCCACTTATTATGTTAAAGTCCCATGTAGTAGGAGGCCAGCCTATTGCCATTGCCCGTGGCTGCTACTAAGAGATTTCTAAAGAAAAACCTAATAACACTCTTCCCGACCCGGGAATCGAAGCCAGGACCTTATGATCAGCGGTAGCGCTTGCGACCACTAGACTAACGAGTCAGCCAACCAGATAGTTGGTGACTATTCGGTTGATGGCAAAAGGTTTACCTCCTATAACATGGAACTTAAATAAAACTGGCGAAACGTTGGTATTGACAGGTACTGTAGTAACTAATACCTCTGCCAAACCATTCCGGGATTGCAGGCACGATGTTAGGTGTCTTACAGCTACTTGCAGCTTCAGCTACTTGTAGGTGAAAAAGGTTATTTTAATTTTTTTGAGACAGGCACTTACATAATACTGTTTAACTTCGAGAGTCCTTTTTATGTATCTGCCGTCTTTTAAGACGTGCCTTTTGAAGACTTGGTCTTCTGGACAATTTTCACGAATACTATGCAACACGTGGTGTAACACGAATGTATAAAATAAGGCATGAGTACATAAGAGGAAATCTGAAAGTGGTGCCATTGACTGAAAAGTTATGTGGTAATCGGTTGTCGTGGTATGGGCAATTGGGCATATGATGCGGAGGAATGAGGAAAATGTAGTGAAATTTTTTTGAGTATGAATGTGGATGACTTTAAGAGTAGAGACCAAAGAAACGATGTATGGACTGTGTGGAGAATGATATGGGTAGAAAGGAGGTGTCTGATGAGATGACGAGTAATAGAGAAGTATGGGAGAAGAACGCAATTAGCTATAGGCTCGCCCCTAATCCATGGGACTTAAACATTCCTGGCGAAATGTGGGTATACTATTACGTACACCTCCGTCTATCCCTCCGGAGATTATAAGCGTGATGTTACGTTATGCATCCAAGCTTTATGCTGTCTACAGTACCTATACCTAGATAGTGGTACCATGGTATTACCTTGATGTAGACCGTGTTTATTCCGCCAGTCAGTCACTCACGCAACTGTCTCATATTTAAGATAACAGTGTACTGTCTACCCCGGTAGGCAGGTGTCGTGAAGAGCGCCAGATGGTCGGTCTGCCTGCCGACCCGGAACGGTCCGTAGCACCGGACAACGGTAACCGTTCGTAGTTTGTAGTTGTGCCCACCATCCTTTACTCTGTGATCTTGTTTGTGGGATTGTTCCAATAATTTAAAAAGTATTGTAGTCTTTTGTTTTTTGATGAGCGGTTTTTTTTCGCGGTTATTTATGTACTTATCGTGAGTCTGGTGTTCGTGGATTTGAACCTTGACAGGCCTTATATTGTGTTATTTATTTTCCTTTATTTATCTTTTACATACATTTTTAAATATTCCATAAAACAACATAAAAAATATAAAAATTGTCGGCCGCCGGTATCGGGAGCAGGTTCCAAGCTACCGGTGGTTTGGGCTCCAGAGACAGGAACCTCCTCACAATGTGGGCCGTATCGAGGAGAACTGCCTTCCTGAATCAGGCCCTTGATCCAACCGCTTAAGGAGAGCCTCAACAAATGTTCGTCGAGGCTCTTAGCCATTACGACAATGATAGCTCAATGATAGCCGAGTTCACTAATTTATTTCATTACTACTGCTCTCAAAACGATGAAAGAATATATCATGACGAAACTGAAATGCCCTAAAAAAGAGATACGGTTAAAATCAAATTCTAACATAATAAATTAAATTATTTATATACTAAAACATCCTCCTTGCATAATTTAAACCCAACTAAGTATCACCAATCTTGTTTCAACGACTTCACCTTCAAAAACAAACTTCACTACAACCCACACGAAAAAATTACAAAAAAAAAATCTGCATTTCAAAAACAACTAAGAGCGGACACTAAGGAGGCGTAAATTTCGTAATTCGCCATTCTCGTAAAGAAATCCGATGGAAACCGGTCGCTTAGCGAAAGTGTTGCGTAATGATGAGATCACCACATGGTCCTCGGAACCATACGTAAGATGTTAAGCGTGGTACACACTTGTCCGGCATTAATCGGTACAGCCGGGTAGTAAGACTCAGTTTTTTATAGCCTTTGTTGTCCCACTGCTGGGCTAATCTCCCCGAAATGCCCCACATTTTACCATCTTCGGCTAGACCGGCAAGAAAGAACCAAGATCGATCATCGATGCGTAAGCGTTTCCTGGCCTGCCTTGGCGACGACAGTCGTCTTCAGGCACCTAATCTGTGACTTTCCTGACTCATCCGTGCATGTATCCTGTAAGTTCCATACACCCAGTCCCATTTTAACCTCGTCTCTGCAAATTCACGAAGATCGGTAGATATCGAAAGGAATTCCCCGATCGGTACAAGCCGAAGGAAAGCCGAATATATTGATCAACAAATACTGCCGAATCTTAAGTATGGACGACCTGTTCAAGTGTGTAGCAAGCTTTACTTAACATTTGCATCGCAAATTACTGCTCACATATCAGTAAAACAACCGATTGATACGGTTAATTTACGGTTTATTTACTGGTTTTAAGTCAATGTAAAATAAAAACAGTGTTTTTACCACGAGTAGAAAACGCATTAATACGGGTTTGCGTTTTATCTGTTTGTGCAATAAAAATGCTAGACAGTGCAGTGTAAATTTCCGATTATTTTTGTTTCTCTTATTCTTTATTTTTACAAAAATTACGTCATAGGATGTTTATACAATGTGTTACCTCAGCTAATCTTCCATCGATTCGTCCACCAAAAAACAGACTTCCCAGTGTACCAATATTTCTAAGAGAGACGTATTTAATTGGCCCGAAACAATTTTACTTATGGAAAACCCGATGACGATTGACCGTTGACTATAGACTTATGCACTACTGGAGGCATCGCAAATGCCTGAATATTCCAGAGACAAAACTGCAATGCCTTATATCCCCGTGCCCTTAAGGCAGAATATTTCACACGTTTACGTTTACCAGTTTAACAATAAATATGGCTTAATTGCCAAGAGCCTCGACCAATACCTGAGGTGGCTCTCGTTAGGCAGCTGGATCAAGAGCTTGATTCAGGTTCCTCTCTCTGGAGCCCTGACCGCCGGTAGCTCGGACCCTGTTCCCGATACCGGTGGGTTACTATTTTTTATATTTTTTTCTTAGGAATATTTAAAAATTTAATTGATTTGTATAGAAATAAATAAAGGAAACGTGAAAGGAAGGGGGGCGAATTTCTCTTAAGGCGGGCCAGGAAGCGCTTACGCATCGATGATCGATCTGGATTCTTTCTTCCCACTTCACGTGACCAGAGGGCGGGCCTATTTTTTGGCCAAAGAATCAGCATTGCCATCCAACGTGGCAATGCTCCCAGCCTTCTGGGCACTTTTCCTGTTGATAGCGATGTGGACGAATTTTTTGACGCCCTGTGACCGTTTTGATACTTGTACATTTTGATTTTTTCTTATTATTATAGATTTGTAGTCTGTATATAATGTAAATATTCACTTGTTATTAATAATTAATAAAGGAAATAATAATATGAATAATAATATATAATTATAATATTTAATAAAGAGAAATCAAAATCAAGACATTTATTTTTAAAAGTATGACAGTTGGCACTTTTTGAACACGGAATTCATAATCCAAGTTCCCACAAATAAGAATTTGTGCAAAACACTCCCCAGCAAAAAATAATAGTTACAAGTAACAGTTTTAAATCTTCTAAGGGTAACAGATTACCACGGTTATACTTCTAACATCATCTGTTCCGACATCATTCACCTCCCACTACTACGATTCGTAATCAAGCTAGTCAATGACTAATGACGTCATTTACCAAAACTAAAACGACTTCATTTTCCAATACTGACATAACATATGTATGGTAACAATGCGTGGGAGGGTAGGAAGCTGATTGCAGTCATATGACGACCTTAACACCACGAGGCAGTAGCTACAGAAGGTACAATCAGTGAGGAAAATTTGTGTATGCGTGAGGGTACTAGCGGCAGGCCAAAGAAACGGTGGATGGATTGTCTAAACCAAGATAGGGAATCATCATCTGCCTAGCCTTTTCCCAACTATGTTGCGGTCGGCTTCCAGTCTAACCGGATGCAGCTGAATACCAGTATTTTACATGGAGCGACTGCCTATCTGACCTCCACAACCCAGTTAGTACTGGGTAATACGATATTCCTTGGTAAGACTGGTTGTCAGACTTTTTGGACCACTGACTACCTAACGACTGTCAAAAATCTACAAATGACACCCGGGACCAACGGCTTAACGTCAAAAAAAACTAATGTTAAAAATAACTTAATGTCTAAACCAAGATAGGGAATACCAAAGAGAATAACCAGGATAGGGTGTGAATACTGAATGATACAAGACGAGGGGACTAGAGAGGGAAGGAGAGGGTATGCGGTGTCGAAGTCCCAAGTAAATTGGGGCAAGGCAGCCTGGAAATAAATGCACACTAATGCGCAGAAGATTTGTTGAAACCACGCATACACAGCTTTCATTTGGTGATCCTGGGCAATCAGTCCCAGCTAGGTGGCATGATGTTAATATAAAGGGTGTAAATAGACCCTTAACGAAGCCGAAAGGCACTTGTTCTCCCCGTCATTGCGATTATTTTTTTGTTGTAGACCATATCTGGGAATCTTCTAGTTACGGAGTTATTGGGGGTCAAAGTTCCAACTTTTTCACATTTTTTTTTTTAAATACAATTTTTAAGGTCATAACTTTACTTTAAATACCTCCATGACCCGTTTACTATTCAATACATCCATCAGCACAATGTTTTGAGTGCGTTACATTGAGTTCTACCGTAAAATGTGATTTTTCACCCCAAAAAAAGAGTCGTTTCCCACCAATAATTTTTGCGTAAAGTTACTTTGTTTGATGTACATAATTCTTGGTTGACGGCTTCGTGAAGGGTCCGTTTACACCCTTTATATTTAGGAAAGCACGAGCTAATCTCTCATTGTTCATGCGGATAAGAGAAATAATGATAAGTTCCTTATGTCTTGACTTGAAGGCAAAAGTGGATCTTCTGCGTTATCTTACGATGTGAACACCGCCTGTAGGTTGACAACAGCCAACATTAAAAACATTTAAGGAAATATGCGTTTCCTGTTCAACAATGTTTATAACGGCGCTTACATAATCATTTAAAAAGTTTTGTTAAGCGTGAGAAAGTATGTAACTACTTCAATACACAAAATGTTATAGTTATTCTTGCCATTCATTACTTAGACATAAATGCGAAAGTTTGTAAGGATGTATGAATGGATGGACGAATGTTTGTTACTCTTTCACAAAGTACTGGACGGATTTGGATGAAATTTAGCACACAGATAGTTTATAACCTGGATTAACACAAAATATACTTTTATCCCGGTAGTATAATACCGTGGGACTGTTATCGAACTCCACGCGGGCGATGCCGCGGCCATAAGCTGTATATGTTACGGCTAAAAGCCGAAGTAAGGTTACACTTAATTCTAGCCGGCTATACCTAGGTGCGGCCGGTAACAGTTCGTTAAAATGCAACCAATTGGTAATTGGTCCATGGATGTAGCGCGTTTGGTCACAGTTCTAACCTAACATAACCTAGTCCATTTGGTCGGTGTGTCCTAGCAATAAAAATAATAGTTACCGACCGCACCTAGGTATAGCCGGCTAGAACTAGATGTAACCTTACTTAGCCAGCTAGAACTAGGTGTAATTAACCTTAATTAGCCGGCTAGAACTAGGTGCAACCTTACCTAGCCGGCTAGAACTAAGCGTAACCTTACTTCAGCTTTTAGCCGTAACAAATACATAAACTCACGCCTTTTTCCCATGGGGTTAGGCAGCAACTACAGAACGCTACTTACATGGTTACTAAATAGAAACAAAAAACATATTAAAATTATAGTTGTTGTTGGTTTTACGTTCTGTGGTCAAAATCCTCAATGACCGGGCCAACCTAATGTAAATATATTTTTATATCTTGTTTACCTTACAAAGCAAATTAATTTTATTACAAAAAAAGTTTATCTTCTGAGCTTTAGGCACAAATAAACAGCCATACTGGAAAAATATTATGTTCATAACAAAAATAATCATAAATTACAAGCTGTTTATAGTTTTTATCGTTATTTTTACGTTTATTAGTAGAAGCTTTAATGTACTTGTGATTATGTTTTTATTCGTTTTTAATATTTTTACGAGAAATTCCTGCTGGAACGACCACCCCTAGAGTGTCTTTACTGCATTTTGATTTCTTAGATCATAAAGGTATTTTTAGAAAATGTGTGTTAGCTAAATTCTGATTATCCTACATATTTTCGGATTAAATATAACACTAGCGCCCCGTCCCGGCTTTGCACGGGTGGACATTATTTTTTTAAACATTTTGGGACAAAATATAGCCTATGTTACTCAGGGATAAATTTTGAAATGGGCACAGTAGTTTTTGAGTTTATTCATTACAAACATACACACACACAATAATACAAATCTTTCCTCTTTACAATATTAGTAAGATAACATCACAACTGTAATCCTATAAGGGTCAGGCAGAGGTGTACCTAATAGTACACCCACGTTTCGCGAGTTATGTCTAAGTCCCATGTAAAGGGGGCGAGCTTATTGCCATCAACCGAAAATAAATCCAGACTCCGTGGCTGCTACTGAGAAATTCTTTATGGAAAACTTAATGACACTTTGCCCGACCCTGGAATCGAACCCAGGACCACATGCTCAGCAGTCGCACTTGCGACCACTAGACCAACGAGACAGTAGTTTTTCGGCTTATAAGTTTCCGTATTTTGTATGGCTGTGTCTTACTGGAAAAATGCAAATAAATGTTAAAATCAGTCCAGCCGTTTCGGAGATTAGCCGGACAAGTACCGTATTATACTTTCATATGCAATCAGTAAAAAGCTGTTATTTTGAAATTACAAACAGACACTTCCATTTTATTTACTTGTAAGTATATAGATTATCTGTCTATCTGTCTAACATTACCTAACCTTTTCGTTCCACGAATGTACATAGCTAGTATAAATATCATTAAAAGCAAGCCCAAGTCCGCCATCGGATCGTGAGCTAATTTGTTAATATCTGATTTCACTACCAATGTTAATTTCTAAGCTTACGATCTGGCCAGGAAGTGAACGGCGCTGCTGTCCATTTTCAAACATAAACGCTTATAAAAAATATCTTTTACATGCTTATTCACTTGGACCTAAGATATCTACTTGGATTAGAATATTACCAGCCTTTTGCTGTTCCACTTGATATCGTGGCCTGCCTGTCCTGTTATTTGCGCATCATAGGAGCTGATGGACAATCGTGAAAGAGCCAAACTCGTCTATATTTTGGTCTATAGCAGTGATACACCACTAGGCTAGTTGTGTGACCGTCAGACTGCCAAGTCATAGGTCTCAAGTTCGAACCCAAGGCCTCTGATTTTTCGGACGCATGTGCGTATTGTATTTATCACTTGTTTCGGTGAAGGAAAACATCGTGAGGAAACCAGCATGCCTGAGAGATATTTCTTGTCGGCATTAAAGCCAAGTCAGAGGCCCATGGGCGGCATAAAAACTCTGACACCAGGTTAGACAAAAACCACACGATAAAGAAAGAATCTTGGGCTGACTCACTTTGAATGGTCATTGACACTGTCCTACTGCTGGGCAAAGGTCTCATCTCAAACAGAGAAAGCACGAGCATTGATCACCACGCTTGCTCAAGACGGATTGGCGATTTCTGACTGATAATAAATTATAATTCCAAGTTTCCATGTCCAAGAAAATTGAAACGGTCACATTGGTACTTGCCCGGATTTGAACACACAACCTCAATGACATGAGAGACGACGCCTTAACCTCTGGGCCAAACCGATATTTTCAAAAAAAAAATGGTGTAGTCAGGAATATCATCTGCCTAGCCTTTTTCCAACTATATTGGGGTTGGCTTCCAGTCTAACCGGATGCAGCTGAATACCAGTATTTTACATGGAGTGACTGCCTTCTGACCTCCACAATCCAGTTAGTACTGGGTAATACGATACCTCTTGGTAAGACTGGTTGTCAGACTTTTTGGGCCACTGACTACCTAACGACTGGTGTAGTCAGGAACAAAAGATCTTAATGTTGATTCACGGAACAGAGTAGAGTTAAATATATCGCAATTTTGGTCTTCAATAAAATCTGTATAAAATCTTCGGTTACACAAATGCTGTTCATCTGTTTTTGCTGATGTGTGTTACGCTGTACCAGCTCAAGTGCAATGAAAGACATTAATTTACGTGCACTATAGATTGTGGTCACTTGAGTAAAGTTCATAATCATCTATTCATATTCATTTATTTGCATAATAATGCAGAGTTCGGGTATGAAAACCACGGCTGGTGATCCTGGGCAATCAGTCCCAGCTATGTGGCATGATGTGAATGTATTTAGGAAAGCAAGAGCTAATCTCTCATTGTTCTTGCGGACAAGAGAAATAAAGATAAGAAGGCCAGAAGTTCCTTATGTCCTTTTTTGAAGGTAGTGGGCCTTCTGTGTGTTCTTACGATATGAGTACCGCCTGTAGGTTGACAACAGCGAACATTAAAAACATTTAAGGAATTATGTGTTTCCTGTTCAACAATGTTTATAACGGCGCTTACATAATCATTTAAAAAGTTTTGTTAAGCGTGAGAAAGTATGTAACTACTTCAATACTCAAAATATCATAGTTATTTTTAATTCTTGCCTTTCATTACTTAGACATCCTATCCTACTTTTTAATATTATAAAGTTTGTGAGGATGTATGGATGGATGTTTGTTACTCTTTCACGCAAAAACTACTGAACGGATTTCGATGAAATTTAGCACACAGATAGTTTATAACCTGGATAAATACATAGAATACTTTTATCCCAGTAGTATGATTCCGTGGGACAGTTATTGAATTCCACGTGGGCGAAGCCGCGTGCATAAGCTGTGTATGCTACGGCTAAAAGCTGAACTAAGGTTACACCTAGTCCTATCCGGCTATACCTAGGTGCGGCCGGTAACAGTTCGTTAAAATGCAACCAATTGGTAATTGGTTCATGGATATACCGCGTTTGGTCACAGTTCCAACCTAACATAACCTAGTCCATTTGTTCGGTGTGTCCTAGCAATAAAAATAATAGTTACCGACCGCACCTAGGTATAGCCGGCTAGAACTAGATGTAACCTTACTTAGCCGACTAGAACTAGGTGTAACCTTACTTCAGCTTTAAGCCGTAACAAATACATGAACTCACGCTTTTTTCCCATGGGGGCAGGCAGGAACTACAGAACGCCACCTGCTACTACGATCCTTATATCCTCCTTTTGCTTTGTCCACGTAAATAGTTCATCATCTGCTTAGCCCTTTCCCAACTATATTGGAGTCGGCTTCCAGTCTAACCGGATGCAGCTAAATACCAGTATTTTACATGGAGAGACTGCCTATCTGACCTCCACAACCGATAATACGATACCCCTTGGTAAGACTAGTAGTCAGACTTTCGGACCACTGACTACCTGTAACGACTGTCAAAGATCAATAAATGACAGCCGAGACTAACGACTTAACGTACTTTCCGAGGCAAGGAAGAAACTCGGTATGTAATGGGCGGTCATCCATCCACGGACCAACTTAGGCAAGCGCGGCTTAACCGTCCGACCGACCCGAGCGGCTGTTATTATATACCCACGTACATAGTTACTAAATAGAAACAAAAAACTAATTGAAATTAAAGTTGTTGTTGGTTTTTGGGTGTTTGTGTTCTGTGGTCAAAATCCTCAATGACCGGGCGTCTACCTAATGTAAATATATTTTTATATCTTGTTTACCTTACAAAGCAAATTAATTTTATTACAAAAAAAAGTTTATCTTCTGAGCTTTAGGCACGAATAAACAGCCATACTGGAAAAAATAATATTATGTTCATAACAAAAATAATCATAAATTACAAGCTGTTTATAGTTTTTATCGTTATTTTTACGTTTATTAGTAGAAGCTTTAATGTACTTGTGATTATGTTTTTATTGGTTTTTAATGTTTTTACGAGAAATTCCTCCTGGAACGACCACCCCTAGAGTGTCTTAACTGCATTTTGATTTCTTAGATCTTAAAGGTATTTTTAGAAAACGTATGTTAGCTAAATTCTGCTTATCGTGCATTTTTTTGGGATTACCGATTCAGATTCATCAAATTCATTTCTTTGCCTGAAATATGGTATTTTACAGATTTTATAACACATACACAATAGTTTTTCGTATTCCGCCTACTAAATTCGGCATGCAAATTTTGTGACAATATCAGTGATTCTAATTTAAACAAAAAAATTAAATTCATCAAAAAAAAAAAATACTAAATCAAGAATTGTCTACATATCACATTACAAACATATATATATAACACAACATCACAACTGTAATCCCAGAAGGATCAGGCAGAGGTGTACCTAATAGTACACCCACGTTTAGTTCCAGTTATGTTTAAGTCCCATGTAATAAGGGGCGAGCTTATTGCAATCAACCGGGCACAATTCCAGACTCTTTGGCTGTTACTGAGAAATTCTTTATGGAAAACTTAATGACACTTTGCCCGACCCTGGAATCGAACCCAGGACCTCATGCTCAGCAGTCGCACTTGGGACCACTAGACCAACGAAACAGTCGTTTTTCGGCTTTTAAATTTCCGTATTTTAGGTGCTTTTTACTGCAAATGTGTACTTACTGTCCAGCCGTTTCGGAGATTAGCCGGAACAAACAGACAGAAAAAATAAAAATTGTTAAACGTACCATATTATACTTTCATAAGCATTCAGTAAAAAGCTAATATTTTGAAACTACAAACAGACACTTAAATTTTATTTACTTGTGTATAGATTATCTTTCTATCTGTCTAAAATTGCCTAACCTTTTCGTTTCACGAATGTACATAGCTAGTATAAATATCATTAAAAGCAAGCCCAGGTCCGCCATCGGATCGTGAGCTAATTTGTTAATATCTGATTTCACTAGGTACCAATGTTAATTTCTAAGCTTACGATCTGGCCAGGAAGTGAACGGCGCTGCTGTCCGTTTTCTGCAATAAATGCTTATAAAAAATATCTTTTACATGCTTATTCACTCGTGGCTAAATAATACAGCCGCTCGGGTCGATCTTTAGGTTAAGGCGTGCTTGCCTAGGTTGGTCTGTGGATGGGTCACCACCCATTACATACCTAACGAGTTTTTTCCGTGCCTCGGAAAGCATGTTAAGCCGTTGGTCCCGGGTGTCATTTTTAGATCTTTGACAGTCGTTAGGTAGTCAGTGGCCCAAAAAGTCTTACCAAGGGGTATCGTATTCGTTGTGGAGGTCAGATAGGCAGTCGCTCCATGTAAAATACTGGTATTCAACTGGTAACTGGTGGCCGACCCCAATATAGTTGGGAAAAGGCTAGGCAGAAGATGATGATGCTTATTCACTTGGAACTAAGATATCGCCTTGGAATAGAATGTTACCAGCCTTTTGTTGTCCCACTTGATATCGAGTCCTTCCTGTCCTGTTATTTGCACATCACAGAAGCTCATGGACGCTCCTGATAGTGCCAAACTCGTCGGCAAATTTTGGGCTGACTCACTTTGAATGGTCATCGACACGCTAAGAAGAAGACTATCCTACTGCTGGGCAAACTTCACAAACAGAGAAAGCACGAGCATTGATCACCACGCTTGCTCAAGACGGATTGGCGATTTCTGACTGATAATAAATTATAATTCCAAGTTTCCATGTCCAAGAAAATTGAAACGGTCACATTGGTACTTGCCCGGATTTGAACACACAACCTCAATGACATGAGAGACGACGCCTTAACCTCTGGGCCAAACCGATATTTTCAAAAAAAAAATGGTGTAGTCAGGAATATCATCTGCCTAGCCTTTTTCCAACTATATTGGGGTTGGCTTCCAGTCTAACCGGATGCAGCTCAACACCAGTATTTTACATGGAGCGACTGCCTATCCGAGCTCCACAACCCTGTTAGTACTGGGTAATATGATACCCGTTGGTAAGACTAGTTGTCAGACTTTTTGGGCCACTGAGTACCTAACGACTGGTGTAGTCAGGAACAAAAGATCTTAATGTTGATTCACGGAACATAGTAAAGTTAAATATATCGCAATTTTGGTCTTCAATAAAATCTGTATAAAATCTTCGTTTACACAAATATTGTTCATCTGTTTTTGCTGATGTGTGTAACGCTGTACCAGCTCAAGTGCAATGAAAGACATTAATTTACGCGCACTATAGATTGTGGTCACTTGAGTAAAGTTCAAAATCATCTATTCATGTTCATTTATTTGCATAATATTCATGTTTTTTCTCTTATTCGTGAGAATAGCTGAAGACGTGGTCAAAATTTAAGCCAGTCATCAAGGTAGCTGGTGATATTTGCGTTTTGACAATATTCTTTGTCGAACATACGATTTTTTAAACATATTATCAAACATATGATTATTATCTTGGTATGGACATATCATGAGGAGGGACGAATCACATGTGACTAAAAGAGTGATGAATATAAAAGTTGATGGATGGAGAGGGAGAGGAAGACCAAAGAAACGATGGAGGGATTGTGTGAGGAATGATATGAAAGATAAAGGAGTAAATGATAGCGTGACGGTTGACAGAGGAGAATGGAAGAAAAAAACGTGTTGCGCCGATCCCAAGTAACATGGGACAAGAGCAGCAAGATGATGATTATGCAGCAAATGATTATGAACTTCAAAGTGTGTGTGTATTACCCAATTGGGATGCAGGTTGCACCGGTACCCATAGTAAGTGGTCAAAATCGAAGTGACCATGCGATCATACATCGACGCTAAATCGGCTTGAGCCGGCCAGAAAGTACTTTATGAAATAAAAACAAAACCAACGAGTTCGCAAATTACGTCTTTTTGGCTTTGAAATAGACTTGGAATTCTAATTTTCCTAAATTTGATCTTGCGTATTGTTAATGCTCGTAGTGTTAATACCATGACAGTAATAGTGACGAATTTATGCACGTTGAAGTGACCTTAGCTACAAACTTAGCACAACTGCGGCTGACTATAAACTTTTTAGGTTAAGTTCATCATGACAGTAAACTATAAACTTAACACAGTGACCGTGAGAACAGCTTTATGTACTACGTGTTTTAAAACCTTTTAAATATCCTTCATTTACAACATAACATCACGCCTGTATTCCTTGAAAGGTTAGACTGAATTGTGGCTCATATTTTGCCAGAAATTATAATAGAGGGCCAGCGTTGCTCGGAAACTTAAAAAACTCAATGAATGTTGTTGAACTTTTTATTTTGTAACAGATCTCCGAGATAACTCTACTGGGCCTGTGTTTTATAACATACATGACATCACGACTGTAATCCCCGAAGGGTTAGGCAGAGGTGTATCTAATAGTACACCCACATTTCGCCAGTTATGGTTAAGTCCAATATAATAGAGGGCTAGCCCATTGTCATCAACCGGGCACAAATCCAAACTCTGTGGCTACTACTGAGAAATTCCTTGTGAAAAATGGCAATAACACTTTGGAATAAACTGCCTTGGAATTGAACCCAGTACTACCAGGACCACATGCACAGCAGTCGCGCTTGCGACCACTCGACGAACGAGGTAGTCAATTAATATGCACGTCGAAATGACCTTACCAACTAGCTTTGAACACTACAGCTTACTACTTAAACTTTTTAGGTTAAGTTCACCATACAGTTAACTATCAGCTTAACACATTGACCGTGGGAACAGCTAGCTGTACCTACGACGTGTTTTAGAACCTTTTTTATATCCTTCATTAACCTCAATCAAAATAGTGGCCTAGTTATGTTTGAGTGAGTTATGGAGACTATAACTTTGAGTTAATAGCTCCGGAATTAACTGAGTGTATCGTATCTCATGTTGCTTGGTTTTTATGTTAGTTTGTTGTTACGTTGTTCAAGCGTTTTTAACGTGGATTATTGGCTGGCTATGTGGCTATTGATTGAAGATGGCGCGATTGCCGGATTTTTTTCTAGTATAAAGGGTGTAAATAGACCCTTAACAAAGCCGAAAGGCACTTGTTCTTCCCGCTATTGCGATCATTTTTTTGTTCTAGACCATACCTGGGAACCTTCTAGTTACGGAGATATTGGAGGGCAAAGTTTCAACTTTTCACAAGTTTTTTAAATACCACTTTTAAAGGTTCTAATCTTACTTTAATTGTCGCTGACCCGTTTACTATTCAAAGCATCCATCAGCACTAAATTTTGAGTGCGTTACATCGAGTCCTACCGTAAAACGTGATTTAGCACCCCAAAAAAAAAGTCGTTTCCCAGCCATAATTTTTGCGTAAAGTTACTTACAGAATGCTTGGTTGACGGCTTCGTGAAGGGTCCGTTTACACCCTGTATTTGAAAACCCCTTTGGGAGACTATCGCAGATTGAATACGTAAGAATTGTTGCTATGATATCATTACACTTAAAGAATCCGCTAACTCATGTCCTTAGCTCTTAGTCAATGAATGCATCAATCCAAATGCGGACACGCAGCGCAACAAACGATTCAAAATGGCGATAATCTCTATATTTAGAAGGTTGCCGGTGACATCATGGTGTATAAATGGTTGTGTAGGCTTCGTTGCTTAAGTTAACATTGATTTATTTAACCTACGTAAGATTCCGTCCGGTTGAGGTGTTTCTTTAGTTATGTAGATAAAAACATTATCTTTGATAGAATATACAAGGTGCAAACGGATCCTTCATGAAGCCGTCAACCAAGCATTCCGTACATCAAACTAAGTAACTCTACGCAAAATGATTGCTGGAAAACGACTTTTTTTGCTTATATACGATACCTACTTTTGTGTATATCATTCATTCACATAGTTTTCATGAGGCGGGTCAACAAACATGCTGACGCAAAAACAATAAACCGAAACATAACTAATTTCACAGTCTAATTAAACCATTTACTTCAAAACTAAACATCAAAAGCTTCAATACAATAAAATTATACTTAACGACGCAAACCTTAATAAAATCTAAAAATATTTAGCTTGAAACAACAACATTCCATTCGCTGGATGTCATAAAATCAATCTACATGAGTAACGTTGTAAATTACTCATTTGTTTTTTTTTTCAAAATTATAAGAGTATGGAGAACAGAGTGTGAAGTTCTTCATCCCCCGTAAAAAGGATGGATCCTACAACCAGACGGATATTGGGTCTCGGATTTGCTGAAAAAGGGTGTTACCCACTAGCCGTGCTGAAGTAATCATAACATGAGACATTTCTGTTCTGATTCTCGGAGTCTCTGTATTTCAGATACTCCTATGCAATGGCGACGACTGACCTACCATCAGGTGCTTGTTCAC
Source organism: Noctua pronuba (assembly GCA_905220335.1). Classification (NCBI taxonomy): domain Eukaryota; kingdom Metazoa; phylum Arthropoda; class Insecta; order Lepidoptera; family Noctuidae; genus Noctua; species Noctua pronuba. The sequence goes on from LR999908.1 coordinate 13,973,978, forward strand.
CATAAAATGTTCTAGAAAAAGAATCTAAAACACAGTTCTGACTATTGAAATTATAATGTTAACTTATTTTTTTGAAAAATAAATAATTTATTATGAATATTTACATTATTTAGGAAAATTTCGTGAGATGAGATGTGATGATTAGAGGAAGACCAAAGGAACAATAGATGGACTGTGTAAGGAATGATTGGCAAGAAAGGTGGTGTCTGATGAGATGACGAGTAATAGAGAAGTATGGAAGAAGAAGACATGCTGCATGAAAAAAATCATGAGAAAGATGATTTACATTATTTACAAACTACAAATCTACAATAGTAAAAAAAAATATACAAGTATCAATGATAACTTAAACTATTTTCAGTGATTAATTCCATATAAATTTTATTTACAGCATGTTATATTTTCACACATATTTTGACATTCACCTTGTTCCGAAAAGTTCGTTAAGACATTTTACGATCTATTGTTCTGTCAGACAGCAAAACAAAATCATAAATGTTACTGAATTTATGGTTTTACTTCAGAAAATAACAAATAAATAAACTTTATTAAACAATTTAAATACCGAATATATTTAGTGTTGAAACAAACAGCATCATATTACACGCGAAATATTCTTGTAACATAAATATTTTTAAGAAAACTGTACGTTTATTGAAATACGTGTTCGACTCTTTGTAAATATTTATTTACAAGCGAATTCCTCTACTTACGTCAATGTATCAACATAAACATAATAATATTTGCTATAAGGGTGAACTGTTAACATCCTGCGCAGATATATTTTTTATGTTGTATCAACAATTGGAAGGGTATAGAACTTGTGGCGAAGACAACATACTGTAAGTGTAAACCAAACATGAGCATCTGATAACCATGATCAACAAATACATGACTTGAGGCTCGAGATCTGTGGGCTGCGGGACTGTTCGATAGAGATACCGCGGCCCTGGAACACAAAGGGCAAACAAGGAACATGGATGGGTTTTAGTCAGTAAAAGTCTGACACTCCCTTCCACTCCGCCCAGAGCGGAGGGGGTTATTTGATGATATCCGATCCGAAAAAAAAAAAGCACCCGATGACAGAGTCTTCATTTTCACTAAAACTATTTTTAACAGACTGATTAAAACACCACCAATTAAGTTTAACTCACTTGAAAACTCTTGTTAAAATCTGCTACTTAGTATTTTCTTTCACAGTAATAATTATTTTTAAATAATGCTATATCATACGATAGTGTACAAATCCTACTTCCTACTAATATTATAAATGCGAAAATTTGTGAGGATGGATGGATGTTTGTTACTCTTTTACGCAAAAACTACTGACCGGATTTGGATGAAATTACGCACATAGATAGCTTATAACCTGAATTAACACATAGGATACTTTTATCCCGGTAGTATGATCCCGCGGGACAATTATCGAACTCCACACGAGCGAAACCGCGCGCATAAGCTAGTAAATATTGTTGATGTTTCTCCAAAATTTGATACTCCCACACCCTGTAGTTGCTCATAGTAGACTTGTTCGTCAGATTACAAACGTAGGTGCTTGTTATTTAGCAGGTACGTGTGCATGCAAAACATCGTTATTTTGTCGACAAACAACCATATTTTATGGGTCAGTTTTATGGGTTTAGGATCGTTGGAAAATAATGAGAGTTTATTGAGAGTTAGTACATTGGAAATCAATGATAGATGAAATACCAATGGCTGAAAAGCTGTGTGGTATAAGTATAATTCGGTTGTCATGGTATGGACAATATGGACATATGGAAATGAGGAACAAGTAAATTGATATAAGGGCAGGAGAACGATATTGATACTGATCGTTTTTCTTCACTTGCTATTAAAAACCAACCAGTGCGAGAGGATTCGCGCATGAAGCGTTCCGTACCATCGTAGTAGGGGAGACCCCTTTAATTATTTATACTTTTTTTTTTTTGTTTATGTGTTTTGTTTTTGTAGTCAGTGGCCCAAAAAGTCTGACTACCAGTCTTACCAAGGGATATCGTATTACCCAGTACTAACTGGGTTGTGGAGGTCAGATAGGCAGTCGCTCCATGTAAAATACTGCTATTCAGCTACATCTGGTTAGACTGGAAGCTGACCCCAACATAGTTGGGAAAAGGCTAGGCAGATGATGATTTTTTGATATAGCGGTAACAGAAATACACATTCTGTGTAAATTTCAACTATCTATTACGGATCATGAGATACAGCCCGCTGACAGACAGACGGACGGACAGCGGAGGCTTAGTAATAGGGCCCCGTTGGTTACCCTTCGAGTACGGAATCCTAAGAACTAATTAATGATTACCATCAATAAATGCAATCCATAACTAATGTATGTGAACACATTACTTACATCACACCGAAGGTGATGATCGAAGGTGACATACATATTAGGTGGTCCTAAGAAGGAACTCAACAGTAGGTCTACTTCATCCATTATTAAAGACTATAAAACACAGACTGCCTCGTTGGTCTAGTAGTCGCAAGCGCGACTGCTAAACATGAGGTTCTGGGTTCGATTCCTGGGTCGGGCAAAGTGTTATTGAGTTTTTTCATCAGGAATTTCTCAATAGCAGCCAAGGAGTCTGGATTTGGGCCCGGTTGATGGTAATAGGTTCGCCTCTTATTACATTGAACTTAAATATAACAATTAAGTTTTTTAATTTTTCGAGCAGGAGAATTTTTCAAGCATACGAAGCATTGTTTCGCGAATTTCTCCAAATCCTACGAACCTCGATACAAAGTGGGGTGCTTTAGGGTAGTTTCAATGTCATAAAGAGATTCAGGAATACAGGTAGATATACCTCCGTCCCTTAATTTTTTCCAACAGTAACTATCATCATGATATATTATCAACTTGTCATGGAATTAACCTTCTAAACTAATCTGTTTAATGGCTTGAATGGGACAGAACCTTCAACCAATCTGTTTGTATGTAAATATTGTCAAACGCCTACTACGGGTTTAACCTTGCGACGTGTACTGAAATAATTTAAATTTAATTGCTCGATATATTCGGAATACTCATGAGAACTCAGAGGGTTACACAAAGTGACATTCGATAAGTAATAGCGATGATGGAAAGTCAAAAATGTCTTAAATTGACCTCTTGAATAACACTTCCCAACCTGAGAATCGAACGCAGGAACTCATGCTGAGCAGTCGCGCTTGCGACCACTATACCAAGGAGGCAGTCGGCTGCAGAGAAATCGAGCTCGAATTCTACCTTACCTATATTTATTTCAATTGAATAGTTCAAGTCAAAAATCTGCCTAGACATATTTGTCCAGTCGACTCAATTATAAAATTTTTCGACATCTGCTTAGCCTTTACCCAACTGTATTGGGGTGGGCTTCCAGTCTAACCGGATGCAGCTAAATACCAGTATTTTACATGGAGCGACTGTCTATCTGACCTCCACAACCCAGTTAGTACTGGGTAATACGATACCCCTTGCTAAGACTGGTTGTCAGACTTTTTGGGCCACTGACTACCTAACAACTGTCAAAGATCTACAAATGACCCTTCCTTCCCTTCTACACCACTAAACCGCACCACTGGTGGTGTCGTGGGGAATTTTTTTTTCCCTTCTACACTACTAGTCCAGTGGTACCGTAGGTAATTGTAAAATACATGTATATGCGTTCCCTTCCACACTACTAAGCCGCACCACTGGTAATGTCGTGGGTATTCTTTTTTCCTTTCTGCACTACTGGTCCAGTGGTATCGTATGTATTTGTAAAATACATATATATGCGTTCCCTAATTACACTACCTAATTTGTTTCCGAAAAAAAAAAAAAAAAAGTAAATATTTTGGATCTATGCTAGATAAAATTATAGGTATTGCGTTTTTTTTTTTTTTTTTTTGAACGCCTGTATATTTATTTTACAAATACCTATGATTACTGGACCAGTACTGCAGAAAGGAAAAAAAAATATCCACGACACTACCAGTGGTGCGGCTTAGTAGTGTGGAAGGGAACGCATATACATGTATTTTACAATTACCTACGGTACCACTGGACTAGTAGTGTAGAAGGGAAAAAAAATTCCCCACGACACCACCAGTGGTGCGGTTAGTAGTGTAGAAGGGAAGGAAGGCAAATGACACCCGGGAAACGGCTTAACGTGCTTTCCAAGGCACGGAGGAAACTCGGTATGTAATGGGTGGTCACCCATACACAGACCAACCTAGGCAAGCACGGCTTAACCTAAAGATCGACCCGAGCGGCTGTTATTAATTAATATACAAGTTTTCGTATACTAATTAGGAATCAATTATGCTATCCGTGGGTGTGCATCATGAATGGGTCGCACTCACCTTGGCATACTTTTTCAAGTATTCATACACACAGTATGTTTGTTAGTCATACATGTTTGTGTGTAGCGGAAATTTGTTCGTTTTTTACTATTGTTCCAGCCATTTTGAGAACCAAGGTAAATACATAGCCTGAAGGATTGCCAAACTAAAGTGGCAGTGGGTGGCCCCCCCACATTGATTAGATAAGACGACTGACAGTTCCGAAAAGTCCTTGAATATAGATCGCATTTTAGAAGGCACAGCATGATTATGAAGGTTGACGATTTTAGTGCAGGTCGTGGGAATTCAGTGATTTACAGACTTCTTCTTCTTCAACCTTTGGCCACCCAATGCTGAGTGAAGGTTTCTTCCAAATATCTCCACTTCTGACGGTTTTGTGTCATGCTTCTCGCGGACACTTTAATGAGATTGTCTGTCCACCTAGTCGGTCGTCATCCCACATTCCTCCGTCCAGTCCGTGGTCTCCACTCCAGCACGTTCTTCCCCCATCTTCCGTCCAGTCTACAGCATATATGGGGCACTTCCACTTTCTTTTTGCTGTTGCTTCTGCTATGTCCATAAGCTATGTTACGGACTGCTCAGAACCAGTTGTGACAATCTTTGGCAGAGACCAAGATGTCCATGTCCATCTGTGGTCGTCTTTCGGCTTCAATGATGATGATTAAATACAATGGATTTGATGAGGTTATCTGTGATTAGGATCAATCTATCCATATTTGAGTTGATCGATTAAATAAATAAATTACATATGATTAATAATTTCAATTAGCTTTATAAATACAAGATGTTTAACTGAATTTTTGTGGTATCATCCCCTTTATTTCATGTTACAAAATCTTTGCAGACAGAAGCGTGGCGATTGGCACAAAGAGAGGACCAGCAGTGGTTTAGGTTGGGCTGTGTGATCAGAATTCAATTCTTATAAGACACTTTCCCTCTAAGGCATTGTATGGGAAGCTTCTATAAGTTATCCCTACTGAAGACAAATTATTATAAAAACATTAAGCTATTAGTTGGACTTATGAGAGAACAGGGCCTACGAGGTAAGTATTTGAAGAAACTCTTGCCGTCGCGCTGCGTCAAGCCTGCCCCCCTAGAGTGCGATAGGGATAGCAGATTATAAAGGGTGTAAATAGACCCTTAACGAAGCCGAAAGGCATTTGTTTTCCCCGTCATTGCGATCACTTTTTTGTTCTGGACCATATCTGGGAACCTTCTAGTTACGGAGATATTGGAGGTCAAAGTTCCAATTTTTTCACAAGTTTTTTTTTTAAGTTTTAACTTTACTTTAACTAACTCCATGACCCGTTTACTATTCAAAACATCATCAGCACTTAGTTTTGAGTGCATTGCATCGAGTTTTACCGTAAAAAGTGACTTTTCACCCCAAAAAAAAGTCGTTTCCCAGCAATATTTTATGTAGAGTAGAGTTACTTGGTTTGATGTACAGAATGCTTGGTTGACGGCTTCGTGAAGGGTCTGTTTTGCACCTTGTATATCTTACAAAACTTATTTTTCTTATGACCAAATAGTTTATTAAATCGCCAGCAGCCTCTGGTTGACTCATACAAACTTGTATGACAAGTATTACAAACACTCATGTTATGAAACTGGTACCAATAAGGATATGAGTATATTAATACAAATATTTCCAATAGTCATTTATTCTGTTCACGTGTGTCCGACTGCGGCGTAGTCGGAGAAAATGGAAAGGTTTTGTATAATTAATTATTACAAGTATGTTTTTTTTTTTTGAAGACTTTTGCTACCGGTTATTAGGTACAAAGTTGAAGTATTGAATTCGTTGAATTTTGCTTTAACGACTTACTTACTTTCATACAAACTTTCGAGTCCTTTTTTTAATGTTGTTACAGCTAAACTAGACCGATTTTAGATTATCCATAGAAACAGAAATTTCCAATTAGAGTTTTTTTTTAAAGACATTTCGAAAAGTTCTCTTACTACTTTTTTTAGACTTCTGTATCCTGCTTATGCGTATGAAGTTTCATTAAAATCGGTTCACTCATTTCGAAACAAAAGGAAGTCGTAAACGCTCTTAAATATTTTTGCAGGCATTGATATCACTGGAAATTTAAACTGCTTCGCTAATTTTGTTTACTGTTTTATTATCAGCCCATGGCGTCCCATCCCACTGTTGGGCAAAGGACTCCCTCCACTCTTATTATTTCTCGCGGCTGCCCGCTACTTTATCTTCTTTCATGTAGCGGTCTAGCTCATCTCGCTTTATTCTTATAGAGCATTAGAATTCTTCTTCTTAGCGTGTCGACAGCAATCCAAATTGTGTCGGCCCAGAACAGCGCTACGAATGTGGCCCTTTCGGTACCCTCCATCAGTTTCTGTAATGAACAAACAATTACAAAAACTAATGACGACATTCTATAAATACCTATGATGTTGGTAGAGTGGTCGCAAGCGCGACTGCTGATCATGAGGTCCTGGGTACGACTCCCGGGTCGGGTAAAGTGTTATTGGGTTTCCCATCACGAATTTCTCAGTAGCAACCAGTAGTCTGGATTTGTGCCCGGTTGCTTGCAATAGGCTCGCCCCCTATTACATGGGACTTGCAAACATAACTAGCGAAGTGTGGGTTTTCTATTAGGTACACCTCTACCAAACTCTTCGAGGGATTAGAAGCGTGATGTGACGTGATGCCTATGAATTATCATACAAAAAATTCCATACAAAACCATAGTGTCATCTTCGATCTTGTCTTGTGATTAATTAAAGTTCTCAGAAAAAAGGTTTCTTCGCACAGTTTTTATTTGACTTTGCTAACGAAAAAAGGTTAAAGGTTTTAGACATCTGACAGCGGGATTATGGTGATAAATTATCACCTAATGGTTTAATAATATTAAAAATGTATATAATTATCATATAGAACAAGTTATACTACATTCGTGATCAAAATAGCCACGTAGCAGTGTTAATTTAAATGATTAGAATTAACCTATGAGACTCGCCATTTTTTTTTTCTAACTAACGTGACCTATTCAACATAACATCACGCTTGTAATCCCTGTAGGGTTATGCAGAGGTGTACCTAATAGTACCACCATTTAGCCAGTTATTTTTAAGTCCCATGTAATAGGGAGCGACCCTGTTGCCATCAACCGGGCGCAAATCCAAAAGATGGAAAAATCGGCTAACAGTGTCCCTTTAGGCGACATTTCCACTGTTAGTGTTTCGTGAATTCGTATGTAAAAGGGAATTCCTTGTGTCTACTTTAAGACGCTAAAAAATATCCCATTGACGCGGAAAACAACTGCCTTTCGGCTTCATTACGCGTCTTTTTACACCCTTTATTAAATAATTTATTGTGTGTAAAATTATTGTTAAATTAAAAGGCTTAGAAAGAAAAGTCTAAGTTTATCTTGGACATCACAGACATCGGTGAAGGAAAACATCGTGAGGAAACCTGGACTTATAATTAATATAAGTCTGAAATCGCCAACCCGTCTTGAGCAAGCGTGGTGATCAATGCTCGTGCCTTCTCTGTATGAGAAGAGGCCTTTGCCCAGCAGTGGGACAGTAACAGGCTGGTATTATTATTTATTTATTATATTAAAAGACTTACTTTTCGGCCAAATGCCTTTAGAACCTACTTATTCAAGCGCGCAGATATATGCAGCTCTGTAAAAATGTTCGCAAAAATAAAGTCCGCCATTTTCTTAACCTTGTTTACTCCCATAAAATCACGGTGTCATGGCGTGGAGGTGAGCCAACCGGTTGCAAAGGACGTTTTTCGACATATACACCACAAGAGTGACCTACAGGACTCGTTCTGAATAAAAACAACAGCATACATTAAAGAGAACTGGTTCCATTATGTGAGACTATCTCGCTTGGTATGAGTTTTAAGATATTAATGAATATTTTAAAAATGGAAATGGTGGATTATGCGTGGCTGTCGAAAATATTATGAGAAATTACAATTGGGTTGTCATAAAACTTATTAATGTTTCATTTTTTTTTTATTAAACTCTTCTTGTAACATCACACCTGCAATCCACGAAGGCTTCGGCAGAGATGTACCTATAGCCGACACAAACATCAATTATTTCATGTAAAGAGGATCCTGTCAAAATAAGTAGACTGTTTATTCAAATAAATACCTCAGTAATTGCATTTATTACATTTATATTTCTTCTTCTTTTTCATCCCTTGACCACCCAATGCTGAGTGTAGGTCTCTTTCAAATCTCTCCATTTTTGGCGGTTTTGTGTCATGACTATTCAGTTTCTTTCGGTCACTTTAATTAATGAATGATCTCATTAAAGTGTACAGACTTATAATGAATTAAATAGATTTGGATTTTAACTGCCTGCTTTAGACATAAAAAGAAGTATTTTCGAGAATGCTAAATGCTTACGCTTATAACTTGCACCAAACTCAGGCACGCAATCAACTAGGCATGTTTTTTTAAATGCAGCGCTTTAACGATGCGCGAAAAATTACTTAAAAGCGCCACAAAAAGTTCACCTGACCGCTCCAAACTAAATTGAATGTCAGTTAAATGTCAAACACAGATTGTCATTAATTATTTGACAGTTCTGACATTTATCTCGAGTGGTCAGATAATTGTTTACGATTAAAAGGATCTGTCACACTGGCACGAACAAATTGCGGGTCTGCAACAGATCTGCTCTGGTAGGTATTATATTAAAGTATCATTCAGTGTCCTTAGCCACGACTGCAAACCTTGGTTATATAATCTTATCTATACGGGGTGTAAACAGACCCTTCACGAAGCCGTTAACCAAGCATTCTGTACATCAAACTAAGTTACTTTACGCAAAAATTTTTGCTGGGACACGACTTTTTTTTTTTGGGGTGCAAAATCAAGTTTTACGGTAGAACTCAATGTGACGTACTCAAAACATTGTGCTTATGGATGAATTGAATAGTACGGGGGTCGTGGAGGTGTTTAAAGTAAAAATCTTACAATAAAATCATGTATTTAAAAAAAAACTTGTCAAAAAGTTGGTACTTTGACCCCCAATATCTCCGTAACTAGAAGGTTCCCAGGTATGGTCTAGAACAAAAAAAAATGATCGCAATAGCGGGGAGAACAAATGCCTTTCGGCTTCGTTAAGGGTCTGTTTACACCCTTTATAGGGTGACTGGTTATTAGTGTGGTAGTGTGTTACTAGTTATGATAACAAACAACTTTCTCAAAGAAACATTTTTTATACTCATTCACTTTTATCACAATAAAACTTACAGAGTGGGCTTGCGAGCTGCGCGGGTGCTCTGGCTACCCACTTTTGCACGGTACAATTGTAATGAGACAGAACGACGTCACGCGGCTAACAGCTGATAGGTCAAAAGTGTGCCCGCGCGAGTTTCATACGTTTTATAGTTGTTATTGTGGTAAAAGTGAACGAGTAAAAAAAAATCTTTGGGAAAGTTGTTTGTTATCATGAGTACAATCACGTGTTGAAAAAAAAATAATAGGTATTGAAAAAAATTTGGATGTTTTTTTTTTTATTGGCCCACTTCTTAGCAAAGACTTCTATCCATTTCTTCCATTTCTCTCGAGGTTGTACTTCCTCTCGCCAATTAATGAGCAAGCCATCCAAGAACGTCCCGCCATTTTCTCCTCGGTCTGCCGCGACCAGGTCTAGCTGTCTCAGGGTTCAGTTTTATGCCGGGCCACAGCTTTAAAATAAATTATTAAATCACATCAAAATCCCATAATATTTTCCTAGAACACTCACAGTTCGGTCTAGACAAAAACAGGTTTATCTAAAAATCAAGATTCTTTGAATACAAAATTAATTACTATGCAGAATCGTGATTAATCACAACTAAATCAGGATGTTAGTTTTAACGAGAATATTGTCTTATTTTATTTATCATAATTTGCATACGTTGCATCCGCGAATCAAAAATATTTCATCGTGTGATATCATCAATTAAGCATAAGTAATTATTTTAATTGGTTGCAGTTTGTTTGTTGTTACGTTCGATCTATTTGTATTTCCATCTGTTTTTATTTTGGAAATAAATAGTATTATGTACTGACGGAGAGTAGAATATGCACTCATTTTTAATTACTTAACACAATTACAATACAATAATTGTTTTAATTTTGACAATTTAAACGCGCTACGATAGTTGATGCAATTACACATCAACTACCTAGGCGCGATTTATACAGAAGAGACGTGGCGAGGGCGTGTGATAATCAAAGAAACCTAAAAATGAACTTAATACTTATGTCGCATAGCGTCGTTTTTGTCGGGCGAGTCACCTGGTGGAGGCGACGTCACCTGGAAGCGCGGGCGCAAATCTTTTTCCGAAAAAAACGACGCTATGCGACATAACATTAGGTTCCTGTGATTATCCGCCACCGCCACACGTCTCTTCTGTAAAAACCGCGCCTAATAGCTAAAAAATAGCAGGGAAGAAGAAGGAGAAGCTCGTGGCTAAATAATAACAGCCGCTCGGTTCGATCTTAAGGTTAAGCCGTGCTTGCATAGGTTGTTCTGTAGATGGCCCATTACATACCTCATTAGTTTCCTCCGTGCCTCGGAAAGCACGTTAAGCCGTTGGTCCCAGTTGTCATTTGTAGATCTTTGACAGTCGTTAGGTAGTCAGTGGCCCTAAAACTCTGTCAACGAGTCTTACCAAGGGGTATCGTATTACCCAGTACTAACTGGGTTGTGGAGGTCAGATAGGCAGTCGCTCCATATAGAATACTGGTATTCAGCTGTATCCGGTTAGACTGGAAGCCGACCCCAATATAGTTGCGAAAAGGCTAGACAGATGATGATGAGCAGGGAAGAAGAAGATATTCTGATCCGATTCTGCATACATTGATATAAGGACAGCAGCATGATATAATGAAATAGCACAATACGAGACAAAACGACTCCACAACCAATAACGGCCAATCGATCACAAACACGACAAAAGACGATCAATTCACATAACAAATCACAATTACATCAACAATACTGCTACTCACCAGTTCAGCTCCATAGTTTCCAACATTCCGCCAGTTACGGCCAGTCATACTCCGCTTAACGAGTGTTTACTAAATAACGGCAACTATATCGACGATAATCTTATAGTCTACTATTTGTTTGAGTTACTATATGACACTTACCGTAAGTCGGCTGATCTTAACAAGATACGGGATGGGTGGGCCATGGGTGAAGTGACAGCGGATTGTTGGCTATGGATACTGGATAGTCTTTATTGTTAAAAAAGGCTTATACTTATTTCTCTCTGTTTGTCAATGTTTGTATGTTTGATGATAAACAGCATCAATGTTTGCATGCCAAAATTGTAGAATGTACAATGATTCTTTAATATATTTGTTGTTAATACCTATTCTGAGTTAATAAATGAATATTCTATTCTCTTTGAACTATTCCTGATCTGCACAGCTATCCACAAACGCTTCGATTCGATTTTGATTCGACAACTCGTCGTCTATCTTTTTTTGGCATTACCAAAGCGAGCGAGTTTGACATACGACTTTCCGAATAGAAATCGATTGAAGCGTTTGTAAATTACAAAGAAATTAGTTTTGTTAATTGTTCATCAGGTCAAAGTTTCTTTGTGTTTGCTCTTCACATCATTTATTTGGGTCGACGCGACATGACTTCCTCTTCTTCGATTCATCCATCTCTATTCAGTTATCTCATTTTCTTTCGTTTTTGAATGACTACTCGTACAACAATAAAATTGTCTCGCTTGTTTAGATGACAAAAAAAACCATTTTGAGGTTCTTACCTAAAAAGGTAATATTTGTAATATTTGGGCCGTCTGCCACTGAAGTTTTGTTTAAAATCGCTCCCGCTTATACCTTGCTGATCTGTCACAAAGTAACGGGTGATCCCGCACTCATTACACGCCGCTCAGGCGATCGACAGCGTCATCCATAGACAAGACAACATTACGTCTCGGAGACGTGCGGTTACACACGACGCCGAGACGTATCCATAGAGTAAGTTAACCTGTATTAATGATGACAGAGAAATTACTTTGTTTCACGTTTTTAGCCGTTTGTAATATCTATATGTCGGATCCGGTAATTAGTATGGACATAAAATGAATTGGGAAGCGAGCCTGTGTGCAATGGTGACACCACAGCGTGCTTATACAGAGCCCTGATGTTCAGCTCGAGGCGAGCGCGACAGTCATTGTCTGATCGCGGCGGAGTTGAGACATCGCTATATTCACCGAAGGAAAAGAGGTGTAACATAAGACCCGCCACCCACTATTCGCCACTCATCATCTGCCTAGCCTTTTCCCAACTATGTTGGGATCGGCTTCCAGTCTAACCGGATTCAGCTGAATAGCAGTATTTTCCATGGAGCGACTGCCTACCTGACCTCCACAACCCAATTAGTACTGGGTAACGCGATACCCCTTGGTAAGACTGATTGTCAGACTTTCGGGCCACTGACTGCCTGTAACGACTGTTAAAGATCTATATTCGCTACTATAATATATACCCCGAAAAACAAAGGCAATTCCCGACAATCTTTATTTTGAAGTTTTCTCCTAAATACGAACACGTTTCAAAGCTTGAAGAAACTAGTTCTCAATCCTCTTTATTAGAAACTGTGATACGAAATCAAAGGCTTCACATTTTTTTATTAATTTTTTTTGCCTAGGAATTTCTCCTATATCGTGGGTGCGTTTACAAACATTTAAAACTCACACACACACAGCCAGACCCAGAACAACTACCTGTAGATCATAGAAATATTTGTTCTGTGTGGGGATCGAACCCGCGACACGCAGCGCAGCAGCCTATCGGTCAGCCACTGCGCCAACCGTGCCGTGTCTAAAATTCTTACATACTTAGAATGAACCCCGCGACAAACCCGCTACGCTTTACGACATAATAACAGTAATTATCGCGCTAAACAATTAATTACCAAGCAAATCGTATGCGGGAACAAACGATCCGGAATGTGTGAACGCGAGAAAAACGAGAGAACAATAATGTTGCTAGAGATATCATAGATTGTTCCAATCATATTTCTGAGAATAGGTTCATGGCGTGATAAAAGTATTGGCTACAAGGTAGTGAGATCTCGTGGCTAAATAATAACAGCCGCTCGGGTCGATCTTCTGGTTAAGCCGCCCTTGCCTAGGTTGTTCCGTGGACGGGTAGCATTAGGTAAATACCGAGTTTCCTCCGTGCCTCGGAAAGCACGCTAAACCGTCGGTCCCGGCTGTCATTTGTAGATCTTTGACAGTCGTTACATCGTGGCAACGCCGCCAGTCTCTTGGGGACATTGCCAGTTGACAGCGTTGAGGAGGAGTTTTTTGACGCCATTTTTTAGTTTATTTTTAAGTTAAGGTTATTTTAATTTATAAATGTATATCTATAATTTGAATACAATAGAAAGTAAAATAGTAGTATTGAAGTTTAATCGTTTTTTGGAAGCCCATCCCCTAAGACTCATTTGAAGTTTTTTTTTTTTTTTAGTAGCCTGTACTGTCCCACTGCTGGGCAAAGGCCTCCCCTAATTCCTTCCATGTGCTCTTTTCTTGTGCCACCTCGAACCAGCCCTCGCGGTAAGCGTCCAGATCGTCTCGCCACCTCTTTCTGGGCGGCCTCGGCGGCGCCGTCCGTCTTCCAGCAACCATCGCGTGGAGACTTTTGCCCAGCGGTAATTGTGCATGCGGCTAACGTGACAAGCCCAATCCCATTTTAGCCTAGCAGCCTTCTTGCCGACGTCTACTATGCCAGTTTTGGAACGCAGCGTGGTGTTACCTTTGAAGTTGCTGGTGGGAAATCTCGCTGGGCACACAGCTCGTCCTATTGATGATCTACAAAAAAGTTTCAAACTTATTCGCACACAGCTTGTCCTATTTATGATTTACAAAAAAGTTTCAAACTTATTCGCACACAGCTTGTCTTATTTATGATCTACAAAAAAGTTTCACACTTATTCGCACACAACTTGTCTTATTTATGATCTACAAAAAAGTTTCACACTTATTCGCACACAGCTTGTCCTATTTATGATTTACAAAAAAGTTTCAAACTTATTCGCACACAGCTTGTCTTATATAAGATCTACAAAAAAGTTTCACACTTATTCGCACACAGCTTGTCTTATTTATGATCTACAAAAAAGTTTTACACTTATTCGCACACAGCTTGTCTTATTTATGATCTACAAAAAAGTTTCACACTTATTCGCACACAGCTTGTCCTATTTATGATTTACAAAAAAGTTTTACACTTATTCGCACACAGCTTGTCCTATTTATGATTTACAAAAAAGTTTTACACTTATTCGCACACAGCTTGTCTTATTTATGATCTACAAAAAAGTTTCACACTTATTCGCACACAGCTTGTCTTATTTATGATCTACAAAAAAGTTTCACACTTATTCGCACACAGCTTGTCCTATTTATGATTTACAAAAAAGTTTCACACTTATTCGCACACAGCTTGTCCTATTTATGATTTACAAAAAAGTTTTACACTTATTCGCACACAGCTTGTCCTATTTATGATTTACAAAAAAGTTTCACACTTATTCGCACACAGCTTGTCTTATTTATGATCTACAAAAAAGTTTCATACTTATTTCTAGCCATGAGTAAAACCAATAACCATTGTTCGTTGTTACCACCTTTGTTTCAAGTTGTACTTGCATTTTTCTAACCTGAATACAATAAAAATCTAGTTTGAAACAAAGCTAGTAACAGCTGACTTAGCATATAGGTCACATCACAATGTGCTCAGAGAAATATGCTAATTTACTACAAGCAGGAGGATTATCTTGTTTTCTTCTTTCTTTTTTCTCGGGTCGATCTTGAGGTTAAGCCGCGCTTGCCTAGGTTGGTCCCTGGATGGGTGACCACCCATTACATACCCAGTTTCCTCCGTGCCTCGGAAAGCACATTAAGCCGTAGGTCCCGGCTGTCATTTGTAGATCTTTGACAGTCGTTACAGGTAGTCAGTGGCCCGAAAATCAGACAACCAGTCTTACCAAGGGGTATCGTATTACCCAGTACTAACTAGGTTGTGGAGGTCAGATAGGCAGTTCCATGTAAAATACTGGTATTCAGCCGTATCCGGTTAGACTTTTCCCAACATAGTTAGCAAAAGGCTAGGCATAATGATGATATCTTGTTTTGAACGAAATCAAAATCATAGGAACTGCTATCGTGGATCTAGAATCAGCTGTCTCATCCTACCTCTTAGTGGAATTTAGTTTTTATAATTTAAAGAACTCTGGCGAGCTGAGAAAGCTCACATGGATTCGCTCTCGTCAAGGCAGGACAGACCGTTCGTTTCACGTTTTTCATAAAAGTGCCAAAGCATGTTTTATCTAAAGGGTGGAACTAGACCCTTATCGAAGCCGAAAGGCACTTGTTCCCGCGTCATTGCGATCACTTTTTTGTTGTAGACCATACCTGGGAACGGAGAAACTGGGGGTCAAAGTTCCAACTTATTCACATTTATTTTTTTAAATACAAGATAACTTTACTTTAAATACCTCCACGACCCAATGATGGGGAGAACAAGTGCCTTTCGGCTTCGTTAAGGGTCTTTTTACACCCTTTATTTGCTATAGTTTTCCTTGTCAATTCTTGTCGTGGGGTTTTTCAACTTTCTGACTTTTTGATTATAAATCTGCAAAATGTTTGCCATTTGCAGATTTATAGTTGCGACTTATATATGCAGAAATATGGACTTAATAAAGGAATTCAGTACTGGTACACTTATCTATAAATCAACTTAAATATAACCAGTCTTTCCACAGAATTAATTACTGCAATTCGTAAAATACACATTGTTTTTTTAACCAGAAAAACCCGAGTAGTTAGTGTCACGGCCTTTTAACTCTCGTCTCTAGTTCAAGTTTAACTATTTCGGTTACCATCGACGGCACACTTGCTAACTGGACCATGGCGGTTAAAATTAGCTTCAACCATAAAAGCGTTTAAGGTACACCATACTTAATCTTGTTTTAATAGACTCTGGTTTAAGCTTTGTTGGTTTAAAGCGTTTTTTAAGAGAAGAGAAAAGGTTTTTTGAGTCAATAATATACGCATGGGCGTCCCCACGGTGGGGCAGGATGGGGCCTTCTTCTGGGCCCATCAAGCGAAACTTTGCTTACTTTTTTTTTCGCCAATGATGCAGAAAGAATGCTGCAACCAAAATTATTTGCCAATGCACGTTGAGTTCCAATATGAAAGCATAAATCCTTAAGATTTTTATAAAGGTTCTGAAGATAATTTTACCTATCCATTCTTTCTTTATTATTCATGACTAAATGACTAAAGTTGTCATTACATTTTTAATACATAACATAAGCTATGTTCATAAGAGTTACTAGTCTATACTAATATTATAAAGCTGCAGTGTTTGTTTGTTTGTTTGAACGCGCTAATCTCTGGAACTACTGGTCCGATTTGAATGATTCTTTCAGTGTTGGGTAGTCCATTTATCGAGGAAGGCTATAGGCTATACAACATCACGCTACGACTAAAAGGAGCGGAGCAGCAATGAAAAATGTTGCAAAAACGGGACGGGATTTTACGCGGACGAAGGTCGCGGGGAACAGCTAGTATAAAGTAAATCCTAAACTATTATTCATTATCTTTGCTAAATAATTAAAGTTGTCATTAAATTTTTACTATGTAATAAGCTATGTCCATGATAGTTACTAGTATAAACCGGCTTCACCTATTTTCCTCAATAAAGTTAATCTGCAAGGTTTTTTAATAGAATGACAAGTATTTTTTATGGTGGTGACGCCAGTCCGGTTCCTTAGAGCGAGTATTATTTTTGCTTGCTTGTTAGTAGTACTCAAAACTGTGAAGGAAATTATTATGAGGAAACCAGCATGAAGGGCAAAAATACAATGATTTTTGTTTTTTTTTTTCCATTGGTTTCATGATGAAACTTACTGAAATATATGTAAAAACTAAATGTACACATGAATGCAATAAATACTTTGAGTTTGAGTTTGGGTTATTTTGGTGGAAGTTTGACTTAATTTTGAAGTCACTCTTCCTCTTTGATAAACAGGACGGAAATTCAACTAAAACAAAATACTATCAATTTCGAAAATCGTTTTGATATTTCCTCCAACTTGAGCTAGTGGAGCCGGTAAGTTATGCGGGTTATTTCTAGAAGGTAAATGAATATGAAGCCAGTATAACGTGAAACTCAACAAGTAAATTAAAATAGGTAGAAAAATAGTTGTTTTTATTAGCTTAATTATTACCTACTTATCAAAAAGAGAAACGCTATAAACATAATATCTAGACATAAGATAGCATACACAGCCTAAGCCCGAATCTAGAGGCATGTTTTGTAAATCAGTTCCTAATTTGCGATGGGATTTGGAATTTCCAAAGATTTGGCCACAAGGCTTGTACTTAATTGGACAAATTAATAGAGATATACACATAAAACATGTACACCATGTAAGGAATCCATAATTTAAATAATCAATAGACGTTTTTAAATTAGACATTCCTTAACTAACGTACCCATAATAATTATCTAATTAAAAACAACAAAAGGAAAAACAACTGAACATCAAACAAAAGTCGACTATTATGAATCCCACCCATGCGGCCCGCCGTCCGCCATCATGGCTGTCATTTTGACATCTCAAGCGCTTACGTCACTGATCTTGACGTTTCGAACAGTAATGGATTCTGTCACACGTCATCTCTTAATTGTCTTACTGTCCGTTAGAATAACTGACTATTGTGTTTGTAATTGTTTTAAACAGGTCTTTATTCTTTATTCATTGTTGCGCAACTTTGGAGTACAAAAAATTACTACTATTTTGGTTTGTGAGCATTTTTGTATATAGGTTATTAAGTAGAATGTGGTCTAGTGCTCACAAGTGCTGGAGCTGAGCATGAGGCCCTAGATTGGATCCCGGGCAAAGACAAAGTGATGTTAAGTTTTTCCCGCAGAAACTCCCAATCTGTACCCAATTGATAGGTATATGATCGCTCGTAATAACGTCATAGGTGACTACCTACCTACCTGTGATGACCTTTTGGGTAAAAAGGTTGGTGTCATGAGTTAATTAAGTTCTTGATAAATTACCAAACAAAAACCGGAGTTTCTCATGTTGTTCTTAAGGAAATTAAATAAAATAAGATATTTTAATTTGAATATAATGTATTTATTAAAACACCAAATACAGGCTATAGAATAAAATAAGTGTAATTTTTTTTACAACAAGTACAAAAAATAAAGAGTACATTTCCAAACCAGAATAACAAATAATAATAACATAGTAACAAAACACTACAATCATGGATTATCTAAATACAATATTGATCCATAATAATATGATTAAAAACATAGCAATGATTTACAATACTGATTAGACGCAGTTACAATCGTCACACACGACGATGTTACCCTCTGTATCTTTGTGGACACATACACAATCTTTTCCCTTAGCTGGAATACAGACACAACACACATCCTCACATTTGCAAGAATCATCATTCACACAATCCTTGCACCGAACTAACTTTCCATCTTTCGCACATACACTAATACAAGACTTTCCATCGGTCAAGAAACAAACACAATCCTTGCCACATTTCACATTTTTAGAGCAAGAGCAATCGTTGCAAACGGTAATTTTCCCGTTTTTGCAGCATACACAAACGCACTTGGCTCCAGCAGTCGGGACGCAAGTGCATTCTGGCTTGTCACATTTGCCAGAATCATCACACTTGCAGTTATCACAGCACACTATCTTTCCCTCACTGTTCTTGCACACGCAGATGCAAGACTTTCCTTTGGTTATGATGCAAACACATTCAGATTTGTAACATTTAAGAGCAACAGCCTTTTTGGCTTCGCAAGTACAGTCCTTGCATACCTTGAAGTTACCCTTATCATGACAGCAAACACAAACACACTTGGCTCCATCAGTTGGGATACAAGTGCATTCTGGCTTGTCACATTTGCCTGAATCATCACACTTGCAGTCATCGCAGCACACAATCTTACCCTCACTATTCTTGCACACGCAGATGCAAGACTTTCCTTCAGTTAAGATGCAAACACATTCAGCCTTGCTACATTTAGTAGCTACAGGTTCTTTTACATCGCAAGTACAGTCTTTGCAAATCTTGATGTTGCCTTTTTCGTCGCAGCAGACACAAACACACTTGGCTCCTTCAGTCTTGATGCAAGTGCATTCTGGCTTGTTACATTTGCCTGAATCATCACACTTGCAGTCATCGCAGCACACTATCTTTCCCTCACTATTCTTGCACACACAGATGCAAGATTTTCCTTCAGTTAGGATGCAAACACATTCAGCCTTGCTACATTTAGTAGCTACAGATTCTTTCACATCGCAAGTGCAGTCCTTGCAAACCTTAAAGTTTCCCTTGTCATCACAGCAAACACAAACGCACTTGGCTCCAGCAGTCGGGACGCAAGTGCATTCTGGCTTGTCACATTTGCCTGAATCATCACACTTGCAGTCATCGCAGCACACTATCTTTCCCTCACTATTCTTGCACACACAGATGCAAGATTTTCCTTCAGTTAGGATGCAAACACATTCAGCCTTGCTACATTTAGTAGCTACAGATTCTTTCAGATCGCAAGTGCAGTCCTTGCAAACCTTAAAGTTTCCCTTTTCATCACAGCAAACACAAACACACTTGGCTCCTTCAGTCTTGATGCAAGTGCATTCTGGCTTGTCACATTTGCCAGAATCATCACACTTGCAGTCATCGCAGCACACTATCTTTCCCTCACTATTCTTGCACACGCAGATGCAAGACTTTCCTTGAGTTAAGATGCAAACACAAGCTTTGCTACTTTTAGGAGCAACAACCTCTTTGACTTTGCAAGAGCAGTCCTTGCAAACCTTAAAGTTTCCCTTGTCATCACAGCATACACAAACACATTTGGCTCCTTCAGTCTTAATGCAAGTGCATTCTGGCTTGTCACATTTGCCAGAATCATCACACTTGCAGTCATTGCAGCAAACAATCTTACCCTCACTGTTCTTGCACACGCAGATGCAAGACTTTCCTTCATTTAGGATGCAAACACATTCAGCCTTGCTACATTTAGAAGCTAGTGAAGCTACAGATTCTTTCACATCGCAAGTGCAGTCCTTGCAAACCTTGAAGTTTCCCTTATCATCACAGCAAACACAAACGCACTTGGCTCCAGCAGTCGGGACGCAAGTGCATTCTGGCTTGTCACATTTGCCTGAATCATCACACTTGCAGTCATCGCAGCACACTATCTTTCCCTCACTATTCTTGCACACACAGATGCAAGATTTTCCTTCAGTTAGGATGCAAACACATTCAGCCTTGCTACATTTAGTAGCTACAGATTCTTTCACATCGCAAGTGCAGTTCTTGCAAACCTTAAAGTTTCCCTTGTCATCACAACAAACACAAACACACTTGGCTCCTTCAGTCTTAATGCAAGTGCATTCTGGCTTGTCACATTTTCCAGAATCATCGCATTTGCAGTCATCGCAGCAAACAATCTTACCCTCACTGTTCTTGCACACACAGATGCAAGACTTCCCTTCAGTTAAGATGCAAACACAAGTTTTGCTACATTTAAGAGCTACAGTTTCTTTGGCCTCACAAGTACAGTCTTTGCAAACCTTGATGTTGTCTTTCTCGTCGCAGCAGACACAAACGCACTTAGCTCCTTCAGTCTTGATGCAAGTGCATTCTGGCTTGTCACACTTGCCAGAATCGTCACATTTGCAGTCATCGCAGCATACGATCTTCCCCTGACTATTCTTACACACACAGATGCATGTCTTACCTTCAGTTAAAATGCATACACATTCAACTTTGCTACATTTAGGAGCAACAGAGTCTTTAGCTTTGCAAGTACAGTCTCCACAAACCTTGATCTCTCCATTGTCATCACAGCAGACGCAAACACACTTCGCTCCAACAGTTGGGATGCATGTGCAATCTGGCTTGTCACATTTGCCAGAATCATCGCACTTGCAGTCATCGCAGCATGCGATCTTCCCTTCACTATTCTTGCACACATAGATGCAAGATTTCCCGTCAGTTGGAATGCAAGCACATCCAGCCTTATTGCAGCTTGGAGCTTCCTGTTCATTGGCATCACAAGTACAGTCTTTGCAGACTTTGATGTTGCCTTTCGCATCGCAGCGCACACAAACACACTTGCCACCTTCGCTAGAAACACAGACGCAAGAGTTACCACACGTTCCAGCTCCGTTGCACTCGCAGAGAACAATTTTTCCATTCTTCTTGCAGACACAGATGCAAGCCTTGCCACCAGTTGGTAGGCAAACGCAGCCGGCCTTGTCACATCTCTTGAAAGTCTCCTTGCATTCTTCAGCGTTGATGCAAGAGCAATCTTCGCAGGACGTGATGGCGTCTTCTTCGTCGGTGCAAATGCAAAGGCAAGGTTTCCCGTCAGTTGGAAGGCAGATGCAAGAATCGTCGACACATTTCCATTCCTTGCCGTCCATTTGCACAGCTTTGCAGTCGAAACAGGGAACGATCTTCCCTTCCTCGTCCTTGCTCAGGCAGAGGTAGGGCTTCCCGCCAGTTGGGATGCAGATGCACTCGCTCATGGCGCAGACGAGGGTCTTTTTAACGGAGACTTTGCAGCACGGCATGGTTGATTCTGGAAATAAACAACCAATTTGTTAATACATCATTTAGAAAAGATGATTAATAACGAAGGAGAGTTTCTCTAAAGAAGTATATTTATGTTTTCTGGTTTAAGAGCAGATATTTGTGTAAAATACCAACCATTGTTTTGGAATAAACTAACAACATCATTATCATTGTTATTTACTACATAATATGCATGCCACCTCCAACAACAAGGCAAGTATGCGCATAATAACTTATATAGCATGGGAAAATATTTGTGCGCATATAGGTAAACAAACATACGTCATTACCATTGTACTATTTTATACATTTACACTTCGTACCATCTGTAGGTTCGTAATAATTTAATGAAATGGCAATTCATTATTTTACAACAAGTGTTATTGGGTTTTACAGCCACGGAGTCAGGATCTACGCCCGGTTGAAATCAATAGTATTGCCCTCTATTAATGAATTGTACTAATTTACCCTTTGGGGATTAATGGCGTGATGTTATGCTATGTTATTTGACTACCCTACACTCACACCAAACAAAAAAATTCAAAACTCACCTTCTTAACAAAATAATTCACTCAAAAACACAAAATAAACAATATCAAAGGACTGTTTATTACAATATTATCAGCTCGTAACACGTCTAATCACTGGTAGAGTTGTAATGATACTGATAAGCCGGGCAGACTGTTTTTATAATGAGCGGTGTGATAAAAGCGTGTGCAAAAGATAAGTGTACTGTGCGCAGCGAAACGGGTGCAAATCGTGACTGTGTCACTGCCGGGGTACTTTAGGTGTCGTGTGAAATGTATTATGATGAAGTTCTTGTTTGTTCTGGAACTTTCTTTTAAATTAGGGAATGTTTTATGGAATTACAATATTTTTAATTGGAATGTTAATCAGCAGCAGAGAAACTATAGAAATGGGTAGGTAAGGGACGTTGAATCGATCGAATCCTTTTATATTAGTGCCGTGTGAATTCTTGACCATTCTAGTAGTTTCTTTAAGTGAAAAAGGGTTGGTGGGGAAGTTTGGGATACTTTTTAGCACACAAACTATTGGACAGGGTAGTTAGGGACGTTGAAAATATACGTTTTATGAATAGTAACGTGTGTAATTCAGGAAAATTGATGAAAAAATCTAGAGTAACAAACTGCAAGGGATGATAATACTGCCGGGGCTGCGGGACTGTTCGAAAGAAATACCGCGGCCCTGGAACACAAAGGGGCAAAGAAGGAACATGGATGGGTTTTAGTCAGTTAAATTCTGACACTCCCTCCAACTCCACCCAGAGCGGGGGGGGGGGGGTTACTTGATGATTTCCCATCCAAAAAAAAAAAAGGGATGATAAAAACATGTTTTTTTGTAGTGGTATCGTGTGGAATTAATAATTGAATAGAAGAATAGAAGTCTTAGGTGCCGTTTGAGTACTAAAATAATTCCTTGTTTGATCTAGTAATTTAATTTCTTTTGAAACAGGAAATAAAATGTATTTTTTTAAAACAAATAAGCAGGAGACGGAGATTTTGAAAAGGTTATGCCGCGTGGAATTCGAAAAACGTAGTTTGTATGGAGTGAAGAGCTTTGGTGCCGTGTGAATATAAATGTTCTCTGTAGTACGTTCTAGTGCTTTCTTTGGGAGTAGGGAATTATTTATTAAGCATACAAACCACAGACAAGGGTAGTTAAGAGTGTTGAAACGTAACTTTTATTATGAGCATGGGCACCGTGTGCTCTTAAGAAAAAAACATCTGCTCTACTATACATTTTGACCGCATAGGTATTGCATTTTTGTAAGCAATAGCTGATTAAAAAAAAATATTGGTAAAAATATCTATGTGGGAGGTTCAGAATGATAATACTGAATACGTGGTAACCGTTGGTGCGTCTGGGTCCCTTCCACCCTGCGTAGAGGGTTCAGATGCCGTGTGAATATGAAGTATGGTCTAGAACTTTCTTACAAAATTTAGAATAATAAGAAGAAAAAGATTGTTAGGGAAGTTTCAAATAATTTAGCTTTTAGGGCTACAACGTAAACGTTTTTTTTAAATGTAATTAAGGAAAAAAGGTTTAACAGGGACTTAGGTGTCGTGTTAATATAAGGTGTTAATTAAAGCACTTTATGTCGAAAATAGTTTTTTTTTTAGCTTACGAACTATAGAAGCACTTATTTAATTTTAAAATGACAGGGATTATTTACATCACTACATAGTATAAAGCAAAGTCGCTTCCCGCTGTCTGTCCCTATGTATGCTTAGATCTTTAAAACTACGCAACGGATTTTGATGCGGTTTTTTTAATAGATAGAGTGATTCAAGAGGAAGGTTTATATGTATATTGCAGCCGTGCGAAGCCGGGGCGGGACGCTAGTTATTTACAAACTACAAATCTGTAATAGTAAAAAAATATAAATCTACGAGTATTAAAAGGGTTACAGGGCGTCAAAAAATAGAAGAATATTAATATAATACTATATAAGTTGTGTTATGAGGGGCTGTTGCTGCGAGACTGTTCGAAAGAGATACCGTGGCCCTGGAACACAAAGGGCAAAGAAGGAACATGGATGGGTTTTAGTCAGTAAAAGTTTGACACTCCCTCCTACTCCGCCCAGAGCGGGGGGGAGGCGACGATTTAATGATTGCCCATCCAAAAAAAAAAAAGGGGGTTGTTAGTGATGTCGGAAAGGCAAATTGGTTGAATCGCGAACAGAGGTGCCGATATCAAAATTGTTACAGTTTTCTGTATGTTCTTGTATTTTCTTCTGAAGCAAGTAATATGTTTTTCCAGAACAAACTAGAGCAAAGTGCTAGCGATGATTAATAGATACGTCATAATATGATAAGTATCGTGTGAAATCGGTTTCTGTTAACTGCATTAAATGGGGCGGATTTGTACAAAACAACAAAATGGTTTGTTTGTTGCATATCAATGACTAATATAAATGACTCACTATTTTTATATTTTAGTAGCTTAAACAATTTAAGGATTTTTTTGGAACAAATAAATAATAGGTAGGTATAGGCACCGATGACCGTTGGGGTAGACGTGTTCTTGAGTGGAGACCGCGAATCGGCAAACGTAAGGTGGGACGCCCTCAGGCTCGGTGGAGTGACGATCTTCGCAGGGTGGCTGGTAGCAACTGGATGAGAGTTGCTGAGAATCGAGTTGAGTGGCGTGCGATTGAGGAGGCCTATGTCCAGCAGTGGACTGCTATGGGCTGATGATGATGATGATGATGGGGTATAGGCAAATCAGACATTTGAGATTTGTCTTTAGTAGGATAATAATTATTCTTGTGCTGTACCCGGTATTGCTGATTTCCTGGCATGATTTACAGTCAGGCGGCTTGTTTGAGACCAAATACTTATTTTTCTCTTTATTATTTATGTTCGGGATGTTGGTTTAGGTTTGTCAACCGACCTCCATTAATATTTAGAGATAAACATTATTTCTATTATTTTTCTGCCTCGCTAGTCTAGTGGTCGCAAGCGCAACTGCTGAGCATGAGGTCCAGGATTCGATTCCCGGGTCAGGCAAAGTATTATTGAGTTTTTTCGTCAGGAATTTCTAGTAGCAGCCACGGAGTCTGGATTTGGGCTCGGCTGATGCCCCCTAATACATAGGACTAAGACATAACTGGCGAAATGTGGGTGTACTATTAGGGACACCTCTACCTCACCTTTTGGGGATTACAGGCGTGATGTTATGTAAACATTATTTCGTATTTAAAAGAAAAAAACTACTTCTCCATCTCAAGAACTTCAAACTTCTCCACACTAACAAAATGCAAATTAACCAAAACTTAAATTCATAATCCTCACCTTACCTTGGACCAGTTCTCGCTACGGACTTGATATTTTCATTACATAGCAAGTATTGCTAATACCTAATGTGGGCGATGGACCCAATCGCCTTGAGGTCCAAATACGGACCCGGTTAGTGACTGGATATATTTAAGGTCTGATTATTTGAAGTTTATTTCAAGTATCAGATCCTGTTGTTGGTAGAATTTTGGGTCAAATTGGGCGTGCCGGAAAAGCAGTCAGGCCAAATATTATTGTTTAAATTATAAGCATTGCCAATTGCCATCCAACGTGGCAATGCTGCCAGCCTTCTGGGCACTTTTCCTCTTGACAACGATGTGGGCGATTTTTTGACGCCCTGTAATTCTTATCCCATTTTATTATAATTGATTAAATTCCTTCTTATTCTTTTGTACTGGGCACGTACACACGACAACCAATCAAGCTATACAAAACGAGTTTATGCGGACCTCCCATTTTACGGGAAATCTATAAATGTAAAACTTTATGTGTCGCCAGTATACCAAACTCATGGTATAAGTCCCGTCATGTAAAAAGAACGCTGAGCGACAGTGGAGGGGATGTGTTTGCGCACGTTATACAGGGTGTAAACAGACCCTTCACGAAGCCGTCAACCAAGCATTCTGTACATCAAACTAAGTAACTTTACGCAAAAATTATTGCTGGGCAATGACTTTTTTTCGGGGTGAAAAATTACGTTTTACGGTAAAACTTAATGTAACACACTCAAAACATTGTGCTGATGGATGGGTTGAATAGTACGGGGGTCGTGAAGGTGTGAAAAGTAAAAATCTTACATTAGAAACATGTATTTAAAAAAAAACTTGTGAAAAGGTTGGAACTTTGACCCCCAATATCTCCGTAACTAGAAGGTTCCCAGGTATGGTCTAGAACAAAAAAATGATCGCAATGACGGGGAGAACAAATACCTTTATATACAGTCGCGTCCCAAAGTACTAAGCTATTGTTTTATAATATAAGTATTCTTGTGTCATTGTAGAATCGTAATAGGTACTTTACTAGCTACTTAGTACTTTGGAAAAGGCTGAAATAATAAAAATTGAGGAAGTTTATTTAAGCGGTCAGCGTTCTTTTTACGTGACGGGACCTGTACCTATCTAATTTGAAATATGTAGTTGGCAGTTAGGCTGCCTGTTCAGGGTGCGGCAGACTTTCATCAAGTATCACCACTCGAGGAGCCTCTTTGTATGCATTCCAGTCCATTTCATTAAACATGTACATTAGAAAAACGCCAAACAAAAATGCAAGTCAAGTATGTTGCAGTATAAAGAGAAATTAGGCTTTTAGAGAAAGTACCGAGACCATGGTCGCCATTTATTTGCAT
This sequence comes from Noctua pronuba, assembly GCA_905220335.1. NCBI lineage: Eukaryota > Metazoa > Arthropoda > Insecta > Lepidoptera > Noctuidae > Noctua > Noctua pronuba. Next base: position 14,001,134 of record LR999908.1, read on the forward strand.
GCTAAAGATACTGATGACGCAATGCCTCCTGCGTAAATGTAGTTTGCTACTTGGAACCTTTTATGACTATTCATTTACCTACTGTAAAAGTTAGTCAAGATTTCACTGTTTGTTTTAAAAAAAAACTGCAATGTCATGTATGGTTTCTTAATATTGAATAATCTATACAAATTGAAGTGACTGTTTGTAATATCAAAATAATAACTTTTTACTGAATGCATATGAAAATATATACGGCACTTTAACAGAAACACATTTTTTTTTAATTTTTGTCTGTCTGTCTTTCTGTTTGTTCCGGCTAATCTCCGAAACGGCTGGGCCGATTTTGACGAGACTTTTACTGTCAGATAGCTGATGTTATAAGGTCTAACATAGGCAACTTTAATTTTTTCAAAAATAATTAGGGTTTCTTGTACAAATTCTTGTCATGTGTTCATTTTACATTGTAACTAGAAGATATTAGGATTTGGAGGACGTATACGAAGGAGAAAAATATGTATTATATAGAAGCTAATTCAAAAACTACCCTAGTAAAGTTAATAAAACTTATGGGACCACGTTGCAGGCTTCTTCTACCTAGTAAAAAAAGAATCACGTAAACCGGAGCAATAATAATTTAATCGGTGTAAATACATTAAAAAAAGATGCAGGTCGAATACATAACCTCCTCAATTTGAAGTCGGTTAAAAATCAACAGTACTCTTTTATTTATGGATTAATTTAGATAACGCCTAGTGTTTGTAAAAACGGATTGCAAGATTTGCAAGTATTTGTGTCACCTGTATTAATGTCCAAGAGATTAAGCAAGAATCTTATGTAATGAGTAGATTTTCTTGGTGACTTTTATTTACTTTATTTAAAAGGATGTTGGCAACACTTCCGTTGCTTTCTTGAAATTAACTTACGTCGTGATACCTTAGCAATAGAAAGTTGAGCAATATAAATATTGTTTTTAGCGGTGTTGCTGGGGAATACGTTTGCATTAACCTTTGTAAGGGTGCAGTAAGACTGACGGGAACAGACTGCGAACTGACAGCTGTCACAGAATTTTGGCAGATATCTCAGTAGATTATCTTTTTAAAGTCTGGTGTCATAAATCATATGTTAATCAACATGCAACTTGACAGTGGCCTGCAAAATGCGAACAAGAATTTGTGTTGTATACTACCACTAAAAAACCCGACTACTGAAAAATCACGCTCTAATTAAATTAGGGGTTTACAAGGTAAAATCCTCCTGTTGTTGAAGTATGTTAAAATGTAGACTATGTTACCCGGTCCATAATAACGAATCGATTGACACCTTATTCATCAAAATCGGATGAATAGTTTAGGCGCTACGGAGAAACATACGTAATACATAAAGGGTGTAAAAAGACCCTTAACGAAGCCGAAAGGTACTTGTTCTCCCCGTCACTGCGATCATTTTTTTGTTCTAGGCCATACCTGGGAACCTTCTAGTTACGGAGATATTGGGGGTCAAAGTTCCAACTTTTTCGCAACTTTTTTTTTGAATACATGTATCTAATTTAATATTTTTACTTTAAACACCTCCACGACCCCCGTACTATTCAATCCATCCATCAGCACAATGTTTTGAGTGCGTTACATTTAGTTTTACCGTAAAACGCGATTTTTTACCCCAAAAAAAAAAGTCGTTTCCCAGTAATAATTTTTGCGTAAAGTTACTTAGTTTGATGTACAGAATGCTTGGTTGACGGCTTCGTGAAGGGTCTGTTTACACCCTGTATGTACTGTACATAGACGAAAATCATAAACCTTTCTTTTGGCTTCGCCGTAGTCGGGTAAAAAACGTAAAAAAAAAATAATTTCGCGGGTTACCCTGGCGCTTCCTTCTTAACCAGTCTAAACAAAAGGTTCGTAATCGTTTTTAAAGTGTTCCATATTTTTACACCGGCTTCGAACAAGATTCACATGGCATTTTCCGCCTTGGATGTCGTTGCCAGCAACATGCCTCTTGTTCCCAGCAACATAAAAATGAGCTCATTGTTGGTACTTTTGTCAGACAATGAAACAAACGGATAATACCACAAGGAGATCGAGATCTACGCCGAAAATAATTTAAAAAAAAAACAACATTAAGTATGTCAAGTTTTAACGCAGAAAATGTTCCTTTAATAAACATGTATAAATAATACAGGAAGCTGGTTTATCTTCCTCATTCGTCGTAATGTTAAATGACCGGAAGCGCAGTTGCATCGCGACATTACACAGCGTCATCGATCAATGTTCATAATTAATTTATTACCTTGTTCGTTTTATGATTTTAACAGAAAATGAACATACCTATTAAACAACAGTCGGCGATAATTTTCTTTCAGTATCGGAGGATATTGCTAACCCTTCGGGAATAACATGTCTGATGTTATGTTATGTAAAAAATCTGCTGTTTTCTATAAAAGTGCAATACCTACACGGTCCAAAGGTATGGAACAACTGGTTTTTTTTACGTAGTAACGTTTTTGCTCAAACTTGGTCCCTGACTGAATCGCAAGTCCAAACTCGAGGTTTGCCAAAGGGCGATGGAGGGTAGCGTATTAGGAATTAAGCTGAGCGACCACAATACGCTCCAAAACTGGAATCGCTGATGTGAAGACCAAAACTGCTGGGTTGAAGTGGGATTGCATCAGGACCGATGGGCCAGAGTCGTCACGCAGTGCCAGACGACGAGAGTTTATGAGAGATTGGCTAGAGAAACCGCACGGAGGGAAGAGTGGAAGGCTTTGGGGGAGGCCTTTGCCCAGCAGTGGCATAATAGAGGCTAAGTAAAAAAAACGTTTTTACGTAAAAACGTTACTTCTTATAGGAACCGATTGTGCGTCGGTGTCCCATCCACCCTGTATACACACAGATATATTTCAATATTTATATTTTCTTAATAAAATAAAATAATCCCACAAGCGCTCCCACTTACTTCAACTAGGATTTTTTCAATAACTTCTTTATATTAAAACGTCATAATTTTGTTAAGATGCGTAACTCATTAATCGGTAGGTTACTACGCAAAATATTTCAAGGTAGCCATTTAGCCAGCGTTATTTACACAGGTGATATAACATTGATCTTCATAACAATATAGTATAGATCAATACATACAATACACAATGTCTTCATAAATAATTTAACCTCGAATTCAAACCTTCACAAACCAAGCTTAGGTGACGTAACCAAATACATGACATTCATGAATAAATAATGCATGTGTCATCTTATAAATAACAATATTTATAACATCGCGCCTGCATTCCCTAAAAAGATAGGCAGAGGTTTTCAGTATACCCACATTTCACCTATAAAGGGTGTAACAATACCCTTAACGAAGCTGAAAGGCACTTGTTCTTCTCGTCATTGCGAACATTTTTTTGTTCCAGACCATACCTGGGAACCTACTAGTTACAGAGATATTGAGAGTCAAAGTTCCAACTTTTTTACAATTTTTTTTTAAATACATGTTTTTAATGTAAGATTTTTACTTTAAAACACGTCCTCGACCCCCGTACAATTCTACAATTTGAGTGCGTTACATTGAGGCCTACAGTAAAACTTGATTTTTCACCCCAAAAAAATTAAGTCGTTTCCCAGCAATAATTTTTGCGTTAAAGTTACTTAGTTTAGTGTACAGAATGCTTGGTTGACGGCTTCGTACACTGTGTAAGTTATCGTCCCTTGTAATAGGGGCGAGCCTATTCCTTTTAACCAGTTATAAATCCAGAATTCCAGATATTAAGAAATTACTGATAGCAAAACCCGATAACACTAATTTGCGCGCGCTGGGATTCGAACACAAGACCCTCCAGTACCTGACACTCAGCTTTTTGCGCTTGCGACCAGGCGATTAAGTAATTGGTGTCGAGTGAAAATTGAAAACATTATTGTAAATCCCCATATTTATATATTATCAGTTCTTTAGATATATAGGTATATAACATATTATTTACCTATCAGTATTATCTACTGAATTTATCTCTGTTATTATTTACCTCGCATGTTATCGTTGCAAGTATTCATTAGTTCTAATTATCTGTTTTCTATTTTTCAGGTAATTTATGCGAAAACACGATACATAGAACGCTACTGAAGAGAGTAAGTAATAATAAATTACCTATCAATTAGTTTTATAGAATTAAAATACCCCAAAAATGGAAAAGGTCTAATTGAATATACAGGGTGTAAGGGACAGCCCTCCACAAACTGACAGGGTGCATTCAGCTCCTTATTTTGAATCATATTCCACCGGAATTTTTCTCCGGTGTTTTTTTTTTCTGTTACTATTACTTTATTTCATTGTAAAATTACATGCCCTGTACGCAGCACTCCATTTATGTAAATAATACGGCTAAAATAAAAAATCCAACAATGGATGTTGAAATATTCTAACGAACGACGCGTTCACTTTCTGCCTAGCTACAGAATTCATCGAACTAGTCGTCGCGCTTGCTGTTCGCTACGTGCGTTTTGCCACGGTAACGATAGGAAATAAAACAAATAAAATTTATTGGATTCCCATAATAGTCCTGAAATAATTTCTTGCACCGGTCATCTTAGTACGATATACTGAATTCACCCCATCAGTTTGTGGAGGGCTATCCCTTACATCTTTTATATCATTATGAAAAACCTCAAAACTGTAACTGTAATCGTAAAAAAACAGCTGTCCCGTACATTTTGTCGAGATGTAAACACAAATGTATGGAACAACACTGTCTAATAACAATCTATTTTTACTTAACGAAGATTTTACATGAAATAACATAACATCACGCCTGTAATCCCCGAAGGGTTAGGCAGAGGTGTACACCCACATTTCACTGGTTATGTTTTAAGTCCCACCCATCTAATAGGGGTCGAGCCTATTGCCATCAACCAAGCACAATTCCAGACTCCGTGGCTGCTACTAAGAAATTCCTGCTAGAAAAACCCAATAACACTTTGTCCGGCCCGAGAATCGAACCTCCTGCTCAGCACTCGACCAGGCAGATTTTACTGCTAATATAAAACTGTTCATTAAGTCTAGTAAAAACAAAACATTGAATCTAAAGCAAAGATTCCCGCTTACCCCATGTTGTAACTGAGGAGTACCCTAGCCTGGGGTCACATCGTGAGGTCGTCCGATGAAAGTAAGATGGCCGTACTGCAGAACCGTCCCCGTCACGGATCCGACCCAGTTTTAGCGTCATGATTCTATGACGACACGATAGGGAAAAATAAACTCGACTATGAGGAAATTCACTGTAAAAGCATCCTATTTTAAATCCTACTTAGCATCAAATAGGTGATCTTAATCAATCAATCATTTTATTGTCAGGCAACTCAGGCACATAGATAAATATACACAAAATAATCTTATACAATAATAAACTAATAATTACATATAAAAAACCTTATTTTACTGTAACTTTACACGAATCCGTAATAACGTTGACAGCGTCGTTTTTTGCTGCGTGGTGTCGCGTAACCGTCCTCGGAATCGTCGGTATACGACACCTTTCGTCCAAAAGTCCTCTTTCATGAAGGGTTTATCAAAATAGTCTGTGGCTGTCCACTGTTGGTCATCGTCCTATCTGAAATACTACCTGGATAGTAGATTTACTTATAATCTGGATCTATTCAAAGTTCGAATGAATCGGTTTCTTTTAAGCAAGCGTGCTCCACTCGGGGCCGCATCATTGCTGCACATCAGGCGAGTTGCAGCCAAATGCAAAACGATAAAAAAAAACATCAGATAAGTTAACTTTTTTTTCTCGAAGTGGAATTCCTCAATGCATGTCGTCTGCCCTGGAGAGCTCTCTCCGGATTCGGCTCTCTCTAAGGGACTGTCAGTCTCATACTGACTACCACCTCAATGTTCCCTCGCACACTTGCGTCGGGGGTCAGCGGGATCTAATGCGACTTCCGCTGCCCCGGACTGGTGCCCACTTGACCTGCGGGGCTCGTCCCCTGAGGGAAGTGAGGATTGAGTCAGATGGGTTACCTCAATCAACTTAGCCTATAGCAGTATATACACTAGTAGACAGACATATGCCTCTCCCAAACTGTCGTCCCTCTGCATCCAGTCTCTCTCTGGCATCTTTTGAGGAGCAACGCAACACTCGTTTCCCGAACCTCCGTATCCAATTTGACCCAGGCCCTATCCATCTATCTGGAGGTTGCCTATGCTTGCGTATACGTGATCTCCACTCTTGGACTCGTCTGCTCCAAAGGCCATAGGTTCTTCGACAAACATACCTGGCCCTCTGACACTAAACCTTAGCTATGTCGCTTTTTGGAACTCAGAATCATATTAAAGGCCGAAACACACCGGATCCGTACACGTAGACGTGCACGTGCACCTGCACGTACTATGACGTTGTAATATATGGAACTTCATAGAGACATGGCACACCCCTCACGTGACGAACACGTGTGCGTAGACTACATGCGCAGAGTTACGTGGTACATGTACGGTACGAGCACGAGCCTTTAAAGGAAAAAGCAGAAGGAATATGTTAGGATCATAGTAGGTCGCGTTCTGTTGCTTCTAACTAACCCCATTAAAAAAGCAATGAGTTTTTGTTTGTATGAGTTATTGTATCGTATCATATAGTCATTTTTGTACGCAAGGCATTAGGTAATACCTTTCCTACGTTGAAAGAACACGCATTAATCACATCGCTTACTCGCAGCGTAATGCGTATTGGCAATTTCAGACCATTAATTCAGATTACTTCACGACATTTTCTTACACTGTACGTAAGTACTTAAGAGGAGACATGGGCTGCAATTCTCCTTACAAATATTGACGAAATCGACGTTTCGTATTCCTCGTTTTATTCCTGAATAATGCCTATAGACTTCTAGAGCAATCTTTTTTTCAGCAAGTAATAAGTAAAGAAAATATGACCCTCCAAAATAGACAAAAACTGCCCCTTTTTACGGCCGTGATTAGAGGACTACCAGACAAATTCGAAAAGCTTTCAACATAAAAGAAATTGATAGGGACCTAGACATAGTCTTGCTTAAAAAAAAAATGTCAAAAATAATTGAAACGGCTCAGTTTTCGAGAAGAAAAAAGGGGAATACGAAAAGTCGATCTCGTCACAATGTTTGTGCTATAATCGGTCTGAGCTGCAGCTCTCCCTAACGCACTCTACAGGGGCAGGCTTGACGTAGAGCGTCGGCAATACTTTCTTCAAATATTTTTTTTCAAATTCCTCGTAGGCCCTGTCCCCTCTTAAGTCTTTGGGTACTTAACTTGCGGTCTCAACATATAACTCTAGTTTAAATTCTAGATAGCTCTCTGAGATTATTCTATATTATAATGTCAACACCTATACTATCTGATTCTGATGTCCCAATTACAACACTTCGAACATCTAGGTATACCCCGTTCCGTCTCGCAGATATTATATACATGTAGATTGATACCGAGGATCTCATCTGGGGAAATGTGGGTGGTGTGATGGTTCGATGATAAATTAAAAAGGTCATTTAGACGTAAAAACCTAGCACACCATTAGCACTGTATCTGATGTACAGGTGTAAACGGACCCTTCACGAAGCCGTCAACTAAGCATTACATCAAACTAAGTAACTTTACGCAAAAATTATTGCTGGGAAACGACTTATTTTTGGGGTGAAAAATTACGTTTTACGGTAGGACTCAATGTAACGCACTCAATACATTGTGCCGGTGGATGGATTGAATAGAACGGGGGTCGTGGAGGTGTTTAAAGTAAAAATCTTAGATTAAAAACATTTATTTTAAAAAACTTGTGAAAAAGTTGGAACTTTGACCCTCAATATCTCCGTAACTAGAAGGTTCCCAGGGATGGACTAGAACAAAAACATGATCGCAATGACGGGGAGACTAAGTGCCTTTCGGCTTCGTTAAGAGTCTTGTTACACCCTTTATAGGCTATTAGTTTCTACCCGCTGTTTTGCCTGTATAAAGGGCGGAAATTACCCCCCTTTGATCTAACCCAGGTCATTGTACATCTGTGCAATTTTTTTACAAAATCCGTTCAAGAAACAGCGCTACTTTCTCATTCATAACATTATGGATTACGATAAGCCATTAGAAAGTAAACACAGATCATCTCAAACAGTCTTTATCATACATCATAATACCACAATATCATCTCCATAACGTACAACGTTACACAATAATTGCCTTACCAATAAAACTAGTCTACCCAACGCAGATCAGCCGCCTTTCACAAGACTATTAACGCGTTGTTGCGCCGGCGCCGGTGTCACAGTGTTCACGGGAAAATACCTGGGTTTTCCACGCACGTTGAGAAACTGTTACTAAGACAACACTTCTCCTACTGTGGGAATTAGGAAAATAATTTGCCTAGATTAGTTTTTATTTTATGGTGCTGCATTTGTGATTAATATCATTCGATGTGAGCGAAAATCGTGTGGTAATAGGTGTGCTTTTTGGGAAATATTTTCCAACTATAGATCGACCGCTTTAATGAGTCCTCCGCCTTGCCCCATCAAAGGCACATTAAGCGTCCACAAAGTCCTTATAATATCCCACAGGTTATTTGCTTTAAAATAACCAAAATCCACGTAGGTATTGCGATACTAATTGAACCAATACGTGATCAACCTTCAGAATATTCTATTTAAATAGATACCTGCGCGTGGACTCATTCAAGCGGTCGGTCTATAGCTATTTTTTGTGACAAACCCGCCACACTATTCCCAAACCACTACAACTCCTGAAAGTCAGAATCAATAGTGGCGACCACCAGAAAATCGCCGAGACAGTGAAGCTCGACGAAGTCCCAGAGAAACAATTTAACTGTCATGGATCCCGCAACGAAATTAATCAGAATAGTGGACCAACTAGCTTATGCCCGCGGCTTCGCCCTATATAATATATGGATAAAAAGCCTATGTGCTTTTCCAAACTATTATCTATCTCCGTGCCAAATTTCATCCAGATCCGTTCAGCCGTTCTAGCGTGATTGAGTAACAAACATCCATCCACACAAACTTTCGCATTTTTAATAGTAGTCATAAGAAGTAAGATTCCGTGATCATTATTTTTAAGATGTATCTTTTGGCTTCCAAACGATCTTTTTTCTGTTATCTACGAGGTAAGTAGGATTCCTTATTTATATTTATTGCGGGGTTTATATGGTCAGACAGAGATCTCACAAGTTAGTGAGGTTTGGACGGAGACAGGGAGGCTTTTACCCAGCTATGAGACGCTATAACACTTACAAATAAATCTTTTACACATATCCGTAAAGAAAGAAAGAAAAAGTATTTATTAGACTCACACAAGACAAAACAAAGAAAAAAGGTTGAATTCACTATAAAACAAAAATTATATAAAAAAGTAAACATAAGAAAAAGATAAAACAAATAAAATTGGTCCTGTACGAGGCCAAAAGGCAAAAGGTATAGGTGCAGAAAGTCAAACTCCAATCAGTTTAGTACATCATCTGCCTAGCCTTTTCCCAACTATATTGGGGTCGGCTTCCAGTCTAACCTGAATACCAGTATTTTATATGGAGCGACTGCCTATCTGACCACCACATCCCAGTTAGTACTGAGTAATACGATACCCCTTGGTAAGACTGGTTGTCAGACTTTTTGGGCCACTGACTACCTAACGACTGTCAAAGATCTACAAATGACACCCGGGACCAACGGCTTAACTTGCTTTCCGAGGCACGGAGAAATATCGGTATGTAATGGGTGGTCACCCATCCAGGCAAGCACGGCTTAACCTAAAGATCGACCCGAGCGGCTGTTATTATTAAGCCACGAGCTTCTCCTATCAGTTGAATACGCAAACTAAAAATATTTTTAGTTATTTATAAAAAAAATATCGCTTAAGGCAATGTCTAGTTAATAGTCCCATTAGCCTCTATAAATCTGTGAAAGCGACGGCAAGTCAAAACAGCTGATTTGATAAATTAAAGATTAGCATTTAAATAAGATTGGATGTCATTTGATAGAGTCTATAAACCGGTTAGTTCACATGTCAGATTGATTTAATTATATTACATAACCAAGGCCTACCTAAGTAACAAGTATCTCTATTTTTACATCTGCTTGAGATATCACCTTACCTTTTTAATTGAGACGGGGTGGCAGAAGTGTGACATGGACAGTGAGGTATAAAGGATGTAAAAAGACCCTTAACGAAGCCGAAAAGCACTTGTTCTCCCCGTCAATGCGATCATTTTTTTGTTCTAGACCATACCTGGGAACCTTCTAGTTACGGAGATATTGGGGGTCAAAGTTCCAACTTTTTCATAAGTTTTTTTTTTAAATGCATGCTTTTAAAGTAAGATTTTTACTTTAAACACCTCCACGATCCCCGTACTATTCAATCCATCCATCAGCACAATGTTCTGAGTGCGTTACATTGCTCCCTACCGTAAAACGTGATTTTTCACCTCAAAAAAGAAAGTCGTTCATTTTTGCGTAAAGTTACTATAGCTAAGTAACTTTGGATGGACTGTGTGAAAGATTATATGACTAGAAAGGAAATGACCATTGAGATGACGATTAATAGAGAAGTATGGAAGAAGGGGACATGCTGTTTCTGCAGGAGGATAAAGGTAGGAGAATAAGCAAGGAAAACCTGTTCAGGTGGAGATTCATAGATGACTCTGCCCCGGAGTGTACCTGTAGTGTTGCCTCACAAACGATGGGACAATTCGTGTCCTGCCTGTCCTGTTGCTTGCACATCACAGGAGCTGATGGACGCTACTGAAAGTGCCAAACTCCTCGCCAAATTTTAGGCTGACTCAATTTAAATTGTCATCGGCATACTAAGAAGCAGGGCAAGAGAATGATGTTGATGGGTGGCAAAAGTGTGACCATTATCTTTTCACCAACTACAGGGCCCTGGCCATTGCTATTTCCCGGAATTAAGTTAAGTAAGTAATCAAACTCTGAACTGCTTCTATAAATTTTTGACCAGAATGAAATCAAGACCATAAAGTAACTTGGAGCTTTTAGATTGAAACAAAGTCAAACAGCATTCTTTAATCAAAATCCCTCAATGAAAACCTCGCTATAGCCTAATTACAAATTCGAATCGTAACGCAAAATCGCGCGTTCACCCACACAGTACCCTATAATGTAACCCTAAACGCAAACCCTAGTAGTTATGGTAATGTGATATGGTATCGCGAGGTTGTAGTTTGAAAATCGAAAGTAGACTACATGTTGCGAACGAGATTGTCTGTGTACTGTCGAGAGGAAAAGTGCTAGCAAATTGTTTTAACTGACTCTGAAAAAATATGGAGAGGGTTATTTTTTAACAAAATTAAGTTTGTTACTTGATTTTAATTTGCGCAATGTACGGAGGAGCTCGTGGCTAAATAATAACAGCCGCCCGGGTCGATCTTTAGGTTAAGCCGTGCTTGCCTAGGTTGGACTGTGGATGGGTGACCGCCCATTACATACCGAGTTTCCTCCGTGCCTCGGAAAGCACGTTAAGCCGTTGGTCCCGGGTGACATTTGTAGACCAAAAAGTCTGACAACTAGTCTTACCAAGAGATATCGAATTACCCAGTACTAACTGGGTTGTGGAGGTCAGATAGGCAGTCGCTCCATGTAAAATACTGGTATTCAGCTGCATCTGGTTAGACTGGAAGCCGACCCCAATATAGTTGGGAAAAGGCTAGGCAGATGATGACTCGATTTTAATTTACGGTCAATTTAAGTCGATAGTCTCAGCAATGAAGCTTCTTGACTGACTAATGGTATCAGTTTTGTGTAAATCTACCAGAATAAGCCAATTATAATATAAATTATTTGTTGTGATCATAATTATTACTTTATCAGATATCTTTATTATTAATTTAATACTCAATTTGATTATCAAACAACAAATCTAGGTGGGGTTTCATAAAAATAACGATGAAATAAATACAAAACCGGACACTCGAAAAAACAAGAGTGTCTCGTGTGGACCCGGTTTGTGGATATACACTTATACATATATAGGTATGTCATAATGTCAGACAGACAAGAGACGGCATGATGTCATTTACAACCTTCCAAATAAAGAAGGTAGGCAGACATGTTGTATAACGAGGCTTTTTGTTGGATCCACTTTTGGTTTAGTCTTTTAAGAAATATTTTAAGGAAGAGAGAAAGTATTTTATCTTTACTTTCTGGCTCATGGTCCTGGGTTCGATTCCCGGTTCGGGCAAAGTGTTATTGGGATTTTCCATCAGGAATTTCTCTGTAGCAGCCACGGAGTCTCAATTTGTGCCCAGTTGGTGGCAATAGGATCGCCCCCTATTACATGGGACTTAAACATAACTAGCGAAATGTGGGTGTACTATTAGGTACACCTTTGTCTAACCCTTCGGGTATTACAGGTGTGATGTTATGATGTTATGTTTCTAGCTCACTTGCCTCGATTATAAATTACTTAAACGGACGAACGAACGAGTATAAACGGTATAAAAGTACCCTTAACGAAGCAGAAAGACGCTTGTTATCCTCGTCATTACGATATTTTTTTTGTTCTAGACCATACCTAGGAACCATCTAGTTACGGAGATATTGGGGGTCAAAGTTGCAAATTTTTCATAAGTTTTTTTCAAATATAAGTTTTTAATGTTGTAACTTACTTCCTCGGCCCCCGTACTATGCAATGCATCCATGAGCATAATGTTTTGAGTGCGTTACATAGATTCCTACCGTAAAACGTGATTTTTCAGCCCAAAAAAAGAAGTCGTTTCTCAGCAATAATTTTTGCGTACTTAGTCTTATGTACAGAATGCTTGGTTGACGGGTTCGTGAAGGGGTCTGTTTACACCCTGTATTTAATTTATCTGGATACCTGTTTAGGATCATGTTTCCAAACAGGTAATTTGGGTCGCTTAATGATAGCATTAAGCGACCTAAATTAAAACCCGAATAAAAACAATCTGTTGGATATTTAACGACGACAGTTGAAATATTAAGGCACGTGACATTTATGTGTCACCGTTATCACACTAGTGTTGTAAAATAGCATTTCAATACAACAACTTATCTATGAGACAGTACCTCCTTATATGGAGATCTCTCATAAGGTTTATATACCAGTTAGGCGGAGCTTTGCATAACTCCGCGTAATCTATTGCAAATAATCGTTAAGTGCAGGATTAGACGATTATAGTGACATATTACTAGCACGGCACTGATTTAGAAATGTGTTTAAATGTTAGAGAATTGGGCCAGTATTCGTTTGCCTAAATGTTTGAAGATATAAAAAAAGTGTGTTTGAATTATTCGTGCTTTATTTAACACTAGCTGTTGTCACCTCCCTACCAAATTTCATCTTAATACGTCAAGCGGTTTTCGATATTTCGTGATGAGTGAGTGAGTGACCTTTCGCTTTTATATATTTAGATTTACTTATATACTTACACGTAATTGTAATATGTACTCAAATTGTATCTACCTAGACCTACATTCATGTAGTTTCATGACATACGTCTTTCAATTTCATGTCCTGTTTTTTTCCGTATAATCAGTCTATAATGTCCACACCGCCACCGCTCTCAGGCCTCCTCTCTGTATCTAAGAGAGGGTCATAGGCAATCGACCACACGGGCCCAATGCCAGTTGATAGAAAATTAGAAAAAAAAAAAAAAAAAATCGGGACAAGAACTAAGATTTACATTTTAATTAGACTTATCTCCTAACTTCAATTTATCTGATACCTAAATGAAGAAACTTTTATTTTCTCAATAATTTACAAAACAAACCATAGTTTAAAAAAAAACTTCAAAACCTGACGCGTCGACTGTACACGTTAAACAAACAGACATCAGTGAAAGTGTTGACCATTGTGTACACGACCACGGCCATGTGTCCATGCAGTGACCATTACCGAACGTTACGGCGTTAATGTGACGAGTCGAGACAATGGATAGCTACAAGCGAAACAAGATATGAACGAGGTTTTTAGGGTTCCGTAGGTAACTGGCTGAAACGGAACCCTTATAGATTTGCTGTTGAGTGTAAAACATTTGAATGAATTATATTTTTTGGTGCTACGGAACCCATAATTGCGTGTTTTTTTTTTAATTTTTAACGAGTACACCTTATGGAATTGCCCCTCGGCAAAAATAAGAACTAACATCCAAACCAACCCCCATTAGTGCAAGAATTCTGAAAAATCCTGCCTTTTTGTCTACCCTCTTTATAATTGAAAGTTTTGTGCAAAATCGCTTGTTTCTAGACTTGCGGCGCATTCATGAATGAATTTAAGGTTTTTAGCATTAGACTTGAAGACTCCCAGGTTTTAGATATAGGGACAAAACTCCAGCAGTGAGTCTTATTCTTTAGTTGTTCAGTTCAAAAAGTACGTACGTAGTTCAACAGATCTACCAACTCGTCTCAAAACGTTGCATAACTTGCAAAGCCCTTTACACATCACGTCAAAATCCTCAACCATTCATTCACTCTCGTTCCATTCCTTTCATTCATTCAAACGTACGTTGGCGCCAGCACCGTTTCTCGTAACCCTATTGTTCAGACACAAAGTGACGTATGTCACTAGACTTACGTGTCGTTGAAAAATGTACGTAATTTGTTCGTATGTTTGTCTGTGTGTGTGCTTGTTACGTAATTATTATGTAATTTGACTAATTATTGTGTGGGAACATCGTATAGCCTTGTAGTGTGTGATGCGTTTGCCGTTATTTTGTAGGAAATATTGTAGCTTTGAAGTAATTCAAACCTCATCCAGCTCTTAAAACATTTATGAATGAGCCTGCCACTGGTTTTTCAGAATGCGATCAGTATTGTTTATATTAGTGACTGTTGTGCAATTGGGTTTAGTTATTTAACATGAGAATTGACCACAAATTATATTGATAGCCTTGCTTGCAGAAACCCCAGGGTCTAGACAAGCGGTTATCGTTTTCGTTTCAAAGACTTCCATACCTTTATCTAAGGCCCGACCTTCATCGAGATTGATGTGAGCTTTTCGGTACCTTATGTCATCCAATACGTTTTTGACTTGTCCGTGATCGTTATTGCTGATAGTATGTCACTCTGTCCAGGCCCTCTTGTGCAGCCCATGTTTAACAATGTTAAGAGTATCTGAGTCCCATGATGGCATGATGGTAGGTCATCGCGTCATTGCCTTCTTAGGGTTAAAACTTATGTAGCAGCACAGAATCGCCCTTTATATGCTCTTATCCATTTCTGCCGCTCAGGACTGTTATTTGCCAAAGTAAGAATCAGAGCGTCCTGCCGACCGCACCGTCGATGCTGCCGCTTGCGATAGCATTCCCGCTGTAGAGGTTCAACCTTTATGAAAGTCTGAAACGCCAAAAGTCTCCTCATACTCGCAGCTACTAAGCATGGAGCCCTGTCTAAATCTCAAGTTCTGCTTGCACCCAATACAGCAAAAAGCGTAAAGAACGACGCATGAGAAACACCTCAGTTAGCAGGTCCCGATAGCATCGATGTTATTGTTACAAAACGTAAGAAAATGATCGGTGTAATGGTGTATAAGAATGTAACGAGTCAACAGTTCGGTGAGAGAAAGTGCGAAACAATATATAAAAGGAATGAAGTGCTAATATTATGCATTTTGTTGCGCGTACGGCGATTAATGGTGCAGTATTTTATGGGCTGTAATACTAGGAAAGAACATTTATCAAAATGCTATAAGATACGAATATCATAGTAAATGCAAGACCCACTATGGGTGTCGGCGTAATTGCAGGCACATATTGAGACTTTCCAGCTTCATCTAGCTGCTCAAATCAATTAACTTAGCCTATCGCAGTACACTGCTGATCGTAGTCCTCTCCCAAGGTATGCCACAACACCCTAACCTCAATCTTTTGTATCCGGGTAGTCTAGCCTCCCGTCAGCCCCCAAAGTTGGAAGCGACACGCTTCCGAAATGCTTCTCCCCTCGTTTCCTCCATCGGCCATCGATCCTTCGACATTCGTAGCCGAACCACTTCCACTTCAACTGGCTTACTTCGCAAGCTTACTCCAGTTCTCGTCCGAATAATTTAATATCAGATCTTAACCAGGATTTGACGATCTTCTCTGCAACTCATTTAACATCATTCTCGTCAAGTAGCCGCATTTCTGTCACTTATCTCAAAGTTGCACTGTTATACGTCGTGCACACTACACTGCGCAGTGCCATTATCTGCGCAGTGCAAACTGCGACGCCTTACGTTAATGTCGCCGATACCGGCTTATTACGTCATATACTTGTTTATGGACAAAAGAGGATAGTTGTCAAGTCACCATTAACAAAAGCCGTCCATTATCTTCACCATTTCATTGTTTCATTATTTTCGCCAAATTTGCCTGTTTAAGTAGTTTTGGGTCAGACCTCGCGATGAGATGAAACTCAACGACGCTGAACAACCCATTACTTTAGTGGCCCACTTCTCCCAGGGTTCATTCGAAGCTAATAGAGTTTTGGCGTTTTCTCATCAAGCCCTACCCAGCCAACAAGGCTGAATATGGTTAACCCTTTGGTCTGCCGCTTCCACGGTCGGTGACATATTGACCAGGCCTTTTTTTTGGATGGGAAATTATCAAATAACCCCCCCCCCCCCCCGCTTCGGGTGGAGTGGGAGGGAGTGTCAGACTTTTACTAACCCATCCATGTTCCTTCTTTGCCTTTTGTGTTCCAAGGCCGCGGTATCTCTTTCGAACAGTCCCGCAGCCATTGACCAGGCCTTCAACTTTTATCCTGAATAATTAGAAAGATTATCCTGAGCACACACATACACACGGCTAGCAGACCAATTATGACGGCTAATTAAGAAAAGGTGAAAATTGCATAGATAAGCATTTCCTTATGACGTTTTGTAAGATATTTCCGTTTTTTATCATACAAACGGTACCCTAGAATACTCGACAGTTGGGTGCGGCATCTCTAATGAATCAGGAAGTCACGTAATCTACTGTTTTTATGTTTTTATAATATGCCGTTTAACTATGAGCATTTTAATATCTCGCTGCATCTCGTAGATCCTTTTAATTCTTAGTTCTAACCGTCCTTGTCCTGTGTTCCTGTGTTTTCTTTCATTAGGGTTTACAGTTAAAGACTTTGATTCTTATATTTCTAATGAAAGATTCCTGTAACCAAATTCAGGCTTACTCCTGGTGGCCTTCTATGACGTCTTAAACCCGGAGTAATTCCAGTGTGGGAAAGGGACAGAGCTATACTGGTCGTCTAGCGCCATCTCTTTCACCCCCTGAAATCTTTTTCAAATGGTGAATTATTCATTTCATCAGTTTCCTACCCATAAAGCAATGATTTGGTATCGGTGCAGCATTTGTCATCTTCTGCCATACTTCTCTATTACTCGTCATCTCAATAGTCACAACCTTCCTAGACATACTATCTTTCACGCAGTCCATCTACCGTTTCTTTTGTCTTCTCCAGTTCTCCTACTCTAAAAGCCATAAGTACTGAAAATTTTCTTCACGACATATTTGTATTGTATAACGGGCTGGTGTCCGCAACTCCACGTCGAAGCGCGTATTTTGCGTGCGGGTGGGAGATCTATTCGATCCACCCTAACTCCCCGAAAAAGGCCAGCAGCGCCTTGATGTCGCTGACAATCTCGCGGAGAGTACCTGGGTTACCGAAGTCTTTTCTTCACGACATATTCTTATGCCCAAATACAGAAACACTTACGCAGAAACGCTTACCACTTATTCATTACATCATTCCGGACTGGCTGATTGTTTTTCAAATTTCCGGATAAAAATTTGTGGGGGGGTTCAGAATGATGTGCTGAATACCCACCCTTTTTGACCGGTTGTTACTACCTGATTGCCTTTATTTGCAAATACCCTTGTTAACTAGGTCATGGATGGGTGTTGTCATTTGATTTGTTTGTTTGTTTTTACTAACCAGGGTACAAGCAGTGCGCGAAAGTCAAAACAGTTTCTTCTGTTATAGATACAACAGTTTGGTTTTGCCTAAACCAAAATAATATTGTTATTTTGCGCGCAGCATTACTATGTCTCTGTTACCGTCTGGTTGTCTCTCAATAAAAAAGTAAAATAAAACAGCTGGGAACTGTGACGTAGCTCATAGACAAAGACGTAACTTCAAATAGTTTTTTTTTTATCTACAGAGTCGACCCAAATACCTGTTACATACGTCCTAACATTGGGTTTATCCGGCACCTCTCTATTTATGCAAGCCGTCATAATTTCAAACATTTCTCGAGTTAACTCAAAGAGTAGTTTTAACTTTAAAATACAAACACCATTTAAGCTTACTAACTAGAAACAGACGTTGTCTGTCGGTTTCCCATTAATAATAATTTCATCCTAGATACATGCCCGTTAGAATTTAATTCTGTAAATAAATTACTTGCCAGGCGTGAGAATCTTGTGCGTATGTTTTCTTGGTTTTAGTACCATAGACCTACTTTAAGAATTGATGCGAGGTTGTTGGCAAAAGTAACAACTATCGTTCTGCCTAATGATGGTTGTTGGTTTTATGTTTCAAGATTGAATAATAAGAACATGACGTGTGTGATCAATTAAGCTATTTTAGGAGCAAAAAACTAACAGTAAAACTGAAAATACGTGAAATATTTGTGAAAACGATAAAAAAAACTTTAAAACGAAATAAACTTATAAAATAAATTACCGCATTTACGCGCCAAAGTACAAAGAGACGCCATTATACACGCCTTTTTTTGTAAATCGAACTGTCACTTTTGAACTTTCGCCATGTTGCGTTCCAAAACACGTATCGTATCTGTTTAATCATTAAAATCTCTGCACAATTTGTTAACAAAAAATAAATCGTTCATGGAACATAACCGCTTGTCACAATAATAGGAAAGAAAGTGAATTTGTAATTGAAAAGGAAAGTACGGACGTGATACATAAGGAAATCATTGAATATTCTCGGTTATGACTATGAGTTGACCGGTCCAATCGATTGAAATATCATTAATAAATATGGCAGGTCTTAAACGATTCTCGATTTGAAATTGAAAAGATGAATGGCCGGCTCAGTTGTTGTTTTTTTCGTAATCTAATGTTCAGTAGATATAACCGTGAATGACATTCAACTTGGAAAGTGACAAGATACATAATTCTAATGAACACTTCGAACATGAAAAATCTAAGATTTAAAAACTTGCGAGTATGGAGATCAGTTTGTGCAAAGAGGTTTAAAAGACTTATAGAGCCGACATTGGGAATATTTTCATACAACATATATGATTCCGAAAATATTCGATTTTGACATACGAATGCTACCTGACAAGCGGGCTTATGACACTAGACAGAACGATTTGTTAGTAAGTAGTAACAAGTATTGGATAACGATTTTTTTCGTCTTATTCCGTATATCGTTCGTAAATATTTGAATGTCTTTGAGTTTGTGAATCACTTTTGAATTTCATGAAGGTGTGAATTCTCAATAATCTTCTTTAAAAACAAATGAATTCGCCATCGTATTATTTGCGGTCACTTTAGTGACATTTGAAGCGAGCTTTACAAACGAGTAAGAATACCTTTTAAATCGACTGCAACACCCCAACAAATTAAAATTACGTAAAAATGATATTTGAATAACAAATTATTCAACCTTCAATCATAATACATGCTATTCCTAATTTTTACATTATACATCCAAATTAATGTGCATTTAAAATCGCAAAAACTCACACACGATTTTATTTAACACACTTGAAGCTAAATACTGACCATTGCAAATTAAGTGAAAATCAATTAAAAATACAATTATAAGTATTCGCGATATTAAGCATTAATCATGTAATCAATACACCGTCATAGGTAATTTTATTCGCTACTTATGCATTTACGAAAACTGGTGTTTCCTTGTTGCGAGATTTTACAGAAAGTAGGTACCTACCTAAAGGGTGTAAAAAGACCCTTAACGAAGCCGGAAGGTACTTGTTCTCCCCGTCATTGCAATCATTTTTTTGTTCTAGACCATACCTGGGAACCTTCTAGTTACGGAGATATTGGGGGTCAAATTTCCAACTTTTACACAAGTTTTTTTTTAAATACTTGTTTTAAATGTAAGATTTTTACTTTAAACACCTTCACGACCCCCGTACTATTCAATCCACCCATCAGCACAATGTTTTGAGTGCGTAACATTGAATTTTACCGTAAAACGTGATTTTTCACCCCAAAAAAAAAGTCGTTTCCAAGCAATAATTTTTGCATAGAGTTACTTAGTTTTGCTGTACAGAATGCTTGGTTGACGGCTTCGTGAAGGGTCTGTTTACACCCTGTATGAACAGTCACGAGCACCAATATGTAAACACTTAACAACTTTTAAAAGTGTTTTTCTCCTACTGTTCTGATTCAAATGTCATATAGTTACGAACATAGAATTCTGGAACTAATTTTTTTATGAAAAAGATCAAATCTCCAAGTTACAATCGTTATTTCCCGCGAAAATTGTTTTTAAATCTAGGAAAATGTATACATACTGGTGCTCGTGACTGTGTATTCTAAAACTCACTGACAAACTTCACTGTTGCATGAACAGCGGAACCTGCCAAGCCAAGCCCAAGGGCCGAATACAACACACAGAAACCAATAACCAGACCACGTACCAACCATCACGTATGGTGTCAATGCCATCTCCGAAAAACAACCTTAAACCTCCCACCACTTTGACTTTTGCTGCACGATATTCGACTTTATGATTCAGTTGATAAGGTGGTGGTAGTGTTTAGCAAGTCGGTGCGTTATGGTGTCTAGTAGCGAAATGCTGTCAGCAATTATAGTTGGCTCGATGACCCTAAGCGGTTGTTTGGTAATACGCTAGAGATCGTCATTTGGTAGCTAGTGATGTTGAATTGTTATTAGCTTATTTAGAAGACTGCTGATTTTGTCAGCTGTGTTTTTTATTCGTTATTTGAATGGAGGAAAGGACAAATATTCTGAGTTCAACCAAAGGGGAATGGGCTTCGAGTATAGGCATCTGCACCAAGGTCCAATAGCCATAAGATATACATAATTGAAAAGAATTTTCTAAGGAGAACCTTTACTACTAACACGACTTTAGGCAATTCGCCGTATTTTTGGGGTTATTGAGCTAAACAGGTACCTAACTAGTTGCGCAACGAAGTTAAAGTTTTCTGGGAAGTCAATAGCAATAAGATATACACCATTGGAGAGAGCTTTTCTATGAGAACTTTTGCTACTAACATAACTTTTGCTAATTCGTTCGGTTTTATTGATCTAATTACTTAATTTCTCTTATTTAGAGCTCTGTAGCTCCTCTCTGACTCTGAATCGAGAGAAGTTGCCATTCATCTTAAAGAGATCTATCCATTGGTATATATCTTAACGCTATTGGACGCTAGGGCAATTTCGCCTATTCTCCTTTAGGAGGTCATTGGTGAGACACCAGAATAAAAGAATTCGTTAAGGGGGATGCGCTAAAGTAGCCCGCGAAATTAAAATTTTCTTAAGTGTTTTGCAATTTGTAGGTCAGGTCTGGCTGTATGTTGAACAAAATATGATTCGCGACCATAACACGAATGTATTTACAGATTTATAATCATTAAAATCATCAATACAACCTCTAAGTTATGATGATGAGCCTCTAAGCTCATTTAATCCCATTGAAGGTTATGGCGGGGTACCTGGCGCCTCCACCTCAAAGCTATGATTCCAACCAAGGTACCTCTGTCATTTGATTGCCCTTTTTTGGAATCAACCTGTATGCAAGCAGGATGTAGTCTTCACGAATTAAATGTAAAATCTAAATTTAAGAATGGAGTACCTGGATGGGCGACAATTTCTCATAGCATAGCATCAGCCTGCTACAACTGGTACTCAGGCCTCCAATCTCCTTCTTCCAATTGCCACATGACGTTTTCCTACGCCGTTTTTGCGAGCAGACTTTTTCTTATGAAGATAAGTAATACTAATTGGATGTAAGTAGTATATAAGTAAAAAATGTGTGCCCAACCTTCACACAGCTATGTTTATTGGCTACGTTACTGGTATTACGTAACAACCTCGACCAGTAGTGGTAGGTGCTAATCAAATTACGGACACGCACGACCGATGACACCCTGCACTTCCTACCTCGGTCATTTATAAGTACTTGAACGTAAATATGTTGAGTAAATATTTAACAGCTATCATCTCTAAATCTGTAGTATAAAGATCTCGTGGCTAAATAATAAGCCGTTGGTCCCGGCTGTCAATTGTAGATCTTTGACAGTCGTTAAGTGATCAGTGTCCCGAAAGTCTGACAACCAGTCTTCCAAGAGGTATCGTAAATTACCCAGTACTAAATGGGTTGTGGGGCTTCAGCTGCATCCGGTTAGACTGGAAGCCGAACCCAACATAGTTAGGAAAAGGCTAGGCAGATGATTATCTCTGTCAAAGATCAGCCATCAATTTGTACTGTTTGAACACCTTTGAAACCAACGGGGTAATTTCGGAACACGCTCATATTCCCAATACTACTTTTGACAAAAAAAACGCAATTATTTTCACCTTTCTCGATGTTGTGCTTCGCTCACTTCTTAGTACGCCATCTGACGGATGCTTTAGACGACTTACTTACGATGGAGGCACCCTCCATCTTCTCCTCGATTTCCAGTGACCTCGTGTAGCTGTCTCGGGGTCTTGGGCCCACAGCTTTTAAACAATACATTATATTATGATTCTAACCTTGATAAAAGCTTTAAATTTAGCTTACCATACCGTCCTTACAAACGTACCTAGTACCTACCCTTCAGAAGGAAACACTCGACCAAGACCATCAACATTATATCCTAGTAAACGGAAGTACACAGGATGCGGTCGCAGGCGCAACTCTAGACGCTCAACCGTGGCGCCTGTATTGATTACAACACGAGCTTGAAATTAGATATCTGCGCTATTCTAGTATTAAATGGCTCGCACTTGAGACATTACGTAACGGGCTCGTGGCTTGGATATCAATGTCGTAACATCGTAAATATAAAAGAACTAACTGTTTCACGGAAGGCGTAGACTGGAATATTGAACCAGCTGGGGTTCTTGATCTTCTTTTGGAGACGATGGTACTTTTCAGATCAAACTGGCGCCGGTAACTGAAAAGTTGTGTGGTAATCGCTTGTCGTGATATGGGCGTGTGATGCGGAGGAATGAGGAAAATGTTGTGAGGAAAGTTTTGTGTGTGAATGTGGATGGGTATAAGAGTAGAGGAAGGTCAGGGAAACGATGGATGGATTCTGTAAAGTATGATATGGCAAGAAAGGAGTTGTCTGATGAGATGACGAGTAATAGAGAAGTATGGAAGAAGAAGACATGCTGCGCCGACCCCAAATGAATTGGGATAAGATCAAGAGAATGATGGTACTTTTCAAATCAGTAGGGCCCAGCAGCTGGTTGTCAAAAGTACATTTAAACACTTGGGACATTCCAATAAGAGTCGTATTCTGAACAGTACCGCATTCACATAATGTGATGGACTGGTCTAGAATCTCCTATTTCGCCAGGTTGTATGCAGCAGCCTAGCCGGGTAACCGAAGTCGTGTGGTGGTGCGTGATGTTCTTCCCACAGCTGAGATGTAGAGACCACGATCCTAGCTGGTTAAAAATATTGTTCGCTCAGACACTGGAGACAAAAATTCATTTGAAGTGCGAATTTCACTTCCCGTTCTTTTTTAGGCGTAATTAAAGTATGCATTTTACAAGATAAACCGTCGACCCTTCATCCAGTAGTAGATGGACCTTCAGCTAGCTTATGATCTCATTCCTAATCTTCGCCTTCACCCTTGACTGTATCCAAAAACTAACTCCATTGATACTTTTTCCCACGGACAATCACAACGGTTCATATAAAAACGTTAACAATTCGATGGTTATCTCTTTATATCTGTAATCTCCATCTCAGTAGGTAGCCATTTAGTCAATGGATATTTAAAGCGGAAGTTTTAAATTATTTACTCCCACTGAAGAAGGCAAAAAATTAGATCGAATTCGATTGCCAACGATTTGCTAAATGGACTTAAAGATTTTTTCAAATAGATGAGACAACTACTATAATACAAATTAGGTTTATAATACGAGAATAAAGGACTTTATTAAATCCATTCAATCACAATGATCACCAGCGTTGTTCTCAGATTAATATCAGGGGTAGTTAGTCTGAACGGCCCAAATTGAATGGCCCACGGGCCGTTCGACCGTAACGAAAAATTGTCTACGTTCGAAAGGACCGGTGTCAAAATAAGTTTAAAGGGACAGTCGCATACAATAAAAAGCTTTTCGTTGGTCCAGTAAGCGTCAGTATAGAATACGTCTCGTGCCCTATAAAGTACCAGGCTGTCATAAATAAGTAGGAGCTTACCTCATCTGATACCCATTAATTTTGCTTTAATTCAAGAAAACTACTCACGTCTATAGAGTACCAGGCTGTTATAAATAAGTAGCAGCTTACCTCATCTGAAATCATACCTCATCTCTTACATTACTACTCTTGTTTACCCTCTTACCTCATCTCAACCCTCTCGCATTTCTTCTCATAACCATTTAAATCTATTATTTCAACTTAATAACCTTTGCACCCGAATGTACTTAAAGTAGTTTATGACATTGCATTTGTTTTCAAGTTTTGACACCGGTCCTTTGGGACGTAGACATTTTTTTCTTACGGCCGAACGGCCCGTGGTCCGTTCGATTTGAGCCGTTCAGACTAAACACCCAATATCAGTTAGCAAAAGACCTAAGATGGTGCTCTTTTTTCTTTTTGCAACGAAAATCAAGTTATCCCAACGAGACCCGCAGAGAACACTATTCTAAGATAAAAGTACCGCAACTCTAGTTCTGTATACCCCATGGCGTAATGTAGCGCAATATAAATATTAATAACATAATAAATACTAACAGCAGATGTACCGACGGATGAGACATCATAGTTAGAATTCTTGTTAAACCGATCATAAGAAAAACACGACATAAATATGATGGCGTAAAATTCTCACATACATAAAATTCAATATACAACTACGTTTTTTTACTACACCCTTCATAACAAACTAAAGTCACCTTAAGACCTGTACCAATAGGATCCAATTTCACTTGTGCTTCTTGAGATTTATGACGCTATGTGAACGAGTGCTCTTGCGCAGGTGAGTCGTGCAAAAACGCAATGAGATCACCATCGCCGTGTCATTTAGACGTGACATGTACCTCTGAAAGGCTTTGGTACAAGAAAAGTGCAGAAGTCCAACAGAGTTGTGACGCTGCCAAATATGGTCGCTCAGTGATCTGATTGAGCTATGCTTGGAGTCTCTGTGAGGGATTAGTTCCAAAAAAGGGGTTCAATCAAAAAACTTAGCCTATCAGTCCACTGTTGGACTTGCCTCTCCCCAGCAGCGCCACAAGCCCCTGACCTTCCGCATCCAGGCCATTCCAGCCACCTTTTCAGACCGTGGATCCACCTTACTGGAGTTTATTATCCGTACGAAGAAAACTGTAGTGCCAAACATGTTTTTGAGTGGAGACCGCGAATGAATTGCCAAACGTAGGTTAGAAGCCCTGAGGCTAGATGGAGCGACAATCTTGGCAAAGAGGCTCATAGCAGTTGGATAAGATCAGACGTGACGTGACGTGGCCACCGGCCTTGGATCCTTTTTCTTTTTCCCCGTGGACTAGTCTTTTTTTTTACGGATGGGAAATCATCAAATGACTTCTCCCGCTCTGGGTGGAGTGGGAGGGAGTGTCAGACTCTTACTGACTAAAACCCATCCATGTTCCTTCTTTGCCCTTTGTGTTCCGTAGACCAGTCTTGATCAAACTTAACACACCACCATCCGCCTGTCATACGGCAGTAATGTCACAAGTACGTGACGCATTCAGATCTAAGTCTAAAATCACGATCCACGGTCGCGATACGCTATGATGACAGATACTGAGGATTGAAGACTGAATGAGCTGTTCCAGAGGAATATTGTTATTGGTATGAAATTGTTGGAGGATTCTGAGGGGTTGACAGTGAAAGTATGTTTCGATGGGGTCGGTAATGCTATTGAAGATCTGAAGGCTAGACAAAGTGACATTTTACCAGCGATCCTGAACTTCACCAAAGCGGAGACGAGTGGAGCGGAGAGGAGACGTGCAGAAACCGACCATTCTCATTGGTTGAAATTTATATCACGTCTCTCGTCTCTTCTGTGATTGGTCGAAACTTTGTTGTTGTTCTCCGCTTTGGTGCAGTCCGTTCCTAAAGATGAAGTCAAATCCAAAATTTATTAGAAACCTCATGTCAATCATTTTAGAAGTCTTATCACAAATACGAGACTCGGAAAAAAAATTTTGAGCGACCTCTAGAGACCAGGACCACGTTGTGTAAGAAGGTTCTTTATTCAGTGACAGAGATAAAGAAATAACACACTACTTCTAGCGTTTACATTTCCTCGATAGAACCTTTTACAACATGGTTCAAAATCAAAGACAGCACGACGATGACTCACCACAAACGGCCCTAGCCTAAAGCAATACTCCAATACCTATCAGAAACCATACTTTAGCTAATCTCACGACGAATAATTTAAGAACATAAATGACACCGCGATAGCCCATCGTTTGAATAAACTTCAGTAATAATACGGTTGGCTAGAACCTACTGTAATGGGATCAAACTGACGGTAAAGCTGGGATATAATAGGCTCAGAAACATCGACATATCTTTAGCGTCATCTGTTGTAAACTGGGGACAGACTTCTTGGGGGTAAACATTATTCTTTTGGATTGTGGTGTAAGGTATGAGCGGATGGCGGGGTGACCATCGTCAGTAGCAGTCTTGTCCTGTACACTGCTGAGTGTAGATCTCTTCCCTTTTCTGATATGTTCCCCTGATTTGTGCAAGTCTACTTCAGGTCTTAACCGCCATTTTCTGTAGATTGTGGACTCCTCATTTGACTGCTGCTTCGCCTACCTCTGGGACCAACTTTTGGAATTGCAGAAGCTTAATTTGTTGTTAGTCCTATTAATCCTACTATCCTTACTACTTAATATTATAAATCCGAAAGTAACTATGTCTGTTTGTTTGTTTGCTACCTTTTCGCGACTAAACAGCTGATCGGATCGTAATGAAATTTGGCGAGAAGATAGAGTATATCCATAGGCTATCTTTTTTTTTCCTCACCCATACTCATCAAAATTACCACGCCAACGAAGTCGCGCGCAACAGCTAGTAATATTATAAATGCGAAAGTTTGTAGGATGGATGTTTGTTACTCTTTCACGCAAAAACTTCTGAATAGATTTGGATGAAAATTGGCACACAAACAGTTTATAACCTGGATTAACATAAAGGTTGTAAATAGACCCTTAACGAAGCCGGAAGGCATTTGTTCTCCCCGTCATTACAATCACTTTTTTTGTTCTGGACCATACCTTTCCTAGGTTAACGTTAACCTTCTAGTTACGGAGATATTGGAGTTCAATGTTCCGATTTTTTCACAAGTTTTTTTTTAAATACCACTTTTAAAGGTTTTAACTTTACTTTAATTAATTCCATGACCCGTTTACTATTCAAAGCATCCAACAGCACAATATTTTGAGTGCGTTATATCGAGTTCTACCGTAAAACGTGATTTTTCACCCCAAAAAAAAAAAGTCGTTTCCCAGCAATAATTTTTGCGTAAAGTTACTTAGTTTGATGTACATGATGCTTGGTTGACAGCTTCGTGAAGGGTCCGTTTACACCCTGTATAGGATACTTTTTATCCGGGTAATATGATCCCGTGGGATAAATAGCGAATTTACCGCGAGCAAAGCCGCGGGCATAAGCTAGTGGATAATAATTTGACATTTGGTGTGCTGATATAGTTATTAAACAGCGGTTTAACTGCTATTGTTCTATTGTTGGGAAAAACAACACAATGTTGTTAAAAACAGGTGTGACCAGTTGGGCCGCCTTCGTTGCTTTCTCAGCATTAAACAATCTGTCACTAAGTGAACTATTCTATTAATTATTTATTTGTACAGTCAGGGTCTAGCCAGTACTAACTGGGTTGTGGAGGTCAGATAGGCAGTCGCTCCATGTAAAATACTGGTATTCAGCTGCATCCGGTTAGACTGGAAGCTGACCCCAATATAGTAGGGAAAAGTCTCGGCAGATGATGATGATGAGGGTCTATTGTTTAGCAGACTACTAACAAGTAATGATATGACAAATTGACCTATCAAGTCAAGTTGCTTAAAGATCAGTTTCCGTTACAGTACATTTCGATTACCTAACTATTAAATCACAGGTTCACAATAAGTTTATAACTTAAACCAAACGTAGAAAGGACCAGTCCCTATTAAAACCAACTCTTGGTTTCTGGTATCAGGTACTTAATCATAGGTAGCGGTCGATTTGAAGTACCTCGGGGCTTCCGTGTGACAGACAGGCGGACTCGGGCAACTGTCTTCTATTATAAACCAGGATGCAAGGATTAGAAGTACGGTCGAGGCATTCGTCGAAATGATTATACTGGGTAAATTGTGGGACCACCTGTAAGATATATAGGGTGACTGGTAATTAGTGACCGATACTTAAACACGTGATTGTGATCATGATAACAAACAACTTTCCCAAAGATTTTTTTTTTTTTATACTCATTCACTTTTATCACAGTAAAACTTACGAAGCGGCTTGCGACCCGCGCAGGTGCTCTGCCTGCGCACTGTTGCACGGTACGATAGTCATGAGATAGAACGACGTCACGCGGCTAACAGCTGATAGGTCAACGAAGCGCGCGCTAGATTCATACAGCTGTTGTGTTATTGTAATAAAAGTGAAAGAGTACAAAAAAAAAACTTTGGGAAAGTTGTTTGTTATCATGAGTACAATCACGTGTTTAAGTATTGGTCACTAATTACCAGTCACCCTTTATTTTTTTCGGAGTTTGAAATAGGACTGCTTCGTTGGTCTAGCGGTTGGAACAGCTACTATTACTGGTTTCGATTCCCAGGTAGGACAAAGTGTTATCGGGTTTTTCCATTAGATGTGCTCAGCAGCCGTCTGGACTTGGGCTCGGTTGATAGACTCGTACCGATATCATGAGACCTTGACTTCGAAATGTGGGTGTTATTTTCGAATAGATTATCGGATCAGATAGGACATACCAGAAACGTTGGTTCCAAAGAATTTTGAAATAAAATTGTAACACAATCACACACAGCTAAGAGAACACGAGTATGTAAGTATGTACCAAAGATTTCAAAGATACACCTCTGAATGAAAACGTATAAGTATGTGCAGGCGCAATCCGTTGCTATCAACCACGGAGTAGTATGTAAATGAAGTGCTCACATACTTTGCACGATGACACACCGTGTTTGCATGAAGGGCGTGAGAATGTAATTTTCCGGAGTTCTAAACCAACCTTGCGCGAAAGCGGAGCCGACGTGACTTTGACGGTGTTTTCTCAAATTACAAAAGGTGTGACTGTTAATGTCCTATTAGGGGTTAAACTACTAAAGGTACATGTGACTTAAACGAAACTAGCGAAATGTAGGTGTACTAATGATACCCCTCTGTCTAACCCATTTGGGGATTCCAAATTCCCAAGAGACAAATTGTTGACCAGATAGACACAGGACACTGACAGATACTTCACTTACACCTACTTGTAGATACTGACAGATAGGATTATGGAAGTAACCATGTCCGGCGCCGCGCCGCTTTCACAATTGGTCCGTACCTGTTTGACAGAACCTTAATATTTTATAGTTGTTGCCTTTTTTATTGTATTCTATGTATGCCTAACCCTACGGGGAAATACAGGCGTGATTTTATGTGTTTTATGTAAGTTGTATGTATCATTCTATTTACTCAATACTCCGGGTTTGTTCCTTGCTCTGACGGCATTACGTGAGGTCTACCCAATAAACTTGGTCCGTCGTGTCTGCAGCGGAAAACGTTCGTTTTGTATCTTAATGTTACCTACACCTTTATTTATGTTTTATCTGTCGAAGTTCTACGATTGTGAAATAACTGTGTTTTTAAAAACAGTGGTATATTTTTTTCAGGAATCGGTATAATTCTTTTGTACGATGCTAACAGTTTCTTAATAAACCACTGATTCTTTTTACGGTTGAATTAGAATTTGTAAAATATCATGTAAACAATGTATGTCAGTTAATTGTTGTTGCCGAGTAATTGCCGTTTGTATGAAACTGCAATTACTGTCACTGTCAATGACTGTCAAAAATGACAGTTGTAAATTGAATTTACGCACAACAAGTGATAATTAATTTATTAAATGATTAATTTTCGCCCAAATCGCCAGTGAAGGAAAACATCGTGAGGAAACCAGATGTCCTAGAACCAAATATTCGAAGACTTGAGACATCACCATTCACCAACCTGTACTGGGCTCGTAATGTGGTCTACAGCGCACGCCCTTTAACACAAGGGAGACATGTGTGACAGGCCCAACAGTGGGAATGTTATACACTGATTATGCTACGTCAAATCCTAAGCTCGTGGCTAATAACAGACGCTCAGGTCGATCTTCAGGTTAAGGGGTGGCTTAACCTGAAGATCGACCTGAGCGGCTAGGTTGCCCAGGTTGGTCCATGGATGGGTGACCACCCAATTACAAACCGAGTCTTTACACGCTGAGCCGTTGGTCCCGGCTGTCATTTGTAGATCTATGACAGCGTTACAGGTTACCCGGTACTAACTAGGTTGTAGAGGTCAGATAGGCTTGTAAAATACTGGTATACAGCTGCTTCTGGTTAGACTGAAAGCCATCCCCAACATAGTTGGGAAAAGGCGAGGCTGATGATGATGACATCGCCAGTCATCGTATATTTTTCGTGGAAGTCGACAGAAAACCACTTAGACTTCAAACATATGGCTAACTTACTTCTAGATATCTAGGGCACGCTATCATTGCGATCATCAGCTCACAGCTAGAGCACGGAAATCTGTGATACTCGTTTCAATAAGTCGTCAAGAACATATCAGATGGTATCATGGACTCAGAAGGAAGTTCTACTTACTTTCTACTAAATTTCATTTGGTTCTAGAACTTCAATATCTTAATGAGGAAGAAAACTAACTTAGTCCTGTGGAGATGGCGCTAATTGATTGTTAATTTCATTTAGCTGCCATAGAGTTGTTGCCAAACTATTATGTCTTATTGTGGATAATTGCCGCTTATCGTATAAGGTGACAAAAACTCAGGGTTACTCAGCGGCAAAGCTTTCAGCAAACGACACCATTCGATTAAAAAGTTTGTACATTCGTTTTAAACGTTACTTTTTTAAACGTTATTTAAATTGAAATTATTTTGTTTCAGGTTTATATCCGTTTCGACAGACGAGACATTAAAAGGTAAATAAAATAGTTTTATTACATCACTTAACAGAATAAAAGATCGTCGCTCTCGCGTTCGAACCCAAGACCTCTGATTTTTCGAGTTTACGTGCGTATTGTATAATTAGTACTAGCTTGGAGAAGGAAAACATCGTGAGGAAACCAGCATGTCTGAGAGTTATCTCGAAAGCCAAGTCAGAGACCGATGGGCGGTATAAAAACCGATACCAAAGAAGAAAGAAGATTGTTTCCAATTGACATTGCTGAAGTTTGGTATCAAGCGAGCACGTTCACAAACCAAACCCGTATGCTTTCAATCTAAGAACTCCAAGCATTCTACCCTGAAGGCCTATACACTATCAATAATGATCATTGCCCCCAGATAGTGTTAAATTATTACTACATATGCTAATTTCAACCCTACACTAAGAAATCCAAAGTTTATTTTAGTTTGAAAGAAACCAACGAGAAAGTACACAAGGTAGATATAACAGTGTTTCTGTTTGTTTTTGAGCTAGAAACCGCTTTTCGTGTAGAAATATGGAGATAGCATTATGTCCGCGATAAAATTGCTTGTTTATTTATTTGTGTTATATTATTTTCATGAGCTTTGGTATCGGTATCTGTGCAGTCAACTTTGAAACACGGTTTCCACATTGGAGTCGCATTTTACCTTTTCGTGCTGTAATTTTCATTCAAAATATAGTCGGAAAAGTAATAAAGTGCAAGTAAAATTTTACGTGACTGCCTCGTTAGTATAAGGTCCTGGCTTCAATTCCCAGATCGGGCAAGGTGTTATTGGGTTCTATCAGAAATTTCTCAGTAGCAGCTACGGAGTCTGGATTTGTGCCCGGTTGATGGCAATAGGCTCGGACTTATACATAACTGGAGTAATGGGTATACCTCTGCCTAACCCTTCGGAGATAACAGGCGTGATGTTATGTTTAAAAGTTCATTTACACGAACAGATTTACTCGTCCTTCAAAAAGCTAGGATGACCTTGCGAGTTTTCCATATAAAACTCACATAAGGTGGTCCCTAAACAAAACCTATAATTAAAGATCAATATAAATTCAATTAAATACATATTCCACAAATTATTTCTGTATCAAGATACCATTGTTACTTGTGTTGTTCATATCATTGACAAAGAAAGATATTCTTAAAAGAACAAAACAATACAAAAGAGCCCTCTATCAAATTAAAAAAGAACTTAGACAAAATGAATGAGCAAGCGCATCACTAGATTGACGTTTCAATTAAAAATCGTTTATTTATAAAATTAAAATCACGCATCGTGTCGATATCTTTTGTCGGCACATCACTAGCCCTTTGTATAGTGCTGTTACAATCTTTTGTGCTTAATTATCGATGAATGGAGCACAAAGAGTTCGTTATTTGTTAAGTCTATTAGTTTATAATTATTGGAGGTAGTGAGTTGATTACCTACTGTGAAACTAATGTTGAAGTCGAAGTCAAATGTTTATGTTTCTAGGGCATCGTATCGTAACAAAAGACAAGATAGTTATTTGAATAGTCTTTATTTAACAATTGGGTTTTTTAAATAACATAACACCTGTAAACCCCGAAGGATTAGGCAGAGGTGTACCTAATACATAGTACTCCCATATTTCGCCAGTTATGTTTTAAGTCCCATGTAATAGGGGGCGAGCCTATTGCCATCAACCGGGAACAGATCCAGGCTCCGTGGCATCTACTGAGAAATTCCTAATAAAAAACCCAATAACGTTTTGCCCGACCCGGAAATCGAGTCCAGGGCCCCTTGTTAAGCAGTCACTCTTGCGGTTGCGACCAAAACACCAAGTCTCGGTTTTAAAACAAATAGGTTTTAATTGGTAGTTTACTACCTACTTATAAATATTAGCTTTGAAACAAGTATAGCCGACTGCGTCATTGCTTTAGCTAATACTTTAGAAAACAATTCCCAGAAAATTGAAACTTCACTAAGGTTGGAACTGAAAAATTTAAGTAGGTTTATGGAGCTCAAATGGAGCTGGGCAGGACACCTAGATAGATATGGCAGGTGGAGTAAAGCTGTGACCGAGTGACGTCCAAGGACTGGAAAGCGAAGTGTTGGTCGTCCGGCAGACAACATTGTTGCCATCGCGGGGATATCCTGCATGAGGCTGGCACAAGACCGTGGAGCTTGGCACAAGCAAAGAGAGGCCTATACCCAGCAGTGGGTGAAGTCGGGCTGTGGATGATGATGACGTATGACGTATACTAGTGCCCTACATCAGCTGAACCTTCTTCCCTTCATCTTCTGCGTATGTAGAAGGAGTCAAGTAGATAATACAGGGCACTGACTATACAAGAGTCAAAATTATAAGCTCTTGCATTTTTTTTCTCAATGGTATGCAAAGCTAATCGCAACTATGTATATTAAGTTGATCTATTTAATATCGAACGGAATAGTTGTCCGTTCCCACGCACAAACGGCCTTGTGATTGACTAATAAACATTCGTTGAATAGGCGGAAGCGATAGCGATTTTGTACCTTATTTGGTAAGCCAGAGGAGCTCGTGGCTAAATAATAACAGCCGCTCGGGTCGATCTTTAGGTTAAGCAGTGCTTGCCTAGGTTGATCTGTGGATGGGCTTTCATTTGTAGATCTTTGACAGTCGTTACAGGTAGTCAGTGGCCCAAAAAGTCTGACAACCAGTCTTACCAAGGGGCATCGTATTACCCAGTACTAACTGGGTTGTGGAGATCAGATAGGCAGTCGCTCCATGTAAAATACAGGAATTCAGCTGCATCCGGTTAGACTGAAAGCCGACCCCAACATAGTTGGGAAAAGGCTAGGTTAGTAATTTGGTAAGCTAGAGAAATTAAACAAAAGCGATTTGTTATGTTGATCTGTGCTTAAAAATCTGATAACTTTTGGTCTTTCAAAGTAGCAGCATGTTAATCCCTCCGCTCTAAGTCGGGGACGACGCAGCATGTCGTCTATTTGCTAGGTATATATCTCTGTTGGCTGCCATCTCAGTATCATCCCCATCAGCCCCTTAGGGCATAGACAAGTGGCAGGGCTTTTTTTGTTCTGTCTTCAGCTGATTTGGACGAAAGTAGAAAGGTACGGTAAGGTTTTCCTACTCCTCCGCTATACTTTTCTGATTAATTTCGTTGCCGGATCTAAGACAGTTAAATTGTTACTCTGGGACTTCGTCGAACTTCATTATCTCGGCGCTTTTCTGGTGGGCACCACTGTTGATTCTGGCTTTCAGGAGTTACAGTGGTTTGGGAATATTGTGGCGGGTTGTCCCATAAAAAAAAGACAAGTGGCAGGCGCTTGCAAAGCATTTCATATTTTTGCAACGACAACCGGATTGGTCTTCGGTAGCTTGTGTCTATTCAATAATTTTTATATTTTTCCAGCACCAGTGTCACAGCTGGAATGTTACTGGTCTAGAACCCCTAAGAAGTTTAAGTCGAAGTAACTGTAATATTCACCTATGCTAACAAAATCTGAAACATTGTGATCTCTTAAACTAGTAGCAACATCCTCCTGCCCATCTTTTTTCAGAGGAGCTGCTCTATTGGCCCCTATCCCAGTTTCACCCTCCCTGTAGCCATATAATCTTTCACTTAGGTCCAGTAACATTAAAACTCTAAAAACCCATTTTCTTTGCCTACCCTTGCCGCTTTATACCTACTGTCGACGTAAATGTCTTTCTTTTATTTAAATTCACATTCCATCATATCATTTCTTTGATCTTTATTTATCTCCTCCTTCATACAAATATTTAGGTGGGTATATCAGATTCCCGGAATATAAAAATACACAACATCTTGAACTTATGCTAGCCTAGTACCTTTTGGTGGGTTATCAATCATCATCTGCCATCTAGCCTTTTCCCAACTATATTGGGGTCGGCTTCCAGTCTAACCGAATGCAGCTGAATACCAGTATGTTACATGGAGCGACTGCCTATCTGACCTCCACAACCCAGTTAGTACTGGGTAATACGATACCCCTTGGTAAAACTGGTTGTCAGACTTTTTGGGCCAGTGACTACCTTATTATAATAATAATGACTGTCAAAGATCTACAAATGACACCCGGGACCAACGGCTTAAGGTGCCTTCCGCGGCACGGATGAAATTCGGTATGTAATGGGTGGTCACCCATCCATAGAACAACCTAGGCAAGCACGGCCTAACCTAACATTGTTTTGGTGGGTTATCAATGAATTATTAAAAATACGATATTACCGGATGAGCGAAATTAATTTAGTAAATAAAAGCACAGCCGTATTTCGTTTTTAATATGACTGTACTCTGTGACAGCCATATCGAGGCGAAACAAAAGACATTACATCAAAACCAAGAAAAAACACGAGTCTTAAGGGAATCGACATAGCGGGAATGATTCTATTCATGAAGAACACGCCCCTAGGCACACGCATTTCTAAAAACTCAACCAAACTTACCATTAAACTGGAAAGCACAGCCCTACCCCAGCACACTAATAATAAAACACAGTTTATCTTCACATAAATAAACTCAGTAACTTATAACCAATCACGATACTTAATTAGACCAGTAATTAAAAAGTAAATAGCACCTGGCTACACATTAAAAGTAACTGAACCGCAGCCACGACCGACATTGCGTGGATTCCTGCCCGCTGTCGCTTATCGCTACATCTTTGTAATGTGACAGCTGCTTTACTGCCATCCGGGTGTCTGTTTGATATCGCAAATAATACTGCTTAGGGCTGTAGGTTTTATTGAGTGAGATTATTATTTAATCAAGTAATTAAGTTGCCAAGTTATGGTCAAACGAAGTTGTTGCCCGCAGCTTTGACCGCTTGGAGGTCGGAAATTATCCCATGGGTGTGTACTAAAGGGATAAAAAGTATCCTGTTTCCTAGGCCAGGTCTAACTGTGTACCAAATATGACGATTTGATGTGAAGGCGTGACAAACAAACAAACTAACCTTGTTTAATATAAGTTGAAATAGTAGTTAAAACAACATAACATCTTGGCGTAAAAATGGGCTAATAAAATAATAAAAACTATTAATCATTAACCCCGGGTTTAGAAATATCCCAGTAGAAGCCCGGGTTTGTACTAATAACCATATTGGAAAAACCAATAACTGATGGTTAAAACCCAAATCCGAAGCTTCACAGTGGCATTTGCGCCAAAAAAAAACTAGACCAACCAAACTAATCAATCACCCCGCCATTTCCCAACTACGTTGGGGTCGACCTCAAATGAATTGGGATAAAGGCAAGAGATTGATAATTTTGGGGTCGCCCTCCAGTCTAATCGGATGCAGCTGAATACCAGTATTTTACATAGAGCGACTGCCTATCTGACCTTCACAACCAAGTTAGACTGGGTAATACGATACTCCGTAAGACTGGTTGTCAGACTTTCGAGCCATTGACTACCTGTAAAGACTGTCAAAGATCTACAAATGACAACCGGGACCAATGGTTTAATGGCTTTCCGAGGCGGACGGAACTCGGCATGTTTTGGGTGGACACCCAAACACGGACCAACCTAGGCAAGCGCGGCTTAACCTGAAGATCGACCCTAGCGGCTGTTATTATTTAGCCACGAGCTAGACCAAACTAATCAGTGACATATTTAATAACAATTGAAACCTGGTATTTCAATAAAGAATTTCTCAAGCAGCTCGAAATTCGGAGTTAATCCTGATTCATGGCAGTAGGCTCGCCTCCTACATGGAACTTAAACTAAAACCGGCGTTTGAGTGTTCTAGGTGTAAACGGACCCTTCACGAAGCTGTCGTCCAAGCATTCTGTACTTCAAACTAAGAGACTCTACGAAAAAAATATTGGATAACGACTTTTTTCTTGGGGTGTAAAATCACGTTTTACGGTAGGCGTAGGACTCAATGTAACGCACTCAAAACATTGTGCTGCTGAATGCATTGAATAGTACGGAGGTAGTGGAGGTCGCTTAAAGTAAAGTTAAAACATTAAAAACTTGTATTTAAAAAAAACTTTGACCCCCAATATCTCCGTAACTAGAAGGCTCCCAGGTATGTTCTAGATTCTAGAACTAATAAATGATCGCAATGACGCGGAGCACAAGTGCCTTTCGGCTTCGATAAGGATATTTTTACGCACATTAGGTACATTTCTGCCAAACCCTTCGGGTGTATACAGACAGGCATGGTCTAACGATGACATGTTAGTATTTTTGTCAACTTTCGATAGTCAATTATACGGATCAAATCTGTATCATTAACTAATCTCTACTGAAACACAAATAAAAATATAATAAATCCTTCCACCGACAACACATAGGTTCAAGCTCGTAAACTTTCGTCTCATAATAGTAGCGGGTTTGGTTCCGACCTAATTCCGCTACAATCAACCACTCTACACTTCTCTAAACTTGTTCATTTTCGACCTTAACACCGGTAGTTACGGTTGGAATTAGGCTACAGCGTGATTAAAAATAGTCTGCAATCTATGTTGCAGTTTGTACAATGTACAATGTGTACGGGAGCGACAAGGGTTGTCACGAGTTCATGACAAATAAATAATAAAATGTCTTCTTATTATGGCTCTTACAAAATGGTTTTGGCTTTAGAAATCGGACACTATAAACAATATGACAAACGAATTTTAGAAATAGTCTGTCAGTAAATTTTTATAACAGCGATAGCCTAGTGTGACCGTCGGACTGCCAAGACAAAGGTCTCGAGTTCGAACCCAAGGCACGCACCTATTTTCATTTCATTCATCATTTCGCACCACCGATTTTTCAGTGTCATGTGCGTATTGTATAACACTTGCTTCGGGGAAGGAAAACATCATGACGAAACCAGTATGCCTGAGAGATGTTTCTTGACGGCATGTAAACCCAAGTCAGAGGCCCATGGGTGGCATAAAAAGTCTGACACCAGGTTGTGCACTAACCACACGATAAAGAAGAAGTACATTTTTGAGTAACCTGCAGAGACGATTAGACGACTCTATTTCTAAATCTCGGTTTACCCTTCTTAACGCCCAAATAATGATATCGATCGATATCGTCAAAGTCACGGAAACACTTGGACGAGGGACACACCGAACCGAGCAGTATGGCAGAAGAAAACGGAAGCCTTTGCCCAGCAGTGGGTGACTCCGGGATGGAATGATGTTGTATGATTATAAAGCTATCAGAAACTGCCTGAAGTCTTGATCTCGGTTGATGGCAAATAATCTCGCCTTCAACCACTTATAAATGGCAAATGGTAACATTTGAACTACATACGGCGCCCTAATCTACCGCCTCAAAATAAAGACGCTGTCGTTGTCAAATAGTGCGGTAGACTGTAAATAGGACTGTATATAGGAAGGAAGGTATATACATAAGTATAAACAAACCACTGGCTACGAGTATCACACAAACACAGCTCGTCCAAGAAGTACAAAAACACAAATATAGCACGGTGTGATCTACCTATGTAATATGCTTTTCACATAAGAGAAACAGGCTGAGCTCGACAGAGGGCATCCATAAGAATTGCCACACGACAAAAAAACGGTACCTTTTAACTTGTAATAAATTGGCAACCCTAGATAGTCCGCAGCCGCGGGGCAGTTTATCATTTCGGCCCGTTATCTTAGTAACTGCAATCCACTTGGCCGCTTCACTTGTCTAAGATTCGCAGGTGGTCAGGCCCTTCGGTTTTACGCCGGGGTCAATGACCAGCCGCTACTTAAGATCTGTATCCAAGTAATCAGATACTAAATGTGTGATCGTCTTTTGTTATTAAGTAAAAGAATCCTTCGGTAAAGCTTGAGTGAGTCTCTTAAAATATTATCGACTAGTGACACGCCCTTGATTTCCACGGCGCCACCTCTCGGGTCCAAAACTTTATCTTTTGTAACCTATATTTTAAACTAAGCATCTAGCAGTAGAGCGGTGAAAACTGCGTTCAAATCCATGTAGTTGTTTTTGCGTGATGTGCGTACAAACATACAGACAGAAACACTGACAGTCAAACATTCTAAAATCTGTTGTTTTGGCTTCTGTTGCTCTAATAAAGACCCCCATATAACTATTTTTTCAATATCTTCAATGTACAGACATCGGCCAGTTACAATTTTATTATATGTATAGATATAGTCAGAAGTCATCGTAAAATTCTTAACATTTAAAGCGGTAGTTCGAAAAACGAGAGACATTTTGCCAGTTATGTTTAAGTCCCATGTAATAGAGGTGGGTGGGTTAACTGGAGATCCGAACTCCGGGGCTGAAAGGGACTTTATTAATCCTAAATAACATTGTAGATCAATTAACATCGAGTTAAGCAATTCATCGACAATTCCTAACAAAATATCAACTTTGCCAAATTTCTCTGTTGCACATGTCGCAAGTTTTGCCTTAACAAAATATGGTCGTATTGACGGCCATATTTTTAAATAGCAAACAAACACCATATTGATGGTGTTCGTTTGCTATTTCTTTCTAAAATCTGACTGTCCCAGGGCACCAGGCATTCATAGATCAAGGGGAGCCCCGACCAACCCCGCTACCTTAAATAACATTCTTCGTATAGGAAGGGTTTCTCTAATTATCGTAAACTACACAGAACTGTAAGTAATAGCTGCCTAGACCCCACTATATCAGGCCACATTCTAGGCTTATTATTGAACAGGCCACACCTTGTTTACAGTAAGTACGTTCCGAGGCAAATGTCAGTTGTACAATTGAACTAAAATATGAGGAAAAATATGTAGATCTAAATCAAATGGCGCTCTGAGATTGGTTCTTTAATGTGTGATAATGAAAACTGACCAGCCCTGTTCATTGCCAAAAACGATGAACTTCCATCCAAACTTTCATCCCCTTTACAGAATCAATTTTCAAAAACCTCCCCATGCCGTGCCAACCTTCATTATATTTAAAACTCTTGTGCAAAATTTCATGCTTCTAGACCACTCTTCTATGTAAGATTTTTATGAAGTAGATCTTAGGTGGGTCAGTCATTGCGGGAAACTGTCCCAAAGAAGTACTACTACCATACCTATTTCTGCCGCGAAATATCGTTGCTGCGTTCTGGTTTAGAGGGTGCTGGTGCAATTTCTGGATGGCAAGGAAATGCTGTGACTGCGGTATTGCAGACATAAAAGCTAATCGATGATAATCTATACATCTATACAAATAAATAAAATTGTAGTGTCTCTTTGTAATTTCAAAAGAACAGCGTTTTACTGACTGCTTATGAAAGTATATTCGGTTCTTATAAGAACCATTTCTTGAAAGAAACATTTTTTGTAAAATTTTGTCTGTCTGTCTGTTTGTTCCGACTAATCTCCGAAACGGCTGGGCCGATTTTGACGGGTCTTTTACTGGATAAGGAGTAACTTAAGCTCACTTTAATTTTAGAAAAAAGATTAGGGCTCTGTGCAAAAAAAAATATCCCTTGAAATTGTTAACTAAATCCGATTCAAATAGTCGCGGGCAAAATCTAATCATCAATATACTTGAGTTGACAGTATGGTTGTCACTTCTTGACTGATATACAGTATGCTATTTCTATCTAATTACATGAAAAAGTTTTCCCAAGATGAGAGCGAAATCGCAGGCAAGCACTAGTTATTCAAACAACTTTATCACTAATTCTCCCGTTTAATTTTAATTAGTGTCATTGGGAAACACTCAAGTGGTTGATTGTCGATACAATGGTGATAACGAGCTACATGGTTTCCAATTAAATCTTGGGAGTGGGACACACCTGTGCTAATAGTCTATTTCGACGGTGTGCAGCCGCCCAGGAGGATGTCGTGGAGATATGAAGAGGGTTATGTAGTTCCTACCTTTATATGTCACCAGTATGTTTAAGTCCCATGTAATTGGGGTCGAGCTCATTGCTATCGATCAGCCAAAAAATAAAATCTTTTCTGCAAACGATAAAAACACAAAAAAGTGAATAATAACGTCACCTACTTCTGAAGATAAAGTTATTTTTCAGTTTTTTGTGTTTTTGAAGTCGGTTTTATTTTTTGCAAAAAAGTTTTTTTTTTTTTTCATCTTGATTGTAATACCTATACAATTAATATGTACTATGCATTTGTTTTACATTGTTAACAAAAACAAACAAATCTGGTTGACAAACAAGTCTCCTCCTTATGGAAGTAGGTTAAAAAGAAATCCAAATGGTAAACTCCATGACACTAGTGCATGACAAAGAGATCAGAATAAGAACCTCATGTCATGCTTTCGAACTCTCGTCAATGTCCGGTTACCTCAATTTGTCCGTACAGGTTTAACCAAACCTTAACAAGACTGTCAACAATCGGATTAAAATCAACTTACTTGTTTCACAATATAAACAATACTTCGATACAACGACATCTTTCGCAATAGTAACCTTACACCGGTACAATAAGGGCGGGGCCAAACAAGCCAGTTAAATTCGGACTCGAAGATATTAGAATGTCCCTTAGATTATGCTCTGTCTAAGCCCTTTGACTCTTATAGCTTACTATCACTTTGCACGTGGTACAGTAGCTTGGAATAAGTTTTTACGTTATTTCACTCTATTGTATTGTAAGCAACAAGTTTAATTCCCTCTCATAGAGAGGAGGCCTGTATTCCCAGCAATGGGAACATTATAGGCTGATTACTTACGCAACAAGTTTAAAAGCTTAGAAATCATCTGCCTAGCCTTTTCCCAACTATATTGGGGTCGGCTTCCAGTCTAACCGGATGCAGCTGAATACCAGTATTTTACATGTAGCGACTGCCTATCTGACCTCCACAACCCAGTTAGTACTAGGTAATACTATACCGCTTGGTAAGACTGGTTGTCAGACTTTTTGGGCCACTGACTACCTAACGACTGTCAAAGATCTACAAATGACACCCGGGACCAACGGCTTAAAGTGCTTTCCGAGGTACGGAGGAAATGGGTGGTCACCCATCCACAGACCAACCTAGTCAAGCACGGCCTAACCTAAAGATCGACTCGAGCGGCTGTTATTATTAAGCCACGAGCTCCTCAAAAAATTTCGAGCTTAGAAATCACTGTAAAGGGTGAAAAAGGCTTGTCTCTACGACCTCGCATTCATTCAAGTCATTAATATCAGCTGAAATCCAACGCAATTTTTCGCTTAGAAGGCTCAAATTGACAGTATATCAGTACCTAATAACGATGATGTAAAAGTTACATAATTATGTATTGGATCGACATAAGTTACCGGAAAGTTCATGTAAATTCTGTTGAATTTGGAAGTCATTGCAGCAAACTATGGAAGAGTGAGGATGAGAGAGAATGTCATGTGAGGCTAGCTAAAAAATTAAAAACAAGTGACTGGTAATTAGTGACCGATACTTAAACACGTGATTGTACTCCTACTCATGATAACAAACAACTTTCCCAAAGATTTTATTTTTTCATACTCTTTCACTTTTATCCGTATGAAATTCGCGTGCGCACGCGCCTGTGACCTATCAGCTGTTAGCCGCGTAACACCGCGCGCCGTTCTGTCTCATTACCATCGTACCGTGCAACAGTGGGTAGGCAGAGCACCCGCGTGGCTCGCAAGCCCACTCACACACACACAGTTTTTGTGATAAAAGTGATTGAGATAAAAAAAGTTTTGTTTTTTATTTTTATTTTATTTTTTATGGGTTCCGTTATCGATACTGAACTCACCCTGAAGCTATGGCACGCAATTACTTTAACGTATTTGAATTTTTCTCATCAATCCCTTTTAATTGTCACCCATAGTCCCATATAATGGAGGTGCATAAAAAATAACTTGTCCTCTAACCGAAATTTACCCAACTTTATAGCGGGGTCTGCGTCCTGTCTGGCTGAATGTAATTGAATACCGGTATTTAACATGGAGCGACCACTTATTTGACTCGCCCAGCCCTTGACATTCGGGCTACGTCGTAATTTAGAACATCCTTCTAGATTCTTGCAAAAGCACCAAAACAAACGGTAAAACCGATTGAATTAATTGCGTTTCTCCCATTTCAAGCAAAATATTCTCTTGGAAGGTAATTTCTACTGTATTCAAATAGATTCAGCCATATTAGGTGTTTGCGTTATTTCGTGTCGTGACTGCGTTAAGTTCCTGGGACTTCAAATGCCTACCAGTGTTGGTAAATTACGATCTTTGCAAGTATTTTGCCAGTGCTGTTGGTCTAGTGGTTGCAAGCGCGACTGCTGAGCATGTAGTCCTGGGTTCGCAGTGTTATTGGGTTTTTCCTAATTGTGGAATACTTACGTATGACCCCGGCTTCTCGTCGGAAATGTTCCTAGGGGATCATACTTCTGAATAAGAATAAGTGCTAAAGTTTTAAAGTAGGTCATGGTCTACCCGTCAACGTCTGAACGAAATCCGGGAACATTATAGGCTGATTATGTTTATGCTGAAGGTCGCAGGCACAGCTAGT
The DNA here is from genome assembly GCA_905220335.1 of Noctua pronuba. NCBI lineage: Eukaryota > Metazoa > Arthropoda > Insecta > Lepidoptera > Noctuidae > Noctua > Noctua pronuba. The sequence continues at coordinate 14,044,837 of LR999908.1, forward strand.
TTATAATAAGTATTAGTATGGATCTCACTAATTAATTCCCAAAGTATGGATTTGATGTCCTCACTTAACCCCTAATGTTTACTATTTTCTACAGGTCTGATCTGTTTTTTTTAGAGGTCTACCTTCAGGTGTACTTAAGCCTGCCTTACTATAGGCACTTGTGAAATAACGCGAACCATTTCTGACCGATACTGTACCTGAGACCTGCTACGTTCAAAAACAATGGCCCGTTCAAAATATGCATGCAGGCTCACAGGCTGAGAGTGCGGGCACAAGTGAAATGTTACGGTCTAACTAGTTTGTAATTTATTCATGAACAGAAATAAACACACATAAATACTAGACCACTGTCAATAACTCTGGCCCCTGTGAAAAGGACTAGGCCCTACCGTTTTCAATTTCAGAGCAGTTTAAACTCAAGGCTTGCAGTTGATAAGAACATTTGATGACACACAGATATACTCTTTCATAGATTTAAATAGTAAACAAAAAAAATAAAAATCTTCTCTATTTCAGACAAAAAATTCCATGGGCAAGGCAAGGTTGACAGTAACAAGAATTTTGCTTATAACTAATGTTAGTAATTAAAAGAAGAAACTAGACACACCGTCTAACCCTGGACAGTAGGCTCATCGGTCTCGCAACACATGGAGTCCAGTGAACCCACTGAGCAGAACAGTATTGATTCTCTCGCCAATCATCCTGAGGACGCTATTCGGGCTCCCCCGTCCGTTACATAAGATGACCTCTCATTGTACTGGCTTCGTATAGAAAGAGAGTTCACCTAATTCTGGATTTTATAGCTTCATAAATGGTGTAGTCCGGTCGTACGTAACATGAACATATCGCATGACGCTTTACTTTTCCCCTAATCATTGACAAGTTGAACTCTGATATCTGATATACTCACCTTTTTTTTGGTACGCCATAGTTTCTTAAACGAAATGAATAGAAATCACTTAAACCTTCTTACTTGGGCCGCTTCATTCATTGAAGGAGGAATTCGCGAAATGTGTGCAATGCACCGTTGTGAGCTACTTCCTCACGCAGACCCTGGGACTGCACGTTTATAGCACCTACATCATTATAATACCTGTATACATACCAAATAGATTGTTCGACTATACATTTAGTTTTAGTACGAGGTAATAGAGCTCTCTACTGTCGCAAGTGGAAATTGAATGTGACTGGCTTAGCATGCGCAGCATGACCACTTGACCACCGTAGAAACGGGTTTTGTCGACGGAAGAATCGACATAATGACTTGATTGATTTGTCATTTTGTCGATTCTTCCGTCGACAAAACCCGTTTCTACGGTGGTCACGCTACGCGTGGAGAAGTGTGGGGTTTGACAGTCAAGAAATGTCCTGTAGTATTTAAAGTTGGGATTGTGATGAATATAAATGTTGATGGATGGAGAGAGAGGAAGATCAAGGAAACGATGGATGGATTGTGTGAGGAAAGATATCAAAGAAAAAGAGGAAATGATAGCGTGACGGTTGATAGAGGATAATGGAATAAGAAATCGTGTTGCGCCGAAACCAAGTACCATGGAACAATGGCAGGAAGATGATGATGATGATGATGACGAGCTCTTTGGGAAGGAGCAGCCTCTCTGTGTTCTTAGCAAGATATTTGAGAGTTGTTGAAGACTTACACCACTTATTGATGGACTGTGTTCGGTATGAGTCTGGGAGAAATGTCCAGTTTAGGGTTTTGAAGGTGAACAGACTTGAAGTAGGCACATTCCATAAGATCCTGGCTCAACCAAATGGCGATGATGCGAAGAGTCTGTTTAGGTTCATGGCCCAGATATGAACAATGTGTATTTAGGGTACGATGGGACTGATTTACGCATTGCGATTATAAATGTCCCTAAATAAATAAAGAAAAAAATATATATATATTGGAGGATCATAATCACCATGATCACCATCCATTTATCCATCCATCCATTTATCGGTCCATACCTTGCAACCTTACCCAATACGAAAAACATTTGAGCTTTGTTTCTGGATTGGCAATGGCGATGTATCTGCGATGTCTTTGATGATTATGGCCGATATCCTAAGGTGGTCGTGACTATAGACGCAAAACGGGTTTTAAACGTTTTAAACCATTTGGTTTTAAACCAAAAAGACGGTTTAAAACCAAATGGTTTAAAACGTTTAAAACCCATTTGGTTTTAAACCGTCTTTTTGGTTTAAAACGATTTAAAACCACAATTAGCGGTTTAATAATGGTTTAAAATGGTTTTGTTTTGTTTTTATTGTGTGCACTTGTGGCATGTGCCAAATAAATGTATTTTCTTCTTCTTTTTTTTTCTTCTCTCTCCTCATACCCTACGTTACGATTTTGGTAGCAAATTGCAAAATAAAAATACGGCATTGCCGTTATATTTTAATGAACACGCATTTCATAATTGTTTTCAGTCTGTCTAATCCTAAAAAGTAGTATAAGTATGATATATGACTTCACATATATTATAAAAATGCTAAATGATTTCAATTAGCCTTTTAAAATATTTTATAATCAATGTACGGCCCACGTGGTTGTGGTTTTAAACCGTTTTAAACCAATTTAAAACCGGTTTTAAACCACGGATTTTGGTTTAAAACGGTTTATTTACAACTATAGTCGTGACCACCTACCATCGTGTTGGTCAGCTGTATTGTATGCCTTTTGGTAATTACTTACCGGTTGTAGATTATAATCCTTTTATGTCACGGATTCTGTATTTTTTTTTTTGTTATTGTTTAATCAGCACAAACAAAGGTTTTTTACTTTAATTTCAAAACCGCGTTCAATAGATCGTAGTAATCGATAAAAACTATAAAAAAAAGTAGTCCGCGCACTTTAACAGGTAAATAATATCGATATGACTCGATACCTGCAATCGTTGCGTCATTAATCGACTAAGATCGGAATGTACCATTGTTTCGTGCAATAATTCTAACTGGCTAACATTTTATTGGATTATAAACTCTATTTCTGTAACGGTATGACCCCAAATTGGTTGTGAGTACACAAATCGTTCAAGGTCGCCCAAACAGTTCGATTTCGATTACATTCTGCTGGATAGAACATAGTTTAGAATTTCCAGATGTTGTCTGTGGTTTTTTTACGGCGTCGTTATTCGATATGTAAGAAAATGCACGAGAATTAACTTAACACCAGGTTTCTGATAGGTCCATTAAAAATAATTAAACATTTTAAAACTCATTACGACAGAACATTGTTTACTCATTATTATTGAAATAACACCAGCTAATCAAATTGGCGTACCTAATCAGTCGGTAATGTCCCCAGTTCTGGGATACACCTCTCTGTGGGAGGGAGTGGGCCATAACCCACCACGCGGGCCCACTGCGGTGGGTGGGTCTTCGAATTTTCGGTTCTAGGGTATGCCCGTTTCTTTCACCGTTTCACCGGCCTCACTATATTTTCTTTAACCGTTATGAGAGGAGGAAAATAAATGAGGACGCGTGGGTTCGCGAGAAGTGGAAGGAGTGGAGGGAGGCCTTTGCCCAGGAGTGGGACAGAAAAGGTTAAGAAAAAAATATATATATCTGCCTGGGTTCCAAATCAAATGCGGAACTTCAGAACTTCGGAAGCGGATTACCCCATCTTGGGTTACGACGAATTAAATTCCACAAATTCCCAGAAAGCAACAACTAAATTACTTAACTTGTTAAAAACCAAAATAACCACATCTTTTCTTTGTTTCAGGACAAAAGAACAACAACGAACGATGAACTAAAACAATAACAATACCACAAAATCGCGAACGCTCTAACACTGAGCCGAAATGCGCTTCCGTCTCCAATCATCAGACTATGCGTGACTGTTACCCCAGCATGTGTGAGTGCTTATGATCCTGAGAATCCAAGATGGCGCATAAAGTGAAGAACAACCACTACGTGGCGACGCACCGCTCTGGGGTGGACTCTCCGTCGTCTGGTTACCACCATAGAGCATCAAGCAGAGATGAAAATGACAGCCACAGGGCACCGTCTGAGAGGACGCTGTCGGAGTACACGGTAAGGGTAAGATAATCATCATTATTATCTATTACGGAATATTAAGTTTTAATTACTGTTGCAAAGAGATAGAGTATGATGAGAAGTCTTTAAGTAATACTTATTAATAATATCCACGAGGAAGAGAGACATCTTGCTGCAAAGACAGCCTACAATGATTCTACTGTGGTCTCCTCTCTATGAATACGAGTGGGCAGTAACTATGGCATTAACTATAGCAGTAACTATGGCAGTAACTATAGCAGTAACTATGGCAGTAACTATAGCAGTAACTATGGCAGTAACTATAGCAGTAACTATGGCTGTAACTATAGCAGTAACTTTGGCAGTAACTATAGCAGTAACTATGGCAGTAACTATAGCAGTAACTGTGGCAGTAACTATAGCAGTAACTATGGCAGCAACTATTGCAGTAACTATAGCAGTAACTGTGGCAGTAACTATAGCAGTAACTGTGGCAGTAACTATAGCAGTAAATATGGCAGTAACTATAGCAGTAACTATGGCAGTAACTATAGCAGTAACTATAGCAGTAATCCACTAAGCGGTCGCAGTGCAAATTAAATGTCATATGTCTTCGCTTTTTTGGTACTTTGACATCATGATCATCTTGCTATGAAACCATTTATTTCAAATGGGCTAAAACTTATAATAAGTTACACCCCTGTGACAAGACACGGAGACAACAAGGGCGTCTGTCTAACACCCCTGTGACAGACAGACGAATGTTAGGTTTTATGTTAGGTTTGCCAGTCTCATAGTTGATAAACGTTAACATATTATTATGTGTCTAGTCTGCGTTAAAATAAACAAACCCGATGCCGAATATAAATTTAACTACGTACAGTTTATCAATTAAAATGATGGCTCGTAACAACATGGCAATGCGAAGCTAATATTGGTTTATAAACTATTTTGGTTTCTGCTCCAAGTTGTAAACGACTAACTGTCACAGCTTGCTTAATGGTTTAATTCTCGGTGGTGGAGGTGGACGTCTTTGGAGGAGGCCTTTGTCAAAGGATAAGCTGTTATTTTTAAAACCTATCGTCAGTAAAAAATCTTAATGTAATAATTGAAAACAGCAATAAAGGCTTATTTTATTTATTTATTTAAAGGTTTAATCTAGCTTCAGAAATAGAATGAGAGTCAGGCGATTTATTATTGTTCTCTTGTCTCTACATTCGATTGATTCGATTTCGTTCACTACAAGTACAAACGTCCGGTTTAGGTTTGATTCTAAGGCAACATGATTTTTTCCAGTAGGCGATTAATCAGTAGCAGCCGAAATCTGGCTTTATGCCCGGTTGATGGCAATAGGCTCGCCCCTGAGTGTATTGGGTAAATCTATATCTTCCTAACCCTTTGGGAAATACAGAGTATAGCCTGTGCTATAAAACGCTTATATCCTATAGCTTGCGCCAAACATTCCTATCAACAAAACTAAAACCTTGAACTACTTCAGCATTTACTACTTGTTGCAAATTTGCAATGTGCTCAAAAGTCATAAGCACAAGAAAGTCATCAATAATCCATCATTATAATGACCCATTAAGGCTCTTAACATTCTGAGCTAGAATTTGTAAAGTCCCCTAATCAATCTAGATTTTATCAGCACTGCTCTCAAAGCAGTGAAAGAAAACATCACGAGGAGAAACGACATGTCCTAGAACCGTAAAAGACATGTGACACATTGACCGTGATGGATTACGGACTATTCCCAATCTCAGAGTGGAGGCCTGGGTCCCAGAAGTGGACACATGTAATAAGTAAATTTTGCTTTTTCTTATGCTAGGCACAAAGTCAATCCGACCTGCTACTGAAACCTTATTTTTGGGAAAACATACATAACATAACATCACGCCTGTAATCCCCGAACGGTTAGGCAGAGGTGAAACTTAATAGTACACCCATGTTTCGCCAGTTAAGTTTTAAGTCCCATGTCCCGTGCGAGCCTATTGCCATAAACCGGCCACAAATCCAGACTCCGTGGCTGCCACTGAGAACTTGCTGATGGAAAACCCTTTGCCCCTACACGGGTATCAAACCCAGGACCTCCTACTCAGCAGTCACGCCTGCAAATCGAGGCCGTTAAAAATGTCGATGCACTGCTACTGTAATGACTATAAAGGACCCAACTTTTGAATGCGGACGTAATGTTACGATCATAGCACTGTATAGCTAAACTTCAGATTTTTTGGACCAATATTTCCTGTATTCCCCAGACAATGGACGAGAGGACCCGGTCCCCATCAGGCGAGCACAGGAACGGGAGACGGCCGCAACACACGAACGGGTCCCCAAGAGCTGACTCCGGGTCAGACGTGTATGTTACCAGCGCTGCTTACAGACCACCTTCAGAAATCAGGTAAGAAACTTATCCTATAAAAGTCTACAGCGGGACATAGGTCTCTCCCAAACTGCGCGACCACACCTATCAGTCTTTAGCGGGACACAGATCCCTCCCAAACTGTCCACACAGCTTTGGGTCCTATGACTCATCATTTAGCCAGCCTTTTCCCAACTGTGTTGAAGTCTAACCTGGTGCAGTTGAATGAGGGTATTTTCCTTTCGGGCTTTGACTACCCGTAAAGACTGACAAAGACCTAGGAGCAACAGCCGAGTCGACTTTCTGAGGCACTTAGAAGTCTCTATATGAGATAGTCACTCATCCATGGGCTGACCGCGGCAGGTATTGCCTTAACCTTAAAGATCGAATCGTGCGTTATTATGTATTTAGAGACGAGCCTAATATTGTAAGCAAGTTAAAAGACTGCCTCGTTCGTCTAGTGGTCGCAAGCGCGACTACTAGGAATGAGGTCCTGGGTTCGATTCCCGGGTCGGGCAAAGTGATATTGGGTTTTTCCATCAGGAATTTCTCAGTAGCAGCCACGGAGTCTGGATTTGCGCCCGGTTGATAGCAATAGGCTCGCCCCCTATTACATGGTACTTAAACATAACTGGCGAAATGTGGGTGTACTATTAGGTACACCTCTGCCTAACCCTTCGGGGATTACAGGCGTGATGTTATGTTATTTAAAAACACAACATCATCCCACTTCTAAACTATTCAGCAAGATTGCATGACAACTTCCCATACAAGTCCCATCTAAAACAGTTTCATGGTTGTAATTTAAACTCCATGGTATTACTGCACAGTTCGCTGACTCGAATCATGTAAATACACCGTTATGCAGTATTGGTCTCGCAAAGTCCTTAAGTCCCACTAATTTAGTCCAACGGGCCGTGATACGTGCGCAAGCGCCGAGCGTCCCCGAAATGGGGCAGGTGAGCGGTTGGGCCGCTCTAGGGCCGTACGATAGTTATTTGCAGGCAGGTCATTTATGTGACAGTAAAGGTACTTGCACTGCATAAAGTATACAGGGTGTAAACAGACCCTTCACGAAGCCGTCAACCAAGCATTATGTACATCAAACTAAGTCACCCTACGCAAAAATTATTGCTGGGAAACGACTTTTTTTTTGGGGTGAAAAATCATGTTTTACTGTAAAACTGAATGTAACGCGATGGATACTTTGAATAGTAAACGGGTCATGGAGGTAATTAAAGTAAAGTTAAAACCTTAAAAAGTATTATTTAAAAAAACAAACTTGTGAAAAAATTGGAACGTTGACCTCCAATATCTGCGTAACTATGCAGAAGGTTACCAGGTGTATGATCCAGAACAAAAAAATGATCGCAATGACGGGGAGAACATGTGCCTTTCGGCTTCGTTAAGGGTCTTTTTACACCCTTTAGAATACGCTTAAAACTTTGTGTAGTAGTCTATGGCTAAAATAGAGTTGGTATTTACGATAATGGTATCTCCCATTGACTAATATCAACATTGTCACTTTGAAAGCTGGCCTTATCTAATTTAATAAAGACTTTACCTATTCGACAGTTTTATGAAGCTGAATTCGCTTTTTTATTATAATTCTTCGCATTTTTCTGGACCTAACTATTAGCAATTTATTATTTTTTTTGGATACTTACTATCAATAAGAAGTAATAAAATATTAATAAAGAAAGTTTTTTTTTTTCAAAGAAAAACGTATCAAATAAAACATTTTGGTAAAAAAAACGCTGCGTCTTAACCGCCCGTTTGTATAACCCTCTCACCGAACAAAACATTTTGCATCAAACGCGTGGATTGATGGGAAATTGCTCAAAAGGCAATTTTACGGTGCATGTATGAATCATAGAGACGTAGATTTTCTGTACTAGAAACTCTGCCTAGATTTCAAGAGGTAGACTTGCAACAAAGTGGTGAGTTTATGCGAAACTTGGAGTTTCTATATGACCGGGTCAACGGGTAATTTATGCTCACCGATATTAGTAACGTCTTCTTTCTTTATCGTGTGGTTAGTTCGTAACCTGGTGTCAGAGTTTTTATGCCGCCCATGGGCCTCTGACTTGGCTTTACATGCCGTCAAGAAATATCTCTCAGGCATGCTAGTTTCCTCACGATGTTTTCCTTCACCGAAAAGCAAGTGATAATTATACTATACGCACATGAATCCGAAAAATCAGAGGTGCGTGCCTTGGGTTCGAACTCGAGACCTATGACTTGGCAGTCCGACGGTCACATCACTAGGCTATCACTGCTAACGCAACGCGCTATTAGTAACGTTAAGGTCCGAATTTATTTTAAGTGGTTATTCGACCGTGATCGTTGAAAGATTTAGAAAAGATAAATAAAAAGCCCTGTGGTCGCAAGCACGACTGCTGAGCATGAGGTCCTGGTTTCGATTCCCAGATCGGGCAAAATGTTATTGGGTTATTCTATCAGGATATTCTCAGTAACAGCCATGGAGTCGTGGATGTACTATTAGGTACACCTCTGCTTAACCCACCGGAGATTACAGGCGTGATGTTAAATTATGATATGATTTTTTTATTTTTTATTAGATAAATAATCAATATTCCGTACTTAAGGTTCATCAATTTTTCCCAACTTATTGATTCTTGTTGAACTCGAAACCCAAATCAAAAGTCATTTAAGTAAACTAGGCTGAGAATCAGGCCTTTTTAAATATCAAAAATTATAAGACAGACCGCCAAAACGGCCTCCTTTCTCCGCTTCCTAGTGTGTGTAGAAGAAATTTTGCAATAAACAAACTTTCCCAGCTCATTTCCTTTGCATGTATAACTATTAGAACGGACTTAAAAGCTTCAAGTTTATGACCGATTTATGGACAATACACATCAACAGTAAACAGTTAGCTATACCTAAGTATATAAACGCTTTACGTTAATTCCTTTGGTATTATCAAAAAGAAGAATCTCACGACTACTATGTTTGTAACTCTTTCACAAAAAAACTACGAAACGGATTTGTATGAAACTTCGCACACAGATAGTTTATAACTTGGATTAACACATATTATACTTTTTATCAAGGTACTACGATCCTGTGGGAGAATTACCGAACACCACGCGAGCGAAGCCACGGGCACAAACTAGTTATTATGATATTTGTGCGAATGCTTGCGCTTACATACAAGCAACACGACAAGAAGCTATATCGATACAAAATGCTCGGTTAAACCAAACAAATGTACAGTTACGTAGTAAATCATTGCTCGTATAATTCTCCGCCGACAGCGCAATGATGACGCGACACGGGAATCGAACCCAAGCATCTGGGGCACGATTTATTGGCCCCTATGTATGTACCACGGAGTTCAATCGAACGTTTAAGGTCTAGCTGCACAAGTTCGTGGCCGGGCTTAACATCACGCCTGTGTTACCGTGAAGTGTTGGGCAGAGGTGTAGGTATGGTACACCTACATTTCGCCAGTTATGTTTCAATCCCGTGGAATATGGGGCGAGCCTATTGTGCGGCCGTGTTGCAACACGGACTTCATATGGTGCCTAATTCATCAGTCTCCTACCCTTTGTAGTGTATTGTATAACGGGCTGGTGTTCACATCTCCACGGCCAAAACACGTATTTTGCGTACGGGTGGGAAAATTATTCGATCCACCTCAGTTCCCCAAGAAAGGCCAGCAACTCCTTGGTGTTACCGAAGTTCTTTGCCCTGTATGTACCTCTGGACAGTGTGGTGCTGTCTCATCTTCCTCCAACAAGCAAGCTGGGCACAGTGGGCTGTCTGTGACTCCTATGACAGTGATCTCCTACCCTTATACTAATTAATTTGGGGGTGACGCAGCGTGTCTTCTACTTCCATATTTCGCTATTTCTACACACACAGATTTCTTTCACACGGTCCATCCATCGGTTCTTTGGTATTTCCTTACGTTTACAGCCGTAACCATCCTGTACCTTATACCAGAACCTTTTTTATCGAAGAAAGTCTAAAGGGACCGTGTGAAACATTCCAGAATTCATTCATTTTAATATTTTAAATCAACAGTAGCGTCAGAAGAAAAAAAAACGCTTAATTCGGTACAGTCTACGAAAAAAGGCCATCAGATATAAAAACCTCGGTGGACTGCCGTAACGACGATGTTAGGGCGAGACGAATTTATTTTACTTTCTCTGACGTTCCCTTGGATGGTGTGACGATACAGGAATCGTTCAGGGTTGCCCATCAACCTTCAATAGACTTAATTAAAGAAGGTTTTTGAACATCCTCATCACGTATAAGTATGCCTTGGAGGTGTTTAGAACACCCACATTTCTGGTGGGTGTCCTTTTTCTACTCGTAAACAGTACAAGATAAACTGGCGTGGCCAGGGGCAAAGGCATTCCAATATTTACGAGCGATAGACGGGACAAGACGTAGAAAATCGTAACCCAATACTTGTTGCTACTTAGATCTGTCTAGTTTCACACGCCCGCTTGTCAGATAGCATTCGTGTGTCAAAATGTTCGGGATCAAATTTTTTTAATGAAAATGTTTCCAATGTCCGCTCTATGAGTCTTTTAAATCTCTTTGGCCAGGGGCGAACCTGAGTGGGAAAAAGTAAGGCTGATGAATTCACTGCCAAACACTGAGTTTTGATTTGAAGGGCATGGGATCTGATGTAATTGGGATTGGCATTATTTGGGAGGGCAAAGCCTCTGCTGCGATGCTTCTAGCTAATCATCAGGTGGTCCATAGCTAACATAAAGGAAAACTACCCATTGTGAAATTGACAGCCCTATTCTTTTGTAGGGCAATAGACGCTACCTACTGCCCTTTTTTGGTAATTCAATTGCATGACAACACAATCCTTTGACTTTCGCCGACAAGACTTAATTTTGATTACCATAGGCTCAACAATATTTAGACCTTACCTAACCTCGTTCTTGTGTTAAATTGTCTAGCAGATTATGTACGTCTGCCTGCCCCTAATACAGCCGTAAGTGATACTTGTTAGCTTATTACCTAATTACTATCTTCATAATCTTAAACTAATGAATATAAGCAGTGGAACCAATAAATCAGATTATAGATTTTTCGCTTCTGAAACACTTCAACGAATTTCTACTACATTGTTGCCTGCTCCAGCTTGCAGTAATACTAAGAGGCACTTAATTGATTGCCTAAATATTATTGTCCCTGGAATTTAAACTCCCTGCGTTAAGCAAAGCATTGAAAATACAACAGCTAATTTATGCGTCCACCATCACCAATTCTAAAAAGCACGTAAAAAATAATAAAAAGACAAGCTTTTAATAAAATTACAAAAAGGAAATTTGGTTTATTTATCAACATTGAACGCGTATACAAAGTTTCGTGTCCGTGCTATTAGCGGTTGAGGAGTTCTCTCGTGAGAAGACGATCCTGGCTGCTATATCAAGCCATAAAAATGTATTGTCACCAGAACTAAAGGTGTGTGCACAATTTCAGCTCAATCGGTTGGGGGCAACTGGTTTGAAATTCAGATGCAACATTTGACCAATACATAATGACTAACAAGGCAAGTTAAATAAAAGCTTATACTATAATAAACACTATACGGACTCGTTAACATCTTTTTCAAGAGCCTTTTTTAACCCTTTAAGTACTTAAACTTTTTATAGTATTTGACATCTTATTTATAAGTAAATATTTGGGCACCTCACAGTGACTAAGGGTTTCTCCTTTTGTCAGTTTTTTAGACCATTTTGTTCGGAACTTTCTAAACTGTCAATGAATTAACAAAAAACTAAGTAGGAATGTCCATCCCAATTATTTTTTGTTGAACTTTTAACTTAATAGACGTTCGATAGTTTTTTGGAGTTGAGCGGTAAATGAAATAAGAAAACAGATTAATCGTTGTTTGTGTCAAAATAAAAGTAAGTAACCCTTTTCATCTTTGATAGTTAGAGTCGAAACAAAATGCTTACCTGCTGTAAGTAAACTGTGTGACTAGGAAAAGGGGATTTGGTTGTCCTATCGTGACCTGTAAAAGTATTTTCTTCTTCTTCTTTCTTCTTCTCTCTCCTCATACCTACGTTGCAATTTTGGTAGCAAAATAAAAATACGGCGTTGCCGTTATATTTTAATAAACATGATTGTTTTCAATCTGTCTAATCCTAAAAAGTAATTTAAGTATGATATTATTATATGACTTCACATATATTTAATAAAAAAATGGTAAATGGTTTTATTTAGCTTTTTAAAGTAATTCGTAATCAATGTACGGCCCACGTGGTCGTGGTTTTAAACTGTTTTAAACAAATCTAAAACGGGTTTTAAACCACGGATTTTGGTTTAAAACGGTTTATTTACAACTATAAGTGGGACACGTGTACGAGTACTTTACTAGACACAGCCGATGATACTTTAATTTCACCATTTTCCACAGCCTAGCATGAGAAGTTGACAGTTTTCAAAGTCGATGTTTTTTAATTTTACAGCTTTTAGAGCATTAAGCATAGGTTTAATGCTTAATGCTCTAAAAGCTGTAAAATTATAAGTTCAGAGATCTCTACGTTTTGCCGTCAACCGCGAACAAATATTAAAACGAAATTAACAGAATTGCATACATTTTGTTAAAAGATGGTTAGCAGCTTTTTTTTTTTTTTTTTCTTAGCCACTTTTGTCCCACTGCTGGGCAAAGGGCTCCCCAGCTATCAACCATAAAAGTTTGGAGAACTAGAAACCGCAAATGCCAACGTTTTTCATTATCAACTGTTAAGTAACCTATTACTAATACCAATTCAACCAACCAGCCTATTTTTTTTTTTTTGACCTTCCCACTTTTGGTTGCAATACTGCTCAACCGAACTATCCTATGATGACTTCCAATGTATTTAAGGCCAGGGCTTGCAAACTAAATGCCCGCTCGCCAAGGGCCTGTAACAGTCCCACCACGGCATCAAGGTCACTCTTTTCTCCACATTACTCATGATCTTGAGCCGATAAAACCAACACTACTACTAGCTGTGCAGTCTTTGTTATTTAAAACATAAATAAATAATAAACAGCACGTTTTGACGACAAGTGTCATGCTCGTGACATACGTGCGCTCAGATTAGGAGCGCGACGATGCGCGTGCGCACATCGGTTACACACAGCGCGCTGGAACGAATTCCGCTGTCACGGAGTGAGCTATATTCCTCCATCTTTGACATCACTAGATAGTAAGGTTACGGAGAGATTTCCACTGAGCAGATGATTTTGATATGGGACCACCGTATGTACCACAATGACCGAGGTTATGAGAAAAGTAATAACTGCACCGCACATGGTTCAAAATCGCTTGACATTTCAAAAGGTTTTTTTTGTTCAATATTGGCCTGCTGTAGGAGTAAGCAGTGGTGGTTCAGGGGCAACGAATCCTCTCAAAACGGTGAAGGAACTGCCTGAGGATACTACGCAGATACTAATGTTCATCATCATCTGCCTATCATTTTCCTAACTGGTTGGGGTCGGCTTTCAGTCTAACCGGATGCAGCTGAATACCAATATTTCACATGGAGCGACTATGTATCTGACCTCCACAACCCAGTTAGTACTGGGTTATACGCTACCCCTTGGTAAGACTGGTTGTCAGACTTTCAGGCCACTGACTACCTGTACCGACTGTCAAAGATCAACAAAATTACAGCCAGACCAACGGTTTAGCGTACTTTCTGAGGCACGGAGGGAACTCGGTATGTAATGGGTGGTCAGGTCACCCATCTACGAACCAACCTAGGCAAGCGCGGCTTATTCTATCTCACCTAATCCTATGTCCCAGTGATGGGAATGTTATTATAGGCTCTATACTAAGAGGCCACAAAGTCAAAGCAAAATACTAAATCGATTGTTTGCCTTTTTGCAGCCGGCAGTCGCGAGCACCTCGCAGTGTTTACTCGTACAGAAGTGCGGTGGCACCATCTGTCGCATCTACACACAGATCCAAAGTCTCCAGAAAGGTAAGATTTTCATATAGAGCTCTCCGACAACTTTCCGAAAGCAATGTTGCTCGTTTGCTCTACAGTTCCCCTGGAAGTAAAGTCCCTTGCACATCAAAGTCGCTTGATTCAGGGAAAACGCAGAACTAAAATATATGAACCAAGTTTGACATATCGATGCAAATTTTCTTGACAAGCAACACCACCTTGAACTGCACACATAAAGTGGTCATACTATAAAACTTTATTTGGTTGATGTCGTTTCATTCATCCCTGCCCATTCTATCCCCAAAAACCCCAAATTACTAGCTCAGTTCCGGGCTGACACGATGTAGATTGTCATCGACAAGCTAAGAAGATTCTATCCCCAAACTGCTCTGAGCACTTTTCGAATGAAATCTAAACAGCCTAGCTAACTCTAACTTAGCTACCGACAAAGTTTGAGGGGCAACTTAGAATCGAGAAGGCTGTGAGGCTATGTGTTAAGGCTGTCCGTCGTCCGTCAAATGGTTTTGAAGAAATGGATCTAAGTCACAATATGCCAGAGACAAACTGGGAAAAGATAAGCTTTTGAATTGACTACGTTCGGCTCAGAGACAAAAGTTGAATCCAACAGCATATAGCTTACGATAATTCATATTTCTACCATCAATGTGCAAAAATCATTAGGTGCTCCCTTTACTAAAGTACAACCCTCTGAATTTCAGGCAGGAGTGAAGGTAGATGCGATGGCGGCCCCCAACCCTTTCTGCCCGAACGTGAAAGGCATGTGCTGTCTAATGTTGCTGCTGAACCTCGGGCTGATCCTCGTCACCCTGGGATTCGTCATCGTTTTGCAGTTCTTTGAACCACTATTTGTATGGTAAGTTTCTCATAACATATCACCACACCTATTTTTCGGAAGGGTTAGGTAGAGCCCAAATTTCACGAGTATGAAATGTAAGTATAATATAATAGGCGAGCCTATTGCTACCAATTGGCACAAATACAAACTCCGGACTCCTAGACAAAAAAATTCTGACAGTAAACCAAAATTTAACACTTTGCTCGCGGGACGTGAGAGGGAGAGAACCTCACGTCCCAGCCGCCGCGGGGGACGCCCCGGGCGTCGAGGGCCACGTGGTGGCTCCCGGCCACCGTAGGCGCGGGCCTGTGGACGGTGAGTAATGGGTTAGCTCACCGTCCGTCCATCTTATGATGACAGGCCGTGTCACGGCGCGTTCGTATACCACGCGCGCCTCAAAGAGATGTCAGCAACAGGAAGGAGCCCGCAAGGGCCGATGCCTGCCGGGGCTGTGGGACTGTTCGAAAGAGATACCGCGGCCCTGGAACACAAAGGTCAAAGAAGGAACAGGGATGGGTTTTAGTCAGTAAAAGTCTGACACTCCCTACCACTCCACCCAGAGCGAGGGGGTTATTTGATGATTTCCCATCCAAAAAACACTCTCGACCTGGCAATCGAAACCAAGACCTCATGATCAGCAGTAGGGGTTTCGACCACAACACTACCGAAGCAGTCTTTTGATTAATTTTTCTTTTCCATTCCAGGATCCTAGGCATAGTCTTCCTAATCTTCGGCTTCATCACGTTACTCGGCAGCCTGATATATTGCGTCGTACTATGTCGGGAGAACCCGTACCCTCGTTACCCGGACGATTTCTACTGGACCCATCACTGGTCCAAGACCGTCGGACCTTCAGAAATCCATTACAGCGCCAGTGAAAAACAGTACGCAAAAAATGGCCACAGTGACAAATACAATAATAAGTATAATGGCAAATATTCAGACAGGGAAAGCGCAAAAGGGTATTCGGATAGAGAAAGCAAACTTAGTAGGTATTGAGAAGTGTTTATGGTTTAAATTTATGGTTTTTGAACGCAACGTTCGATCTAATGCGTTGTTTACACTATGGTAATTTAAACTATGGGCTGAGAACATGAGATGTTTTTTCTACCTGATCAAAATTAGAACTTACTCAGTAATTGCCCCATGCTCTTGGACAGTAAAACTTCATTGTATCTATCTGTTATAATCTTCTTCAGGTTTTCCCCAAAGACACTAAACAGCACTTTCGTTAGCGGTCATAGTATAAACAGCGCTTTAGAATTACTCAGTCACCTGAGATGTCAAACTCGCATAGACACCACCTTTTGCTTTTTATTGTTTAGACATTTATTAGCGTGCACTGGTATCCCTTTTTTGCCTAAAAACACTGGTCACTCTATTTTGTAGAGTTTTCCATTTTATTGGCAATTTGTTTGCAAAAGCCAGTGCAAGACTGCTTTTATCTGTACCTTTGAAAACAAAGATTTGAATCGTACGACTCGCCCTACCGAGTTAAAAGATGGTCACGTATCTGTTCAGTTGACAATGACATTTGAAGAGTATTCTCTTGCTCACTCATACTGAGAGTCGTATCCATCATACCATGCAGTGTCGGCACTTAGCCCGACCTAAGTACGATTAGGTAAGGGCATATCGTAAATTTTAAATCTTTGCGTGATTATCTGATATAAAAATAACTAATAAAATATTTGTCAACAAACTAATAAAGAAATTATGTCTAGGTTATAATAATCCTTTAATCCCTGTATCCATACTTAGTTAATGTTTAGTAACAATTTGTACTTATCTAAATACATAATTATTTTATAAAAGATTTAATTTAATGTAAATAATCTTGATTAAGCATACACTCAGAATTAAATGCCATATTAATTTACCCGTTATTTAGAGTGTTTAGAATTAAGTTAGGCCAGGGAACACGGAACGGAAAAATATAAATACATAATGTGAATAACACCGTCTATGTAAATTAATAAATAATCAACAATGAACACAATCAACACAGACTACACTGATTTAAAAAAAAAAATGAAGAGTGTTGCACTATTTTGTTTTGTAAAAAAAAACCTTATTTTAAATGCATTTTAGTATTTGTTTTGTCGGCTCACTTCAAACTTCAACACTACAGTTTTTTAAGGTTTCCAAATTAATACTCTACTCAATACTAATCTCAGGTTTATGAAAACCTATTCAATGAATCTATTGATTAATCCTATAAAATTTGTACTTGTAATCTAGAGGTGCGTGTCAAGCGTTGCAAGCGTCAAGCGCAAGCGACAAGCGCTCCAGCCATTTTGTTCCCTTCGTGTGAATACCGTAGCTCCGAAAGTCGCGTCGCGAACTCGCGACGATCTGGTTTTTCGTAATCTTTGTCGCAAAACGCGTGTCGCTTGTCGCATGTAGCTGGTTACCAATCAAACTTTGCAGTTACAATGTGAACGTTCATAAACTTATGCACGCGACAAACCTTTACAAATAGCACCCGAAGATGCAAAAATGATGTACCTAATAGTTTTTTTCAGCAATGTACAGACATTATTTAGAATAATGGACACTTAACGTGATTCGATTGACGAAATTAAAATATTTTTTCAATAAATTATATTGTATAAATTGTAACAACATGGCTGTTTTATTACCTTTACACCCTAGTACTTACACAGACCAAGCGGCGTATTATCTTTTAGGGAAGTACGGTTTGGAATATACATTTGTATTTCGAAACTGAAAATATCGAAAGCTATTTTAGCTTTCGATATTTGCAGGCTCAAAATCTCTAAAATTAAAATATATACCTAAATTCAAAGAGAAAAGTTCAAGGCGAGAGTAAAACAATATTAAAATACAGACGTACTAAATATTGAAAATTAAAATTACATATTTAGGTTTTTTTTTTGAAAATTAAAAACACCTAAATGCTCTGTCTGAAAAATAATAGATTACTAGATTGTAAATCTTTTAGTAAGTTAAAAATAAATAATAACTATTGTGTTGAGTAGCAGCATAGTAAGAAGTTATTGTGGCAAGGATGTACTTAAGATGCAAGAGCGAGCGAATCGAGTTAGCCAGCCATTTAACATGGAACAACTTTCTGACGTCAAGCACATTCGTACGCGCGTGCCCTCCACGCCACACCACAATTTCACCTACCCTTTTGTCACATATTTGTGCAGTTTGGCGTACAGGGCACGCGCTTGCTTGTCACTTATATGTGACTATATGGCGGCCAAAAGGTTAACGTACTTTCCGAAGCGCGGAGGCAACTCAGTATGTACTGGGTTGTCACCCATCTACAAACCAGCCTAGGCAAGCACAACTTAACCTAAAGATCTACCCGAGCGGCTGTTATTATTTAGCCACACTAATTTTACGAAAAAAATTAAATAGGTCTCTGAGCATCAAATCAGTAACAGGCATCGTTTTTGAGATATTTTTGAAAAACTCAAAAAGGAAAAAGAGCCTAGAGAACCATAAATAAAACAAAAAAATATGGTGAAATTGTTAATTTATTTACACATTGTTAAAATTAACAAATAATATTGAGAAATTACATTTGTAACATAAAAATAATGAAGTAACCATTTAATTCAATTTCATAGTGTTGTCCAAAATATTACAAAAATATTAACTGGAAAATAACTTTCACATTACCAAATATTGAAAATGACAAAAACAAAAATTAAATTAGCATTACAGAACATTTACAAACAGATAATATAATTCTAAATTCAGAAAGAACTGGCAAAATACGTTAGATAACAAATAAGACAGACAAAGAAAGAAATAAAATGGATAATACAATAAGAAACCGAAATGTCCTTGTTACATTACAACTATTTACAATTATTCATAAAAAACTATAATTATCAGAAACTGCTCAAATACTTATTATAAAATTCCAAATAATATGTGTCTTTGAGCAAGGATGTGCTAGACGATTTTACCTAATTACGAGCTAATTAGATCTAAATTATAAATAACTTTATTTATTTTTTAATAAGGGCAACACAGCCTAGTTGCATAGCACAGTCGTATGTCAAAGTTTTCATTTCGATCAAACGAATTTTTCAACAAGCAACACTGGGTTTTCGTGTTCCGTCAAAATGTCAAAAATTCACAGATATTACGAGTGTGTTACGCAAATGAGGTGCAGGTTACAAATATGAGTTTCCTCAGATCAGTCACAGATTGTATGTAGGCCGGGTGTTATAAAAATAACGTGTACACGTAGTCAATACAAATGATAACAAAATATGCGCGTTGCGTCGCTCCAGCAACTCTCTCACTTTACATCGTAAAGCTTCAAATCACGTTGTTACAATACTGAATCTGAAACAAAACAATACATTTTAATAAATTCATCATCATCTGCCTAGCCTTTTCCCAACTATAACGGGGTTGGCTTCCAGTCTAACCGGATGCAGCTGAATAGCAGTATTTTACATCGAGCGAGAGCCTCCACAACCCACTTAGTCCTGGGTATTGCGATACCCCTTGGTAAGACTGGTTGTAAGACTTTCGGGCCACAGACTACCTGTAATGACTGTCCAAGATCTAGAAATGACAGCCGGGACCAATGGCTTAGCGTGCTTTCCGAGGCATGGAGAAAACTCTGTATGTAATGAATGGTCACCCATCAATGGACCGACTTAGGCAAGTGCGACTTAACCTTGAAGTACGATCCATGTGGCTGTTATTATTTAGCCACGAGCTCCTAAAAAGAATGACAAAAAAAGCTTAATTTATTGTAAGAAAACAACTCACGGCTAGTCTGAGTCCGACTCGCTGAATGTGTACTTCTGAGCCGCGCGTGCACGCGAGCTCTTCACTGCGGCGAGCGTCTCGCCGCCCGCGTCTGACTCGGAATCACTTGATACCTTCTTCTTTTGCTTCTTTTTTGGCGCTGCTTTCTTTTTTTGGTCCTAAGTTGGAAGACGACACATCATCAAAAAAAATTGTAAATCCATATTAGAACTAAAAAGATGGAAACCAAGTTAAAAAACAAAAAGTATGTACTGAATAGTTTAAGGTGGGTAAAATAAATAAATACTTGGTCATTGTAGCTCATTCAACACACCTTTTTGCTGTCAAATATGCTGTCATCATCATCGTCACTGAGCATATCCTTGGCTGGCCTCTTCTTAGGTTTCTTGTCGTCATTGAGTAGCTTCCGCTTTGGGCCCGGTTTCTTCTTAGGCGGTGAATCGGGTACGACCTCATCGTCACTTGAGAGCACTGTGGGATGCGGCGCGCCATTCTTCTTTGTTGCTTTATCCCTTTCCTCTTCTTCTTTCTTTGTGTCTTCGATTAGGGAGTCGAATAGGCAGTCTGGAATGTTCGATAGTAATTTTAGTGTATTGTAAGTTAAACTATCTATTGAAATGACAAACTTACAGTTTCTGTCAACAACACACTATGGTGCTAATATAATTTAAAAACCGCAGAGGTTTTTTAACAACACAAAATGATGGTGGCGTGCCTACGGGCCAACAATACGGCAAGCCCATAAGGCAAGCAGACTGTTAAAAACCCTAACATCATGAAGAGTAGTAGGTTATAAGGGCAAGCCAAACTTTTAGGCTTGTGTGAAAGTACCGCCACTATGTAAGTTAGTCCTTCTGTCACGCAGCAAGGCAGCCACGGATATCATCGCGCTCTAAATTTTGAACGCTCGGCTCAAAACCACGAGTTTAAAATCCAGTGCACAGTAAAACAAAAATGTCGCGTCCGTATCTTATGGACAACGAGCGCGAAGCTGCGGAATAAATTTCTACACTTACGACCCTCAATCAGCTAGATGTGATGAGAATCCCTACTTAAGCCCAGAAATACACTTGTTCGCGTTGGGACACCACGGCCTCGCATTCCAGGATGAGATTTGGGCACAAAGCTGCGGATAAAAGCTAGTACTATCAATAAAAACAAGTTTTTACTGACCTGAATCCATCTCAGCGGGTTTCTTGCCCACATTCTTCTTCACGTTGAAGTCATCCTCGTCATCACTGACGGACAGCGCTCTCGGCACTTCGTCGCCAGAGTTCAGCTTGTTGTCCAACAGTTCCACGTCAGAGCCAGAATCTGATGACTCCTCGCCATCTTTGTATTTTTGGACCTTCATGGAAATATTTTTTCTTGTTAGCTCATGACTGGCGAAACATAATAAAAAGGCAAGATGTTTTCTTGTGGTAAACAAGAAAATGCTGAACTTAAATTGTTATCTTTTTTCAAGTTGGTTAGGGACATTTAACAATAGACAGCTTTTATTTGTTTTGTTATGAAGAAAGAGACATACATTGTGCATAACAAAATCTGATACAAGTTTCTGCCTTAGTTTACTAGTTATTGCTCTCTGTAAGACATGCTGAACATATGGTCCTTCGAGCCGGATATAAACGATTAGTCTCCATACAGACTGTACTGCTCATACTCTGAAATTAATTAATTATGCGTACCTTGGTGGCGGCACGGCGTGAAGTGGCTCGCTCGCGCGGCGCGGCCGGAGCAACAGGCATCTCGCTGTCAGAGCCCGAGCCCTCAGAGCTGCTACCGCTGAACGTCATGCGTTTCTGTAAACAAATACATCTTGTTTATTTCCTTAATATTCATAGAAGTATTAATTTAACCAGAGCCAAGAGAAGCTATAATTTGCAATTAATATCTAGACGGCAAGAAGGCTGCCAGGCTGGAATGGGATTGTGCGGGACACGCTAGCCGCAAGCACCGTGACGCTGGGCCGGATGCACGCGCGGGGGCCGTGCACGGGCTCCGCGCAGGGAGAGGGACAAGAGTTCACGAAAAGACTTGGGCTAGACAAAAAACTACTCCTTATAATTTTGACATGTCAGTCTATCTTTCCATTTATATTGAAATTAACAAATACCGATAGGACATAAAGACGTTAGTATAAGGAAGTTTTTCATACCTTTTTAGGTTCCTTTTTGAAAGCAATCTTAGTTTGTTTCAATCCGTCACCGGCCCCTTTATCCGGTTTCTCCGCCTTCTCAGGTTTCTCAGCCTTTTCCTTCTTTACGCGGCCCTTAGGTTTCTTTTCCGCACTTATCGGACTGATGCCGGTTGGATCATCCTGTTGAAAGAAAGAATACTTTTATGGATGCACTAAAAACTGTGGTTTTCAAACGAGAAACAGATTAAATAAGAAAAATGTTATAATACTGCTTTAGTGAAGTTTTTGCTTTTATGCTACAATCAATAATGGCTAAGGATTTTTGAATTATAAGAGCTGTTACGAGTTTCCTAATGAACAAATTCATTGGGGGTGTTAAAATAAAAACGAACAGCGATTATTTGACCCATAAATAACAAAACATACCAAAAGTAAACATTGCAAGTCTATGTAACAGCTTAACAAAGCCTTTATAGTGTAGCAATAAGGGCGGTTTTCGTAGTTCAACTTCCCGACTTACCGGATCATATTCCTTCTTGATTTCTTTCCTAGTTTTCGCCTTCTCGGCGGCCTGGATCCTCTTGATCAGATCGTCGGATATCTTGGGCTCCACACGCCTGCCATTGTCCGAAGGTAAGATGTCCATTAGCGATTTGCGGTTCTTCTTGTTAGCGTTCTGTGATTTAATAGATGACAAATGATTAATTATTGTTCTAATTTATAGTTTAGTGGCAGCATCTACAGCGCCACATAAGAACTACGCCTCATCCTGAAGTCACGCAAAATCCTCTATAAAGAAGAAAGAAAGAAAAAGTATGCAGATATATCTGGTAGAATAGGATATAATTATCAGCCTGCCAATAGTGGGGCACACAAGGCAAAAAACCTGTCTGGTTGGAGGAACCTCCTTTTTCAATGGAGAATGAGGAACTGTACAATCTGTTCCTCATACATGTAAACTGGTGACCCTGAACTTTCCTGCCCAATTACGAAATACATAATGCAGCTGAGCACAGCTCTACAGTAGTTTAAAAAATAATAATTACCTTTATTCTATCCATCTGGTAAGCACAAAATAGAATCAAAAATGAATTTTAGCTGTTCAAATACGAATTTTCTTTGAAAAACATTTCAGATTGGTAACTAACAGTTACCAATCTGAAGTCAGGTAAAACAATGTGAAAGGTACTTACAGCAGCTTTGGTGGTCTTTTTGTTAACAGACAGTTCTTCTTGTTTCTCCTTCTCTTCGAGGTCCTCCAGTTTTATTAAGAACTCGTCTAAATCTTCACGCCATAACATTGACGCCGTTTTTGCTCTGCACACAATAAAATTATGTTACAATTTGTACGAATATTTTAAAATGTCCTATCAAGAATTTTCTGGATTTGTAATTAGCACTTTTAATATCATCGCGTACACCTGGCGTAGCATGTTACGTGTATCAAAACGATGCGTTGCAGTATGGAGTTCGTAGGAAGGGAGCTGGGCATAAGAAGAATGTGGAGGTACTGTCACAATAGCGTATTTCTTCGCGCGTTTAAGCTCGTATCGGCTCACAGGCGAATGCACGTACTCGCGCTTATTCCGGCGAGTTCGTACGGGGGGAGGCGTCACTCGTGCTACCAGCATATATGGCAAAAAGCGCGCCTGCACGAGCTTCCAAAAGCGATCTTAAACGCGCCAAAAATACCTATTCTGATCTACATAGTACATAATATGTGCAACAACATACTTCAGTGCGTTAAGTTCCGACAGCTTCTGGTCGCGCTGCTTGAGCAGTTCATCTTTCTTCTCCTTGGTCAGCATCCACATGGACATGCCCAGCAGGTAGTTGAACTTCTTCACCTCTTTCAAGTTTTGGAATGCTCTTTCTGTAACATACATGCATAGTCGGTGAAATGGCTGTGTTTGTATTCAAGTAACCTTAATACACTTAACTCCACCATCTTATTATAAGAGGCGAAACGTGTGTACCTCCTACTTCTTCTAAGGTCGAAAACACTAACCTGGATCAACGGGTTTTCCCTTCTCAGCCTCAGGTTCCGGTTCCTCTTCAGACTCTTGTGGTTCATCGTCGATTGCTGTTAGTCCCTGCATCTTGCTCGCGCGCTTCTTCCAATCAGAGATGGGGTCGGGAGCGTAACCTGTAGTTATGGATTTAGATTAGTAAGTGAGATCATTTATATTTGAAAACGATGTTCTGATGAATTAAAGTTCTAAAGATGAAGCCGCAATCTACACGTAGTTTGTCATATATTCAGAAAGATTGTGCAAAAATATTTAAAGAGAACGCCTTTAATTTTTGGTATGACGCTGTTAGTGTAGCGCGTAATGTAACGTACTTATCAGTCCACGCCTATGTGTCTATAGCACGAGTAAATTTTTTTTTAAGAATTTATAAAGGGTGTAAAAAGACCCTTAACGAAGCCGAAAGGCACTTGTTCTCCCCGTCATTGCGATCATTTTTTTGTTCTAGACCATACCTGGGAACCTTCTAGTTACGGAGATATTGGGGGTCAAAGTTCCAACTTTTTCACAAGTTTTTTTTTTAAACCATTTTTTAAGGTTTTAACTTTACTTTAATTAACTCCATGACCCGTTTACTATTCAAAGCATCCATCAGCATTAAGTTTTGAGTGCGTAACATTGAGTTTTACCGTAAAATGTGAATTTTCACCCCAAAAAAAAAAGTCGTTTCCCAGCAATAATTTTTGCGTAGAGTTACTTAGTTTGATGTACAGAATGCTTGGTTGACGGCTTCGTGAAGGGTCTGTTTACACCCTGTATGTATATAGTTAAAAACATTTTCTGGGTTTGACTTAGCACAAAAATCATTGCAATGACAAAAACTATAAATCACAGCTTTATTACGATTTTTTATAAATATCAAAATACTCTATCATCAATGACTTACCTCTTTTGATAAGTTCTTCAACCATTACTTTACGCTTCTTGTTTTCGACCACCAGTCCCTTGTCGCACTTCTCAAGAATGAACCGCGCTTGGTTGGACAGTTTATCAGCCTCAGCTTGTAGCTGACCCTCCCGGTATTCCTTGCGCCGCGCGTAGTACTTCAATCTCAGTTCGTAGAAGTCGCGTAAGATTTCTTCTACCTTGTCGTATCTGTTGATGAGTATTTTTAATGTTAGCATCTTTTTATTTGATACTGGTTTTAAAATCGTAACATAAAACTGCTAAACTGAAATGGGAGTGGGCAGGCCACGTCTGCCGGATAGCAAAGCAAAGCTGTGGGCCCGCATATCACAAAACTGGAGCCCTCATATCACAAAACTGGAGAGTCAGACGGGGTCGTGGCAGACCGAGGAAAAGATGGGACGCCTTGGATGGCTTTCTCGTTAATTAGCGAGAAGAGGCGCAACATCGAGAAAAGTGGAAGGAATTGGGGACAATTCAGGCTGATAAAAAAAATCTAACTAGTTTTAAAGTAGCTTGCTAGTACCAATAAAAGGTTATTACGGCATAATGGCATGCAAGCTACTGGTTTTGGTGCTAGTTCCAGGCAGGTGTTAATGTGGCTTGAAAGTTTTGTAATTTACTTGTTAGTTTTATTTATAGTACCCAATAAGGCCCTAAGAGAGTAAATAATCCATAAGGAGTGCTGCCTAGTCGATAATAGTAATATACCGACTAAATACACGTTCCGGTCGGCAGATTCGATTCGGAAGTCGAAACACTACTAACGTGTCGACAAGTGAAGTTTCAATTACTTCCCCATCAGTGTTTTGTTATTACTTACTTTTTGAGACAGCAGTTGTGGTCGAAGGCGTTCATGCACGTTAGAGATATGGTGGTCTGCAGCTTGAACACCTTGTGCACGCCCTCCACCTCCACCTCGGCCAGCTTGCCCGGCAGGAGACTCACCACGAACCGCACTGTCGTATCTGTGTTGTATTCCTACGACAAAATATAATTAATATTTATGATCTAATTTAGCGCCGAAGCATGTTTCTAGTAGTGGATGACTGATGATGATTACAGTAATAGGCTATTTGACAACATCGAAAAAAAAAAAACAAAAATATTTAGTCTGTCATTTAAATCACCAAAAAATGTTAGACACGTATTTTTCTTTTTTCGTTTTTGTCACATAATCAAAAAATTACGACGATACAGCGCGTCAAAGTTCAATAGAGGGGGCTTGTGACGTCACTCGACAGTAAAGAAATTGTGACGTCACGCGAGATTTCAACGCGCTGCATCGTGGTCATTTTTCGTTTAAATGACAAAAGAAAAAATACGTGTCCAATATTTTTTGATAATCTAACTGACAGACTAAATAGATTTTTTCAGTCAAATACCCTCTTGGCACATTTGCTCTTAACAATAGGATTAAGAATCTAAGCTTCTACTTACCCTATATTCAGATATGAGTGGCTTCACTTTGTCTGTTCCCAACATAGGCTCCAGTACATTCTCCTTGTAATTCTGAGTCCACATCCCGACCGGAAGTTCAGTGATCTCGATCTTCTCGTTAGGCAATATGGCCGCCTCACCAGATATGACGTATTTGTCGCCGAAGCCCTCAATGGTACCACGGAAGTTTTTATACCATGGGTGCATAGGTTTTGGTTCTTCGCCGTCTAACATGCGTCTAAAATGTAATACACAATTGAGTATGTACACTTGTACTGTCAGGGTAATTATTTGGTTAGTAGATTTAAATACAATGTCACTTTGCAGTGCTATAGCTAATTCATGACTGCCAAAGAATGAGGGTTGCAATTTAAATTGACAAACAATATAAGTGGATAAAGACTTACCGAATATTCTCAGCAATGTCCCTGGGGTTGTAGTTGGGTATCTTAGTGGACCAGCCGGTGCCAATACCTTCGGCGCCATTCACCAGAACCATAGGAATGATTGGGATGTATTGTATTGGCTCAATTTTCTGATTATCTTCGAAGTCGTGCTAGAAACATGACATGAATTAAATAATTTATTAAAAATCGTAAAAACTTACGTAAGAAGCGACGACTAACTACTAAACTAAAACAGATTTTACTCTATGTGTTTGACCGTCAGGCAGCACCATAACTAATGCAATCGTCACATTAATTTTGCTTAGCTAATACGAAAGAATGACCACTGGGAAATGAGATAGAGAGATAAATGACTTACAACAAGTAAGGGATCATCGTGCGGGTGGAACACCAGCCTCGTCAGCGGTGACATGAGAGTGAAGATGTAACGCGGGCTGGCAGAGTCCTTGCCGCCGCAGAGCCGCGTTCCGAACTGACCGCGCGGCTCCAGTAGGTTGATATTGTTTGAGCCCACATAGTTCTGGGCGAGATTCACAATCGTCATCGCTAGGGACTGTTCACCTGTTTAAATCAAATAAAAAAACTTGAGTATACTGGTTTAAAGTATCATAAGGCAGCCTCTTTAATGGCCGTCCTTCACCACTTCCTGGGATTTAAGCTAAGAAGAAGTGGCGCAATAAACTTCCTAGAAAAATGTCTGACTGTTAGGTTATAACTCCTGATTAGTACTCTATGCAACAGTTGCATTATACCGACTCCGGCAACCGGCTTGAGCCGATTCGGAAAGACTTACGACGTCGGTCTAAACACAAGTCGCGTCGATCTAATCGAAACGAGGCGAATGACGTATTTTTGGCTTCTATTGCTGAGGCATTAAGCTCTCTCTGACCGGCTTATGTTGATTCCGCGACGATTAATGTCACTCCCTAACAGTGGTTACTAAAACATGTGTGAGCTTAAAATGTTACAAACAAATTAGAACATTATCATATATGACGTTGAGTTTGTGGTTCCAAAACATGATAATTATCCAATATTCTGTATTTATTACTAACCGTGATGGTACGCCGAATGTTCCGCAACTGAACCAGCTAGCTGCGCCACTTTGACCTCTCGTTTATCGTTACGTTTTATGCACGTGAAGATCACTTTACGTTGGCCAGGTTTCAACCCATCAACCATAGAAGGTATTGATCTGAAAAAAGAAATGGTGTATGAGCTACTATTTAGTAAGCAGTTTTAGTGTGACAAACAACTATTAATGTACAAACTTGAAATATAATTTTTGCAAATACAATAAAATTGCTGAAAATAATGAATTCAATTATCAATTAAGAAGTCAACTCTACGTGAAAGATAATATGGGTTGCTGATAGTTACTGCCACCATCACATACATAAGTCAAAAAGCTTAGCTTCCCTTTATTGTACTTATACCACCTACTTGACCTGGCTTGCCAAAAAGTTAACCCATTAAAATTTTTCATGAATATGGAGTTCCATGGAGTCTACTGACCAAACTGGCAAAAGTTTCTTACCTTACGTTATCGCCGTTTGAGAAGAGAACCAGCTCCAAATTGACGAAATCCGAATACGAAACAGCTTTAGTATCTTTTGTGTATAAATATCTCTCCGGGAGACCAATTTCCTTCCGCCGTTTCACTTCGTCCATGTGACTAGTCAGCCACTCCTTACGTTGGTCAGCACCCTTCTTGGAAAATGCCAGTTCAATGTGATGATCGTCAGTGGGACCCGCGTACTTGAACTTTATCCTGTGCCTCTCCATATTCTGAAAGTATTCTTTAGCCTCCTTTGATGTGGAGGTACCCAAACCTTTGTAGTATTTGATGTTGAACGTGTGATGGTTTTCCGTATTGTTCTTCCACTCTTCAAATTCAGGTAATGAGTAAAACGATAGTTCTTTATCTTTTTTCGTAGCTTTCACAATAGGTGTAATAAACTCCTCTAAAAACGGTAGTTTCAATAATTCTGGCCAGTTATGATGTATGAAATTGATAATCAAACCTTTTATGTGAGAACCGTCTTGATCCTGATCAGCCATGATCATCATTTTACCGTATCTCAATGATTTTAGATCATCAACGGTATTGTATTTCTTTTTGTACTGGAGTCCAACAATTTTGATCATGTTGTTGATTTCTACATTTTCTAAGACCTGTTTGTGAGAGGCGTCCCTGACGTTGAGTGGTTTACCCTTCAGTGGAAACACGCCGTAATGATCCCGACCAACCACTCCGAGTCCTGACACAGCCAATGACTTAGCTGAGTCTCCCTCAGTAAGGATTAGTGTGCACAAGTGTGAGTTTTTAGTGCCGGCGTCGTTCGCGTCCTCTAGTTTTGGTATGCCCTTCAGTTTGCTCTGTTTCTTTCCTGATGCCTTCACCAGTTCAGTCTGCGCCTTGAACTTGGCCCACGTCAACACAGACTCCACTAGACCAGATTTTGCCACCGCTGCTATAAACTTCTCGGAATAATTACATTTCGAACCAAAGCTCTTGGCTTGGAGAGTCATGTTTTCTTTTGTTTGCGAATCAAAGGTTGGGTTTACAATCAGACAGTTAATGAACACCCACATGTGATTCTTAACCTGCACCGGTTTTATATTTACGCCGCCCTTGTTTTTCTTCTTAATAATTTCTAGAACATTCTTAACTATGCTATCGGAAACTGTATCAACGTGTTTCCCGCCTTTTGTGGTAGCAATTGAGTTCACAAAAGACACCTGTTGATAGCCTCTGTCTGAAAGTGTGAGTGCGATCTCCCAGCGATCATTTACTTTCTCATAGACTACTTTCAATGGTTGCCCATTCTCATCTTCTTTACCTTTTATGTATAAATCTACATAGTCTTTAAATTTGTTTATTTTAAGTCTTTCTCCGTTTAGGTACACCTTGACGCCTTGTGTGGTCATGGCGATATCGTAAGCTCGGCGGGACATCAAGGCAACAATATCATCTTCTAACCTCTCCATTTTAAACTTAGACAAGTCGGGGCTGAATATTACTTTTGTAAAATCATCATCTTTACCAGCTTCCTTGACTTTTGGTTCAGAAGCCTTTGTCATGTTGGAGCCCCATGTCTGTTTAAAATGTTTCTTGTATTGTTTAGATGCAGTTTCTACTGTGAATTTTGTTGAGAATATGTTACAAAGTTTGGCACCATAGCCGTTTCTGCCTCCTGTCACTTTTTCTTCTTCATCATTGTAGTTTGATGATGTCAGTAGATGTCCAAAGATCATAGTTGGAACATACATTTTCTCATCTTTATGCATTACCACAGGAATACCGCAACCGTTATTGTACACAGATATCGTGTTGGTTTCTTGATTTATGTCAATTTTCATTACGTCCATTTTGGGGTCTCTCTGTTTGTTGTCAGCTGCATTGACTAAGATTTCGTCATATATTTTGTATAAACCTGTAAAAAACAAACAGTTTAGGTAAGCCTTTATTCCTGTTGAAAATATAGGACTACATTTTATTTCAAGGCAGTAAGTAATACATACCTGGTACAAAGTTTAGTTCTTTTTGGACCATGCACTCCTTTTCCTTGTCAAAGACCCACATCAGCTCGGTAGCCCGCTCAACGGACCCAATATACGTGTCAGGACGTAGTAGGATATGTTCCAACTGTGTTTTCTTCTGGTAAATTTTCTCAATAGTGCCTTTTGATCCTTTGGCGGGAGGCGCCGCCTCCGCCGAACCATTCTGCCCGGCAGTGTTCATTTTATTAAACATGGCCTGGAAAAATTATGTTAATAATATACCTGCATAAGTGATTACAAGGAGGCTTAATCAAGTAAAGAAATTGTGCAATTAGGGATGCAGCTAGAAACAATATTGTTGTAATTCAATATTTATTCTGTAAGCAGGTATAAATGTAAAAAAAAAAAACTGAAAGTCTTACAGGGCACAATTCCAATTATCATTTATTTCCAATGTTAAAGAATGAAGACAGAATGAGTCACTAGACTTCAAAATCAATCAAGTCACTGACAATTTGCTGTGCAATAGCCATTTCATAATTATTGTCTTCAGACCACAACAATAACAAAAAAAAACAAGTGAATAAAAATCCTTGTTTTTTTCAAACATACTCAAACTCAAACTCAAACTCAAAGTGTTTATTGCATTCATGTGTACATCTAGTTGTTACATATATTTCAGTAAGTTCCAACATGAAACCCGGTTAGGGCACGGCAACATAATATTGGACAAAACAAGCATCCAGTCAAGCAACATGGCCTTATAATTGTAATTATAATTTACCAACTGACTAAGATGGCGAATTTGCTAAAAAGCTTATTTTGAGGGCAATTATTTTAAAAAAAATATTAATAAAAAAATTAAAAATGGGGTACAAATATTGACCAAATATATAAACCCACATGAAATTTAAATTGGTAACCAAAAAGTATTTTTAATATTTTATTGGCTTTCACAGGGATGAATGAATAACAAATAATAATTCAGTAAAATGAATCCTGACCTAACAAAAAAAAAATTTCATCATGTTATGAAAAGACTCATGATGACCAAGTTGCTAATTTATAATTTTTACACTTTATGAATAACAGCAGAAAAAAAAGCAGAATAAGTTCTGAGATCTGAAATATAGGTACCATGACTCTTATTAATTTAAAATAAAACTGTTAAATTAAAGTACTGGTTAGATACTATAGAAGCCGCAGTGTTAGAATGTGATTCTAACACTGCAAAATGAGAATATAAGGATATAGACCATAGGGCTTTATTTACAATTTACATAAGATTGAATACAAAGTGTTCATTTGTCAATCACATTATTTTAATAGAGGATGGAGACATTGCTGGCTCCTCACAAATTAATTAATGAGGGTAGTAGTAAATCAGTGCATAAATTAACAATTTGTGATTATATCTGCTAATTCTAAAGTGCCTGTTGATGAAGAACCATATAATATGACTCATTAAGAAATGCAAGGAATTGCAGCAGCTGTTCTTTAATAGCAATGACCTCAAACATGTTGAATTTGTACAACTGCAAGTATGTACTTTTGTAAGTACCCAAAGCATTAATGGGAGATCAAAATGTAGAAATTTGTAGTGTTTGCAGTTAGAACTTTTTCATGTAATTACAAGAACAGACCCTCAGAAACCTCAACAGTCTCAAATCTTGATAACATTTTGGCCGTTAACTATCAAAATGCCGCCAAATGCTTCACTTACCTTTATATCAGCCATCTTGTTACGAGTGCTATTAAAACGCGTGCGATCAACGCGAAATAGTGATTGTCTGGCAACCAGAACAAAATGCACGCTAATTACGTTCAGCGTTAGAAAATAACATTTTTATCTCAGTTTTACTGTGCAATTTAACAACCACAAATGAAACAACGAAGACGCCAAGTTTGCCAATAAACAACCTGGTTGTTTTTTTTAAATGGTTGAGAATTTGAAATTTTGTCTATAGCAAGCCTTTGTTGCCCTATTCGAAAATGGAGCTGTTTAGCCAATTCTTCTTTTAAAAAACATCAGTAACTCTCTGTTCTCAACTCTATCTAGCTTGAATATCCTGCGAACCTATAGAGGAAATAGTGTGAATCGCTTTGTCCTACAATATTAGCTCAATCTTAGGGCACCGCCAAGGGGCACCGCACAGAAAATGGAACGCCATCCAGGCTGCGAATACTAATTACGTATCTAGAAAACCGCGCAATCACACAACCATAGCACAGTGCTGTTAGCGTATTTAGAAGCTAGAACTGCTCTGTCTTTGTCAAAGCTGGATTCAAAATAATACATAGCTTATTCCTCTATGAAAATACGTCAGGTTCAAAGTAAATCTGCCTAAAATGTGCATAAAGATCTCCCTCTCATAGAGAGGAGGCCTGTAACCCAGCAGTGAGAACATAATAGGCTTTAAGCAGTGCAATCTATGGGTATCATAGATGAGTATAATCTACTTCAAAAACTCCATAATATATTAGTCTATGACTCTACTGCAGCCGGCAGCGTCAAACCAAAGTCAAAGTGACATTTGACATAACAATCCATGATCAAATGTAGGTTATATTTTTATTAAAAATAATTCTAAATAGTGAATTAAGAACGAAAAATGTCTTTTTTATCGTACGCTTCGACGGTACTTAAGCGAGTAGCTGCATCAAGATTCAGTGCTCAATACAAAACCTGTGTAAATAACATTAAAACAAAATCGTTTAGCTCTTTAACAACCAAAACAATTCATGATGTGAATACGAACGTAATTAAAGATGTTGTTCTGTTCAAATACGAGAACCCGAAGTTTTTTATGTACATGAATGTATTTGCTATAGTTCAGTACATGTTCTGGACGTACCTGGGTTTGTTTGCGTTCACTACATTAAGGGACGCGCCGGTTGACAAATCGACAGTAACCGATGATACACCCTGGTTCAGAAAGGTCAACCTTGGAGAAAATAAATACAGGAATACTCTAGGAATTGTCTCTGTAGTAGTGGGTGAGTAAAACCGGTATTCACAGTAGTCTGATAAGTAGTTTTTTTTTTTTTTAACTAGCCGTTATTACCCCACTGCTGGGCAGAGGCCAGCCTATCCGAGGTAGGATAGGTAGGCCCTCTTTCAGCCTCTCTTTATACAGAGCTACCCAAAATCAATCTTTGTCAAAGGGCCCTGCTCTTCTAGCCATGAGTTGATAAAAGCTTAATATTTGATTCAGTTATTGCTTTTATTACAGGTGTTGGCTCCCTATCCGTAATCTGGATGTACACTCTCCGTTCAGTCCGTTACCTGATACTCAATAAAGGTGGCAAACAGCTAACATTTGTGACCTACACCCCTTTCGGTAAAAACCGCATTATGACAGTCCCCATGGAGTCTGTCTGTTGTAAAGAAGCAAGGAATATAGCCAGAGTGCAGTTACCTTTGAAGATTAAAAACAGATGGATGCACTATATGTTGGATATGAGGGGAGAGTTCAAGAACCCCTTGTTGTTTGACTCCACAGCCGGTTTGATGAGGAAGTGGTGAAGATATGAATAAGTTGTGTTTGTATTTCATGCTTTTATTTATTGTAAATACATAGTTTTAGTAATCTCACTCTGGCTCTTTCATTTTCAATCCTCCACCCAATGCTTAGCATAGTCTCCTCTATTGCAGTAATTTTCTAGTTTTAGAACTAACAGTTCTAGATTGTACTCATTTGAGTGTCACACTTGTGTCAGTAGTATCATAGTATTTTGTTTGTATTATCATTTTGAACGCCATTATTATTACTATATGTGACAAGCAAGCGTATGCCTTGTATGCCAATGAGACAAATATGTGACAAAAAATGCAGTGCTCTATAACATGAAATATAGTTTTAAAATCCCTATTCTTTTTGTAGGTATTTGCGGTGAAATCATCATCATCATCATCATAATCATCATAAATCTTTATTTATCTCAACATCAGAAATGACAGGCGCTGGTATATGCACAATCTTATATAGAGAAAGGTGTCTGAAGTAGGAAGGTCCTGAGGTACAGATCACCTCTCCGGCTTAGATATAACATTTATTCATAGCAATTTAAGTCACGATACTAGAGATAAAATTGGAAGTAGGTAAACAAGTACTAAAAATTTATTATTTGAAGTTTGACATTTAAAACAAAATTTGAAATTGAAATAACAACATAAACTACTGGAACATTATGTACGAAATACTAATAGTTCAAAAGTTGTACTATAGTAAAGACATAAGAAACAAAAAAATAAATTTATATAAATTATGCTTGCAAGCATTATAAAATAAAATAAAAAATGTTTGTACAAAAAAGTGAGTTAGTATGTGTTCATAAGTATTATGTACATACTAGTACACGAAAACAAAAATTAAAACTAAAAGGATGAAAGTGGAAATAGGGTGATGAAAATACATTGATGCAATGCGTGAGTATATGTGTGTGTAAATGTGTGTGTGCGAATCTAAGAGTGTAAATGTTTGAGTGTTTATGTGTGAATGTTAAGACACAGGTTTAAGTAAATTTTCTGTGGAAGCGTAGTCAAGACTTAATAGCCAGGTGCGCAATTTTCTTTTACAAATAGCTTTAGTATGCGTGTAAATAGATATTTTAATATTAATTGAATTATAAAGAAAAGTGCCAAGAAAGGCGAAAAATTTTTGGGAAAAACTAGTGTTGAATCGGATGATTGGACAAATATTTGCTGATCTTCTATTTTGGGTAAGGAAATCGTGATCTAAGGGAAGTTGAGAGTGTTTTTTTAGTACAGTCATGAGTATGAATAACTGCCGGACCGTTAGAACTTTGCAGTGTTGGTAGAGATCGAAGGTTGGATAGCGAATTGGGAAATAACAACTAACTTTTAATATAGCTCTTTGAGCTCTCTCTAAATTAATTAAATATGATTTAGAAGTGCCTCCCCAGGTGGTAATGCAGTAGGCTAGCAAAGACTGGCATAATGCGAAATAAACTGATTTAATTACTGAAGTATTTGATATATGACGTAGATTTTTAAATATGTAGATTAATTTGCGGGTTCTTTTAACTAAAGTTTCAATGTGTTGTTGGAAGCTGAGACGGTAGTCTATAATTATGCCAAGATATTTGATAGATTCCGTTTTTAGTAATACAGGACAACAACAATGATTGATTGTATTACATGAGTGGGCTTTCAAGTTGAAGTTCGGTTGATCCTGTGGTCTAAGGGAATATGTTATGTATTTCGTTTTATCGACATTTAGGGTAAGTAAGTTAGCATACAACCATTTATACACTGTATCAAAGCCTTGTTGAGCATAATGATGAACCTCTACCCATGTATCAGCATCGAATACCAAAGCAGTATCATCTGCAAAAGTAATTATCTTTCCGTTTTGTAGCTTAATGTTACATAAATCGTTTATGTAAACTAAGAATAATGTTGGGCCGAGGATGCTGCCCTGTGGAACGCCGTACTCATTAGGCAGTTCGTCACTGATCCAATTATCTATTTTACTAATTTGCGTTCGGTTGGACAAATAGTCAGTAAAAAGTTGAAGTGACTGACTTCTCACACCCATATTTTCTAATTTTTTTATCAAAATGGGAACAGATACTGTGTCAAATGCTTTGGCTAGATCGAGGTAAATGGCTAAGGTCTTTTTTTTAGTATCTAGTTTATTAACTAAGTGATCAATTAGTTCATGGACGGCTTCAGCTGTTGACCTACCAGATCGAAAACCAAACTGTGATGGAGATAAGAGGGAATGTTGTTCAAGGTAATTAGTAAGTCTGGAATTCATTAGTCGTTCTAAGATTTTTGATAACGTAGGGAGAATAGATATTGGTCTATAATTGTTGACACAGTATCTGTCTCCGGATTTAAATATGGGTAAAATTTTGGATTTCTTAAAGGCACATGGAAATACTCCGGAAGAGAAAGATAAATTGCAGATGAATGTAAGTGGAGGAACAATAATATCAGCAAATCGTTTTAAGAAAGGTCCGGATATGTTATCGACGCCAACTGAACACTCGTTTTTTAAATTAAAAATTAAAGACCGTATTTCTTCTTCGTCGGTCGGTAGAAGAACAAAAGAATTTTGGGAAGAAATAGTTGGTTGACTATAGGGTTCTGTATTGACCAAATTAATATTTTGTAAAAGTAATTTTTCTGATAATTTTTTACCTACACCTGCAAAAAATGAATTAACTGTATTAATTGATTCAGTAGGATTTTCTATTGAAATAAGCTGTGTGGTTTGCTGTTTGGTTTTATTAGTGTACGTTATATTTTTAATTGCTTCCCAAAGTTTTTTGTTATTTTTCCCTGCCTTTTTAATTATGTCTTGCTCATAATTTTGTCTTACTTTCTTTAAAATATCGTTGCAAGAGTTTCTGTACCTTTTATAAATGCAAAGCGCTACTTCATCATTTGGATTCTTTAAAGTTTTGATATATAGTTGATCACGATTTCGCATGCATCTAAGTAGGCCCGGTGTTATCCAAGGCTTCAAAATTATTCTACGCCTAGGAGTCGGGATTTGTTTTGTGTTATCATTTATAGCTTGACCTAGCGAGTGTACAAAAAAATTTGTTGCCTCATTTACATCTGACATGCTGTAAATCTTATTAAATTCTATGTTCTTGACATCTGTTTCAAGTCCTTCGTCGTCCAATCGTTTAATAGTTTTGAGACCTTGGTTTTTGTTTGTGGTTCGATCTAAAAATAGAATGACGCTATTATGATCTGTAACTGAAGTTTGAGCAACATAACAGAGCGCCGATAATTTTGACTTTAACATTATGTGATCTAGGCACGTGCGACTATGAGTAGGAATCGTGTGAGCTGGAAGCATACCATGAGAAGCGATAAGGTTAAGATATTCATAGGATCTATTGTCTTGGGAATTATCAACAATGTCAATATTAATATCGCCAACTAATACGATATTTTGAAAGGATGATAGTTTACTTAAACAATCGTTGAGGGATAATAAAAAGTTATCTATATTCTTATGACTAGGTGGTCGATAGACAGCAATAATTACGGTGTTTGTGTTTATTTTTAAAATAAGGCAATTTGAGTCCGTCATTTCCGGTTCATCAATATTATACTGTTCTATATTTTTGCAGTAAATGACCACACCTTCATTTTGCGTTTGATTATTTCTCGTAGTGAATGAAATATAACCATCGAGTTCAGGAACGTTAGCATTACGCTGCAACCAGCATTCGGTTAGAACAATTATATCCCAATCAACTTTTGACCTAGCTAGTAATGTTTGAAAGTTGTGTGTGTTACAGTGAATACTACGTATATTTTGAGTTAATATTTTTAGAGTATTATGAGGATTCTTTAACAAAACGCGGCAGTCTTCAATATCACAAGTCGCTGACTGAGCTACAGTTACAGAATCCAAATCATTATTTAGTATCACGTTAAAATTATCCATTATTCAAGAAAACAATTTTATGGGTGCAATTCAAATTACCAAAATATTTTAATAACCAACGAGTGACACTACGTTCTACGCAGGAGATCTTAACAGAAGTGAAAAAAGCATTTAACCTTTTAACCGCTTACGTCGGATTAATCCGACAAATATTTTCGGGCCCATTTCGCCAGGGTCGTATATTTCCGACTAAAATACCACAACTCGTTTAATGTGCTTTTTTATTTAATTACGCTGTATTCTATTAAAAAGGCGTTTATATTAGGTAAATAGTTAATTAAGTAATCATTTACAATTAAATGCACTTTAGTCTCTTAATTAGAAGTCCTTAAAATAATGTCCAAAGTTCAACGAATTACTAATATTATTTTTAGAAAATTGTATTGGTGTACAACGCCCATGACGGAAAAATCCGACATTAGGGACGGGACAGATTTACCGACACTAAAATAAACATAAATCAAAATATTTTTCTATACTGACTAATCTATACTAATATTATAAAGAGCACAACAAGTTAACTATAAAACAAATAAAGCAATCGTTAATAATAATAAAAAACACAAATATTTGTAAGTATTTCATTTAATTCCTTTGAAATTAAGTAAATTTACTTGTAAAATGTCAGCGATTTACTTGATGGTTCCCATCCCTAGCCTGCATGTTCCGAAACTTACTTTGTTAGTACTCCCTGCGCCACGTTCGGATAAAGACGACCGTTTCTTACGTCATAAACGAGTGCCGACGACTGGAATTTTCCATTAGTGTTGTGCTTATGCATGTAGTTTTACATTCGTGTATCGATAAATTAATGGGTTTTGAAATGACCACTACTGAAGAATTATTACGAATTTTAGAAGGCGACGAAAATGAAGAATTTTTATCAGACGAAGAGTTTGACATTGATGTAGAGGTAATTTTCTTTTTATTACATAGCTATATTTAAATTTATTGTATGGTATAGTAGTGATATCTGAATGGAAATTTTAAACTTAATTAGAGTAGAAACGGGTCGTCGGGTAAAAAAAATTGTCGAACTGTATGGTATTTCCAAACACTTTGTCTATTCTTGGTAGAATAGAGATACGAGTAGAATTGGTCATCCTACGTGTGCTGGAGCTGTGATTCTGATTGGTTGCAGCGCGCGTCGCGTGTGTGCTCGCTCGTAGATACGTAGGTAGAGTTTATTTTGTTCGTGCCACCGCGCTGCCACACTCAGAACCGCACTGCTAATTTTGCTTTTGTAGGCTATTCAAATTTCTTACCTCCGAGACCAATAAGAGTGAGTTTTCCACTTCCAAGGCGTTCCTTCGAAAGGGGCTTATCTCTATTAAAATTTATTACTCTACAATAATTATTTTATGGTATTATTTCAGATTCAAAGAAACGATGTAACAGCCGCTAATTGGACAACGCAAATTACTACTCCAGTGTTAGAAGAATTCGACAACTTTGTTTGTGGAGTGTCGCCTGCTGTCAAATTAGATAGTACCTCCACGGAACTCCAACTTTTCGAACATTTTTGTAGCAAAGACTTGTTACAGAAAATTGCCGATTATACGAATAAATATCATTAACACGATAATAATAATTAGTTAATAATTAGTTACGATAATTAGTTAATAAGTAGGTACGTAAATTAATACTATTGAGAAAATAAAACTAAATTGTGATTTCAAACTATTGTTTTATTTATTATACTCAAGTTTCTATTATAAATAACTATTCTCTGACAATTACGTAAGTCAATCAAAAGGTACAAAACAAAAATGAGTTGGTAATAATTGCAAAAATGTGATTGAAACAAACTTTGAAACTTAAATGTAGGTAAGTACTTATTAAAACGAAATATCGACATCGAAAAAGTTGAGTATTGCACTTCCCTCTTTGTTGTAGGTATTTATTTTTCGATTCACTGTGCCGGGCGCTGGGGGCACGACAATTGATATGAAGTCGGGCGGTTAAAAGGTTAATTTATCAAGATAAGAGTTTGAATTTTCATATGTTGTGTCAATGAGTGTGTTTATTGTGGCATGTAGTGTTATTTGGCACTGCAAACTGCAATACTGTAGTTTTGTTTTATTTTCCTATCTCTACATTGTGCTCACATATAGAAGCAACAATATTGTACCCAGGACTATGTAATATATACAACTTGATTTGAAAAGAGTGTCCATGGAGTTTCTTGCCCATTCTTCTCAATGAGATCTACTATTTTCGAATGGGTAACTACAGTCCATTCACAGTTATTATGCCTGTGGTGGGACTGTAGGTAGCTTATTTTTGACTATGCAAAAGTGCCTGTCATGAGTCTATTTAAAATAAATGCTTTGAGTTTGAATAAAAATTCATGGCCATTCTGTATCAGAAATAATAGTTCCTACAAGCACTCGTAATTTAAAATTCGCGTCAAAATTGTGTCTAACCACCGATTCTTTACCATGAGACTTTTTGTCGCAGTGGGCTCTAGGTCCTTAACATTGAGGAGTGATTTTATTATGCTGTGTGGCACTCTGGCTGGTAAGCTAGAGATCTCAGAACTTGTCATTATAGTCCTCCTGACCATTTTCGACCATGGCGTCAACCCAAGCGGAGACGTCTCGCCAGAGCGTGGAGTAGAAAGCGCGACTATTGAGTATGGGGTACTGGGTTTGAATTCCAGTTCAGGTAATTGTTATTGAGTTTACCATTAGCAATTTTTCGCTTCTTTCATTATTAGGATAGCACAAAACATGTTCAACAAAGCCTTCAACACAACATGTGATGCAATAAAATAAAACTCCCTGTTAAGATTTATCAGAAAAATCTTTATTATTTGTTTATAATTATAGTAACGGAAATACGTCGTCTCATCTCAACACAAAAATAAAGAAGTACAATCAATAACAAAAAATAAAATTCTTTTTTTTTTATTATTTACAATATGCCGATTTTATCTTTTAATGGTAAATGCAAATATTGTATACTGTATTTGTGTATTCAATCTTTTGACCAGCCAATATCACTACCAAAATCCTAAACCTATATTTGCACATACCATAAACAATAAAATAGTAATGATTAAAAATGAAAGTCTTTCATTACCATAGACAAGTCATTTAACAATCAACTTAATGAGATACAAAGGTGTTATACACTTGCAACATAATTAAACATTAACTATATCATTTAAAGGCGTGAATACAATCGATAAGCCGACAATGCTAATCCTGCTACTGTTTGTTTGAAGCTGGTATTGACAAATGCATGGCTGTTCCATTTCCAGAGAGCCTTTATAATATCTGACCCATTTTCCATCTAAATACAGTCACATCCAACACAGGAAGTAAATTAAAGAGTTTCTTTTGAAAACAAACACATTATCTCATTAATATAATCACATTGCAAGTGCCAAACAGCCTAGTCGCTTATCACATCTATTCAACCTACTGACAATTTTAGATTAATTCTACAAATGCTTTTACTAGCTTGCTACAACAAGCTACAAAGGACCGATGGAGTCTTAATATCAGTTTAAAAAAATACATACATCTAGCCAAGGTACAAATATGACTTCCCTACGGAGTTTTTTTTAACTATACCAGAGACAAAAGGCGTATTCAACTACCTTTTTAGACAGTGACCAAACTTATTGGCGCGAAATCGGCTCCAACCGATGAAAGAGATCTATGTCGATGCAATGAAAGCTAATAGGCCCGTGTCGTGTCGCGTCTGAATCTAGACAAAAGACGTCTTTTTAGCTTTTACTGCATGGATATAAAGCTTTTTCTAATCGGCTAAAGTCCATTCCGTTTCGATAAGTGTGGCCACACTAAGACTACATACCGTTAGAGAAGAGTCATCAATGTTTTTATATTACAATAGTTAAATACAATATTCAGATGGAAGAAACGACGTCATCGATCCTTGAACTATAAAATTAAGTACAATATTATTTCTTATTTACAATAGAGTCATAAATATTTAATGTACTATAATAAGTTAATGTTAAGACCCCATGTTCTAGACAAGGGAAGCAGTGTGCATATTTTTGAGGCTCCAGTAGACAATGGCTTGGATACGCACCTTCTGGTAATGACAAGATGGCGGCCAACATATTTCTGTCATATTTGCTGAGAAATGTCATGTTGCCATGAAATAGTCGTATTATTGGCGCTCCCATACTAGAGAACTTTACTGATGAAGCTGAAGGCAATCAGCTCATTTAATATCGACTTTGACAGCTCTTGGTCGCATTGGTGTGATTCCCTCTAAGATGCGCAAGCATGGGTCACTGTATAAAAGAGCTATTCGTTACCGGCCATCGTAGGTGATAACAAAATAACATTATAGGCTTTTCATGCATTGACACACTGCATTGCAGTTACACTTACTTTCAACATTTCCTCAATTTTCATTGATTTTGATTTGTAATGTATTATTTAACCTACGCTAACAGTATTGTATTTATAATCACATAATATTTTTATTTAACTAAATAAATATGTAAATTTAAATATACAGGGTGAGTTTTTAAGTAACGTTCACTATGGCAAATGTGCCCACCATCAAAGATAGAAAGATGTAATGTTCGGAAATCTAGTTTTGCAAATGAAAAAAAAAGCAATTAAATATATTTGAAAAATATATTAACTAACAAAAACTTACCCTGTATAGGTATGCATACTTTATATCGAATTTACTGAGAGATGATTTGTACGAGAACTTGAAAATCGCTAGATGTTAAGTATCTGATCTACGTAAAGTCTGTACATTGTAAGTTTGTAACCACAAAATACTGCAATTACCTTTTTTTACGGAAGTCTGTTAATAGAGTTTCAAATTATGCAGTTTTAGGTACTATTAAGTCTTATGATAAAGATATCTACGTACTCATTAAAGTAACTGAAATAAGTACTGTTT
This sequence comes from Noctua pronuba, assembly GCA_905220335.1. NCBI lineage: Eukaryota > Metazoa > Arthropoda > Insecta > Lepidoptera > Noctuidae > Noctua > Noctua pronuba. Next base: position 14,087,526 of record LR999908.1, read on the forward strand.
ACCCTTGTTTCAAATACACTAAGTTAAAAATTGGAACCGGTTTTTCAATTTACGGGAATCTTTTCAACCGGGATAAAGGATCAGTAAAACTGCTACGGATGAATTGCGGACACCGGACACTGACGGATACTTTAGTAAGTATTTGTATGTGTGCATTCCGGAATTTTCTCCATACCGGTTTAACCAAATATGCCTTTAAAACCTGTATCCGTCACCCAATTGTGAAAATGTGCCAACATTCTGCTAATAAAAAAAAACATTGCCCTCTCCATTATATTCATCCACAATATGCTGAATGTATGTCATACAAGTCCTAGCTTTTCAAATTTAAATAAATATCATTTTTTTCAAATTCATGATCATTCGTCATCAGTCTATCGCTTACTTATTAAGTCTCAGTCGACACCAAAAAAACAAAAAAGGACGTTATTATAAACCTAGTTTTTTTTGTAATACCGAGTTCACTGACGGTCGACAACTTTTCACCCTTATGACAGGAGTTATAAGGTTGAAAACAGGTCGACCGTCAGTGAGCGCAGTAGGTCATGATAAATCAATGAATATTCTACAAGATCAAGATAAATTAACTGTTAAAACTTTACCGACATGACTGATATTTTACATAATCATCATCTGCCTAACCTTTTCCCAATTATGTTGGGTTCGGCTTCCAGTAATTATTTATTTTATTTTACACAATCATAATTTTAAGTTAGTGTTGACTACGGGGTCAATGCCGCTAATAGTGAAGTTAAATGAATGTAAAATAGTTCAGAAGATTTTATTTTAAAACTCCAAAGCAAATAAAGAGAAAAAAACATTTATCGAGTTTCGCCAGTTAATTCAATTTGACCTTGTATATTTGTCAGTAATTATAAATTCTTGCCCACACCTTTAAAAGCACAGGCGTTTTGTCTAGAATTCTACCTTGCAACTTTGTGTCAAGATAGACATAATGCACAGTTGCCACGCCTCATACAATTTGTATGTCATCTTTAAATTAAGAAACATGTCTTGCTTGCGACAGCCATCGGTCCATCCTTTTATGTCGTCAAAAAGGCCCAAATTTATTTTGAAAATTCACCATTTATTTATCCGTCATTGTTAACATATCCATCAAAAAAGTTGGTAATTATAATTAACAATTCTGTTTATTATTATTTTACAAGCTGCATAGTTCTGTTCAAACTTTATTGCGGCCCGGAAGTTAGCCGCGAGTGACGGTCTGCGCAGGAATAACGGTTCAAACTATATGTCGGCTCAGAACGTCTAATGTAAAGCTGCGCAGAACACAATTTTAGGTATCAGCGTGGGGTAGACGCATCGTCTTGACTGTATAATGCGCAGACCGTCACTTGCAGCTAACTTCTGAGCAACCATAAAGTTTGAACAGAGCTATACCCATAGGAATTGGATAAGTAGTTCTCCAGTTAAAAGTATAACAGACAGAGATACGTTTTTTTAAAACATGTAAAGATTTCTTTTCTAAACTATACCGTTAAATGAATAAGAGCGGGTTTCACCAATGCAATTGATCGCGATCATCTAAACGGAGTACAAGAGCTGTCAGTTTCATCATAGTTATGTAATATTGACAGAGACAGCTCTTGAATGCGGTTCACATGTGCTTATCGCGTTCAGTTCAATAGTTAAATCCGCCTTAATTATGTTTTGTGTCATATACACAAGTCACTAACAATTACAGACAATAATTTATTACTTTACGATTAACTGTTTATGAGGCTTATAATGATTCAGTTTTAGATTTATGTTCTAATAAAGTTTTTCTAGCAGACATTCACGTTTCATCACCGTCTCTAAATCACAATCACTGAACATCAATATTAACATCACATAGGTAAAGTTTGGAGTCAATATAATGCTGACACTGCGCAAATATTCGCATAATACAATAAACTTTATTTCAATAAATCTAAGGTGTTTTTTGTATTACGCGAAAATTTTGACAAATACACGGAGTTGCCAGCATAAAATATTAAAAGAAAGTTCTGTTAATCATTGTCGATTTCTACCACGGCAACATTGTCAAGTGGCACAAAATATGGAAGAGATAACGTCTAATGGGACAAGGAACTTATGAATATAATAACAGTTGCTCTGTGAAACACGGAACGGACCAATTACGAACTGCCCTATGGATGTTTTTCATACTTCAGTAATATGGAAGGATATGTATGTTGTTTGGAAGAAAACCTAAGAACATTAACGGTAAAAAATGTCGTAACATTGACCCTGCTGTTGGATTTTCAAATTTCAGCGCTTATGGCGCTTCCTCACCGGGAGCATTCGCCTGTAATGTAACAGAACAGGGGGTCTAAAATGGCCGCTTTAGCAGAATCATAATAGGATAATAATTTGAATCACGTTAAAATTTTTAAAAAGGTCACAGACGCACTTATTATTATGAATAGTCACTTTGAGACGATTTTACAAATTGTAACGTAATTCATACCCTACCCTATTATGATTCTGCTAAAGCAGCCATTTTAGGCCACCAGTACAGATTCACTTGTTTTTGTAGAAAATCGAATCTTGGATTGTTACATTACATGTGAATACTCCCAGTGTGGGAGCATTTTAAGCCGTACGTTGCATATCCAACAACGTGATCAAATTCTCTTACGGCATTTCAAGAGTACAAACCGGTGTTCACCAAATCAATGAGGAAAAACTACAATATTTATGTTAAAGGTAGCCATAATTTTGGTTATACAGCCGTCCATTATTAAAGAGATGTGTTCCGTTCACTTAAGGACTTATTGTACCTAGTCTAGCGTGATGTGTAACGCGCCTAGTATACCACTATTGCCCTAATAACATTGGTGCACTAACACTTTACAGGACATTAAACAGTAGAATTTTATAATAACACTAGCGACCCGGCCCTGGGCCCTGTTGCGCACGGCGCCATCTATCGGGTTTCAAAACTATCAAGCTGGAACCAACCATACACATTCATCATAAAATTATTTTAAATCGGTTGGGTGGTCTCGGAGATTCCCGTGCACGTGATTTTTATATATTAAGAAGATAATTTAACCTCCCTGAAGATATAGGAAGGGGTGTATCTATAGTACACCCAAAGATCGCTAGTTATGTATAACTTTTATATTGTTATCACGTCTAAATGTCCCAGAAAGTGTTAACGCCCCAAGTGCCACTAGTTCCCTAAGAGCCAGTAGTGCCCTGAGTACCTTAAGTGCCACTAGCGTCTCTAGTACCTAGTGTCACTGTTGCTGCTACTGTCACTAGGACTCCTAAAGTCGCTAGTACCCCAAGCACCACTAGTGCCCGTAGGACCTAGTGTCACTGAAGCTTCTAGGACACTTTTTCCCTTACTGCCACTTGTGCTACTAGTTTTCCTAGTGCCCCAAAAGCCTCTAGTGCCACTTTTACCCTTGGTACTTTTGCCTTTAGTGTTACTTTTGCCGTTTGTGCCACTTCTGCCTTTAGTGGTTCTTTTGCCCTTATTGCCACTTGTGCCGCTAGTGCCACGTTTGCCCATAGTGCCGCTGGTGCCTGGCGCGGCGCCGGCAGCGCGTCAGTCGGAGAGGTAGCGCTCGCGCGGCGCCTCGTCGGAGTCGTCTCGAGTCGGGCTGATGCTGTCGATCTCGTCCACCTCCTCGAGATTCTTCGTGCTTGGGTTGCATAGTCTGAAAGTTGGGAAAACAATAATTGGATATTATCCCAAAAGGTGTGAGACATTTTGGTTTCTTTGTTTCAAAATGCTGAAGGAACATAGTAAAGAAACCAGCAAAGATTCCAAGACATGTGACGTCCACCACCCGGCACTGGGCCCGCGTAGTGGATGACGGCCAAAACCCTCCCACAGGAAAGAGGCTTCTGGCACTGCGGGTATATGTGCAATCACTTAAAATCTGGTGGGCCGTCAGCTTGTTTGCCGTTCATCATTATTATCACCCTGCCTTTGTCTCATGCCACATAGGGTCGGCACCACACGTTTTTATTTAATAATAACGTAAAAGTAATATTGAACAAACCTGCACTTGCAACAGACGATGCAGGGCGCGGCTAACAACAGGAGCGGGCTGGCGACTAACAACAATAGTCCGAAGCCAGCAAATATGCCAACCACCTGGAAACAACAAAGAAAACCGGTCACTTCTGAGGGCACATGTATGACGTTGCTGGTAAATTCAAAGATGGCTGTAAAAAACTTAATTATCTAACGTTATGTAGCTCTAAGCAACGCTAACGAAGCTGAAAGGCACTTGTTCTTCCCGTCATTGCGATCACTTTTTTGTTCTAGACCATACATGGGAACCTCCTAGTTATGGAGATATTGGAGGTTCCAAAGTTCCAACTTTTTCACAAGTTTTTTTTGAAATACCTGTATCTAATGTAAGATTTTTACTTTAAACACCTCCACGACCCCCGTACTATTCAATCCATCCATCAGCACAATGTTTTGAGTGCGTTACATTTAGTTCGATGTACAGAATGCTTGGTTAACAGCTTCGTGAAGGGTCTGTTTACACCCTGTAGATACCAGACATGTATGATGTCTACTTTATACTTTTACATCCGAAGGTCACTTCTTAGCTTCTCCAAACTCACAATCTCACACAAGTAAACAGCTATTTGTATGACCTTCAATGTCTAGTAGAAGTTTTACCAAATTCTGATTTGTGTTGAAATTAGTCTTACCTGTGCACGATGCCATAGAACTGATGCGCGTGAGTGTCCCAGTTTGTTCTTGCACGGTCCTTTATCGTAGTGGCGCAACAGAAAATCATCCTGCATCAAAACATTAGATATATTAGAGCGAGAATTTTTACAGGAGTAAGTAGACCCTAGGTCTACTAGGCCCTGGTCGAGAAACCAGGGCCGTTCTACAGCTCGTTGGGACCGGAAACTGTGGCAAAAAAAAGGGGAGGCCCATACCCAGCAGTGAGTGATTCCGGGCTGATATGATGATGAAGTAGGACGTCCATAGCCGGCTATAGAAGAGTGCGGTTGCTGAAATTTATTTTTCTTCTAGTGCCTATGCAAGCGTTGCTACTTCTAAAGAATGACTTTTTTCTATAGAAAATTTATGAAATTCTTAAATTAGTTGATCGCGCCTTTCAAAAAGTGTTGTGTGTGTTAGAACTATAATTAAACAATGAGGAAAAATTCCCAGACATGTTATTGTTTTTACTTCAGTGTCTTATGTGCGGTTAAGCAGAGGTAAATCACATTTAGCATGCGAACAATGGGTGTCAAGGGAACATTGTTTTTTCTGCGACTTGTTAGAAAACTAAATGCGACCCGTCCCCGGCCTGAGCACTTAACGCAAATTGACGTTGTGTCAATGCTAATCATTTAATTTCTCTGACTGTACATAGACACTTATAATAAAAAAGAGTCCTAGTTGTCGAGAAGAAAGGAAATTAAATAACTAAATCGGAGAATTTGTTTTATAAGGATTTGAAGTTGGGTCCCATGTTATTTGGGGTCAGAACAACACGTTTTCTTCATCCATTCTCGCCTGTCAACCGTCACACTAGCATTCATTCTCTTTTCTATCAAATCATTGCACACGCAATCCATCCATCCATCTTCTTATCCCCTTTTCACCCTCTCCATCTATTCACCCATCTCATCTATTCACAGACCTAAAATAAAATAATGCATATTTATGATACTTACATCGAGGGAAGCCAAGCAATACCAGCAGAAGACATGCTTGCACCGTTTGCACATCATCTGCGCGCAACCCTCGTCCTTTTCTATGGGTACGCGGCACATGGGGCAGAGCTTGATCAGCTCGGAATCTGGCAAGAGCGGCGCCCCTGCTCCTCCCATGGACGATGACGCGGCTGCAGCTTCGCAGGAGAGACTGCCGTGCCACTGGAAATAAACGAAAGATGTTGGGTTAGTACACTTCGGAAAGCACGTTAAGCCGCTGGGCCCGGCTACCATTCTTAGATTTTTGACAGTCGTATTCAAGGCCCGAAAGTCTGATAACCAGTCTTACGAAGGGGTTCGTGTTATACATTAACGTGTTCAACTGCATCTGTTTAGACTAAAGGCCGACCCCCAACGAAGTTGAGAAAAGGCTAAGCAGGATTAAACCAAACTTCTTTACGTAAATTAATAGCATTTTCATGTATTCATAATTTAGGGTTGCATGTACATAATGTAAATTCACGGTCAACATAATCAATGGAAGACATCTCTTTAGAATTTTCTTTTAAATTGCCCTTATTAGAATTTCATATACAAAACGTGACTGTACACTTTGGTGATATTAGATCAACAAAAAATCTAAAAATAGTGTAAATATAAATCTTTTCTCATAAGCCTTTTTAAAGGGCAAATCTTGGTTCAGACGACAAATCCCTACATCAAAGCGAGGATAACCGGGCCACGCTCTAATGAAAGCATAAAACGCCACACTTTGAATACAAAATTACTCTTCGTAGAAAAAGGTTGATTCTTTATGGTAAATAGCAATTTTAATGGAAGCTGAGAAATGTATTTTAGTTGCAAGTTGAATTTTACATGGCGCTAAAAACGATAGTTTATTTTCCTTGGTTCCTTTTGCGATTACATTTTTGGGGCCCAATTGGGCGCCAATAGGCACAAGAGTCTAAAATACTTCTATTATGTTTAACAGTCCAGCTAGATAGCCGAGTTTTTGGCTAATTGACTTTACTGTACCTACATTTAAGTATCGAACTTATAGAGGCTTTCGATCACATATTGATGGAAGTGAAGACTATTTTGGTGCACCAAGTCCAATAAAATTATTGCATTATCTAGAAAACCCCAGCTTTTCCACAAACCATACTTATTAACTAAAATACTATCAATGTCCTTGATAAGGGGCTACTCGATACGACCTTTTTAACTTAACAGGCAACTAAGTTCTAAGAACCTATCTATTGTTAACGTCTTCAAAATACTGTACACTTAGTTCGCAATAAAGAATTCGAATTAAAATTTGAAACGTCAGACATTCCGCAAACAGGATTTGTTTGTCCCAAATCATTCTCCATTGAAGTATCTTGCTCCGACATGGTACAGCAGTAAGTCAGCTGACCTCACTGGCACAAGGGGCTTTGTCCGTGCCTTCTCGACCCACTTCCTAAGAGGCACCGTAAAAAGGGGGCACTGGAAATGCAGGACAGTGCCTTTATGCAAAAGAAAGCAACCATTTCATGTCGTGCGATGAAAGACATTCAGTGGCGTGGCAACACCGTTTACGTTAATGATTCTCCTTCATAGCAACATCGTAATTAGGATTGGTTTATTAATACTGGTTTAAGTTTTTAATTACTCTGTTTCTGATCACGATTGTCAGATCTGAGGGACCGAGTATAAAGAGAATTGAAAAACCGATTTCCGAAAAGGAGGAGATCCTTTTTAAAAATAGGTTTGAAAAAAGACGTTCTTAATCACGATAATTTTCGACTCATTATTAGTATTTTTTGTTACTTTACGTTTTTTGCTATAAGTATTGGTACATATTGGTCTTAATTGTGGAGCGATATAAGAGAAGAGGAAGACAAAAGAAACGATGGATGGACTGTGTAAAGGATGATATGGCAAGAAAGGAGGTGTCTCATGAGATGACGAGTAATAGAGAAGTATGGAGGAAGAAGACATGCTGCGCCGACTCCAAATGAATTGGGATAAGGGCAAGAGAATGATGATGAAATATTGGTCTTAAAGTTGGTAGTCGAGGTTCCTAACACATAGTCAAGCAGGCTTCTTTATAGATTAGCATCATCGTCATGACCATTTTAAATCAACCAAGTAAACAGGGAAATCATATTTCTATACATAAAGAGTTTGGCATACACCACCCGACCTTCAAGTCAGTACCTATGTAGTATTTAGAAGTGTTCCTCTCACGCTGCGGTGAGTGGTGCTCGAAAAGTCGGGGAATAGAACACGTAGAATAAACTGCAACATTTTGTACGAGAACTTCGATAAAAAATCGAGAAAAGCTACGTTTAAAACGATCGTGCAGTAGTGTTGTCTGTTATTTTTTTGGCAAATTTTGCATTTTATCGTGGGAAGTCAAAACGTCATTCCAAATTCAATTCGAAATTTCGAAGCAAATATTTTCCAGAAACTTCTCTGGTCTCCATTCCTCACGGCAGCATGCAGCGTAAAATGAACAAAGGTTAGGAGGGAAAGCGAAACGGAGACCTTTTTGTGACAATGGCCGCGCGTTTGAAAAGACACGTTCCGCCGCATTACTGGGTGTAGTGCGAGTTTCATGTCGATGTTGGGATTGTGAAATAGTGCACGAGGTTTGGGGTTGTTTCTAAATCAAATACAGACTTATCTCATCTGGAATTTCCATTTCGAAAATCAAAAACACCTGACAAAAAGGCGGTTATTAGCGAAAAAAAGTCGGGACATTTTACTTTTAGATCTATCTTTTTTCAGCACTTATTCAACTTTTTCTTATTTCTTCAAACAATCCTCTTTAGTCTACAAGTCCGGACAAATGACAAGGCCGAACAAATCTGGAGGGAATGCAAACTTACATACACTTTACGACTCAATTGATGACTTGTAGAAGATGAAGCTTCGCTTGCTAGATTTGGTTACAGGAGACATTGCAACTTAGTCGTTGGGATGGGAACTTCTTACTACTAGTTTTGTGAGGATGTATATGTACAGATGTCAGCTCGTCAAGCTACTACAATCTGTCAAAATTCTTTAATAGTTTTTCAACTTTATCGCTAAAGCATTAGCATCGTAGTTGGTTGGGAAAATTTTACAGTTTCGAGTAGTTAGATGTGCTGGCGTCTGTACGTATATGTTTATTCCTCTTTCACGCAAAAATAGTTGAAATAATATGGGTGAAATTTGGCACACAGATACTTTATAACCTGGATTAACATATAGGATACTTTTTATCCCGTCAGTACGATCCCGTGGGATTACCGAACTCGGCGCGGGCGGCTAGTATAACATAAAGTAGAGAAGCTATCTCACCTCCTGGTTGCATTGCGAGCAGAAGTCGTGCCGGCAAGTAGGGCAGTGCGCCGGGCTGGCGGCGCGGACCTGCACCACCGTATCGCAGCCCACGCGTGGGCAGAATGCGCGCCCGGAGTCCATCGCCACCTCTGCAACAAGATTAATAGATTAAATATTGTATTTTTAACCACCATAAGGTTAACTTACACGTTATTATTTTTTAGTATTTTGAATGAGTGAAAAACCTTCTCGAACTGTAATTTAATGTAATCGCCAGAGATGTGGAAAATTATGTTTGGAAGTTGTTTAGTTAATTTAACTTTCGGTCTTTGACCGTCAGTATACGGGTGATCATACATGACACATCGAATTTACATACATACACACATTAACTCACACCTTTTTCCCATGGGGGTAGGCAGAAACCTCAGAACGCTACCTGCTACGATCCTTATACATACTCCTTTTGCCTTGGTCACGTTCATACATTGAATTAAAGAAATAGATTACCACAAACACAGAGAAGAACTGTGAGTAATAGAGATCACGTATTGCAAAACAGACATTGTTCTGAAAATGGTATACGCCATAAAATTGACACCAGGGTATTTAATATGTAGGAAGCCATAAAGTCTGAAGCCCTGATGGTTTTTTTCGCTTATCCAAGCAGGACATGTAAAATTTAAAGCCTCTCCATTTCAAGTTGTTTTCACTTATCGACACCCTGATCAGGATATAAAGAATTAACGACACACTCAATCAGAAACCGGAACCATTGAGAGGTCACCATGTCCTTTACTTTCCTCACTAGTCCGTTTCCTTAAGTTAGTACTCCTTATTTTTTAATACGCGTTTATTAGCTTCACCTAACTTTGTAAAAAATCTTAGAAGTTAAATTTGACGCACTTCACGGTTTCCGATGGAGCTGAAATTTTGAATACATGTTTAGTTTGGATGACAATGCATGATTAGCTAAGTTACGTCCTTCTAAATCCAATATGGCGGACTCCCAAAGATGGCGGACTAGTAATTTTTTTATGCATTCCCATGAGATAGGTATCAAATGAAAGCGTTTGCTGAAAAGAATACGAGAAATAAAATGACGTCACACTCATCCGATTTTAGAAATGATTTCTCTCATGGAAAGCAGCACTACTACCAAGTACCAGTTTCTTCGATCCGGACGAAGTCGCCAGCCATAAGCTAGTCGTAATTGATATTTATTTTATGAGCATTTTCCAAAAGTGTCATCTTCACACAGTTACCAACCGGAGCATTAAACAACACAACTTAAAACGCCAGTGCTGTAGTAGAGCAAATGGTTCAATAATGTGCAGCTACGGAGCGAGTAATCGCTGTGAAACAGAGCGGAGCGAGCTGAACGTCAGCGGCAGACGAGCGCACACGCATCAGCGATGATCGAGCCGAACCGTGTACGGTGAAGTTACAATCAGAGCATGATGGAATCGTGGAACCGAGCTCATTGATAAATTAATTACAGCCAATAACATTTCTAAAATTTTCGGTACCTAAGGAAAGTTTTGAGTATGAATGTGGATGGGTAAATTTCAAAGTAACGAATGGATTGACTGATAGAAGATAATTGCTGGAAAGAAGGTACCTAACTAGATACAGAGCTCACGACTCATCTAATAGAGATGTATGGAAGAAGCAGAAATCTGCGCCGACTCCGAATCTAAGAGGATTTGCTCAGAATCACCATCAGCTTCCTGTCATTAGCCTATTTTACATTTGTGTTCAACACGTTTTCTTCGTCCCCCTTTCATCTTACACATGTTGTTGATTCTCTTTGTTTTCATATAATTCCTCAGACTATCCATCCATTTGTTTGGCCTTCCTCTTTCTCAGCATTTATATTCATCACTCTTTTGGACACATGTGTTTAATTTCATTCCGATTTTCTCAGGATGACGTTGACAGAGTACTATTATATCTGCTGCAGAGCCTTTAGGTGAGGGTGTTATAATACTAACCATGATTAAGACGAAACTTAAGATGTTTCTCCATGACACCAGGCTCCACCAGTTCGGATATCTCGTCCAGATTGAGCGCTGCCCCCACCCTGCATCTTGCGTCCGGACACGAGACCTCGTAGGCACCATTGCAAACTTCGAACTCCACGTACGCTTTCATACACTGCAACAATTGAAATTAAAACAATTAGGTCGCTGAAGATGAGAAACACGGACGGAAGTGCAGAAACATCCTGCGGGGTAATTATGTAAAACATTTATAATATTGGAAATTACCGATACTATTACCATACATTGCTTTATTCATGTTGTCGAGCACGAATTTTTCAATCCCATGAAGCAATGGATTGGGAATTTTCTTCCAAATTCGGATTGCGATTGAAAGTGTGTTTCCCAATTGTTGTGATGTTTAAAGTATTAAGAAGGAAGGATAGTGAAGGAAGGAAGAAAGTAATTAGGAAGAAAATGCTCGCACGATACCATGAGTAAGAAGAACCAGATCAAATCCGTCTTTTTTGAGAATCAAATAAGAAAGATAAATTTTAGCGATAAAGCAGTTCATTACTCAAGATCAAATTGTAATAATCTACTTAAGCAAAATAAAAAGATTTCTATCTGAGACTTGTCTAAAGTTTTATAAAGATCCTTCGCTTTCCTTTCCGAATTCTTAGCTTAGCTGACTTTCGGTCTTTATGACCTTGGTTTACCTTGAAGTTTCTTAAGTGAAAGATCGATTCAAGTCAGGTTCGGGACGACCTTGCTCCCTACGACAGTTCACTGGCCGGGAGGCTAAACTAAAATTAAATACCACTCCATCAGCCCTACAAATTGCTCGACAGCTTCAAAATTATACCACTTCAACAGCCAAGGAATGTTCGGTATACTTAAAATAGATATTCAAGTTGTAAACGGACCCTTCATGAAGTCGTCATCCAAGTATTCTGTACATCGAATTCATTAAATCTACGCAAAAATTATTGATGAGAAACGAATTTTTTTGGGGTGAAAAATCACGTTTCACGATAGGACTCGAAGTAACGCACTCAGAACATTGTGCTGATGGATGCATTGAATAGGATGGGTCATGGAGGTATTTAAAGTAAAGTTAGAACATTTAAAACTTATATTAAAAAAAATAACTTTGACCTCTAATATCTCCGTAACTAGAAGGTTCCCAGGTATGGCGCGGAACAAAAACAATGATCGCAAAGCCAGAGAGAATAAGTGCCTTTCTACTTCTTTTGGGGTCTTTTTACATCCATTATAGAGTGAAAAGCCAATTTAGCCATATCGCCATCGAAGATTCATTCATTCAGTAGGTAAAAAATGTAATTTAGCTTAAGCACAAACAATCTTTAACGTTACCACTGCTGGTTGGGCCACAGGGCTCTTCTCTGTGAGAGAGAGTGTGCCATAATCCATCACGCACGCCCAACAGGTTCTAGGACAATTCTTTTCGTCACACTATTTTTGCGAGCAGTGAAGTAGTGGAAATACAAAGACTTAGATTTTCTCACTTGTTTTTAAATTAATTGATACTCTACACAGTGACTTTTTAGTCGTCTTACACCGGCAACCCACTTCATGTATCCAATGAATACTAAACATTCATAAAAAAATATCTATTTCTGAGATTTGAATAATTTAAAAATAAAAATATTATTCATTATTATGACGCATGACGTAGTTGAAACACCCTGTTGCGAGCGACCATTTGACACGTAAACATTATTAACAGGATGTTTCATAATTCTAATGTATTATTTATTTTTCTTTTTTATCTATTATCTTAATTAATGGTAAAAAAATAATAATCGCGCCTAGAGGTATTTTATGTCGGAGTAGACCACCTTTGTAAGACGACTAAAAAGTCACGGTGTATATCAGTCTTCTCATTTTTTAATCTCTTCCAGACGAAGAGTGTTCACAAATAAGGGCATTTTTACGGCCAGATTCAAACAATTTCAAGTAATACTTTGTATTCTTACTCGCAGAACACCGTGGAAAGATACTTATCTAAAGTACACAGCTAGCTCGAACACAATATGAAGAGAAACTCAGCACAATCGTTTTATAGAGAACCGTCCTTTGTTAACTTATAAACGGCTGTCACGGCTGTGGGTGAACTTTAGAAAGGGGAAAGCTGGAGGCCTATCTAGATATAGTAATTCTGTGTGGAACTAATCTGTGTTGGACGGTGTGAGCTATGAATAAGGTACAGGGTAATAAATTGTTACTAGGCTTGGGAGTTCTTGGGAAACGGTTCTGGGTCTTGGCGTGCTTAATGTTGAGTTAGGATTTTGACTTTTGGGAGCAGTAATTGCAAAATGGCACCATACATAATCGTGCCCAGGATTAGGTAGAGGTATGCCTCCGTGGTTACACCCACAATTCACCATTTATGTTTCAGTCCCATTTAATAAGGTGAGATCCTTTTGCCAGCAACCGGGCTTCTTTAGGATCGAAGAATCGGCAACGAATCGGGAATAAATATTTGTCTAGCCTACAGGTAGTTGTTCCGTGCCTGGCTGTTTGTGTATGTGAGTTTAAATGTTTGTAAACGCACCCACGATACAGGAGAAATTCCTAGTGTGGGGCAACTTTTTTTCTCTCCTGACAACTACTGAGAAACTCCTGATAGAAAAACCCAATAGCACTTTGCAAGACCTGGGAATTGTACCTAGGACCTCATACCTCACTAGCGCTTGCGACCACTAGACTAACTAAGCAGAACTTTATTTTCCAATTCATAGAGTAGGTAGGTAATATACGGTATCAACGACTTTTTATAAAAAGACAAATCTCATTTAATATTATCGGATCCGGCACGCTATTGTTTAGCAAAGAATTTCAATAAAAATGTTTGCATTACATTCGCAATTTGATTCGATCAATCGCTGTCGCGTGTACCCGTGCCCTAATAGACAAAGTTATGGGGCCGTGTACAGTCAGCGAAATTAATGGTTAAGCGGGTTGACAAGATATGACGGTAAGCTGTGGTTTGAATTAAATTCAAAGTTTGGTCAATAGTTAATGCCGGCCGGCTGTCATTTGTAAATCTTTGTCGTTATAGCCCAAAAAGTCTGACAACCAGTCTTACCGAGGTGTATCGTATTACCCAGTACTAACTGGGTTGTGGAGGTCAGATAGGCAGTCGCTCCATGTAAAATACTGGAATTCAGCTGCATCCGGTTAGACTGGAAGCCGACCCCAACATTGTTGGGAAAAGGCTAGGCAGATGATGGTCAACTTAGAACCAGGACTAAAATTATGAGGACCAACAGGATATGTCTAAATGAACTAACAAGAAAATCAACTTAATCTACTTTAGACACCGGCCTCATTACGTTTTTAAAAAGATATTACTTGACGTGTCAAAGTGTTAGTTAACTAAAAACCAATTTGCAATTAAAAAAACATAATTTATCTTTATCATTTACATAATAAGGCTTCTGGATTTCCACTTAGCATTTGCAAGAAAGAAGATTACTTTATCATAAGATGACATTGAAAAATCCTAACTATAAAGGGTGTAAAAAGACCCTTAACGAAAACGAAAACCACATATTCTGCCCATCATTGGGATCATTTTTTTCTTCTGGACCATACCTGGGAACCTTCTAGTTACGGAGATATTGGGGGTCAAAGTTCCAATTTTTTCACAAGTTTTTTTTTAAATACTACTTTTTAAGGTTCTAACTTTACTCCAATTACCTCCATGGTCCGTTTACTATTCAAAGCATTCATCAGCAATAAGTTTTGAGCGCATTATATTGAGTTTTACCGTAAAATATGATTTTTGACCCCAAAAAAAAATTTCGTTTCCCAGCAAAAATTTTTGCGTAAAGTTACTTAGTTTGATGTACAGAATGCTTGGTTGACGGCTTGGTGAAGGGTCTGTTTACACCCCGTATAATATTATAAATACGAAAGTATGTTTGTTTGTTACCTTTTCACGCCTAAACCACTGAACCGATCATCCTGAAAATTTGCATATACGTTGTCAGGTGTACAGAAAAGGACATAGGGTACCTTTCATGCCAATAAAAAGGACTGTTGCCGAGGAAAACAACAATAACGTTCTTATGATAATAGATGTCGTCACGTGTCTCTCGAATCATGATTGATTTATATTATTACAAGCAGAGTACAACCGAATTGACTGACAAATTTTAAATTAACGCGAGCTAAGCCGCGGGCAAAAGCTAGTTGTCTATAAGTATAAACTAATCAAAACATAATCGTTATCAAGCTTGTGTTACCTACCTGTATTTTTGTTTAATTTGATGTCAGGGTTCTAGTGATAATTTATTTTATTAGATTCATCTTTATTATGCAGCTAATGGCTAAGTGTCAAGGTTTTCTCCGATATTACTTTAACATAAACCATAGTTTTTTCTACCTTCTAGAAGTTTTAGTTTATTTGTTGTATTTGATGGTGTGAACTTTTATCTTCATGAATTTTTTTGGTTTAATTTAATTATCAAACCAATAAGATGTAGGGAGTTAGTAATTAAATCTAAAAGATGTACATGATGCTTCAGGTAAATCATAAACAATACAATTACCTAACATTTTATATGGGGCCAATTTATAGTTCTGAAATCATTGCTAGGTACATGACAACTGCAGATCTGATCAAAAGATGAGCAATTTACCGAAACAGACAAAATCTCATTACTTTTTTTAAACTAATCGTTTATCTCTCAACAAGGACTTAACAAAAACCTCTGAAGTAGGCAATTATGAAATTTACCAACATCACCTTTGGAACTTAAACACCATTAAACGTGTTGTCAAAAATATAAAAAGAGCAGACGCGTCGAATCGAGACCTTGAGTGTTTGAGAGACAGAATAAACAAATCAAAACCAATGCTATTATTGAATCAATCTTACACAATACGCAAGCAAGCGTTTGCCTCAAACGAAAATATACCTGTAGGTGATACTATGATACATACACTTGATAATCACTTTAAAGAGTGTTTAGTCCTACTTACAGGGAGCACCTACGTCACAAAAGAACAATAAAAAAAATAAGTTCAACAAACGCAAGTATCCTTTAAACCCATTTCCTCCTTCATTAAAGATCGCCTTGGAAACGCAAAAAGGCTCACAATAAAGGTCCTTTTGAATCCTTCCTGGCTTCTGAAGTACCAGGCTGTTAGAGCGCGTAGGAGGTGCGTCGTGACTTACTTGCCGGCCGTGCATATAGATAGGTATACCAAGCTCTACATAAGGCTAAATAAAATACATGACGTAATTTTCAATGCTGTGTGCGGCACGCGGACCGGTTGTGCAAGTGTGCAGCGACTCGGCGAGGCGGCTGCAGAAACCTCTAGCAAATTCGTGTGCTCCTGGTACCGACGAATGCGTACAGCAGGGGCGATGGCTAGCAAAAATGAGCGTGATTTCATAGTTTTATCGTTTTAGTAGCATTAGTCATAGCATAAGTGCTATGTTAATGTGTTAATAAGATAATAATATAAGTGTGAAGTGTTGCAGTGTAATCTAAGTTCTTCAACTACATTCCTACATAAAAGTGCCAATTATTTTTTAAATTAACACGCTTGGCGGATTTGTCATCTTGTTTTTTCAGACAGACTTGAATTAATAGGTGTGCTATTGCATAATAAATTCATATCTAATAATACCTAGGTTTCTAATTCTATTTTTGACAATTTATCATAGTCTATAGGCGCATTTAAATCAATAAATAACTTGGCATCGATGTCAAAACAACTTTATCACAATTTTTATTATGATTTAGTATCAAATTACTTTTTTGATTTATGTGATGTTTAAACCTCTTCTTTTTTATGATACCTACTCGCATTTGAAAAAATAATTGCCAAATCAAGGTGAAGGAAACTTCCATTGTGCTATCAGCAGATCACCAGAAAGAAAGAAGTATGATAATGCAGTACAAGAAATTCCTGACTTTGGGAACGGATTTAGTGGAGATCTATGAAAATTATTTCTATTTCTTTAAAAAGTCATTATAATTCTGTAACTACATACGTGTTACTTGCGCGAATCATATTTTCATCAACATATAACCTGACAATGACCTGCATATTGCAAAAAATGTAAGAAAATTAGAATTTTGCGGGCTACCCTGGTGCTTCCACCTTAAGCAGTAGAGATAGAGACGCAAGCAGGTACTTGAAATATCCCACTGGACCCACTAGTGGGACAACTCAAACGAAACCAACAGATTGAAAGGGAACATTCATAGAACATGGACATCAAACCAGGCATTGGGGCCAACCAGAGTTACGGACCAAATAAAATCACTAGGAACTTATTTAGGACATCAAAACGGATAATTCGGTTCTGCCTTTTTGCGACTTACGGCTCATACGGCAGCAACCAGCAACTCCTGTCTGTCAGCCTCCTAATTTTAACCATCTCTTCAAGTAAAGAGTTTACCGTTAACGATCAATTAGCTAAGTGCTGTTATGACACCAAGATTACAGGTATACTAAGAGCAGTTTGCTGTTGACGTCAATTGCATGTCAATCGTAATAGGATGATTGTATTAGATTAAGTTCTAAACAATCGTTATTTGCAATAGAAATAAAATTGGTGTTGTTATTATTTTTAGATTTTGATCCTCGCTATATAACGACAGTAACAGGGAAACTATTTTGTACCTAGTTACCTATCTAGCTAACAGCGGCGAAGGTTCCATAGAACTCCTACCGGCTTCCCTTTGAAAAATGGCACAGTAAGTATTCTATAGACAAATAATATAATCATATTAAAGATATTACTCCAGCTTACTTCTCACAAAAATTGAGCCTTCGCTACTGCTAGCTAAGCTGTGTCGTCCCACTGCAGAGCAACGGTCATCCATCATCTTAATTGCGAAGGACACTTCTCTATCACAATTCGAAGGATTTTGAAGGAAATTCGCAATACAGTGTTTCCGATATTTGAAAAAACATCTACAAGACGACCTAAATAACGCAATGAAAGTTGTTGATTTGTCATAATATAGGCATTGCGATTGTAAGGCTGTTACGCATTTACACCGTATTCTTCACAATGATATACTCTGCAAGTACAGGTCTATTCTTTTGGTAGAAGTCAAGTTCGTCCCGCCATATAAATCGTTAAAGAAAAAGAAAAAAAGCAGTGATAGACTGGTGGTGTGACCCAAGGCAAGCCTCTGATTTTTCGGATTCATGTGTGTATTGTATAATTATCACTTGCTTCGGTGAAGGAAAACATCGTGAGGTAACCGAACATGCTTGTGAGATATTTCTCGTCGGTATGTAAAGACGGCATAAAAACTCCGACACCAGGTTAGGCACTAACCACACGACAAAGAAAAATAAAATCTGTCTTTTTCTGACCAAGCCTGTAGTTGATCTATTATCCATTTCCAAGCATCTATCATTAAGTTTCGGGCCATATCGATCGCCCAGTACATTAAGCACAAAATTAGCATTGTTACTACTACAAAACGGCAAGTTATTGCAAAATTCTAACAATTCACAATACCTGTGTTCAAGGTTACGCACGAATGGTGATGTGACCATGAATCTAGTGCCTTTAACTTTATAGGCATTCATTTACTTGATACTAGTGAAAGCAATTGCCGTTGAGGCATGGAATTTGTTTTTTTTAGTAGGAAACTTGCTTTTTTTTCCCGGCTGTCATTTGTGGATCTTTGACAGTCGTTACAGGTAGACAGTGGCCCGAAGTGTGACAACCAGTCTTACCAAGGGGTATCGTATTACCCAGTACTAACTGGGTTGTGGAGGTCAGATAGGCAGTAGCTCCATGTAAAAGACTGGAATTCAGCTGCTTCCGGTTAGACTGGAAGCTGACCCCAACATAGTTTGGAAAAGGCTAGGCAGATGATGATAAACTTGCTTTTTCTCAGGGAATATGGAATGATGGATGAAGGTTGTAGTCTTTTCACAGTCATTTTATCCCACTTGATATTCGATTTTGCAATAAGGTTACAATTAGGTCGTCTTTGCCTTGTTGCTGGTTAGAAGTAAATCAACAGAGCTATTTGTTTCGGTTTTCGGAAAGCCTGAACAGTGTTTATTGTCACGCTTCTGCATCTGCACACAACCAAAGATGACATACTTCGCCGAGTTAAATTGGGATAACGGCAGGATGACACTGATGATAATGCACACCACTCTGGGCAAAGACCACCAGCACTAAGGCTTTACGGTACGATTCCACCAGGATTAACGGTAGATTTCTAAGTAAAACAATTTTAAAATGAATACTATAAATTATGAAAATTGCTTTGAAACAACACACATCCGGTGAAATATGTTCATTTGCAATTCACACAGCCGGGGCCAGTTACGAAGTTTGTCTCATATAATTTGCATCTGCATACAAAGTTTTATTTTCATGTAAAATATATTTTGGACTAAACAAAAAACCTTGGCAAGCGTAACTATTTAATTTACATTTTAATATAACTATACAAAACTCAGTACCAGTACCAATGAACCAACATCATCCTGCCTAGCCTTTTCCAAACTATGTTGGGGTCAGCTTCCAGTCTAACCGGATACAGCCGAATACCAGTACTTTACATGGTGCGACTGCCTATCTGTCCTCCACATCCCGGTTTTTACTGGGTAATATGATACCAGTGGCGAAGATTCCATACAACTCGATTCCTACCGGATTCCCTATGAAAAATGGCACAGTCAATATTCTATAGGCAAATAATATAATCAGATTAAAGATATGTACTCCGGTTTACCTGTTACAAAAATTGTCCCTTCGCTACTGTACGATACCCCTAGGTAAGACTTGTTGACACATTACCAATGTACCACCGTAGAAAATCTGAAGATTTCATTATGCATAATCGTTAATTAGCCTTTAATGTCCCCACAGCTGGGACAAAAGCCGTCCTCTCCGTGAAAGAAAGCTGACTGTATTCCACCACGCGGGCCCAAAATACCTTCACCGATTTAAGAGCAGTGGTGAAGAAGTATGGAAGAAGAAGACATGCTGTGGTGACCCCAAATAAATTGGGATAAGAGCAAGAGAATGATGATGATGAAATAATTCTGATTGGCAGGCTGGGAATAAATATAATCATTAATTTCGTTTTCAAGATCCAATTTTACGGATAGTTTCATCTGTTAAATCGATTTAAAGTTAATGATTAAAATCTAAAAATAGTTCTAAAGCCCGTGGTCGCATTATGCACGCCTGGTACATAGTTTTGTGTACGTCAGAAAAGTCCTTCACGGTCTCAAAGACATTACTAGTCCGTCTTGTTATTCCCGTTTACTGCACTTAGGTACAGACGATAGCACATCTAGCTACTACAATCTGTCAATTTTTTTTAATAGATTTTCAACTTTATCGCTAAAGCATTAGGTTCAAGGTTGATTGGGAAAATTTGACAGTTTCGAGTAGCTTGATGTGCTTGCGACTGTACGTTAACAAAGGCTCTCATTATTTAGCGTAGCTTAAGTTTGTTATTTACTTTAAAAAAACCGTGGTCTTAAAAGGTTTAAAAGATTGAGGATGAAAAGTGAAACAGTTCTTCTTTACACAGTATAAAACAAAGTCGCTCCCGCTGTTTGTACGCTTAGATTTTTTAAACTGCGCAACAGATTTTAGTGCAGTTTTCAGCAATAGATAGAATAGAGTGATTCAAGAGGAAGAGGAGGATATTGCACCCATGCGAAGCCGGGTCGGGTCACTAGTATAGAATAATTAAAAAAAAAACAAGTTCGTTAAATGTAAATCATCATCATCTGCCTAGCCTTTTCCCAACTATATAAGGCTCGGCTTCAGTATTTTACATGAAGTGACTGCCCATTTGTCCACAACCCAGTTAGTATTGAGTAATACGACACCCCTTGGTAAGACTGGTTGTCAGACTTTTTGGGCCACTGTCTACCTAACGACTGTCAAAGATCTACAAATGATACCCGGGACCAACGGCTTAACGTGCTTTCCGAGGCACGGAAACTCCGAAACTCGGTATGTAATGGGTGGTCACCCATCCACAGACCAACCTAGGCAAGCACGGCTTAAACTAAAGATCGACCCGAGCGGCTGTTATTATTAAGCCACGAGCTCCTCGTTAAATGTAAATAATATGTATCCATAAATATGGATCCATATTTAATTTGTAGGGAGTTGTTACTTGTAAGTCTAATCTACATTTCTAAAATGTTAATTGAGGCATAGGAATGACGTCCAAAAAAATGTACATGATATGACAGTCACGGACATTAAAGGTTGAGCAGATTGACGACTGTCAAAAATTGACAGCTGACATTTGAATTTATGAGCAATAGTTAATTTGCTACGCGATCATTTTCTATGAGTGTACGAGGTAAGTGAGATAAAATCAATATAAATCTTTTTGCTCAGATTAGCATGTTAGTGATAATTGGCTCCTCTCGATCATCGCGTGATATTAGCTAATTAATGTAACATGCTATGATGATTTATGTCCTATTGGTATTCATTAAATGGTAAATATTTTTACTTGCAAATGGCAAATTACGCTAATGCAGTCTTACCATAGCGGTGTTATTTACATAATTTTATTCTTATTTAAAGCTAACTTTTGCCTGTGGCTTCACGTTGAGTTCGGAAATTATGTTATCACACAAGAGTGTATTACTCTTAAAGTGATAAAAAGTAACCTAAATCAAGATCTATCCGTATATCAAGTTAGATTCAAAGCCGCTAAGGTGTGAAAAAGTAAAGGTGAAAAACAGACAAGTCTTTCGCATTTTTAGGGTTCCGTACCTCAAAAGGAAAAAACGGAACCCTCATAGAATCACTTTGTTGTCCGTCTGTCTGTATGTCCGTTTGTCTGTCAACGCGTCCTTTATCTCGGGAACGCGTGGAGATATCGATTTGAAATTATAACCATATACTCAGGTCTACAGTCCCTTGAAGCTGTGAAAAAACAAAACTTCCAAGTTAACTTAAAAAAAAGATACGGCCGTTTATGCCGCAAAAAACGTATATTTCTACACTCTCAAGGGAATCAAAGTTTGTTGGACACTTCCCGTTGACCTAGAATCATGAAATTTGGCAAGAAGCAATGACTTACAAGCACATGTAAAGAAAAAATCAGAAAGCCGTAAATATGTAGTTTAATAACAAAATACCTACAAGTTTATACGGAACCCTCGGTGCGCGAGTCCAACTCGCACTTGGCCGGCTTTTTTTTCTTTTACTTAGCCTCTAAAGTCCCACTGCTGGGAAAAGGCCTCCCCCATAGCCTTCCACTCTTAATTTTGAAAGTCAATTCGGGTTGTACTCTGTTGTTAATAATATGATTCGAAAGACACGTGGCGCCATCTATTATCATAAGAACGTTATTCTAGTTTTCCGCGGGAACAGTACTTTTTTTCGGGATGAAAGGTACCCCATGTCCGTTTCTGTACACGACAACGTATATACAAAATTTCAGGATGATCGGTTCAGTGGTTTAGGCGTGAAAAGGTAATAAATAAACAAACTCACTTTCGCATTTATAATGTTAGTAAAGATTTAAACTATAGAATGTTCCCTCATAATTAAAACTACGTTTACTTAAGTTCCAGTTTAAGAACAAGTTAAAACCACGTTTTTTATTTATTTTCGTAAGTTTATTTGATGCTCAAGTGATTGTTGATGCACCTTGAGAGAATTGACGGTCACTCATTGGATGCGTGGCTGTTTTTTTTGTAGGTAGTCTAATAAACCTATTTACGTCATAATAAATTATGATTATGTTGTATGAATTTTAGATTATTATCGTTTTCTTTACCTTAACCATTTTAACAGTTTAATTAGTGGCTTCTGTAAGGCCAAACACAAAACATTGATATTTTAAAATTTAAAAAAATATATATACTGTTCTCTTGATTTAATTGCCGTGTTCGACAAATAGAAACAATCAAATCCTTCGAAATGAATCTACAATCTCCAAAGGGTTAGGCAGAGGTGTACCTAGTAAAGGAAGTAGTATACCCCCATCGCCAGTTATGTTTAAGTCCCATGTATAGCGGGCCTATTGCCGTCAACCGGGCACAAATCCAGACTCCGTGACTGCTGCTGAGAAGTACCTGATGGAAAAACCCAACAGCACTTTGCCCAAGCCAGGAATCGAACCCAGGACCTCCTGCTCAGCAGTCACGCTTGCGACCACTAGACCAACGAAGCAGTCAATTTGACCTATCTATCAACAAAATTAAGATGACAGAAGAATTTTGGTCAGAGTCATATTAGGGGTGAATTTCCTTATTTATAACAGTTACCCCATTTAAGTTCAATAAAATGTTATCCCTTTCGAAGTAAGTTGAAACAAATCTAGGTAATTTGGCACCACTGCTAGGCTGGTTGCTAGCCAAGCGGAATGGTAGTCAAGGTTACATGCCTACATCTGATATTCAGACATTGCACAGGTGCGGCGAGACTGGCGAGACATAAGTAATGCAAATTGTAAATGTTTACGAATTCGTTTCTGTTACTTTACCGATGTTTTTTTCTTTGATTCCGTTCTTGAAATAAATTGAAAATGAAGTCCATCAGTTGTATTGTTTTCAAGAACTCATCGCTTTGTCAGTCTTTTCTGAACTAAACACTGTTTTAAGACTTTTAAGCTTTCACGGTTTACTACTATTAAGTGACAAACTTATACTACTACTACTAAGTGACAAACTTATACTACTACTACTAAGTGACAGTATAAGTTTTTTTTCTCAACTACCTAATTGGAAGTTGGCGTTCAGTTTAACTAGATGCTGGTGGAGACTATTTATATCTTATCTTCGCATCCCCTATGTTAAATTGTTTAACCTAAATTGTATAATATCCATACTAATACTATTATTGCGGAAAAAACTGTCTCTATGCTATCTTTCACGCCTAAACCAGTGAACCGATGATTTTGAAATTTGACAGAGGTAGCCTGTGATCTCGATGACTTCTTGAAGCAGTAAACATATTATATACTCTTTTATTAGATAAGAAATTACAGTGCATTAAGTTCATTCGGTTTGGGTTTCTTATTAGCTAAATTAGTTTAGGAATTAAGTTAATATTTGTAAAAGTACGATGGGATTGACATCGTCGCAATTGTGTAAAAAAATCCATTAAATAAAGATAAAAAAAGAAAAAAATAGTGACTTCTTTCCTGTGAGTTTGCAGATGAAGTGAAAAATATTGTATTTATATTTCCAATAAAAAGTTAAAAGCTCCCTTAACGTAAAAAGAATATCCTAGTGATCTGAATTCTATGAATACATTTTCAATAACGGCCACCAGAAATATATTACAAAAAAGGTATAACTAAAACTAGCTTGACTCTAGAGCAATGTAGGGCACATATCAGGAACACGGCCCTGGACGGCCTGACCTAGATCTGGGGATAAAAGATGCAGAAGATACATCCGACCTGTATATCTGTGCGCTGTACCTCAACTTACACGGTAAATAGACTATCCGATGCTATGAACAGAACATGTCTCCAAGACATTTTTTTTTTTGTTTAATTTTAAGTTTTTTTTTTTGCCTTTTATTATTTTTGTTTTATACAGGGTGTAAACAGACCCTTCACTAAGCCGTCAACCAAGCATTCTGTACATCAAACTAAGTAACTTTACGTAAAAAATATTGCTGGGAAACTTTTTTTTTGGGATAAAAAATGACGTTTTACGGTAACACTCAATGGAACGCACTCAAAACATTGTGCTGATGGATGGATTGAATAGTACGCGGGCCGTGAAGGTGTTTAAAGTAAAAATCTTACATTGGAAACATGTATTTAACAAAAAACTTGTGAAAAAGTTGGAACTTTGACCCCCAATATCTCCGTAACTAGAAGGTTCCCAGGTATGGTCTAGAACAAAAAAATGATCGCAATGACGGGGAGAACAAGTGCCTTTCGGCTTCGTTAAGGGTCATTTTACACCCTTTATTGTGTGCACTTGTGGCATGTGCCAAATAAATGTATTTTCTTCCTTTTCATGTAAGTTTGAGTGTATTCGCACATTTAAAAAAAACATTCACATAAATAAGTCGTCACGCAATGGGTGCCAGAAGACGGGCGTCGTCGCCGAGGGAGGCCTAGAAAACGCTGGCGTGACCACTTAGAAGCTTTTGTGACAGATTGACCGGAGAAAATTGCACGGATAGAAGAATGGAAGGCTATGGGGGAGGCCTGTGCCCAGCAGTGGGATAATACAGGCTAATAAAGATTTCAACTAAAAGTAAAGTGAGAGAATGTTTCACCAGTGAGTACGCACAGTAATGCTAAGCATCTATAAAAATAAATAAAATTTAAATTTTAAAGCTTTTTAATGAATGCATATGAAAGTATTTACGGTAATTAAAACAAAAACACAGTTTTTCAATTTTTGTCTGTCTGTTTTCGGCTAATCTCCGAAACGGCTAAACAGATTTTGACGGTATTTTTATTGGCAGATAGCTGATGTTATAGGCTAATTTATTTTTGAAAGAATTATTAGGGTTCCGTGAAAAAAAAAACCCTTGAAATTGGTTACAAAATTCTATTCAAAAAGGGAAGTAATTTTTTAAATAATAACTTTACGCGAAGGAAGGTCGCGAGGAAGAGATAGTGGTAAATAAAAGTCACGCAATATGGGAGCTATGTATTTTGTGTTGCTGGCAGTAAGATGTTTCTTTATTTAATTTAAAATAAATATGAAGCGCCATATTATGACATGTATGAATGCAGAATAAAGACCCCTATCCTTGTAATTTTTCAGTCATCTAACAATTATGTATGTAAATAAATTTGCATGTCCTTAACAGGTAAAATATGATTTGTGCACACATCACTAACTTTTATATCTGGTAACACCAGTATTTTATGTAAATGATGATGATGATAAAATTATTCTTATTCTTAATGAAAGAAAACATTACGTTTCAAGTTCGAGTCTTTTATATAGGACTGATTTTTTGTTTATTTTGTGCCTCGGAAAGCACGTTAACCCGTTGGTCCCGGGTGTCATTTGTAGATCTTTGACAGTCGTTACAGGTAGTCAGTGGCCCAAAAAGCCTGACAACCAGTCTTACCAGGGGTATCGTATTACGCAGTACTAACTGGGTTGTGGAGGTCTGATAGGCAGTCGCTCCATGTAAAATACTGGTATTCAGCTGCATCCGGTTAGACTGGAAGCCGACCCCAATATAGTTGGGAAAAGGCTAGGCAGATGATGATGTTTTTGTTTATTTTGAATTTTAAACAATATTTCGTTATTGCAATGGGGGTTAGCCTCAGCCCCTTACTTCTACAGTCGTGCATTTTTCACAAACAATGAAAGATCTCAAGTATTCTAAAAATAAAGCCTCATTTAATGACCATAAATTGCCAAAGAACCCTGCAGCAAAATATTTACAAACACCTGACGAGTGTAGTAAACAAGAAACAGGTAGTGACGAGCACTATATAAAACACAAAAAAATATTAATAGCGATTTTCTTGAGATAAGACAAATATTACAATACACGTACGCACAAAACATCCCCATACAACAAGTGAATTATGTACTTCTATTATGTAAAATTATCTTGCTATGAAAGAGCGGAGTCTCCTAAAACAGGTATTTTTTACTTAAAAGGAGGCTCCAATCATCAACTTGCTGTGTTGATTTGGTTAAGAAATAAAAAAACATTTTTTTTTTAAATCAATACCAAAATATTGTATAACAGTAGTGTTAGACCATATTATGAAAGACTGTACCACGACTCCAGGCAACCACGAAAAGTGCTAAAAGTGGAGGAAGGCTTTTGCCCAGCAGAGAGAGACCATCATCTGCCTAGCCTTTTCCCAACTATGCTGGGGTCGGCTTCCAATCTAACCGGATGCAGCTGAATACCAGTATTTTACATGGAGCGACTGCCTATCTGACCTCCACAACCCAGTTAGTACTGAGTAATACGATACCCCTTGGTAAGACTGGTTGTCAGTCTTCTTGGGCCTCTGACTACCTAACGACTGTCAAAGATCCACAAGTGACACCCGGGACCAACGGCTTAACGTGCTTTCCGAGGCACGGAGGAAACTCCGTATGTAATGGATGATCACCCATCCACAGACCAACCTAGGCTAGCACGGCTTAACCTAAAGATCGACCCGAGCGGCTCCATGGGCTGATTTAAAAACAGCAGACAATTCGAATACAAACAGTCGGGGAAATAGCAATTTTAAACCATATTACTTCTCGTATACAGCCCTCGTTTTCCAAGGAAACAGCATCCGTATAGCTACCGTGCGCGGAGACGTAGCTCCTCGTCTAGCTTATACAATATTCAGTCGAGGAGCGGCCTTCAATTATTCACGGCTGTTGCTGAGTGGATTACATTTACTGTGAGCTTTTTTGAAGAATAAGGGAATTGGAGAATGGCTGGCAGGAGTGTTAGCTTTATTTTACACAATATACTTCATGATTTTCCAGTACGACTTGCACGCGTAGCATGACCACCGTAGAAACGGGTTTTGTTGACGGAAGAATCGACAAAATGACAGATTGTGTCGACAAAATGACAGATTTCTTTCACAATCTGTCATTTTGTCGATTCTTCCATCAACGAAACCCGTTACCATGGTGGTCATGCTACGCGTGCAAGTCGTACTGCGTGCAGGGAGCGAGAAGTTAAGCAATTTTCATTTCATTAAACACATTCTTTTTTCATACAGATGCAGCGAGCGGGCAGCACCTCCTACTTTTGAACTGTAACTGTCAGTTAAATTGTTGGCAATTTTTTTCCCTAGCCAGATCTGTCCCTCTTTTGGGCAAAGGCCTCCCTCAATCCTTCTACTTCTCACGAATCTACCCGTTCTCCTTCCAGTTCTGACGGACCCAGTACGTCCTCTTATCGAATATGTCGGGAAAAAAAAACCTACGGTGCATAACATTTTCATTCCTTGACTGTACATTTCAGCACATTATTATAACACGGTATAACTATCATCTAACTGTGGGTGTTAGTTTTAATATGATAGGTTGCCGCAAAATTGCAACACCCTATGTCACGAAGTTCTACATAGTCAACAAGCGTACAAATACTTTTAGATGCCGTGTGCGATTATTGACATCACGCGAGCCTTCACCGCGCAAGCACAGTGTAACCAAAGACTTGTCCTACCGCGTCAAAAAAAGATTACGCTCCTGATTCGTTCACATGTAATTTGTAATTTGAAAAGAATTTTCTCACTTTTTAGTGCGGACAAAGGGCACAATCTAGCGATTTAAATCCTTGAGTTTAATTTAGAACAGTTCAGCTATCGTCGGTCTCCTGTTTTTACCCGACTGCGCGACGCAAAGGAGGGTAATGTGTTTATCAGTCTGTGTATGTATGTTTGTTCCTTTTTTTGTTGTACGTTGTAGAGACCAAACGTGTAGGCTGATTTTGATGATTGGTCTTAACCTTGCGAGTGTCACTAAAGACATGGCAATAATCTAAATTCATCACAGCGACAACCAGGCGCCATATAGTCAAAATGAAAAAAGAAAAACTCAAAAAAGACTAAACTACTGGGCTTGTTTTTTTCTTTTTAGTTTTTATTTATTTCAGGTTTTATTTTATAAATAATATTATTCTGTCTGATTCTAGTTTGTTTTGGTAGTTTTGCTTACCGTGATAATTATTTTTTTATATCTATTTTTACGTAGTCAGTGCACGATTACGTACGAAGACGTCTTGCCGGAAGGTTACTGATCAACTTATGTTATTACATATTAATTGCTGCGTTCTGTTAAGGTCAACTATGTTATGTTTATTTAAAGAAACGTTCGTGCGAGGAATTACATACGTACTTACATAATTATTTTATTTTTAACTATTATGACTGGTTATTTTTTCTAGCGGCCTTTATAGATAATAGGGCAGAATTTTAATGAACACTTTTATACAAATACTAGCGGCCCGTCCCGGCTTCGCACGGGTGGACATTTATTTTCCCCTAATTCCCCCCTCCCCCCGTAATTTTTTCTAGTAATAAATATAGCCTATGTTACTCAGGGATAATGTAGCTTTCTAATGGTGAAAAAAATTTTGAAATCAGCACAGTAGTTTTTGAGTTTATTCATAACAAATATACACACACACACAAAAATACAAATCTTTCCTCTTTATAATATTAGTAAGATAGGGTGGAATTTTAATGAACACTTTTATACAAACACGTAGTTGTGTGATAAAGAAATAACTAGGTACTCAACCTCCACGGTTCTTTGATAATTAACCACAAAAACATATTGACAAAGGTAGCAAATTAACACCATAAATGTTAAACACAACATGGAACATCTAATCATTTCAAGGTGAATCAGGGTAATGCTTTAAATCATGACAACTATCATGGTAAGTCGAGGCCCTTTTCGCGTAATATTTTTTTAAATAAATTGATGCTGTTTTTTTTTTCAAATTGCAAATCTGTCATTTTTTGACAGTCGAATACAATTGCTATTACACTGTATAACAATCATTTCCTCTGACTGTACGAAATCTGTACCAACATTATAAAGAGGTAAAAGTTTGTAAGTTTGTATGTTGGGGGTAATCTCCGGAACTAATGATCCAGTTCTAAAAATTCTTTCACTGGCAGAAAGCTACATTATTCGTAAGTGCTACAGGCTATACTTTATATTTATATCATGCATATTAGCCGAGCTATCACAATTTTTACGGACGAAGTCGGGGGCGAAAGCTTAGTTATTTTGTACCAGCATATCGGTTCACACATGTTGATGAATTGTTAGTCAGTTCAAAATTTCAGTTTGTAGTGAGTTGTTTGTAAAGAAAGAAAGAAAGAAAAAATATTTATTTGTCGCTGGGACATGACGTGCACGTGAACAAAATAAGTTAACAAAATCATAAGTACAACAATTATTATAAATACAACAGGATAGAAACAAAGAAAAAAATAGTTAACAGCTTGCACGTCGTGACTGCGACAAGCAGGTTACCAGTCAGCCTGATGCTGTGCTATGGGGGACCCACAGCACAGCGCTGGGTTTCAGTGGTCCCCCCGTGGAAAAAAAAAACGAAAATTTGTGAAGTTTGTCGAATTCATTGTGATCTTTATTCTCTTTACATTAAGGATGATCTTAGCTTGCTATCCGAGATAAAAGAACTACAGTCACAAATTGCGGGAAGTCATATCATTGTCTCAAGTATCCTTGTGAAGTGCGAACAATCTATATATTTACAAAGCATATTGTTTTAAACAATTGTGAAAACATTAGCTCGCAGACCGCAACATGAATGGCTCAGTTATGTATGAGGTTAACTTAGAAATAAAACTGACACATAAGTTTAATACCTATTCTGGAAAATAAACGGTTCAGACGTGAGAAGATGATAAATATACATATTTACTGGCGTCTGGTTGTCAGTGAGACAAATATTTGTTGTTTACTGTAACGGTTCGTTTTGGCCCAGTTTACTTAATAGTATTCTAAAACTATCAAATAAAAACGTAGCAAAGTTATCCTTAAGAGTCATCATTCTCTTGCCCTTATTCCAATTTCTTTGGCGTCGACGCATGTCTTCTTCTTTCATACTTCTGTACTGCCCCCGTTGTCATAATTACAGTAAGTCGTGTTACTGGTGTTATGACTTTTTTTACAGGACTGTGATCCTTAAATCAAGTCCTTTAGGGAACATTTTTCTTTTTTTATATCCAAATTATTAACAAAGTTACGATAAGGCTTACTGTGGAGCAGTGTATTACTCGTCATCTCAGTAGTCACCTCCTTTCTAGCCATATCATCCTTCACACAGTCCATCCATCGTTTCTTTGGTCTTCCTCTACTCTTGTACCCATCACGATAACCAATTACCGTACAACTTTTCAGTCACCGGCCGCGGCGCCACTTTCAGACTTCCTCGTACTCATTCCTTATTTTATCCATTAGCGTTACACCACACATCCCCCTTAGCATTCTCATTCTTCTCCTTACAGAGTTTCCCTAATTATTATATTTTATTTATAGTTTCTAATAGATATTTGTTTATCTATATGTAACAGCTAAAAGCCGAAGTAAGATTACACCTAGTTCTAGCCGGTTATACCTAGGTGCGGCCGGTAACAGTTTGTTATAATGCAACCAATTTGGATGTAGCGCGTTTGGTCACAGTTCTAACCTAACCTAATCCATTTGGTTGGTGTGTCCTAGCAGTAAAATGGATAGTTACCGGCCGCACCTAGGTATAGACGGCTAGAACTAGGCGTAACCTTACTTAGCCGGCTAGAACTAGGTGTAACCTTAATTCGGCTTTTAGCCGTAAGATATACAAGTAAATAAAATTGAAGTGTCTGCTTGTAATTTCAAAATAACAGGTTTTTACTGAATGCATATATGAAAGTATATCTATAAATATAAAGTATATAAGTATGCATTTAGGATAATTGGCCGAATCAGCTTGTAGTTTCTACTACTGCGCTCACTGACGGTCAACTACTTTTCAACCTTATTCCTTTAGGAATAAGAGTGAAAGTGGTCGACCATCAGTGAACTCAATGGCACTATACCTAGGCACTCCAGCTCTGCCAACCCCTTCGAGGAGTACAGGCATATCATAGCTTTATTAGTTATTTACCTTTACCTTCCAACTAATATATAAAGAACCAAATCCAGTTATGGTCTAAAAATAATCTGAAGACGTTCACAAGACACTGGCTTATAAATCGCTACATAATTAGGAGGTATGGCTCCCCGGGGTCGATGACCGCAGGTGGAGTCAAAACAGACGGAGATAAGAAACGAACCGGCGCCGAAATGTGATTAGTCCGATTGATAAGACTACCTGGTCTCGGCTAGCAATAGAATAGATAGGCACCCCTATATAATAGTGATTTGTAGTTATTGTCCCCAGTGAAGGGAAAAAACCTCCGTATAAAGAATAGAAAATTGATTAAGTTCAGACTCACGGATAGATCAATCAGAACGATGAGTCTGAGATGAATATGTCTGATATTTACTATCTCTATCTTATTTTCTACAATTCGTGCGTTGCATTGGCGCCTTTTTCCATTTGCGCCTTTTTTGAAAAAAAATCATCAAAATCGGTTCAGCAGTTGAAGTCTTTAGGATACCAAGGAATAGACATTCTGACTTTTGTTTATGCCGGCCATCTATAGTAGCCTTAAATTCCGTCATATTATGGATAATACTATGAAATAATCACCTTTAAAGTTTCCATAACCTTCAAAATAAATTAACAGAACTGCCACTACTGCCAGACTTGGTAAAACTATATTGTAACTTTCGTTTATTACTTAGGACTCTTAATTAACCTTTATTTATACTAATTACAGGCGGTGTCTGTGAGTTTCCTTAATTTTCTGTTATATTCCTTAAAAAGGAGTAGACCTCTTGACAAGATTACTGATAAAGAAACATTAAAAACGACAGACATTTACGATCCTAATTTAATGAGCATACCTTTTGCGTTTTAATGTCAATATTCTTGACAACAACTTGGTTAACAATTATTAAAGGGAAAACTTCAGTATAACGAATTCAAGACTCGTAAACTTCATGTCCAAATCTGCTCAATGCCCATTCTTCTTCTTCGTCGTGCCGATGATATACGCTTTAAAAAAAAAAAATTGTTTTTTCCAAACTCTGCCACCTCGACGGCGTTGGTGGTGGCCTCGGACAGGTCCACCAAAGTGCACGTGGAACCACACAAAGTGCAGGATGCCCATTCAGTGCACTGCATGACCTACCCCTTCTTACAAAGAAGAAGAGGACTGGTAGGGAAGGCTGTGGTCGTCTGCTTGCTTTGGCAAAATCTTAGTAGGTTCTTTTTCACAGACCTCAAAGTATTTATTTCAATTAAACCAATTTCAGACACTTCTGAACTGTCAAGAAGTCAATCATTTGACCATTTCAGAGCGTTTCTCACTCAGAACGATTGAAGGCTTATTAGGTCTTCAGCATCAGGTTGCCTCGTTTGTTTAGTCGTCGCAAGCGCTGCTGAGGGTTCGATTCCCAGGTCAGACAAAATGTTATTGGATTTCTCCATCAGCAATTTGTAAATAGCAGTCACGGAGTCTGGATTTGATGGCAAAAGGCTCGCCCCTTATACATGGGACTTAGACATACGAGTACGATATGTGGTTTTACTATTAGGTACACCTCTGCCTAACCCTTCGGAGATTACAGGCGTGATGTGATATGGGCACAATACAGCCTAACAGTAACCAAACATAACCGTTCTCGCAGCTAGTAAGTAAATAGACACAGTAGTGATAGTACAGACGCCAGCACATCAAGCTACCCCGCAACTTAAAAATTTCCCCAATCAACCTTGAACCTAATGCTTTAGCGATAAAGTTGAAAATCTATTAAAGAACTTTGACAGATTGTAGTAGATTGTAGGAGTCTGTACGTTAACTAATATCGTCTACCAGGTCATCTTAAAACCGTTCTGTAAATAAAAACTAATAAAAAGTTTACACTTCACTCTCTCACAAATCTAAAGTCACCGAGTACTAACCGTTCAAGTTTATGTTATGTGGGTCGAGAGGAAAGTAAATAACAATGATTAGAAGAATTTGAACTAGATAGATCTGTTATTTACCTTTAGCTCTGTCGTGTACAATCGGGAAAATTAATTGCTAAGCACATAGAGACTACGTCAATTTGACGGCTGATAGTTGTGATAAGAATAGAATTCTTTATTTGCTAAGAACGTAGGTACTTAAAAATAAGTTGTTAAATTATATAATAGGAACCATGTATATTCTGCTTTAATATAGCATGCAAATGTGCAGTAGTAATAAACCGGGATTGATTCAGAAAGCGGTACTCCTGGACACGGCTCGTATTGTTAGGAGGTTCTTTTCTCTCAATTGCCTACATCGATGTGCCATACCTTTTTTTTTTTTTTACTTATGTGTAATCATCAAATAAGTCCTCCCGCTCTGGGTGGAGTGGGAGGGAGTGTCAGTCTTTTACTGACTAAAACCCATCCATGTTCCTTCTTTGCCCTTTGTGTTTCAGGGCCCCGGTATCTCTTTCGAACAGTCCCGCAGCCCCGGGACAGTCCCGCAGCCCCGGATGTGATGCTATGTTATGTAAAATAAATGTGCCATACCTTTACTTTACATAACATAGCATCACATCTGTAATCCCCGAAGGGTTAGGCAGACGTGTAGGTACCTCCAGTACTTCCACATTTAGCCAGTTATGTGTAAGTCCCATCAGATGGCGAGTCAATTGTTATCAAAACCAGACAGCCGGGGCTGCTTCTGAGAAATTCCTGACGAATTCCTGACTGAACCCAGGCCCTCATAATCAACAGACACGCTTGCAACTACTAGACAACCTTTTTTGATGTAAATCATCGGGGTCCCGCTCTGGGCGGAGCGGAAGGGTGTGTCAGACTTGTACTGACTAAAACCCATACATGTTCCTTCTTAACCCTTTGAGTTCCAGAGCCGCGGTATCTCTTTCGAACAGTCCCGCAGCCCCGGTAAAAAGTATTTAATAGAATACTTAGTATATAATAGTATTTTTGCATGTTCTCCCTATAACTTTAAAAGTCTTACACTTAAGGAGCTTTCTTGAATATTTTTACACCATTTTATAGTTTTTTTTTACACATTTTTTTTATTTTCTATGTGTGACCTAGCGATTATTTTCACTGTTATTGTTGTTCTATGTTTTAAATTGCAGCTGTTGGTTGTTCATCTTACTAATATTATAAAGAGGAAAGATTTGTATTTTTGTGTGTGTGTATGTTTGTAATGAATAAACTCAAAAACTACTGTGCCGATTTAAAAAAAAATTTCACCATTTGAAAGCTACATTACCCCTGAGTAACCTAGGCTATATTTTATCCCAAAATGTTTAAAAAATAAATGTCTACCCGTGTAAAGCCGGGACGGGCCGCTAAATAAATAACGGTGTCAATCAAACAACTGAGATGACAGTTAAATTAGTCTGACGTTATCAAGTTCTAGGTTAGTCCGTCTATTCCTAGCCGGGTTATTGACCTCGCTACACACCGGACAGATGGGGCGATGTGCATGATAACTTCATTCGTAAATATTTATGCCTTTTCAAATGTAACGGGGTTTTTCCATTGCGAATTTCTCTGTCGAAGGAGGATTGTGGATCTGGATTGTGGCAGGTTCATGTTGATAGACTTTCTTTCTATTATATGGAGCTGGAAGACATTCTGGGGCGTCTATTCTGCCACTTCTCACCAGCTAAAACTCCAGGAAGTGATGAAGGGCGGTCATTTTGGGGATTGTCTTAAGTTAATTTGACAATCAAACGTTTTTGATTTTCGGCCATTTTTTTTTTTGCAAAACCGACCCACTCTAGGAACTTCTCCTGTTTCGTGGGTGCGTTAACAAACACCCTACTTTAGTATGAAACCGAATGCAGCGTAAATTCCGCGACTCATTTTACGCGACTCACAGCTCAAAAAATTACGCTCGTTTCGCCTCAGCCTTAACCGTATTGTTTTAAACAAAGCAAATTTTCCAAGTAATGCACATATTTAAATATTTTATAAATTAAAAACAAGTGTGGCTCATTATTCTCAGTAGCATGAATAATTCTGTTTTAATTAATTACAATAATATTTCCTTTTTACACACTCAAGGTAATGCTCATTGTTTTAAAATAACATAGGGTCATACACCGTGGTTGGTTTAAATGTGTAGTGTAAATTATATTTGGTAATCATATTCTACCAAGATGGTTGGATTGTGTGAAAAAGGCGTTGAAAAGCGTGATGAAGTCTCCAGTCTTACCAAGGGGTATCGTATAGGTAAAATATAGGATAGGAAGATGATCATATCCTAGTTGATATAGCGGAAATAAACTCCACATTTACTCATCTTCATCATCATCTGCCTATCCTTTCCTATATCCCTTGGCAACGCAGTACGTTTTTTTCTTCAATTCTCCCCTATCAATCATCACGCTATTCATCATCACCATCTGCGTAGTCTTTTCCCAACTTTGTTGGGGTCGGCTTCCAGTCTAACCGGATGCAGCTGAATACCAGTATTTTACAAGGAGCGACTGCCTATCTGACCTCCACAACCCAATTATTACCGGGTAATACGATACCCCTTGGTAAGACTGATTATCAGACTTTCGGGCCACTGACTACATAACGACTGTCAAAGATCTACAATTGCCAGACAGCAGGACCAACGGCTTAACGTGCTTTCCGAGGCACGAGGCACTCCACCTTTACTACGAAGTTTAAAAATATGTGTCTATTACAATACAATATTGTCATATTACAGTATAGTTTTACCCAAATACTTGACGTAGTTATAAAATCACAAATTATTATTGGAACTGACCTTGGTACAGAAGGTGCATCCGCAGCCGGAGATGAGGGTGACCTTATCAGCCGTGGCGTCTTCTAAGCAAAGCTTGCAGTTGATAGGGGCAGCCGGCACAAACCCTCCACCGGCGCCGTCCAGGGAATACCTGACGAAGAGAAATATAAATGAATTAGCTGAAATCAAAATTGTCAAGAAAACCATGATCGGGTAAGTGGCTATAAACATCTAGGATCTCAGATAACCCCCCCCCCCCCGCTCTGGGTGGAGTGGGAGGGAGTGTCAGACTTTTACTGACTAAAACCCATCCATGTTCCTTCTTTGCCCTTTGTGTTCCAGGGCCGCGGTATCTCTTTCGAACAGTCCTGCAGCGCTGGCATGACGACTTAGAGGCTACTTTAGAGCGCGTTATCAGCAGCTTGTAGCAGTCCACTGTCGGGCATACGTCTATCGAATCGATCTTCGTTTTTGTTTTTAAAAATCAATTCGATTATCGGCTACTCTCACGACTCTACATTTAGTGTCGAGGTGGAAATCACGCAGTCTGTTGTGATCCCTGACCTCCGAGGACTGGCAGCACCTGCAGTGAGGAGGACCAAGCGTCGTGTGACGTACCTGGAACCACTCGCGCCGGCGAGGGACAGCAGCGACGAACAACGGGAGCAGACGGAGGGCGCGCGCAGTCTATTGTGAGCCCTGATCGGCTCGGAAGACTTCTCGCGGTCTGTCAGCGCGAGTACTGTTGAGCATTTCCGAAGACCTGGTGGATGAAAGGAAACTAATTAGCATTTATTGTGTACAGATTATTTTACAACCCCTACTGGGCCCGCGTGGTGGATTAAGACCCACTCTCTCACACAGAGAGAAGGGTCTGCCCCAGCAGTGGGAATATTACAAAGTGATTAATTATGGTGCAGTGATTGTTTGTGCAATTTAAGTAAATAAACCAAGGTCTCTTAATGCAAGTATGGCAATGCAAGATTGCACTGCATTCCACATTCATTTTGCATTTCTTAAATTAATTATGAAATTCGAATGTCTTTAAAACAATAACGTGTTTTTACAAAACATTCAGATTTCAGAATCTTTCAGAATTCTGTTCGTCTTGAGATAGTAATACTGTTGCAGATCTTATTATACTGAACCACTAGCTGACTCCACCTCTGCAATATTAAATTCCCAATACCTGAGGAGTTATTCCCTCAGAGATATTTGCTTTCAGCTCCAATAACTTCACTAAAATGTCTGCTTCAATTGAAACTTATTGAAGTATAAATCTATTCAGTTATACACTTGGCATGGCTTTTTGTCAGAAACTAATATCTCGAATGAAGGAATCGATTAAGTTTTCCAACTCTTCAAGCGTAAAATGGTGTTCAAGTTTAACTATGCACACGAATAAGGACTGCACCGGATAAGCATCGCCATCACTCAAGTTGTTAACCATTCTTTCTTATCATCAGTCTAGCCTTTTCCCAACTATGTTGGGGTCGGTTTCCAGTCTAACCAGATGCAACTGATTACCAGTATTTTACATGGAACGACTGCCTATCTGACCTCCACAATCCAGTTAGTACTGGGTAATACGATACCCCTTGGTAAGACTGGTTGTCAGACTTTCGGGCCACTGACTACCTGTGACGACACTGATGACTGCCAAAGATCTACAAATGACAGCCGGGACGAACGGCTTAACGTGCTTTCCGAGGGACGGAACTCGATATGTAATAGGCGGTGACCCATCCACGGACGGGTTGATGCCATTCCGATCGCTTCGTTTAAACGTGTGACGATAAGTTTCATAAAAAAATTGCTTATTCGAATGAACCCTGATAATAAAAATGCCTTTGTCTTACGAAATTATTATATTATGCATTTGATTACGAAAGGTACAATTAGGTGCGTTGGAAGGATCGGACAAAAATATCTTGCGTGAATTTAAATCAGTGTAGCCAAGGCCAGATTTTTTGTATCAGGATGTGAGCACCTGAATTATATAAATTCAAGGATCATTAACGCTTTCGAACTTGACTTTCCAATTTGTGAAAGGTGAGCTTTTGAAGGCCATATTAAGGCGATGTGGCGTTCAGGAGAGAAAAAAAGATGAAAGTATTTTTTTTGGGCCTTTAATATAATATGTAATATTTTATGTAGATCTAATCAAGCAAGAGATAAATGTTTAGCAAATCGACTTTGATAGAAGTCGTACAAGATCGAGCCAGTTGTAGGTGAATTCAGTAATCTTATCACTGGATTGCGTGAAAGCACGGTAATATTATAATACAGTAATGTAACTCGGCCGCATGATAGAAATAAATGCCTACAGCCGCGCGGTACGTAAACATGCGTTAGGGCTGCCTGAGTGCCCGTCCCCAGCATTTTAATTACATTTGCCTACTTTCTGTTTCTATTTAGTTTTGTGATTGTAAATATCCTTTTTATATAAATAAATTAAATACTTTGTATATTGAATAGGAAGTGTTCAATAAAAATGCGTTGTTTTTTGATTGGTAGATTTAATTAAAAAAACATGTTTTTGTTTGAAAAACAAATCGGGCTTATAAATTTGCGACCGAAAAATATTTGCGCCTCGACTGAATCGTACGAAATGCTTTATTGTTAAATTTTAAGGTATAATAAATCCGCATTCTTATATAAAGCTTAATTAAAAATTGTTTTGGGAAACATGGACAAGGTGGAGAAAATGGAATATCTTTTACTTGGTTATAGATACCTGCAGCTACTTTACAATTTACATGTTTGGTTTTAAGTGAATTTCGGAATATTTCCTCCATTTTTCCTATATATTCCACAAAATCATCGTTGGATACAATCAAAAAGCGTTATTGGCGAATCCATACAACCAAAAACAGCACAATATTTCCTACTCGTCATATTAATTGATTTTTAAAGAAAAAATCGCGCGGTTATTGTTAAAAAAACAACACACCGTCCGTTCGACACTGCGGTACAGCCGTGACTGTCTGCACCGCGAGCGCACCCCACGATCGAGGCGCGTAGGTATAGCTCGCGTTTCGTCCGTTTGTATGAAGTTGGAGTACTGTATTATAATATTACCGTGGTGAAAGCTTGCGAGTTAATAAATTCGCCATTAAGAATGATGATGAGTACAAAGTCGAAGAAATGCAGAAAGGTAAATCCTTGATTAATGAGGAAGAACTAAAACACCAAGTATAAAATAAAACTTACGGAGCGGGCTTGCGAGCCGTGCGGGTGCTCTGCCTACCCACTGTTGCACGGTACGATAGTAATGAGACAGAACGACGTCACGCGGCTAACAGCTGATAGGTCAAAGTCGCCTCGCGCGCGAGTTTCATACGGCTGTTGTTTTATTGTGATAAAAGTGAATGAATAAAATCTTTGGGAAAGTTGTTTGTTATCATGAGTACAATCACGTGTTTAAGTATCGGTCACTAATTACCAGTCACTCTATATTTGCACAGCCAAAGTTGTTCTCAAAGTCTGAAACAGGAGCTTTTCTTTTCAACGTGTCCTACAATATGGAGGTAAACACTCGTCTAAAGAAAGCAGGAATTCTTGTAAAAAGTAATTTCGTTCATATTCAAACAGTACCAAGAGGCAATATAAAATTCTACGACTTTTATACGACACTTGTTCAAACAAACACAAATATTGACGAGGAGCGATGTTTTCCAATTGCAGAATATGTGGAGATGCCTTCGTGTGAAAATAAATAAAATAAACTTCGCAATAAAAATATTGCTTTTAACAAAAAGTTTATCATTTTAACTATACGGGTTCCAAGATTGGTAGAATCCATATACAGGGTGGAAGGGAAACCGACGCGAAAATGGTTTGGATTGCCCGGTTGATGGCAATAGGCTCGCCCCCTATTGCATTGGACTTAAACATAACTGGCGAAATGTGGGTGTACTATTAAGTACACCTCTGCCTAACCCCTCGGGGATTACAGGAGTGATGTTATGCTATGATATTCAAATCTGACTATAAACAGATATTCTTTCACCAACGGAACACACATTAAAGAGCAGATATGTTTACATATGGATAATATGTAACCCGGACAATGTATGTATTAATTTTTTTTAATGAAAACGATATAAATATATGCAACAATATATTTATGTCGGCACGTCGTGTATGGAACTAATTGGTTATCACAGCCCTTTGAAACAAGCCGTGCAAAGTTAACGACCTAATTGTGATGCGGTTATACAGGGTGTAAACAGACCCTTCACCAAGCCGTCAACCAATCATTCAGTACATCAAACCACGTAACTTTGCGCAAAAATGATTGCTGGGAAACGACTTTTTTTTTGGGGTAAAAAATCACGTTTTGCGGTAGGACTCAATGTTGCGTATTTAAACATTGTGCTGATGGATGGGTTGAGTAGTACGGGGGTCGTGGAGATGTTTTAAATAAAAATCTTACATTAAAATCATGTATTTAAAAAAAACTTGTGAAAAATTGGAACTTTGACCCCCAATAACTCCGTAACTAGAAGGTTCCCAGGTATAGTCTAAAACAAGAAAGTGATCGCAATGACGGGGAGAACAAGTGCCTTTCGGCTTCGTTAAGGG
This sequence comes from Noctua pronuba, assembly GCA_905220335.1. Lineage (NCBI taxonomy): Eukaryota > Metazoa > Arthropoda > Insecta > Lepidoptera > Noctuidae > Noctua > Noctua pronuba. The sequence continues at coordinate 14,128,375 of LR999908.1, forward strand.
TCTATTTACACCCTTTATAATATGGTGACTAGTAATTAGTGGCCGATACTTCAACACGTGATTGTACTCATGATAACAAACAACTTTCCCAAAGAAATATTGTTTTATACTCATTCAACTTTATCACTATAACACAACAGCGGGCTGTATGAAATGAGCGCGCGCGCGCGTGTGACCTGTCAGCTGTTAGCCGCGTGTCGCCGTTATGTCTCATTACTAGCGTGCCGTGCAACAGTGGCTAGGCAGAGCACTGAGATATTGGGGGGTCAAAGTTCGAACTTTTTCACAAGTTTTTTTTAAAATAAGTACATGTTTCTAATGTAAGATTTTTAATTTAAACACCTTCACAACCCCCGTACTATTCAATCCATCCATCAGCACAATGCTTTGAGTACGTTACATTGAGTTTTACCGTAAAACGTGATTTTTCACCCTAAAAAAAAAAGTCGTTTCCCAGCAATAATTTTTGTGTAAAGTTACTTAGTTTGATGTACAGAATGCCTGGTTGACGGCTTGCTGAAGGGTCTGTTTACACCCTGTATGTATAGATAATATGTTACCCAGACAATGTATGTATTGTTTTTTTTTAATGAAAACGATAAAAATATATGCAACAATATGTCGGCACGTGTATGTAACTAATTGGTTATCACAGCCCTTTGAAGCAAGCCGTGCAAAGTTGCCGACCTAATTGTGATGCGGTTATATATTTATAGCAAATTCACGGTATTTCCCCAGGGTAATGAGACCCGGCGTGGAAACCGTTGTTAATTCAGATAACTTGTTATCTGGGGATTACTCAGATTAGGAATTTTGTTTAGAGAGTTTTAAAAGTCTTTTATTTGTAGCTGTTCGTGTACCTAACTTGCCTGTACGTTTTTGTCGACGTTTTTTATGTGCCCATCTAAGGCTATGTGAATTTTTTTTTTGTTTTTCCCTATGAAAGCATGCATGGTTTGTGAAACAGATGCACATGTAATAAAAGTTGCTGTGTAAAATACTTTGTAACCGCGATGAAGGATATTATGTCAGTCGTCATTCCTACGATTTGTGCTAATAGACAAAAGGTGCACTATAAACTTCGTTCCACCTTTTGAGTATTTTTAGTCTAAATGCACTCGGCTATAAAAACGTATAGTGAGTCCCAAAACATAACTGGTGTTTGTGGGTGTATGGACCAGATGTATGAAGTGGACAAGTCAAAAAGAGTATGTAAGGATCGCAGCTCGCAGCAGGAACCTAGCGTTCTGTGCATTCTTTCTCCATGAGAAATGTGTGGTGTTTGTGGGAGTATAAATGATTACATAGTTCTTACCTTCTAACAAAGGCTGTGGTTGTGACAGCACGGAATCCCTGGAAGCTGCCCTGCGGACAGGCTTCGCGGGCCTTGCTAAGGACTTGAGCCCCCCACTCAGGATCAGTTCCAGGGCTCGGCGCCCACCCGGCCCGGTCGCGCCTGCTCCCATCTGGCGGAAAAAGAAACATTGTTTTAGATTTCACTCAGTTTTTACTTAAACAATAATACTAAAAATTGTTTCATCAGAATTGTTGACGAGTCAACATCTCGGGGTATTCCTCAAAGCGCAACTATTTTTAAGCGCAACCAACTAAGCGCAACTAAATTATTCCTCGAAGCGCAACCATTAGTTACGCTCACAAATTCAAATAAAATAATGGTTGCGCTTCGAGGAATAATTTGGTTGCGCTTAGTTAAACTTGCGCTTTGAGGAATACACCAACATCTCGAGTTCTTTTTTATCGTGTGGTTAGTACCTAACCTGGTGTCAGAGTTTTATGCCGCCCATGGGCCTCTGACTTGGCTTTACATGCCGTCGAGAAATTTCTCTCAGGCATGCTGGTTTCCTCACGATGTTTTCCTTCACCGAAGCAAGTGATAATTATTCAATACTAGCTTTTGCCTGCAACTTCGGGCGCATTCATTTAGAATTTGACAATCAATTCGGGTTGTACTCTGGTTGTAATAAAGTAATTCAATCATCAAGAACGTTCTTATTAAACAAACAAACTTACTTTCGCATTTATAATATTAGTTAGGATTAGGATATTAGTAAGGATGCACATGAATCCGAACCATCAGAGTTAATCTCCTAGTTACAACATGCAATCCAAAACTTTTCAGGTTTGGTGTGAAACACGTGTCAAGTTGTAATTGGCTCGACACGTGTTGGCCCCTCCACGTGTCAAACAACACGAACATAGATAAGGGTAGCTCGTCGTATATAAATTATCGCACTAACTGCACGGGGATTGAGCCGGGGGTGGGCAGTGGTCTAAGCCTGGATCTAATTCTGGGCGAAATTAAAAGAAAATTTTCAGTTTTTCACTCGAATTTATTAACCGGCTAGCTTCTTCCTGTGACGTCGTCTGTGAGGATTTGTATAACGGGTTATAAACTATCTGTGTGCCTAATCCTTATCCTTACTAGTCCTTACTAATATTATAAATGCGAAAGTAAGTTTGTTTGTTTGTTACCTTTTCACGCCTAAACCACTGAACCGATCATCCTGAAATTTTGCATGTACGTTGTCAGGTGTACTGAAACGGACATAGGGTACCTTTCATCCCGATAAAAATGACTGTTCCCGAGGAAAACAACAATAACGTTGTTATGATAATAGATGGCGCCACGTGTCTTTCGAATCGTGATTGAATTATATTATTACAAGCAGAGTACAACCCGAATTGGTTGTTAAATTCTAAATTAACGCGAGCGAAGTCGCGGGCAAAAGCTAGTTTCATATAAATCAGTTTATAAATACAGATGGAAGAGACACCGACGCTAAAATGGTTACCACGTAATCAGTACATCATTCTGGCCCCCATTCTAGATTATTATAAAAAAACAGCTTTTTCATACATTTGACCGTGTATGTATTCTTATCGGGTCTCCCTTGTTTGACCGAAAGGCATTTGACAAATTTTCACTTCCCAAAAAATTTTTCGCGTAATTTCATTTGCCAAATTATTACTTAGCAAAAAATCTATTCACACAAAATTGTAACGCAAACCTAATGTTTGGGAAGTGAACGTTTAAACTATAACTTGTTTACCAACAAGTACTTTTAACATTTTTTATTTAGTCAAATATTTCAGTTGGAATAATAGTTTTTACGCAAAATCAAATAAGACAAATTCTAAACAGGTTATAATAATATGAATATTAACTATTCTTTTTTTTTTTAGTTAGTAGCGTTTTTTTCCATATTTTTTTTTCTATATAATGTAGTCGTTCCTGGAGGTTACAGTTTTAACCTAACCTAACCATTTTTTTTAAAATAAGTAATTATCCTAATCTAAATAGTTCAGTCCCGGGTAACCTACTAAAAACAATCTCTTTTTTCTATTAATGCAAATCGTTTCTGGCACTCGCCGGCCGCTCCCGCGGCACCGCTCGCTACGCTCGCTCGGCTCGTGCGTAGGGGGTCACAGTTTTAACCTAACCTAACCTACCCTATTTTTGCTTTAATATTTTTTGTCTTAACAAATCATTTCACCAAACGTTTATTGTCTGAAGATTGTTTGCTGTAATAAATCATTTGAGTAAATACCAAATGCCATAATGACATTATACTTGGTAATATTTTGCCAAGTAAAAATTTGACCAAGTAAAAATATGCGTACTAAAATCATTCGAAATATTGCAATGGTATAAAAAAAAGTTGCTAAAATTTGTTTGGGTAATGAAATTTGGTCAAAATCTTTTCGGCAAATCGGCAGGCTCCCATTCTTATCACAATGGGAATGTCGACTTTACTATAATGTAATATTGTGAACATGTAAATTGGCTTTGCTCAGTAGATGTCGATAACATGTTTTTTTCTCAATTATTTTTCATCCTTTTTTGATGCGGATAAAGGCAAAAAATAACTAAAAGGTGAACAACACCGAGCCGTATCGAAGGGCAAGTGAACAACTGTTGACTTTTTAATTTTTATACGACCTTGGCGAGCTTTATAAATTGAGCATGTTTTTGTTTTCGTGACCATTCGGAAATAAAGGACACTTTCATTATGTACAGTCACGAGCACTAATATGTATTCACTTTCTTAAATTTAAAAGTAATTTTCGCGAGAAATTACGATTGTAACTTGGAGATAGGATCTTTTTCATAAAATATGAGCTCCATAATACTATGTTCGTAACAACATGAAATTTTAATCAGAACAGTAGAAGAAAAACACTTTTAAAAGTGTTTACATATTGGTGCTCGTGACTGTATGCCCGGCCCGGCCAAATGCATACTGGAACACGCAGAGTGAAGGGTTCAGTCCGGAGAACCTTCTCTCCAATTTCCTCGAAATAGTGCCACTAGTCTCTGAGTAAAATAGCTGCCTGCATCAGGACAGACAGACGGATAGAGGGACAGCGCACATGACATAACGAAATTATAGAGGTTCCGTTTTCGCCAATTGGCTACGGAACTCTAAAAATACAAAATGCATTAATGATCCCTTCATTAGTGCATTTTAAACGATTTCTTTAATTACCGTAGTTATATATTTTTTGGTTATTTAGGCAACCCATACCAACCCATCCGAGTGCACTCGGATTATGGGTTGCCACAATACGAGTTGCGTCCGCGTAGTATGCGAGTCCACTCGGACCGAGCATACTCTGATCGTGTCAACGCGGCTTTAGTACACACGGCAACACATCAAGCCATACAAATCCAATATAACCTGACCTACCTTTGTTTGAGCTTTCCGTACAATGAGAGATCAGCTTAATTTCTTGATTGGTCGTCGTGCGTGCGTATTATACAGGGTGTAAAAAGACCCTTAACGAAGCCGAAAGGCACTTGTTCTCCCCGTCAATGCAATATTTTTTTTGTTCTACACCATACCTGGGAACCTCCTAGTTACTGAGATATTGGGGGTCAAAGTTCCAACTTTTTCACAAGTTTTTTTTAAAAACATGTTTTTAAAGTAAGATTTTTACTTTAAAAACCTCCACGACCCCCGTACTATTCAATCCATCCATCAGCACAATGTTCTCAGTGCGTTATATTGAGCCCTACCGTAAAACGTGATTTTTCACCAAAAAAAAAAAAAGTCATTTTCCAGGAAAAAAAATTGCGTAAAGTTACTTAGTTTGATGAACAGAATGCTAGGTTGACGGCTTCGTGAAGGTTCCGTTTACACCCTGTATTTAACATACTTCATGTTGTATCGGAAGTAAGAAAATCCAATTTACATCAAATTACGTCACAGTAGACCCATCGTGTCATTTTCATCAAAATAAACACATTAACGTAAACAAACTCAAAGTGTACTAAGTGTCGTCACATCACTGCTAATGTACTAAGCTAATTAGCTGAAGATTCATGGCTCTCGTTTTAAGGTTACCATGTCAGTTCCTGTTCCGTTACACGTTAAAAAAGTGTAATTCCATATGCCAAGGCGTAGTAATCATGTTTTTGCCTTTGTTTGTGTGAAGGCCGCGGTTAGGGTTGCCAGTTTAAAAAAAAAGGTTTTTGAAAGAACAAACGGCACATGAAGCTACCTAAAACTGTCAAATTTCCCCAATCAACCATGAACCTAATATTCTTAGGCGATAAAGTTGAAAATCTATTAAAGAAATTCGACAGATTTTAGTAGCTTGATTTGATGGCGTCTGTACAAGTACATACGGCGGCACGTGAACCTGTACATTTCCAGTATAAATTGGTTTCGCTTTGTTTAGATTTCCTATGCAATGAGAGATCAGCATAAACTGGTTTTGTAAAGCTTGATTGGCCTTTCGTCGTGAGTACATTTCTTTCGCGGGTCCAAAACGGGATTAAGTGACTATTGAGTAATATTCAATAACGAACTCTATGCTAGAAAAATAAGTTCTGAAATATATTCACAACTTTAACTTACTCTTTCTGACTTTGAACTCGAGTCTAATTGGTCAATTTTGAATTAAAAACGTTATAAGTCGCAAAAGGTTCCAATTTATACAAAAGTGTCTCGAAGGTTTTCAGCAGGGTCCTTAGAACTCGTTTTATAATGAGAGGGCAAATGTTTTTGTAAACTTTCGCATACTTTGGACGACCCATACTGTTTTCGTTATCGGACAATTAAACTTGAAGATTGTTAGTGATTTTTAAGATAAGCCAGCCTTAGTTCTTTTGTAAAAACTTACTTTATTTATTTAAAATGTTGTTAGGAAAATGATGCATTCCCTTTTATGCACTGCATAGATAATCTAGACCGGAACACTTGTGCCCAAGTATTAATGCACTTCCATGAAAAACTTATAGTTTCAAGTGTTTGTTAAACGCAATTACGTATAGAATTATTAATATTTTATTACGCATACTGTTCTGCTATTTAAGAGTGCTTGCACCACATAATACTAAGTTTTATGGGGGAAGCGCCAGAATGACTTATTTATGAAATAATCATTCAATGGGATTTAGTGAACTTAGAGGGTTGTATTGATGATTTTAATGATTATTATACAGTTAAAACATACGTGTTACGGTCGCGAATCATGTTTTGTGCAACATAAAAACCTGACACTGACCTGCTAATTGCAAAAAACTTAAGAAAATTTGAAACAGATATGGAACGACATTTTTTAATATTTTTTTTTTTAAACAAATTGTACCAGTAAACCTGTATACTGTAGAGAATAGTAAATTCAAGACAAAACTTGATGTTCGAAACTTAAATCAAAATTTAAAGAAGTAAATAATAGCTATCAAAGTTACAAAGGAGATCACCCAGATTTCATACATTTTCGGGCTATTTTCAAAAGTCGATGCCGTGAATCGTGACGCACGTGATTTTGTTTCAAGCAATACTTGTTTGTATTGATGCCAGCTATTGATTAAGTTTCTATGCGTGGCTACTATTTTGAAAATAAAGAAAAAGACCAATGGGACCCTATTACTAAGCCTCAGCTGTCCGTTCATCCGTCTGTCTGTCAGCGGGCTGTATCTCATGATCCGTAATAGGTAGACAGTTGAAATTTTCACAGAATGTGTATTTCTGTTTCTGCTAAGATAACAAAAAACAATTAATTAAAAATTAAAAGGGGGCTCCAATACTACGATGGTTCGGAACCCCTTATGCGCGAGTCCGAATTGCACTTGGTCGGTTTTTTATTGGTCTCTATCTGTACATTAAAACTTCAACTTTAAATGAAGAACTCAAAATTAAATCCGCGCTTGGCAGCCCTGCCTCTCATAACGGTACAGCAACAAGCTCTGTCGGGTCAGATGAATGGTACTTACTTACGACCACAACTCAGCAAACAATGCCATGCGGTTTTTGTATCTCGAAGCCTTGTGGATCAAAGCTTAGCATTTTCCGGTTTACACATTCAAGAGTGGGTAAGGAATTCTTGTGGGTGTACTAGAAGGATTCATAGCACGGAGGCGTTGAAAATAAAAGGGTTTAAATTTAAAGCATTCCCGGGTCTTGCCAGAGCTTTCTCCTTTTTATTTATTTTTAGCTGACTACCTAGTCGAGTAGCATGTGGTCCTGGGTTCGATTCCCGCGTCGGGAAAATTTTATTGGTTAGTTAGGAATTTCTCAGTAGAAGCCACGGGATCTAGATTTGTTCCCGGTTGATGGCAATAGGCTCGCCCCATATTACATGGACGACTTAAAACATAACTGGAGAAATTGTGGGTGTACTTAATAGGTAGACCCTTCGCGGATTACAGACGTAATGTTATGTTTAGTTTTAGCCTTTGTCTTTCCACTGCTGGGCAAAGGCGTTCCATTTTATTCCTTTACAATTCTCTCTATCTTGAAGCTCGTCTGGACCAATTTTGGTCAAGCTGTATTGCCTGGGCCTCTAACAATTTCAAGGCTTTTATTTTCCGCTATTTTTATATGTTTTCTATCCCCAGATTAAATAGTTGTTTATGGTCAAATTAATCTAGCTAGCGAAACTCCGCAAACGCGATTGGATACAATTTAAACCAAAAGTCATGCAAAATAATTAGTTCCCAAGTTTTGAGCGCACTGACGAATAGACAGTGTTTTATACTATAACTTATGCTGGAAGAATAATATTAATAAAATATTCAATTATTTTTTGCAATTTATCGGTCAGTGTCAGGTTGTATGTTAATTAAAATATGATTTGCGATCGTAATAAATATAAATATGGCTGTACAGAGTTATAATCATTAAAATCACTAATACAACCCTATAAGTTCATTTAATCCCATTGAATGACTATTTCATGAAAAAGTCATAAAAAAAACCTAATAAAATTAAAATTTCGCGGGTTACCTTAACAGGGAAGCGCCAGGCGTCCCTCTTAATCATGGTTAATATTCGCCAAATACTTTAGTCCTGAAGAAAAACCGCTATGAAGACTATAGTTTGTTGCTCTATGAATAGAACAAAGAACTTGAGTATTCAATATGTATGGGACGTTGGTTACAGCAACTAGATCAAAGCTCAGGGCATCAGCATTCAGCATCACTAAACAACGTTAGGCTTGAAACAAACGATCAAATCACGGAAATTACTGAAGATGCATCTGGTCAGATACTTGACACCTACACGTGTAAACATCAGTCATATGTCACGGAAGAGACTGGGTGCCGTTCACAGCCTCGATTGATGCTACTTGTGACTCATCGTGCGTCAAGCCAAATAATGTTAATTGCTTTATAATAGAAAGAAACTTCAAATTTGACACTTGTCAGATGAAATTTGATAGACTCAGCCCAACGTGTGACGTCATTTGGAGGTGAAAAGAAAGTCAAGTAGTTTCAAGTCATTTTGTCAAATAAAATAAACGCCATCTTATAAAAACCAAAAATCTCGAAATGCTTTCGGAATCAGCATAAGTAATTTTTATTTTTTTCAAAAAAAAAAATTCATCCATTTATTTTTAGCCATTTCTGGGCGGAGTGGAACGGAGTGTCAGACTTACTGACTAAAATCCATCCATGTTCCGTCTTTGCCCTTTTTGTTCCAGGGCCGCGGTATCTCTTTCGAACAGTCCCGCAGCCCCGGTAGAGTTAATTTTTACTTTACGTAGAGAATTGACTAAAACCTAAGTTGGACTGTCAGTCAAGACTTGAGCCGTATCCCATAGTCTGTTTCTAGCCTTACAGGTGGTCCATGCATCCTCATTATGTATTCATTTGTTTTGCGGCCATGCTGCCCGTCTGCATTGTAAATAGCGAGTATTGTGTACTGTAAATGTTAAACATGGAGTCTTTTGTTAAGGGTGCATTCGCATCTGGCTTCGGCACAGCCATTCTTTGGGCTAGCGTAGGAGTGCGTTCGACGAACTGTGCGGTTATGCGGTGGAACTGGTTGCAAACTTGTTGAATTTACCTGCTATATTTTAAAGGTTGATTGCCAGTTATTCCCCATAGGAAACTACCAAGAGAAGCCGTTTCTCTCATAAGTGCCCATGGAGGTTTGTAAGCATATAAGTACATTTAGCATATGTATCTCCCTTTTCTACTGCTGGGTTACAGACCTTTTCTTTATGAGAAGGAGTGTATCACGAGAGCCTAGTGTGTGTCGGTGAATGCCACATATCTTAGACATGCCAGTTTCCTTGGATGTTTTTCTTCACCGTTTTGAGAGCGGTGGTGATGGAATAAAACTACTGAAGGTATAAGCTCCAGAGTCAAATTTTCTTACGTTTTTTTGCAATTTGCAGGTCAGTTTCAGACTGTATTTTGAACAAAATATGACTCGCGACCCTAACACGAATGTAGTTACAGAATTATAAGAATTTTGAAATCATCAATACAACCCTCTAAGTTCATTTAATCCCATTGAGTGACACATTAAATAGTCTTTCCTTAAGTTGCTCAGCAGAGGTCAGATAGGCAGACGCTCCATGGTATTCAGCTGTACCCAATTAAACTGGAAGCCCCACCAAAAAGAGAGTCGAGAAAAGGCTAGGCAGATGATGAGTTGATACTGGATTCTCCCAAAATAATCAATACATGATAGGTACAGGCAAACTCATTAAGATTCCCCCCAACGCCTAACATTGGTTTGCAACATTTTATATGGGACACAACACGATACCTATTGAATTCCAATGGGGCGTTGAGTGTTGACGCAAAACCGTGCAACATTGTTAATGATTGTATCGAAACACATGCATTATTTATCAGTGAGATACGATCCCTATTATGTCGTGTTTTAAGGTAATTCCTATTTAATCATCATTCTGAACACGTGTTTTATATTTCTCCACTTGACAATTTATAGAAAAGGAAGTGACCACACTCAACGACGCGGATGGGGCTTGAGCCGATTACGTATCACACATTTGTCGCACTTAGTTCAGCGCGGTATCGAGTCGAGTGGTCCGAAACGATACGAATAAAGTCGTTGTAGCTATTGTATGGACATTAACCTTTTGAAAGGCAGAGCTTAAAGGCACGCGCGTGCCCTCCACGCCAAGCCACAATTTCACCGACCATTTGTCACATATTTGTGTCGTTTCTCGTTTGGCGTACAGGGCACGCGTTTGCTTGAATGGCGTTCAAAAGGTTAGCTCTTTCTGATTGGCTCAAGTCGATCAGTCTTACTGCGTGTGGTCACTGTATCTAATCCTTACTAATATTATAAATGCGAAAGTAAGTTTGTTTGTTACCTTTTCACGCCTAAATCACAGAACCGATCATTCTGAAATTTTGCATATACGTTGTCAGGTGAACAGAAACGGACATAGGGTACCTTTCATCCCGAAAAAAAGTACTGTTCCCGAGGAAAACAACAATAAAGTTCTTATGATAATAGATGGCGCCACGTGTCTTTCGAATCATGATTGATTTATATTATTAGAAGCCGACTTGATTGTCAAATTCTAAATTAACGCGAGCGAAGCCGCGGGCAAAGCTAGTAGGCTATATTTAAAACGTTCCCGTGTGATAATTTCCCGACCAAAACACGGGCGAAACCATATGCAATAGCTAGTAAGTTATCGAGACGAAGCTCTACAAAATACAGCCTTTACGAAGTGCCAACAGAGCCATTATAATATGTACAGTAATACTGTAAAAGGTATATTGTAAATTTGTAACCAAAAATAGATTAATAAGTGGGTACACGGTACGCAGTAAAAAAACGTAATTCAATAACACAATAGTGCTCGAACGTTGCGTAATGTTATATTTTGTTGAGTGGCGCACACTGACTGTCCACAATACAGATGTAGGGATTCTGTTACGTAATATATTCCCATATGGCCCTCTGTACTAGTTTAGAAATGATTTGAGGTAGAGAAAATACTGTTTTTAAAGATTTACCGTTTTTGCAAGAGAACCTGGAAACAAGAACTAAAAACAGTAACATGTAATCCATACAACAGAATAATAAAGTAATCCCAGTAAGACCAGGCAAAAGACGCCCGTCCTTCGCCACTTCCTAGTGTTTTAGGTGGGGAGATATAGTTTGGCATTTCTGGGGGCCTAAAATGGCCGCTTTAGCAGAATCATAATAATATGAATTAAATTCCAATTCGTGAAATAGTCACATAAATACATAATAATAACTGCGTCTGTGACGATTTTAAGAATTTTAACGTGATTCATATTATAATCCTATTACGATTCTGCTAAAGCGGCCATTTTAGACGACCTGAAATACCAAACTACGTATATCCCCCTAGCTAAAACACTAGGAAGTGGCGAAGGACGGGCGTTTTTGATTTGGAACTGTCTTAAGTATGTTTTTAACGTTCGAAAAGTGCAAATTCTCAGCAGAATTGAATAAATAATTTGATTTATAAATAAAATACTGATATTTAACTGCATTCAGTTAAACTGGAAGTCGATCAACATAGTTAGGAAAAAACTAGGCAGATGATGATGATTTTATTTGTTACGAAACAAAATTAAATACTTTTAAATAAAACAATATCTCAATCCGCTTAACAATACAATTTCCTAACTGTACATTGCGTCTTTATTCCGCGTAGTAAGCATAACTTCGGGTACTGAAGTACTATAGAATTCACTGACGGTCGAGCACTTGCACCCTTATGCTCTAAATTATAAGGTTGAAAAATGATCGACCGTCATTGAGCGCGGTAGTAGTAAGTACGCACTACACTAAGCGCCTTCGAGCTACGCCCATTAGGTAAACGTCCCATGTACACAAGCGAAGAGTCAATATTTACATTTAATTTGCAATTGCCTGACTTAAGTTAATTGGGGCCTCTAATTCGGAGAATCAGATCCATTGTTGGTTAATATAAAATTAATATTTTTTTTGTTATAAATTGTGACTTAATACGTTGTCTCAAGTAGAGTTGGCGTAGACCTTAGGTCTGATAGTTGATATAGGTGTAAAGTAAAACTAGGTCCTTTGAACTTATCATAACATCACGCTTGTAATCCCCGAAGAGTTAGGTCGAGGTGTACCTAATAGTACACCCACATTTCGCCAGTTATGATTAAGTCCCATGTTCCTCGCTATTGCCATCGACCGGGCACAGTTCCAGACTCAGAGGCTGATACTGAGAAATTCCAAATAGAAAAACCCAATAACACTTTGCCCGACCTGTGAATCGAACCCAGGACCTCATGCTCAGCAGTCGCGCTTACGACCACTAGATCAACGAGGCAGTCATTCGAACTGTCCTAGATATTACAGGACCATTTGGCCCACAGATAGGTGAAGCAATCGCGACAGCATGATCATGGGAGTTTGGGTATTATATAATTGGGAGTTTCCATTAGGAAAATCTAAGCAGCATCAGCAGCCTGGTTAACGGCAGGATTTTCCCCTATTAATAGGACTTACAAGTACTTACACAACATAACTGGCTAAACCAGTGGCGTGCCTATAGGGACCAACAAACGGCTACTAGCCCATAAGCCAAGCAGACTGTTCAGAAACCCTACCATCACGAAGAGTAGTAGGTCATAAGGGCAAGCCAAGCTTTTAAGCTTGGATAAAACGATAATTCCCGATGTCCATCACCTGCTTGAGTCCGCCACTGGTGAACAGCGACACGACTTATAAAAGATATTCTTGCTGTCCTCCAGGTGGTGGCGAGACAATACTTTTTACTTCCACTTTATTTTAGAATCGACAAAATGACAGATTTCATTTGATGATCTGTCATTTTGTCGATTCTTCAGTCGACAAAAGCCGTTTCTACGATGGTCATGCTACGGGTGCTGGAAGACAGCGACACAATTTTGAGTATGAGTAGTGAATTTTGAGTAGTTTTGAATATTATGAGTATTCCGATTCCTCCAGATGATGGACGGCGAGACTTATTTTTTAAAATCATTTCGTTGTCCACCAGTGACGGACACGCACTCAAGCAGATGGTGGACATCGGGAATTATCGTTTTATCCAATCTTAGAAGCGTAGTGGTGGATAAACAGGTGGTGGACATCGGGAATTATCGTTTTATCCAATCTTAGAAGCGTAGTGGTGGATAAACAGGTGGTGGACATCGGGAATTATCGTTTTATCCAAGCTTAAAACCGTAGCGGTGGATACACAGGTGGTGGACATCGGGAATTATCGGTATAAAAGTACCGTCACTATGCGAAACGAAGGTACTCCTACACAATTAATCAGCACTTTTTGATGGCCAAAACAAACCAAGGACAGTCTATTACAAACATATCATGTGTTATCATTCTACCCACGGCTAGTTGAATTGACGTCACGTTTTTACATTTCCTCAAAAACCGCTTCCTTCTTGTGTGGGAGAAATACACACAATCTTTCTTTATTTCTTCTTATCTTTCCGTATGTCATCATCTGCCTAGCCTTTTCCCAACTATATTGGGGTCGGCTTCCAGTCTTAACCGGATGCAGCTGAATACCAGTATTTTACATGGAGCGACTGCCTATCAGACCTCCACAACCCAGTTATTACTGGGTAATACGATACCCCTTGGTAAGACTGGTTGTCAGACTTTTTGGGCCACTGACTACCTAACGACTGTCAAAGATCTACAAATGACACCCGACCAACGGCTTAACGTGCTTTCCGAGGCACGGAGGAAACTCGGTATGTAATGGGTGGTCACCCATCCACAGACCAACCTAGGCAAGCACGGCTTAACTTAAAGATCGACCCGAGCGGCTGTTATTATTTAGCCACGAGCTCCTTATCATTCCGTATGTAAAAGAGATTATTTCGAGACGGTTTTGTAATGCAATGACACAAGTTATATTAGGACGTTTATTATTGTTTTCGCAGATAATGTGGCCATGAAATCAACGGAGATAGCGAGTTATGCAATTTTAAGTCATGGAATGTTTATATTTTCGACAAAAACACTGAATTAATGAGAGAGTTTCTCGAAATAAAGTTCCGGGATTTCCGCATACCTATATAGTTTGTTGCATGTCCCTCATTCCAAGTCCGTGTACAGGCAGAATTCGTTTCTGATTCGTGCGAGCAGAAGTTTTAATAAACTTACTAGTGAACTTGATTTGGACATTTTCAATACCAGTATTTCTGGTCGGTGAAAAGCTTTTTACGGAAAAGTAATTATTTGCGTCTGAATGTAGTTTTTAAAAGAAATTATTTAAGATAATTAGCAATTTATGACTACTTTTGTTAGCTTGGATCTTACCTGTTAAAACAAATGTATGTGTTAATGAATAAATTGAATAAATAATAAATAAAAAATCGGAATCGAAATTTGGTTTGCTATAAGAAAACCCAGTTCTGGCTTAAGCTCGCCATTGTACATAAGCTATGTTATTGCAATTTGTATGTATATTTTTTGTTGTTTTGTGTGCAATAAAGAATAAGAATAAATAGTTTCAAATTCAAATATTATTGTGATAAAGTTCATGATAGCTGTTATTATTAGTAAGACATTGATTTAATCAATTATGACGAGCGAGATAAGCGGAGGACACTAGCAGATTTGCAAGATAATGATAATTTGACTTTAACATTAATATTTTGGCTTCATCATACCTACAATTTGGTTTAATAATCTTAATTTATGACAAGTAAATTATGCAAATCTAACCACCACACAATCATTTAAAATTAACGATATTCTCTTTCAAAAACTTGATTTCTTGCGCAGGACTTGAGTTATATTTGGTCTAGACGAAGCTGGGTTGCCCACACTAAAAATACCACTTCCTCATCAAATGCCAAGGATTCTGAAACGGATTATTTTTAATTCACAGCTGATGGCTTCCGTCTGGCATGTGTCCAAGAAATTAAAGCCACTTATTTGTGATATGCACTGAGAACAGATGTATATCATCCTAAATCTCGCGCTATTTCAGTAATGTAGTGTTTATCCATTCTGAGATTATGAATGCGCACGTAATTCTGTCTATCGCTCGTGGCTAAATAAAAACAGCCGCTCGGGTCGATCTTTAGGTTAAGCCGTGCTTGCCTAGGTTGGTCTGTGGATGGGTGACCACCCGTTACATACCGAGTTTCCTCAGTGCCTCGGAAAGCACGTTAAGCCGTTGGTCCCGGATGTCATTTGTAGATCTTTGACAGTCGTTAGGCAGTCAGGGGCCCAAAAAAAAAAAGTCTGACAACCAGTCTTACCAAGGGGTATCGTATTACCCAATACTAACTGGGCTGTGGAGGTCTGATAGGCAGTCGCTCCATGTAAAATACTGGTACTCAGCTGCATCCGGTTAAGACTGGAAGCCGACTCCAATATAGTTGGGAAAAGGCTAGGCAGATGATGACGTAATTCTGTCTGTCTGTATGTCTGTTAAATTTTCATGCCTAGCTGATAGAAGAGTACGTTTAGCATTTTTATTCGCAGCTATAAATGAGCCTATTACCATGAAATGTATTGTTAACAATCTTACTAACATTATAAAGAGGAAAGATTTGTATTTTTGTGTGTATGTTTGTAATGAATAAACTCAAAAACTACTGTGCCGATTTCAAAATTTTTTTCACCATTAGAAAGCTACATTATCCCTGAGTAACATAGGCTATATTTTATCCCAATATGTTTAAAAAATAAATGTCCACCCGTGCAAAGCCGGGACGGGCCGCTAGTGTAAAATAAATTTGTATAGATATTTCAACTAATAATGTAAAAATAAAAATACTTTTATCAATAGTGTGTCTGTGATTAGTGTTTTAAATGTATGTTTAATTAAACGCCTCGGTTTGCGGTTGATCGACCATCACCTAATTTCCGTCGGAAAAGTAATATCGATCGACGACCAAATGCACTTAATTGACACCTAACATGACATTATCGTGTTTTAATGTACAATGTAAATGGTACGGGAAACTGAACTAAAATGGTGAAACATCAAATACTACCGAGGGCACTGAGGGTCTGCCAGTTTTCACCCTTATGCTCTAAGAAATAAGATTGAAAATGAGTCGACCGTCAGTAAACCGACCGGTAGTATATTATATCCGTATACCGTCTAATATTCGTCATCTTAATTTTTCTGAAATAAAATACCATTAATCAATATAATATCACGTCTGGAATCCCCGAAGTTAGGCAGGGGCCTAACTTCGGGGATTCCAGACGTGTGCCGAAATGTACAATAGGTACACCCCTGTGTACCTATTGTACATTTCGGCACATGTTTGTTTATACTCCCATGTAATAGGGGGCGAGCCTATAGCCATCAATCGGGCATGAATCTGGGTTTAGAGCCGCGACTGAGAAATTCCCGATGGAAAAACGACCTTTGCCCAAACCGGTAATCGAGTCCAAGACCCCATGCTAGATAAAAACGCTTTGGGACAACTAAACCAACGAGGCAGTGACGTGTCAGAGTCCACTAATCACTCAATCAATCAATCAAATCATTTATTTGTAATTAATGTAGGTTATATTAAAATACAGGTGGAGTAGAAAGGAGTGAGCCATGTACATTCTGCCTGGAAATAGGCAGGCAAAAAAAATCTGTTCAGACTAGTATAAATCATCATCATCATCTGCCTAGCCTTTTCCCAACTATGTTGGGGTCGGCTTCCAGTCTAACCGGATGCAGCTGAATACCAGTATTTTTCATGGAGCGACTGCCTGTCTGATCTCCACAACCCGGTAAGTACTGGGTAATACAATACCCCTTGGCAAGACTGAAGTTCTGAGTAGTATACATACATTAATTAATATTGAAAAATATCAAATTAAAAATTTTACTTTAGAATAAAATTAAAAATTAATGTAAACACTGCACTAAAACCATTTAAAAATAAAAGAAAAACAGTATTAAATATTATTGTGTACACGTCTTATCAGCAATACAGTTTATCTCTTTGCAGTGTTAAAACAGTGACATAATCAAAGAAAGCACATGATAGTCATGAACTCGTGAAAGATAAGGATAACGAAGACCAACATAGTTATGTTCCTAATTAGCTTTACGATTGCCATAAAAGAGCATCCACATGTTTGGTGTTCTGAAGTTTCATTACCATACTAAATTATCTGCATTTTTAAATTCCAACTGACGTTTATTGAGAGGTTGCCGCATTATTTTTATTACAACTGTCATCCTTTTTTTTAAAGATGGGAAATCATCAAATAACTCCTCCCGCTCTGGGTGGAGTGGGACGGAGTGTCAGACTTTTACTGACTAAAACCCATCCATGTTCCTTCTTTGCCCTTTGTGTTCTAGGGCCGCGGTATCTCTTTCGAACAGTCCCGCAGCCCCGGCAGGCATCGGCACTTACGGGCCCCTTCCTGGTTGCTGACATCTCTTTGAGGCGCGTGTGGGACACGAACGCGCCGTCGACACGGCACAACTGTCATCCTTTATCGTTTCGTATGAAATAGGTATAGCACGCTGAATTCACTTAGTATGTTAGTCTGCTGAACAATAATGGGTGTAAAAATATCCTTAACGAAGCTGAAAGGCACTTGTTCTCTCCGTCATTGCGATCATTTTTTGTTTTGGACCATACCTATTAGTTACAGAGGGGGGTCAAAGTTCCAACTTTTCCACTTTTTTTTTAGTACAGGTTTTTAATGTTATACTTATATGACCATGACCCCCTTACTATTCAATGCATCCATCAGCAGAATGTTTAGAGTGCGTTAAATTGAGTCTTACCGAAAAACGTGATTTTTCACCCCAAAAAAAAAAGTCACTTCCGAGCAATAATTTTTGCGAGTTACTTAGTTTTCCAATAGTCACATGTTTTCCAATTTTTGGTTCTAGAACATACCGGTTTCTTCACGATATTTTCCTTCACAGATTCTAAGCCTTGTTGTTTCATAGCCTGTGCCGTTTCCCAATGCTGAGCAAAAGCCTTCCCTTTAATTTTAGACTTTAATGTTCATCACCATACAAGAAGCATTCGCGAAGAGCAGTCCATAATAATGAGTCAATCAAAGTTTCAGCACCCCATTTAAATCAATGTCCCTCAGACAAAAACCCCTTATCCACTATTAATAAATCTTCACACACCGGGTCGTACAACACAAACTGGCCAAATTCGACCTCATACGTCAGGCACACGATGATAAACAACCCATATTTCACCCCCTCGCATCCCTTAACTTGCCATAACACACATGGTTGATAATTTTTCACTGAGCTCCAAATATTTTTGCAACAACCCCTCTGGTCACGAATATAGAGGCCGAAAGGGCAAGGTCGGGTTAAAAAAAGGATTGGTGTGAGATATTTTTGCTTTACTTGAAGTAGAAGTAAATAGAATTGGGGTTGTTTTGGTAAGGATTTTGTGGTACTGAGAGTGGTTTCAGCTAAATTTTGGTCCTTGAACTTAGAAAAAGATCAATGGTCTTTTTAGGGTTGCGTACCTCAAAAGGAAAAAACGGAACCCTTATAGGATCACTCGCGTGTCTGTCTGTCTGTCCGTCCGTCTGTCACAGCCAATTTACTCCGAAACTAGTGGACCGATTGAGTTGAAATTTGGTACAAGTATGTAAGACTTAAAAACATAACCGGCGAAATGTGGGTGTACTGCCCAATCCTTTGGGGAGAACAGGCGTGATGTTATGTTATGTGAGGCTTTCGAAGCGATTGCCTCTTGTAACCCTCTGGAATTACTATCAAGCGAAATGTTCTCATTAATCAGCCTATCATATAGCTTTAAACTCGACTCAGATAACCTTGCCATTTGAATTTAAACGAAACCAAAACCACAGTTTTTCAGGTAATTTTACTATGATTCTGACTTTTATGAAACCAGTCCGTTTGTTGCCATATCCATTAATCTATCAAAGCCATTGACGTTTTAATGTGCGTGTCATGAATTCCTATTGACGTTAATTGTATGGCTTCGCTGGGCGGGCGGAAATGTGTCGGCACTGTTGGTAGGGCGGGCGGATTTTATTAAGCCGAGATTACAGAAAGCCCGATTGGCTGAAAAAGTATTACAGTTTTTAATTGAAGCGTACATGAGCGGAGTTAATCCGGCCCTGGCTTATGGCGAATTTATAAGTTGGGAACAGTGGTGGATCTCACACGTGACCTTCCAGATATTACAACCTAGGGGCTACACGTCGTGGCTACACACGGGTGACGTCTTAAACAGGAGTAACTCCAGAGTGGGAAAGAGACAGAGCTATACAGGTCGTCTAGCGCCATCTCTTCCCCACACTGGAATTACTCCTGCTTGAAGACGTCATGGTAGGCCACCTGGTGAGGAGCTCGTGCATAAACGCAATACTAATACCGTATTAAATAAATTGAAGTCATAATCTGCCAATATTGGGGTCGGCTTCCAGTCTAACCGTATGCAGCTGAATACCAGTATTTAAATGGAGCGACTGCCTATCTGACCTCCACAACCCAGTTAGTACTGGGTAATACGTTACCCCTTGGTAAGACTGGTTGTCAGACTTTACCTAACGACTGTCAAAGATCTGCAAATGACACCCCGGACCAAAGGCTTAACGTGCTTTCCGAGGCACAGAGGAAACTCGGTATGTAATGGGTAAGTAACCCATCCACAGACCAACCTAGACTAGCACGGCTTAACCTAAAGGTCGACCAGAGCGGCTGTTATTATTTAGCCATGAGTTCCTCATAAAATAAATTTAAGTAAGATACAATTATTCGTATTTAAATAATTCGTTACTATTATTACACATATTTCTATTGTACAACACACGGAAATAAATTGATAAGCAGATTGGCTTCCATGACTTCATCAATTTGCCGGAATCAAAGTAATTTCACACGACTGACATTTGTATCGATGTTAATTAGTTCAAGTTGATTACCAATTTGTCTGTTTCATTTTCCCTGACTAGATTATAACCAGGACGTCTAATGATTTTATTATGATGATTAGAGATCGGATATTCGGATGCATATTTACCTAAAGTTGAGTGTTGACCAGTATGGAGTGCAAGTACGACTATCAAAATAATCATTGTTGTAAGTCCAGTCATATTTTCTATTTTATTCTATTTGAATATACAACAGCAAATTTTGAATTCAGTTATTTCTCATACACAGCAACAAAATTTTTAAGTTGAAGCAATTTTTTACGTGTTTCCACAAATTTCTTGCCCAGTTTTAAACAGAATATGAATATTTATTATTCTATACTACAATACATTTTATACACACTACATATTTTTTTATGAAATACCGCGAAATCGGGGAAAAATAAAAAATAAGAAGCTGCTTCCACACTTTTGTACCCTTTGCCGCAAAGAAATGTACTTTAGGTAAATATGCATCCGAATATCTGATCACTAATCATCACGCCCCGTTCTGCAAACAATACGGGTAGAACTCCAAGCTATGGCTCCATTACATACGACGTATATACGTCGACACAATGATTGATAAGTTGATACGCCGTCGATCGAAGCTAATGGGTTTATCAATCTAGTAAGTAAACAGTTTTCTGCACCTTGTACTATTGGCAATTAATTTTGACCTATAGGTTGATATACTCGTAGGTGATAGTTATACACGGTGTTAGGAACATCATCGCGCAAACTTACTACAGGCAATATTACTTGATTATTTTTTTTTTTTAGTTGAATTTGTTTTTTATACTTTGCTCTTGCTTTTTATACTTTAATTGTTAGCTAAGTTTTTATATAAAATATCTGCTTGCTGATTTTTTGTACAATACCCGATAAGTGAGTTTTTAGCTTTTAAGCCCAGCTACTGGCTACTGGTTTACTGTACTTACCAACCTAACTTATATGATTTTTTTTTTGTTTAACAAAGATTTTAATACTTATAATTTTTTTGTTATTTGAATTTGTATCTTTTGCTTATCTAAACTTTAATTGTTAGATAGTTTTTATATAACAATATTTGCTTGCTGAATTTTAGTAAGCGGAATATGTAGAACCTATTTATGTTTAAAACCCCAATGTACCATATTTCACGCAAATAAAGATTATTCTATTCTACATCTTGAGACGCGGGGCAATTAGGAACTACGTCTGAAATTTACTGGATTAGACCAATGGAAGACAATTTTTATAGCAAGCAGCGCCACCTTGGTGCCTAAAGTTATGTCGGCCAAGTTTTCCATAAAACTAGACCCCCAGCTCGAAAATTTATCGTCGGTTATTAAAAAAAACAAAAGTGCAATACCTACACGGTCAAAATGGATGCAACAGCAGTTGTGTTTTTTTTTTGTTAACAAGACGGGCAGCGGCGTTCCTTCTAAACTATTTTCTAGTATTAATTTAGTCAAAACCCTATTAATTATTCAAAGAAAACAATCTAGATAACAATCAAATCTACGAAAAACAAGCCCGTGATTCACGCAAGCATTACGATTGCTCAGTAACGGAACAGATTGAGATTACCTAACTCACGGCGGCAGTAATAGTCCTAGCGGAAAATATCTTGAAGCCTTGGAGCGGCCTTGGGCAAGTTGGCAGAGTGCCGGGAGCCGTAACGATACAAGACTTGAGAGTAAAGACTATACAAGATCCTTGGATGACGCAATCTGTATTTATGGCGGGTTCCCTACTTGAAATCGAATGATTTTATAATTATCACTTGCTTCGTTATAAAACACCGTGAGGTAATCAGCTTGTCTGAGAGATATTTCTCGACGGCATGTAAAGTCAGGTCAGAGGCCTATGGGCGGAATAAAAAATCAGACACCAGGTTAGGCACGAACCACACGATAAAGAAGAAGATTTGAAACGATTCACTGTTAACCAGAAAGAAGAACTAACTTGGCAGGAATTCTTCGGAAAAGCTAATCAACACTCAAATCAGCTCATCATCATCATTTGAAGTCTTGTTCTTCCCCTGCAGAGTATAGGCTTCCTCCCTTTTGTGTTATACCTGCCTGGTGTGTATGACTTATAGCTAGGTAAATAATTAGCAACACTAATGTAAACAAATAAATAAAATTGAAGTATCTGTTTGTAATTTCAAAATAACAACTTTTTACTGAATGCATGTGAAAGTATATACGGTACTTTATAACAAAAAAAAACCTTTTTTTAAATTTTTGTCTGTTTGTCTGTTTGTTCCGGGTAATCTCGGAAACGGCTGGACCGATTTTGACGGGACTTACTGGCAAATAGCTGATGTTATAAGGAGTAACTTAGGCTACTTTTATTTTATGGAAAAGATTAGAATAATTGTTAACAAAATCCGTTTCAAATCGGGAAGTAATATTTTTATAATAATTTCACGGGACGAAGGTCGCGGGCTGTTCTGTTATTTGTTAGTTGGTCTGTTATAACTAAAAAAGGAGGTTCAGTCCATCCAAATATCTTCTGGAATGGAAGATGTTGCTACCAGCGATAAGACAGCCATTGTACCCATAGATTTAACAATATTCTTAAAGTGCTGTGCAACAAATCAACTCCATCTATATAATTGCATTGTAGAGATGTTAAAATAGTGGACTTTAAACTAACAATCAAGATGATCAATCAAACTGTTGAGGAAAACCATTATTAAAACATGGTGAGAATAAATAAATAAAGGAAACAACAGATTTTTAAATTGAGCAATGTTTTTAAAAGTTCAGACTGTTTTGAAATTGATAATAATGGATGTAACAAGACCCTTAATGAAGCCGAAAGGCACTTGTTCTCCCCGTCATTGAGATATATTTTTTGTTCTAGACCATACCTGGGAACCTTCTAGTTACGGATATATTGGGGGTCAAAGTTCCAACTTTTTGACAAGTTTTTTTTTAAATACATGTTTTTAATGTATTTTTTTTACTTTAAACACCTCCACGACCCCCGTACTATTCAATGCATCCATAAGCACAAAGTTTTGAGTGCGTTATATGAGCCCTACCGTAAAATGTGATTTTTCACCCCCAAAAAAAAAGTCGTTTCCCAGCAATTTTTGCGTAAAGTTTACTTAGTTTACTTAGTTTTTTACTTAGTTTGATGTACAGAATGTTTGGTTGACGGCTTCGTGAAGAGTCCGTTTACACCCTGTATAATATGTGATGCGCAGGAATGACAAGTATGTGGCAAGAAATATTTGATTTATACATAGTTACAAATAAGTATGTGTGAAAACATGGATGACCAAAAGAAAACAGGTCTACATTATATTAATGATTTATAACTGATTTATTGATGAGTAAATCATACATTAAAATTAAGTCAGTTTGCATAACTAATTCGTTGATTAAGTAATTATACGCTGAGTAGTATCCAAAAAGAAACGCCGAAATAGGACCAAGTACATCCAGGGGTCAAGGTCTCGTTGGTCCCGGCTGTCATTTGTAGAATTTTGACAGTCGTTACAGGTAGTGGTAATGGCCCAAAAAGTCTGACAACCAGTCTTTCCAAGGGGTATCTTACTACTCAGTACTAACTGGATTATGGAGGTTAGGTAGGCAGTCGCTCCATGTAAAATACTGGTATTCAGCTGCATCCGGTTAGACTGGAAGCCGACCCTAACATAGTTGGGAAAAGGCTAGGCAGATGAGATTGACTCGAGGATCGGATTTCAGAACCTGGGTTGAGTTCACCAAATATACGTGCTTCATTTTGCGTCTAAACAACGACACGTCACCACACTCAGATACCATTACAATGAAAGAAATACGATTATATGTTTATAGGTTAACGTCATTAGGACGCACCCAAAATACATTATTGGTAACAAAGGTTTCTGTTTCGTGACGTCAACATGCACCTTTGACGTAAACAAGCTAAATATGCAAGTTTTATCGGAAATATTTATTATAATTATAGCCTAAGTTGACATGCGATATCTTTGCTGAAGTGCTGACGTATGTAAATGTGAATGAAAAAAAGCCGCTGTAAGAAAAAACGTATTAAAAATACGACAACAATACGACCTTCACGGTATCATATAAATTAGGATGCTCAAGGTCGGATATTAACTTTAAAATAACCGTGTCCCAGAGTAACTCAATGCGTTTAACGGTCAAAAAAAATATTAAAAACATCATTCTGTCGCACTCTCTCAGCTTCAACGGAACTTCACAAACAAACGAGTTTCTTTGACGGAAGAATCGACAAAATGACAGATTGTGTCGACAAAATGACAGATTTCTTTTCAAAATCTGTCATTTTGTCGATTCTTCCGTCAAAGAAACCCGTTTCTACGGTGGTCATGCTACGCGTGCAGAATGAGGTTTTATGCTATTTTCTTAGAATCATGCATTAAATATATTTTTTAGTAAGAAATTATTGATGGAGAAAGATTTGTTGCAAAAAATTGCTTAAAATATTAAAATTATAATCGCCACTTACATTATATCGACCTATGCAAATGACTTCTCCGTTGAATTTATATATTTTTTTGGGGATTCCTAATTTCCACCTGCATTCCGGACACTGTGCTAAAATTCCAGTCATGACCAGAAAAATCTAGACCTATGGCAACCCTAGGCAAAACAGCTATTTTGTTTGAATCGATACCAGAAAGGAATCTGAGTACATAGACAACTAACACAATAAAGAGACAATGGTCTTGCTGACAAATTATTGACAGCTGTGTTTAACACAACAAACAACTTGTTTAAGTGACATTATAGTCAGACGATGGACTAAGGCCATGAGAATCGGGATTTGATGTATGTAGAATATTGATAGAATGAGTCATATTATTATCATTTTAAATCGATTTATGCTCACGTCTTCAAACTATCAGAGCATTTTGATTTTTTGTCACTGGGTTGATGGTTTGCATACAGTACTTGCATCCGCGTGCAATTGAACATTGTATGGACATGATAGTTGAGCAAATTAATCATTACGACCACTCGCTGTGTTATAGATATTACAAAGGACAGCTGCACGAAAAACAGTTGTTGACTAATTGACCAATTTAAGTAAATAAACACAGTTTCCCTGACTGTTCGTGTAGGTATTATTTGTTTTTCGATGCACTCAACGGTATAAAGAATATATTTTTAAATTGATAACAAATTAAATTATCCCGATTGACCTCTACCTACTGTCTGAAGTAACTTTTCCTTATACCGGTACCTATACGTATTCTCAACACTATGCTAATAGGTGGCTCTATTGTCTGTAAGCCAACCGTTCTTATATCAATACACATAAACGGCTGTTCTTTGTATTCAGAGGCCTACCAATAGTACCAATTTATGATCTGCATTATGTCATCGAACCGGTGGTGTTGCCAGGCTTTTGTAAGGAAACAACAGCAGTGTTATTAATTAAACAACTCCAGTCAGCCTATCGCATTCACTGTTTCTTTGTTGTGTAGATGATTCTCATAGTTATCTAATTAAATTAGCTTTGACCAGAACTCAGCCATATCGACAACGTTGGCAGTGGTTTCGGACAGGCCTCGTAAAGTGCAGGTGGAGTTGCACAATAAGCTGGTCAGGAGGTTGGCCATGGTTTGGCATGCAGGTCCGCAGTCGCGATCTGCTTCATCGGAGTACCCACCCCCACCGGACCAAGTCGTACCTGCAGCGGCACACCTGGCTTCAGCCAGTCGGCCAGTCGGTTTAGAGACTTTCAGGTGGGCCATGACAGTTAGTGGTCCGCTGGGAGCTTTTCTGCAGGATCAACAAAGTGAATCGGAGGCTGTTTTCTGAGAAGCCACATCTTTTTTTTATCTATTGGGTTGTCACACAGCAAGCTGTTTCAATTCTTCAGCCTGCCTCGTGGCGTCTCCACATTTGGCGCTGATAATGTAATCGATTCGTATCGCTTTTTTCCAACGTTGGTTTCGGCTCAGTATTTAACATGCCTACTAACTGGCTGCCTATCTGACCCCTATAATCCATTTTCTGGTACCCCTTGGTAAGATTGGTTGCCAGACTTTCGGGCTACTAAGTACCCGTAACGGCTGTCAAAGATCTATGAATGGCCGCCGAGTAAACAGTCTCTGCGTGGCATCCGTAGATCCTTGTGGCAACGTGCTTTATGACGCACGGAGGGGTCTAGGTATGTAATGGATGGTCACTCACACGCAGATCGACCTCGACAAGCGTAACTTGACCTTTGATCGACTCGTGTGTCCGTTTGACGGCGTTAGGCGCAGTGGCTGAGCAATTGACTGCTGCGCTGCGTGTCGCGGGTTCGATTGCCGCTCGGAACATATATTTGTATGGCCTCTGGATGCTGGCTATAGGGGCTGCGCTGGATGGGTCGCGAACGTCATGCGTAGCAGTTCTCGCGGCTCATCTGCTAAGACGACAGTACACTCACGGTGGTGTTATTTTTAGTGGGTAAGCCCCACATAACCAAGCCGTCTCTCCGGACGGTGCGGTATGCTTAGGCATTTTTCACGGTTTCATTAAATGAAAAAGGTGAATGTTTGCGTATGTAAGTACATTTGTTTGTAAACGCACCCACGATACAGGAAAAATGTGTGGGGTATCGTTAAAAAATATATTTAGCCAGAAATTCTGAACTACATTTAAAACCAATACCAATACCATAAA
Organism: Noctua pronuba; assembly: GCA_905220335.1. Classification (NCBI taxonomy): domain Eukaryota; kingdom Metazoa; phylum Arthropoda; class Insecta; order Lepidoptera; family Noctuidae; genus Noctua; species Noctua pronuba. Next base: position 14,155,154 of record LR999908.1, read on the forward strand.
AACCAGTTCGTAAATGAATTTAAAAGTACTTCATAATCGAAAAGCACGAAACTAGAAAATCAGTCCACAAATCTATTTATAGAATCGAACTAGGCTATTCTAGACCTTTTTTATCGAGTTTATTTTTAGCTAGCACCACTTATTAGATTGTGAGCGTATGTGGCTTCGCCAATAAATCGCTTACCTACCGTAAACCGACAGACATGTAATACGGAATGACGTGGCTTCTATTAAATCCAACTTTGTATTTGAGGCTGTTCTTATCGCTGAAAAAAGGGACTTAAGCTGAGAGTTACATATGCATCATTATCCTACTGCCCTCTCTCAAATAAAGCATGTAAATACACCCTTAACGTAGCCGAAACGCATTTGTTTTTCACGTCATTGCGATAATTTTTTTGTTCTAGACTACACCAAGGCCCTGAAGTCTCGACATTAGATAGCGACAAAAATCGGTCGCTAAGTTGTATCGTTGTCAAATTTCTTTAATAGATTTTCTACTTTATTTCGAAAGCATAAGGTTTAAAGTCTATTAAAGAAATTTGACATTGCTTACACTTAACGACCGATTTTTGTCGTTATATTTGTCGAGACTGCAGGGCCAGGTGTAGTCTAGTTACGGAGATATTGGCGGTCAGAGTTACAACTTATTCACAGAATGCTCGGTTGAAGGCTTCGTGAAGGGTCCGTGTATGTATTTGGAGTCGGAGAAGAATGTCAGTGTCTTCTTCTGAAACAGATCTGTATTACCAGTCATGTCAGTAAGGTAAACATAACCAATGCTAGACCTACTTAACTTACTAGACCTCTCATTATCACTCATTGTTCTCATCATCATCATTCTCCTGCCATTATCCCAATTAATTTGGGGTCGGCGTTTCCTGTCTTCTTCTTCCATACTCCTCTATTACTCGTCATCTCATCAGACACCTCCTTTCTTGCTATATCTTCCTATACACAGTTCATCCATCGTTTATTTTCGTTTATTTACACTTATACCCATCCACATTCACACTCAAAATTTTCCTCACGACATTTTCCTCATTCCTCCGCATTCATAACGGCTTAAACACGTTTAGGACCAGGACTAAAAAATGAGGATCATAACATGAAGGATAAAACATCATTAAAGTGTTCACACGTAAAGATATGAATAGCGAAGGAGGTTTTAAAGTGTTGCAAGGTTATTGTGGTATCTACAGGGTGTAAACAAACCCTTCACGAAGCCGTCAACCAAGCATTCTGTACGTCAAAGTAACTGTACGCAAAAATTATTGCTGGGAAACGACTTTTTTTTGGGGGTGGAAAATCACGTTTTACGGTAAAACTCGATGTAATGCACTCAAAACGTTGTGCTGGTGGATGCATTGAGTAGTAAATGGGTCATGGAGGTATTTAAAGTAATTTTTTTTTTTTTTCTCGTGAGAACCTGTAATTGGCTCTGTGTTGCCTATATAATTGTTATTCATTTGTCATAGCTGTTGGTTCTCCTATCTATAAATAAATAAATAAATAAAAATTATAACCTTAAAAACTAGTATTTAAAGAAACTTGTGAAAAAGTTGGAACTTTGACCTCCAATATCTCCGTAACTAGAAGATTCCCAAGTATGATCGAGAAGAAAAAAAAATTGCAATGACGGGGAGAACAAGTGCCTTTTGGCTTCGTTAAGGGTCTATTTACACCCTTTATTTGCCAGCTTAGAGCCTACTGTATCCACGTTAGCTAGAACAATCGAGACACAAAACACCAATGATGGACGTTTCACGTTTAGAATATTTGCATTGTAATCTACGATAATAGTTGGATTGTTTTGTAATTTACTTATTCACGTGCGTCACGCTAAAGCCACTGACTTTACTGTTATTTCATTTGACGTGGAATTCTGTTACCATTACTAACTAGTTTTTGCCCGCGGCATTACTCGCGCGTACGTCGAAAACTATTCGACGAGAATGTATTACCGGGATAAAAAGTATCCCATGTCCAAAGGCGATAGCGGTCGACCTAAGTGTCAAATTCGTCGAAGTCCGTTCAGTCGTTGAGGTGTGAAAATGTAACAAGACAGCTGGAGCTACTTTCTTATCTATACTAATATTATAAAGCTGCAGTGTTTGTTTGTTTGTTTGTTTGAACGCGCTAATCTCTGGAACTACTGGTCCGATTTGAATGATTCTTTCAGTGTTACCGTAGTCCATTTATCGAGGAAGGCTATAGGCCATATGACATCACGCTACAGCCAATAGGAGCGGAGCAGTAATGAAAAATGTTGCCAAAACGGGGAAAATTGTATTTTTTTAATAATTCTACGCGGACGAAAGTCGCGGGGAACAGCTACTTTGTAATATTAGATTTAAATTATAAATATGATTGGATATTCGTCCCAATACCAGAGAAACTAACCAAGAGCCGTTGCAGGTGGTATGGTCACGTGATGCGAAGAGACGAGGATCTTGTAGTGAAGAAAGCATTGCATCTACGTGAACATAAGAGAGGTAGAGGACGACCTCCGACTACGTGATGGAGTAGCATAACGAAACTTCTATTGGAGGAAGAAATACCCGACCCTACAACCCAGGGCAGATTTTCCTGGCGCCAGAAAATGATGAGAGCCGACCTCACCTAAAGTGGGATACAGCTAGGAATAAGATGATTGGATATTCTAAAGATCCTCTCCAGGCGTGACAGTTGCAACTGGGTGCCAAGGATCAAGAAACTCAGATGGTCTGTGAACTTTAGTTGGGCAAGGAACTATTTTTAAAACAGTAAAGATATACAGGGTGTAAACAGACCCTTCATCATCAAACTAAGTAACTTTACGCAAAAATTATTGCTGGGAAACGACTTTATTGTATCGTGAAGGTGTTGAAATTAAAAATCTTACATTAGAAACATGTATTTAAAAAAAAAAAGTGAAAAAGTTCGAATTTTGACCCCGAATATCTCCGTAACTAGAAGGTTCCCAGGTATGGTCTAGAACAAAAAAATGATCGCAATGACGGGGAGAACAAGTACCTTTCGGCTTCGTTAAGGGTATTTTTACACCCTTTATATATTTTTATAAATATATTGACTGGGCCTACCGAGAGTAGGCCCAGTCAATATATCCTCAATATAGTCCTGAGGACAGAGATGAGGTCGACGATGGAAAGAGCTAACCCAAAAGAAGCCTATTAACTCGCGACTTAAATAGATTGGGATCATACGAACTTGGGAACACCGACGCAGGCAGAGAATTCCACTCCTTGGATATGCAGAAAATAACACTTTATCTAACTACAGTGGTGATTGATTAATTTAAAGAACATAGTATGCATTCGAGCAGTAATAAAGAAGCCATAAAAATGCACTTCTAATTAAAAATCCGTCGTTCAAAGCGAGATGATAATCAGCTGTATAGGAACAAATCACATAGGATGTAGACCGAACCGTCTCAAGGGCGCCTGACTCACCAACGACCCGGTTAATTTAACCTCTTATAACCAGCTGATAATTATAAACAGCCAGAGTGCGATAAACTTGATGTTTTACTTAATAAATAGTCATTTAAATACACGGTTTTCTATCAAAGTTCTATACTAGAATAACCTGTATCAACGGGACAGTTAATTGAGGAAAATATCGTGAGGAAAGTTGAATCGATGGACAATCTTTCCGCGGACAATTTGCAACAATCAATGGATAAATAATAATCAACGCAGTAACAAATGGACAGGATACCAGTGGCGAAAGTTCCATACAACTCGATTCCTACCGGCTTCCCTTTCAAAAATGGCGCAGTCAGTATTCTATAGACAAATAATATAATCACATTAAAGATATGTCATGCGGCTTACGTCTTACAACAATTGTCCCTTCGCTACTGCAGGATAAGACCAAAGAAACAATGAATGGATTATGTAAAAGATGATATAGCCGGAAAGGGGGGAACTACTGAGAAGACCTTTAATGGAGGTATGGAAGAAGACATGATGCTCTATCCCCAAATAAACTGGGATAAGGGTAAAAGAATAATATATGACTAGAATAGCCTGTATCGAAGGTTCTATTCACAATAGTGGAGTATGTAAGGATAGACGGAGCCTTATTCAAATCGGTCACGATTCTGCCTCGAAATTGTCCGGGATCCAGTCTAATCGACGTCTGTGTATCTCTTGCCTAGGGCTCTATAACGCTAGTACAGGTTCGATGCCCCGCTGAGTCGTGATTATAGCCTTATATGGTTAGGTCTACCTTCAGAATTGTCAGATCTAACCAAAATCCGTATCGTGAGTGAAGCGAATCATTAAAGTATGATATAATAGACTGGTATTTATTGGTATCGTGTCGTATCGCTTTCACTGTCACGATTGTTATTATAACATTTAAAGTTTCCCTGGCACGAAAGAATTGATAGGAATTAGGTACATACAGTACAGGTAACTTCAGGGTCTGGTCTGCAGTAATTACATGACACCTCACCTGCCTAGCCTTTTCCCAACTATATTGGGATCGGCTTCCACTCTAATCGGATGCAGCTGAATACCAGTATTTTACATGGAGCGACAGCCTATCTGACCTCCACAACCCAGTTAGTACTGGGTGATACGAAACCCCTTGCTAAGACTGGTTGTCAGACTTTTTGGGCCACTGACTACCAGTAACCACTGTCAACGATCTACAAATGACAGCAGTAATAACATGACAGTCTAGGACTAATCGACAGATATCGTGGGACAATATTATGCCATAACATTAATATTATATTAGGTCTACGATAGAGAAATATAATCAACATAAAACATTCAAAAAAAAATATGCTGAAATTTTCTGTCTTTTAAGAAATATGCTGCACCAAAATAACTGATGGTTCCTACGACATTTCAAACTTGTTTTCAGTATGTAAATGACTAAGACAAAAATCTGATAGTAAAAAAAACAGTAAATCTAATAATATAATTTTGTAGAAGTGCTGACGCATCTTGATACTAGTATCATTCCGTACTTGTTTGTTTTATTTTAAAAAATCTTGCTTCCGTATTTTTCCTGAAAGCTCCAGAAGCAATCTGGTTTCGTTGGCCAAATAAATAATTAATATTATAAATGCGAAAGTAAGTTTGTTTGTTTGTTACCTTTTCACGCCTAAACCACTGAATCGATCATCCTGAAATTTTGCATTAACGTTGTCAGGTGTACAGAAACGGACATAGGGTACTGTTCATTCCGAAAAAAAGTACTGTTCCCGAGGAAAACAACAATAACGTTCTTATGATAATAGATGGCGCCACGTGTCTTTCTAGTCATGATTGAATTACAAGCAGAGTATAACCCAAATTGAAATTAACGCGAGCGAAGCCGCAGGCAAAAGCTAGTAAATAATAGATTCGTAATGTTTCGGGTTTTCCATTATAAATAAATAACAATGTAGGTCTCTCAATTAGGTACGTCATTTGTAATCTGTCACAGCCATTAACCCATTTGGAAATTATGGTAAATCAGCTGTTAATAATGCTAAACATGTTTGATAAAAATATTTGTAAGTAAGTATGGCTAATAATTATTACAGCCTAATTAAATTATAAGTAGGTGAATCCAAGGACAATGATTGCTTATTATCAACTTATAATAAATAGATAATCAATTTAAATCATAACAAATTCAAAACTACAAATGAGATTAAACTTATACTGTCACTTACGGGATATCTTCCGTGATTGTTCATCCACCCGCATTCTCCAGTCAACCCGCGATCATGGCACTTGCAACAGCGTCGAAATATCGGGAGGTCAATAATTAACAATCACGGAAGATATCCCGTATTGTATTGTATAACGGGCTGGTGTCCGCAACTCCACGTCAAAGCGTGTATTTTGCGTGCGGTAGACATAAGTGACAGTTTACTAACAAAAAAAAAAGTGACCGAATGAATTTAGTTGTAAACCGTGAAAGCTTAAAACAGTGTTTACAAATGAGATTCTTTGACAGTGAAATGAAATAGATAAACTACTGCGAATTGACGTACTAAATCACCAACTTAACCATTAATTCCCTAGTGTTAATTAGAAAAAAAAACATGCGGGTGGAATACATAACTACCTCCTTTTTTGGAAGTCTGTTAAAAAGTTACTTTACTTCATCGTACCGCCACGGAAATTCATTCCTAAGCAGAGTCACATACCACATCATTTTGCCATACCATTTTTTGCTTGACTCAAAACTTAAACTCATGAATGCTATCATTTATCTCCACCCCAAATATTGTGAGAAAACAAAAACTCGGATGTTATTATTTACAAATAGTTTGAATTATCTACACAATCTGTCTCAGATACATTAATATTTACTTACAAATATTTGGAATTATTGACATCAACACAATGTGACGTTCTTGATTACGTCAAGTTTTTTAATAAGCGGGAATTTTTATGCTTTCTTCCACGAAGTGACGTCAGAGTGTGTTTTTGTGGATAACAAATTTTCCCCAATCATCTTTTACGAGGTAGCAAAAGATAACCTTTCAGTTTAATGTCGTTTATCACGTATTCTCAGAACGCAGAGAAAAACATATTTTGAATGAAATTAATAAATTAAACGTTAGCAGATGTATCAAGGTAATTGGAAGCCTGTTTCTTGTATTCTAGTTTCTAGAATTTGAGACATAAGGCTCAGTCAAAGTAAGAGAGAAGAAGGATAAATACAGGACCAGCTGCGGACACCGGACACTGACAGAAATACTTCAGTTAACTACCTGTCCGGTACCGGTTTCCGAAGCGTCCGACTGCGGGCATCGGACACTGACAGATACACTTCTGTAAACTATCTGTCAGGATCCAGAGCCGTGACCGCAATTTGTCCGCACCGGTATGTCAGAACCGTGACCGGACATGAAAGCATAATGCGCTTAATAACCTTACCCTTGCACGACATACCTCATTCGGCATTGCCGATAACTGCTTAAAAGTCAAAATCAATGTCAGATTGAGAACATAATAATCCTGGGGTCACGTGTTATCACACACTACTATCACTTAGCACTAACACCATCGAAAATTACGTCATATTCACTTCACTGATAAAACAGTCGATACTATTGGTTCGCGCTCGCAAAGTCGCAAGAATGTGGCGATAAGAAAGTGTTCGAGACGACTGATCGCGTCAACAACCCGGTGGCAAGTGTCGTCGAGGCGCCATCGTGAGGCGCACGCGCATCCTCTCGCTTCCTTAATAAAAACAGGGAATGAATGGTTCTCTTGAAAAACGGAACGTTCCGTATCCGTATTCAGTTTCCTGATTCCGCGGAGATGTGATGAATGAGTGCGTCCGATCGACCGTGGCGCCACCGGCCAGTTTTTGCCACGACTAGAAAGTTGAAGAACGACTTTGTAATGCCATCGATTTGCGTGGTATTTGTAACGTAATAATATACACGAATATTTTCGCACACATATGTTATTTATATCAAATAATCGCTTTTGAACGTTTATTTTTATATTAGTCTTGTTTGAGTAGTTTTTAGACTAAGCGATACCTAAAATTTTTGATTGGCTCTCGAAAATTCTAATAAATTTTATATTCGTTATCTCACCTTAATAGCTATACAGACAAAAATAAATGATCAAGAATGTGCCTTGGTTGGAGTTATTTTGCAAGATTTCAATCCGATATGTAGTGGCCATTAACCCTGAATATTTAATTAGTTTTTGATCTACTTTGAATACTCATATCTCTAATCTTAATTTTACTAAGACAGTCTGAAAATCTACCGTAAAAATCGTGGAAAGTATTTCAAAGGAATTATAAATGCCTCGCGAATTTCTAAACAGCGTATTTGCAATTCACAGGTTGAACTATGTTGTTTCAAAAATACACCGTTAGTCATTGTTTGCGCAGATGCCGTGAATATGGAGCAAATACCGATAACAACCGCAGCATGTGAATGATGTCTTAGTACCCAGTTTTTATCAAGTAGAGAACTACTTAAGGTGGCAGCACCAGCCCCTGCTGTCTCAACATTAGATAGCGACAAAAATCGGTCGCTAAGTCGTATCGTTGTCAAATTCCTTTAATAGATTTTCTACTTTATTTCGGAAACATAAGGTTGAAAATCTATTAAAGAAATTTGATATCGATTACACTTAACGACCGATATTTGTCGAGACTGCAGAGCCAGAGTAGCCCGCGAAATTCAAATTTTCTTACTTTTTTTTGCAATTTGCAGGTCACTGTCAGGTTGTACGTTGATAAAAATCAGTCGCGCAAGTAACATGTATGTAGTAACAGAATTATAATCATTCAAATCATCAATACAACTCTCTAAGTTCATTTAATCCCATTGAATGACTCTTTCATGAAATAGTCATTCTATGGGGGGGTTACCTTAGCCCTCCGCCCGTGTGCCCAGTGGTGGGGCCAGCGGGAATTGATTAAAATAATTAAAATTGTTCGCGAATTGATTAACGGGAACAATTTTTAATTACTAAATGAACTTATTGGGTTGCATTGGTGATTTTAATGATTATAATTCAGTAAAGCCATATTTGTTACGGTCGAAAATCACATTTTAATCAACATACAACCTGCTGCACTGATCTGCAAATTGCCAATAATTAAGAAAATTTGAATTTCGCGGAAAAACAGTTTCCACGGTCTTCTTAGAAATGTTAAATCTAGTTAATAGAGTGATTCCATTTTGAATAGTAACGTAATCTGAGTACGAAGAAGTGCGATGATTTTCAACAGAGGAAAATGGCGCCAGTCAAGTTGTAGGTAACTGTACACCGGTACAATTTAAGAACCAATAAAAACCTACAATTTAACATGATCTTGAAATGCTTTTAAACAATACACACCATTCACGCTTTCTATCTTCATAAACTTGAAGTGTTAAATTTATCATTAAAACCAAGTTATTATAATCGTGATAACTGATAATAAATAATTACACATTATAATAATGTAGGAAAAATTAATACTAATTTATTAATAGTGATTGAGGGAGAACCCCAGCTAGAGGAAAACCGGGTTCATGTGTACAACAAGAATCTTAAATGCATTTTATTTTGGAATATCCAAAATGATTGTATCTTGAATTGGCCACACGGAATACCTAACTGCAAGGAAAAACCATTTAGGTATGTCCGTATGTGGTCATCAATTCGAAATAAATTAATGTCTTCCACAGAAATAATACGTCCGGCTGAAATATGCAAGGTATGCACAAAAGTGAATCAAAGTAAGTGTAGAGGAGAACGACGCGATCAAGATCTAATTACAAGTAATTAGCGTTGCTGGACTGCATTCCACAACGTGTTGTCGTAGGTCACGACAACACAATACAACTAAATGTGGAATAAAATGATACCATACCTACGAAATATGCAGTTACAATATTGAGGAAAATTCCGCCAAAATAGTTCAAGCATCAGTACCATGCAGTAGCACCATGCTCCTACGCAATTACATTGTAATGGCATATTTTGTATGTCATAGTGATGCATAAATTCTTCTAGGGGTCCTTACCTTATCGCTATCTGTTGGAAGGGTTCCATATCCGTACCAGCTCCTGGCGGCCTTTAGCCGGGGCTCGTCTCTGGGGGACAGCAGGCCGCTGCCCCACCTGGCGAGCCCCTCGGCAACTGCCGCCACACTCGGCGTGCTCGGGCTGCCATTCGGGGAGGTCGGAGACGGCGCTGACTTCTCAGCAACCGGCGGCAACGTCGGACGAGCGCAACCCGTCCGCCTCTCGTAAATCCTTTTCAACGGCTCATCTATATCCGTCTCCAACAACCCTTTCTTATCACTCCCTCTTTTAATCTCATTAACCCTTTTCGCTTCATCTTTCTGCGCGCGCTTTGCTTCAGCATCTTTCCGCTTGACACTCTCATTTGAGTCCTGACGGCAAAGTAAAGCCTTTTTCAAACTTTCACTAGAATCTTGTTTTGAGATCTGACCTTTCTTATCCGACTCCTTGCTAGCAGATTTCTTATCGTCTTTAGATAGCAGTGCACGTTTTAAGCTATCAGTCGAATCTTGTTTGTTTATCAGTTTGCGCGGACATTCTGTGTTCAAGGAGTCAGTCGTTTTCGATATGAGCAGTTTAGAGTAGTCGTAAGGACCATGGTCGTTTGAGGGTGGGTTAAGTTCGAGAGATCTTCGATTTTTGCGTTTGTCCGCTGGCGCTATCTGTGCCTTGGCGGGCAGCAGGCGACGCGGGAGGAGGCTGCGATGATCAGCGAGGGGCGACTCCGGTCGCAACATCTTGAGCGGCGATACTGAACTGCCGCGTGACTGCACTCGCCTGCAACAAACAACAAAAACAAGTTTAGTTTCCTGCTCTAAGCCAAATTAAAATAACGAGTGGTAAACACAGCCAAGTATCGATAGATCTACTGTTGCGTAACCAAAGAACAGCCTTCCGTAGTGTGCAGGTCATTAGAGAATTAATTATCTCTACAATGTAATCTCGTTAAGCCGGTACGGAGACATTACTGTGTCAATATAATTAATTCAATGTCGTTGTTCACATCAAACATTCCAGTATAGTCACTGTTGTACATGTGAATTCTCATATCACGCTTTATGTGAGTGTGAAATATGTAAACACCAGATAACTCCGGGTATCTACAAAATCGTAAACGAAACGTCACAGAATAATTTACATCTCAAAGGTCTGGGTTATCATCACGTTTAAAGTTTACAGCACGGTTGAAAATAAACAATAATACATGTGTAGGTCTGCTCACATTAATTACAAAAAACCCGCAGCAAAAAGTCCGAAGTTAAATATTTGCTCAACATCTACGAATAAGTCTAGCCTTTTTCTGGGGAAGTCCTTTGTACAGAGATTCAAAGGATTTTTATTAGGTTGTGGAACTGTAAAAACGTAATCATAATGATTAGCAGTTGATGCAAAAAATTTATACGTGGGTTATTTTCAACGTTTTGTTGAAGAATGATATGAAAGAGAAAGGAGTAAATGATGCCGTGACGTCTGACAGGGGAGAATGGTAGAAGGAAACGTGTTGCACCGACCCCAAATAGAATGGGACGAGGGAAGGAAGATGATGATGATGGATCACGCTCGTGGATATTACCAGATTTGCAGAAATACTTTCATTGTAATTTCTAACTAAGACGTCCATGATCTCAATAAGATTATGTTAAATGATTAACAATATAATAAAAGCTCTTTTACCATTTCCTCAACGTTTCGCCGTCAAATTAGGCTCCGTAAACTTTTCTTATCAAATATCCATTAAAGTTTTTTCTTCATCGCTTTTGAGCTCTGAAGATGATAATCCAATTAAGTACTAAGACACAATACAATGAAAATTGACAATAACTAAGGGATATTTACGAGTACAAAGAACTAACAAGACGGACTGGTTAGTAATAACTACCTAAAGAACATAACAATATGATACATGGATGACATAATGGAAGAGTAACCACAGAGGAACGAGTAATACAATAGGTCCAGATGATTATAGTGTACTAACAGCTATAGCTCTTTGTCAGGTTTCTAATACAAAAGTATGGAGAAGACCGGTAATTTAATCAAAAAACTACGTAGATTATCCATACTCCTAGATCGACATAAGGCAAGAATGATTAGGGGACAGCAAGGTCAGGTTTTTGTCACCATTATTCCGTTTCAACAGAAGAAGGGATCTCTTTCTCGCATTGGAAAAATGATGGCATTACATAAATAACATCACGCCGTGCAATTCTCGAATGCAGAAGTGGACCCATAGGTGCACCTAATAGTACACCCACATTTCACCAGTTATGTTAAAGCCCCATTTAATAGAGGGCGAATATATTGCCATCAACAGGGCACAAATCCAGACTCCGTGGCTGTTAGTGAGATATTCCAGATCGAAAATCCCAATAACACTGCCCGTTCTGGAAATCGAACCCAGGACCAAATGCTTAGCAGTAGCGCTTGCCACCACTAGATCCACGAGCCTTGATTTTCTGCTATTGGCAGTGCAGTTTGTCTTCCTCTCCATTAGATAAGGTTCCATTACAGTACTTACAAAGAGATACATAATATGCTGTAACAATGTAATACATAAATGATAAGCATTCAGAAAACGTGTCCTAAGTCATGTACGACAGTCACTAACGATAGTGCATGATTTTTAAACAGAACTGGTATCTATGGTGAAGGACATAATATGAACGAACTTGAGAACACTCTAGGTTTTCAACTAGTAGGTTAGGACAAGATGACCATTGGGTAGACATTGTAGGAGTTAACACAAAAAGCGTGGAACAGAAAGATCAAGTGCCAGGAGAGAGATAGAGAGAGTGAAAGTCCTCATGGTAGTAGTTGAACCGATCCTATTCCTTAACTTCTTCCTCAAAGGTCTATAAAGAAAATTATCAGTGTAGTAGGGGTTCAAATTTTGTTGGGCCTAAAATATTGCAACAGGGACTCCGTTTCCAAGTCTCGCTTTGCTTGTGTCAATAGTAACACCTTCATCCTTCGCTATATCCTCTTCGTTTTCCCTTCTCTCCTGAATCACGATCTTTTATCTTTGTCGTGGTTAGTGCCTAACCTGGTGTCAGAGTTTTTATGTGGCACATCATAGGCCTCTGACTTGGCTTAACATGCCATCGAGAAATATCTCTCAGGCATGCTGGTTTCCTCACGATGTTTTCCTTCACCAAAGCACGTGATAATTTTACAATACGCACATGAATCCGAAAAATCAGAGGTGCGTATCTTGGGTTCGAACTTGAAACCTATGACTTGGCAGTCCGAAGGTATCACTGCTTAAAACCACGATAAAAATACCAGATTCAACTAGCAAAAAATGCTAATATCTCAGTAACTTTAATATGCTTCACAGTATAGTTTCGTAAACATTAAAACAATAGACCATTACAAGAGCGCAGAAACGGTGACTACAACAATTAATAACTGAAATATCCTGAGAAGTAAACTTGGTTTACATTTCATCATTAGTTAGAACTTTATTATGTTTTGTACCTGTTTTTTTACTCCTGTCTGGGAAGCAGTTCAATTAACGGTCCTAGATCACCACGATCACGAATAATAAAATGGTTATGATACTATCATCATTCATCATTCTCTTCCATGTCGGAGGTCTTCTTTCATACTTTTCTATTCCTCGTCATCGCAGCAGTCACCTCCTTTCAAGCCATGTGCTTCGCAGTCTTCACACAGTCCATCTATCGTGTTTTTGGTCTTTCCTTATTTTTATAGCCATCCACATTCATACTCAAAACATTCCTCACGATATTTTCCTCATTCCTGCTCATCACGTGCCCATACCATGACAATCGATTGCACCCAATTTATAAAAGCCTGATCAAGCAAATCTGAGCAGCAAATCTTGTTAAGCAGCGTCTCATAATTTGGATGATCAAATTAACATACAACGCGATTAGACAGTCTTAAGAAATGGCTAATCTCCATCATTCATTCCACACACATCACTTCACCGTTTCTCTATTTTGTGCGCATGACGGTCAATCAAGCTATATAAAACCAGTTTATGCGGATCTCTCTTTGTATAGAAAATCTATACAAAGCGAGGCCAAGTTATACTGGAAATGTACAGCTTCATGTGCCGCCGTGTGTACAAACATAAAATTTTTTGAAGATGGTTTTTCTCTTACTGCTAGATTTTATTTACATCTGCACATCCAATTTTTCTCATGGCCAAATATTCAAACGAGCGTAGCCATGTCGGATCAACTTTAGTACAACTAAGCTGTTTATATCCGTGATAGAAATCATGACGACATTTCTATCCGTTAGAAAGTGTCCTCATTTGTATAATGAATATCTATTGTTTGGCATGTTTCCAACACCACAGGTAATTGTCTACTAATTAGGCACTACTTTACCGGTACTTGGCTAATAACACGGTGTTATCTTTTAAGAATTGCGCGGAATCCAGGTTACGTACTGTGTTGGCGAAAATGAATAGTCAAATTAAAACAACAAAGGTAAATTAAATGAGAAAGTGCGGTCTAGTGTAGACCATATTACTTTTACTTAGTATGTGGGAACAAAATGCCTTCAATGCCCAAATTAAAGACAGCGGTTTTACCACAGTGATACCATTGGTCAATTTGTAAGTCCTGTGCATTAGAAGGACAAGTCAACGCCATTACCCTTTCAGGCTCCGCGCAGATCCTTATTATGTTGTAAAACTCAATGCAAGTGAGCTCGTCTCCAGGAAACAACCTCAAGATAAACCTCGACATCGTGAAGAGAAGCATTAGCATCGTCACTATGGATGTCCAGGACCGGGATTAGGTTAGGAGTATGGATGACCATACTCTTGAAGCCCTGACTTACTATCTCCTCATCGGAGCTTGGTCAAATTTTGCCAAAATTAACAAAGATACCTTTGTATTTTAGCATGGTTAAATTAATTGTGCAACTTTATCTAGATTCTAGACTATATCGATATCTAAGCGCCAATCAACTTTTATAAACAGTGTAGGAAAACATCGCAAGGAAACCGACATGTTCTAGAACCAAAATTACCAAGACATGTGACTTCCAAAAACTTGCACTGCACCTGCGTGCTGTATTCAGCCCATTCCCTTACTTGGGAGGCCTGAATCCCAGCAGAAATAACGTAAAAGCCATGGATCTGGGATCTGGTCTTTTCGCGCGAACACACTTGCGCGAAAAGACTGTCAAAATGTCCGTTCGCGCAAAAGTCCATGCGCACATTTGTCTTTTCGCGCAAGTGTCCTTCGCGCAAATGTCTTACGCGCAAGTGTCCTGATACCAAAAGCCATCAATATGCACTCAACCTTCATCAAATTCCCAAGGGTCAGTGCTGTAACGAGCTCGAGTCACCTACAAACTAAAACAATATCATAAATGCACACCGCGTCACCTGGTAATCAATAATGCACACATTCCCTCGGGCGAGGGATGACGTCATTTGTCGCTACATCGTCATGCGCGATGAGACTTCGCGCCACAGATCTAGTTTTACCTCTCTAGTGAGTCACTGAGATATATTTTTAGCCTGTATTTCAATGAAGCGGTAAAAAAAATTAATTAGTAAATTTTAAATTATTTTTGTCGTCGAATTTGAGATATTTTAGTTATTTATAGCCGATTAAAGAAATTAATTGCTTTGTTTGCCAGCGAACTGTATAAGACGTTTGGTGTAGAATTTACAACGTTTTAGGTTCTTTTGATTCCCAATCAATATGGAAAAGTATTTTTAGAATGTTTAATTGAGGGACCACGTAATGGAGAACAGAACAAAAACGACTCCACCCACCTGTTTCTCACCGTTTTTACGACTTGACAAAACATCGAGATTTCATTACAATATGCATATTCAATATAAGTTTCCTATAATAAAATATTCAACATAAATTGAATAAATGATGAGAAGACCGCATCAAAAACCGATGATGAGTTTAGAACATCTGAATGGTCGCACAGACAGACTCGACAAACGACGCTAAAATATGTCTATGTATATATATTTGACTAGCTATGCCCGCGGTTTTGCCCGCGTGAAGTACGGTAATTGACCCATAGGATCGTACTACCGGGATAAAAAGGATCCTACGTGTTCATCCAGGATATAAACATTCAAATCGGTTTAGTAGTTTTTGCGTGAAAGAGTAACAAACATCCACCTGTGCTCACAAACCTTCGCATATAATAATAGCAAGGCAGTAAAATAAAACTTTCCACTTCTATAGAAAAACATCGTTTCTGTAGAGGCCACGTCCAAAACACATCGACACAAACACACACCGCTCCACGCACGCACACACATTTGGGCTCCACCGCATTCCTTATCACCTCTCCAGTCTCCTTATTTTTTATTACAAAATGGGCGTGCTCTTGACCTCGATCACGCCTGATGGAAAGCGGTAGATGAGGTCTATGATGGAACGAGCGTGCCCAGAAGATGCCTGTTCAGTCTTGCTTTGAAGGCAAACGGGTTAAATGTGGGAGGGAACACAGATACCGGCAGAGAGTTCCACATCTTGGCTGTGCACGTTGTAAACGTGGAGGAGAAGCGCTGAGTACGACTCGTCGGGATATCAACCAAGTGCGGATGGTACGCCGCAGTACGTCTGCTGGTCCGGTGGTAAAAAGGTGATGGTGGGGTCCACTCTGGAATCCAAATACCGAACCCCAAGATCAGACTAACTGTCTAGTTTGGGGCTCACTAGCAACAACACTATGTTTACTAGTTTTAGGTAATATTTTAAGTCACTTGTAACATCTCATGTGTCTAATTTGTACAAACGCTAGTACATCAAGGTACCCGCAACTGTCAAGTTTTCCCAATCAACCTTGGACTTAATACTTCAGCGATAAAGTTGAAAATCTATTAAAGAAATTTTACAGATTGTAGTAGCTTGCGGCATCTGTACAAATCGAGTATTCATACTAAACAAGCTTTATGTGGTTTCTGGTACGTACTATCAGTACAGGCAGCAGCACATCAAGTTACCACAACTGTCAAATTTCTTCAAATGATTTAAAACCTTAAAATGTTGAAATTTAAATTCAAAATCGAATGAGAATATTTGATAGTTTGTTAGGAACTTGGTGCGTTGGCGACTGTAGCTGCTAATATATTACCTGGATAATAATCAATTTTCTATTCTACATCCTAACTAATATTATAAATAAATGCGAAAGTAAGTTTGTTTGTTTGTTTGCTACTTTTTCACGCCTAAACCACTCAACCGATCATCCTGAAATTTTGCATATACGTTGTCAGGTGTACAGAAACGGATATAGGGTACCTTTTATCCCGAAAAAAAAAGGACTGTTCCCGAGGAAAACAACAATAACGTTCTTATGATAATAGATGGCGCCACGTATCTTTCGAATCATGATCGAATTATATTATTATAGAAACTTTAGTTGTGTGTTAAGAGTTTGTCAAATTCTTAATTAACGCGACCGAAGTCGCGGGCAAAAACTAGTATTTCTATAAACGCAACAAATCTCGGCGTACAGTAGTTGTTGACTTACGTTATCCGTCATTTTTAGATGACTTCACAAAACATTACCCTGTTTACACCGCTATAAACAAAACAAATCACAAACAAGACAGTCACAATGTACACATTTCATTTTAAAACAATCGTATACCAAACAAACAAGGTTAACAATGAGAAATGATTAATATGTATATAGCCATATTTCCAAGTTTATATTGCTAGTATTATTGCAGGCAAGACAACAATATTTAGATTGTATTCAATGTTTTCAAACGGTATGATTTTCTCACGAGTGATAAATAAAATAAAACCAGAAATGTATCTAGCTGTTGCCCGCGACTTTGTTCGCGTGGTAATTTTGATGAGTATGAGTGAGAAAAAAAAATAGCCTATGTCCTTCCCCAGGATATAATCTATCTGCTCGCCAAATTTCATTACGATCCGATCACCTGTTTAGTCGTGAAAAGGTAGCAAGCAAACAAACAGAGTTACTTTCGCATTTATAATATTAGTATGGATTTTCAGCTTGATTTTTCATCTCCAGATGTTTATTTAAAGCGGGAATAATATTCGTAGAAATACCTGTTTTCCACGATTTCATTTGCATCCAGAAGAGAGACGGGACCAAGTTCATGTACAACCGTGGAAATAAAAGTTAAGCATCTTTAGTTTTGAAGGATTTCGTTGAAACAAGCAATTAATATACAAAGAGCACTAGAATTTTAACCTGAAGATGTTTATTTAAAGTAAGATAATAAATTGTATTCCTAGAACCACCTGTTTCCACGATATCATTTGCATTAGGGGAGAGAGCTCTGTCTGAGAATCTGTCAAATTTCTTGAATAGATTTTGAACTTTATCGCTGAAGCATTAGGTTCAAGGTTGATTGGGAAAATTTGACAGTTTCGGGTAGCTCGATGTGCTGGCGTCTGTACATTCCTGGGAGAAAAAGGTAAACATATTTACTTATTTTAAAACAGATTTCGTTGAAAACAGAAATTAATATTCAATAGACTTGAATTTTCATTTGAAGTTGTTTATTGAAAGTAAGATTTATTTATATTGCTAGAATCACCTGTTTTCCAAGTTTTAATTTGCATTCAGGGGAGAGAGGGGAACTATTTCATGTACAACCGTGGAAAATTATAAGGTAGCATCCTTTCGTGGATTACTTCTACATGTGACTTTAAATTTTTTGGACTACTTAATGCCAACACGTTTTGAATGACAATTCAAAAGGTGACAGGTAATCAGTCTTTAATGCAAATTACCATTGAATTTCAATAAGACTAATACATGGATGACTTTGCAATCGGTAAAGAAAAAATTATAATTTGTCGCAGGGACATGACGTGCATACAAAAAAATAAACTAACAATAATCATACATCATCATCATCATCAGTGGGTAATTCCGGGCTGATATGATAGCCCGGAATCACCCACTGCTGGCTATAGGCCTCCCCTTTTTTCTGCCACACTTTCCGGTTCTCCCGTATCCAGGTGTTTCCCACGACTTTGATGATATCGTCAACCCAACGAGCTTTAGGACGGCTCTGATTTTTTTGGCCAAACCATACAACGCATAACAAATTAAATATTCTTAATACAACAGGACAGAAAGAAAAAAAAGTTGATAGCTTGCACGTCGTGACTGCGACAAGCAGGTTACCACTCAGCATGATGCTGTGCTATGGGGGCCCACAGCACAGCGCTGGTTTTCAGTGGTACCCGTGAAAAAAAACGTACGGAAGCCAAGACAGCAAAAATATTTGTTTACATAAAATAAACGGTACTTGGATTTTAGAATATAAACAACTACGGTACTTGTACTAAGTGAACACATACTACTGCTACGATCCTTACATATCCTTTCGCCTCGTCCAGGTTCATCTGGTCATACACGCACGCTGGTTGCGAGTACCTCGGACCTGACCTTTTGGAAGAACCTCACCAATAATGTCAGTGTATGTTCTTCAAGGGCGTCAGCTCTTTAGTTAGTTGCCTTTCACGTATCCTCTCAACTAGATCAAATCATCTAAGCGCGTAAGTACTCTTTTCATTTTATATCACTACATCATCTGCCTAGCCTTTTCCCAACTATGTTGGGGTCGGCTTCCAGTCTAACCGGATGTAGCTGAATACCAAAATTTTACATGTAGCGACTGCCTATCTGACCTCCACAACCCAGTTAGTACCAAGTAATACGGTACCCCTTGGTAAGAGTGGTTGTCAGACTTTCGGGCCACTGGCTACCTGTAACGACTATCAACGATCTACAAACACAGCCGGGACCAACTTGACGCTGCTTGACATGCTTTCTGAGGCGCGGAGGAAACTCGGTCTGTAATGGGTGGTCATCCATCCACGGACCAACCTGGGCAAGCACGGCTTGACGGTTCCTCATCTTCTTTAAACCGCAACGTTGTCGTAGATTCATTCCTTAATTTATGTAACTGAAACTAAGTGAATCTTCTGTTATATTTTCGTTGTCAGTGAGTCTGAGTACCAAATATTTGCACGCTAGCCGTCATGTCTGTTTGTTTGCCGTCAGTACTGCCCACGTATCATATTTGAGCTTGGTATTGGATTTCATGGCCCCAATGCTTGACATTGGGTTTAGATGAACATTTTGTTTTTAACACCTTAAGTTAATTGATTAGGTAAATTAAGCTCTTGTTGATACGAATGTGTTGTAAGTTGCGAGTATGTTTCAAAATGGTGAAGGTGCATTTTGAGGAATGTCCTAGGTAGATAATATAACATTACATTTTAACACATCATGCGCTTTCATTTGACTATGACACTTGGGTATATTTGAAAATATTCGATTTTTCATACCCACTTTCATCCCCCATATCTAGTAAATGGCTGCACCGATTTTGATAAAACGTATCTAAGAACCATCACCAAGAAACTAGCTTTCAAATAAAAAAAAATGCATCCAAATCGGTTCACTCTTTTAAGAGCTACGGTGCCAGAGACAGACACACACACACACATTGCGGTCAAACTTATAACACCCCTCTTTTTGCGTCGGGGGTTAAAAACGAAGACATCTACCAACTCGCAATGGGGTCGTGTGGTGGATAATTGGAATCATTCTCGCTATGTCGATTCCCTTTACGTCGACTCTTGATTTTTCTTGGTTTTGATGTATTGTCGTTTATTTTGCCTCGACATGGCTGTCACAGAGTGCAGTCACATTAAAAACGAAATACGGCTGTGCTTTTCTATACTAATATTATAAAGAGGTAAGATTTTTATTTTTGTATGTTTGTTTGTAACGAATAAACTCAAAAATTACTGCACCGATTTCAAAAATTCTTTCACTATTAGAATGCTACATTAACACTGAGGTACTGATAGGCGGGCGTGCGAAGTCGGGTCGGGCCGCTAGTAATTAATAAAGTAATTTCGCTCATCCGGTGATATCGTATTATCTATACTAATATTATAAAGCTGAAGAGTTTGTTTGTTTGGTTGAACGCGGTAAACTCGGGCACTACTGCTTCTAATTGAATAAATACGGGGTGTAAACAGACCCTTCACGAAGCCGTCAACCAAGCATTCTGTACATCAAACTAAGTAACTTTACGCAAAAAAATTTGCTGGGAAACTAATTTTTTTTTTGGTGTCAAAAATTACGTTTTACGGTAAAACTCAATGTAACGCACTCAAAACATTGTGCTGATGGATGGATTGAATAGTACGGGGGGCGTGAAGGTGTTTAAAGATCTTACATTAGAAACATGTATTTCATAAAAAAACTTGTGAAAAAGTTGGAACTTTGACCCCCAATATCTCCGTAACTACTAGGTTCCCAGGTATGGTCTAGAACAAAAAAATGATCGCAATGACGGGGAGAACAAGTACCTTTCGGCTTCGTTAAGGGTCTTTTTACACCCTTTATTTTAGTGTTAGATTGCCCATTTATCGAGGAAGGCTATAGGCTATAAAACATCACGCTACAACTAATAGGAGCGGAGCAGCAATGAAAAATGTTGCAAAAACGGGGAAAATTGTATTTTTAGTAATTTTACGCGGACGAAGGTCGCGGGGAACAGCTAGTGAATAATACATTGATAACCCACCAAAAAGTACTAGGCTAGCAAAAATTCAAGGTGTTGTGTATTTTTATACTCTCGGTAGATCCACTCCCTCCCAAAGATTGGTAGCATGTGTCTCAGTAATAGGACCCTTTTTTACTATTATTTTTTTTCGTATGGGAAATCATCAAAGGACTCCCCATCCCCGCTCTGGGCGGACTGGAAGGGAGTGTCAGACTTTTACTGACTAAAACCCATCCATGTTCCTTCTTTGCCCTTTGTGTTCCAGGGCCGCGGTATTTCTTTCGAACAGTCCCGCAGCCCCAGCAGATAGGACCCTTATAGGCTGATTATGCTATGTTAAGTAATACTTGTCACGCTCACGAATACTCACGATTGACATAATATTTGTGTGTAAATACTCGGTACCGCCATACTTAAGTACGCACTGACGTCATTGTCTTCAACCGTACCAGCTTTACACGGTGAATTAACATTAAATTATACTAGTACAGTCGCCAGCGCATCAAGTTACTACAAACTGTCAAATTTTCTCATTCGATCCTGAACTCTAGCATCAACATTTTATGGTTTAAAATCATTTGGAGAAATTTGACAGTTGTGGTAACATGATTTGCTGGCGACTGTATGTGTTACATAGCTCGAGGGGTCGTCGCTTAGTAACAACAGCCGCACCGGTTGATTTTTCAGGTTAAGCTATGTTTGCCAAGGTCGCTCCGTGAATGGGTGACCGTCCATTACATACCGAGATCTAAATGCCTCGGGAAGCAACTCCAGGTTGTTATTTGTAGATCTTTGGGAGTTGTTACGGTTAGTCAGTGGCCCGAAAGTCAGACAATCAGTCTTACCAAAGGCTATCGTGTTACCTAGTAACTGTAAGATTGTGGAGATCAGATAGGCAGACGCTTCAAGTAAAATACTGGGTACAGCTGCATCCGGTTAGACTTGACCTCATCTATTTTAGGTAGAAGCTAGATAACAAACTTGATAAGGATAGATATATATCCATATCAACGAATCAATCCTATTTCGAGAGTGACCGAAATATTCACAAATAGTTTGGTATGCAGACAAAAAATAAACATCTTTGCACTACGAAACTAATTCATGGCTTAAAAAACGCAAAAGCGTATTAAAAATAACTTTTTGGAGAGATTAGACACACTAAAACGAGCTATTTTAAATATTTGCTTACCCCGAACTCACACAAAAAGGGTAAAAAAGATTTCAAGATTCTTCTTTTTTTTTTCAAGATTTTTGTCCTTTTCTGCAAATCTCGCAATCAAAGTAAGGTTTGCTGTAAGAAAACCCCAATTCTGGGTTAAGCTCGCCGTTGTACATAAGCTATATATTATAATTTTGTGTGTATCTTTTAATTTTGTGTGCAATCAAGATAGAAAAAAAAATTAAAATAAGTACATTTCTTTTCCTCTAGACTCTTCCTTTTTCTTTTTCAGCTCGTGGCTTAATAATAACAGCCGCTCGGATCGATCTTTAGGTTAAGCCGAGCTTGCCTAAGTTGGTCTGTGGATGAATGACCATCCATTACATAAGTACCGAGTTTTCCCCGTGCCTCGGAAAGCACGTTAAGCCGTTGGTCCCGGCTGTCATTTGGAGGTCTTTGACAGTCGTTACAGGTTGTCAGTAGCCCAAAAAGTCTGAAAACCAGTCTTATCAAGGGGTACCGTTACTCAGTACTAACTGGGTTGTGGAGGTCAGATAGGCAGTCGCTCCATGTAAAATACTGGTATTCAGCTGTATCCGGTTAGACTGGAAGCCGACCCTAACATAGTTGGGAAAAGGCTAGGCAGATATGAGTATTCTTTTCCGCATAGCGCATACCGCGCCAAGAGGCGCCAAGCCGGGTAGCTTGGTGCCTTTCAGAAAGCAATTTTCATTCAAAAGTACGTCATCGGAAACCCCCTTAGGCCCGATTATACCACAAATAACAAGATGTTTCGATTGCTAAACGTAATTTAAAACATCGTTCGGTGTCTGACTTTCATTTGAAGAAGACAGAGCAGAGTCATGCTTTAAACTCGTTTAGCGAATCGTGATGCTCGTGGCAGTTACTCTGAAGCATGGTGAAGCTAAAAGTAAATACCTAAGAGCCTAATATCAAGCATGGTGTAGCTAAAAATAAATACCTATTCATTCCCCAACAGTACGTTTATTATAGCAAAATCTGTTTGTCAAATATCGTCAGGTTGGCGACGAAACTAGTTTGTTTACTGGCGAGCCGCCCACACGATGTTTTATAGCGTCTGTAACTAGCTTTGCGATTTAGCACCCTTTCGAAACGTAATTTTCATTCAAAATGTTGCTATAACGTCATCGGAAAAGTCCCCAACCGGGTCTAGAACATACAGTAGGGTAATGAAAATTTTGGGTCAGTTTCAGCGTAGGTAATCTGTTTGTCAAATGTCGCCACGCTGGCGAAGTGGCGACCGACGGAGCATGTTTGTTTACTGGCGAGCCGCCCACACCGTTTATAGCGTCTATAACTAGAGTTGTGATTTAGCACCATTCCGAAGGGTTTACTGCGAAAACTAAGCGTCCCTTGTAACATTTGGATTAGGAAAACCACCATTTGTCATCTGCCTAGACTTTGTTGGGGTCGGCTTCCAGTCTAACCGGATGCAGCTGAATGCCAGTATTTTACATGGAACGACTGCCTATCTGACCTCGGCAACTCAGTTAGTACTGGGTAATACGATACTCCTTGGTAAGACTGGTTTTCAGACTTTCTGACTGTCAAAGATCTACAAACACAGCCGGGACTAACGGTTTAACGTGCTTTCCGAGGCACGGAGGAAACTCTGTATGTAATGGGTGGTCACTCATCCACGAACCGACCTAGGCAAGCGGGGCTTAACCTAAAGATCGACCCGAGCGGCTGTTATTATTTTGCCATGAGCTCCTCTGAAAACCACCATTACTGTTACGAAAAACTATTTCAAGGTCAAATCGTTACCATGCACTACATGTGCTTAACTTGATAAACCTTTTCTTTCCCCAATTGTACAGATGCCAGCACATCAAGCTACCCGAAACTGTCAAATATTCCCAATCAACCTTGAACCTAATGCTTCAGCGATAAAGTTGAAAATCTATTAGAGAAATTTGACAGATTGTAGTAGCTTGATGTACTGGCGTTTGTACATTCCTTTTTAGTGTTGACATTATGTTTTGACGGCTAATAGATTTTGAAGTTTTAGCACAGTCAGTTTGTCAAATATCGCCACGTTGGCGACGGAGCATGTTTGTTTACTGGCGAGCCGCCCACACCGTTTATAGCGTCTATAACTAGTCGTGATTTAGCACCATTCCGAAGGGTTTCTGCTCGTGTATCGGATTTAATACGAGATCTAAGCGTATTTGTGCGGTCCCTAGCACAATCTGATTATAATAACGTTCCCAGTGCTCGGAAACAGGTCACCTCCCTGTGAGAGTCCACACAGACCTGTGCGGCTTGGTGGATGACATCATCATCACTGGGCTGTTGTACTGTTCGGTATAGGCGTCTTTTTGATTTTGCCAAGCTCGACGTTCTTATGCCAGTCTCATCCAGGATATTCCCGTAATGGCAACAATAATTTTTGGTTCCAGGACATGCCGGTTTCCTCAACGTATTTACACCTACAAAGTAACTCACTTGAATAACGAAAACAACCTTTACGATATAAAGTATCATAGCAGCAAAATCGTAGTGCTCGCGCTAACAAAATAAAACTTTTGACCATGGATTTACGTGTGGTTGGCAGGCATGACAGCTCTTGTTAAAGCCAGTTAGTGACGTAAATCGGAGACAATTTCATCATCATCATTCTCTTGCCTTTACCCCAATTTATTTCGGGTCGACGCAGCATGTCTTCTTCTTCCATCCTTCTCTATTACTCGTCATCTCATCAGACACCTCTTTTCTTGCCATATTATCTTTCACACAGTCGATCCATCGATATATTCAGGATAACAAAAATTAATTCGACTTTACGACATTCATCATCATCATTCTCTTGCCCTTATCCCAATTCATTTGGGGCTGTCCATTAATCATGTGAGGCTCGAAAGGGGGGGGAGGGGTCCATAAAATATCACGAAATATCACAAGGGGGGAGGGGGGGTAAAGTATTATATCACGTGTACTTATTTTTTCGGCAAGCGCGCGATACTCAATCGAAAAGCGGCGTTACATGTATTTATTTTTAGTCAAACGCGTACAAAATCGAAAACCTGCAGAAGCCTAAGATAGAATAAGAAGATAGCCTGCAGAAGGATCGGCAGATACTTTTAGAAAGGACATGCCAGCGGTGTGCATTGTACTTCTGTACAAAGAAAAAAGCTAAGGAACATGTGAATTTTTGTCACAAGCAATATAATACTCCAGAGATGCACAGTCTTCGTCCTTCCCGCATCCTCACGCGACGATCGAACGGTAGATCGAGAGAGATTCTCTGCGTAGTGCGCGAAAATTATGACGCCGAGTGGCTTGATGAAACCGATGTTGATCTTCAACAAAGCACTGTGCCAACAACTGACTTGCAAGATGCTTATCCAGTTATTGGTGTTGAAGAAAGTCTTGCTAATCCGTGGTCCGAAAATATTGTACATTAAATAATGTTCATGTACTAGTACAAAAAACTTTTTCGCATTTCTTTCATTATTTTTATGTCAGTCAAAAACAAACTGCAACCTTTCTGTGAACGTTTATTATAGTAGTCTTTAATTTTCTATAATAAAATTAGATGATACTTATACCAGTATTTTTTTTATAAATAAAAAAATAGATTCTTTGCAGGTACGAAAAAATACACGTGATATAGGGGGGAGGGGGGAGGGGTAGTCTTAAACCTCACCACGTATCACCAAGGGGGAGGGGGGGTCAAAAAATGCAAAAAAAAACATCACGTGATTAATGGATGGCCCCTTTGGGGTCGACGCAGCATGTCTTCTTCTTCCATACTTCTCCATTACTCGTCATCTCATCAGACACCTCCTTTCTTGCCATATCATTCTTTACACAGTCCATCCATCGTTTCTTTGCTCTTTCTATACTCATATACCCATCCACATTCATACTCAAAACTTTCCTCACGACATTTTCCTCATTCAATGATCTCATAAAAAAAAACAAATTACTTTCTTCAATGATATCTATTCAAAGTAAAATGATAGCAGATAATAATTATCACGATTTTACCTACAATTTACAGACAAAGTAGGTATCTGTAAAGCTAGTTTAACTACCTAGTCAGTACTCTGTTATGTGTGAAAGTAAACAGTTACCAACATTTCCTGTTATTCGGTTTTCAAGGTCGACGAAAAATACTCTTAGCACGCGAAATAATGATAAATTTTAGGCTAAATAAATCGGAACAGTGGGTTTAACCTAATTGTCTTGTTTACACAGCTGGATTTTGTTGATATTTTTTTCCCATTCCAATAACTCATCCTGTTTAATATTATAATTGCGAAAGATACTCTGTATGTTACGTGTGATGCCTTAATGGCAGAATTTCAAACGTTTGGCACACAGGTAGACCATAATATGGGAATAAGACCAGGGTTCGAAGTGATAATTATCTTTAAAATAACAAAAATCACAAAACTGTACACTTCACGTGTATCCGAACGCGATTTTCCGTTTCCATGCGTATCCAAACGCGTTAAATGTCAACTTAAAAAAAACAGTAATTAAAATAGTGTTTAATCAACAAACAGAATTTGAATAAGCAAAAATAAAATAAAATTTAAGTTATGTTTAATGTTACTTTCAAAGAATTAAACAACTAATAATTATAAATGTCTTTATCTTTACATTAAATACAATATTTTATAAATTAATTTAAATTAAAGAGATCAAGTTATGAAACAGCAACAGCATGGATAGTGATCCGATAATATCTGATAATTATCTTGATAATTTCGAACCCTGGTTTAAGACAGAATACATTTTATCCCAGTTCTGGTAGAATAATTTCCGACCACCCCGTGGGCAAAAAAACTATGATCAAAAGTTGTTTAAATTAAATATAGCATCACATTGGTGGTTATCTGATATTACAAGTCCTCCTGTCCTCACTCAAACAAACATTGCCTTTATTTATAAACACCGCCCACATTCTGAATCGACAGTGAACGCAAACGTTGGCAAACAATATCTATTTTGATAAATAATTGTCGAGAGCAAGCACTTCAAATAAGCACTGCAGTACTTCATAAAATATCTGTGAATTATAACAATGAATCATTTCCATTGAAATACTAATGGTGATTAAATACTATCAATCATAATTAGACTGAAAACAAAAAAAGAATTGCTTCTCCATTGTTATCCACCAAAACATACTCGTAGACAAAAAATACTCTGCAAAGATGAATGATCGTTCTCAACTGACGATTGTTAAAATAAAATCATAATTTATTCAAATTAGTCAAAATTTAAGAAAATCCCCGGAAACGCGCAGCCGAAGTGGCGGTACTCCCCCCCCCCCCCAGCAACATCGTATTCTGTCTCCACTTCAAACTACACTTGAATTGACAATATTTGTACATTCAATTTTGCAGTCATGTACAAAAATAGACTAAATCTAATTCGGGCGTCACGCTTATCCAATGTTCACACACACCTAGCCATACAAAGGCTAGGCACACTTGGGCTGAACCTAATCTATCAGCACGGAATCACATTTTCCATGCTCCTATCCTATTCTGTCGCTAATAACCGTCATTTGCTAGAGCGGGAAACAGAGCGGGATGTATAGCACGCGGCAGCATCGACGATGCACTCGGCAGCACGCTCTGTCCAACCCATAAACGCACCGCAACAGATCGGCATTACCCCATCTTATTTTAGCTGATCCCGATCCGAAGCGATGCTGTGACATGACAGTGCTAGTAATAGCACATCACATCACGCCTGTAGTCCTCGAAGGGTTCCTCAGAGGCGTATCTGTTTACACCAACATTTCATCAGTTATGTTGAAGTCCCTTCCTTCCTTTCTAGTCTATTCTAAGAGGGGGCGAGTCTACAATCATCAAGCGGGCACAAATCCAGTCTCGAGGCTGCTACTGCGAAATTCCTGATGGATAATCCCAATAACACTTTTCCCAGCCTAAATCGAAACTAGGACGGTGCTAAAAATGAAAGAAGAATCTCGAACGGCACGATTAAGGCGATTCTGATTTCGAGCAGTTTATAACTGTGTGTTGACCTTTTGGCTGTGAACTACCCACGTGGAGCTAGGACAGTGTTGCAAGACTTGCAAGGCACGTCTATGTGATAACACGTGTACATACTGTACATAGTAATGACATAGTTACACATAATATGTATTCTGAACTTTAATTCCCATGTGGAATATAAATATGCAACTAATGAAGGCCAGCGATACTTTGGAGGCATAAACAAAGAGATGGTCAGGTCACAAGTGAAATCGCTATTAAACAGAGTCGTATTTTAAAAGAAACATCAGCTGAACGGAAATCAGCTTTTTCTCGTAGCTTTATCAATCCAATGACAGAAGGAAAACCCAAGTAAAATAGGACAAGGGTAGGAAATTGATGATGTCAATCCAATACAGTTTTTACTGATCCATCATCGGTATCGCTGGTGTCAGAAAACGTGACATTCCATGTAGACACCAGGCCGTAGCAAATATGACCAAACTAAAGGAAGTGTGCACAAGAAAAAAAATTGAAGACATATTGAACTGATGGCAAAGCCATTGAGTCTATGTGCACCTCTTTTGAGTGAAACGACGATGGCAAAGACCGGTAGCACAAAAATAAATTTCAAAACAACATTTTTAATCTAGTTTCGTCATTTACATAATTTACCGCCGGATAACTAAAATGTCTCGAAAATTATTATATTATCACGAATCCCAATATATTTGCAATCGCATTGCAGATAACTGGTATCAGATAATCGCACGAGTATCGATTATGCAGTAAGAGCTATTTTTAAATGAAATCTCTCCAGGAATGGAACACCCGGGAAATCAACCCACGTTTTTATATTCCAATGCAACGTGTGTTACCTTTAACCTTTTTACAGTAAGCAGGAACAGATTGGCCATGATTTAATCATTAGTTGGAGTTTTATACCAGCAAAAAGTCTCAACTTATTTATTGGTGCATACCACAGAGCACAGAACCCAGCAGGATTAAGAAAATTCATATCCCGAAACTGCATTCATCATCATTCTGCTGCCCTTATCCCAATTCAATCAGGGTCGGTGCAGCATGTCTTCTTCTTTCATACTGCTCTATTACTGGCCATCTCAACAGACACCTCCTTGCTCGCCATACCATCCTTCACACAGTTCATCCATCGTTTCTTTGGTCTACCTCTGCTCTTATAGCCATCAACATTATAGCCAGCCTCGGAACTGTATTCAGAACACAATTTCTGTCAAGCACGGTTTCCACCAAACCGTAGACTCGCGGAGCGGAAAAGAGATGTGCGAAAATCGACCACAAGGGTTGAAATCCACATCGCCTCTCTCGTGTCTTGTTACTGATCGGATTGAGTCTTGAACATCTTCACTACTCTCCGCTCGTCTCCGATTTCGTGGAAAAGGCACGATCTCTATTCATAGCCGTCAGTTCTATTCCCTCATTAAAATTTGTTTAGTAGTGCGAGTACAAGGTGACAAGCTTGGTTTGTACGAATGCTGTCTGCAGCAGGGGTCACCGAAGCGTCTCCGTGCTCTGTGATCATACTTAATTCATGTAATCAAGCCAAATTTCTTTTAACTTCTTTAATTCGGGACCTATATCGAAGAAATACTTGATAGGATCCTATGAATATGTGGCTATAAAGACAATTTAATTCACCATTTTCCTTGTTATTTGAACGCTTCATGTGTGGTGCGAAACCGTAACGTTTTGAAACTAATAATAGTAGTTAATTGGACCTGTTTTGCGGAACTAACGCGAAGCCATCGTAATGCATGATTTGTATGTACATACCTACTACAAGTTATATTTGATGTGGGCGTTAATGAGTTTTGCATGGCGGTTTTTCTGGTTGATTTTCTAGAAATAGTTGTTGAATTAATATTTACAATTTACAAACGAGGCATACTATAGCATAAGCTTAGTTTAAATAGCCTATAATGTTCCCACTGCTGGGAACAAGGTTCCTCTTTGAAAGAAGCTACCTGCTCTCACCATCATAATCAAGATGGACATGAGCCTCCCCAAGCATCGCCACAATGAACACTCCAATACACGAGGCTCTGGCAAAAAAAGGCAGGTCGTATACTCCTAAGAGCGCATTTCACCAATTAATTTGAACGCGATCGAAACGCGAACGCATTATTCGATAGCTAAGATGACACTGACAACTCTTGAACGCAGTGTAAATTATGGTGATCGCGTTCAATTCGCCATAACGCTCAACTAGTAAAACCTGCCTGATTGGAAGAAGGTTTTAAATGTGTGTGGACACTGATAAAAAACCGGCCAAGTGCGAGTTGGACTCGCGCGCCGAGCGTTCCGTACAAATTTCGCGCCGGTTTTTTTTTCAACTACATATTTACTGTTTTTAGTTTATTTACTTTACATTTACTGTAATACATTACTTCTTGCCAAATTTCATGATTCTAGGTCAACGAGAAGTACCCTAAAGGTTTTGATTCCCTTGTGAATTCGCAAAATATGCGACATAAACAGTCATATTTTTTGATCGCGTTGACTTACAAGTTTGATTTTCACAGCGAAAGAGTCCCGAGTATTTGATATGATTTCCAACTTGATACCTCTACGCGTTCCTGAGAAAAGGGTCTTGATAGACAGACGACAACAAAATGATCCTATATTATTATTATGAGCCTGATGTGTCCCACTGCAGGGCAAAGGCCTCCCTTCCCTCTTTCCATTTATCTCTGTCTTTGGCTATTTGGGCCCAATCCTTTTGACAACAGTCCAGCTCGTCACGCCATCTCTTTCTGGGCCTACCGCGTCGCCGGGTTCTGTTGTTCGGAACCCTATCTGTTGCCACTTTGGCCCAATTTTGATGCTGTAAGGATCCTATAATTATTCCTTTTTCCTTTTGAGATACGGAACCCTAAAAATGGAGGTTTAGTCAGTTCACGCAAAACCTTTACACCCGAGACATGATTAGACTTTCTAACCCAGGTTTACGAAGGCCGACAGTTCTGTGATGTCATCAAAAGGTCAATGTAAAGTTTTTAATATAAACCCAAAATATGAGGTTATCTTCAAACAAGTTTTTTTATGATTATGAGTTTATTAATATGACGGTTGGGATTACTCGTCAGGTTTTCCTACAAGTTTGACTGGTGTTGTTTGTTTTTTGTCTTAATGTACCGTCGGGATGTGTCTAAGGAGCTCGCGGCTAAATTATAACAGCCGCTCGGGTCGATGTTCAGGTGAAGCCGCGCTTGCCTAGGTTGGTTCATGGATGGGTGACCGCCCATTACGTGACATGTTTCCTCCGTGTCTCGGAAAGCACGTTGAGCCGTTGCTGCTAGTGCGGCTGTCTGGGTATCGTATTACCCAGTACTAACGAAATGGGTTGTGGAGGTCAGATAGGCAGTTGCTCCATGTAAAATTCAGCTGCATCCGGTTTGACTGGAAGCCGACCCCAACATGGTTTCGAAAAGGCTAGGCAGATGATGATGTGCGGTCGGGATGTGTAATGAGTGGGCAAATTATAAACACTCTCCTTGTCCAACGAAATAGCGAGCACATGGGGAAGGAAGGAACTGCTGGCTTTTGGCAGTACCAAGCACGGCAAAATAATAAGGCTCATGCATGGTACAAGAACATGATACAAGTCGTTTGTCTTGGTATGGACATGTAATGAGGAGGGATGAAACGTATGTGACTAAAAGTGTGATGGACATGAATATATCATTGATGGAGATGGAGAAGAAGGCCAAAGAAAAGATGGATAGATTGTGTGATGACTGATATGAAACACAAAGGTGTAAATGATGCCGTGACGTCCGACAGGGGAGAATGGAAGAAGAAAACGTGTTGCGCCAACCCCAAGTAGAATGGGACAAGGGCAGGAAGGTGATGACGCATGGTACAAGAGAAAATTACCTTAAGGTAACTAATATTTTTTCTCCTTGAGTGTACTTGGACGTAATTCTTGATTATTATCATCTTTGAAAGTTCATAATAGTGGCTCTTAGAAAAGTTAATACTTTTTGCAGCTATTAAGTGTGATGACAAAAGGAATATATGAGGTGTGAAGAAATTAAATGGACTGCAATCACAATTACACAACAAACGCCTCAGCATTGTTGCGGTGTATTTATTAAAGTCATGTTTTCTTCATTTAATTAACTTGATTTATCACTTTCGCAGCTACGTTCAGGAAGTAAACAAATCGATTGTCAACTAAGGTTTGTTTCGATGACCGATTAGTTTGTAAATCGTCTTTTTCATGATCTATTTCTGGATTTCTCTCTTTTATTTTTGATACTATTTAAAAGAATCGGGTGGAATATCCGTATTTTTCGATCTTGGATAGCCTTAAGTAAGACTAAACGTACCCGCGACTATCAGATACTAGCTGTTCCCCGCGACCTTCGTCCGCGTAAAGTTATTAAAAATACAATTTTCCCCGTTTTTGCAACATTTTTCGTTGCTGCTACGCTCCTATTGGTCGTAGCGTGATGATATATAGCCTATAGCCTTCCTCAATAAATGGGAAATTCAACACTAAAAGATTTATTCAATTCGAACCAGTAGTTCCTGAGATTAGCGCGTTCAACCAAACAAACTCTTCAGCTTTATAATATTAGTATAGATTTGAACGTGGAAACAAATGGAGCCTTTGCATATCAGATTATATCTTCTTGACATTTTCCCTCCTTATTATGGTGGCACTACACTTGGCAAATCTGGGCAAATATTCGCCTTCTATCATTAAAACAAAGTGAACTATATCGCAATAGTCATATAAAACATCTTGCTTTGATCCAATATCGCGAAAATTTTGACAAATACGCCAAATGAAGTGCCAGCATTAGATGCAGATTCTGATATCGCATCGGATGGTGACTCCAACATAATAATGTAAATGATTAAAGACTATGAGGACGACTCTAAAACCAGTCGGTTTTATTCGACCTTGAGGCTTCTTGTTCGGTTTAGCAGAACGGCGACGCCGACAGAATACCAATAGGGTGCTTATACTTCTGATCTTTGCAGGAAAACAGGTTTAATTACAACTATGTTGTTTTACCGCTGGTGAGTTTTGTTTGTTTTCAACTGCAGTGTATAAGCTGGATTTAACACTTAACATCACTTGCAGCTTTTTTTTTTTCGGATGGGAAATCATCAAATAACCCCCTCCGCTCTGGACGGAGTGTCAGACTTTTACGGACTAAAACCCATCCATGTTCCTTCTTTGCCCTTTGTGTTCCATGGCCGCGGTATCTCTTTCGAACAGTCCCGCAACCCCGGCAGGGTCACTTGCAGCTTGGATAAATAAACCAAAATTTCTTCAAAATTCCATATTTTCGACTACTCTCAATACGGTCAAGAAGAACATTGTCATGTCCTGGAACTAAAAGTACGAAGACATGTGATACCCATCAACCCGCATTGAGCCCACGCGATGGATCCCACTATCTGACACAGAGAAGAGGTCAGTCTCCCAGCAATGAGAAGGTTGTAGGCTGATTAAGCTATGTATGTACTGTGTGTGTGTGTGTGTTAAATAAATTGGGTAGTACCCTAGTAGGTGACCATGCATTAGTGGCATCTTTTAAGGTCCTCAGAAACGCTAGTGTATGGTATGGTCACTATGGACACTTGAGGCATGGATGGAAATTTCTGTACCAAGGAAGTTATACACCAACCTAATTTCTGAATTTGTATGCACTTCAAAATGGAGGAAGCCATCCATTTGTCGAGAGACAATGAAGTTCTAGTATACTCGAGGCTTTTTCCGATGAAACTCCTGAACAGCAACTTATATTTATTTATAAGCGTGGTAACCGCATCGGCTAAATATCGAAGCTTCACTTTAAAGATAAACTTGCTCTAAAGTTTAGTTTAAAAGGTCAGTTGAACCAAATAAAAAAGTAATAACAATCAAAATTGTTGTTGGTCAACATTTAAAAAATCTATCTATTTATGGAGTTGTATCAATGTGGAGCTGTTGTGTGTGTATGTGTGTATTATTTATACTCGCTCTAGTAAGTATACATTGTATTTTTCCCATTTTGTCGCTCCGTAGAAAAGAAAGAAAGAAGAAAGAAAGAAAGAAAATACATTTATTTGGCACATGCCACAAGTGCACACAATATAAAACAAAAATAATACAAGACAAAAAATAAAAATAAAAAATTAAAACTAAAAGCGTAGCTCGATCCACCTCCCCAATACCGTGTATGCTTAGTTGCTTACGATGTTCAACGTGCTCGTGGAGACCAACCCTGGTCCTGCAGTCTCGACATTAGATAACGACAAAAATCGGTCGTAAGTGTAATCGATGTCAAATTTCTTTAATAGATTTTCAACCTTATCCTTCCGAAATAAAGTAGAAAATCCATTAAAGGAATTTGTCAACGATTTGACTTAGCGACCGATTTTTGTCGCTATCTAATGTCGAGACTGCAGGGCCTGGATTGGACTTGTTTGCTGATGAATGGAAGACGATAGAATGTCAGTGGTTCTGTGAGAAGACCGAGTAAAAGGATTACTTTACTCAATTAAGTATTAATGGCTAATGCTATACCTACTAAATCTAATATATAAAATTCTCGTGTCACAGTTTTCGTTGCCATACTCCTCCGAAACGGCTTGACCGATTTTGATGAAATTTTTTGTGCTTATCCGGTATCTATGAGAATCGGCTACTATCTATTTTTCATACCCCTAAGTGACGCAGACGAAGTTGCGCGAGTCAGCTAGTGTAAAAATAAATAAATGGATGAAAATAAAATAAGAGGATATCGATAAGTTGAACGTCTTTCCCGATCATTCTAGCGATTAAAATTTGAACAGTCGTGAGTCATTTTCTATTTTGAGGTCTCTTTAATCCTTAGTACCGGCGAAAAAAAGGAGATTCTCAAGCCGACACGTATTTTTTTGTTTTATTTTGGACTTTGCACTACGTTGCTGATAGTTCGAGATATAATAAATGTATATTTAGAATAAATTTATGAATTAGTGATTCTTTCTATGTCGTTGAAATGACTTTTATAGCGACAAAGCTGTGCCTGAAAATGACAATGTTTCATCCCCTTTCCATCTCGTTTGGGGATGAATTTTTATAAATCGTCCAACAGAGCTCAACTTCGTTATAAGGAACTACATAACTTCACGCCTGTAATCCCAGAAGGGTTAGGCAGAGGTGTACTTAATAGTACACCCACATTTCACCAGTTATGTTTAAGTCCCATGTAATAGGGGGCGAGCCTATTGCCATCAACCGGGCACAAATCCAGACTCCGTGGCTGCTACTGAGAAATTTCTAATGGAAAAACCTAATAACACTTTGCACGATCTGAGAATCGAACCCAGGACCTCATACTCAGCAGTCGCACTTGCGACCACTAGACCAACGAGGCAGTCATAAGGAACTCTTGTTCAAAATTATATGCTTGGGTAGTCTGCAGTAGCGAAGGGTCAATTTTTGTAAGAGGTAAGCCGGAGTACATATCTGTAATGTGATTATCTCTAAAGAATACTGACTGTACCATTTTTCAAAGGGAATCCGGTAGGAATAGAGTTGTATGGCACCTTCGCCACTGGTAGTCTGTCAGTGAATTTAAGATATTTATGAAGTCATCAATCTGACTAACATTACATGGCGCTGACTACATTTTTAACGTTTTAATGTTTTTTTTATGAAAGGTGGCTTTTATGATTGCTGAACTGCTTGTTAGCTCGACAGGATGTAACAACAATTTGCCGTAATTTTCTTTGAGCGATAAAATCAATTTCTTTGGCCTTCATCGCACGTCGCACAGGTTCGCTGAAAAGCAAACTTGTATGGAAAAATTGCGATCTCAGCTCCGGACACTGACCGATAATATAAAGTATCTGTCAGTGTCCGCTGTCTGCATCTATCCGGACTGGTTCAACGGAACCTTAAGACGTTACGCAACGTCGTTAATGACGTTTTATCTTCACGCTGCGTTACGTCACGTAGATGGAAAGTGTCATCAACGGTGACTTTCACTGCGTTAGCTGTGGTGCCGTGTAGCTAGTTTGTTATGGTACTTGAGCCGTTACGTTTTGAATCAGCTGTTTTATTTTTTTCCGAGGTTTTGTTTAAGTCTAACATTACTTGTACTAGACAACAGCCAGTACTAGTAGTGAGATTAGTCATCAAAAACAGGGGTCAATGTCCGTTTTTAGCAACACTAGGCGATCCATCTTCTGCCTAGCCTTTTCCCAACTATGTTAGGGTCGGGTTCCAGTCTAATCGGATGCAGCTGAATACCAGTATTTTACATGGAGCGACTGCCTATCTGAACTCTCCTTGGTAAGACTGGTTGACGGACTTTTTGGGCCTCTGACTACCTGTAACGATTGTCAAAGATCTACAAATAACAGCAGGGACCAACGGCTTAACGTGCTTTCCGAGGCACGGAGGAAACTCGGTATGTAATGTGTGGTCATCCATCCACAGACAAACCTAAGCAAGCACGTCTTAACCTAAAGATCGATCCGAGCGGCTGTTATTATTTAGCCACGAGCTCCTCTAGCAACACTAGGCGATACCTGAATAAATGCTTAAATAAAAAGCGTCATGTAGGATTCCCAAAGTTTAGTTCAGTATCGAGGGTGTAAAATTCAACAGTGCAATAATGCTTCGGCACTCAAGAACTACTGGTTCGAATGAAAAATTCTTTTAGTATAGGATAGTCCATTTATCGAGGAAAGCTAC
The DNA here is from genome assembly GCA_905220335.1 of Noctua pronuba. Taxonomy (NCBI): domain Eukaryota; kingdom Metazoa; phylum Arthropoda; class Insecta; order Lepidoptera; family Noctuidae; genus Noctua; species Noctua pronuba. Next base: position 14,192,075 of record LR999908.1, read on the forward strand.
AGGATATATAACATCACGCTGAGACCAAAAAGAGCGGAGCATGTTTTTTTTTTGCAAAAACGGGGAAAATAGTATTTTTACAATATTTTTTACGAGGACGAAGATCGCGGGCAGATCTTTTAAATTATGATACTTCTATGTAGTTTGAGTCGGGCATTATTTATTTATATATAGGTTGTTTTAAATATTTTGTTTCTACAATAGCTTACCATTATGAAGTAAAACTACTGTGTGGCGTGGCCCGCTCCGCCCCCTGCAACAATTACAATTATTCATCTTTATTAATTGCCTTTCATCTAAAGTGGAACTGGTATTCAGCTGCATCCGGTTATACTGGAAGCCGACTCTAACATAGTTGGGAAAGGGTAGGCAGATGATGATTAAATGCCTTTCAGAAATTGGGAGATAAGTGATAGTTTTGTTTGCTTCCGACCACAGTGTACAGCTACTAAGGTCCAGTTGCACCATGCGTCACTAAATTACGTTTAGCGGTAAAAGAATTTTACTTAAACACATCGTTCTGTTTTTGTCCATTATTTTAAGATGGCAAACGCAGTTTTTTGATGTGACAACGTCTAATAAATCGATGAATGCATGCACGAAAAAGGATGACTCATTGTCCCGTTACACTCATTGTACGCTGGCGCCAAATAAAATTAATGAGTGCAAATAAAAGTAAAATCAATTAAATTGTAGATTTCATTTCACTCCTTCTTTGTATCCCTACGAGATAGTGATAATTCAATAAAAATGATTCAATTTTATTCATAAAAGTATGCAATCATTTTATCAATGTTTTGTTATGACATTGTCGCGTTAAACTATCGTCCCTAAACCGACTTTACAGACAACCAATTTTTTTATATACTATGTTAGTTTAGTGATATAATGTGAACTAGTAGTTTTTCAAATTGTTAGAACTGAGAATGTTTAACTGGTTAGATTATTTTTCTTTACCTTGTATACAATTGTATAACAATTTTAACGCCAAATCAAAATACAAAAATAAAACAAAATCAATTAGTTAAACAGTAATGCTATTAACAGCCGTTCATTATAAAATAATTAATTTTAGAACGATCGTAGATTACTTCTAATTTGTGCCATGTGGAACTGTTCACTGATTGGTTGTCTCATTGCTGCCAAGCATCTTTTGAAACTCCTCAATATATATATTTTTCAATTAAAATAAACAGTTTTAACAAAGTATATATTTTCGTTAAAACTTAAAAGGAGAGCTAATAAAAAAACATTCAAACATTGTGTTACATTCAGCAACAAAACCAGTCCAATAATGAAAACTACATGCAGCCACATTCAGGTTTGGAGTATTCCTCAAAGCGCAACCATGATGAAAAATATCGTTAATGAATCCATCATACCCATCTCTATTTTTAATTTCAATTTGTGAGCGCAACTAATGGTTGCGCTTCGAGGAATAATTTACTTGCGCTTAAAAATAGTTACGCTTGGATGAATACCCCTTAGGTTTGTGTTGATATCCTAGACTTGGTCCCTTCGTAGGTATTGCCGGTGACCTGATTGATTGCAAAACTTTTAATTATCTGAATAGATTTATTTTTACGTCTACAAATTCTACAATCATGTTTTGTCAAGCCATTGATCATACACGACGTATGTTCTATTTACCGCTTAGAGTTTTCCCTAGCCAAAGAAAGATTACTTGGAACCCCTTGGCAAGTCAAGCTGAGGGGTTTTAAAAGCATTTACCCTAAATCGTTGGTAACAGTTAGCTCTAGTTAAATTAACCGTTCGCTGAATGTCATTATATCGATTCCTGCAATCGATTCTACCGCCATTAGGCTTTTGAATCAAATCAGAGACAATTTAATCTATACAAATAAATAAAATTGAAGTGTCGGTTTGTAATATCAAAATTTCAGCTTTTTATTACTTATGAAAATATATTTACGGCACTTGTAACAAAAACACATTTTTTTTTCAATTTTTGCCTGTCTGTCGTCTTGTTTGTTCCGGCAAATCTCCGAAACGGCTGGACTGTATTTGACGGGACTTTTACTGGCAAATAGCTAATGTTATAAGGTCTAACATAGGCTACTTTTATTTTAGAAAATTAATTAGGGTTCCGTGCAAAAAAAATAAAACCCATGAAATTGGTAACAAAATTCGGTTAAAAAAGAGAAGTGCCTATAATAATGGGGATTTTTTAATAATAATTTCACGCGAAGGAAGATTGCGGGCAACAGCTAGTAAGTACTATGTATGCATTATAAATACGAAAGTTTGGATGGATATGGATGTTTGTTACTCAATCACGCCAGAACGGCTGAACGGATCTGGATGAAAGGCACAGAGATAGATTATAGTCTGGAATAGCATATGTGCAACTTTTTTTTTCTCACACATTCACAATAATTTCCAAGCGAACACAGTCGTGGGCAACACCTAGTATTTAAATAAAAGTGATTTGATTTGATAAAACATTAAGTATTAAAATCATAAACCTTACACAACACAGTGTATTTTCACTTTCCGACCATTGTAGATTCATATCGGTACATTTTATTGCAGAAACCAACAGTAACAGCTATGTTTTGTGCAATTACAAAAAAATAGGTCAGTACTAACCATAAACACATGGTTGGGTTTAAAAGCAAGTCATTGAACCCTATTACAGAATGTGGGTTAAAAGTTAAATTTAGAAGCACTCGTCGGCTTCTTTGTACATCTTTCTTTAGCCATCAATTTCTTGCGGGGCTTTACGATTCGATTTTACGAGGTCGTTGGTCGACAAGTCTCGTCGATACGGTATACGTAGCCTAGGCAGCCAATGGTACATTATAAGACAGTTGATTCAAGCTCTATGTAGGTGGAAAGGTCTGGAGTTACCGACATAGCTTGCAGAATAAGAAAGCTGAAGTGTCTATGGACCGATGGCCCATAGAGCGAAAGAGTCCTGGAGTGGAGACGCGTATCGGCAAGCATAATGGGGGACGCCCGTCAAAAGGTGGCTGGGACAGTCTGGATGCAGAAGGCGAAGGACCAGGTGTTGTGGTAAAACTTAAGAGAGGCCTATGTCTATCATTGAACTGCGATAGTCAGAGACTCAGAGCTGATTGCAGTAACTGTTCCGAATTCACTTCTAATTCTTGCTGAAGCTCTATCGCAAATGCAAATGTTATAATACACCAGGTGCTAGACATCCCACGCTTGCAATCAACATCTAATGACGGGATGTCTCACTCCGTAATTGGCACACGATACCGAGCATATGCTCGTGTTTCTGTGCAGAAAAGAAACCGGCTAAGGGTTCCTCACCATCAGTTTTACTTTAGATTCTAATGGTTATATTGGAACTGTGACTAAGCTTGAGGCTAATGCAGCGGCAGCCCGCAGCGTCAGTCAGCACTGTGGCCATCTGCAGAAGCGTTTTCTTAGACTTATTTTTAGAAACCATTTGCGTTGTTGCGGTTTGCTCATTTAGCTATTGAGCAGCGGTCACCGTTGACGGTATCCTCCCGAAGTGTGTCTTTGAAGAAACCGTCAATTTTCAGTAGCAACCCGCAGCTTTGGACCCCGGATTTGCACTTCGCAATAAGCCAGCCCCCTAGATACTTTGAACATGACCTAACTGGCAAATGTGGGGTCCTGCATACATATTTGCTGCATGCAATTTAATGAGGAACGGAACCAGCCTTGAAACTTCAGACCAGGCCTGTCGACAACCGTTAAGTTTTATAATACACGTCAGAAAGTTTCATGCATGCAGACTATGTATTATTAACTTGTTTGCCGTTCCAGTTTAGCACGAAAATGACCCAATTTCATTTCGTTGCATGACTGTAAAAGTGTAAAGCCTTATTTAAAAAATATATTCTTTGTATCTTGTTGTGGCGCAGTTTGGGAAAGGCCTTGTCCAGCGGTGGGCTGTGTTCAAAGAGATTCAAAAGACTTATTGAGCGGACATTGTTAATATTTTGATCTCGAACATTTTTGATTTTGACAGACGAATGCTACCTGACAAGCGGATGTGTAACACTAGACAGACCGATTTGTTACTAAGTAGTAACAAGTATTGGATTACGATTCTCTCCGTCTTGTCCAGTCTATCGCTCGTAAATATTTGAATGTCTTTGGCTGTGATACCTGTGATAGGCATAGTTGATTGGTTGTTTGATCTTACGACAACGTTGATCGCTTTTGGACTTTGTCACATTAAGTTATTGTCAATATTGTCATTACCAGTTAAAGATTACGTCGTTGACGCTTCATTTTTTTTGTGACAAAAACGTTTTTATTATGACGAAGGTTTTCATTCTCCAACTTTACATGTATTGACAGACGCTTTTGTCTTCGAAAGTACTTAATGTCAAACAAAAAATGTTATGTAATATTTGTAGTGTTATTGTAAATAATTTTCCATTTATTTGATAGTCATCATCTGCCTAGCCTTTTCCAAACTATGGTGGGGTCGGCTTCCAGTCTAATCTGATGCAGCTGAATACCAGTATTTTACATGGAGCGACTGCTTATCTGATCTCCACAACCCAGTTAGTACTGGGTAATACGATACCCCTTGGTAAGACTGGTTGTCAGACTTTTGGGCCACTGACTACTTGTAACGACTGTCAAAGATCTACAAATGAAAGCCGGGACCAACGGCTTTACGTGCTTTCCGAGGCACGGAGGAAACTCACTATGTAATGGGCGGCGACCCATCCACGGATCAACCTAGGCGAGCGCAGCTTAACCTTAAGATCGACCCCGAGCGGCCGATATTATTTCCTTGATAGTACTAGGAAGCTATTACTTAATGTTTTCGTAGTTAATAAGTACCACAATGAATGAAGTGAGATCATCGGTCAAGTGACAATTCAGTTTTTTTTTTGGGTTTTAAGCCGATTGTTTGTTCTGAAGGCCTTGGCAACTTGTAAAGATTATTTTTTTCGCAAAACCACAAAACAAATTATCATAAGTTTGCGAACAAACCTTTGTAGTTTATCAACCTGTACGAAAAGTTAACGTTTCCTCGCTAATGCTTCTACTTGGATCAAAGCATGTTGTTGGGGAAAAAGAACTGTGGTATCACTACGTCATCATCTGCCTAGCCGTTTCACAACTATATTGGAGTCGGTCTAACCGAATCGAATACCAGTATTTTACATGGAGCGACTGCCTATCTGACCTCCACAACCCAGTTAGTACTGGGCAAAACGTTGAACTGAGGTATCACCACGTAATCCATATTAATTGAACGCGAAATGTTTATCATGACTACACCACTGTACCGATAGATGACCTGGAACTTGTAGAAAGATCTAAAAAGACAGTATGCTTTGAAAATGTATGATTCACTCGTGACTTTGTCGGCAGCGCGCGGCGGTCCGTGTGTTTCGACTGTTTTTCGAGTGTTTCAAGTGGTATCTACACGTTGCGTCTAGCTAGAGCTACTATTGTTTCTCATGCTTTCGAGTTTATGAATATTTTTTTAATATTAAAACAAAAACAATTAGATTATTTGGTTTTTACTCTATGCTTCGATAGTAGGTACTACTATCGAAGCATAGAGTAAAAACAAGATGGCAAATTATTCAGCCGCGGGAAAACCACCATTTAAAATTTTACGTGTATAGGCAACTTTTTTGTATTAAAACCCAAATATGTATAAGCAGGCAAAGTTGCGGGTAAAAGCTAGTAGAAAATATTATTGAAATCACAGTCGTGTTGGCATTCGCAAAACAAGTTCGTTATTATTACCGCGGCATGCGACCGCGGCTATATTTCGTAAACAATTCACACCTCATCCTGGCAAAATCGGCTCATGATAAGCTGTTGGCCTGTTAATCCTCACTGCCATTTCTTTTTGACAGTTGTAATCGGCAGTCAGAAGTCAGAGAATCTGTCAAGTAGTCCTACAATCCTGACAAAGTCATACATATCATGATAAGCAGTTGTTACCGGTACGACTATCAAAGATCTTTATGTCATTACAACTTAAAAATCTTTAATAGTCGTTACGTTTGGCAGCAGTCAAAAGCCCGAAAAGCTGAAAACAAGGCGTATCGACGATATTACCCAGTGACTAGGTAATGGAGAGGAGGTTGCTCTATGTAAAATACCGGCATTTACCTGCATTCACTGAATTGGATGGTGATTCAAACATAGTAGGGACAAGGCTTAAGTAGACACTACGTAGAGAGCCTAGCTCCCGAAGGGAAGCCGGCAGGAATCGGCTTCTTAGACGCCTTCGGGCCTGCAAGGCTAGATAGATGAGGGATCAGTGAAGGGATTCGAATAATCTATCAGACACCTACTTACTTACTCGTAAGTAAGTACCCACTTGTTTACTAAGTTATCTAAAAGAAATGACATCATCTGTTACATATTCTGATTCTGTTTGTGCCTACACTGTACAAACAGTACAGGCATTAACTAAAGGTTGGTTCAAACCAATAATTTAAAGGACCATCTTTATTATTTTTCTATGAGTAATGGTGGCCCAGTAGAAACGGCCGCGACTTGCAAGTTGTAAATCGTAGGTTTGTATCCAGCCTGGTTCTATGTGTGTGATTTTATCATCTCTCAAACCGCTGAAGGAAAAGATCCTGAGGAAACCAGCATGTCCTAGAACCACACCAAAATCCGAAGATATATGACATCCTGATCTTTTAACCCACACTGGGCCAGCGTGTTGGATCACGCACGGCCTACTGCCTCTCACAAAGAAAAGGCCTGTACGATTCCAGCAGTAGGATCATACAGGCTTCACAATTTATTTTCGGTACATTTTTTTTAGATAGCCCCTATTGTCCCACTCCTGGGAAAAGGCCTCCCCCATTAATTCCATTTTTCTCGATGGTGGGCTTTAATTTTCGGTAAATAAACAGAAAAAAGAACTGCCCCTCAACATTAATAATTGAATCGATCACTAAAAATAATTAGCAAAGTATCAGAGTTCAAAACATTCGCTCGGGTGTCGGCGAAAGTAGCAAGGGGCGGCGCCTGCGCCGGACCGATACAAGTGAAAGTGGCAACGAAAGCAGAGTGCGGAAGAACTGCTTTCTTGCGTTACCCCCAGTACCACTCGATATCCTGTTTTAAGAAGTACTCACTGGCCTGGCTGGCTGGTTAAACTATACTTCGTCTATCTATACTACAGTAAAGGTTCTTTTACAAATCAACGACACACACAGCATCTGTCTGGCATTATTGCTGAAATGATTTTTTTTTGGCTCGGCCATGACGATCACACATAATGTAGTCCTATTTTTTTAATTTGTGTTAGTTTAGAATTTTTTCGATTTTGTTTCTTGCTATTAGAACGATTTTCAGTATGTAAAATTGCTTTACTTAAATGTTTGACATTGACCTGCATTATTTATTCATTAAAACCAATGTACTCTAAATTATGTAAGTTCAATCATCCTTCTAACCAGTGGGTACAGCCAATATTTAGGTAGCCAATAGCCAATAGGTAGGTAGGATTACTATTGTTAATTGTTAGGTTTGCAAATTCAATTATTAGTAAATGGTACCATAAGGGACATTAATTGTTAATCAAATCGATGTCGAACATCAATTTGCAGTGTTTAGCCATTTCATACAACCATCAAAGAATGACAGTTATCTAAAAGATCATCCTCATCATCTTCCTGCCCTTGTCCCATGTTACTTGATGTCGCCGCAACGCGTTGCGGGACTGTTTGAAAGAGATACCGCGGCCCTGGAACACTAAGGGCAAAGAAGGAACATGGATGGGTTTTAGTCAGTAAAAGTCTGACACTCCCTCCCACTCCGCCCAGGGCGAGGGGGGGTGGTTGTTTGATGATTTCCCAAAAAAAAAAACTGACTTTACAGTTTAGCTGCATATTTCTACTGATACTAACATCAAAACAGAAAAAAAAGGCACAAGTCCAGACTCCATAGAATAAATAAATATTACTTTACAAAACAGCACAGACAATGAACACTCAACAGGAGTATTGTAACTCTCAATTAAATGATAATAACTGAATCTTATTCATTCAACATTTTCCAGAGACAATAGCTTCAGTTTAAAAACATCAAGTACAATACACCGCAGGTCACATGATATAGCAAATATTTGAGTGCATGTGCTGTATTACACAGTAAAGATGGAAATGACGGTTATACTCACTGCAGAAAGGTTTATGTAACTATGCATGGGTGCAATTTACTGATCAAAGAGAATGAGACGTGCTTATAAAAAAAACCAAGATTTTCTTTCATACAAATCTTGTCCCCACACATTACGAACACATAAAAAAAAACTGTCAAGCCATTCTCAATTTATAATCCTTACCCATGTAGCCGTTTATCCACATCATACTCAAGCCTTTCAGAAACCGTGATGTTTTAAACTTGGGAATTAAAAAAGTTGAAATCAAAGGAAAACAATGGGACAGTCTCTAATTAAACTGTGCATTTAAGCCTAAAAATCTTTTAAAGCTACCGTATCTAATTAGTATACAGTATATTTCAACCAGATTTTTTTTTCATCAATGGCTAGCTAACAAAACAGTGTTTTGGTGTATTAACAATACAAAAATACCATATCATTGCAATTTGCATAACAAATCATACATACATCCATTCTGTCAATTCTAGGTACCAATTTGAATACAATATGTTGCGCAGTCCATTCAACTTCATCCAAAGTCATTTAGTTTTGCCTTATCATTGAATCTCGTTAAGCATTGATGTTATTTTTCTTCAGAAACTGATGACTAGAACCAAATCTTTTTTGCAACTAAATTGTAATTATTTTTTTGTAACGTGTACTGAAGATCAGCGTTTTAAAGATCAGAGTCATGCTTATTCTCTAATTAGTAATGCATATTTCAAGTAAAATTACACTTTGTTATTCATTTTTAGGCCTTAAGTTAGAAATCTAAACGAATACTATAAAGAGGTAAAGTTTGTAAGTTTAGAAGATCGGGGTAATCTTCAGAAATACTGATCCTATTCCAGAACCTACATCATCCCCAAGTGTTAAAGGCTATACTAACATTAATTTCCGACCATGAAGTGAGTGAAGCCATGGTCAACAGCTAGTGATACATAAAGATATACGTAATAATAGAGAAGTATGGAAGAAGAAGACATGCTGTAGCGCACAGGCTCTAGCCTGTGCGCTACAGCATGTCTACGGGATATCAACGCAAAAACGATTACCAGGTTTGGAATGGGGAACTGAATAAGTAATAAACGTGTGTCAATTTCCGATGTCCCTGTCTCCAAATAACATGGGACAAGGGCACGAAAATTATGTTAGTATTTATGCATATAAAACTGCAGAGTCACTACAAAACAACAACAACTTTATCAGGTCTGTCACGGGTAGCAATTAACATCATTATCAGAATTTGATAAAAATCAATTGTCCACAAACTTTAGATTAAAAAAACATTATTGCCTCATTTACTTACTAACTTACTTTCTTTGTGATTCTTTCCATACTTTCTCTGTATTTATTTAAAGGAATATTAGACTGTTGTTTTTAACTAATTTATGAAAACAGCTATCTATTGTAATGATGTTATAGAAGAACACATAACTAACATCACTTCTGTTATCACTATAGATAGGATAATTAAAAAAAAAAAAAAAACAAATGAATATTTATCTAAAGTGAGTTTCTTCCAGGCATAGGGTATAAAAGTATGATCTTAAAATGCCATTTTTTTCTGGGGATAGTGGTACTTTATAAATAATAAAGTGTGTTATGAGTAAATTTCTTGATGTAGTACTCATAAGCATAATGAATATTTTAAATCTATTTAAAACCAAGCAAGAAATTTGTTGAAAATAACACATATAAAATAAAAAATGCTGAATATTCTAATAGGACAAAATGGTAAATATGACAATTCATTTGAAGTAAAACACTAAAATAAAAATAAAAAAACTATGTAAGTATTTAAATAAACCGGGACTTTTTTCATACTTACTCTATACTTGTCAACTACCAAAGGGTTTACCTATTGTACATATATATTTCACCAGTTTTGTTAAAACCTCTCTAAAACAAGGGGCAAGCTACCTAGGAACCTAGTTCAATATGAACTCAAGACCTCACCATAGGTAGGATTTGCAACCTTTTGATTGATGTAACCAATACTGACTGAACAACAAACTGATGGAGTCAGTCAAACTATGTTTGTATCTTTTTATCTACTACATATTAACAAGTGATTAACAACACATTTTCAACAAACCCTCCACTGTAACATAAATGAGTATGCTCGTACCAGAAGACCATAAATACAATAAGTAAATAACATCTTTACTTTATAATCTTAGTGTATAATCTAGGTACAGATATGATAGCTTGCGCTTAGTATTTGATTGTAATAAACACCTATAATGGTGTAATACAAAGAAAACTAAACTTTAATCATTTTTGAGTTGCTAAATCATGATTTATTGATGTATTTAATTAACTATTCAAGTTTATTGAAATGTTTGTTTGTAGGGCGATAAAAATACGAGAATATTGTAAAAGAGATCTTTAGCAATTTTGGTGTACAATTAAATGATTTGTATCTTTTACAAATTTTAAAGATGCAGTAGTATGTGCAGCCAGCACATCGAGCTATGGAAAGCGTTCATAATGCCAGCTCTAACGCTAAAAGTAAATAAAAGAAAGATTACTTGAAAAACAACTAAAAAACTAGTATCCGTACCGGTCGTGCATCAACGTCGCAGCGGCACGAACGAGCCAGCATGGCTCTCACGGCGCAGGGACGCAAACAAACACCAATACCTCACTCGACAAGGACACCTAACTTGATTAACTTCACCCACTGCCTTCACATCACGCACTATTTATTGACCGCACTAAGGAATCTTCGATCCTTTGACCATAACACAAAACACACTTTTCACAAATCACTAAAATCTGCGCGGATATCTTCCACAGAAACAGATTGTACACAAATAAACCACCTCCGTGCGACTACTTGCGAAACGATATGTCAACTACCTACGTCAAACAATCTCAAGTATACCAGAATAAAACACTAGTTTTACTTAACATTCTATGTATTCACATGAAACTACTTTGATTCACTACTAAAATACATATGATCTAGAATGTTTTGCGTCTTTTTCGTTTGGAATACCTTAAAATTTTGCGATAAGCAAACAAGCGAACCACTGCTACGCGAACCTATCGAAAACTGCCAAACTGGAACAATATCATTGCCAACCAAACAAAACGAAAAATCTTTCAGCTGACAGTGCCTTGACAGTGACGGCTGTGGGGATAACATATAATTGTAATCAAAATTCTACTATTAGTTTTTTTAAAATTGATTTTATATAGAAGAATATTTATAAAATGTAAAAAGTAGGTAAGTAAGAAAAATGAATAAACGATAACACGAGAAAAATAAATAATATGAATACAAAAACCAAAACAATGTGGCGATGCGGTTTCTGTACCTTTAGTCAGTTGTGGGCTTCATCAAAATACTATATTTAGGCCCTTAGGGTCATGTATGTGCTTACATAGTCATGTTGATTGACTTACGAATTTAACGGGCTAAATTAGCACTTTACCAAACCACCAAAGTGTGAACTCAATCATAGAACCTCCTTATAACTTTGTGAGGCATTCACAGCATGTACTGCGCTTGAAAGCACGGCATGGGCTATGATAATTTTCTTAGGCATGCGTAAAACACTGACCAGGGCATACTCGGAACAATCCAAACCAATCTTAACTTCAATATTGTTCATGAATCACGTAAAAGTACGAAACAGAAGCAGCTTTTCCTCTGTCCCGCATAAATAAATCCTTAGGAAATGGATGCGCCCAGTCAAACGATGTAGGTACTGTACCTGGTATATCGTTTAAAGATAATAGTTCAAAACGGAGGAAATGAAAGCGTGTCAGCTGACACTGGAGAATGTAAGAAAAAAAGCGTTGCATCGACCCCAATTAATATGGGACAAGGGCAGGAAGAGGATCCAATGAGATTATTATTGTTAATAAATGTGCGTATTTCTTCATATTACTTCTAATTGATAATAGCATCAAAAATATTATTATGTGCTGACCAACTCTAAACAATCAAATTTACTAAATTGGTATAGTTTTGATTTCCAGTCCACCCTGTTAAACGTCAACATGACATCACTCGAAAACAAAGGTTCACAGATAATAAATTCACATTACAACTATGGGATGGGCTTTAAATGGCCAGCACAGACAATTGATATATGGACCATGATGATTCTTTTGTATCTGCAACCCTATCTCTAGAAGTGTTTAGATGATCCTTGATTGTATTCGCTCCTGGGAAGTCGTTAGATAACCATTTTCTTTTTGGTGAAATTAATGTATTTTTTTTCCATGATTTGGCATCACGCTATTATGGTCCTTTGAAGCGTTTGGAAGACTTTTGTTATCATTTTTGTAATAAATTTCTACGAATTCGCAATTTGCAATTCTAACTTTTTTGGAATAGAACCGAATATCACTTCCAAATAGTAAAAATAAAAAAACAAGTAGATTTTAAATCTGTAATCATGAGTAGGATTCCGGAGGGTCCTCCGAGGGTACCCTACACAGACAAAATTATGTAAGACAAGAATTTTACAATTCAATATTTCGTCTAAACATGCCTAGGTGTAAATTACAATTTTACAATTATTATTATCGATAATACCGTACCTACCTATTTAATATTAACTACTTACATTGCACTACTATTTGAATTGTTCAAAAGATCAATATCGCTGTCAACAGTGAGACTTTTCGTTACAAAATAGTACAATTATTTAAAAATAAAATTCAACAGAGATATTTAACAAACTAAAAGAAATCACTGGATCTTAGTTTGTCAACCTAATCAAAAAGTAAAATATTTTTATCTAGATAGTGTCACAAGGTGATGACAATACATTAGATAAAAAAAGAAAAACCGCACGTGAAAATGTTTAAACGAATGACTGACATTTACACAATAAATAAATAACTAACACAACAAGAAGATAATTATATTCAATTACACTTGCACAGCGTACACATGGTCCATTCACTTAATCAGTCTTACAATTTATTCAGCAAGAGTATGCTTCCGGGTAAACTGAACGGTCCCAGCCGAGATCTGATATCTACCGCACGAACAGCAAAGAAGTATTTGAAACCAGCCATGAATTGCGTCAAGGTGCACGCCATGGGTAAAGGAAGTGCTTTGACATCTCCAATCTTCTTCCATAACGCTGTGCTGGGAGGAGAAGACGTTTCTTGATACGCATACAACTGATAACTCGCGATTTCTTCGTAACTGTCCTCTTGATAACCTTCAATTTTCCATGAAATTACTATTCCGTTTTCTACTTTGGATAGTTTGAGATCTGGCGCTGGTGGTAACGCTTTCCAATTTGGTGGCTGGTACTGCTTCATGGCGTCGGGCAAAGGAGCTGGATGTTTAGTTACCCTGACTGTCGTAGCAGGTCTTCCCACTTGAGTATTAGGCATCCTTGGTCTTAAACCTGGAACACAAACATTAGATTTAATAATTCCTGTTCACTGTAACGTTTGTGATGAGAAAATAAACATTTTTTTTTTACACAATATGCACATTAAATATCATTTAGTTCCGAACAACAATTTGAGTGTTTTTGTTATATTATTTTAGATGACTTACCTGGTGTAGGAACAGTCTTTAACATGATAGTCTGTCCAGGCCTTATATTTTGATTCTGTGGACCACTTATAGGAATGTAAACTTTTCTTGGACTGCTAACAGCTGCTGGGAACGCCTGTCTTGGGTTTGCCATCAGAGTTTGAGAAGGAACTAATCGAACTGGAGGTGCAGGTGATGTCCGATTGTTAACTTTAGCTGGTGGTTCATCATCCGTCAGATCTACTGTCACAGACAAATTTCTATTACGCTGCCTTTTTTCGCCCACTTTCTGGGAAGGTGATGGGTTTTTAATTCCATTTGGCATTGGAGGGACAACTTTAGCAGGAACTATTTGATTCACCATTGGTATCGTACTTGGAGATTTCATGGCGGGGCTGGCAGGCACAAGTCTAGGTACAGGTATGGGCTGGGTGGTGGCAGCAGGCTGTTTCGGCCGAAGGTTTGTATTTGGAAAACTCTTAGTATTTTGTCTGGAGTTGGTGGCGTTTTGTAGCTGTGCAAGGTTTTTTCTTCGAGGCCCTGTTTTTTCCATATAAACTTGCATGCCCACAGACCGGGTTATCTTTAGGGGTGTTATAGGTGTGCCTGGTAAATTCTTTTTCTGTTCCTCCTGTATGGACTTCAAAACGACTTGTAGATCTCTATTCTGTTTTGTTAGCGTCATGGTTTTTTTCCTGTATTCCTCCATACCCAGAGCCACAGTTTTAAGTTTATTTTTAATTTCACTTAAATTGCTTCTATCAACGATACTCTCTACTATTCTGAGTATGCAGAATTCCTCTAAATCTTCCCGCGTCATATCAGATATACTTTTCTTGGCAGATTTGAGGAAATTGTCTGGAAGTAGTGGTAAGTCAGATGAGACTGGTTCAAATGGTTTCTCTTCTTCTTTGTCATTTTTAATGATTTGCGAATTAGTCTCCTTTACTTTTTCTGGATGTGTTGAATCTGGAAAAGGAAACATGAGGAATGTATAATTTATGATTATGCTGAATGCTTCGGGGAGTGAACTATGAACTAACTATGAGATATCTATGGGCAAACAAAGGTCTCAAAATAACTTGAAACCAGAGAGTTCGAGCAGAAGAAGAGTAACTACTGCTTTTGATTGATTACTTAAAAGTTACCCAAGTTGTAGTAATCAGTTATAAAAAATATTTCTTATACTGAGTGGCCGTGATATAAAAGAAGTTTTACTAACCTTTCTCACCGAACTCGGTCACTTCAAGAGGTTTTTCTCTGATTTCTTTTTTGTCTTCTGTGATGATTGGAGTATCTTCTTTACTACTAATATTTACAGGTTGGGGTGTTTCAGTCTTACTTGTGTCCTCATCAATGAGCATGATATCATCATCGTCTTCTATATTAATGCATTGCTTTTCATTTAAATCTACTGGCTTAGGGGGTTCCTCTTTCAGAGGCTCATTTGCATCATCCTCATCATCGGACAATATGTCTAGTGTATTAGAAAGCTTACATAAAATAGGTTTATCTTTAATACTACTAACAGGAGTAGACGTATTTGCTTTTGTTTGTGAATCGGTATCTTTTTCTTTGCTCTTTTCTGTTTCCACAATTTCTTCCACGTCCATGTCATCTTTCAACTCGATGGGTGATGGATCACGGGCACCATTGCTGAATATTTCATCTGTAGAATCACAGACTGGTTCTTTTATCTCATTCTTGATCTCATCTAATTGTTTTTCTTTTTGTTCAGAACATTCTGGTTTGTCTTTATTTTCAGAAAACTCTAAAGGTTTGTCGTCATTTTCAGTAGAACTTACCGGTTCTTCTAATTTTACATCAGGCACCGGTCCTTTTAATTCTACATCAGGTGTAGTCTCGCATATAGTATGAGTTTCAGTTTGTTCTTCTATAACCTCCACGTCATCTTTATTACCAGGCAAATCTTCTTTAATCTTTGTTTCATTATTTTCTGGTTTAATATTTTCAGATTCATTTTCTGTGATATCTGGAATTTGGTCTACAGTTTCCTGTTCAAGGCTAATTATTTCTTCTTTATCTTCCACAATAGCTTCTTGAACTATCTCTGCACATTTTTCTTCCGATTCCTTTTCAATGGGGCTTGTGCACTGAATTTCTTCATCAGTGGCATATTTCTGAGATTCTTCTTTTTGCGTACCATTCGTGTCCGGAATGTTTACTTCACAAGTTTCTTCTGTAATTGCAACCCCGAAACTCGACTCATCTTCAGTATTTTCCAATTTTGTGTCAATCGGCGAGTTGGGTAAGTCTTCAATTTCTGCATTTATGACATGTTTATTTTTTTCATCACTACTAATAACGTTGTCCTCTCCGATGTTTTCTTTGTTCCCGTTGCAATTTTTCTCAATAAGTTTTTCAATATCCTCATTGACAATTTTCTCAGTATGAATTTCTTCGATCGCGGACATGTCTCTTTGTATATCTAAAGCAGGCTCAGAATTGAGAATTAATTGCATTGTTTAACATTTCCTTATCTTCAAAGAAGAAGACGCCTCACCTGAAACAGAAATAAAAAAGAACTAAGTAATTTATTTAGCGAACAGGCCTCTTCTGAGTACACTCGATCCATCATAGACCTCATCCATCGCTTTCCGTCAGGCGTGATCGAGGTCAAGAGCAGGCCCATTTTGCAATAAAATCAAAATACTGATGACATCATCAGTGTAAGTAAACCTTTAATTTTATCTATCAAACGAAATGTGTAGGAAGCCGACTCGAATCGCATCATATTTCAATATCCTGATATCATTTACGATAATTATAGTTAGTGCCATCTATGAGAAGAAGACCGAAACTCAAGCGCTCCGAGCGAAAACCTGCTTTCCATGATAAAACCTGCCAAGAACTCGACCAGTAGACAATTTTGTTCATTGGCTCTGCACTTCACGACACCGCATGCGCGGAACGCGGCCTCGTGATCAATGGCTTCTATTATACAAAAAATCAATCCAACCTGGATAATTGACGTGGCGGAGGTTGTGCCTTGTATACTACATTAAGAATTAGCTAAATGTCCGGTTATAGAAAAGATGGATCAGGACATGAAGGAAAAAGTACTAGTACAGGTTCCATTAAAACCACGCACTGCGCAAAACAAACAACGCCCAACAACCAGCGACCAGTATATGCCCCAAATGAAAATCTAGGAAGACCCATTTCCTTATTATCCTTTACAAAAAATATTCAAGGAATACAATTAATTGACTATGACGCCCTTAATTCTGGAGACACAGCTACGATGCTCGGCAACCCAGATTCCTATGCTGGTTAGTTCCAAGAGACCGAGAAAGATCGACATGTATTTCTGTGTGGGATGAGAAATGAGGCTCTTCCGGTAACGAAATATGGATGAGAATTTGTAACGGAATTTAGTAAAAATTCTTATTCTATTACCATTCCATTAGAATAATTGTTCCTAATAAGATTCAAAGCTAGACTTAAACTCAACCCACTGGATTAAGGCAGCGTGGAGGTCGGATATCATCCCACGGGAACGGACCACCGCCGCTGGGACCCCGCCGGGGCACCGCATCTACCACCGGGATAAGACCCTTTAGCCACATCGATCCATCTAATAGTTAAGGCGTGAAAAGGTAGTAAGACAAACTGTATTACTTTCGGAAGTATGGCTTTTGACGTGAAACGGAATAAAAAGTATCCTGTAATGACATCACTAGAGTAGAAACAATCGTTGCTAAAAAGTAGTTCCTATGCAAAAGAAAAAGACCTTTTAAGAATTAAAATTTTAAAATACCTGATGCGTCATGCTTAAAAAAAAACCGGCCAAATGCGAGTCGGACTCGCTCATGAAGGGTTCCTTTAATTTTTAATTTGTTTTGAATATTTGTTGTAAAATTTCAACTGTCTACCTAATACGGATCATGAGATACAGCCCGCTGTCAGATAGACGGACGGACAGACGGACACCGGAGGCTTATTAATAGGGTCCCGTTGGTTACCTTTCGGGTACGGAACCCTAAAAAGATACCACCAATTCTATTTCTAATATTTAGACACCATACAAAGTGCCCATGTCCCTTTTAGGCAAATTTTCAGATATTACTAAGTTCTGATCGGGAGAAAATGCCGTCACTTCATCAGTTTCACTTAGACATGTTGGTAATGAAAGTCCATTTAGTGCATAACATCGTACATGTAATCCAAGAAGGATTAGGCCGAGGTGTCCTGTAGTACACCCTCATTTCGCCAGTTATGTTTAAGCCCCATGTTATATGAGACTTCATTCATAATCCAGGTTATACAGGGGGTAGAAGCGAAGCCGCAACTAAGCATTATGTACATCAAACTAAGTATCTTTACGCAAAAATTATTGCTGGAAAACAACTTTTGTTTATGGGGTGAAAAATTTCGTTTTACGGTAGGACTCAATGTAACGCACACAAAACATTGTGCTGATGGATGGATTGAATAGTCCGGGGGTCGTGGAGGTGTTTAAAGTAAAAATCTTACATTAAAAACATGTATTTAAAAAAAAAAACTTGTGAAAAAGTTGGAACTTTGACCCCCAATATCTCCATAACTAGAAGGTTCCCAGGTATGGTATAGAAAAAAAAAAGATCGCTATGACGGAGACAACAAGTGCCTTTCGGCTTCGTTAAGGGTCTTGCTACAGCCTTTATTAACCATCCGAGAGATGCTGAGGGCAAAACCCGGAGCATCTCTGGATGCAGCATCAAAAAATAAATTATAGTTTTAATTAAACTAGATACACGTTACACCAATGGGATCTACATTAGCAGCTAACGGACAAGCTTCGCATCCTTAAGTATTGTTCCTTCGACCATCGGTTGCTTAGTCGAAAGTATTTCAAGGTTGCAAATATCTAACATGTCTATATGTTATTATTGAAAACACTAACAACCTATTACAGTTGGCTTATTTACATCACATTTAATAACTTTTGTACTATGAAGTGTAAATTCGAAAAAAAAAAAGTTGGCTTCCCATAAAGTTGGCGCGATCAGCTGATCATTTATTATGAAACGAGTTTTTTTTTCTCTCCCGATGTTAGATATAAAGGGTGTAAAAAGACCCTTAACGATGTCGAAAGCCACTTGTTCTCCCCGATATTGCGATCTTTTTTGTTCTGAACCATACCTGGGAAAACCTTCTAGTTACGGAGATATTGGAGGTCAAAGTTCCAATTTTTTCACAAGTTTTTTTTAAATACCACTTTTAAAGATTTTAACTTTACTTTAATTAACTCCATGACCCGTTTACTAGCCAAAGCATCCATCAGCACTCAGTTTTGAATGCGTTACATTGAGTTTTACCGCATAAGGTGATTTTTCACCCCAAAAAAAAGTCGTTTCCCAGCAGAAATTTTTGCGTAAAGTTGCTTAGTTTGATGTACAGAATGCTTGGTTGACCGCTTCGTGAAGGGTCTTTTTACACCTTGTATGAACAGCCTCTATATTTCTAATACTTAGCGTGATAAGCGGATTGGTTCCCATAAAAGTTCAACTTTTTTTTTTGTAGGAGTGCCTAGCAACTTAGTTATTTCTGGGCCTATTGATTTTGTATTATTTTTTTTACTGTTACGCGTGTGATATACTCTTCTCCTTCCTCTAAGATTTCTTTAATAAGTCGGTCACTATTTCACCATACCTATATGGGGTGTAAAACACCCTTAGCGAAGCCCAGGGGCACTTCTTCTTCTCGTCATTACGATCATTTTTTGTACTGAAACGTAACTTGGCACCCTTTTAGTTACGGAGATATTGAGGGTCAAAGTTACAACTTTTTCGTCCGTTTTTTTTGTAATACTTCTAGGGTCCCTGTACAATGCATCCATCAGCACAATGTTTTGAGTGCGTTACATGGAGCGTTACCGTAAACCGTAATTTTTAACACAATTTTTTTTTTCCCTTAGTTTGATGCACCTACATAATGAACAGAATTTGGTCGACGGCTTAGTGATGGGTCCGTTTATACCCTGTATATTTGTCCAATAAGATACCTAGGCTAAAAGGTTTACCCTACGTTTAACACTGGGGAATTTGTTTCGCCACTTCTTCCCAGCTAAAACACAGGAATTGGCGAAAGGCGCGTTTTGGGGGACTACCTAATTCATGTAATCTTTGACATTCAAGAGGAGCTGATGATTGGCCTAATTTGAATGACTTGATTTTTGACTGATATACAGGGTCAATGACCGCAGGTTACCTTAAATAAATATATCACCGCATGTTTAAAAATCTGTTTTTTTTTTGTAGAAGCATTTCTGACGTCATGGGAAAAACAAAACAAAAAAAAACTCTCATACTGAAAAACTACACTACCAGCGCAGCGGTCATTGACCTTTTTTTTTGTTTGCTTTTCCGTGTTAAAATATGAGGCGTGTGTCAAGTTTCGCTGACTAATTAATTTTGACCTTGTGTCAATAATTCATTATGCATCATAAACATAGAAAAGTGTAGTAAAATATTAAATCCCACTTCTAAAATATCATCTAAATAGTCCCTAGCCCCGCCCTCGTCCTACTTGTGCGCAAAATGTATTTCCCTTCCATACCCTCCTGTCAGCCTATCATCCCTCACACAACTCATTTATCTTTTTTTTGGACTTCCCCCTCCCCTGCACAAGACCACAAGAAATACCCACGGGCAGAATAAGAGTAGGTAATCAAAATGTTGAGGACCACTATTTCTTGATAACTGCATAATTTATAAACTTTTACGATTTTTTTTACGCAAAAAATGTTGACGATCCAATGTTTTTTTTTAAATTTTCCATTAAAAAATTATTAAAAAAAAAATTTTTTTGTTTTTTTTTTCTATTACCAACATAATACAGAGTAGATCCAAATTCGGTTAAAATAAAACTATTATCAATACCTAGACTGATCAACGTCAACCCCTACATGTGTGGGAATCTTAAGGTACTAAAATAATATTTTTGAGGTTATTTCATTACCATTACCAATTTTCATCATTCTAATAATAGCATGATTAGTACTTAGATATGATGATAGTTTAGTGCCAAACTTCACTGGTCCAGTGGTTTTAAATGGATCTAATGAAATCACTGTGATAAGTGACAAGGTCTGTCATTTTCTGCCGACATCGACAGCGCCCCTGTGGTCGGGCTAGATGCTTGTGGCCCCACAAGTAGTGTAGTGTGGATAAAGGGGGACTTTTTAGTAGAAAACTACTAAAAAGTCTCCCTTTACGCAATATAAAAAAATGGCAAAAGTGTCAGGTGCACTGCAGCAATATCAAAAACAATTTTGCTACCAAAAAACGTCAAAAGGGGGCCCCATTAAACGTTTAAAATCTAAAAAATACTACATAATGTTTTCGATCATCATAACAAGATGGCGGCTATCCGTTCTATCGCGCGAAATACCGGAATAAATTCCCCGCTCGCTTGGTGGTGAGCTGCACCAGCGTTTCAAAGACTAAACACATGACAGACTGCTGTTGCATTCGCCATTAGCGCGCGCAACGCGAGCAAGACAGAGATAGAGAGATATTCCTCGAGGACAGACGAAAATAAACGGAACGAGGTGAATGTGGAAAGCAGTGAGTACGGGCTATTGGACGGGAGTCAGTCACTCAGTCAACAAAAATATGAAAAAGTAGTAAGTATTGAAAACTCCAAAATGTTGTTAAAAAAGAAGAATTGCATAGTAATCCGTAATGATGGTCCGCTGACTATCGAGCGAACAAAGTTTATTTTTGCAATTTTTTTTTTCAATACTTAATTCTTTGTTAGGTAAGTATATGAGTAAAGTAAAAAAAAAACAAAAGAAAATATTTAAAAAAAAACGAATAAAAAAAACTTTTATGACTAAATCTGATTCAGAACTATTGCATTAAACACAATAATAATACGCGTACAATCTATTTCTCAATCGGACAAGTGAAAAATTAGAAGAAATAACAAAATGTGATAAAGCATGCGATAAACTTGTATAAGTGCATTCAATTATGAGTGTTACGCCTTCCGCATAAAAGCTATAATCGCTTGGTTACGTTTGACAGGTAAAACGAGCACAAACGTATACGACACAAAAAATAAACAAAAATGAAATATCAACTAAATTATATAGGACTGGAAAATATGTAGTAAATAAAAATAATAATATAATAAACAAGTAATAATGAATCAGTATTAAAACAACAATAAAACTGATTAATAAAAATAAAACAAACAAAACAAATAGCGCTACATAAAAACATAAATTAAAGAAGTAAAAGAATCATTCGAATAATCAGAAATAATAATAATAGCATTCCTAATGTTTACAATCACTCACCTAAATGACTGCGCAAGAGATAACAGAAGTAGAAGAATAGACGAGAAGAATACAAAATACGAAATTATACGGGTGTCCGGTTCCGCGTCCGAAGCGACACTGACAGCAGATAGAGAGAGAAGAAAATGGCGGCCGCATTGTGGCGAGCGTGGCCGACAGAGAGCGTCAGACGAAACACGAACTAAATGCACAGAGTAGTGGCTCCGTAGAGAATCGAGTTTTGCGCCGGTGAATTACGGATGGAGGCGCAAGAGCGAGAAAGCAATATTACCGTTCCTAATGAGAGAAAGGATAAGCAAGCCGCTAGCGATAAGTCGCGAGTGTTGCCCCTGGGTTTGTTCATTACTCTGTACAATAACAGCGAGGTCACGTTACGTTATCGGGCTCTCGTTCTCTTGCGTTCTACTTCTGTTTCCAGTTGATAAAGGGTGATGTTAGAGCTAACACGACTAGCAAATTGAAGCTTATATTTTGCATATTAATAATTAAATATTTTCCTCGAAATACTCTGTAAATGAATCATCACTACAAAAAAGAGTATCAGTCATTATATTTTGTTTAGCATTGACTTGTAGTTCGATTTGCAAAGTTTCCGAACCTAAATTAAGAGTCAATGTCAATGAGACACCGGGCGCTGTCATGGCGTTTGGGTTCTGCTTAAAACGATCTTTAATCCTTCGATTATTATTGGCCAGATTTCGAAAAAATAAGATAATACTAGGCCACTCAAGTGTATACAGGTTTAGCACACATTTCTATAAGAAAATACAAGTAAAATGGAAGAAAAATCACAAAAATAGTTGTATATTATGAACTGTACGAGAATGGGCGACACGTTGCCGTTCTTACGACTCCGTCCAAGTCGAGTGGGTCGTTTGACTCGTTGCCGAGATCACACGATCGAAGCCGAACATTCCCGACCAGCGCTATACGTCAGTTTTATACGTCATTTTATAAAATAGAATGTTTGCAAATGCTTTGTAAGTGTTTTAAAACCTAAATTTTTGTTCCTATCAGCAGTCGGTCGTCCAAATACGCATTTTGAAATTCGGAAGTCAGAAAAGGCTTGATTCAATCACCACGAAAACATCCAGTTTCTGATTTTGAACAGACAGTTCTTTACAGAATCTCAGGAATAAGGAAAAGGGAGTTGAAGGGAGTACAGGAGCTCCGGAAAAAAAAACAGTGGAGATGCCATGCCAAACAATCTATGTTATTTAAAGAATGATTTATTACTAACTTGACTAATATTAACCCGGCGACATTCGGAAGAATTTTATTTTGACTTGATCCATTTTACTCAAACTCATGGTAAACTCTTGTCACCTGCCTGTCAGGTGCAACTTTTGTCATTGCCCTGGTTGTGGTTCAAAAGATTTCATTTTTCTTTTCATACTTATATGTTTTCTATAATTTATCGATCTAAATAGGTACCGTAACAAAATAGTTTAACCAAAAGACAAGTATAATTTTGATCGATAGTAAATTATTCTGACCTATCTCTTTGCTTGCGAACACATTGAACCCCGTTAACACCATTATGTAAAAGGTACGAAACTATGAACACAGCGTACATTGTATTTTATGTTGGGGTGCGCGAAGCAATCGTTTAGATAGAGTCGGCAGTGGACGCAAAACAACAAAAGCTATCGGCAATAGAGAAATGAAAAATTTACTCAGAACGATTAGTGCTGGAATTTGAAAAATAAATAATAATATTTGACTATTTAAAGAACGGCCTGATCACCTTTTTCCAGTCATTGTGAATGAAAAGGGTAACGAACGGTTTTTAATAAATTAATGATAACCTAACCTAATTAGATACCTACGCGTGTAAGTAAAACAAGCAGTACCTACATAACAGTAAACTAGAAATTAACAAAAATGGCGCATAAAAAGATAGAGCGAGGCTGAACATTCGCAAATACGTAGGAGTAAGCGAGATAGGAGGAGTTACGTCAGTCACAAAACAATTTGCTTCACAGCAGACAAGATGGCTGAACATAAACATTATAATAGTAATCTGACATTTCCAAATTTTGGAAGAATGCTTTTGGGATTAGGACTATATCACAATGCCATACAGTGTGATGATCAGAAAACGAAAAAAATCTTAATATAGTATGAACCTTAAGTTCGAGAGAATTAATAGGTACATAGCATTCGATATTATAATTATTAAAAAAAAACACTGAATCAGCTTGTTTTATTGAAAAGAATAGCCAACAGACCTATCAATCAATAGAACAGCACGGACAAGCTGCATATCATAACCACCTATCACGACTGGCAGAAACAAAGGTATTATAAGTACCTAGTTAGGTACGTAACGTTAGCAGAATGGCAGCGGCAGCGGTTTGGCAACGCTGCACAAATAAGTTCGTGACGGCATCGGCATTGCCAGTCTGCCAGACACCCAGCGTATCAATTTTGCACACTCAATGCCATGTTTGGTAGGAGTGGCTAGGACCAGATTTAAACTGATTGAAGAAAATACAGTTAATTGACGCTTCAACTTGGCAACTGAACTATAATGAAATTCATAAACATTGGAATCTATAAAATTATCAGATGAAACGAAGCGTCCATTTCGTGGCGAACCGCGTACCAAATATCAACGTTGGCTGGTCGGTTGAACAATTGCGACGTTGCCAGTTTGCCACGCTTTCAATAGCTGCTGATATAAATGTACCAACAGCTACTAGATTATGCTTGTAAGGTGCATTTGGAGTTTAAAAGTCACCTACCTAATACATTGCCATTTTTGATTTTTTTTTTGCGGATCAACATTGCTGATGTCGAAATAATTATTAGTAGACCTACCTGTCAGTAGGTCTGCCTACCTACTTCTCCAAAAAAAGAGCTGCCGTCTCCGGTTGCTTGAAAACCTGACAGAAGATTTGTTAGTCTTCTCTGAACTTGCCCGATATATTTCTTGGGATATTTTTTTTGTACCTATTCATTGAAAATCATTGTGGTTTTTTTTTTTAATAATAATTATTTCCTGCATATTACTAAACAAGATAGGTAAGGTAAGTGAACTTACCAGTCTTCTTCAGAAACTGCAGTTATACGGTAAAACAGGATGAGGGCGCCAACCGTCAACGAACTCTCTCGGAGGAAAGAAGATATTCAAATGGACTTTATTTTCTTGCGTGAGTAGGTTGCCCCACGGGCGAATTGCGACCGGCCGCCGCCATTTTGTTATCCATCGCTTCGTGAGTTAAAGCGAGACCACAATATCATTCTGTCTTGCTCTCACGCGTGCAAAGTAAGTATAAATTCACTATTAGACTAGGCTTACTTCTATTCTCTAAAATGTTTTACTTCTTCCGTGTCCTTATCCTCACTCCTCCACAGTAAAGTTAATACTAATCGTTTGCTCTCAGAATACCTATGTACGTTTTGGGAAATGATACAAAGCCGTTTTGACATTGTCGTACACCAATTTTGTTTTGTTTTCAACATTTTGATTGTGTTTTGGTTATTTTCCATTTTCGAATCTGCTGTCAATAATATTTTCATAGTGCAATCAAGTTCAACTTAAGATGGCAATAACGGGTTAATAATAAAAATAAGTACTGCTAGCTATAATCTCCTCCTTTTTTAGGAGTCGGTTAAAAATACTACTGCTATATTCGCCGGTTCAGAATAGTTCAGATTGCCTGGTCAAAAATGTTTACGAAGCAGCATCTCATCTAATGGGACTCTGACTATTTCAGTTTGCTTGATCACTAGTTTTTACTAATAATAAAATAAAAACATCGTTTACATTATTATCGACAACTGCACTACACAATCATCATTGCTGTTTTGTAGTTTGTTTATTTTTAATTTAAGATCCCCACTAGTGACATCTATTGTAGATATTTAGGAAGTATTGCAGTGACAGATGACGGACTGCCTCTCACTTTACATGAGTTAGCTTAGTTTAAAATAAAAGTAACAGATGGCGATGTTATATTTGTAAAACCGTTTTTCTATAACATGATTAATATGATGACAATAAAGTTTCTAAGGAGTTTCTTCGACCTCTAGTATTATCTTAAAGTTTTAACAATACAACATACCTTTGAGACTATGATACGAAGCTCATCTCACTAGTCCAGAACTGCAACAGTGCCGACAACTAGTGTCCCTGGGTTGGTTTCTTATTTTGGGATATCTATAAAATAATCAACTTTCGAGCTCAAACTGACATTATTAATTGAAAGGTAATAATGGCAAAGCTAATAACAATGTTTTGCAGAGCAATAAAATAATAACCTAATGATTGAATTCAGTATTGAACTCTTGTTCTTGACTTCTGTCAATTGACTGTCAATGTCAAATTGTCACAGTTACATGACATTTCTGAATTGGTTATGCAAATTGTAAACAATTCAAATGATTTGATAAAATGTTTAAATGAACTATCATTGAATCTGCAGACAATAAAAAATTGTTTTTTATTGTATAATTTATATGTTTGTTTAACTTGGTTTAGTTTAAAATGATCCTTAACCTTATAAATCCATCCTCAAGGGTACTGTTTATTTACATCAAATTAGTTACTTAAATTTAAAATTGCTGCGAGATTCTAAGTTTATGATCATTTCAGAGTACGTTAAACCTGAGCTGTCGAGTGTCCATCGTCTCAAAATGTTATTTCAGCGAAGGTTTAGATAGTAAATACAATGACACAGAGAAGGAGAAAATATTACAGGTTATCAACAACGCCGACCCTGGTACTCTTTCGAGGTAAGAATATGGTGAGATATATTTCACGTGGCACAATTTTATTCTCAACAACCTCTGACTCCTGATCAGACTATGTGCGCCTTGCTGGAGCGTCTTAAATCCATTATTTCACTTTCACTCTTGATGCTATGAACAAGGCCTTTCTCCCCAAATAGTATAAAAGAAACCAGGAAGTGGTTCGCAAGATTTAATTACAGATGGACACACAGACACAGGGATAGGAGAATCTAATTAAAACCTTGTAAAAATTGATCAAGATTACCTTTCCTCTCAAAATGGAGGTCTTTTTAATAAGTTCCTACTTGAAGCTTAATGCAATCAACCGCACATTGGTCAAACTGAATTTGACAGTCTCTGTGTTTCATTCAGCAAGGGTTGTTCTCATGTTATTATTGAAATGCAGTTGACTATGCTGTAGTATCGACATCCAAATATCAAATAATGCAAAATAAATGTTTATACCATCCCTAAATAATAATTTATTTCAGTTACGAAGTAAGTAAAACAAATATCAAGAAGTTTTCTCAGTGGAAGAGTAGTAATGGACAAATAAAAACACTTTCTGATATAGAATATGTTGAGGGATTTACGGAACGATCTGCCAAGAAACTCTTCAACAGTATATTAAGTGGGCCTAATACGGAAAAGAAAGTAAATGGTAAAATAAAAGGGCAGATATTACACCCGTCACTTAGTGAAAGTGTCATAAAGGTAATTAATTTGTTTCTTTCATTTATTACTTTTTTACCCGAATACAGCGAAGCCAAAAGGAAGGGTTATGTTTTTAGCAGTTCAGTATGTATGTTTGTATTTACGTATGTTCCTCCGTAGTGCCTAAACTATTTTTCCGATTTTAATGAATAAGGAGTCAATTGATCCGTTATTATGACCCAGGTAACATAGGCTACATTTTAACCGACTTCACAATAGGAGGAGTTTTATTAGAGTGTGATTTTTCAGAAGTCGGGTTTTTTAGTGGTAGAATACCACACAAATTCTTTATTAATTACCAATCACAAATATTAAGAGCTTAGCAGTTATGGTGAGTTCATTTTTGTGTTGTTGGAGTCTCTCTTAAAAGGTCCCTTACCAGTCCTCTCAGTTAGCCTGACCAGTCTTACCAAGAGGTATCATATTAGCTAGTACTATCTGGGTTCTGGAGGTCAGATAGGCAGCCGCTTCATGTGAAGTACTGGTATTCAGCTGTATCTGGTTGACTGGAGGGCGGCATGCCCTAGAACCAAAAATTCGAAGATATGTGACACCTACCAACCCGCACTGGTTCAGTATGGTGTTAGTAATTTAGTATGTTCCTGTGGGGTGATAGTGTGATTTTAGACAACTGCGTGGGCAAAACTGCAGGCTAAAGCTAGTGGATTACGTTAACTAATAAACAGCTGTGTACAAAAGAAAAAAAATATTTTACAGGATTGTAAGTCCGTGTTATCAGTGTACATAACAGTCAACTCGGTGAGCTGGACGTTGATAGACAAGAGTAACTATGAGGTGCAAGACTGGAAGTACCATGGCATTGACTATCCAGACGGCAAGAAGTTCCAGATCACTGATATATTGGATATTGTAAGTGGTTATTTCTCTTATTCTATTTGTAATTTCTAAATAAATAAAAAATATTGTCTAACTGTGCTGTATAAATGTTTTTGGGAAATAATAAAAAAAAAAACAAAAAAAAGCTTCCGGAAAAAAAAAAACTTCCAACGATCTGGTTGACTGGTACTAAGCTTGGTTAAAATGAATTACCGAAAAATTAGAAATTAAGTAAGTATTAGAAAAAAAATTAATTTAACAAAAAACATGATTTAAAAAAAAAAACGAAACTTCCGAAAAAAATACTTAGATTGAAAAAAAATACTAAGTTTGCGAAAAAATACTAAGTTTGCGAAAAAATACTAAGTTTCCGAAAACATGTTCTGCTAAAATAATCGTTTTCTCAAGCTCTATAACTTAGGATGCAAGAGCGAACGAAGCGAGCTCGGGACTTAGGGCACTACTCCTGACAGGTTAGCTTGGATGGGGACGGCGGGGTCTTGAGAGCGAGCGAAACGAGCGAACTAAGACTCCGCCATCACCTTCGTGTTAGGTTACTTTAAACCCTGCAGACAGAAATAGGAGCCCCGCGAAACGGGGCGTATCGTTTATCTTGAGTTAGATTTTGTTCCTGTTTTTTTATTTTATAGGTTAAAACGCAATTTAAGCTGGTGGAAAAATATGACGTCAGCAAATGCTCTAATGATTTTCGGAATTTTCAGTATTTTATTCGGTCGTTTCTTTGTCCTTTCAACTGTCGCAAGATTAGTATTTAAAGCAGTACGTTTCATATTTTGAGTGTGCTTATTTTTATTTTTTTGTTCCGTAACTTTTATTACTACCAAATGTTTTTTCTTCTTATTTTATGACGAAAATTAAATGAATAGCTACTTTGCTTTAATTTATCAATACTGTGGGTGGTGGGAGTAAAATAGGAAGTTAGTGCCAATTTCGGTCTAACAAAAGACTTTTGTGGAATCGTGAATTTTTTTTTACATAATGCATTTGTTCTTCCTTGAGATTTGCCTTGACCCCCTCCCTCCCCCCTAATCTCACGTGAGATTTACCAAAATGGGTAGTTTGGTGTAAATACTTACGTTAATCTGTGCTTGATTTCGTTGGTATTATTTAAAAAAGCATAATTTGCTTAATTATTTTCATTGAATACTTATTACCTATTAAGTATTATTGCATAGGATTTAGCCATTATTTTAGCGGAGAAATATGTGTACTTAATTAATTTTCTCGCAATTTTTCAATGTTTCTTGGGGGAAAAAAAATTACGTGATATTTGCCGAGATCCCTTCTCTCACTCTCGTGAGATTGGGTGAGACTCGTCTCGACCCCCTCCCCACCTAAACGCCTCACATAATTTATGTAGGCCCTCTAGGGTATGATGAAAGAACGCTAAGATTATACTGTGAAAATTTTGGACGGAGTAGCCCTTCGGGTAAGGGCCCATTTTCAATGTTCAAAAAAGGCCTGCTGAATGACCGCTGAAACACCTTGTGGGTTATCCTACCACCTGTTACGTCACCAAGGAATAATTCATCCAGAATCCTCCTAAAAAGTTATTTATTTCTGTTCAGGCCTGGCGTGTAACCCAGCAGATGCCACTAGCAGACATATACGTGATGAAAGCGGCAGCCACAACTCTGCGCGCTGCCGGCAGTGATCCTAACAACCCCAAGGTCTTGGCTGTCAACCTGCAGAAGGCACAGATGGTTGCTATGATCGTCGCCTTGATTAATGCGAGGAGTCATGGGGAAGAACAGTAAGTTTCGAAGTTTTTTTTAGAGTGCTATAATAACTGCTAAACAAATATCGACCGTGTTCTGGTTGAAAAACAGGTGAAAATAAATGAACGTCATCCATTATCGTTGATGGATGGAGAGGGAGAGGAAGACCAAAGAAACGATGGATGGATTGTGTGAGGAATGATATGAAAGATAAAGGAGTAAATGATAGAGTGACGGTTGACAGAGGAGAATGGAAGAAAAAAACGTGTTGCGCCGACCCCAAGTAACATGGGATAAGGGCAGGAAGATGATGATGATCCATTATTCTGAGAGCTCTTCGAAATAGGTAGAGGTTCGCGAACATTATTTTAAGGAAATTAATGTTGTAAATGGTTATGGAGGACTAAGGGCGTTGAAGTCGGCAATAAGGCTGCCTAACCTTGGATTTGCCGATGACATTGTCCTCATTGCTCCTACAGCTCTCGAACTACAGAGCATGTTCCGAAACCTGAGCACGGCTAGCCTCAAGGTAGGACTCGCGATGAATCGGTCACTTGGGACGTGTAGAGTGAGAATAAAAGATTTGATAAAAATATTCTCTATCTCTTTCCAGGTCTAATGAAGAAAGTGACGAACGAAAAGATGTATTAAAACAAAAAGTGTATTTCCTGAGGCCTACTCTTCCGTACAGGTATGTATAGATAAGAAATGTTATATTTAAAAAAACATCCAGCCTCGATTACCCAACGGGGTGGGCAAATAAAGGTGTGGGTTAAAGGTCAGTAGAATTTCAGACTTCTTCCTGCCCTCGTAGCAAAGATAGATGTCGCTACTAGTCATTATAGGTACAAGTAAATAAATATAGATGGCGCTACTCGTCGGATGAATATTTTTACTAGACAGATATTGAATCTCTCTTTTTAAACACTTTATGCCTGAAACCAAGGTTGACTGGTAGAGAATGCCTTGTGGCATTAAGTCCGCCTATGTACCACTTTTGTACATGAAGTTTAAATAAATAAATAAATAAATAAATAATGTTTTTTTTACTAACGTTATTTAACAGGCTATTCGTTTTTCTATGAAAAATTGTTTGCGCCTGGTCTGTCGCACATAGCCTTAGAGGCTTAGAGGCTATTTAAAGGCATCTAAAGGTCTTTATTTCTCACGTTCAAGCTATCAACTAGCTGCCGTCATGTGCTCGACATGGTGACATCTGGCGACGCAATATGTGAAAGCTAACTTATCTCGCAGGTCATCAATATCGGCCTATAGCAGTCTGCTGATCCAGCAATATAGACCTCTACATGCGCATATTACCTCGATCCTAGGCTACTCTCATCCTTCTGCTATCAGCCACTCTGCAAAGGTCGTTGTTACTAATTAAAAACATTTTCCAGGTTATACGGCACCTTAGTCGGCAACGAAAGAGTTTCAACCGACCAAACAGTAGAAATGCTACTCCGGGACCTGAACGGCAGATCTCCAACCAACGCCCATGCCCACATCCCTGAACCCTTGCAGACCATGTTCAGATCAAAGAAGGAGCTTCAAAAGGACATGTTAGGTCACTGTCTGCTACTTAGTCTAACCTTCATGGATTTGTGTATTTATAAGAATCAAGAGCGTATTGCAAAGTTGAGCAGACGTGGTGAGTAATACTTTTGTATTTGTGATTTTTAAAAATATATTGTTGGATATACTTACAACGGTATTTTTATTTACAACTGACTGGTCTAAAGTTCCATCAAATATAGGGCGAGCCTTTTGGCATTTTAGTATTTTAGGGGTATGAGGAACAGGGCGTAAAGTTCCTCATCCCCCATAGAAAAGGGAGGATCCTCCGACCAGACGGGTGTTGTGTCTGGTGGGCTACTGCCCGATAGTTGTTGTCGGGCTTATCTTTACAGGGCGAAAGGGACCACCGAGGCACCGAATTTAAAAAAAAATCTGTTGTTCCCTACAAAAGTGCAATACTTACACGATTAAAATGTTTGGAACAACTGATATAAAAAAAATACTGATGAAATATTTTCATATGCCCGTTCAGAATGATGTACTGAGTATGTGGTAACCGCTTGTGCGTCGGTGTCCCTTCCGGCTTGTTGATGTTAGTTCTTCATTTGTATCATAGATGGCGCTGTAGTAATTTTTGTACTTTATTGTTGTGTAGGTATAATCAATGAATCAACCTGTGATATTCCCACTGCTGGGCCTCTCTGCAAAAAAGACCGGCTATGTTGGGCCCTGTACAAATTGTTTTTTGTCCTTAACCAATTATCCAGATTCTGTGCTGCTACTCTGTTCATAGTATCGAACGAACTCTTAATTATTTTTTGTGCGTACTAGTGACATCTAGTTATTGAAATGTCAAACTATTATTTCAACTATTATTTTTGAAAAATTGCATTTTTAGTCCGTGGTTTACATTTGAGCGTTTCATTAGGTTATGGGCCCATTATACTTCCGCTGCGCCCCTCTGCTTCCACATATGTTTTTAACCACTGAGAACTTACTCATGGAAAATGCCACTAACATTGCACGGCGTAGGATCAAACCCAGAACCCTATGCACGGCAGAGTTTTACCTACTCTTGTTACTCATTAAGACTATCGCTAAAATGTCAGGTATATAAATAATATTAAAAAAGAAATAAAACTGCAGCGTATTGCTTCAGTTGGACTAAAAAGTGTTTATTTGATAAAATACAACGAGCTTACTTTTTACAACATTTTACTTCTATTAATGACAAAAAAAAAACAAACAAAACCCTTAATACAATAATAATATACATAAATACGATGGTATCAACTTCAAACGTATCATAAACTAACATAAATGCAATTCTAGGCAAGATCATTACAATTCAAGTAAAATACAATCTAAAAAAGAAAATAATGTACTTAACTAAAAATAATTAAAATATCTTTAAAGTTAAATATCAAGAAAAATTCTAATGCAAAAATTCTCTATAGATCACACGCTTACACTTTTGACCTAACCAAAGTTGAATTTTGTATTTAATACTGATATTATTCATTTTGGAAGAACTAGAAAATATATTTACAATTTTTATAATATTAAATTTTTGACAAATGCCAACGTTTACAATTTTTTCGCCTGGATATCTGTGACCATTTCGCAACCAACTGTTTTCTCCGAACAAAAAAATGTAGATAATAATGCTATGTAAAATAACTGAAGTTTGTTGTTAACTGTTGTGTGTAAAAAGTTCGATCTTGTACTCTGGGATTGTCTAAAATGAATTTCATATATTCTACTATCGGCGTCTCTGTAGGTATGTAAGAAAATATATTCTATTGTAACATATGGACTGAGGCTGTCGGTTACTGATTCACTTAGGCCATCTTATTGAATATCATTATATTTATGTCACTGTTGCAGTACAAACAATCACCGTTCTATTGCTTTAAAGTTGTGGCAACATAAAAATATAGTTTTCTAACTATGGCTAATGAAGGTGTGTAATCCACGTAAATAATATGTTTGAATCACGGAAACAACATTAGTTAGTTAATCAGTAATGGAACAGCCTCAATTGATAACTCTGTAGAAACCTAACAACATTGTAAAATTACCAGTCTATTGTATATTACAATAAATATGTACAATTAATGATATAACAGCACCCATTAATGAAACCAAGTTATGCCTCAAGGTACGCCGCCTACAACGCTTCTTAAATGAAATATGTATAATATCACCGCTTTATTGTATATGTCTATTGTATTGTATATAATTGTATATTCTGTATATGTATTGTACTATTATTTAAAACTGTTATTGTATGGCTTAAAATAAGTATTGTAGCAAAAATAAGCTGAATAGGCGACGTAGCTTCATCATTTTATACACGAAAACTTTGCATTCAATAAAATCTGTAAAAAACTCAATCCAGACTACAAGATCATTAATCTAAATATGTCCATATTTTTATTAAAAAATTCAACAACACTTATTTTACTGTGGAACTGTTTCAACAAGTCTCTATTGTGATAAAAAATTATTACTTTGTATCCTTATTATTTCTGACAGCGGTTGGCGAGTGGCAGTGGGTACAATGATACGAGTATACTAACTTTATGAAATTATTATAGGCCATTTTTATGTTGGCTACCAATTATTTTATAAACACTAACAACTATTTTTAAAATAAGTCATTTATAAAATAAATTATACAATAATATCGCCAAAAAATCAAGTGTATTGCACTGGAGCTGCACTAACTGCAGGTATACGCTTTTATGTTTTAAACTATACAATTAATGCGAATAACACTTAAGCTCGGGTTCACACATTAGAAGTCAGAAAAATGTTTCTTGAACCTCTCGCGAGTGGTTGTATCCTGATGTGTGAAGCCAAATTTACAACAAAAAAAAATGTGACACATGTCAAACGTCGTATTAATTAGTATACTACGTTGAAAATGGAAGACGTAGAAATAATTCGTAGCCAACTTCGCTATGAAACTAAATCTGTTACACTAAGCTCATTATAACATGCATTGACAAAATCACTTACCGGCACCAATTATGTACCGTTTACACTGTTTTTATTTGCGACCAAACCAAGAAGTATCCTATGTGTATACTATCCAAATGTATGCGAAACTTGGCTTTGTTTTACATAAAGTAAATGGTAATGTAGAGTACACAATAACTTACAATATATTGCTTCATGCAAGTTTAATATTACTAAGCATGTGGATATGTAAAATCGTTAGATAATAATGAAGAAACTGAAGTGGTAGGTCGACTTAAACATTCGCCAATTTATATCCTATATGTAAGACAATAAGACATTACAATTTCACCATGAGATCACAATTAAATGCATTATTAAACGAAGGAATTAGTAAAACTGTCAAGTTTCGGATCTAGTTAGACTAAACTATCATACTGTTACAAGCGCAGCAATGCTTCAGTTTTACTTACATCGCGCTGACATTGTATTTAATACAATTGACGTTATGTTGATAATTATTATGTTAATATGCAAAGTATAGTTTTACAATGCAATCTTATTCTCTCCTTTTAATATTTTTAACAACTTAAAAATATACAAAATTAAGTAGGGATATTGATATTGCGTTAAATACGAAGAAGAATATCTTGCTTAGGTATGGGTAAAATTGCATTACTTTGCTATTGAAGTTTATTATATCTATATTCCGAACTCCAAGACGCTATGTGGATATAAACGTGTGCTGGAATTTAATTCCAATCAAGGAAACTTTTGTTAGACAAGAATTGGCAAAATGATTACAGATTCTATCTCCTAGCCTACGGGTAGTCGGTAAGAAATGTCATTGTAGGTAAATATAAATAAACATTACGTATTAATAAAGGTTAGGAACATGCTTGAAACCTAATTAATGTTATAAAATGAATCCTCGGGGTACATAATCCAAGAGTTACGTACATACTGTATGGATATCCGATGAGAACTGGACGGCTCGTTTATATACGGCATTATACTGTTTATTATGATTTTAATAATGAAAACTACAAGATTTGCCAATTTAAAATTTCAAATATACGATCCGGATCTTCTAAGGACAATCGCAGTTTTTCAGCACTTAAAAATAGTTCCATAAGAAAGCAAAACCGTGCTCTCAAAAAAATATTTTACAAAAATCATTTCGTACACAATAAAAACTAATAAGATTAACTTTATAGGTATACATACACGTTTAATTGAGCAAAACTTAACAAAACAGTGAGCAATTCAAACAGAACAGCCTGGGACGTGATTAATATCGCGGAATCTGCGTTCATTGACTAATCTCTTATGTAGGTCTGCGTCTCCACTGAAACCGATGGTACATTGTTGGCTTACACTTTGTCTGCAACATCTCGGTTTCAATAAAAACCAAAGCAAAAGTTTTTGTTGCGACACTGCCAAAAATTCCCAATGATATGTATTTACAATAACCACACTGAATGTAAGTAGTAAGTGACAAAAAAATCTTGAGAAATCAACGTGCATTAGAAGACTGATCATTATAAAGTTGTGCAAAATGGATAGCTGTTTGATTCGAATCAATTTTCCACAACTCCCGCGCTACAAGTTGCTGTACTTAGGTACCTAGCACGTTGCAAATACGACACTAACTTTAAGACTATTTCACATTTACCTTTTTAATAATATTGTATGTAATAAATGTATAAAATATCATCTGTAATCTCTGTATACTTAATCACTTCTTGTTTTATATTTAAAAATTAAATCCATTTGTATCGGTATAAAAATCTAATAAGTATAAATCTGAGGTTATATCTCGGCTATGGCACTGTGTTGTATGTTTGTATTCAAACTTTGTACTAGGGTGCGTCGCGCCCCCCCCGCCCGATGTGGAACAAATATATCGTTTATTGTATAAAAATACTTATCAACTATTATTGTTTAAGGCTGCTTGTGTTGTGTTTATAAACTATAGAACTGAATCTTAGGCTATTGTAGAGTGGCGGCGGGGGCGGCGCGCGCGGCCCAACAGGAGGATCACATGACGTGTGAACAATGTGGAAAACTGTAGTCACGGAAGACAAATGTTTCTAATTTTCTTCGATAACGATGTTTTTTTCAATTGTAAACCTCCGAAAGTTTGATAGGAAAATCAAAATGGAAAATAAAATGCTAGTGGTGGCGCCAGTTGTGAACGCAGCTTTAGAAGCGCACGCGACTGTCTAAGCGCTGTTTGTTTAATCGATGGTTACGATCTAAAGCTACCATGTGCGTGTTACTCGATTTGGAATCGATAAGTTTCGTATACAACATTATTTGGTTCGTTACTACAATTTCGCAACAATCGTTCGTGTAGATTGATTGACGAAATGCGCTTGCGACGTTCACAACTAGCAAACCGATTAATTTTCATAATTGCCCAATGCGATAAATTCGTCGTAAAATCAACACACAATAAACCCACTAAATAATAATATTGCATCGATCACTTCGTAGTGACAAATAATAAAATGGTATATGTTATGTGACTCCCACAAATCCACCTTACTATTACACCTATTAGTTAATTAACAGTTCATATTATGCGGTAGGAAAACGAAACCATCACAATAATATAGTAAAATAAGCTATATAAGTTGTCTATACATACAAACAGAGATATTAAAACGTTAAAAAGTTTGCTGGACTATCCTGGCATGTCCCGTAGTTTATAGTCTGTGAGACTCGCGGTTGCTGGCGGTTTGTTCATGAAATTCATAGCAGACATATTAAATATATCTGTCTCATCCAAGTCTTCAGACTGCACGAATCAATTTATAAATCCACGTATACAGTTTGTTTGAGCTTTTTTTCTATTAATTTCTAATCCCAAAAATGTGGACGCGGTAACGCTAAAGACTCAACTCATCACCAGAATACTCCAACAATGTCACAAATTCATATAATATTTTTATTCTTCCTAAATTCTAAGTTATTTCGCGATGAATGATCGAATTGCTTGGTAATTCGAAAATCGATAGTCTAAGCTAAATTAGAAATAAGATTTACTCTGGCGTACCCTCCTTCCCTTGGATCAAACTACAACAAAGCACTTTGCGTCATCACACACGTTACCTAATTGGTAAATTTTACTAATCTCACTCATCGTAATAATGTTAATGTTATCAAATCAGTCAAGCAAAAGAAGGCGACGGGCCGGACGACTAGCCGGCCACCGAAACAATCAAACATTTTAGATAATTAAAATTTAGGAACATAAATAATTTCGATATCAACACGACTCACATAAAAATCAAATTTCAGCAAAGGAAATCTTTGAACCGTTCACTCGAGCCCGCAGCGGGTGCTCGTCAAGTCTCGACACACGAAGTTAAACGCTAAAATGAGCGAAATAGACACCTAACCTACCTAGCTATCACAGTCCTCTCTCAGTCTGACCCTTTCCTCTTAAATGCATCTCATTTTGTCACATCGTTGAAAAAACTGGTAACAACCTAAACTAGGCCAACTATAATACAAGCTGGTAGAAAAAATTTAAAAATCACTACACTATTTGGCACCTATAGTGTTACGAAGACATCTCAGTTATCTCACAAGTTAATGAAGAGTAAATGCATTCATTAATGTAACAGAACCTTGTGTAAGTACACACTAACAAAGTATAATGTTGATGGCAAAAGGTAACCTACGTTTTTGGTTTGCATTCATGATTGTGTTTTCACCGACGATGTTCGTCTATCTCCCTTAAAGAACTTGCGTCCGAACTCTGTTTACAGCTAACTCATAAATTCTTATCATTCTTTATCGTTACTTTTTAACATATTTTGAGCATCACGGATTCCCGTATAAATCCCCCCATTTTTGCCAGATTTTATCTCTTAATACTCGTAAATAAAATTAACTTAATACGTCTACAAAATATGTATGTATATTTATTACAATTAGGCACATCGTCGCGCCGGAAACATTCATCGCGAAATATTGTTATGTGGTAAAAGATCAATTCTTAATTTTTAGATTTCAACGAAGTGTTTTAAATCCTAATCTCCGGCTAGATCAGCTCGGAGCGTCTGCGAAAATTTCAGCAGAATCGAGAATCACCGAGAAAACTAACTCTTACGTGGTAACTTAACGATTACGGGGCAAAAACGCTAACTGTACTCGCTTCTTCGACGGTAACACTACACGTGATGAACTTTGAAAATTGTACATCGCGACTGACCTCCCGATGGAGTATAAACAGGACGTTATTTACAGATCGAAGCTCGTTTTACAGCGATCCGGTTAACATACATCGACAGTCGACTACTGTGCTGAAGGGGCAGGTCGCGCATCGTATACTTGTGTCGCCGGCGCCTAGTTGTAGAGGCGCTCGGCGGCGTAGAGGTCGTGGTGCGCGTGCGCATGCGTGGGCGCCGCGTGCCACCGCGGCGGCGGCGCGGGTCACTGCGCCGGCAGGCAGGCCACGGGCGCGCCGGGACCCACGGCCGGCTTGAACTCGGGGGCGCCCCCGAACTGCTGGAACGGCGGCGCGTAGCATTGCGGGAAGTACAGCTCCGGCTTCACCACGGCGGCGGCGGGCGGCAGCGGGCGCGGCGTCTTGTTCGCGTCGGCGCGCCGCGCTTTGGCCGCATGCGGGTTCATGTGGTTGTCGATGTGCTTCTTCACCTCCGGCTCCGTGGCGAAGCGCCGCCGGCAGTTGGGCATGGGGCAGCAGAAGGGCCGGTCACCCTGGTGCGTCCGCGTGTGCTGGTCCAGGATCGCCTTCTGCCGGAAGTCCTTGCCGCACTGGGTGCACTTGTACGGCTTCTCCCCGGTGTGGATGCGCAAGTGCTGGTTGAGGATGGTCCGCTGGCGGAAGAAGCGCGGGCAGTACACGCAGCCGTACGGCTTCTCATTGGTGTGGATGCGCAGGTGCTGCGTCAGATGCGACTGCTGTCGGAAGCGCTTGCCACATTCTGGACAGGGGTATGGACGTGACTCTATGTGAATGCACCCGTGTTGTAGCAGCGTTGACTTCTGTTTGAATTCCTTTTGGCAAATCGGGCAACGCACGTACAGGGGCATCGCCCGCCCTCCGAGTACGTCTGGTAGCTTGCCACCCTTCAAATATTGCAGAGAAAGCCCCGAGGTGAAGACAGAGTGATTGAGACCTTTCGTATCTTTAAAGTAGGCAGGGTATTGCGCCGTATCACCTGGTGAGAAGCAGGAGCCGCGCGGATCTCCGTTCTGTCCGTCCGCGTCGCCGAACGTCGACTGGATCTCTTCCTTGTTTTCATCGGCCGGAAATGGCACGTCCTGGGGCCACAGCGTCGGTGTCGTCCCATTCTTGAAGATGAGATGCGGCGAAACATCTGTAAAATCGAACAAAATGGTCAGTCACATGTGGGACAAGTCAAAGCAAGGGTTTAACCGACGAGTGGGTTAATCAAACTGGGAACGGTTACGGGAGCGTCCGGCAGTCGGTTCCGCGTCTCGCGGGTGCCCTACGTTACACGGGCGACGAGGGAACCGAGAATTTGGTTGATAGGAAGGCCAATGGATGCGAGACCGAATCGACAGTGCGGGGGGCGGCGGGGAGCGCGGGCGCCGGCGGCAGTGACCGGCGGGTCAGTGCGGGCGGCGCGCGCGGGGCGGGGGGTATATATGTGTGAATAGCGCTCGCCTTGGTGTGTGCGGACGTGCTGGTTCAGGATGGCCTTCTGGCGGAAATGTTTGCCGCACTCGCCGCACGTATATGGCTTCTCACCGGAATGGATGCGCAGGTGCTGGTTGAGGATGGCGCGCTGCCGGAACGAGCGCGGGCAGTACACGCACGCGTACGGCTTCTCGTTCGCGTGGATGCGCAGGTGCTGCGTGAGGTGCGACTGCTGCCGGAACCGCTTGCCGCACTCTGGACACCCGTACGGCCGCGAGTCCGTGTGGATGCGCTCGTGCTGCAGCAGCGTCGACTTCTGCTTGAAGTCTTTGCCGCACGTCAGACACTTGAACAGGCGGAGCTCTGAGTTCGGGTTGTGCTTCCGCGGTTTCGGCGGCTCAGGCTGCACTATGTCTGGCAGATGGCGGAGGTCAGGCGCCGCGTACTGGTCTAGAGGACCTTCGAGGGACAGCACACCACCGTTCTGTTTCAGATAGTGTAACGGGAAGCCGCCCGTGCCGAGCATGTGGCTAGTTGGTCGCGCCTCTTTGAAGTACGGTGTGTACTGCTGCTGCAGATCCGGCTGCGGGACGAAGCATGGCGTGCGGTCCAGGTGATCCTGCGAGGGAGGCTGTGGCTGGGGTTGGCTCTGGAGCTGTTGCTCCACTTGCATGTGTTCAGGAGAAGTTTGTTGCTGTTGCTGCTGCTGTTGCTGTTGTTGTTGCGCTTGCTGCTGTGCCTGTTGTTGAGCGAGTTGCTGGGCAGCGTCCTCTGCAGCGCCGGTGGGGTCTGGAGGCGGCGGCGCGGGAGGGTAGGGCGAGGGCGCGGGTGACGCGAGCTGCGGCTCCGGCTGCGGTGAGGGCCCGCCGGGGCTCTGGTGCTGCATGGGCTGGTATCCGCCGTCCAGAACTCCGCCGCCCCACTGCGTTCCTGG
The DNA here is from genome assembly GCA_905220335.1 of Noctua pronuba. Classification (NCBI taxonomy): domain Eukaryota; kingdom Metazoa; phylum Arthropoda; class Insecta; order Lepidoptera; family Noctuidae; genus Noctua; species Noctua pronuba. The sequence goes on from LR999908.1 coordinate 14,233,107, forward strand.
GGGGGCTCGCTCCACGCCATCTTTGTAGAGGACGTACGGTGTTGTCGTGTCTGAAAACAAATGAAATCAATTTTACTATTGCTGGTGAATGATTCACTATATTTGAGCATGTCAATCGTAACCAAATGTGCCGAAATTCTTGGTTAATCGTGGCTCGTTGGTATCGTGTGATAAATGGTGAGCATATCGCCACAAAGGGCGGTGGCGTGCGGGTGCCGGGTGGCCGGGTGGTGCACAGCAGACTCGCGACATCGCGTGTCGCGCGCGATTCATAACACTCGCTGCGCCAAACGAATGAGAATTTAATAAAATGTCACGTTGTGTGCGAGACGTTTCGGTAGTTTCAGCCAGAGAACAGTATGTGATGGACCCCGTGAAATGAGAAAGTCACTGAAACAGTGTGGTGCAAGATGCTTTTATTCTTTATTGATTGAATAAATACAGCTAAGAAACAAAAACTATACTATTTTAACCTGTTAATTTTTAAAGAAAAAAATAACGTTTTGATAATTGCACAAATACTTGACAATCTATACAAATAAATAAAATTGAAGTGTCTGTTTGTCATTTCAAAATAACAGCTTTTTACTGAAAGCATAAGAAAGTATATAAGTACGGTACTTATAACAAAAAAACATTTATTTTTGTCTGTATGTTTGTGATGTGGTTTGTCGGTAATCTCTGAAACGGCTGGACTTTTACTTTACTGGCAGTTAGCTTAAACAAAACAAAAAAAAAATAAACCCTACAACAACCCAACAAAATCCGATTCAAATAGGGAAATTATATTCTTATAATAATAATTTCACACGGACGAAGATCGCGGATCGCTACTTGCTAAATAAAAATCCAAGAACCATCTACGTAATACTTTTTTACGTCTGTCTGTATATTCTATAATACGCCTTTAATAGTTGAGTGAAATCATCAAAGATAATAATGAAAGGAACTTATAAAATGAGCACGTTTCTAATGATTCACTTTCTCGACGTATTGAGTCTGTGGCATCACAAAAAACGCGGGAAAATGCGACCATTTTCTTTCCCGCTCAAAGGAAATGCAAATGGCGGGTGGATAGAGTTTAATCTAGAAGAAGGTAATATTAGATTTATTTGATTTAGTTGAATAGACTTATTATAATCAAATTGTTTGTTTGGTTGGGATAATTGCAGAAATACTTGATTTGTGCCCGGTTTATGGCAATAGGCTTGCTTCATAAGACTGGAATGTGTTTACTATGGAATGTGGGTGTACTAATACCACCTAAACCTTCGGGGATAACAGGCGTGTGTTATAGATGTTTTGAGTAGACTGTACTGGTATTCAGCTGCATCCGGTTAGACTGGAAGCCGACCCTAACATAGTTGAGAAAAGGCTAAGCAGATGATGATGTTGATATCGCGGCAGTATTTACGATCTACTAGTCTATGACAAACTTTGGCAGCTTACACCCGTATCTATAAACAAACGATACAATTTTTAATCTGTAGTTGTATTCGGTAATTGCTTGAAGTTAGAACTGTCAAAAGTTAGAATTTTTAGCTTGCTTTGCTTGACGGTTCTTACTGCGTTCAAATTCTTGTCTATTGCATAAAAATGGTTGCGCAAGTAATTGCTTAAAGTCAAGTAATTAGTTTAACTTGACTATAGATACAAGTTTTAGTTTGCTAGGTACGATTGTCTGGGTGATGTTACTAGTTCGAGTTCAGTATACGAGTATAAAGTGAACCGTTGACATGGTAATTCAATTAAATCATTTTTATTTCAGATAAATTACATTATACTCATCCATACATTTTTTTAAATAATATAATACGAACAAACAAACAACACAACAATGACAACAAATAGATACAAAATAATGGAAACATGGAGTTTTGTCCAATGGTCCATGAAGGAGCACTCCATACCCATTCTCCCAACAATGAGCTGCAGGAAGCTGTTGGGGCTGCCTCGTATGCGGCGCATCAGAGATGCGAGAAGCATTGGACCAGGAAAAGTGTCAATGGTTAGGATAGGACTATGTCCATTGGACATCTTTGTGCTCATATGACGATGATGTCATCAAATCGAGCATATTTCTTGACTTAAAGACACTTAAACAAATACGCTAGATTTTGTTATTTCCCAGTGCTTCTTCCACCACACACATTATGATCACAAGGGATTAAGGGCACACCTTCACGTATGCCCTTAATCCCTTGTATAATGTACAGAAGTGTTATAAACTTCCGTTTCAAGTTGTACACCGTCACAGGTGACCAAAACACGTGTCTATGGTAGTTGGAGAGTAATGGGAACTCATTTCTGCGGTCAGGCTTGACGTTTTTGACAGCCACCGAACTTGTATCAGGTTTCTGATGTTTCTGCCATACCTATGGCGATGTACTGTCGAATACCAATGTGGAATACAAGTTTTTTTTTTAAAGGAAGATAGAAATTTATAGGAACTGATTTTTGATTGTATCTCTGCCTACCCTTCGGGAGATGGGCTTGATGTTATGATCTATGAACAGGTGGCAGTGTGGGAAAGAGATGGCGCTAGACGACCTGCGTAGCTCTGTCTCTTTCGCAGATGTCATAGTAACCCCCCTGGTTTTTATTCATATCTTTTACAAGTACATACCAAACAAGCTAATTGACCCTGGAGACCCTTTAGTACTAATAGACGCAAATAAACAATTCGTAGCATTGTCTACGGCGTAGGCCGTAGGGCCTACGGCCTACGCCCTACGGAAACAAAAGTATCTATTTGCTACGAGTCTACGAAACTATTCATTTCTCAATTGATATTACGGAAGTAAAAATTTAAATAGCATTTTTTTTTTGTCTTATTGTAGGGTTCGTAAATAAAATAAGTTTTTATGAAATAACTAGCCACCCGCCTATTATTACGACCGGCTATTACGACTTGACAAAACATAGATAGGTACACATAAACCTTCCGTAATATACGGGGTGGAAGGGACACCGACGCGAAAACGGTTACCACGTATTCAGTACCTACAAATTTTTCATCAGTTATTTTTAAAAAAATTGACCGTGCAGTTATTGCACTTTTGTAGGAAACAGCTGTTTTTTTAATAACCGATGAAAAATTTCTATGTGGGGCTCAAAACGATGTACTGAATACGTGGTAACCGTTTTCGCGTCGGAGTCCCTTCCACCCTGTATTATCTAATTGACGGCGAAGGTCGCATCAAAATTCGTTACGGAATTTCGAAAAACAACGCAATCACACAGGCAGACATGAAAAGCGATTTAATTTAATTAATCGTATAGCTTAGTGCGTAAGCTTGTCGTTTGTGACTGTACATGTTCGGAGTTTCCCTCCATCTCAGACCAACGGTTTATGACACATGATAATAAGTTGAATTGAGTCAGTAGCAACTCAACTCAATTGAACTAAGGTATGACGTTGTAAACAACATGCTTTTAATTTCATAGTTGAAAAACAAAGAGAAAGTGTCTTAAAAGAATGTGTTATTATTTTAATTTCTTGAGTATAAATTCCAAAGGTTTTATTTATTAAAGTTTCATAATGATAAGAAACGTTTTAACGTCAAAATATATTCCATTTAAACGTTATACATTATTAAACTAAAGGCATTGTAAATACCCCCTGTATTTCTTAATATTTTCCCTCCAAAATCAATCATGGCCGCTTAAACCTAATTATCGCTTAAGAAGTAAAACAAAATGTTTTTAAACCGAAGCAACGTCATTCGTCATTGGAACGACGCATTCAGCCTTATAAAAAATCGGGCACCATCTATCTTGGTCGGGCAAGCATCGTTAATAACGGCCATAGACTAGCCGATGATAAAATCATGCTTCTTTATAAACTTATCGATACCACAATCGATATGACTAACTGTGATGACTTGATCGTGTAGCGAGAAGCTTTGTCGTAATAATTCTTTAATAAATTGTTGTTTTCGCGCCTTTTTGGTTAGTTAGAATTGTAAGTACTTACTGAAGGAATATTAACTTCTCGCACTAGCTGTTGCCCGCAACTTCGTTCGCGTGGAGATTTTTATGTGTTGATCCGGGATAAAAAGTAGCCCTTGTGCTATTCCAGACTATAATCTATCTTTGTGCCAAAATTCATCCTGGTTCATTCAGCCGTTCTGTCGTGATTGAAACAAACATCCATCTATCAAAACTTTCGCATTTAATAATCTAGATAGAAGAAAACTAGATGGAAGCGATCTAGAAGAAAGACTAGATAGATTATTGATAAAAATATTCAGGCTAATTAGGTAATGATTAGGTATGTCTGCGAATGCCACTTTATTGGCAAACTTTTTTCTTACAGAGGGTCTAGATACAGTGACATTAAATCAGCGTTAAATAGTGGGAAAGCCAAAGCTTAGTATTAGAATGACAAAATTACTACTCGAAAGCTTAAGTCAATTCTGTCGAAAGCCATTGTAAAAAAATATAGCAGCGCAGTTTTGAAATCTATGGTCTGGAATAGATATGACTACAACATCTCAGCTTTACTGAAATGGACACGAAAAATAAACAACAAGAGCGCAAAACTTAACGCTTTGTTTTGCAAATAATAATAACGCATTTACTTGGACAACGATTCCTTTTACATGCAGCACAAAGACAAAGATTTATCGCCGAATAACATCTGTTTATAATCGAGCCACAGATAAAATAATTCTGGATGAACGATGAACGAATGAAACCATACCATTTCTTCATTTGACAGCCAAAGTTTTTAATGACGCGTAGGCAGGCCGGATGCCTGCACATGTGGGGTGTCATTTTGTATTAAAACTTTTTTTTCTTAACCCTTTTTTTAAATTATAGCGTTATGACGTATGGACGTTCGGTCTTTCGTATCTTATGGGAATCTTAACCCTTTCAATGTCAAGTTGGATAGTTTGGATGTTGATTTGAATATCTGAACGCGTGATTAAGGTCTGAGGTATTTGAACTGACCGGAAATGTTTTTAATGTGAACAGAGAAGTTCAAAATCTTGTTTGGGTTATGTTCAATTTTAATTTATTGGTAATTTAGTAACTTATTGGGATCAGTGCCTAATGCTCTTGTTTTAACTTGGGATTACCGTTTCTTTTGGAAGACTTAATTAGGATTACAGAAACCGTAATTTATCTTGGAATCAAATCTTTGTACGTTTTACATATTGATCATGCATACCCAAGCACTCAGCATCCTAGATAGACCGAAGGCCTAGATAAGCTGACATCCTATCAACGATAACCATGATTGGGAAGTCAAAAATATATTGGATTGACCTTAACAAGTATGTCAATCCTTTTAAAAATACTATAGGCCTTGAAACCAGTTGCCCCTTGGCTAACCCTGGTTCCCCAACATACGTCACTAGTTTCTGATGCGTTCTCATATAATTTTATTAGTGACGTTAACGTTAACGCAAGGGTTTTGACCACGTGTTGACTCTTTCTTCGAGGACATATGGGGCTATGGGAATCAAATGAAAGGGGTTTACATCCTGTAAGATTATTCTTGTGATTTAATGCGTGTGAGCGTATGGACTCTACGGAGACAGTTCGTAATTAACGTGTCTAATTGATGCTTTTTGGAGGAAGTGTGTTGTGTGATCCTGTTCCTTTGCATTTTGGAAGTTATCGCCCTAAATATTGTACAGACGCCAGCACATCTAGCTACCCGCAACTGTCAAATTTTCCCAATCAACTTTGAACCTAATGCTTTAGCGATAAAGTTGCAAATCTATTAAAGAAATTTGAGAGATTGTAGTAGCTAGATGCGCGTGCGCCTGTAACTAATGTGTGATTTCTTTTTGACTCCTGCCAAAAATTACACCGAAAATAGTTGATCATTCTTCTTGATCATCTTGCGAGTTCCTCATTTAACAGTTGCTGTTTTTAATTCTCTCTGGGAGATAAATGAGGCGGGTTTATTTTGTTACTTTTTTGCATTATTGTAATTAAAAGTAAGTTTAGTTACCTATTGACTCAGTCACGATGATGAGTTGATTGTGTAGGACCGTAGATATTTCTCTAACCGTTTAGGGAAAACCTCTTGCGTGTAAACTTGTTATCTCAAATATCTAGAAATAAACCTTTTCAAACTGCCTCCACATAACGATTATTTTTGCAAAGCTCTAGATTATTGAAGCAGGTTGTAAAACAATGTCGTTCGGAATATGAGGCAGTAGGCAATGGTTGCAGGAGCGCGGTTGCTGCCCGGTGCGCCCGCGTCTCGAACTGGTTCGGCCAGACCGCCCCTTTCCTGCGCACGCTACTACGTACCGACTGCAAATACGATTCCGATGATTTGTGGAGTTAATTTCACTTTTTGTCTGTTATCATAACATGGCTAGACTGACTGAGGTGAAAGTATACAGAGTGAATTATTCAAGTGGGCGTGGACGGCCAAATCCGAAACTATGAGGAATAGCGAAAAATACTCAAAGGAGTCTCGAGCCCGATTTTGATGAAAACTAAAACTGCATCATTCGATTTTAGAAAAATCAATATTCCTAACCAGGAATCGAACTGATTGAACCACTGATTTCGAAAGAAAAAAAAACTCGTAGTTTATTATCCCCTTCCTCATAGTTTGGGATTTGGCCATCCACGCCCACGGTCACGTGGAAAATTAACCCTGAGTATGGAAGAAGTAATGATACCCTGATCCTTAAAGAATTGGTGATAGATATTGATAATATGTTTGCTGCAGTTTCAATCACATATAATCTGTGGCTAAAACTGGGATCGAATCATGAGATGAATGACGTTTCATTGGTGTATTATCAAAAATGATTTGCCGTTAGAGAGCTCAAAAATAGAATAAAGTGGCGCTTGTTAAGTGTGATGGGCGATTCAAGAGTGGAGAGTGCTAATAATCAACAATTAAAATCCCACATGTTTTATAGGTATATCATTCATCATAGTCATATATAAATCAATTTAATATTAATAAGAAATCTCGATAACTGCGCTTGCACACCGTACAGGGTTCACGGATGGTCGGAGCCGTCACCCGCTTGGCAGCAGCGATCCACCGGATTAAATCCCTTACCAACTCCACAATACCATCGAAAACAGCCCACACCACCCGAATCTAAACTACATAAGGTTCAAAATCCCATGATAATGTACTTTAGACTAGCAGAATTAATTTTGTGTAAGAGGTTGAGAATCGAACGCGTATAAAATATAATCTACATGATTTTTTGTGGTTGGTTTCGTACGGAGATTTTCGGACAATTATGTTTGATTGCACCTTATATTACGGGCGAGATGGTGGATGGTATGCGACCCATTCCGTGACCATGACGCATTTCTAATATACGGGGATGGGCAGAAGCATCAGGGCTTAGCATTAGGGCTACCTATATCAAGTTAATTTCATGATCATGATGATAGATGTTTATAATGCATGAGGAATCTTTATGATATTTGTCTCGTAATGTTTCTTATTGTTTTCGCGAATCAACTAAGGCATAGTTTAGTGACAAATGGGTGTTTTTGAGTTTATTTCATAAAGCTTCCCGAAAAACTGAAAAACAAACATTGAGCTTTTTTAAGTTACAAAAAATTATTCCGTACTATTTAGTCTGACTACTTCGCACTGACATAAAAAAGAATGTTACTTTTAGGGTTCCGTACCTCAAAAGGAAAAAATGAAAACCCTTATAGGATCACTCGCGTGTTTATCTGTCTGTCCGTCTGTCACATCCAATTTACTCCGAAACTTCTGGGTCGATTGAGTTGAAATATGGTACACATATGTAAGTCGGTGACCCAAAGACAAAAAATAGTTCTTTGCCTATAGATTACAGAAAAACCTATAAGAAATCTATAACAACAAATAATAAAAATAAATTAAAAATTAAAGGGGGCTCGCCTACTACGATGGTACGGAACCCTTCATGCGCGAGTCCGACTAGCCCTTGTCATTTTTTTTTTAATTTGCCTTTTTTGTCTCACTCCTGGGCAAAGGCCTCCCCGTATTCCTTCCACTTTTCTCTATGGTGTGCTTCTTCTCGCCAATCATAATATCACTTAGGTACGTAAGCTACCAAAAGTTTAACTTCCATCCGTGACTTTAAATATAAAGAAACCATATACCTTCAAATAAAAACATTTTCTCTAACTACTGTTTTGACTGCTACAATTTGTATTAACTTCGCTGTTATTTTAGCGTCAGTGAATCATCCAGTTACAGAGTTGTATCGACAATGAAAACAGGATGCTGAACGCTTAGTCATGAGTCTTTGTGACTGTTTAGATGCCTTTAGCAGATTCTGTGCGAGCTCTTTGTACAGGTGCCGGTGGCATTAGGTTAAGGGCTGCGACTTGTGAGACGGAAACAATCATTTGTCATTTCTGTGGCAATGTTGGTGCTTGATTCCGGGATCTGTCAAAACCAAACTTTCTGCAATAAAAGATTATTGCATCAAGAAGTTCAAACCGAGTTCATTCGACAAAAACATTGACATTGCCCGACTCAAGGCGCCTTCCAAATTGACACATCAATAATTTATTTACAAAAACCAAGAAACTCCTTTCTTATGAATCATACCACGCATGAGAACGAACGCGGAAAAGACAAGTGAATGAAGACGTTACAAAAAACCGCGCAAGTGTCAGCGAACGGATAAAAAGTCGTCGGACATTCACAAATTTCACTGCGACATTATACGTGTAAGCAGCATTCATCGCTGCGTCATCAGCGCTTCAATATACATTACTTCAGGCAAGTGCAGCATGCGAGTGAAGCCGAGTGCGTAACGACGCGAAAGTGACAGGTCGTTTTGGCGGGAGACCGGCCGCCCGCCATGTCTGGCATTGGGTTCTTTATAACATCTACACGACATCGGTACCGGTTGTACGCACCACGCGACACTCGGCCGCGTCGCGACAATTTATTTCGGTTCGGGGCAATGCACTTATCGCACGCAGCCCTGAGATCTGCGCGTCGAATAAACGAGAGTAAACATGAAACGCGAAGGGAAAAAATAAATGCATCGTACGTACTTCGTAGCCGGCGACAAATCAAGGCTGTTCAAATTAGTTGACGTGCTCACGGCTTGGGTGCTGTCCACTCGAAGGACCACTTATTGGTAACCACTGGACGTGTAAAGGGTGCCTACGACTGTCAAGTGACCTTTCACTCAATTCACGTTCCCTGTGACTGCTATAGATCACGATCTATCTATAGAGAAACCGTCAAATGTTAATTTTAATGTTGGGCATGAAATTGAGAGCTCACACACGCCAAGCTTGATTGAAATCACTTGTTTGTCAATTTTATAGCTACACCATAACTCGACATGTCCCTAAAAGTATTGCAGAATTTTATGCTCTTTTAAATTTTCAGAATAAATATAATAAATCTTTTAAATGGTTTCGGCTGTAATTAATGGCATGTTCGCACACTCGCACCGACTAAAGAATGGCACTGAAGGCAATAAAAGTTTAATACAGCCGATGTAACATGGCGCACTTTGTTATTCCAGAAATAAGTGGACTTTACTCGCCCAAATCGTATCGCAGCACGGAAGTGCAATTCAAAGTATGCTAATTAAAGCAACTTTAATTCAAAACTTATTTTTATTTGCAAAACCTGTTTGTTAACAAGTGGGTGGCAATAAAAAATCTATTAATTCAGTAGTCTAAGTGTAGCTGTGTGTGTGTGTAATGTCTGTTCGCGGCTGTGCACGGTAATTTGTCAAGTGCACGTTTCGCGCCAAAAGTGACGTTTCACAAATCTTCAAAATGGCGTGCGGTGGTAATTAAACGCGCGCAATAACTGGCCATAAAGCAAACGAAGCGCATTGATGACGCGCCGCCCGCGCTATTTTCAGTGCGCGACGCCGCCCGACAAATGCTAACGGCCTCTAGGACACTCCAGCGGGGCTCCCGACACCACTCACCACAGACTACAGACTCGGCCCACCGCAACACTCATTCCTACACTTACCTACATTATTTGTTTATTTCAATGCCGGCTGCCAGGGTTAACAATTAAAATCGATTTTATGACATATTATGCCTTAACCTTTTTATTATTGAAAGTGATTGGGAGAATATGATTTTATTGGCTTTGGTTTTCAATAATTTTGTGAACATTAAACTCATGTTATTGGTGCATGCAGCTGTAAATTTGAACTTGAACGACATGATTCATGATGATCTCACTATGGGTAGACGTTTTTCTGTCCGACGAGGCTTAGGACATGACTGTTCTAGCTATTTAAAGGAACAAGTGTATTATGGTCCATGTGGACAACTTGGTACTTGACAAAAATTTTAATGGTAGATTGAACCATCAACTCACAGTCTTGGAAGTGTATAAGTATGCTGTACTGGGTTGATAAGCTATTCGGTCTTCTAAAGACATCCCAATTTCAGAGGAATTAGGAATTTCTTGAAAGAAGTTTCGGATTTTAGTTCTAAGTTCCGTTCGTAAGGGTTTTCGTAGCTTCAACACACTGAAGATCCCAATTTTAATCAAATAATTAAAAGACAATATGTAGCTAGACCGTGCCTAAAATTCCTCAAAACAATCATAAAACATGTTCATATGTTGACATAGGTATCATACATCTGTGTTTTAATATTATGAATCAATATATTTTGACATTTAAAAATCTTTGATTTGACATTGCTCTGTGATATTCACCAACCTACCTAAAATCATAAGCAATTATCACCAGACTAACATTTTGTTTAAAGAAACTTCAGTATATTTATACTGAAGTTATGAAAGATTTGTGACAAAAAAATTCAGCATGTATTCATGCGTTACGTCACAGGTACATTTAGGCCTTAACTCATTCCATCCATCCAAAGACGAATGTTTGGTTGTGTTGTGGACAAGTAGGTAAAGGAATCTGGATGCTGAATAGAAAACGAAGGTAATTATGATAGGCTGCAAGCATTAGCAGCATGTGTGAAACTTGTTGCACAAGATGTAGTTTCAGTAATGAAAATGCATTAACAAATGGAGCAAATCTGCGATTTTTTATTTTTTTTACATCGACATCTTTTGTCACACTGCTGGGCAAAGGTCTCCCCATGGCTTATTTGAATTCTTTTAATTTTACTTTAATTTATATTAAAGCATTTACCAACAAAAAAAGCAACAAAGCATTTATCAAATCCATAGATAATGAATAAGATCAAATTATGCAAATTCCAGTCAAAAAAAAAACCAAGATGCATTTCCATTATCTATGCACTTTTTGTGCAACAGACTAAAAAAGTCCCGCGAAAATCACCATAAATAAATACTGCATATTTTTTTAAATCGCTTTGGTACCTGTGGAACTAGATTGACTAGTTTTATAATGACTCATGGCTGCCTAAGGTCATGACTACAGTTCTTGGAAGGATAATTTGTTCATTAATTTTGCATTTGGTCATTGAGGTAGGAAGCCGAATGCGTTTATTATTAAGATTCATATTTATTGTAGCAGACATCTCATTACTCGGTTATTATATTCCGTTGAGAATGAAAGTTAGTAAGACTAGACTGCGTGGGTGCACTAGTTAATCTATTGAGATTTTGTCTAATATTAATAGTAATTATAATGATGCTCTTGCTTTAATTAACTATTTTTTTCCGTTACTTATGTTACTAGTCGAGTTTTTTTTAGAATGGATCTTGGATTTAAATGTATCTCAGAATTTTTATACGTTTCCGGTATCATTGTGATGAAATGTAAGGCATTTCCTTTCTTACAGGATTCTTGTGTTCTTAACCTATTAATGTTCAAACTTTATAATGTCCTGAAAACAAGTGCAGCTTGCAATCTTTGGTAAAACTAAATATTGAGGCCCCTCTACCACTTAAGGTAACTCTCTTCCTTTCGAAGTTTTATTCGGTCAGTTGCTTGGGCAGTTGGCTGCGAAAACCCTGATGAAATGCAATGAATACCAAACATTTTGGCTTATAATTCCACAAATCTACAGAGTGTAAACGGAGCCTTCTCGAAGCCGTCAACCAAGTATTTTGTACATCAAACTAAGTATCTTTACGCAAATTATTGCTGGGATACGATTTTTTTTTTGGGGTGAAGAATCACGTTTTACGGTAGGACTCAATGTAACGCACTCAAAACATTGTGCTGATGGGTGGATTGAATAGTACGGGGGTCGTGAAGGTGTTTAAAGTTTAAAAATTTTACATTAAAAACATGTATTTAAAAAAAAAACTTCTGAAAATGTTGGAACTTTGACCACCAATATCTCCGTAACTAGAAGGTTCCCAGGTATGTTATAGAACAAAAAAATGATGGCAATGACGGGGAGAACAAGTGCCTTTCGGCTTCGTTAAGGGTCTTTTTACACCCTTTATATTTGGAAACCTGATCAAATATTGGTATCTGGCCTGAATTCTTGCCTGATATTGAAGAAAAGACACTCGTCAACTGAAGATAAAAGACAAATAATTCCAAGGATGTATCGACAACTGTCATGGCGTATATCAAAGCTGGGTAATAATTAGGGAGGGGCACCGGTCTGGTCTCCGCGTTCGAACAGCGTCTATTTCCAGATAATCATCGGCCGACGGACGCGACGGCCTACGCCTCATACGATTTATATGTCTCATTTAATTATTAGTAGTTTTTACTTCTCGGAATGTCCTTGCTGGTAAGGTGGGGTTATTTTTACGTGGTATGAGCGTGGGTTTGGGCCTGTGTGCTGACCTGGGGGCTTGCTGGCGGCTCCGGTTAGGCAGCCAAGGTGAAATTTTTTGACTGACAACGAGGATTAAAATTTAAAAAAAAACTGGATTGACATATTTAAGCCTATTGAAAAGCTTTTACAAAAAAAATGTTTTGTTTTTATTTTTTGGACGTCGTCGTTACAGAAATTTGAAAAGCTTTGAAAGTGAATACCAACCTCAAGATCAAGTACTTGAAGTTCTTAACAATTTTGGAACATGCACAGTTTTTATTGTTTACTGATTTTAGCAGATCGAACCGTAAGCTTTACTTCTTCTTTTTTCCAACCGATGGAACCTTTTTAGATAAGTTGGACCTAATAAGTCACGTTCTTACATAATACCAGCATCAGTGGTGTTTATTAGCTCTTCGAAGTACATCTTAACCTGGGGCTGCGGGACTGTTCGAAAGAGATACCGCGGCCCTGGAACACAAAGGGCAAAGAAGGAACATGGATGGGTTTTAGTCAGTAAAAGTCTGACACTCCCTCCCACTCCACCCAGAGCGGGAGGAGTTATTTGATAATACCCATCCCAAAAAAAAAAAAGTACATCTTAACCTTAGTGTGTAAACACTATTGTTTACACACTAAGGTACCTACTTATGTTTCTTTTTAATTTTTTTTTCTTTCCAAAATCCAATTCCCTACCTTAAAAACTATCAAGACCCTCCCAAAAAAGCAGAAAAACAAAAATCAAGATCAATCCACCCTGTCATGGAGAGTCCTTCTATCAAATTATGCGACGCGCGCGCCCCCTGGCCGTACGTGCCGAAGACTCAGCCTACCTGAAGTGGCTAGACTTAATTAAGGGCCCTGCATAACGATCCCTCGTGTTGTGGTCGTGCCATCAGGTCGGTAATGGGTGAAATGGTGGGATAGCATGGTTTTCGAGGGGGGTAATTGGTAAATTGTTTATTTTTTTTGGTAAGTGTCGTCTGTAAACCAAACTTAAGCCCGATACCGCGGCCCTGGAACACAAAGGGCAAAGAAGGAACATGGATGGGTTTTAGTCAGTAAAAGTCTGACACTCCTTCCCACTCCACCCAGCGCGGGAGGAGTTATTTGATGATTTCTTAACCTTAAAAAAAAAAACCCGTAATACAGAACCTGTGTAGCAATAGCGAAGGGTAAATTTTTGTAAGAGGTAAGCCGGAGTACATATCTTTAATGTGATTATATTATTTGTCTATAAAATATTGACTGTGCCATTTTTCAAAGGGAATCCGATAGGAATTGGGTTATGTGGAACCTTCGCCACTGCTGTGAAGTGAGGTTCTGTAATACAATCCTTAGTGTTCAAGAGGAGTCTGAAATGTCATAATTGTACAAAAATGTTAGCATTTTGCAACTTTCTTCGGACTTGTAGTAGAGACAGCATAATAAAGAATCGGTTAGATAAAAATTTGATTTAGTTTATCGGATATACGCCGGAGTCATACAGGGTGTAAACGGTTCCTTCACAAAGCTGTTAACCAAACATTCTGTACATCAAACTAAGTAACTCTACGCAAATATAATTGCTGGGTAACGACTTTTTTTTTGAGGTGAAAAATCACATGTTGTTCGACTCAATTTAACGCCCTCAAAACATTGCGAAGATGGATGAATTGAATAGTACGAGGGTCGTGGAGGTGTTTAAATTAAAGTTAAAAAATTAAAAACATGTATTAAAAAAAAAAAAGTGAAATGTTGGAACTTTAAACCCCAATATCTCCGTAACTAGAAGGTTCCCAGGTATGGTCTAGAACAAAAAAAAATATCGCAATGACAGGGAAAACAAGTGCCTTTCGGCGTTGTTAAGGGTACTTTTACACCCATTATTTCCGAGCCAACAGCAAAAAATGGCTTAGGGAATAGTCCTTCAAATAGCGAGAACATTCACAATATGTCCTCAATCATTCTACAATAACAAAAACAAACACAACCCTTCTTCCCATATTATTCTTTCTCCACCATCTTCCATGCTTCATCGCCACTAGTCTAATGAGCCGTATTGCAACAAAACTTCCTTCAAACAAGGCACCATTGAGACGTAAACGCCGTCGGCTAGTAACGCCGCCGGCTCGAACCAGAGGGCGCTTGAGTGCCGAAGGGTGTATTTTTACCAGATTATGCACCGCAAGTTTTCCGACGAGGCGTGATGAAGAATGGGGTCTTGGATGCACTCTTGATTGTAATATCACGGTGTATAATAAGTTGGGTGGCTTTTAATAGAGGGTTTCGTTTAGAATGCAGTTTTTTTGGGAGGTTTCACTTTAAAATTTGATGCTTCGGCAGTGACTACATCAATGACTTTTGCGTAAAGTCAGGTCAATGATGACATAAAATATTATTACACATATTCGTTTTATACGAACTTAAATAATGATAATTATAATCAGGGGCTTTTTTTTTTTTTACGGATGGGAAATCATCAAATGACTTCTCCCGCTCTGGGTGGAGTGGGAGGGAGTGTCAGACTCTTACTGACTAAAACCCATCCATGTTCCTTCATTGCCCTTTGTGTTCCAGGGCCACGGTATCTCTTTCGAACAGTCCCGCAGCCCCGGCAGGCATCGGCCCTTGCGGGCCCCTTCCTGGTTGCCATCAGGGTCTAACGTGCCTACTGTTGTGAAACTGGCGTACTGCGCGTGAGAGGAGGTGGGTCAAGTTATGCTAAGTTGCAAGCAATTTTGTTTTAATTTAACATAGTATTTTTTTTTATAAGAATTCGCATGTGTTACATAACCATAACGCCATAAAAGCAATCTTCTTAAAAAACGTATGCTCACACGTCAACATATCGTAAGACAAAAAAAACTCAAAAATTCCATCAGATCGAAATCAAATTAATTAACGATACATATCGCTTACCTTTTTCTTAAACCTTTTAATTCGTCGAAAATAAACGTAGGGGCATTTAAGGCTAATACCAAAGCTCGCGTGCCAAGTTCTCGTCGTTAAATTAAAAAGTAAAAGCAATAAATAAACTTGGGAGCCATTGAACCTTTTTTGTAACTTTACACGCTAACTTCTGTGTTAAGTTTTGCATTCTGCAACTGGTTACAGAATGCTTTATTGTGGTTGTGGCCTTAATCACGTCATTGCCCTTAAGAAATTGTTGTTTATTTTTACATATAACATCACGGCTATTATCCTCGAAGGGTAAGGCAGAGGTATTCGCCATTCTTCGTCACCCACATTTCGCCAGTTATGTTTAAGTCCCATATAATAAGGGGCGAGCCTATTGCCTTCAATTGGGACCAATTCCGGCCCCGTGGCTACTGCTGAGAAATTACTGATGGAAAAACTCAGTAACACTTTTCCCGACCTGGGAAACGAAACCAGAACCAACGAGGCAGTCGAGGCAGATGTTTTTTGTATGGGGCAAATACCTTACTTTCTAACCGACTTCAAAAAGGAGGAGATGTTCTCAATTCGTCGGAATCTTTTTTAAATGTATGTTCACCGATTACTCGAAGACGCCTGAACCGATTTGGAAAATTCTTTTTTTGTTTGAAAAAGTATACTCCCAAGTTAGTCCATAGAAATATTGCCATGGTCTGATAATGGATTTCGGAGAACGTAACTCTTCAATAATAGACAGCAAATCTGTCGTGATTGCTGCAATCGCTTGGATGTTTATTGTTTACACAACATCATAGCATAACATAACATCAAGCCTGTATGCTCTGAGAGGGTATGCAGATGTGTACAGTACACCCACATTTCGACAGTTACGTATGTTACGTTCCATTTTATTGGGGATAAGCCTAGTACCACGAAATGTATTGTTAATCATATAAAATAAATGCATAGCAAATATTTGTATAGGATATTAGAACTAAAAAAGGAAAAAAAAAGAACTTTTTTGAAAAAATAAAACGGACTTCAAAAACACAAAAAAAAGAAAAAAAAATCAGAAGTTGGTGACAAAAAAACTAAATCAAACAAACAAAAGTCACCGAATTCAGAAGCTAAAGTTATTTTTGTGTTTTTGAAGTCGGTTTTACTTTTTGCAAAAAAGTTTTATCTGAAACAACTTGTGAGTGAAATTCATAACTGATTCAGCCAACAAGAGGTTTAAAACTAAAACTTAATTAGCATGTACTTAAGTAAAAACTTGTGCATAATTTGTAATTTTATGGATGCCAATGCCTGAAATAAACGATTATTATTTTCGGAAACTGTTTTTTCTTCTCAGCCCTTAGACTGGATTTCAGCTACATTTACAGGCCGAAACCAGAGCAAATGCAGCGCGTGGTGTGTTAGTTTTGTGAATGTTTATGTGTCGGGATGAGATCCGAAGAAGTAGAGAACGAAATATCGTTCTCTTCTAACCTCCTAACGATTCGGCACGTATTTAAAATCGCAGCTTTTTGGGGTGTTATGTAGAGGGTTTCTTTCAGCTGCATCCGGTTAGACTGGAAGCCGACCCCAACATAGTTGGGAAAAGGCTAGGCAGATGATGATGATGTATAGGTTTTCTTTAAGGTCTAATAATTTTAAGCTATGGAGGAGATGATTTGGGATTAAAATCTTGCGATGACATGAGGTCCTGCGCATTATAGTTTTCCGGGATAAACTTATACTGTCACTTACGGGATATCTTCCCGATATCGGGATACCCGTAAGTGACAGTCTAAGTTTAGTTGTAAACCGTGAAAGCTTAAAATAGTTTCCGGGATATTGTCAGACAGAAATACGGACTCATCTCAATGAATCACCCTAAATATATTGACGTCATTAGTATCATTTTAACTTTTACAGATACAGCTTTTACAGTGTTGACTGAACTATGATTGATTATAACAGTTTTTGTGAAATAGGTCATATTTTTTTATAGAGTAAAACACTTTTACTTAATTGCTTGGAGCCAGGAGGTAAAACACTTGCAAAAATAATTAAAGCCATAGCTCAACTCGAAAAACAGAAAAAACACAAACATGTCAGCAACTTTCTTAAAAGCCGAATTTCTTTCACGCGAAATCCGTCAAAAGAAAAACTAAGCGTTTTCCATAACGTTCGTATACAAAGAGACTATATAAAAACATCTAGAGTTGGCCAAAATAAACCTTAACAGGTAAGACTTAAGGGCTTTTACGAATGCATAAAGACGGTCATTAAAAGAACCTCATTCGTTGAGTGTCAAAGGAAAGTGTGCCTTATGTGTGGGTGTAATAAGGGCGGTGCAGGTGTGGTAAGGTGGCGTCTTGGGGTGAACGGCCTCTGAAAGCTGAACATTTCAGAAGTTTGACACGGCATCGCTTCCTGTAGCACTGAGTGTTAGAATGTCGTGCATTTTTGTGTTCAACTTTTTTAAATGCATTGTTTTTCTTAATGAGTTTTTTCAGCAGTCGCTACAGACAGGCAGACGAGATTTTTTATCCTTGATTTTTTTTCTACTTCGGTAGTTAGGTGTTCCTCTTCAATATTATATGTAGTCTTGCTGCTTTAGAAAATAGTCAATGGCCTATGTTACGATGGTTAAAATCTACCTTAATCACTGACAAATAATACTGAATGTGGTAACACTAACAATCTTCTTGATAATAAAATTGCTGCTATCGTTTTCAGTTACGAGAACAGATTTCGCAATGTTTCTCTCAAACTAAAAATTTCTAGTATCCAAAAATAAACCATAAATAAGTAGACATATGGACAAAACATTCAATATTGTATCTAGTAACACTCACTTTCAGTAGCCTCACTAAGTGATTTGTCAGTTGCAGTTGCAAACTCAACTTGCATCGTATTTTAGCCACATTATCGCAGGGGTGGCGCGTTGCATCAAACTTTATTAAACACTAGCACTTCACCCGCGACTTCGTCCGCAGCAATTGTGATAGCTCGGCTAATTTGCATGATATAAATATAATTTATAGCCTATTTTACTTCCTGATAGTTTAGCTTTCTAATAGTGAAATAATTTTTGAAATCGGTCCAGTAGTTTTTGAGTTTATTCGTAACAAATATACAAATCTTTCCTCTTTATAACATTAGTGTAGATGGATATTTTAGACCATTGCCTTTGAATTAGGATTTTTGATGTAAGAAATCGGATGCTTCAATGTGTTACATAAATGTAACACAAGCTCGTGTGCACAATTCTCTTATAGTCAAAACTGATAAACTTCAATAAAAACTTACATCGTCTCTTAAACCCCTTTAAGGCACCCCCTTAAAGACCCCCCCCCCCCCCAGGCCCCATTAAGGGGTTTTACTGGCAGTGATAGCCTAGAGGTGTGACCGTCGTACTCCCAAGTCATAGGTCTCGAGTTCTAATCCAAGACCTCTGATTTTTCGGGTTCATGTTTAATTATCATTTGATTCGGTGAAGGATAACCTCGTGAAGAAACCAGCATGCCTGAGAAATATTTCTTGACAGCACGTAAAGCCAAGTTAGAAGCCCATGAACGGCATAAAAGCTCTGACACCAGGTAAGGCACTAACTACGAGAAAAAGAAAGAAGAGTCTAATTTTTTAAACCTTGCTAAGAGCTCACCTTCGTTACTTCGTTGCTATATGGAGTTCTTATGAAAAATTTGAAGCTACTATCTAGGTCACGTGGTTTAAGCTGTACGAGTTAAGAGTTTTTTCATCTAGAAAGGGATAAAAATCAACGCAGAAACATGTTTATACTTCAAAGCTGTAACCTATTTACGAAATGGGTTTTATAACTGGACCAATACTGTTTAAAGAAAGTTGCCTGGACCTCAACACCTTAAATACAGCAAGACCTCGACACTGTTTAAACAAATTCCCCAATTTATCAACCAAATTAATTCCTCTCATACCTAAGATCGCCATCCCTACAGATAAAGCACTCGGTATGCAACTTTCACTTTCGGGACGCGAACTGCAACTTTACAATGTCAGTCGTTCATTAACTATTTACTGAGCCTACGTGTTTTCAAGGACGATAGCGAAGTAAGAAATGTGCGAAAACTGGAACTTGTTGTTTCATAATCTGCCTAGCCTTTTCTGAACTTTGTTGGGGAAACGGACGAACTAGACAGATGACCAATGGCATAACTTGCTTTTCTAGGCACAGACGTAACTTAGTATGTAATGGATGGGCATCCCTTCACGGACCTACCTTGGCTTGCGTTACTTAACTTTGAAAATCGGCCAGTGCGGCTGTTATTAAGAATTGTCCAAGAATGACTATCGATTTAGAACTAGATTTGAGTACAGATTAGTATGATTAAGTGACAGCGATGGTTTTTAGGCGACCCTTATACCTTTGGAGGCTTTGAGCCCTATTTTAGACCAATGCTGCCAGTAAAGTTGAGCATAAAGGTTCAGCGTATGTCCAGAACAGGACTCTAAGATGGAGATTCATAGATGACTCTGCCTTGGAGTGTAAACGTGGTGTTGCCCCACAAACGATGGGACACTTTCCTACCTGTTGTGTTGTTTTGTATATCACAGGAGCTGATAGACGTTACTGAAAGTGCCCAACTCGTCGCCATATTTTGAACTGACTCAATTTGCATTGTCATCAACAGGCTCAGAAGAAGAAGAGCCTAAGATGCTCAGATTTTTTAAAGATTTTTTAATAAACAAAGGATATTCCTTTTTAATGTCGATAATTTGAGAACAAAAGTTTTCCCTATGAATCTCAAGAATGAAAAATCATTTTAGTTTTTCGCCAACGGAAGCGTACTTGCTCTGTCTCCCTAAAAGTTCGCGTTGACTGGTTACTTTGAAGCTTTTTCAGTTATAATCATAACAGAACATGTCACCTCACATTAATCGCTTAATTAGTCCAAACATTCCGTGACGTCACCCTAAAAGCTTATTATTTGCAGTGCCCGCGGCCCGCCATTACGCCGGCCATTTTTCAATTATGCCAAATGTGTATGGAGTATAAATCATTGTATGTATGTTAATGTATGGCTGTACGGGTACATACAGGGGGTGAAGGGGTGAAAGGGAGGTATGTAAACATCCCGTCTGTTTAATTTGTAAACGGAATCGAAATATAGGAATTGTATACCCAATATCTGTGCCTGAGTCTGTGCTGCAGGGAAATAAAAAAAAATGCAGCGCGGTAGAAAATTTTTATGCGTTCGGATATTTTTATGAGTGGCGACGGCTCGGTTTATGGATTGAAACGTAATCGGACGGATTCTATTGAATTTTGTGGCTTTTATAGCTCTCTCTGTAGCTCTACTTATGCATTAAATATGATTTTGCAATTTGCATAGTTTTAAACATTAATAACTCATGTAGGTGCCAAAGTACAAAGGTAGGTCGTACCTACATGCATATCTGTGTGGTGGAGGTAAAATCTTAGAAAGAGGTGACAATCTGTTATTAAGAAGATCACGAATTAGGTCAAAACTGGATATGCCTTTTTCCTGTTCTTCGTAGTTCATCGAGTTTTACCCGCCACAAGGAAGAAGGATATCATCTCTACTCTGCAAAAGTGACGTAGGCGTCTTTGACTCTGCAATACTGAACGATAACAATCTAAAATTTTAACAGGAGAACTGATACATCTCATTAATAATTCTTATTCATCATCACCTTCCTGCCCTTGTTCAAGTGTTACTCGACGCAACACGTTTTTGTCTTCCATTTCATTTATTGTTCTCATTGATTTTCTTCATCATTTGCCTTCCTCAACCAAAAACCCATAATTACTGCTCATTCAACATCCCAAAACCGTTTAAAAACCTACAGTTCCAATCGAATTCCATTTTTAAAACATGAAGCATTCGAAATTTTAAAAACTGAAGCTCCCGTGGTGGCCAGTGGCGCACGTTAATTCCATCGATCATTACTCCCGTTGCAATCCACCAATCATGAAAAATAAAAACACTGGCAACCCCACCTGCACCCCCCTCTTTGCCACCCCGTTCCCCCCTCTCGTCTGCGTCCAGGGGTTGTGATTTTTTCGAGCGTCACTCTCGATTAGTATGACTCCGGTTTACCTACAGTATATGTATGTATTCGGGAAATCAATTGCATTTATGTATGTAGTTGGGCTTTTATTCTTTGTTTGGATATGATGTATGTTTTGAAAATGTATC
Organism: Noctua pronuba; assembly: GCA_905220335.1. Lineage (NCBI taxonomy): Eukaryota > Metazoa > Arthropoda > Insecta > Lepidoptera > Noctuidae > Noctua > Noctua pronuba. The sequence continues at coordinate 14,254,829 of LR999908.1, forward strand.
TGGATTTGGTAATAAGTAAGAGGATGCTTAAGTTACCTACTAATTAAGATTTGTGCAATGTGTACACGTTAATGAAGGTACGGTTTAAAGACTGATTCAAATACAATGTTAGTTTCGTAATGACAATATATTTTAGCAGTATTATGATACCTATCCTCATGACAATTCCTATGCGTGTTAAAATCGGGAGATTCTTCTAAAATACTTGGCCTAGTCAGCGTACGTAGCTGTATTCAAAAACTCTTCCCAACCTATCAGATAGCCAATAACTTCACATGTGTTTACTTTAGATAGGTAGGTTTCAAAGCACAATATCGGGGATGTACAAAATTTTGGTCATTAAAAAAACCTACAAAACAGAATCTATCCACGATATATGTGTGTATATGCCACCGCACACATAGACAACACTCGTTGTAGTGTGCGTGCTTTGCAGGGCTGAGCTGAGCCCAGCCCGATCGCGGAGCTCCATGCAAAAATGTGCATTACACACCAGGAGCACTCGACCTCCCGCCCCGCCCCGAAACCCAACAAAATAAGGCGAGCGAGGGGGAACTCACCGCTGTCCTATAGCTCTTTTTATACTGGTCGATGTGCTAGGGGTAGTTAGATAACGGCATGCGGGCCCCTCCGATGTCATGTATCACGTATCCAGTTTTTAAAATTCGAACGATGCGCAATTGTTTTGGGTTTAGTTTTGAAATAGGAAGCAGGCACGCGCGTGCCAGCGACGAGATTAATTAAAATGAAACCTACTTGAAAATTATTCGTTTGTTCTTGTACACATTCCCCTGGATTAATTCCACTTCAAGGCGTCGAAAAAACGTCCAATAACGAAATTGTTTTGTTGCCAATGCGCACTATAAAAAACGGATAAAAATGTAGCGCTTGTTAGTTAAACCATGGAAAGCATTTTGATGTCTAAAACTCGACTAGATTCATTTCAAAGATCCGTTTTTAGTTTTTAATATAGCAAGCTAAAAGCTTTTTTTTTACTTATGCTCAGGAACGTAGAGTTTAACGAAGCCGTAATTATAATTCTCAAAAGAATTCCTCTTTTTCACTAATGAAATACCTTTCATTAAAGTTTGATGAAAAGACTTAGTATTTAAATACGATTTTTTAATAAACCTAGCAATTACGCTGAACGCAAGAGTTTAAAAAGTTCCGTAAGGTCGCATATCATTAATTTTGCTGCAGTTAACGTCAACGTTATATTTTGATTAATAAAGTGATGGAGGTACAACTTAGAATAAATTGAATCGACAACTTTTAAAAAGTTATGTTGTTTCTTCCTCGTACCACAAACAATTTGAAAACGTGAAAGAAAATTCTTGACCTTTCATAAGTTGATAGCAAGCGGAAATCATGTGAAAAGTTAAGACTTCCAATTTCCCCAAAGCACCACTGACCAGAATGATGGCGTCGAAGGAAAAGACAAATAATGAAAACCCGCCAAGACAGACGTCGAACTCTGTAATCTAAATAATTCCAAAGTCACCAACAAAAAAAAAAAGAAAATCAACGACGACGAAACAAAAGTTCTAAATTCAAAACAACGCAAGTTTTCGCACAGAAGTGGACTTTTACGAGGCCACAAAGTTTTTTCTACACACACCGACGGGGGGTTGAATGGAGTAAAAAAACGGGAAAAAGCCAAGAGAAACTGTGTTATGAGGTAAGAAAGAGTGAGGCCAGGGGCACGTTCGCAATAAAAAGATGTCTGCGTAAGGTCGGCGTCGGAGACGGCGATTTTTTTGTCGCTTTTCGAGAGAGAGAGAAGGAAATTTTCTGCGATGTGCAACCGGCGCGGGTTTTATTAAATCATTTTCTAGTTCAACGATTTCGTTGCATGCAAAGATTAGATTAATCTGAACTGAACGTTTTCCGTGCAATTTTAATGATTTTTTTATTAGGTTTCAGTCTTTTAAGTTAGACCTCAGACGGATATAGAATTTCCGCTCTGAACTTGAAGGATATCTGTGCGTCTCGATAAATATACACAAAAATCTTAACAAAAAATGTAGCTACCGTTACTTAAAGAAGCGGCAGACCAGACATTAAAACATAACAATCGTACAATCATTGTCTTTGTTTTAATGCTCGCTATTAACATGTGGTTCAAACGCTGACACTAACCGTTGTGTTCACGGTCAAATTATTTTATTCAGAGAAAGAACAGTTCGCAGTGTCTGCGGTTTGTGACCGTAACCAAGTAATGCATCAAAATAATCAATGGATTTGCAACTATTACGCGCGTGGTAACGGGCCCCAGGCTGTTTTGGCAGGGTTGTCGACTGGGGCAACAGTATTTCTCAGAGCTAAGTGGACCTAAATAAGTGAAAAGTTCTTAGAACCTTCAGATTTTTACTAAAAAATTGAAAATATGAGTGAAATTTTCGGCTTATTTCTACAAAACAATTTCTTATATGATCTGATGACGGCAAGATCAGAAAATTTCCCGTTTTTGTTCTTCTATAATATTTTTCGAGGATTTCGTTCGCTGACTGTCAACCCTGCACACAAAATTGCAGTCTACTATTCGATTGATCGACATAAGTCTAATTTGGCACGTAAGAAAAAAGTAGTCTGGACTTGTTATCTTATGATTAACAGAGCGCTAATTGTAAGTGAAAGGTGCAGAGAAAGGTGTACCGACGGTTTTTTATTCTCCTAACGAAAATAGATTTCGTCAGTGTCGTAGACACTTTCGTTCGACGGAAAATAGACGAGATACAATCTCAGCTAATTATTATCTGTTTGTTACGCTGGATGGCTCTCGAGAGCAGCTGAATGCGTCGAGATGTAATTAGGTATTGAATCAATGAGGATACATTCTCCAAGTCTTAATTTATGTACCTAGATACTTAGATGGATACCCGTTAGTTTAGTATGTGTAACATTTTGGAATATGAGAAGTACCTATCACCTAAACTTTTACCGTATATTCTACCCAGTAAGAAAATGGCGCTACGTCTTTTACATAAGCACAACTTTCAAATGTTTGCGAATTTCAGTATTTCTAGTTGTTTACGTTAAGAATTTTCGCGTTGTTAGCTTTTAAGCACTTCACTATTGGTGCGCTTACAAACTTGGGGCATGTATTGACTTATGATCGGGGCAAAGCCCTAAAACAAGCATTATCGCGGCGACGCACACAAGTGCAGCGGCAAACACGCGCCCCCACCACCGACGCGATTCGGCGTTTTTATATTTTTGCACGTTCAAAAAAACGCGCGCGGCAGACAAAGATGGAGTGATGACGAGTCCCGCGCAACAATGGCGCGCGAGCGGGACGGACTCACCTCTGTCATTGCGAACGCGAAATAAAAATGTGCAAAGCGTTCCTTTTTTAAATGTGATGCTTTTTTTACGTTAGTCTGCGTTAGCAATTAGTGTTGTGCGGTTGTCGCGCGCTGAGCGTTAGGAATCTATGCAAATGATATGCTCCGAATCCCGACGATGCTTGCAAAAGCTTTTAGAGCTCATTCAATGACATTATCGGATGAGCCGCAAATAGAGATCACGGAAGCGATGCCATTCAGTCCACCTACAAGGTCGTCTGTTCCGCGGCTTTATAGAATTAAACAGAGCCCACAATGGTCGGACCCGGCTAGGTACATAAGGACGTCTGCACTCGTTTTCTTGTTGAATCCTCTCCTCATTTTACCGCAATCCTTTTAAGAGCACAAGTTATGGCGATTTCTTGTAGAGAATTTGAACAAAAGGCTGATGATAGAATGTTTTAAAATTGTTTTCCGTTAACGCTTTAACGTCTTGGAAATGTTCGAGAGCATTTTTGATATTCCTAGCGTTTATAAATTGTTTTCATTTTGAAGGTAGTTTCAGAGTGCAAAAGTAATTTGTCGTTATTTATCTGAAGATGCTCATAGTATTGTGCAGGATTTGCATTAAAAGGGGACCGTGGAATATTGCGTAAGCCCTCCAGGTGCATCCGACTAATCAAAGCCAGGGACGTCGGCTCCAGCGAGAATGTCGCTGTGAGCAAATTTTAATGCGAATGGAAAAAATGCTGGCAACCCAATGCGGTGCGCGCGTGTGTGCGTGGGGCGCACACACACAGGCGCGCGCCGTGTCGGTGCATGCTTTACGCGCGGAAAAAAGTGCTGCGTTATTGATTTTTCTGTACAGCCACGAGGGGGTTAGGGGGAAATGTGGGGGTGGACGCCCGCGGCCTGAAAAACCGTCTGCTGAAAAAAACCGAGACGAAAAGGCACCCCTCCCTTTTTAATTGGTAACGTAGTGTCAATAGGGCTAATCCTGGGGCGGTAATAGCCTGCTTTTGTCTCGCGAATGCATTTTTCAGTGTTGCCATGCGACGGTTTGAGCACTCGTGGCTGTGAGGGATCTCAAGTTTAGATTTTGTGGCGGCTGTCTAAGCCGAGATGAATTTTTCATATTCTTGATTTTTGTTTGGAGTTTTGCCACTACATTGTTGAGAAAGAAGAAGCACCTAGATTTCAAGTCAGAAAGTAATGACAATAGAACCTACTAATAAGCAAGTTCACATAAGGCGTATATCAATTCTAAACTGCGAACTAAAACTAATTAAAACTTCATGAAAATCTAAAGATTATCACCTAAATGCATGGTTTCAGTAAGTTATTCATGTAACCATTTCACCCGTGAAAATGTCTTCATTAAACCTATGTTTCCTTACATAACCGTTCAGTTGACCAGATACCAACAAGGTTGATTGATAAGTACATTCATTGTCAATTCTTACTAAATTAATTATTATCTCCTTTTGTTAAGATCTTTGTAAATTAACAAAAACTCATATAATCTGACTGGTTTTTATATCTTACCGACGGTTATCGCTATAAAACTAACACGCTTATATACATAGTGTGTTCATATTATAAGACGTTTTCATACTTTAGCCGTGCATTCAAGTAAAAGTACTCTTAAAATGTTTTCACAGAGCCAATGTGCTAGTATGGAAACTGCTTCCAGTTTTATAATTTCTTAGTTAATCGTCGTATTTTTTGAAAATTAAAAAAAAACACGCCGCGGCGAAGGTGGCGTGACGATCTGATCAGGTTTGCAGGGATAACATGGCCGGAGCTCGCACAAGACAGAGAGGTATGGAAGGAGCTTTGCCCAGCAGTGGGACACCATGAAGGCTAGCAAAAAAAAAAAAAAAAAACATTGATTCAACAGTTGTTAATATTTTGAGATGAAAGATTTTTCAGTTGGTAATTTTCTTCTAAATAATATCTGAAGTCGCGAATCAGTAACAAAGAAGAAATGGGGCTCTGACTTCGTTTTTATACGAATAATTGGTATTTATCCAACGTGTTTCAGGAAGTACACCCTAATACTCGCAGGAACAATTCTTCGAGAGAGAGTCGTCCTTACAATTATGCAATGTCCAAAATGTTAATGATTAAATAATGAAAAGAATATAAGAGCCTCGAGGACCATCTTTCGAGGCTCTCCTAAGGCGGTTGGATCAAGGGCCTGATTCAGAAGTCAGTACTCCTCGATACGGCTCGCATTGGTTCCTGTCTCTGGAGCCCCAACCACCGGTAGCTTGGACCCTGCTACCGACACCAGGGGACCACTATTTTTTTTATTTTTATATGTTTCTTTATGGTTATTTTTTTAAAGAAATTTTTAAAAATGTTAAAAATATGTACCTGTGTAAATGAATAAACGAAAAGAAGATTATTACATTATTATTTTAAAATGTATTTATATAGTTTTTTTAAGAAATATTTAAAATTATGTAAAATGTGTATGTTACAATTAATAAAGGAGTTCATAAAATAATATTATTAAAAAAAATGTTTTTAGTTTAATTTTTGTTGATAAAAATATTTAAAAATTTAATTAGTGTGTAAAAAAAATGAATCAATACACAAAAGAGTATCTGAAATAGTACCTAAGACCTACACGTAAGACCTAATTTGTCCATATAAAACTTCCCTACCACCAACAAACTAAGTAAAAACAATAAAGTCTTGTGTAAGATCTAATTGATACAGTTATAACGCACCCTTCAGGATGTCCCGTGGACGCAGACGATCGTAATTAGCGGCCGGAAGTGCGTGTTGACGTCACGTCCGGTCTAATTGAACCACTTGTGCGACAGAGGTCAGGGTTTTGCAGTGTGACAGACTGGAATTGATATTATTATAATGTCGCTAAAAACTAGAGAAAAGTTAAGTTAAGTCATCATCTGCCTTTTCCCAACTATATTGGGGTCGGCTTCCAGTCTGACCATAGTATTTCACACGGAGCGACTGCCTATCTGACCTCCACAACCCAGTTAGTTACTGGGTAATTAATTCGATACATTTTGGTAAGACTGGTTGTCAGACTTTCGGACCACTGACTACTTAACGACAGCTAAAGATCTACAATTGACAGCCGGGACCAACGGCTTTACGTCATGGAGGAAACTCGGTATGTAATGGGTGGTCACCCATCCACAAAACAACCTAGGCAAGCATGGCTTAACCTAAAGATCGACCCAAGCGGCTGTTATTATTTAGCCACGAGCGCCTCAAAAAAAAAAAAAACTCAAGTAAAGTCTGGTATATAATTAATTGTTTACCAAACGTACTACCTACGTAAATTATCCGTATATTCAAATCACTACTGTCATACATCATCAACATCATTCTCCCTTATCCCAATTTATTTGGGGTCTGCGCAGCATGTCTTCTTCTTTGACAAGTAAATGATGAATGGCTATAACACGTCAAATTGACGTAGTGAAATGCATTTTATCATTATCAAAAAGACGTATGGATTCACCTTACTGTGAAATTATCAAGCTTTAAATTTCTTAGGTGCGAATTACACAGAAACGGCGTACAGTGAAGGCGCGGCGCAGGCATGATGCCACTTCAAAACGTTTTCATACAAAATGTACGTAGGCGACGTGTCGTGAATTACACTCAAGCGGCGCGGCGCAGGCACGCCGTTCTATCGTTTCCTTATAAATTCCATGCCTGTGCCGCACCTTACGCCTTACGCCGTTTCTGTGTAATTCGCGCCTTAGGCTAGGTTCAAATGAGCACGCGGCAACGCGCGTTTTTTTACGCGCGTCGAATATTTGTCACGAACAGTTTTCATACTATAATTTAACCGGTTCATGCAAAGCATTATACGTGCGTAACAAATACAGCAAACGACCTTTTGTTTCAAATATCATTATTTTTATAATTTTTATATGTTATAAAATTTCTAAGTATTTTCCCGTTTTTTGTGAATTTTAAATATCACCGTTAGATAATACAATTTACTTTTTTGACGTTAAAGTACAAAGGTGAATATTTCGAAGTACTTTGATTATGTTAATTTTTAATTCACATAGCCTTTGGCATATGGATAATACACATCACTAACAGATGACTTAGAAATTAAATGGCGATGTTAAAAATATTGAAACAATTTTAAATGGAGTTACTATGGAGGTTCAAGAAACCGATTACTTTTTCAAACACTATATATACCCTGAAGCACTCTTTTTCTCTCTTTTCCATGGAGCGACTGCCTATCTGACCTCCATAATCCAGTTAGTACTGGGTAATACCAGACCCCTTGGTAAGACTGGTTGTCAAACTTTCGGGCTACTGACTACCTGAAACGACCGTCCAAGATCTACAAATGATAGTCGGGACCAACGGCTTAACGAGCTTTCCGAGGCACGGAGGAAACTCGGTATGTAATGAGTGGTTACACATCCACGGACCAACCTAGGGAAGCGCGGCTTAACCTGAAGATCGACCCTAGGGGCTGTTATTGTTTAGCCACGAGGTCCTCCGAGCGAGCGTTATCGCTGAGGGAATGTCACCTAGTAAGTCTTGAAACACACCGAACCGGGAAGTGTGGCTGAAAAAAAGGGAGGCCTATACCCAGAAGTGGGTGATTCCGGGCTGATATGATGATGATGAAGTCTTGAAAAACCTGGAGTTATTCTACTTTCGTATCGTTTCGTTTCGTATAGAGAGCGCTGGTCACACAATTAAGTATTCGATGAATTGGGGAAAGCCGAGGGCCTATAACGAAGTGACTATCAGAGAGAACGAACAAGGAACCTTGAAAAATATGTTGGACTGACCGGAAGCTACCGAAAACATTCTGTCATTCTTGTTTAAAATCGTTGTACAAACGCGAAAAGCTTTGTAAACGACTTGCCACACGGTTAGGGCCCTCTGAACTATACAGGGTGGAAAGAACACCAACGCACAAACCCTTACCAGTACTTCATTCAGTAGTACTTCATTCTGAATCCCCACATAGATTTTTTTTATCGATAATTTAAAAAAACCCAGCCATTCCATACACTTTGACCGTGCCGTGGTATTGCATTTTTGTGGGAAACAGCAGATTTTTTAAAAATATTTACCGATGAAAAATTTCTATGTGTCTCCTTCGGAATGATGTACTGAATACGTGGTAAAAATGTACGAGTCGTGTCTCTACCACCCTGTAGACAAGCTTTAAGAACTAAATCAAAGTTTAACTGTGTCAAATCTTATACATATCTCTGCTTACCCTTTGTCCGAGTGCATCGGGTGCATCGACCGTGACCGTGGTTGCGTAATATTGCCACTTGACATCAATTCGCGACAGACAGACAGTCGCAAGTTCAATGTATGGCAATTACTTGCAACGACCGGTAATGTACGCAGGGGGACGCGTTTAGTTTTAAGAGGAAACTTAATATTATGTCCCGCCTATAGTCCCTGATCGGTTAAGCAGAGATGTTAGTTAGTAGGTACATTGACATTTTACTAGTTATGTTTAGGGTCCCATAAAATAGAGGTAGAATTAGGAAATGACGCAGAAAACAATAGGAAAATCGAATAGACGATTAAAAAGTCCAGTCTTCAGTAGTATTAGGAATTCTCGTTGCTCGATGGAATTTGAAATGAGCATATTCACAGGAGAACAAAGGAATTTGCACGTCAAACTCAAACTCAAAGCATTTATTTCATTTAGACCATAACAGACACTTTTGAATGTCAGAAAAACAAAGAAGGCGAAGCTACAGTCCCAGACACAAGGCATAATAACTTGTGAAAGTACTGTAGTTGCCCATTCCAAAGCGTAGATCTCTATGGAGAAGCCAACCTATGGATTTCTTAGCTTTGAACCTGCCAGTAGTTCTTAAATAAACTGGTGTTCCCGCCACAAAGTAATCAGTACTCAGGTTACTGACCCTTCCTTGTCACCCCACATGACAAGACCTAAGGTGTCACCAGACACAAATGACGTTAAAATTCGACACATATCATAAATATCGTGTAACAGCGACAATAAACTTAACGATATCAAATCACATAGCCGCGCTACCGCCAACTTTAGCGCTGTAAAATTTATAGATGAGGCTCCAGTGATAGCGGGGAGCGAAGCTTAAGAAAAGAGGGAGGGAAAAGAATACTACTTATTCTTTCACAAACCTGTTTACTGAGTACAAAGTTTAGAAATTAGGAACACAAAGGGCAAAGAAGGAACATGGATGGGTGGACAGTACGAGTATGACACTCCAGAGCGGAAGGGGTCATTTGAAGATTTCCAATCCGAAAAAAGGGCCTGATTCGCTGTTTCCGGATGGCCGCTAACCACCAGACAAACTGACATTAGTGAAATAGAATTTGAATGAAAAATTATATTTTTTTTTTTATTGACATCAGCCGGATAATGCCGAGAAGTCTATGACCAAATTCAAATTTCACATTCTACAATGTTTTTCTGACAATTTTCTTAAACCTAAATATTTGCAAAAGACTGGCTTAACTTTTTCTTTGGGCCAATTCAAGCTCCTTTGAAGTACAGAACTAAAAAAGGAGCGAGAAAGAATGCTCTGTCTCTGTTTACACTAAAACAATTTGGTAGACTGGGGATATCATTCGTAGAACGTGTATTCGATTGTTTTGTTCTCTTTTCGCCAACACTGACACCCCACCTGCAAGTCTAGCTATCCACGCGACATCACGTGATGCCTCCAAGATAAATAATAACTTAGAGCCTTCATACTCTATTTATTGCTTATTTATGTACTATTGCTTTATTTCTTACGGCACGTCACTAACTGTGTTTATGGTGTTAAGTTTTTGTTTATGGGAGTGAGTCAACGATGGTATGGCTTTGAAAGTTTTTTTGGAATTATGAAGTACTGATGTTAGAATTGTAATATCGAACGGTTGTTCTGACTTTGAAAACATCATTCTGCGGTGAAAGTAATTTGTAAATGACTTATGAAAAAGAGTTTTACATACTTAGATTAACTGATTAATATAGTGTTGTATTATAGCAGGTGTCGTTCTGTAGTTGTTACCTATTCTCATGCGAAATGTGTTTATGTTTGTTGTTTTGGATCTACTGATATACTTCTTTCTTATAATAAAGCCAGTTCAATGACTAATCACGCCTTTTGACTTCGTTTCAGCAAGCTTCACGAAATACTGAAGTTCTCACTGAGCCCGACGCGACGTAGATAGGTAGTACTGGAACATCATCGTGCATCTCTTCTTCTTCTTCGTGTCACTGGCAGGACAGTATTTTATATTGTGTTATCCCTGAGCTTCACCAATTCCACAGCATTGTCGAAAAAAAGAAGAAGATCGTTTACCCCGGAATCGCCCAAAGCAATATAGAGCCTACATCCATCCTGTCGTTTCTCAAGGCCAAAAAGTTAGATCTATTTCATATTCGAAGCAAAAACTAGATATGATTAACTTATTTCTATTAATTGCGGCATGTACATTCACATTAAATCAACTACGATTAGGGCGCGCTAACTCCGTATCATGGACAGGGTGGCAAACAAAGGGTGTCTAGCATTAGGGAACAAGGCTAGATCGTTTCACCCTCCGTACAAGTGAGGATGAGTCTGCTTGTAACATTATTTGTTGAGGCGTTTTGGACAAAAAGGTTAACAAGCGTGTTGGTCATTTGATTGGTTCTTTTCATCCATTCAGTCTTAATTTTCGGGCTGTTAAGTTATATCTAAGTTAAATTTTCTTTAGACAGACTATCGCTCGACGAAAGTTTTGATGGCCCACTCATTTACATCAAAACTGTCTTGTTTTGGCATAATAATAAATTGAAGAGTTAAGAGGACTCTAGAGATCTTTGCTCTATATGCCAATGATGTTTTTATGAGGTACGAATATACTCCTTCGTGTATTAAGATTAGTTATTGTAAGCTATTTTTAAATTATAAAGCTGTTAGACTAAAGTGGGACTGGGCACTACACTACTAGGCAGGCCATGTCTGCCGGATCGGGGCACAGCTGTGAGCCCGAATATCATAAGACTTGAGCCCTGAGATAGCTAGACATGGTCGCGGTAGATCGAGGAGAAGACGGCGGGACACCTTGGATGGCTTCCTCGCTAATTGGAGAGAAGAAGCTCACCATCGATAGAAATGGAAGGAAGGAGGGGAAGCCTTCGCCCAGGAGTGGGATAATAATTAAAAGAAAAAAAGCCTTTTAAGTTGGGAGGTTGTTGCGCCACTTCTTCCCAGCTAAAACACTATAAAGAAGTGAAGGGCAGATGTTTTGTTGTACGAGTATGTCATTTTAAAGTTTAAAAAGTTCTGATTCTCAGCCTTATTTGAATAAATGATTACTGATTTGGAATAGGTGCATTTTGGTTAAGATTCTTCGAATAGTCAGTAGTAGTAGTGTGTTAGTGATAGTAGTTAGTAGTTGGTATTATTATAATGTTTCTCGTATTTTGGACTATTTGTATGTATTATAATATATATTAGTTTATTTAATTGTATTTGTGTATATGTGTATTAGTATGTACCTATTTATGTATATCAATTTATGTTAACAAAATGGTATTTTTCTTATTTATTTTTTTTGTACTCTATCACTATGCTGTCCTATTTGACCCTAAGGTTGACTGGTAGAGAATGCCTTGTGGCATTAAGTCCGCCTATGTATCACTTTTGTACATAAAGTTTAAATAAATAAATAGTTATTTTTTTAGTAAGTGATTATTTCGTTTTGTTTTCCTTTTCAACTTGTCCATCATACAAAATGGGCAGACGAATCCGCTCCGCCAATAGACAAGGAAGTTCAACAAATAGAGGGTTATCTATGAGGGTGAGTCTATTCATGTTCAACATATGTTGGACTGATTGCGTTACACGGTGTGTTGAACATAAATGTTGATGTGATTGCTGACATATTTGCTTTAATTGCCGTGAAATTCTGGATTAAGGAGGCAGTGATCTCTTTTTTTGCTATTTTATTGGGGCTACTTAAAATAAGGGTTTATTTTCTTGAGTGAGTAAATTAAAATTCAAATATTTTTATTTGTAGGTAAAAGTGCAGATGTCAATAAAAATAAAATGAGAGCTATGTCTTGCCGTCAACGGCGTACAAATATTGTAATTATAATTTCTTACGTGTAATTGGTAAAAATGATAACTCAGTCAAAATTAATAATGAAACTCAATTATAACAATTCGTAGTAGCTAGGTATCAATCTCGTACGAGAATGGATAATTCGTAAGATAGATATGCAGTAAGCTTTTGGTAATTTTAAAAACCTTATAGAAAATCGGTACAAGAACCTAATATAAATTAAAAAAAAACAAGTAGGAACCCACATTAATTAAATCTGCTCCAAAAAACACTCAAAACAAAAATAAAGCATCACTAACACAAGAGAAAGATCGCTCTTCCCTAAATAAAGGGTGGTACACACTGGTGTGGTTAAACAATAAAATCGTTGCGTAGTGACCCGGCACTCAAGGTCACCGGTTCAAGGGTAGGGGAGCGACCCTTACGCAACGCGCCCTACAGGTGGAAGTTAAGAAAATTTCAACGATACTAAGACTACCAAACTTTTTGTGTGTAAACTTTTTTTTTGGTTAATGGTTGTCAGATTTTGGTTTGTTTATGACAATTTGGGAGTTCTTTGTTTTTGCGTAAGCGACGATGCTTGTATTTCAAGAAAATGGTTGAATTTTTTGTTTTTCAAGTAGAAGTTTTGGTGACAAAACATTAATGTAATTTTTTTTTTTTTTTCCCGGGAGCCAAGGGCTGGCTTTTACCATGGCCAAAGGCTCAGCGTTGCCATACAACGTGGCAACGCCGACAGTCTCTTTGGTACATTACCCGTTGACAGCGTTGAGGAGGAGTTTTTTTGGCGCCATTTTTTAAGTATATTGTTAGGTTATTTTAATTTATTTATAATAAAAAAAAATAAAAATTTTGTTGCCTCATTCAATAATTTATTCACCAGAACCTTCACACTGAATAACTCTATTACCTATGTAAAATAATATTTCCTGAGTCTATTAACCTGCTTTAAGATTTTAATAAGATTTTAATTTTTTTGCTCTAATGCGAAATTGAACCGATGACCTTGAGCTGGAGCACAAATGTCTGTGTCACGGGGGACCCTTTATTTAGCCATTGTTTGGCAGTCTTTAGGAGACAAGCTTCCATTACTCGTTGTATTAGGACTACTTATATTTTATGACACGAGTGGTAATCAAACCTTTTTCAATTTAAATATTCAAGTTTAAGTTTAGTTACGATCAATTCCAAAGTATATATTTCATAGATTGATTCAAGAAAAGAGGAAATTTGCAAACTGGTGACTTTTTTGTCTAAACACCTGAAAAGTAATAATAATAATTATAATTGATTGATTCATTCATTAGGGCTTGATTCAGAAAGCAGTACTTCTGGACACGCGCGTATCGTTAGAAGGTTCCTCTCTCAAGAGCCCTGACCACCGGTAGCCCGGACCTTGTTCCCGATGCCGGTAGGCTACTATTTTTAATGTTGTTTATATTACTTTGTATAGGAATATTTAAAATGTAAGTAAATAATAAATGTTAGAGAAATGAAGAAAATAAATTTTAATTGAGATTATTGCATAATTGCACAACACAAAACAATTCATGTACTTTTAAGAGAAATTAAAGGCTTGCCATCCACATAAGACTCCAGTAACAGTAAAAAAGAGACTTTAATCTAGCGTCTAAGAAGTTCTTTTGATAAAAAAGCAACACAGATTAGAGTGAACCTGTCCAGTCACTATTCAGTGCACACATTTGTCCGTTATCGTATAGCTCAGAACTTAAGTAAGTGCGTTATCAAAACGACAAGTAAAAATCAATGCGAGGTGAATGTAACGGTCCATTCCTACACATGTTTATAAACAGAGCCGCCGGGCTCGCGATAACGCGCGTTTAGCCGCGATAAGAGCGCAATTAGTCGTTAAATTGGGCACGGGTCGCTCGGCTCGCTTCACATGGTTCGCGCGACTTGTTACCAGTGTGTTAGTGCCTTTATGTTTTGAGTTGCTATTATCAGGTAGTGCTGTTCTTAAAACTGTACTAGATAAATATGTGGTGATTTTGGGGGTACTCTTTGTGGACCGTTTATTTAATAGGCTTTGCCGGTCTCCTTTTACAGAAGATGATCAAAGACAGTTGTTCCTTTGGGATAGGATAGTCTTATTTATCTATACTAATATTATAAAGCTGCAGTGTTTGTTTGTTTGTGTGTTTGTTTGTTTGTTTGTTTGTTTGTTTGAACGCGCTAATCTCTGGAACTACTGGTCCGATTTGAATGATTATTTCAGTGTTGGGTAGTCCATTTATCGAGGAAGGCTATAGGCTATATATCATCACGCTACGACCAATAGGAGCGTAGCAGCAATGAAAAATGTTGCAAAAACGGGGAAAATTGTATTTTTAATAACTTTACGCGGACGAAGGTCGCGGGGAACAGCTAGTCTAAGCATAATCAGCCAAGACACACGGCCTCCTCTCTATGAGAGGAAATGGGAATCTACCACGCGGGCCCAGTGCGGGTTGGTAGATGTCACATGTCTTCGAATTTTTGGTTCTAGGACATGCTGGTTTCCTTACGATGTTTTCCTTCACCGTTTTGAGAGCAGTGGTGATGAAATAAATTACACAAAGTAATGCGCCTGCCTGGTTCGAACCCATGATTTACTGTTAGTAAGTAGGGGCCGCCACCACTGGGCCCTAGGCTGCTCTATGTATCTATTTATGTCTGTAACCGAATCAGTAAGAAGACAGCAATTGCAGTTCAGTTCCAGTAGACACATCTCGAAATCTTTGTGGATGAATAAACTAAACTTAAGAAAAGAATATCAGGTCTATAATCACCGAAGGGTAAGGCAGAGATTAGGCTAGTTATGTTTAAGTCCCATGTAATAAGGGATGAACCTATTGCCATCAACCGGGCACATAAAAGAAAAGACTTAGGAAAAAACGCAATCATATTGAAGTACAGTTTAAAAAAAAAAAACTATCATGAAATGAAACCAATTATGCTATACTTGCTAGACATAGCTCCTCCGTGTTTCAATAGATTTTCAGGGGAACCAAAACCGGAAGTCCCCCAAACCTCAACTTCCTAACTTATGATCAAATAGTTAACGACATTGTCAACACGCAGTTAACGATCGAGGAGGCATAACACGCGCGGCCCTATCGCAGCCGGACGTACTCTAATCAGAAGAGTGTTTGTAAACTTTGGTTGGCGTGACGACGCACGTGACAACCATTCAACACCTTCTAGTTTCAAGATCTAGTACGGTAGTTTATGATTATAGAATCTGCTGTTATAAGAATAAGTATTTAATTCATGTGCCATGAGCAATATGGAATAACGTACCTACGAAACGTGCTTTAGACATGGATTTGCGGAAACCAGCCCTATCTTCCTTTCTTCTTTATCGTGTGGTTAGTGCCTAACCTGGTGTCAGAGTTTCCTCTGACTTGGCTTTACATGCCGTTGAGAAATATCTCTCAGCCATGCTGGTTTTCTATCGATGTTTTTCTTCACTGAAGAAGTGATAATTATACAATACGCATATGAATCTGAAAAATCAGAGGTGCTTGTCTTGGGTTCGAACTCGAGGCCTAAGACTTGGCAATCCGATGGTCACACCACCAGCCCGATGATATAATACAATGCCAATAAAGCCCGGAATTTATTTTCACATTTGATTATATGACACAATCATGAGGTTAGTTCTGACATCTTTGAGGATAGACATGGCCAGAAGACTTGCCAAACTTAAGAGGTGTGGGACAGGGTACATTTCTCTCCGAACGGACGGGCGATGGGGCTAAACATTTATGGAGCGTTGACTGTGTCGGAATAGGAAAGCTCAGCAAAGGACGCCTCCACAAGGTGGATTGACGACCTGACAAAGGTTGCGAGAATGCGCTTGATGCGTGCAGCACGGGACCAGTCGTTGTGGCTAAACCTTGGCGAGGGCTACGTCCAGCAGTTGAGATCTCTGGGTTGCATGAATGATGATAGAGAACAAAAAAATGAAAATTGTTGAATTAGAACGATCATCAATAAACGAGCAGGAAACTAGCTCGGTACACGTGACTTTTATCGAGAGCCTCGTATCGTAAGCCGTGAGTTTTACAAACAATTGATGAATGAAAGAAATAGCGGTTATTGTAGTTTTTAAAATTTTCATAGATTGCTGGATTTCAATGGTACGTAGGTTTGGACTGAATGACTGTAGGTTATCGTTCTTCTTCCTCGTCGTGAAGAACTCTGCGACTTCAACAGAGGTTTCAATGACCTTTGGTCAGATCCTTCAAGGTGCAGGTGGAGTTGTACAAAGGGCAGGCAGTCGATGGGACACCATCATCTTCCTAGCCTTTTCCCAAATATGTTGGGGTCGGCTTCCAGTCTAAAAGCTGAATACCAGTATTTTACATCCAGCGACTCCTCCACAACTCCGTTAGTACTGGGTAATACGATACCCCTTGGTAAGACTGGTTGTCAGAGAGAGTGGGCGATAATTCACCACGCGGGCCCAGTGCGGGCTGGTAGATGTCACATGTTTTAGAATTTTTGCTTCTAGGACATGCCGGTTTCCTCACGATGTTTTCTTTCACCGTTCTGAGAGCAGTGGTGATGAAATAAATTACACAAAGTAATGCGCCTGCCTGGTCCGAACCCATGATTTACTGTTAGTAAGTAGGGGCCGCCACCACTGGGCCCTAGGCTGCTCTATGTATCTATTTATGTCTGTAACCGAATCAGTAAGAAGACAGCAATTGCAGTTCAGTTCCAGTAGACACATCTCGAAATCTTTGTGGATGAATAAACTAAACTTAAGAAAAGAAAATCAGGTCTATAATCACCGAAGGGTAAGGCAGAGATTAGGCTAGTTATGTTTAAGTCCCATGTAATAAGGGATGAGCCTATTGCCATCAACCGGGCACATAAAAGAAAAGACTTAGGAAAAATCGCAATCTAATTGAAGTACATTAAAAAAAAAACTATCATGAAATGAAACCAATTATGCTAGACTTGTAATTTTCACCATTCAGCTACATATCTCCTCCGTGTTTCAATAGATTTTCAGGGGAACCAAAACCGGAAGTCCCCCAAACCTCAACTTCCTAACTTATGATCAAATAGTACGTTAATGACATTGTCAACACGCAGTTAACGATCGAGGAGGCATAACACGCGCGGCCCTATCGCAGCCGGACGTACTCTAATCAGAAGTGTGTTTGTAAACTTTGGTAGGTGTGACGATGCACGTGACAACCATTCAACACCTTCTAGTTTCAAGATCTAGTACGGTAGTTTATGAATGTAGAATCTGCTGTTATTAGAATAAGTATTTGATTCCATGCCGTGCCATGAGCAATATGGAATAACGTACCTACGAAACGTGCTTTAGACATGGATTTGCGGAAACCAGCCCTATCTTCCTTTCTTCTTTATCGTGTGGTTAGTGCCTAACCTGGTGTCGGAGTTTCCTCTGACTTGGCTTTACATGCCGTTGAGAAATATCTCTCAGCCATGCTGGTTTCCTAACGATGTTTTTCTTCACCGGAGAAGTGATAATTATACAATACGCATATAAATCAGAAAAATCAGAGGTGCGTGTCTTGGGTTCGAACTCGAGACCTAAGACTTGGCAATCCGATGGTCACTCCACCAGCCCGATGATACAAAATAATGCCAATAATTTCCGAAATTTATTTTCATATTTGATTATATGACACATGAGGTTAGTGCAGACATCGGACGGGCGAAGGGGCTAAGCATTTATGGAGAGTTAACTGCGAAGGCATAGGAAAGCTCAGCAAAGGACGCCTCCACAAGGTGGATTGACGACCTGACAGAATTCGAGAATGCGCTTGATGCCTGGGCGAGGCCTACGTCCAGCAGTTGAGATCTCTGGGTTGCATGAATGATGATAGAGAACAAAAAAATGAAAATTGTTGAATTAGAACGATCATCAATAAACGAGCAGGAAACTAGCTCGGTACACGTGACTTTTATCGAGAGCCTCGTATCGTAGGCCGTGAGTTTTACAAACAATTGATGAATGAAAGAAATAGCGGTTATTGTAGTTTTTAAAATTTTCATAGATTGCTGGATTTCAATGGTACGTAGGTTTGGACTGAATGACTGTAGGTTAGGCTCTTCTTTCTCGTCGTGAAGAATAGAACTCTGCGACTTCAACAGGGGTTTCATGGCTTTGGTCAGATCTTTCAAGGTGCAGGTGGAGTTGTTCAAACGGCAGGCAGTCGAAGGGACGCCATTATCTTCCTAGCCTTTTCTCAACTATGGTGGGGTCGGCTTCCAGTCTAAAAGCTGAATACCAGTATTTTACATCCAGCGACTCCTCGACAACTCCGTTAGTACTGGGTAATACGATACCCCTTGGTAAGACTGGTTGTCAGACTTTTTGGGCCACTGACTACCAGTAACGACTGTCAAAGATCTACAGATGACAGCCGGGACCAACGGCTTAACGTGCTTTCCGAGGCACGGAGGAAACTCGGCTTTTAATGGGCGGTCACCCATCCACAGACCAACCTAGGCAAGAACGGCTTAACCTAAACATCGATCCGAGCGGCTGTTATTATCTAGCCACGAGCTCCTCAGTCGATGGGACACCATTCACCTTTAAAAGGCGTCTTATTTTTAAAGCACTGCCTCTGTCACTAATCATTATATTCTCTGCTTTAGTGGCAACGAGGTCTTAGTTTACAGTTTACAATAAACGTAAACCAAGTAAGATCTTTCCCTCCCAGTCACAAAAAAAAATCTCAAAGCCAATTTATCAAGCTAAAAGGTGCGTAATCAGTTCGGAACTAGGGCAACCGCACCTATAATCGGCACCGGGCTACCGTAAAAATATTAACACCTGATTATCGGCGTACCGTGAAGCGGAAACGAACCTGATCGGTCTGACCGCTGTGGTCATTCGCCAATTGGTCTAAGAGCCAGCCCTTTCTACCTCAACTGTGATTACTTAAGAAAATTGGGATTGTTAGCGCTTGCTGTTTGTTTTATAAATTGTTGGGTTGCGATTTGCTTGTAATCTCTTTGAATAAGGAAGGTGGAGGGTAACTGTTTATGGTGTTTTCTTTTCCTCTGTTATTTTCTGATTAATTTTGTTGCCGGACCCAAGATAGTTGAACCGTTTTGGGACGGGAATCGTCGTGCCACTAAGGATCGCCGCTTTTCTAGTATTCTACATTGTTGATTCTGGATTTGAAGAGTTGCACCATTAAAATATTGTTTGAAACTAAGTGCGAGGAAGAACTGTGAATGGGAAATTCATGTGACTTTGTACCAGAAAGAATAGCGATATTCTAGTTTGGTCTTGCATGCTAGATTCTATAATATATGAATATTTGCGGATCTTTCACTTATGGATACGATTTTAGAATGTTAGATTGCCAGATGTGATTCTTATCAAGATGATTCACGAATGCATAAAGATCCTAACCTCTTTGAAGCCACCGAAATTCATAGAAAGTATAAAATTAGTCGATTTAAGTGCAACAAGACGCGGCAGACGTCACGGGCAGTGATTCGGTGCGCGCTGATGACTTGACGCTTTTTGCCTAAAAAGTAATTGGGCGTGCGCGGATGACTACTGGTGCTGCCACCTGAGTAAGGAAAAATTTGCTTTTTTTGAGAGTTCGTTGACTAATGTGGTAGGTATGTTATATTTGATTTAAAGGGGTTATTCCCGACTCGTCACTTTCCGATTGGCTACCAAATCTTTTCCATACAAGATTTCATTTTTTTTATTGTCAAGTCATTTATTAACTGATAAATTGAGTCAATTTAATATAACTAATTAAGTAAGTTTATTATGTACATTATATACAGACTACAAATAGAACTAAAATGATAAAAATTACTAAAAGTAAGTAACTACATATGTACAACGAAGACAATAGGACACTTAGGCGTCAAAGTACTCCTCCGCATCGCTGTCATGCGGAAACGTGCCCAGAAGACTGGCAGCATTGCCACGTTGAATGGCAATACTAATTCTTTTGCCCAAGAAAGAGCGTGAATTGATGGCAGATAGTTACGATTCTATATCACCGAAAATTCCATTGCTACCGTCTCATTAAAAACATACAAGACTTGCACTTTTACAAAACACACTACTAAGTTAACCATTGAAGTAAAAACTAAGCCATTGACATTATTGTCCAGTTCCGTCGATCGCTGGAATTAGTTCTTACTTTTTACCATATTGTTAACTGAAGTACACTCAAGAACACAAGTGTTGTTCAAGTTTGAGTAGACTCAAGAAAATTGACTCAACTTTCTTGACACTGAACTTGCGTTAAGCTTAAAATACATGAATAATAATATAATAACGTGAATGCCAAAAATGGTGACTAGTTTAGCTACTGTATTACTATTTTTTTGGTAAGAAAAGTTGGCCGTTTATGGATACTAAGTTTTAATAAAGGGAAGGGAAGAATTCAGAAGGAAGAAACAAAAAAAGAAAAATCGACCGTGTGCTTAAATATTATAGTTTGAAATGAAACCGAAAGTGATTTGTGGTTTAGAAAGGAAAACAAGTGTTGGTAAGTTACATTAGCTGACATTATCATCAACCTCAACAAAGTCAAATACCACTAGCATTGCCATTCAACGTGGCAATGCTGCCAGTCTTCTGGACACGTTTGCGGATGAAAGCGATGAGCAGGAGTACTTGACGACTAAGCATTCTGTTGTTTATTTTTTTTTGTTTATATAAATAAGTCCTTCTTTTTTGTAAATATTAAGTTTTGATTATTCTATGAGTAGCTTTAATACTTTTCAAAATAATTAAATATTGTCTTGTTTAATAATTCACCAATAAATTTAACGAAAAACCAAATACTAAAACAATCAAAGGATACATATATACTTTCAAAGGTCAATACAACTCCCAGCTTTGTCTTACTAACACACTTTAAAAAAATCTTAGCTACAACAAAATCCTTACTTTAATCCATCCGAAATCACCTCACCACACACTAGCCAATTACAATCTTAGTATAAAAGAGTAAACTGGTCCTCATGTATAATGTTAAGTGGGTATTAGCATACTACTAAGTACAGTGGAGCACACAAGTGTTAGCAAAGTGTACTAGACGCACGACGACCTTGAACTTCACGACTCGGAGTGCAACGCATTTGCATATAAAAGTTGACTGCCTCGTTGATCTAGTGGTCACAAGCGCGACTGCTAAGCATGAGGTCCTGGGTTTCCAGGTCGGGCAAGGTGTTATTGGGTTTTTTCACCAAGGATTTACCAGTAGCAGCCGCATAGTCTCGATTTGCGCTACATCGACAGTAATAAGCTCGCCCCCTATAACATGGGACATAAAACAACATAACTGGCAAATTATGGGCGTGCTATTAGGTAGGACTCTGCTTAACCCTTCGGGGAATACAGGCGAGGTGTTATGTTAGGTTAGGTACAGTGTAGCACACAAGTGTTAGCAGACTGCGCTAGACGCACGCCGACCTTGAACTTAACGTCTCGAGATGCAACGCATTTGCATATAAACGCAAGCCGATGCGATTATCGACAAACTGGTTATATAAAAGTACGGCGGGACGGAACGCAACTGGTTTTCTTGTACTGTTTAGCGATTAAGTGTTTGTGGAGTTTATTTTTTTTTGCTTTTGCCTGTTCTGGGGAGGAAATGTGTCCGTTTTGTAGACGATGGGCGAGTTGTTGTATTGAGTTTAAGGGTTTTCAAAATATGTAGCTTTTTGTTATGCTTATTGGGCCTTTTGGAGCGAGTGCAACTTAAAACGTCCCTTAACGTATCGTGTAGATAGTTCACAGTTGCAGTTAAGTTTTTGCAAGTATATTTTTTTACAGTTTGCTTTCTTTACTATCTGAGCTTGTTTACCAGTAGGTACATTTTTAATCATAACCAAGTAGAACTTTTCTGCGCGATTGTACTTATTCACTGCTAAAGGGCGTGCACCAAATCAAATCACAGACACGAGTGTATTATTATTTATCTGATTTATTATTATTTTGTTATATTCACACTTGCATTCTCATTTATTGAAGACAGAACACAAGTGATTAAGCGCTCACGGAGAGGAAAACGAAAGGAGGTGAGAAAGTAATCCCGAAGATTGTTTTTGTGTTATAAATATTAACATTATAAAGCGCACTATTAAGGGCGTCGAGAAAAGTGGAAGGATTGGGGGAAGCCTTTGCCCAGGAGTGGGACAACTCAGTTTGACAAAAAAAAGCGCACTATTTGAACACTTTTCGAAACGCAATTTGCGATTTTTTTTGATACGTTAAGAAAATAAGCACGTTAATAGGAATATCGCATTAGAACGCAAGTTGAGTTGGCTGCGGGACTGTTCGAAAGAGATACCGCGGCCCTGGAACTCAAAGGGCAAAGAAGGAACATGGATGGGTTTTAGTCAGTAAAGTCTGACACTCCCTCCCACTCCACCCAGAGCGGGAGAAGTTATTTGATGATATCCCATCCCAAAAAAAAAGGGAAGTTGAGTTGCAGTCGGCCCCGAAGTGAATTTGATAATAGTAACCGAGCTTGCATACAGATACATTATTTGTTTTGTCCAGCTTTGGAAGCTTAATAATTACCCGCAAAAGTTCATAAAATAACGTTGGATTCTTCAATAATATGTGTTTTTCTCTTATAGCACAGATACATCTTCTGTAAATTTTTGATTATTTTTATTTTATTTATTTGAGCATAATTATACTTACCACGTAACCACTTCTGTCTGCGAGTTCACAAGATCTATTGTCCGTAAATCCTTGCGAATATAAAAGATTATTAAATAAACTACCTGTCTAGATTTTCTCGATTGTTTGGCTAAGATAGCTAAACAAGTTTTGCTGAAAATATTTAATTAATGATCTCTGCGTACGAAGTGCATAAAATTATATCCTTGATTTTTCTTGTGAATCCAGAAGGTTTCTATACGTTGTGTTTATTTGGTTTTTGAGATTTCTTTTGGTAGTATGCTAGAGTTTTTTGTTTTTTTTTTCCTGAAAATTATTTTATGCCACCGTGAAAAAAATATGTATTGGCAAACGACACACCTGTTTTTTATTGCTAAAATTCAGCACTAAATTATCAAAACTAGTTAACAATTAGCTAGCACGACTCGATACTCGAACGTAGGACTCTGGTGCTTATTATAAGATAGCGAACCACCAGTCTAGAAGCCAGATTCTTATGAAAACATTATGTTCATACAAATTACGAAGAATCGTGCCGTTTCTTCAGGCAAATCAAGATAACTACTGCACAAAATGTTAAGCTGTTTTCTACCCTGAAAACATTAGTAAGTGCTGCTTTATAAAGAATGTGCTTTCGAAGATTTAGGTGCGGTATAATTACATTGCTATATTGGCACACAAGATCGTGCTTGGCTTTTTCACAATTATGTTGAGCAGGCTTCCAGTCAGTGTTTTACATTGTACAACCGTATATCGGGGAGCCTAAAATGGCTGCTATAGCAGCATCTTAATAGGATAACAATATGAATTACGTTAAAATCCGTAAAATGCTCACAAACTGACAATTCATAACATTAACTGCGTCTGTGACCATTTTAAGAATTTTAATGTGATTCATATTATTACCCTCCTTACTAATATTATGAATGCGAAAGTAAGTTTGTTTGTTTGTTACCTTTTCACGCCTAAACCACTCAATCGATCATCCTGAAATTTTGCATATACGTTTTCAGATGTATAGAAACGGACATAGGGTACCTTTCACCCCGAAAAAAAATACTGTTCCGAGGAAAACAACAATAACGTACTTATGACAATAGGTCGCGCCACGTGTCTTTCGAATCATGATTGAATTATATTATTACAAGCAGAGTACAACCCGAATTGATTGTCAAATTCTAAATTAACGCGAGCGAAGCCGCGGGCGCAAGCTATAAATTATTTTTCCGTATATTAGCCTAGCCATCCCACTTTTTGCGGGCGAAGTCGCGGCCAAAGTGCTAGTCTTATTATAATTCTGCTAAAGCGGCCAATTTAGACCCCTGATCTGTCCAGTAACTGAGTTGCATGATAAAATCAAAGCATTTATTTCAGCTAAGCCAGTAACAGGCACTTTTGAACTGTCGAAACAAAGACAGCAATGAAATGTAGCTATAGTCCCAGTCATAAAAACTGTGAAAGTACTGTAGTTGCACATTCCCTAGCGTAGATCTCTATGGAGAAGAACGGGCAAGAAACTCCATGGATACTCCTTGGTAAGACTGGTTGTCAGATTTTCAGTTTTTTTTTTTTGTTTGGCTTACTGTAAAGACTGTCAAAGGTATACGATCAGCCGAGACCAAGGGTTTCTCGCGATGGTTACTTATCAATGGTCCAAAATCGGCTGGCGGTGGCATAGGAGTCTGTGGTAGCTCATGTTCTCTATAACATTATGATTTTCCACATTTCGCTAGTAATGTTTGAGTCCCATGTAATAGGGGGCGAACCTATTGCTATCAACCGGGCACGAATCGAGACTCCGTTATATTTACTTTGAAATAAATTGAAACCATAACCGACGATTGAAAATTAAGAAAACTACTAAACTAAGTATTATTTGTTTTACTTGACCAATTATTATTTTGAACTATGGTTTTCCGTCGGCAAAGATTTACTAACGAACTTTGCATCTTTGGTGAAAATGGAGGAGGTGGAGGGGAGGTCTTGGGTGTTTTGTTTGGTTTTATGGTTTAGTGGTAGTTTTATTATATCAACTACTAGCTTTTGCCCGCGGCTTCGCTCGCGTTCATTTAGAATTTGACAATCAATTCGGGTTGTACTCTGCTTGAAATAATACAATTCAATCACGATTCGAAAGACTCGTGGCCCCATCTATTATCATAAGAACGATATCGTTGTTTTCCGCGCGAACAGTACTTTTTTTCGGAATGAAAGGTACACTATGTCCGTTTCTGTACACCTGACAATGTATATGCAAAATTTCAGGATGATCGGTTCAGGGGTTTAGGCGTGAAAAGATAACACACAAACAAACTTACTTTCGCATTTATAATATTAGTAAGGATAGCATTTATTAGGAATTTTTTAAACAAGTAACATAAGGGCTACCTTATCTTACTGCAATTAAAAGTCTTGTGTAAGTTCATATGTGTGAGATACACTGATAAAACAAGTATTTTAAAGATCACATGATTTGGCATAAGATGTTCATTTTATATACAATCAAACTTACTGACTAACAAACCGTGAAAATTACAATTTCCGATAAGTTTGACCGACTGAAGAAACTTATGAAAACGCTCGGATAATCATTAGGAACAAAACAAAACTTTCTCTGTTATAATTATTTGTGTTTTTGTTGAGAAATACCTTAAAAAGCTAAACATTTTTGTGTGGGTTGAAATGTCTGGTTGGGCGTTGAAACGTATATCGATTGTAAATTATTAATATGCATATATATAATCTTTTGATTTTAGTCGATTTTTAAATTTTTGCAAAAGTTTTTTTTTTCTCGCACTAACGGCGAATGGATTTAGATGAAGTACAAAGTTAGTACAAAAAAACTACAAAGTATAAGGAGGTACCATGACACTTCTATCTTTTTTAGTTGGGACATAGAATACTTTTATCCCAGTGCGTTATCGTGGGATAAGATCCCACGTCCACGAGGGCAAAGCCGAGTAAAAAACCTTTATTTTCATTTTCAAAGTTTCCAAAAACTTGAATAAAGGCTCACGTGGATGCCTTTAGACTCGATATCGGATTAAAAACCACGCGTTTTTTTTAAAATCTTCTATACATTACTCCTTGGACATTTGAAATGAATTGTTTTATTCTCTTAATCCATACGTCCAGAACTATTTTAGGATTCCGATTTTGGTTATTTCCAGATAGTTTATGTCGATTTACGGTCCTTTTATGATAGTACTACTTCTTGTTTCTTTTCGAATCAATGGGCATATATATGGGTTAAAAGAAAATATTTTTGACAAGTCATGTTTAAAAATGAGCTAGATAGAATCGATATTTCCTCTTTGACTACCTCTAAGAAGAAATGGCGAAATGAACTTAAGGATTAAAGCTTATTTTCAGTTTAAAGATATAACATAACATCACGCATATCATCCTCAAAGAGTTAGGCAGAGATGTACCCGATTGTTGTACACCCGAATTTCGACAGTAACGTTTAAGTCCCATGTAATAGGGGGCGAGCGTATTGCCGTCAACAGGGCACAAATCCAGACTCCGTGGCTGCTACTGAGAAAATTCCTGATGGATAAACTTTGCCCGACCCGGGAATCGATACCAGGACCTCATGTTCAGCAGTCGCGCTTACGACCACTAGACCAACGAGGCAGTCTAAAGATAGTCCATTTAAGTATGCGCACAAAGGAGTATGTAACAATTTGTCCAGTTCTTTGCGGTCGGTGTACAACCGGTCTTACCGACTAGTTGCTACGAGATTTTGAAGGATGCCTTTAGAATTTAAAGGTTATTAAAAATCTTTAATAATATTAAATTATATTGTATATATTTCTATTTAATTTTATTTGGCTGGTGATAAGATCGCATACTGCATTCATTTTAATGTGAACAATTATAACTGAGCTACACTTAGAAGGCAGATAGGATGATTGACGTAATGATGTAAAAATGGAGTATTATTTTTCTAGCCGACCGTTTGGCTGTGTTTTTAACCCCCGACGCAAAAAGAGGGGTATTATAAGTTTGACCGTAATGTGTGTGTGTGTGTCTGTCTCTGGCACCGTAGCTCTTAAAAGAGTGAACTGATTTGGATGCAGTTTTATTTGAAAGCTAGTTTCTTGGCGATGGTTCTAAGATACGTTTTTATCAAAATAGGTGCAGCCATTTACGAGATATGGGGGATGAAAGTGGGTATGAAAAATCGAATATTTTCAAATATACCCAAGTGGGGTATCAAATGAAAGCTCATGATGTATATATTAAAATTAGACATGTTTTATCAAAATCGGTGCAGCAATTTACTAGATATGGGGGATGAAACTGGGTATTTATCTTTCATGTTTTATTTTTTCGTTGGGGGGTTTTTAAATTATAAATTTAATGTTTCAGTGTTTAAAACATCTTTCAGAAGGCCAATAGTCCGTATCCAAAACCCTTTAATTAAATAAAAACGACATTCAATGTCAAAAATGTAGATAAGTTAGAGGTAGGTGTTTTAACAGATTTTAATTATAATTCTGTAAGTGTATCTCTAATTATTCTTTGCAGTTTCCAGAATTTGAAGATTATGTTAATTATATCCGATGTTACTTTGCAGGTTTTAGTGGCTATGAGAGCATTGTTTAAAATAGTGCAAAAGTAGCCAATATAACATTCGTAGTTTTTTATTCAGTTGAAAGAACCAGTATCATTGCGGTTTCTTACTGATCTTTTAATACCGAATTAAAATAAAATTTAATTAATTCTACCTGCACAGATCGGCAACCAATTATGATAATTAATTTATTCAAATAATAAGTGCTATTATACATTGCAGCTAATTATAAAATCACGGAATAAGAAACAATAAGGATATAACGAATCAAATAAATGCAATTTATGATTGTAAGTAACAAAAGTATTGCATACAAGGTATATTATATTTCAGGTATGAATTACAGACGAATAATAAGTTAATTTAATTAATATTCATATGTATAATTACGTAATTATACTTTAGACATGTAGAATATATAAGTTTTTAAAATCACTAATATTATTATTAACAACGAATACGATATATAACGATATACACGATAATATACATATATATATAGACATACATATATAGGTAGACCGATTTGTCTGCCCATAAACACCCTCCCGCAATAACTTCAGGTTATCCGTGATCATGGTGCTTGCAACAGCGCCGAAATATGGGGACTCAAAACAAACAGTAAACATGGTAAATATCCCGTTTCTAGTGTTAATGATAATTTAGAATATAATTATACATAGGGCTCTATAATTTCAGAATATACTTAGGTGTCCCTTTCGTATCCGGTGGTATCGTATTACCCAGTGCTAACTGGGTTGTGGAGGTCCGATAGGCAGTCGCTCCATGTAAAATACTGGTATTCAGCTGCATCCGGTTAGACTGGAAGCCGACCCCAACATAGTTGGGAAAAGGCTAGGCAGATGATGATGACTTAGGTGTCCCTTTTTGTGTGCAGGTATACTATGAGCTAGGAGTGGACCTAGCGCAATGCATAAAATCTGTATCCAGTGTCCTTCTCGATTTAAAAACAATTAATAAATGGATATGCATTATTGCCTTAATTAATATTCTTGACATACAGTTACTGGATTTTAGGATCTGACGACGTTTGACCAATATCTCCCTTGATGGTAAGCAAAGATGTGGTCGAGGATTGCGTGCGCTTGTCTCTAAGTAGCTGCTCATCCAATCAAGACAGAATATTCCCAGTTTTATAAATCGAGAAGCTATGCGCATAGGTTTAGCCATATGTATGTCCCTTTATCATTTTTTTCTGCAAAAGTTGGTCAGAGGGTCGCCTTACTTACCACGGAAGTTGATAAGTAACGACTAGAAGGTACTGACAGAAACGTCGATCTTTATTTACTAAGAATTTATTGTGTTTTACAGTAGGTGTTCAGAGCTGTCAGCGACGATTTAAATTATCATAAAAAAGTATTCGTAATAAACTTTTGGAAATATTAAAATCATTATTTTTCAAGCAAAATTTACAAGTAAGTTTATATACATATATGTATTAATATTAATTTTTTCGTAGGTATTATATTCACTAAAGAGGTAATAACAAAGTAGGACATAAATATTCAAATTATTAGTTTGAAAGACATATATGTGATTTAGGTATATTCCAGTTTTATTAAATGTTGTATAAAAAATGATACAAAGTGTATAGAACATAATAGAATGATGTTTTTAAACCAAGACAATATAATCAGATAACTATGAAGATCGCGGACGAAGCGAGACAGAAGAAAATGCATCCATTCACTTTCTGCGAGCAAAGAGTAAGATGCGGCGTTTTTTAAAGAAAAATCTTTCTTCCTTATGATTAATCATTATGAAAAGTAGCCAATGCAATGTATATAAAATAATATGTTTTGTGAAGTCCTTCCGTTCTTGTGATGTGGTTTTAGATGAGCTTAAAGCTTCACTAAAGTTAATTAATCAAAAATCTGCTGCCGTCAATTAATGGTATATTATTGTTTGCGACAGAATTGGTAAAATATAAAATAGAAAAAGAGTAAAATACTAATAGGGAACGGTAGCCTATCCGTCGGTCCGCTTTATCGTTGAGTGATTATTTTGAATTATTTCCTGCATTTTGAATAACTATCATCCATATTGATGAGGAATTTAATGCTGCAGAAGAAAAAAAAAATCTTTGCTGAACTTTTTTCCTATAAAATTTCAGGACTGAAAATCTGGAAATGATAAAAAATCTTATTTGAATCTTACCTGTGTGACAGTAATCTTCTAGATAGTGCCTAGCAGCTCGCTGCACTATGGAGTAGTACAGGCTGACAGAAGATGCAAGCGCCATGTTCTCTTCTCTTCTCTTCTCGTTCCGTCTGTCGCTAATACAGTTTGTTGCCTATCTTGTTAAAGTTTCAAACAAAACAAAACGTACGTAAACTCAAACTTATCGAACTGCATCAGTATGTTTGTAAGTGAGAAAGAAAAACTTGAAGAAACCAGTGAAAAAAAATCTAGTTTGAACTGCGTAAAGTTGCGGTTATGAAAAATTTTTTTGCCGGTTAAAATGATTCTTGTTTTTGTCGAAAAAGTCACGGTGTTCCATTTTTTTTTAATGAATGTCCAAAGTCACAATTTGTTTGCACTACCGCGTCGCATACTCCGCTGTCCAAAAGTCTACGCGAAATGAAACACGTAAGGTAAAATAATATAAACGTTTTGGATGCGGCCGGTCCGCGCCGCCGTTGCTGCGAGACTGAGCTCGGCAACACGCTTTTTTTGTTTCCCTTCGACGCGGAGGATGCGGCTGAAATAAGTTCTGATTATCCGATTATTTGATTGTGTTTATGTTTATCTATTATACTGTTTACACTGAAACGATTGTGATGCTTTGGTCTTTTGTGAAGTGGTTGTTTTTGGTACGTTTGCTGTTTTCTTTTTTCTGACGCAGAACCTGGTGTTTAAAGCTCATTAAGCTCATCAATTTAAGTTTGCATCAGATACTAATGACGGGTACCAAAAAATGAAGAAAAATGATAAGAAAATTCGCAAATTCCAATTAGATTCACATTAGCAATAACAAAAACAAATATGGCGGCGGGCGAGAAAACGCGGGAAAATAAGTTTCCCGCCAAGACGAGCCACTCGAGACATGCGTACGTAACGCAATGTTTACGTGTGCCTTTTTTTACTACTAGCCTCACATCTTACACGCTTTTTACAGCTTTTTTGTTCCATTCATCCGTTTTTCCTTTTTCTAAACAGATGTCCAAGTCTATTTACTCGTCTAGTTATACATACCTGCAGTTTTTAATAGCTCTTTTTGTAAGAACTTTTATTACTTATTCAACTTTAGTCAGCTACCTACATGATTATCATTTCAAGTTTTGCATTGTAATCAAGTTATGCAAATTAAATGATAATCACGTGCAATTTATCAAAATTAATCGAAGGTGATACTTTTGACTTTTCGTGATGTTTCTAGATTGGGGGGCGGTTATTAGTATAAGTACGTTTAGTTGCCACGCCAACAGATCGGCTTATCGTTCGCGCTAACATAATCAGGAGCGGCGACGCAATTATGACGAAACCCTTTTTAAAAACGATTCGCGTAAAAATAAAGAAAAAAATGAGAAAAATGTTCATCAACGCGACACGACACCCTCCCGCCTCCCCCCACATCCCCGCGCCCCGGGCGGCGGGTGGCGTGTGACAGGGACGGCAACAGACTCTGTGTTCCTGTCTCAGTTGGTGCATCTCGCGCCACCAAGTTTCATACGAAAACTACCCGCGGTGCGCAGCTCCTGCTCCGAGGACAAACGTAGCAACTCCAACAAGCTGCACTGAAAACTTAACCTAATTTTCGTGGGAAATAGAGTCGATTTCAGAAAATTGTAGATCAAGGATTTTCCGCGAACTCTAACACAGTTGAAGTTTTGGTCTCTTGCAACTGTGAGACACAACTACACGTATACTAAGCTAAGTTTAGCCCTCGTGCGCACGGGCTGCAGCGCGCACACACGCACGACTTCCTTGTGCGCGTGTCTGTGTGCGCGTCCCGCGGCTGTGTGCGCACAAAAGTTCCTATACAAGTTTTCGGTGGACTTTCTTTGTGTCGGTGATTTTTTTCGCGGTTCGCGCGCGTGTGTGCGGGTCAGTGAGATTTTTTTCAAGTTTTTATTACTCGTACATGGGCGCGTTTGTTTGTATGGGGCTGTGTGCTAGTGTGGGGGTGGCCGCCCGTTCTTTGTGCCCGGGGATTGTAAAAAATGTCGTATTGGATTCTAGCTGTGCTGCTAATGAATGATAGATACGAGTATGTACTCTCCCCCTGCATACTGCACGTTCGCATCTAAAAATCTGATGTGGGATTTGCAAATGTAATCCTTTTTTTTCCAAGCCGACATTTTTCATCATTGCTCTCTGAATATAGGATCAGTAATGAGATTCTGAGGAGTGGTTCGTTGGACCAAATAGTTTTTTTGTTTTAGAGCTTTTGTCGTTTTTGTTGAAAAGACTTCAACGCGTGACTATTACTGTAGCTAGCTATGTGCTCGTTAATTTGGTTTGGGATTCAGGAAAAACTGCATTGGCAACTTTGTTAAGGTTTGGCAGTCAATCTGTTAAGATTTAATGCACTTATACACCTGCAACTAAATTTCTAGATTAAAGATGACTCATCATCGACACTGACAACAGAAGGAGTGCATTTTCCTCTCCATGCTCTACATCTTCATCTTCGCTTGCTACCAATGGACTAGGACCACTTGAGTTGCTGGAAGGTTCGGTCTGGCTAAACGAAACCATTTGGTTACCTTTTAAGTATATTTCGATTTAAGACTACATAATGATAAGTTCTAAGAAATTCACTTTTTATCTGATTACCTGTAGTGCCCTACTCAAGTATGTCTTGCAGGTCGTTTGTCTTACATGTTTTATGTCTCAGTAGGAGTCTACTTTTGTGCCCACCAACTGGCGAAATGTAGGTACCTCAGCCTAATCTTTCGTGGATTGCAAGCGTGATGTTATGTTGATTGTCTTGCAAATACATTAACGATTAGTCTGTACCCAACGTCTTCGCATGACAGATGATATTCACAATGATGCACAGGAGATCAGCTCCTGCCCTATTACAGCAAGATGACATCATTCTTAGGTATTTTTGGATGGTGTCATTGAGTTTTCCCTTCGGGAATTTGTCACTAGAATCCCGGAGTTCATATTTGTCCCGGTTGGGCTCTAACCCATATTTTTATTTGCATTTACATTCGCATCACATTAGGTTAGGCAGAGGTGTACCTAATAGTACGGGTCCCACATTTCGCCAATTATGTTTAAGTCCTATGTAAAATATAATGTCCGCACGCAAAATACGCGCGTTGACGTGGATTTGCGGACACCAGCCCGTTATACAATACAATACAAGTCCTATGTAGTAGGGGGCGAGCTTATTAGCATCAAACAGGTACAAATCCAGACTCCGTGGCTGCTAGTGAGAAATTCCTGATGGAAAAACCCGATGGGCAAAGTGTTATTCACTCTGCCCGACCTGGGAATCGAACCCAGGACCTCATGCTCAGCAGTCGCGCTTGCGACCACAAGACCAACGAGGCACTTAATTTTATTTGCAATTTCAGAATGTTAAACAAGGTCTTACAATAATAGGTCATAGCTAAGGCACAATAACCCTCCCCCCCTCTGTACATCCTGCAAGGTTCAAGTAACAGGATCACCCCATATTACATTGGGACTTAAACATAACTGTGTGTGTACTATATTTACACTGCTGCCTAACCCTTGGAAATTACAGGCATGATATTATGTTACGTTATGTAATTTCAAATAACTACTCTTTCAGCGGTCATTGACCCCGTAATCAGCTGTAATTGATTGCTTAAAAAGTTCCATTGGTGAAACTAACGATCGGTTTTCTAATAAGTGCAGGAACAGGTCTTTAACGACATAAATACTTAGTCTTAGTACATAAGATGTACATAAGCTTAGGTACTAAGGTTATAATCCTTCGTCGCAGGCCGTAGTCAGTTGAGAAAAATGGGTCAGAGAACATATTGTACAGGGTGATACGAAAGAACGGCGAATTGAGATAGAGGGGGAAGTAAGTACCTTTTGTAAGATTTGTTTTTTTACGCAAAGATGTTAAGATGTTAATTAAAACTATAGTCTGTTTTTTAATCTCGGAGACTAAATTGACAAGTGAAAATGTCAAAACTGACTTAAATGCTATTGAAATCTATGTCAGTTTGCCATTTGTACTTGTCAATTTAGTCTCCGAGATTAAAAAACAGACTTTAAAGAGTTTTAATTCATTTATAGAAAAGGAAGTAAGAAGAAATTTATTATGAATATTTACATTATTTACAAAATACACACCTATAATAGTAATAAAAAAATGTATAAGTATCAAAACGGTTACAGTGCGTCAAAAAACACATCGCTGTCGACAGGAAAAGTGCCCAGAAGGCTGGCAGCATTGCCACGTTGGATGGCAGTGCTGATTCTTTGGACAAAAAAAATATAGAAAATAATTTTTTCACTAAGGTAATACTTTCCCTTTCTCCTTTATCTAAAAAATTATAAACGTCATTCAAATATTCTAAAAATGTTGTTTTAACTGGGAATCAAACAGATACCAAAAAGGTGTTTGTATGTTTTTTTACTGCAAATCTATAGTATGCCTACAATATAAAATGTATGTTAAAACAATGAAAAAGGTTTATGCGGCTAGGTATTTTGATTCTTTATTTTCCTTGCCTAGGTATATTAGGTATAGGTAAGTGATTAATAACACCTCCCTTTTTTCGTCGGGGGTTAAAAATAGTAAAAGTTAACATTGTTCCAGGCTAAGTAAATTGATTAGAGATATTTAGACAAAACAAAACTTATTCAAATTACTTAAACTCAATGTTAGCAAGATGAGGAAGATGATGGAAGAAAGTGCTGGAGTGGAGACCACGGAGGGGACGGAGGAATATGGGAAGACAACCGACTAGGTGGACAGACGATCTGATTACAGTGGCCGGAAGAAACTGGATAGCCATGACACGAAACCGCCAAAAGTGGAGAGACCTACATTCAGAATTGGGTGACCAAAGGTTGAAGAAGAGAGAGAGAAGAGAGAATCATCATCATCATGCCTAGCCTTTTCCCAACTATGTTAGGGTCGGCTTCCAGTCTAACCGGTTGCAGCTGAATACCAGTATTTT
This sequence comes from Noctua pronuba, assembly GCA_905220335.1. Taxonomy (NCBI): domain Eukaryota; kingdom Metazoa; phylum Arthropoda; class Insecta; order Lepidoptera; family Noctuidae; genus Noctua; species Noctua pronuba. Next base: position 14,289,575 of record LR999908.1, read on the forward strand.
ACATGGATCGACTACCTTTCTGACCTCCACAACCCATTTGGTACCGGGTAAGACTGGTTGAGAGAAGAGAGAATACTGATACTGTGACTGATACTGTTAGCCTGCGTCATCCCACTGCTGGGCAAAGGCCTCTCCCCATGACTTCCAGTTGTTTCGATCCAGGGCTAATGTGGGCCACTGGTCGATGGTTTTGTCCAGCTCGTCCCGCCATCTTCTACGAGGTCTGCCGCGACGATTTAATTTTTTAATTTTTGTCTATTTTTTTGGGACTGGACTGGCCACGTCTGCCGCATGCCCAATGAGCTGTGTGCCAAAATAACCACTTTCTGGACCCCTGTCACAGCCAGAAGAGAGAATATTAAAAAATATTTAATTTTAAACTACTATCCTTGCATATAACGGATATTTCACTCCACCCCGTATACGCAGTACATAAGCGATGGCCCGCGAACTGTCACGCTAATGAGCCCCTGCATAGTTTATGACCAGACGCTGTTGTCAGGGGCTCATGGCTCATGGCTTCTGGACCAAGGTTCAGACTTCTGTTGACGTTGAGGGTAGAAACGTTATATAAGAATACAAGTATGTTTACAGAGTAAACAATAAAGTATGTTTTTATTAACAGCGGTCGTGATAAGAGTCAGAATCAAAAGTTATCATCTGCCTAGTCTTTTCCCAACTATGTTAGAGTCGGCTTCCAGTCTAACCGGATGCAGCTGAATACCAGTATTTTACATGGAGCGACTGCCTATCTGTTAGTACTAGGTAATACGATACCCCTTGGTAAGACTGGTTGCCAGACTTTTTGGGCCACTAACTACCTGTAACGACTGTCAAAGATTTACAAATGACAGCCGGGACCAAGGGCTTAACGTGCTTTCCGAAGCACGGAGGAAACTCGGAATTTAATGGGTGGTTACACATCCACAGACCAACTTAGGCAAGCACGGCTTAACCTAAAGACAGATCCGAGCGGCTGCTATTATTTAGCCACGAGCTCCTCAATCAGAATCAAAAGTCATTTATTAAAATTAGTCAGAAAATCAGCACATTTTGAACATCAAAAATTACAAAAGACGGTTCTCAAAACGCCCACCCTCGCTACTTTCTAGTGTTTGAGCTGATGAGACGTTATTCAGCTCGTGCTTTGACCTAGACAGGTTCATGTATCTTGTGCTTGTAGTTCGACAGTTGTGCGAAACTGGCCAGGCTAAATTCTATTTGGTTGCCAATTACCAGTTTGGCCGAATCAGATGGCTTGTATCTAGGCTTGCAACACTTGTTAAATCTATACATATAAAATTCAAAGTCCTGACTGACTGACGCACAGCCCAAACTGCTGATCCTAGAGTCGTGAAATTTGGAGGGTATATTCTTTGTAAAGAGTAGGTATCCACTAATAAAGGGTTTTTCGAAATTCCACCCTAAGAGGGTGAAATGGGGGTCGAATTTTCTATGAAACTTTATATTCTCTGCGTCGATTGACTCAAGAATTGGAGTACACACTCTTTAATTAAAATTATGAGACACGTGTGACGTGTATCACGGTTTTTCCAAATCATCCCCCAACAGAGTTATATTTATTATCAACTTCTGGTTGTCTCTTAATTAGACCTTTTCACACACGCTTTGAGTTCTGTTAAAACCATACAGTTACTCTCATCCCAGAGATTAGTGTTTGTTTCTGAAAAACAAAGTCATTTGTTTCATGTAGGCCACGCGGAAGCCGCGGGCAGAAGCTCGTCTCAAAGATATACAACAACATTACATTGCGCCTAGCACCAGTACGTTTTAAAGAATTAGGTAGAGGTAATATAGCAGGAATTCTCGCATTTTGCCGGTTATGTTTAAGTACCATGTAATAGGGGACGGTTAACCGGGTAGAACCAAGTCTATTTTTTTTTGTTTTTTGGGTTGAGATATCATCAAATGACCTCTCTCGCTCTGGGCGATATGGAAGGCAGTGTCAGACTTTTACTGACTAAAACCCATCCATGTTCCTTCTTTGCCCTTTGTGTTCCAGGGCCGCGGTATCTCTTTCGAATAGGACTTTAGGTGAGTAGCTATTGAGAAATTTAATAAACAACAATGAAACACTCAAATCCAATGTGTTATTTGCAATCGACTCTTTGACCGAGATCTTTAAACTTTAAATCAGTATTTAAAGAATGTACTTTGTCTAAGAGGAGCTCGTGGCTAAATAATAACAGCCGCTCGGGTCGATCTTTAGGCTAAGCTGTGCTTGCCTAGGTTGGTCTGTGGATGGGTGACCACCCATTACCTGCCGAGTTTCCTCCGTGCCTCGGAAGGCACGTTAAGCCGTTGGTCCCGGGTGTCATTTGAAGATCTTTGACAGTCGTTAGGTAGTCAGTGGCCCAAAAAGTCTGACAACCAGTCTTACTAAGGGGTATCGTATTATCCAGTACTAACTGGGGGTTGTGGAGGTCAGATAGGCAGTCGCTCCATGTAAAATACTGGTATACAGCTGCATCCGGTTAGTCTGGAAGCCGACCTAAATATTGTTGGGAAAAGGCTAGGCAGATGACTTTGTCTAACGGTTATATTCCCTTCATTCATAGTAAAGCAATTAGAAAATTATGAACAGCAAATGTGATTGTATTGAGGAGTACTGAATACATCAAGCCTAACTATCTTTAGCGTTGCTTATGAAACAACTTTAAACCATTTAGTTTCCAAACTATCGAATAGTAATAGTAAAGTCGTGATACACATTCGTTCATAAATCGGAGTACATCAGTAAAGAAAAGCCACTCAAAATAATGATATGCATTAGTCGACGGTGTATTAATCTGCCGAAAGCTAGGCTATTAGGAGTGAAAGAGACAAAAATATAAACAAAAAAACGAGTGAAAAAGAGGTCAGTAACTGGCGAGTGTACGGTAGCAGAGAGTACAGGCGCAGGCGATAGAGATTCACTTTAGTCGAAATAAATAGTGTTCTGTAGCTTAGATTACTTTTTAGTTTTACCTCAGACGAATAATTCCATATCCACTAAAAAAATCTGATTTATTTGAACATTTTTTACTTAAACTTAATGAAAATTCAATCATCTTCACAAACATCAATAAAAACTGAAGTGGTATGTAACTTTGTCATGAATTTATTTAAAAGTACTAACTTCAACGAAAATTACGAAATCAGAAAATAATAATAATATTAAAATAGTGTTTTATATGTTTACTAATGTATTTAATACATTCACCTACGTACGGTAAGATTAGGTAAAGTCCCTGTTTCCTCAACAGATAAAAATAATCGTATTGAAAGGTCAGTTCCGCCTGCAGGTGTACGTCATCTCGTACTCCACATATGTAAACAGTTCGCGATCAAGATGCAGACGTACCCACTAGAGCGAGCATACAGTGGACCTACCCTCGATTACAATTTCAAGAACAAGTTACAATTGTTTGAAGAAAATAATTTGGTAATAAGTTGCGCTTTACTGTTTTTGTTCTTTCGTAGTCAACGCTACGCAAGATCTACGAAAACTCGTAGACCATCGTTGGTCTTAGCAAAGTGACATTTTATTAGTTAGATGATGTATGGAAATGTCAAAAATGGATGGAATATTGACGTTAGCTACCGAAAACCTTATACAGGGTGGCGATTTAGTTATCTGCATCCTTCAAGGAGGTGAGTCTACCCGTCAAATTAAAAAAAAAACCCAAAGAAACACATTTCCGATTCGTGAAAAATATATCCGTTTTAGAAAGAAGGATTTGAGGTTTTGAAAGCGGTTAGAAAGCGTTTCATATTTTTACACTACAACGATTTTCTACGAGATTGTTATAAGTCTATCAGAGTTATGACAGTTCCTTCCATTTTGACTTTTTCATCATCGTAATAGCTGTCTGCCTTAGTCCTCAGATAAAAATAATTATCATTTGCTTTTACAAATAAAAAAAACCTCTTAAAAATTGTGAAAATCAAAACATGAAATCTTCCAAATAGTGCTACTTATTATTTGCCCGTCGCATCCACACAAAACTAACACAAAGTGAAGCATAATTACCTAGTGTCGGCGCTCCCAAAAAGTACAATTATATAGCCACGTGTATTAGCTCTAGTGCGACTACGACTACGACTGTACCACTAGCACGCGCGTCTGATTTGTTCACCTGTTGCTAGTTGTCTAGCCTGTTCCTAGCTATGCTAGACTAGTTGTGATCCGCGGATTTGCAATCTGACTACGGGGATATAAAATATCCTATCTCTTAACCTAAGGTTGTGTTCGACATTCATTTAGACAGACATACAGCCAGTTTAATTCGCATTTATAATCTTTATCTACTATATAATTAAATTGAAACAGGCCGATGTCTGTACATTGAAGATATTGAAAAAAATAATATATGGGGGTCTTTATTAGAGCAACAGAAGCCAAAACAACAGTTTTTAGAATTTTAGTCTGTCTGTATGTTTGTACGCGCATCACGCCAAAACTACTGCATGGATTTTAACGCAGTTTTCACCGCTCTACTACTAGATTCTTAACTTAAAATATAGGCTACATAAGATATAGTTTTGGACCCGATAGGTGGCGCTGTGCGAAGCAAGGGCGGGCCGCCAGTATTAAATAATGGATTCAATGGGTTGACAAGCAGTGATAGCCTAGTGGTGTGACGGTCAGTCTGCCAAGTCATAGGTCTCGAGTTCGAACTAAGGACCTGTCGATGAAGAAAAACGTCGTGAGGAAGCATGCCTGAGAGATAGTCCTCGACGTCATGTAAAGCCAAGTCAGAGGGCCATGGGCGGCATAGAAACTCTGACACCAGGTTAGGCACTCACCACAAGACAAAGAAAGAAAGTGGGTTGTCAAGTTATTTGCCGATTCAAGTCTGATGATGTGTCATTGGTTTTTGTTACTCACCTGGATTCAGAATATTTTTATATTATTACAGTGATATCATCATCTGCCTAGCCTTTTCCCAACTATGTTGGGGTCGGCTTCCAGTTTAACCGGATGCATCTGAATACCAGTATTTTACATGGAGCTACTGCCTATCAGACCGCCACAATCCAATTAGTGTTGGGTAATACGATACCCCTTGGTAAGACTGGTTGTCAGATTTTTGGGCCACTGACTACTTGTAATGACTGTCAAAGATTTACAACTGACAGCCGGCACCAACGGCTTCTCGTGCTTTCCAAGGCACGGAGAAAACTCATCCACGGACCAACCTAGGCAAGCGTGGTTTAGCCTACAGATCGACCCGAGCGGCTAATATTATTTAGCCACGAGTACCTACTGAGAAATTGAAATACTGATAACATAATTAATTCGATGATTATTTATCAAGTCTGGTGTCAATTAATACGGGCGACTGTTTTAATTAATTATGGTCAACCAATTAGATCAGAATCGGAACATTCTAATATATGAGGCTTGACAGCTTTGAAGTTCAACCAAGTTTTCAGTGTTCATCAGTCTATTTTATTAGTGATTTTTATTAATTATTACTTATTGTTGTGAAAGTAAGATTGTCTATTTGTTTGATTTCACGTCAGTGTACTTCGAGAAAGGCAGACAATTTTTGAGACGGCCAAAGACGACAAGAATAAAGCCACGGTCAGAAGTCGCGACTTCTGGACTTCGGGTCCTGGGTTCGATTCTCAGGCCGGGCAAAGTGTTATTATGTTATTCCATTAAATCAAATTCTCAGTAAAAACTCGAAGTTAGGAAGTAAGCAGTGCTTTAAAAAAAAGCACGTTAATGCGTTGGTCACGCTCATCACGAAGACTGGTTCGAGGTGGCGCAGGAGAAGAGTACCTGGAAGGATATGGGCTAGGCCTTTGCCCAGCAGTGGGACATTCAAGGCTACTGAAAAAAAAAAGAAAAAAAAATCCGTTGGTCCTGCGCCAGAACTCTCTAAAGTCGTGTTGGATTGCTATTCTAAGGACTGTATGAGCGGGTCAGTGCTGTTATTGATCCTAGATAAAAACTTTAAGTTAATTTCCACGATAAAGACTCCTTACAACAACAAACTTTTTACAACAACATCACCTACTTTAGAGAAAAGAACCTAACGAAGAGGACCCTAGAACCAACCTAATTACACAGTACGCTAAGAAACTTTCTTCCTCGCCAACACGAGTATGAAAAGACAAACACTATGAAACAAAACCAGCGTAAATTGGCAGTGGACGTGTCTGATAGGCGCGCCGTGGAAACGGAAAGTGGACGCCGCAAGGACGCCCGGTCCGGGCTGCGTGCTTCCCTGCCATAGGACTTTGGGCTTTGGTCCAGGTGTAAGCGGTTAGCGGGAGATCTGTAGACGTTGGTTTTTGAATGACTTTAAACTTTACTGTAAAAGGAGAACAGAAGTTACTGATAATACTGAAGTCTTTCTTAAAATTAATTATGATTGGAAATGGTGTAGCTGAAATAATTAAAAGACTATTTGTAGATTTTTTTTTCTTTGCCACTATTATCCATGTGCTGGGCAAAGGCCTCCCCCATAGCCTTCCATTCTTCTTTGATTCTTTATTTGTAGATTATAATGGAATAACTCAAAGTGGAAAACAGGAGAGAAAGAGAGTTTATTAACTGCTATAAACACAAAAAATAAATTGTATGTCTTATCAAGTTAGTATACTATAACAATTTACCCAGTAAGACATACATCCAACCAAATCATTATTTGTTGCCTGTAAATGCAAGCCCTAATACAACTAAATTAATCGTTTTATTTAAAATAAATTTGGTATTACTGAACTCAATCAGGCCCTGGCACTTGATAACCTTTTCACTGCATCAGCGAACGGAGTTCGCGTATCTTAATTTTGGGCCAAAGATGCTTGAAGTTGATACGCTAAGGAGAAGAAAAACTCAATCAGATATATTCTATTTTTAATCACAATAAGTAATTTTCTTTTTAATTTAAGAAAAAGCTAAGACTAAAATTAATAAATTCAACATTCTTACAACCCGCTATCCGCTCATAACTTGTATCCTTTATTTTCAGATTTGTGGTCTGCGTAGGGGAGGTTTTTATGTTATCTCAAATAGTTCCTCATTATACATGGGAACGTGATACGAAATCGTAAATAACCTTTGTATTGAAATAAAACAATAGCATGTTGAAAAAAAATTGTAATTGAAGTCCCTTACTATGCAAGTAGGTACTCTGTAGTAAACGAAATATTATTGAAATGGTAGTTTTAGGATACATATTTGTTTTTAAGTTATATTTGTTTTTTGTTTTTATCTATGCTTACCGGCAGATAACATTATAAACCTGTTTTTCTCTGTAAGTGAATTTGTAATTCTTTTGAGAAAATAAATATCTTTAACCGTAACCGTAAACAGGTAGGATTTTTATTTTATTGTTCTTTAATAAAATATATTGCTGATAACCAGTCTTACCAAGGGGTTTCGTATTACCCAGTACTAACTGGCTTGTGGAGGTCAGATAGGCAGTAGCTCCTTGTAAAATACTAGGATTCAGCTGCATCCGGTTAGACTGGAAGCCGACCCCAACATAGTTGGGAAAAGTCTAGGCAGATGATGAAGAATAAAGTATATTGAACCAACTCTGTTAACTATGGTTAGTTGGAAGGTTTCTATTATAATAATAGGTGTAAACAGGTCCTTAACTAAGCTGAATGGCACTTGTTCTTCCCGTCATTGCGGTAATTGTTTTGTTCTGAACCATACTTGGGAACCTTCTAGTTCAGGCCTGTCCAACATACGGCCCCCGGGCTACCTAGCGGCCCGCATAGGTCTTCGCCCCGCGAGCTATTTAAAACGTTAACATCAAGAAATATTGCGCGAACATTATTTAAAAAATGTCCCTAAGTCAGTTATTCTCGCGCGATTTACCTAACCTACCCACCCCATCTCAACTACCCTCGAATGCAGACCGCATCATTGCAGTCTAGTCGGGCGAAGCTTGTTTAGAGGTCACTTTGCATTTCTTTTGGCCCACTACTGTTACAAAAATACTAAACTTGGCCCTTCATAAAATTATGTTGGACACCCCTGTAATCTGGTTGATTGGAGATATTGGAGGTGGAAGTTCCAACTTTTCATAGGTTTAAAAAAAATACAAGCTTTTTATGTTATGGCTCTACTTTAGATACCTACCTCCAAGATCACTGTACGCACGACGGCCAATCAAGTTTTACAAAACTAGCTACTTTAACGACTTAAACGGATCTCTCATTGTATAGAAAATCTATACCAAGCGAGGCCAAGTTATACTGGAAATGTACAGCTTCATGTGCCGCCATGTGTACTATTCAAAGCATCCATCAGCACAGTGCTTAGAGTGCGATTCATTGAGTCCTTAATTCCCTAATTTCATTTCCCAGCAATATTTTTAGCGTAGAGTTACTAAGTTTGATATACAGAATGCGTTTGGCGGTTTCGTGAAGGGTCCGTTTACACCTTGTATATAGGTCATCAATACGTTATCTGCAGGCAAATAAAATTTGTTAGCTAAAATCAGAACAAAATATTACAAAACCTTCAAAAAATTCAACAAGGAATTTCGAAACGTCATCAGAAGTAAAATTTCAGTATTTCTAACATATAAGCAGGTACTCATGTTGTATCTAATCTTTCAACAACTTTCAAAGTAAATGAACTGATCTAATCATCTAAATATACAGAGAAAATCTTTCGTCTCAAAAGGCTTCACTCAAATTATCCAAAACTCCTCAATTTACTTTCATTTGATACTCATGATGTTATTATACAAGCATGCTTAATTGTTCTTTTTATCCAAGGCATGCACTCATTCAACTGCTAACCAGAAGAGTCATCCATCTTCGTCAGAGCCCAGACGCACTGCATTAGCCAGACGTTTGCAGACAAAACCACGAAAATATATCTATCCTGCTCTTTCGTGAAGAAAACAAATGAAGCTTTTTTGTGTGCCTGTCTTTCTCTATAGACTGAGTGATTCAGCAGTTTTGAAATTCAGAAAGAATGTATGTTTTGGGTGTGCTGTTGTGGTTTTAGACTCTATTTTGTTGAAGTAAGGTTGGTTTTGGGTTGGGAGGGTGTCGTAGAATTAAATTTCCGAAGCAAGTGTTAATGTTGAGTGCAACAATCTTTTTCTCGGGCGCTTCTTGCAATGCCTGAAATTGGACGGTGTTATTCATTTGGCGACGCGCTCCGATAGACTTATTAAGTGGTTACGTCGTGTTTAACGCTGTTTCGTTGGCTTTTTATATGAGTACTGAGTTAACATTTTGATTTTTTGTGTCTGTCTGTACATCTGTTGGGCATTCTCCTTTATTGGTATAAGTTGTTGTTTGCGAAGTCAGTGGGACATTGTCGTTAAAGTTTCAAAGTTGTAATTTCACTAGCGTTTACTATTTTGTTTCTTTACCTGGCATTTGATATTACGGTTCTTGAAGAAGTTTGAATTAAATCATGACAGATACATCATCATCATCTGCCTAGCCTTTTCCCAACTATATTGGGGTTGGCTTCCAGTCTAACTAGATGCAGCTGAAGACCAATATTTTACATGGAGCGACTACCTATCTGACCTCCACAACCCAGGTAGTACTGGGTAATATGATACCCCTTGGTAAGCCTGGCATGACAAATAGAATGATTCAAATAACAATATGTTTGGGTTGTACTGTACATGATTCTAAAACCCTCAGAGCAGATATCATCGGTCATTATAAAAAAATCTGCTGTTTTATACAAAAGGGCAATACCTGTCAAAATGTATGGAACAGTAGATTTTTATTAATCATCGACAAGATAATCGTGAAAACTCTATTTTGACAAGTTTTTTTTTACTTCTCACTTGACTGCTGAGCATGCGGTTCTGGGTTCGATTCCCAGGCCGGACAGTGTTATTGGGTTTTTTTTTAAACTACTATTTTAATTTTTTTTTTCATCAGTTATATGTAGCAGCCACGGCGTCTGGATTTGTGCCCGGTTGATGGCAATAGGCTTACCCCCTGGGACTTAAACATGACGGGCGAAATAAGTGTGTACACCTCCTAGGTACACCTCTGCCTAACCCTTCGGGGATTACAGGCTTCATATTAAGTTACGTTATATTCAGCTCAAAAATGCCTATTATGAATCTTTTTTTGCTAATTCCTCCTAGACCAACGATCATATAATTACCAAGTCATTATCCCAGCTCATCAGTGGGCTATTTTTCAATTTGTACTAAGTAGAAGATGCGATGGCTCGTGTAAGTTATAGTAAAGGGTACAACAAATGCTGTGCACTGTAATCCATCTACTTCACGAACCGATGGCTGAGCGGTGCGGGGCGGGGGATGAGCGGAGCGAGGTGGGAGCGGGAGCGGGAGCGGGTACTGATTCAACAAATAATTATTCGTCATCTGCTTAGCCTTTTGCTAGTTATGCTAGAATCAAATTGCAGTAGCCGGATACAGCTGAATACTGTAATAGAATAATCTGTAGTAAAATAATCTAATAAGACTTCAGAAAAGATTGTGAGACTATTCATGTTTTTCTTTGCTGGTGTCAATTGCACATTTTTTTTGTCAAGAGTGCTTTATGAATGGGTAAAGTCACTAATTCAAACTCAAACTCAAACTCAAAGAATTTATTTCAATTAGACCATTACAGGCACTTTTGAATGTCAGAAAAACAAGGCGAAGCTACAGTCCCAGACACAAGGCAAAATAACTTTTAATAACTAACACCTTTCTATTACTACACCTTTATATATTTTTTTAACTAATAACTTTTTTAACTTTTCGGCATATTAAATTTATTCAAGTGACAGATCTTTAAAACTCTATACTCGGTGAATCATATTTTCAAGGCTTTGACGTTCACAGCATATTGGTCAAAACAAAATTCGTTCTTAAATCACTTATGTATAACGAATAAAATAGAGCTCTTTGTCTGAAAAATGAAGTAGCAAGATAAATAACCGGATTTTTCGAACTTTTTGGAGTAAAAAGTGGCAAAAACCTGTGATCCCAACCTAACTCACAAAACGTTTATGACTGCATTTTCAATCTGTAACTTAGCGGAATGTCGTTCACCCGCTGTCTTTCGCCACTCGGGCCACACCACAAGCTGCATGATGCATTAATCCCTGCTCCCCACGACGGATCCTTAATATATGATCGCGGGTTCGCGCCGGTCACGCCACGGATCTCTTTAAACTTGATCTACGCTCGATGAGTATTATTATTGCTAGTTTTATGGGAAAACCAAGGGTTCAGGTACATTATAAACTAACACAGAGATTTCTGAACGTCAGTCACCGTCAGTACCCTGTACTAACTGGGTTGTGGAGGTCAGATAGGCAGTCGCTCCATGTAAAGTACTGGTAGTCAGCTGCATCCGGTTAGACTGGAAGCCGACCATAGTTGGGAAAAGGCTAGGCAGAAGGTGAGAGATGTACAGACAGCGTCAGTATGTGCTAACCCCTTCAAGCTTGAAAATTTTAAAGTTTTTAACACTTTAAATATCAGCAAACCGGAAGGGGTGATGCCTGCCTAGGCTGCAGGACTGTTCGAAAGCGATATAGCGGCCCTGGAACACAAAGGCCAAAGAAGGAACATGGATGGGTTTTAGTCAGTACGTATCTGACACTTCCTTCCACTCCGCCCAGAGCTGGAGGGGTAATTTGATGATTACCCATCCGAAAAAAAAAGAAAAGGGGTTAGCACTTACTGACGCTGTTTGTACATATGAACGGGATGAGGCGAAAGGAGTACAGGACCTATGTAAGGATCGTAGCAGGTGGCGTTCTGTAATTTCTGCTGACACTCATGGAAAAAGTTGTGAGTTTGATTTAGTACATATGTATACAGAGATGCAATCAAATATTATAGTAAAAAAACACGCTCCCGAGTGACGTCATTTTAATTCTTGTATTCTTCTCAGCAAGCCCTTTCATTTGGATAAAAATAACTAGTCTAGACTAGTTGATGGCGATCTTTGGGAGTTCACCATATTGAATTAAGAATGACGTCACTTAGCTAACCATGCAATGTCATCTAAACTAAATATGTATGCAAAATGTCAGCTCAATCGGAAACCGGGAAGTGGTTCAAATTTAACTTCTAAGATTTTTTACAAAGTTACAGGTGAAGCTAATAAAACCTTGTTTAAAACTACTGCAAGCAACTAGTAAAACTTGTACTTGAAAACACACCCTTACAGTCACTAAAGCTGCTCTCAATTCCGAATTGTTACCATAGCCATTCATGTTGAGCTGAAAGTTTGACAACCACTTCGTTTTACAAAGGGGTACGGTTGTTCCCAGTAACTGGGTTATTCAGGTCAGAAAGGCAGTCGCTCCATGCAAAATACTGGTATTCTCCTGCATCCGGTTAGAGTGGAAGCCGACTCTATCAATTGGGAAAAGCTCGGCAGATGTGATATAATAAGAGGTTAATAGACTTTCGCATCGAGACACTTTTTATTTGTGTAAAATAACAAAAGGTTTTGTTGACAACCTTAAGACGTGCGTTAGATTTAAGAGAAATGGTTTTGTACGCACCTGAGCTTTGTTTAACAGACGTCACCCGAATCTTCAGTTTCAATCTATTAGATCTCTCTGTACCAGCCCTCAAGATGGAACAGAGGGTCTTGTATAATTCTCCATACAAATGTATTCTCTTTTTTCTTCCTGCCTCTAAAGCATTTTTTTTTCAAATATCAAGGGCGGCTGTCCTTTTTTACAGCAACTAATTAGTTAAGAAAATAGGCCCCACCAAAAAAAAAAAAAAAATGCCCTATTTTGCGGCCGTGAATAGAGGACTACCAGATAAATTCAAAAAAAATTTAAAATACATAATAAAATTTTAATGTCAAAAACAATTGAATCGGCTTAGTTTTCAAGGAGAGAAAAGGGGAATACGAAACTTCGATCTCGTCAAAAATTTTGTTTGAGCTGCAGCTTACCCATATCGCATGGCAGATGGCAATAGTTTCTCCAAATACATATTTCTCAAATTCCTCGCAGCGCCTGTTCCCTCTTAAGTCTCCATCAGAAATATTCATGATTTCAAATAAAATTGTCGTTTCTTTCGACCTTCACATACGCACCAATTTGAATTAATTTCAATAAAATGTTATTTCAGAAAACACAATGTCTCCTTGCCCTTCGCATTAATTTAGTCAAAAAAGGTAAAGACATTTCGATCTAGGTTGAAATTAATGTCAATAAGGACGAACTGGTTTTATTGGGGAATTTAAATAATGGTAATGTCTAAGGGCAAAGAAGTTATGATATGTTTCTACAGCTGGGACACGAAAGAAAAGAAGAGAAAGGGGGCTGGGGGGAGAAAGTGCTGGAGTGGAGACCACAGATGCGACGGAGGAATTTCGGAAGACAACCGACTAGCTGCACAGACGGTCTGATTACAGTGGCCGGAAGAAACTAGCCATGATACAAAACCATCAAAAGTGGAGAGATTTGGAAGAGACCTACACTCAGCATTGGGTGACCAAAGGTTGAAGAAGAGAGAGAGAGCTGGGATATGGGCCCCCTCTCTGAGCAAGAAGAGTGAGCCGTTATAGCCTTTTTCTAAGCCTTCGGGGATTACAGGCATGATGTCATGTTATAATATGCCTTTACTTGTCTTACAAGGTCATGTTGAAGGGGTACACGATTAGGGACTCCGTAAACCAATAAGGTTTTTATCACAAAGCGAAACGCTGTAACTTAGCTGGACAGGAATTCCGAACATTCCTACTAGAAAATAAAGACATTTAAAATGACTTTTGAAAATAACAAAAACGACAAAGTACGTAAGTACAATAATAAGCTTTTTCAGAAATAGCTCTACAAAATGTTGTGTCTGAAAGAATTGAAAGGAATGTAGGTAATGCTTTCACGGGACCCTGAAAACATTATTCAGATGTGACATCCCTCTCACATGTTTTACATTAACATGTGATTTGAATTTATGACTTTATTTTCACGCTTGAATATTACCGACAGACGCTGATGTCCTAACCTTTGTTGAAATATGCCAAAAAACAATTTCTTCCGGAGTACCAACAAATGATACCTAAGGAATAAGTTAACCATAGAGGAGTATATACTATTAAGAAATAGAACCCAATCTTTATCATATTTCTCACAGACTTGACAAAATAACATAACATCACGCCTGTAATCCCCGAAGGGTTAGGCAGAAGTGTACCTAATAGTACACCGACATTTCGCCAGTTATGTTTAAGTTCCATGTAATAGCCTATTGCCATCAACAGAGTTCAAAACGAGACTCCTTGGCTGCTACTGAGAAGTCCTTATGGAAAAATCCAGTAACTCGTTGCCTGACCTCGGAATCGAACCAAGGGCCTCGTGTAGAGCAGTCGTGCTTACAACCACTGGACCAGGGAGGCAGTCTTGACAAAATACTATTTCAACAATAGGTATGTCCATCTTCACGAAACTATTAGTATAAGAAACGACTCGTTTTCAAATATAGGAACTAGCATCCTCTGCCTAGTCTTTTCCCAACTATGATAGGGTCGGCTTCCAGTCTAACCGCATGCCGCTGAATACCAGTATTTTACATGGAACGACTGCCTATCTGACCTCCACAAACAATATAGTACTGGGTAATACGATACCCCTTGGTAAGGCCAACTGACTGCCTGTAACGACTGTCAAATATCTACAAATAACAGCCGGGACCAACGGCTTGACGTGGTTTCCGAGAAAATATAGGAAAAATAAATAAGTGTAGGAGCTGGCATCCGTCAGTACATATCTAAAACACAAACTAGTTACAAAACATTATTCGTTGTTGCACCGTTTCTATCAGATGCACTTGACCATGCACCCGCCGACCTCGGCGTGTCCTTCTAAGATACTTTGATCTTTAGATTTGAATATATATTATTATATTGTTTACGAATACGTGAACCGGTGTTAGTCTGATATGAAGTACTTAAATCTGTTGCACTATACAGTATGTTTAAAGCTGTAATAGCGCAGTGGTTGTTAGGATTGCACTTTAATTTCTATAAGTTATGCTATCACTACTACCCCCAAAAGAAAAAGGAAAACAGCGTGAGGAAAGTGGCAGGTCCTGGAACCAAAACTTCGATGATTCGTGACATACACCAACCCGCACTGGGCCAGCTTGGATCCCGGCACACTTCCTCTTACAGAGAAGAGGCCAGTGTTCCAGCTGTGCGACCGCTATAGGCTAATTATGTTCATAAGCATATTATGTACTATATGTGTGGTGAAAGGGGGTATAGCGCAATGGTTGGTAGGATCACACAGCGAGATTGACGTCGATTCGAACGCCATTCGTTGCACTAATCGTTCCAGCCATTGCATCATTGACTTGATGCTGCTTGCAGAGGTCGTTTAGTCATTGATATCTTAGGTGACCAGGGTGGTCTCACTTTACAAATCAAATAGCCTTCCGTGGCTCAGATATCAGGTTAAGCAGTAGATCCGGGCTGTTGAGATTAGGCTAGAAGCCCGATAGCCTGGCAAACAGTTTTTGCAAGGCTGTAGTTCATCCGGTTAGACTGGAAGCCGACCCCATCATAGTTGGCAAAAGGATGCAGATGATGGTGGTGACTGTATACTATTTGGCATTGCAGATGTCTACAACTGACGGTAAACACTTACAACTACCGACATAGGAGAGGTCTTCTTCTTCTTCTTAAAAAACTTGGAACGTCAGCCGGGACCGGTTGTCACTAGAAGATTAGTCAGTTAGTCTTGCAACTAGTCTCAGCCAGGGATGCTGTGATGTTGAGTAACAGGGTCGCGAAGCTCAGATAGAGTCATTTCAATTTTTTTAAACCTTTTCCCTCTCTAGGAATTTCTCCTGTATCGTGGGGGCGTTTACAAACATTTAAACTCACATACACAGACAGCCAGACCTGGAACAACTATCTGTAGGCCATACATTGTTCCGTGCGGGAATCGGAACCGCGACATGCAGCACAGGAGTCAATCGCTAAGCCACGGCGTCAACCGTGTCGTCATAATTAGTTCATAGACTAGCATTGGCGAAGGATCCATACAACTCGATTCCTACCGGCTTCCCTTTGAAAAATGGCGCAGTCAGTATTCTATAGACAAATAATATAATCACATTAAAGATATGTACACCGGCTTACCGCTTACAAAAATTGACCCTTCGCTACTGTAGACTAGTAGTAGTAGATAGCACTTTAAAAGCGATGGCTACTTTTGTTGCCTTTTGGTCCTCGCTGTGTGTTAAATGTGTGTATTTACTAGTAGCTTTATATTGCAGAATGAAAGAGCAGAAGTTACCATTACAATGTGTGGCACTATGTACATAAATTGGCAAAATAGATGCGTAAAAAATAAATAAAGAATAACTCTAAGAAAGTTTAAATGTTTAAAATATGCTGTCGCTTAGTAAATAACAATTTGATAATATGGTTTGACATTATCATGTCTTATAACCTTTGGGATTTTAAAGGTTTACGGACTTATCCGGTTCTAGATAGGTAGTTAAATGTTGATAGAAAATCAACGTTTTATGTAGCAAAATAAATATTTTTATGTTGTTATTCAAAGATTTTTTACCTACTACCCATAACAACTGTAAATGACAGCCGGGACCAAAGGCTTAACGTACTTTCCGAGGCACCAAGGAAGTTCGGTATGTAATGGCTGGTCACCCATCCAAGGACCAACCTAGGCAAGCGTTGCTTAACCTGAAGATCGATCCGAGCGGCTGTTATTATTTAGCCACGATCTCCTCAAGTGTAATCTAAACTAAACATGTATGCAATATTTCAGCCCAATCGGAAACCGGGAAGTGGGTCAAATTTAACTTCTAAGATTTTTTAAGTAGTAAGTGACAGGTGAAGCCAATAAAACAGTGCTAACTGGTAACCTTTCAGATCCCTCGTTAAATTAAATAAATAATTTATCCTTTAGCAATACTTAATTACTAATTAAAACTGATTGGCGGTTTCCCATTGTCATATCATCGTGTTTTCCATGTCCGATCAATTAAAATACCAATTATTTCATAAGTACACTTATTTACGTTCGAAAATTGAGAAGCGAATTTCATTATTGTGTTTTCGTTAAACTAGTATTGTGCTGTTGATTCGTCTGGTTTATTAAATTACTAGCGACCCGCCCCGGCTTCGCACGGGTGCAATATATACATATAAACCTTCCTCTTGAATCATTCTATCTATTGCTGAAAACAACATTCAAATCGGTTGCGTAGGTTAAAAGATTTAAGCGTACAAACAGCGGGAGCGACTTTGTTTTATATTACGAAAGACAAAACTTTTTTTACTCTACTACCTCCCGGCCAAATTCTAAGTTTGTCGCACAAATAAGAAGGACTTTCATACAAACTCGCGAGAGCCTTTAGATCTCCTTAATCCGGTCCTATCACAAAACCCGTTCTTAGCGAACATCTACTAACTATTAACTACCTCCCGGCCAAATTTCAAGTTTGTAGCACAAAAAATGAAGGAGTTTCATACAAACTTGCGAGAGCCCTTAGACCCCCTTAATCCAGCCCAGTCGCAAAATCCGTTCTTAGCGCCGTCTACTACCTATAAACTACCTCCTTGCCAAATTTCATATTTATACGTCAAGCGGTTTTCGATATTTCGCGATGAGTGAGAGATTGAGTGACTTTTCGCTTTTATATATTAAGATAATTGTTATTTTCTTCGCTAGAGAGCTCCGATAAACGCGTGCGATCGCTGCTAATCATAAAGTGCTATAGGGCGAAGCGCGGCCTTCGACGCACTATTGATAGGCTCGCGCCCCCCGGCCGGTACCGCCGCGCCGCAACCGCTATGTCCCTGCATTTTAAATCTGTAATATCTTCGAAAATATTCATTTAAATTACATGCTGTAAAGGGCCATATTGATCTATATTACATGCACAAAGTATTTAAGGTACTTAATTGGATAAGGATTAATGCTGTATTGCTTAAAATCGCTTTTTCGTAATAATCCATTATCTTCTCGTAAGTAAAGGATAAAAAATGGTTATTGTGGGTTATTCCTAAGAGATAGACATATACCATCGCGGACTTTTTTGTAGACCTTTTTAAGGTGTACAATACTGTAGTACATTATTTTGATCTAGCTCGTAGGGTTCAGCCAGCGTTTGCAATGTAAGCGCAAAAAAATGTGTTTATTTACGACCTTACATTAAAAAACTCTAAAATTATCAGTGTTTCTCGACTATATTATGCATGTATTATACATATAAACCTTCCTCTTGAAACACTCTATCTATTAAAAAAAACCGCATCAAAATCCGTTGCGTAGTTTTAAAGATCTAAGCATACATAGGGACAGACAGACAGCGGGAAGCGACTTTGCTTTATACTATGTAGTGATTGGAACACGATAATGTTGTCAATAAACAATTTAAACATAAAGAAAGAAAGAAAAAGTATTTATTAGACTCACAAACAACAAAAACAGAAAAGGACAAAACAAAACAAAAATGGAAGAATTCACAATAAAATAATATTTTATAAAAAAAAAAAAAATAAGTAAAACATAAAAAATAATGGAAATATCAGGCAATGTGCATGATTGCAGTAATTTTTTTTTTTTTTTTTACGGATGGGAAATCATCAAATGACTTCTCCCGCTCTGGGTGGAGTGGGAGGGAGTGTCAGACTCTTACTGACTAAAACCCATCCATGTTCCTTCATTGCCTTTGTGTTCCAGGGCCACGGTATCTCTTTCGAACAGTCCCGCAGCCCCGGGTTAACCCCGTTGCATTGAACCTGGGGTGTCCTAGGTTCGATTCTGAGTTCGGGCAAAGTGTTGAAGGGTATTTATAATGGAAGTCGTTTTCGATTAAACGGTGCCTGGATTTGTGCCTGTTAAGTGGCAACAAAATTACTTCCCACTTAAACGTAACTGAATAAAAATTGGTGCACTCTACACCTCTGCCTACCTCGAGAGGAGTTCGTGGCTAAGTAATAACAGACGCTCGGATCAAGATTTAGGTTAAGCTGTGCTTGCCTAGGTTGGTCTGTGGTTGGGTGACCACCCATTACATACCGAATTTCCTCCGTGCCTCGGAAAGCACGTTAAGCGGTTGGTCCCGGCTGTCATTTGTAGATCTTTCACAGTCGTTACAGGTGGTCATTGGCCCAAAAAGTCTGACAACCAGTCTAACCAAAGGAGTATCGCATTACCTAATACTAACTGGGTTGTGGAGGTCAGATAGGCAGGCGCTCCATGTAAAATACTGGTATTCAGCTGCATCTGGTTAGACTGGAAGCCGACCCCAACATAGTTGGGAAAAGGCTAGGCAGATGATGACACCTCTGCCAGACCCTTCGGAGCACAGCCTTTATGTTAAATAACAAAGTGATTCATCAAAAACATTAAGAAATTCAATTACCTCCCATTTCCAGTTCAATAGAGCAATTATGAGTACCTCCATTTTAAACGCGCGCACAAACAGACACCCGGCCGGACTGAGCATATATTATTATATGCACGCGAACCCATTTGCAGTGGCTCTGTTGATTTTTCCGATTAAAGCGCAATGCGGATCGGCAGTATTTTGTCCTAGAGGGTTCCGTGGGCTATAGAACCTTACCTATAACTAATTACCGAGAGCTTTAGGGTCATTTTCGTGAGTAAAATAGGATGTTGAGTTTTAGTCCCAACGCTTATAGGGACATCTATATGTCGGATCCGGTCGTTAGTATGGACATGAAATGAATCGAAGGGCACCGGTGGTGCCCTCAAGCAACCTACTTCGAGTCTGTCACCACAGCGTGCTTCTACAGAGCCCTGATGTTCAGCTCGGGGCGAGGGTGACACCGTGACAGTCAGTGTCTGATCGCGGCGGAGTTGAGACGTCTTGGAACTGTACCCGATTCATTGTGCCCCGTGTTACTGTGTTAAGTTGTAATCTCAAGTAATTCGTTAGTTTGCTAGAAACAGTGTATCGCACCCAGTCTGTTTTCATAGCACGAAACCCATCGTCTGCCCACATGATGTACGAGCCTAACGGAATAAATCCTGACATATACGACATATACTATAGTAATTATTATAAAATTTATACGTTTAGATTTACAAGGTAATCTAACTATTCACGCGATTTCAATAATTGTTTCACTGATGTATGTAGGTAGCTATGTACACTATTATCGAGCTCCATAATATTATGTGTCTTCGACGTAGATGAATTCGCGGGCAGAAGCTAGTGTACTTATAAGTTTAAGCTAGTCATAGTCTGTAGCTACTATCTACTGCAGTCTTTCACACAGGTACGAGTGTATGAAATGTTCGGAAAAAATTCAGTATTCTCTTCAAAACCGATTTTTTTTGCAAACTCGATATGCCATAGTATCCACTGTGTGCTGTACTCATACATAATGATGATTGTGATGATGATTCATTTATGATGTTCTCACTGCTGGGACACAGGTCTCTGCTGCCACACGGCCACAGTGTGGGCTGGTGGATATTACTTCGATTTTTTGATTCTGCAAATGTGTCCTGTACTCAATCAACTTATAATTTAAATTACTTATAAGTAAAGACCTATCTTGTTTTTTGTGTGCCGCAAAACTGGAGACTTTACCGAGTTTTTGGAAACCAGAAGAGTTAAATACCCTCGAAATAAAGATCACACAGTTTTCCGCACACTTTAAAGCATCGCTGCATGTCATTAATATTAAGCTCAATTCCTCTTCTTTGCGTGTCGATAGACTCAAATAATACCCGAGCAGTATATTGCCACCTGAACAGCTCTGTCGTTGGCTTCGTTTAGGATCCTGGAAGGTGCAGGTGGTTGTGCAAGATGAGCAAGAAAGGAGGTGGGGCATATCCTGCAGAGGGGCTCCACACTGACATTCTATTTGGGACGGGTCGATGAAACCTTTTACCCAGATTATTTCTACAGCGGCCAACCTGGGCCCGCAAACGGTTAAGGGATTTCCAGATTGGCCATTGCAGTTCCTGTCCAGGAGGAAGATGCTCTGCTGGATTGTTGAAGTAAGGGGGGATAACTTCAAAACAATACTCGTTAATCCGACGGAACCCTCTCGCATTAACACCGCTCACCGCTTCACCATTTTTTTCGGCAATTGATTGGCTGGAGCAAATAAAGCAAATGAAGTCCGATTGAATTTGTGATGAGCTTTCACCAATTTGTAGCTGGTTCACTCACACGTACTTGCTACGAAAGAGTACATTATGTACTACATAGTACATACTTTTACCTATAAAATCGTTGTAATTTATTTCTGTTTACTTTTTGGAGCTTCAGTATAGACTGGTACCTCTTAAATTCAGACAAAACCAGAAAAAACGGTGCTCTATCGTATCGTATCTCTACACGTCATCCATGTTTGGATTCTAAATGATGACTAAATGATCAAATCTGACCCTTTTTTTTGGCCAAAGAATCAGCATTGCCATCCAACGTGGCACCAGCTGCCAGCCTTCTGGGCACTTTCCTTATTGACAACGATGTGGACGAATTTTTTGACGCTATGTAATTCTTTTCCCATTTCGATACTTCTGCATATTTTTATTATTATTTTAGATCAATTTGTGGTTTGTAAGTAATGTACAAACTGAATTCAAATAAATAATTTAAATAATTTTAGTCATAATATAGGCTATATTATTGAAATTACGGTACAGCTTGCGTATGTGTCGAATCGTAGGAGCTTTCGGCAATGTCCTTGGGTAGTCCAACCAACATTGCAGATAAATTAAACAAGGGGTATCTTTGTTACACCCAGCTGCGAAGTCTAGTTTTCATGTATAATTATCAATTAAATTGTAACGATACTTCAACTCTTATTAATATTTAACTCACTTACACTTGCGAGCACAAGTACTAGTTCTAAAAATCGCGATACCACAAAAAGCAATTTCTAAATCAGAAAATAAAAAACACAAAATGGCGGCAGTAACTCATTAAGTTCAAGAGTTCATTGTGGCGAAACTCTTTGGCTTGCTGAAAGAAAAACTAAAGTGATGTAGAAGTAAGAATTTTTGTGTCAGGAGTGAGTTTGAAGCGGGCGCAGTTTTTGCGTTCAACAACTTAGACCATTCGTCTTCGCGCGATGCATGGGAAAAGTTACTGACAGATCGGTACACTGGCGAGCAAAGTGAGAGCCTAGTGAAGGTATTTTGGGAAGGATTTGTGGATGGTTTCTTCATTGATGATTGAATTTAAAGTGCTGATGGTAATGGTTTACCTTAGTTAAATATGTAAAACTTTGTTGCGGCTGAGGTTGGTTCATCATAATATAGTGGTTAAATATTTAACCCCTTGCATTGAATTGGTGCTTCAGTTGGGTTTTCGAAATTTGCGAACATTTTGACACAATGTTGTCGATTTTTTATAAAAAAAAGTTGTTATAACAATAGTAATTTGGGTTTCAGTTTTTTTCAACACAATATTGCAACAGCATTCACTTTTGTACAACGTATGTAAACAAAACAACTTTTTAAATAAAAAGCGACAAAAGACAAAGCGTAAAAACGTGCAATAACTTCGTCCGCCAGTGTACACCGGGTGCAACGTCACGACAACGACGTCCGCTAATTTATGGAAAACCTCTGAAGTCGCGTGGCCGGGCCAACTTCACCGGTGTGTACTTTTGTGCGCCCCAAGTGTAACCACCTACATCGCTGTCAATGCTTACACTGGAGAGCATTATGTTCGAGCTGTGTACTTGCATTGTTGCGCAGGGTTCGTTTTAGTCATTCGTAGAGCTTTATTAGGTAAGCAGATTTATCCCGGCTGTCATTTGTAGATCTTTGACAATCGTCACGGCCTTACGGGTTGTGGAGGTCGACTACTTGACACCCTGGAAAATACTAGTATCCAGCTGCATCCGGTTAGACTGGAAGCCGACCCCAACAAAGGTGGGAAAAGGCTGGCAGATGATGAACAGACACCATGGTTATATCTTCAAAGATTATGATAGTAAAATATTCGCCAACGTAATTCGCGCAACCATTTCTAAAAAAATGTCGCTAAAAATTTAAAACACGTGATTGAGATAAAAATGACAAGCAACCGCACGTGGCATCATATTTGTCACAAAATCATGCTCTATTGTCCTGCAAATAGAGTGGTTTATTAAACAGTTTGTGTGTAGTAGGCTACCATGTGAATACCCCCTCGACCTACGGAGGTCGGACTAGAAACTTCGTATTGAGTTCAAAAAAATGACGCATATGGTTGAAGGCCCCAGGTGAATGTGGATTGAGACAGTTTATTTTATTACTCTTTTAGCCGAAGACGCATCAGGCTTGCCACGCTTACCGTGGTTGGCCTGTAGATGGGTAACCATTCATTATACATTGAGACTCCTCCGTGCCTCGGAAAACACCTTAAGCCGTTGGTCATTTGAACCGAAAGTTAAAAAGCCAGTTTTACCAAGGGGTATCATATTACTCAGTTAATGGGTTGTGCAGGTCAGACAGGCAGTCGCTCCATGTGAAATGCTGGTATTCAACTGTATTCGATTACACTGGTAGCCGACTCCAACATAGTTGGGAAAAGGCTAGGCAGATGATAACTTTTAGACGCAGATTCTGAACTATAGACCGACCGCTTTAATAAATCCTCCGCCTTGCCCCATCAAAGGCACATTAAACGTCCACAAAGTACTAACAATATCCCACAGGTTTTTTACTTTAAAATAACCAGAATCCACGTAGGTATTACGATACTAATTGAACCAATACGTGATCAACATTCAGAATATTCCATTTAAATTGATACTTTCACGAGGACTCTTTAAAGCGGTCGGACTATATAATATGGCATACTCAGTAGGTACTTCCCTAGATGCACTTCACTGCACGTCTACTAAAAGTGGATAGCATACCAATATGGCTGACATATTAAATTAATAATTCTATACAGGTTTCTATAATTTATTTCGTTGTTTGACATTAAACGAAATACACAGGTATCGGGGAAAATTATAGCATACAAATATATAAATAGAAAATAAATAATCATTGTGACACATTGATTTTACGTATATATTTGTAGAGAAAACTGCGCATAGACATTACGTAGAGGTCTCGTAGTCTCCTGCGCTTGTCAGTGACAAAATTGTGAAAACGTACAGAAAACAAAAGCAATAAATGCGTCCAAAACAAAATCTTGCGCAACAAACGAGTGTTAAAAACTTAAAACAAATAAAAATCTTTCATATTTGGAAGTGTGGACGAATTTAGAGTATCGAGCAGTCACCTTGCCTGACCTACCACAACTATGTGTACTATACTATGTGTTTATATGTCATCTTTTGTTTTATTTTGTTTAAACTGGACCAGCACCATATTAGCGACATGTGATCGCACACTAATAATCGAGTTTATTTTACAAGTCCATTAGCGATTTAATTGGAATGTCTAGATATCGACACCTGTAAGGAATAACATCCTAACTCAGTTTTTGGCAATTTTGAGTTACAATCATATTCTTGCTGTACATAAAATGCTGATTTTTTTTGCACTCACCCCTGCGGCTAAATATCTTTACGTAAAGGAAATAAAGGAATTTAGCCGGAAGGGTAAGTGCAAAAAAAAACTGTATTTCAAAACTGAGTTATGATGTTATTCCTTGCAGGTGTCGATATTATCATAGCTTTAGAATTTGAATAGAATTTCATACGTACATATTTTATGATTCGAGGATAGATTAGTTTGGTTTCTATCACCTCTGTGTCTGGATACAATGGACACTCGGACTGTGTACGATCGGTCGTTGTGGCAATTATTTGGGGAAGACTCCATGTCCAGCAAAGGTGTAAGGAGGTGTCTGATGTTATGACGAGTAATAGAAGTATGGAAGAAGAAGACATGATGCGCCGATCCCAAATGAATTGGGATAAGGGCAAGAGAATGACGATGATGACTATGTCCAGCAGAAAGCGTCATGGCTGAAATGAAGATGGTGACCATCTTTTTAAGACCAATATTTCCTTTTTTCTTGAGCCTCAGGATAACTTATTCTGTTGTAGAAATATCAAACAGTTACCAAAATTGCAGGCTAGGCAAGCGTTAAGATGGTAAAAGACATAACATAACATCACGCCTGTAATTGCCGAAGGGTTAGGCAGAGGTGTACCTAATAGTACACCCACATTTCACCAGTTATGTTTAAGTCGCATTTAATAGGGGGCGAGCCTATTGCCATCACAGGCACAGATCTAGACTCCGAGGCTGCTACTCAGAAATTCCTGATGGAAAAACCCAATAACAAATTACCCGACCCAGGAATTGAACCCAGGACCGATCAGCAGTCAGCGATTGCGACCACTAGACCAACGAGGCAGTCGAGTGCGATGTGAGTGAATAAAATAAACTTAAAAGATCAGATTACTTGCAACTACGTAAGTGGTGGTACTTTAACCTTCTGCCAACACGTAAACGGTGTTACACATATAAAATTATAAACATACGTAATAATACAAGGTTACAATCACAGTGCGGTGTCGCAAACAGTCTCATAAGTGTCTGCCTTGATAATGAACGGAGCGAAGGTCGTCCATGCGGACTTGACCGTGCAGTTATTAATACTGTCACTTTGGTATAGTTTAAGGTGATTTTTACACTACACCGCTCGTCCGCGTGGTCTTGCGGAGGCGGTGAAGCAAATGTATTGGCAGCACGCCACGCTTAGGCACTGAGTGCCGCTCGTCCGCGCGGTCGGGCGTTATCTTGATTTCATACAAGCCATTATGCGACGTGAGATCCGCTTCACCGTCCGACCGCGCGTACGAGCAGTGTCGTGTGAGAATCCTATTTGTTCAGGAGCTGCGTTATTAAGTGTTAAAAGTCATCATGAAGGCTGTTTTATTTAAGCTAGCCCATATTGTCCCACTGCTAGGCAAAGCCTCCCTCCATTCCTTCCAACGGTCACGATTCTGTGCTCATCATATCAGCCCAGAATCACCCACTGCTGGGCATAGGCCTCCCCTTTTTTCCGCCACACTTCCCGGTTCTGTGCGTCACTCATCCAGGTGTTTCCCGCGACGACATCGTCGACCCAACGAGCTTTAGGACGGCCCTGGTTTCTTTGTTCTAACCTTGGCCACCACTCGCACCATTCTGTGCTACTTCTTTCCAATTCTCAAGGAAGACCTCCAGTTGGTCCCGCCAGCTCCTTCGTGGGCTGCCGCGACCTCGTGTCACAGTTTTAGGGCATCAATCCTGGCTTTACGGGCCCACAGCTTGTTCGGCATGCGACCCAGCCGTATACTTGTGATAATTCTAACACTTTCATAATATGGCTCCAGAGGGCCTGGATACTTGTTCAAGCTATGGGCACGTGCCAATCGCATCACGAAGAGGAAGAACAGGGTACACATAAGTTTTTGGTTGGTAGGTTATCAAAGAATGTCTCCAGGTCCTCTGGATGGGATGAGATGGATAGAGTTTAATTGTTTCCTTTTACTATATCTTTCATCACAAAATGAATAAGATGAGATCGTGTGTTGGTAATTATCACGGATTTGATAAAGAGTAATAATATCAGCCAATCCACAAGTTGGTAGGTAGGTATTGGGGAATTTTAAGTAGTTACCTATCGCTGCATCCTATAATAGGAATCCTGAGTAAATTCTAAGAACTAGCTGTTGTCCGCAACCTTCGTTCGCGTGAATTATTATTATAAAAATATAACGACTACAATTTAATTAATTTTTTCACAAATACAAGTAGCCTAAGTTACACTTTATAACAGTTATCTGCCAGTAAAGGTCGCGTGAAAATAGGTCCAGCGGTACAGACAGACAAAAATTTATAAAAAGGTTTTTTTTTGTTATAAGTACCGTATATACTTTCATATGCATTCAGTAAAAAGCTGTTCATGAATGAACGAAATAAAGGTTGACTGGTAGAGAATGCCTTGTGGCATTAAGTCCGCCTATGTAGCACTCTTGTACATGAAGTTTAAATAAATAAATAGAGAAATGGTAATAAAATAATACCTTCCACGCAGATCGCAAGAGGGAAATTTTTAGTTATCGCGACGTAACATTGGAATTCGTGAATTCTTAGAAATATGCAACGAGATTGGAAATGAGGAAGATCATTCGAAAGTAAAAGTGACAGAAATAGCTCCACGTGCACGGCCATAGAGCCTTCAGGTTACAATGGGTAATATGGGTATAGACGACTTTGTGGACTGGAAACTGTTGGGACAGGTCTTGGTGACCATGAACCTGAAAGCGGGTTTTTGCTAAGAAATT
The DNA here is from genome assembly GCA_905220335.1 of Noctua pronuba. NCBI lineage: Eukaryota > Metazoa > Arthropoda > Insecta > Lepidoptera > Noctuidae > Noctua > Noctua pronuba. The sequence continues at coordinate 14,316,767 of LR999908.1, forward strand.
GAGTAACGATTAGGTACCCCGTAAAGGTTACGGTGTAACTTGATGCTTTGGCTTCGAAATCCGTATTGAAAACATATTTTTTGCAATTGTGCCGAAAATAATAATGCACTTAGTCATGCGGTTAAAAGGTGATTCTGTAAATTCTAGAGTACTAACTTGACAAGCGTCATCGCATTCTGGAGCTATATTAGAAAAATATTTACAGCCACAAGTGGGCCTATATCGGACCATTAGGTAACCCGGTATTATAGCAATATAAAGGGTGTAACAAGACCCTTAACGAAGCCAAAAGGCACTTGTTCTCTCCGTGATTGCGATTTTTTTGTTCTAGACCATACCTGTTCCTTCTAGTTACGGAGATATTGGGGTTCAAAGATCCAACTTTTTAATGTAAGATTTTTACTTTAAACACCTCCACGACCCCCGTACTATTCAATGCACCCATCAGCACAATGTTTTGAGTGCGGTACATTGAGTCCTACCGTAAATCATGATTTTTCACCCAAAAAAAGGTCGTTTCCCAGCAATAATTTTTGCGTATAGTTACTTAGTTTGATGTACAGAATGCTTGGTTAACGGCTTCGTGAAGGGTCCTGTTCCACCCTGTATTATGCCCTGTCCAAGCAGTGAGAAAGTCAGGGGCTGATTATGCGATGGTGATCATTTTATAAGCGATATACTCATCTAAAAGCCCAAAGTAAAACGCAAAACTTGGCTATAAATAAATGAATTTTATGTTATCTTATGTTAAAAGGCTAAGATTTTAGGAGTCAAGGACCCCAAATACCTGAACACTTCTTCAACAGTTGCCCTAAATGGTAAAACGACCCCAATGCTGGGACAAAACAGTAGGAACATTAGAAGCTGTTTATGCTATGATCCCTATGACATTCTGAAGATTTTTGTGCATTTTCTAATTGATACTGTTCTGAAAGACTATGGGCAACTCAACAGAAGTCACTCGTAGTCCCAATTTCTCTTCAAGGAACACTTTAACAGTTGCCCAAGTTGCTTCCTGTGGTCGTGACGTCAAACAGCCGGTTGTTGCACTACAGTCACTGCTGTCCTTTGATATTGAACGGCGTGAAGGTCGATACCGTGGACTTGACCCACGTTGACGTGGGGACATTCTCTAGACACATATCGTAAATACAAATCTGTGGTTTGGCGGTCTGTTTTATAATATGGGTTTCAACGGATCCTCGATTCCTACCGGCTTCCTTTTGAAAAATGGCACAGTCAGTATTCTATAGACAAATAAAATAATCACATTAAAGATATGTACTCCGGCTTACCTCTTACAAAATTGACCCTTCGCTACTGTTACATAGAATGTTTTTTATTGCAGTATCCTTTACAGCACAGTATTGCAGCGATGTATGGGCAGTGCGCCGCGCGGACAGGCGGTCAGCATCGCTCGTCCGCGCGGTCGGGCGGTGTACTTGTGAGATTCTCCTCAGTGCTTACACTTACACAAGGTGGTATGTTTTTCATAGGTTCAATTCGACGAGATGAAAGAAGCTTTTTCAAATCAAAATGCAGTTTTACTTTTTTCTCAAATTGGCCTCATGGTTGTTTCATCGCTTTGCTCTAATTTTCAAAGTTTCTGTTTTTGCCCTGATTCTTCAGGGCAGAAATTGTAATCATATTTACACAACAGAAACAATTTTTAGTAAATACTAAGATACACAATAGACCGGCCTCTGGCGCCTAGCAGTGTCCCAAAAACAAAAGGAGCACTTGGACCCCATTGATAGCCCTAGTTTTTCAACCCCAAACAAATATTTGCGACACCCCAGCACAGCTGCCCTTGGAAGATCACGATGACTCATCAATTAAACAGTTATCCCACAAATCGTTCCATTAAAGGAAAACCCATCAGCAATCAGGTGATTCGACCGCACAACAAAAAACTGTTTCAAATGAACCGGTGATCAGCGCCCGCGCAGTGAATCATTCAAAACGATTAAGAATGTCGTATTCAGTGCTGTACGCATAGTTATAGTACCATACAGAATTTCAACAAGGAAAAAAATTGTAAAAATCGGCTCTGTAACCTCTAAATTGTAAGCATGTTTCAGGTAAGTCAGGGTTGTCGCATCGAGAGGCAAGTGCTTACGTTGTACGTGTGTAGTGCAACCTAATAACAAAAAGTTTTAACTTAAACTGTCACTTACGGGATATCTTCCGTGATTGTTCATTATTTTGAGCTCCCGATATTAACACACAAGTACAGAAGAAGTATTACAAGTACAGTATAAGTTTAGTTGAACCGCGAAAGATTGAAACAGTGAACAAAAAGTTTAGTGTGACAACCCTGCCACCCGCGTTTGCTTTCACTATTTAAAAAAAAAGGGTCCATATTGGCTCACCTAAAGTTCTTTTCCCGAAATTGTTCTTCCTAACGATTTGTAATCCGAATGATCACTCTTCCTAAAAATTTTCATCCTAAAGTTTTCATTCATACTATTTGTAGTGCTACCGGCGATGTTCATAACACTCATGTTTCCAAAAATTGTAATTAATAATATCATTAATGTAAATATATTTAAACTCCTACTGTTTTTTATCATATCCCTAAACATAAGTACAGGTCAGAGTGTCGTCTTGGGGGCACTATGAACAAAAAACTTAGAAAAATTTCGCAACCAATTTTGAAGTAGCGCTCGCCGGCCGCTGCCGCACCGCTCGGCACCGCTCGCTACGCTCGCTCGGCTCGCGCGTAGTTGGTCACAGTTCTAACCTAACCTAACCTATGGATCCCTTCCACATCGTTTTTACGACAAACGGTTAGTCGGAGACAAAAAACACCAAGAAACTTTTATTCTTACATTTAGGTGTTTTATACGATAGAATCGAGAAAATAAACGGTTTGCAAAAATAACACTTTTTTGGCTAAATTTTTCCAAGTCTAAACAAAGAAATCTAAACAAAAAATATATGACTTTGAATAATAGTGTAAAAGATGGTTATGTTGAGAAAATATAGGAAAACAAATAAAAATAAAACAGATGTTTATTGCTACTGACATTATGAAGTTGAATGCTTCGGAATTATAAAATTAGAGACAGAGTAGTTAGGAATTGTGATTGTTAGGATGAAAAATGTTAGGAAGAACATTTTCGGATTTCCAATTATCGGAGTTGAAAATTTAGGTGAACTTTGGCGCACCCAAAAAAAAAGCCTCAAAAATTGCATTTCTTTGAAAACAGATAAACAGACCAAACTGGTGTTAAATGGTTTAAAACAGGTCATACTATATCGCTAAATATAAATTCGTCGAATTTCAAGAAAAAAACAACAAAAAAAACGAATATTTATAGGCTCATCCCGTATTACAAGGGACTTAAAAAAAACATAACTGGCGAAATGTGGGTGTACTATTAGGTACACCTCTGCATAACCCTTCGGGGATTACAGGCGTGATGATGTGTTATGTTAAAAAAAATAAGGAAAACCAAAAAATATATAACATAATATAACATAGGATGACTTTTGTTTCGATTTGTTTTTTTGATTATTTATTTTTTATTGACATTATTATATTTGACTCAACTATTTAGATTTAATTTAATTTGATTTCAGTTAATTTACATTTTAATTTAATTATTTAAATATTCCCATACAAAATAATATAAAAAAAAACATTTAAAAATAATTAATTTAATTGATTTTTATCTTATTTAATATGAATTTTATTTGATATACATATTTAAAATTGCTTGTTGTGAACCATCACCCATTGCCACACACAAATGTGTGGTAATGGGTGATAGTTACCTGAAAATAAATGAATTTATTTTATTTATATATCACTTTCTTTTCCACACTTCTAGAAACTAGAAAAAAAATATCCCATGACAATCCGGTCATGGGATATTTTTTTTATTATTTTATTTTATATTATATTATTATATTTTTTTTTTTTTTTTTTTTTTCTAGTTACCAATAAAACTTCGTTCCACTTGTTTGTCTAACTGCATTCTGCTACAGTCGAGTTACTGGTCAACTGTATACTGTGGTAATACTGTATCTTTCGATACTGTATGTTCGTCATGTAATTGATTAATTGATTCTATTCCTAAGCTTGACTTTTGTTGTGTCGATTGCTTTGACCCTAGTTGACTTTTGATGAATCTTTACAAACTGGTTTGACTTTTTTGAGCAGACGGATTGAAATAGCGTCTAGAAAATGATCGGTCTAGGAATTATCTGCTATATAACTTGACTGCCTCGTTGGTCTAGTGGTCGCACGTGCAACTGCTGAGTGTGAGGTCCTGGGTTCGATTGTTTGGTCGGGCAAAGTGTTATTGGGTTTTTCATCAGAAATTTCTCAGTAGCAGTCATTGAGTCTGGATTTGTGTCCGGTTGATGGTAATAGACTTGCCCCCCCTTTACGGCCGGACTATTAGCTTACCTCCACAACCCAGTTCGATACCCCTTGGTAAGACTGGTTCTCAAACTTTCGGGCTACTGACCACCTGTAACGACTGTCAAAGATCTACAAATGACACCCGGGACCACCTAAGAACCACCGATGAACCTAACACCATCAAAAAATCTCCGAATGAGTCGTCACCTCACCTTACAAAAGACTAAAAATAAGTGACAAACATAACTGAAAGTAATATACCGTTGTAAAAAAAGGCTTTAATCAGACCAGCTCGGTATGGATAGCTTAATGAGCATCGCTCATTAGTTTCACATCATTAGGCAGCTTCAGAAAAAATGGCCTATTTTTTTTTTATGAACAGACAAGGAACGGCTTGTTTTTTATATTTAGTTATGTGAAGTTGCTATAGAGTTCCTTGTGCAAGAGTTTATCCGAAGGAGTATTTATTATCTGGGCCCTACCATGATCTTTGCAGGGCAGGGGATGTGCAGGGCAGGGTGATGTTCAGGGCAGGTTAGGTGAAGGTTTATATTGCAAAATTGAATGACCCGGCAGCAGTGGGACACAAGGTAGGCTATCAAAAAAAAAAAAAGTTCCATAAGGAATTTTATTACAAATTTACATGTGCCTTTTGATTTAGGTGAAGCAACAAAGGTACGAGAAATATAAAACGAAGAAACGTCGGCCATGGGTATCTTCATTTTCTGCACCTTCCAATAAAAGTGAATCAATTTGATTGAATCCTGTTACAACAGACAGCGTTACTGCTGAGGCGATCACCAATTTCGATCACGAATATGCGGCTCCCGGATTTCCCTTAAACTCAAGGGGAAGATTTATAAAACCATGGTTAGACCTGCTGTCTTGATGGATCAGAATGTTGGGCCACAAAAGGGATTAATGAATTGATAGCTGAGATGATAATGGTAAGGGGATGTGTCGTGTTTCGCGAATGGATAAAATAAGGAATGAGTGCGTAGGAGGAAGTCTGAAAGTAGTGCCGATGACTGAAAAGTTGTGTGGTATGGTCATGTGATGCGCAGAATGAAGAAAACGTTGCGAGGAAAATGTTGAGTATGAATGTTGATGGCTATAAGAGTAGAGGAAGACCAAAGAGACGATGGATGGACTGTGTGAAGGATCATTTCGCTAAAAAATAGGTGACTGCTGAGATGACGAATAATAGAGAAGTATGGAAGAAGAAGACATGCTGTGATGACCCCAAATAAATTGAGAGAGGGGCAGGAGAATGATGACCCATCAAGAAGTCATCACATTACGTAAGTTAGAATAGCACAATATTAATATTTTCGATATCGCTATGAGCCAATTCTAATATTAACTCTGGTTTTTCACAGATAACGTGTTCTGTTATCATTGTTATTAATTGCACTTCTAACCTTAGCTCTTTACAATAAACTTGATTTACCAGTAAGATTATTGGGTTTTTTAGAAATATAACACTTTGTGTATATTTGGACATGTGATGTTACATCTTTCACGTGTTTGCAATGTGGCTTCTTTATTTATTGCTAAATTTTAATTTTTACAAAAGTCGAGAACTTACGACTATTGAATTTATTAGGCTTTAGAAATTGAAATTCATTTATTCAAAAATATTCTTTTAAACTCAAACTCAAAGCATTTATTTAAAATAGACCCGTGGCAGGTACCTACTTTTGCATAGTTAAAAGTAAGCTACCTACAGTCCAGCCACAGGCATAATAACTGTGAATGGACTGTAGTTGCCCATTCGAAAATAGTAGATCTCATGGAGAAGAATGGGCAAGAAACTCCATGGACACTCTTTTCAAATCAAGTTATATATTACATAGTCATGGGTACAATATTGTTGCTTCTATATGTGAGCACAATGTAGAGATAGAAAAATAACAAAAACACCGTAAAGATTAGGAACTTTGTAGTGAAAAGTGTGAGAATATCCCCACCAGACCGTTCCGACCCGACCAACACCGTTGCGTGCCATGCACGTCAGGTCTCATATACGGGGTGTAAACAGACCCTTCACGAAGCCGTCAACCAAGCATTCTGTACATCAAACTAAGTAACTTTACGCAAAAATTATTGCTGGGAAACGACTTTTTTTTTTGGGGTGAAAAATTACGTTTTACGGTAAAACTCACAGATTGCATAGTACGGGGATCGTGGAGGTGTTTAAAGTAAAAATCTTACATTAAAATCATGTATTTAAAAAAAGTTGTGAAAAAATTGGAACTTTGACACCCAATATCTCCGTAACTAGAAGGTATGGTCTAGAATAAAAAAATTATCGCAATGACGGGGAGAACAAGTGCCTTTCGGCTTCGTTAAGGGTCTTTTTACACCCTTTATAGTATTTAGGGCTTAACTGCGTATGATGACCGTTCTAAAACCTTTATAAACGGGTATGATACCTTACTCATTATTATTATTTATTCAGTGAACTTATCACGTTCTAGCGGGCATAGTAGTCCGTAGCATGTTTCTTTCCATGCCTGGTACGTGTATAGCACTGTCATGGTATGGTACGGTGTAGTGGACAGACTCCTTTATACAAAATTTAACGAAAGTGAGAAATGAGGATTTTTTGGAGTGTAGGATGAAAGTTTGTATAGAATTTCGTGATTTTTGACGACAAAAATGCCATTTGCTACACTGCCTGTATAATAAAAAAAAATCTTACATTAACTTTTCATATCGAATGTTAGATTCGATTTTCTATTGGTCGTTTTAAAACGGAATTGACCTTATAAGTCAATTGTTCCAAGCTGTAGTAATACGTAATCGGTCGTAAAAAAATATGAACACATTATTGGACTATTTGATTCGTTCGCAGCCGAATGAGTTCGGATCGGACGCCAGGACCGGTCCGACAGCTTTTTGTGGGATCCTACCCTCATCCGACGACCTGACTGCCTTTTGAGGTCCTTCACAACCCATTCGAATATAAACCTTAAGCACTATACCCAAATAGTTGAAAATCGATTACTCATATCCCCAATTGACAGTCACGACCTAAGAGCAAGGATAAATGTAAGGATGTAGCGTTTCTCCAATCAATTTTGAATCTTAGACAGTAGTTTTAAAGTGTTATTTTGTAGTGATAAGTCGTGATGAATGGCTCCTTTGATTTTTATCGTACATTTGACCCATCAAGTCGAATGTCCTGGGAATGTTCGGAAGACGATTAAATAGTTATTTGCCGCGATTATAATGCCAGGTGATTTTCTTAACATTACGCTTGGTATTCCCAAGGGCTAGGCAGAGTTGCATTACTCTTGCTTTTCACTAGTCCCATGTAATACTATCTACTGTCATTAAACTAGGACAAAATTAGGCACAGGGCTGGTACTAAAAGATGATTGATAAAAAAAAAACTTTGCCCAAACCAAGAATCGAACCGAGGATCACATGCTTAGCAGTCGCGCTTGTGATTACTAGACCAACGAAGCAGTTACTTCTACTTCACCAATATTAGTAAAGGTGTTACGAAAAATACATTCAAAGATACGTACGTCGTACAGACGCCAGCACATCAAGTTACTACAATCTGTCAAATTTCTTTAATAGATTTTCAACTTTATCGCTAAGGAATTAGGTTCAAGGTTGATTGGGAAAATTTGACAGTTTCGCGTAGCTTGATGTACTGTCGACTGTACATAAACTGTCACTTTTTCCGATTGAGGTAGATTGGTCTGTGGATGGGTGACCACCCAATACATACTGAGTTTCCTCCGTGCTTCGGAAAGCACGTTAAGCCGTTAGTCCCGGCTGCCATTTGTAGATCTTTGACAGTCGTTACAGGTAGTCAGTGGCCCAAAAAGTCTGACAACCAGTCTTACCAAGGGGTATCGTAATACCCAGTACTAACTGGGTTGTGGAGGTCAGATAGGCAGTCGCTCCATGTAAAATACTGGTATTCAGCTGCATCCGGTTAGACTGGAAGCCGACTCCAACATAGTTGGGAAAAGGCTAGGCAGATGATGATTTTGCCGTTGCACCTGCTACGATCCTTACAGACTCCTTCTGCTTTGTCCACGTTCATACAGGGTGTAAACGGACCCTTCACGAAGCCGTTAACCAAGCATTATGTACATCAAACTAAGTAACTTTACGCAAATATTATTGCTGGGAAATGATTTTTTTTTGGGGTGAAAAATCACGTTTTACGGTAAAACTCAATGTAACGCACTCAAAACATTGTGCTGATGGACGGATTGAATAGTACGGGGGTCGTGGAGGTGTTTAAAGTATAAACATGTATTTAAAAAAAACTTGTGAAAAAGTTGGAACTTTGACCCCCAATATCTCCGTAACTAGAAGGTTCCCAGGCATGGTCTAGAACAAAAAAATGATCGCAATGACGGGGAGAACAAGTGTCTTTCGGCTTCGTTAAGGGTCTGTTTACACCCATTATCTAGTCATAAACGCACGCAGTAAAGGTAGCAAAAAATTATAAAGAACTAAACTAAAATATCTAAAACGGAGACAAGACTATGACATAACATCAACACACACCAACATTACAAACCCATATAATTTCCCATGATTAATGTAAAAATAATTGCCAAAAAAACACACCATATGACGTGTATGTTAACGACGTAGTTTTTATGGTGGACAGCAGACAAAAAGGTGATACCGTTGACAGAACTGGGTTTTTGGAGCATTTAAGGGGTTATGTCATTATGATATTTATTTTTAGGGTTATGTCGTTATAATCATGGGTTTCTGTGGCGCCATGTGTGAATACTGACAGTTGGGTTAAATATGGGATATTTTGGTACATATTTTAGCCCTTTTTCGTGTGTTGGTAAGAACGTGAATGGAATTGTGTTGCACTTGAGCAATATTATTTCAAAGTTTTCAAACTACAAGATTCAGCATCTGCCTAGCCTTTTCCCAACAATGTTGGGGTCGTCTACCAGTCTAACCGGATGCGCCTGATTACCAGTATTTTACATGGAGTGACTGCCTATCTGACCTCCATAACCCAGTTAGTACTGGGTAATACGATACCTCTTGGTTAGACTGATTGTCACACTTTCGGGCCACTGTCTACCTGTAACGACTGTCAAAGATCTACACACACAGCCGGCACCAAAGGCTTAACGTGCTTTCCGAGGCACGGGGGAAACGGTATGTAATGGGCGGTTACCCATCCACGGACCAACCTAGGAAAACGTGGCTTAACCTTAAGATCGACCCGAGCGGCTGTTATTATTTAGCTACAAGCTTCTCTAAGCTTCAAACTACAAGGTTCATATGTGAAAACTTAAGAGCTACGTAATGTTAGTAGGTAGCAAGAAAGTTAGTGATTTTTTTTTTTTTGCCTTGTATGTCCCACTGCTGGGCAAAGGGCTCCCCCATATCCTTCCAGGTACTCTTCTCCTGCGCCACCTCGAACCAGCCTTCGTGATGCGTGACCAGATCATTACGCCATCTCCTTCTAGGCTGGCCCCGGCGCCGCAGTCCATCCTCAGGCATCCATCGTGTTGAAACCTTTGCCCTTTTTTGAAAATCATATTAAATTACAAAAAAAAATGACATGCCTGTCGTGTGTAACGTCAATTAATATAATCGTAGGCAGGGTCAAAAAAGCAAAAAAAAAAAAAGTCTTGAATCTACAGGAAATTCGTTAAATTTTATATTTTCCTTATGTCTAAATGTTTGGATATAGCTTCAAAAATATCACAAACGCTTGGTGTTGCAATCTGACAAATCATCAAATCTAAGAATTTAATCTTGTACTAAAATATGTTAGGCATAATACAGATAAGAACTTCATGTACTTAAAGACTCCTCAACAAAACATTCCACAACCCTTAATTGTTCGAATATTTCAAAGAAGCATATAAGCGCATTACTCCCGATGCATCTATAGTCTCCTAGTACTAATGGCAGGCTGGTCATCCATCACCCCGCCCCGCGCCCGCGCCTCGTGCCCCCCGCGCCCCGGCGCATCAATCTTATGCAACGCAGCCTGCACGCTCATGCCATCCTAGTAACTCTTTAGTAATTTGTTGGTATTCTTTTGTCAGAATTTAAGAAAAATTTTGGTAGGAAATGAATCTTCAAAAAAGTGCATTTTGACTGGAGGTAAGTAAGTGAGAGTAAGTTTGATTAGATTCTTATCTAAACATTTCGTGAACCTACTACCATTGGGAGGGTGCTCCAAGGTAGTCTGATTACCTGAATAGCCCTCTAGATACGACAGCTGTGCAAGTCCTGTCATCATCATCAAAATTATAGATAAAGGTCTCTCCAAAGTGTCTCCCACATCGATGGGTCCTGTGCATTTCGCATCCAGCGGATGACCTATCGTTATGGCGACACTTGAGATGTTCAGCAGTGGATATCTTTTGTCTGACATGATGAGGAATATAGTCACAGTCGCTCGGGCCGATCTTTAGGTTAAGCCGTGCTTAGTCAGTGGCCCGAAAGTCTGGCAACGAGTCTTAGCAAAGGGTATCGCATTACCCAGTACTAAGTGGGTTGTGGAAGTCAGATAGGCAGTCGCTCTATGTAAAATACTGGTATTGCTGCATCCGGTTAGACTGGAAGCTGACCCCAACATAGTTGGGAAAAGGCCAGGTAGATGATGATGAGGTACACAGTCAGGTAGATGCCACACCATAATCAAGCACTCATTACTATATTTTTTTTCTTTAATCACCCATATCCGGCATTTCATACAACTTTCAAGCCTTTTTTTTCGAAATTACTGAACCGAGTTTAATGAAATTTCATACACATTAGCAGGATACATGGATCTCAGAAACTATTAAAGAATATTTTCGAAATGTCTTAAAAAAAAAAGATAATTGGAAATTTCCGTTTCTATGGAAAATCTAAAATCGGTCTAATTTAGCTGTACACAATTTATCGGTAATACTTTCTGATAAGTTTTTAGACCTATGTATCCTGCTTATGCGTATGAAGTTTCATTAAAATCGGTTCAGTCGTTTCGAAAAAAAAGAACTTAATAATTTGTATGAAATGCCATAAGTCGTAAACGCTCTTAATGCAACTCCGAAATAATTACTTACCGTAGTATAAAAACGGTTTTCCTCACTTTTAATCCACCAAAATTGGAGTTAAAGAAATGGCATCTCGTTATAGCAACTGGTATTGTTTGCGACAGTACCACATTGTCTGGTGTTCATTACTGGTCTTCTGTTAATTATGTGTCCCTGGTACTTGTAGTGTTTATTTTTCCTTGAGGACGAAATTTCGAGAGATTGCATTGTCTCGGTTTTTTGGTGGAATCTCGGTAATAATTAATAGTTTTGAATGTCTATTTTATAATGACTGACGGTGATAAGAGAGCTGTGACCAAGTGGCGTCCAAGAAATGGAAAGAAAAGTGTTGGTGGTCCCGCGGCGAGATGAGCAGACGACATTGTTGCCATGGCGGGAATATCCTGGATGAGGCTGACACAAGACCGTGGAACTTGGCACAAACAAAGAGAGGCCTATACTGAAGTCGGGCTGTGGATGATGATGATGATGGTGATAAGAGTAATTGCGTCTGATGGTTCTGGTCGTGCTTTCAAACACTGGTTGCAAAAATTTACAACATGTGCACTGAAAAATTAATTAGGTCAGGTTTTTCATAACATTCGTGTTGTAGGATTTGTTTCTAATCAGCATCATTATCGATGTAGGCCAATGCCTCAATCGATGCCTATATTACTTACCCAGCCTGTATAGTATTATGCATTCTGTTTAATATTATACAGGCTATTTCTTTTAAAGAGACTCCTGATTTTTGTACCATCTGTAACATTATGCTTCCGTTTTTGCAAAATAACAATTTCATTGGCTATACAGGGTGTAAACGGACCCTTCACGAAGCCGTCAACCAAGCATTATGTGTATGTTTTTGGGTTAAAAAATCACGTTTTACAGTAAGACTCAATGTAGCACACTCGTGATGGATACTTTGAATAGTAAAAGGGTCATGGAGGTAATCAAAGTAAAGTTATTACCTAAAACTTGTGAAAAATTTGAAAATTTGACCTCCAATATTTCCGTAACTAAAAGGTTCCCAAGAATGATCCGGTACAAAAAAAATGCAAAGACGGGGAGAACAAGTGCTTTTCGGCTTCGTTAAGGGTATTTTTTCAACCTTTATACATATTCACTTTTACTTAAGTTCTGCAATCATAAAGAAAGCACACCCTGTACCTAGCCCACCTTACATTTGAAAACACCTCTAACTTGTTGAACAGACCCATGAATACAACAATTCATATCAATTTCCTATTCCCTCTCAAAACGTATTCAATTCTCAATATTTTCAGAAAACACTGAAAAAAAACGCACCACATTATTTCCTGACACACATATTAACACTTCAATTTTCCACTCTATTTTTTGTCAGTGAAGGTAGAGTTCACCTTGGGAAGGGTTCTAAGTTAATTCCTTTAAAAGTGGTAGATAAAGTTTGGTCGGTGTATGCGGGAGTGAGGCAGCCCGGATATTGTCTGCGGAGATTGTTTAAGATAGCACTTGTACTCGCTGTTCCCCTAGTACTTCTTACCTGGACTTGGTCGTTTTATTTCAACGTTTGAGTTAATTTTTTTCATGGTTTTCTCTTGCATATACCGGTGCTAGATCGGAAGGGTACGGTAATCGGTTGTTTGTGAAGTTTAGCTTTTTAAGATACTTTTCAGGATTATTATTATGTTTAAAGGTACGTTATTGTTTGACAAGTAACTAATAAAACTTCATAGAATCACATATAGATCGTTAACGCAAAAGTTTATGAATCTCAACTTTCGTCACGAATCTTTTGAATTCAAATTAGACATGATTGTAGAACAATGATTTTATTTATTTAACAATTTATGTACACACTTAATACAGAAAAGAAGAAAGGAACAGAAAATCAATGGTACAAAGGTGATGCTTATTTCTAAAGAAATCTCTTCCAGCATACCTGCGAAAGGAGATAATAAAAAAAGAGATGTAGACATAGTGTGTAAAAGAAGAAGAGTTAGTTTATGTTTAGTACTTTTGCTTTCTTAACGGACCTTTTGGCAATTGCTTTCTGCTCACAGGTTGAGAAACCCTGGTTGGGTAGGTATATGATTTCAGTATCCCATTTCCATGAATTCAATTCCATCAGACCAGACATTTCATTGGAAGCATAAATGATTTCGGAAAAACCATAAACAAAAAAATATTTTATTTACTTTAATAAATTACATAAAATATGCAGAAATAATAAATTAAACTCAACGATTAATATTTCGTATCGCACGAATACAAAGGCTTAATTATATTTTATACTCGGATCAAACCGTCATGATAGTTGTGATATTTTTATTAAAGTTGTAATAAGTGAAATGCTATTCAAACAGGGAAACAGCATAGCCCATAACAAAAGTAATCCTATCTATATCCCTCAACAAAATAACCATGAAAAATCAAGCATTTAAAATTCAAAAAACATTTGGATAAAAACTCAGTAATTCGTATAAAACAGGCTTTCACGTACAACGCAATCTCACATCACGCTCGGAACAGCGCTCAACGCAAAAAAAAAAATACTAAAAAGAGTTAAAAAAAAAAACAATGCACGTCGAACGAAAAAACTTTATCCTGTCAAAAAATAGTAACAGGAATAATTATCGCGAACATTGCATTAATCAAATTCCGTGCACGGCGGTATTGGGAGGGGGGTCATGGGGGTCGCCTCCCCCAGGGGGTGCACGGAAAAACGAATGCTGCGGGCTCTCTGCGAAAAAACGCTGAAAATGACGGGTGCACAAGCTCTAGTGATCTGCCGATATCTCTCCGATGTTGGATGTGAATTATTTTATTCGATGACCTATATTTTGTGCTTGGTTTAAATGAGCGATGCGTGTATGAGTTTGGTTGCATAATATACTTGATACTTGAGTATGATATGAAGTATTTTATTATATTTTATTTATTTATTAAAACTTCATGTACAAAAGTGGTACACAGGCGTTTATAGGCGGTTTTATAATTTTTAAGAAAACTTACAGCTCATACATTCGAATAGTCAGGACCAACACGTAGAAGAAGGCCAATTACAAGTTTCCACTTTATAAATGATTTTATATCTTTTAACTATCCATTGTGAAAGGTGACAGACGTGCTATCTTAGTTTCTCAAAGTAAGTAGGTACCTATACTATGACAAGTGGAATCACTTAATGCAGAACGGATGCTGATGTAGTCTGAAAAAAAAGAAAATGCTCCTTCATTGGTAATATACATCTTATTCTTCGTTACGCAAGAGTCACTCATAATTTTTTTTTTAAAAAGCAGCCGAAAAATCTTGGCACAAGTCCCCTAGATCTTACCCCGTGTGTACCGCACGAGTCCAGCGCAGGCTACCTATATAGTCACAAAAAAAGCGGGGGCCCGTCACCCGGGCCCAGGGTGGCCGCGGAGGCAGCCGGCCCTACTGCATTCATTAATTGCTAATTTGCAGATCGGCCCCGATGTATGTCCGCCGAATGTTTGTATAATTTTATGTAATACCATCAATGCTTTTTGGGTTAATCATTTGTATTATTGTGTTATATGTTTACGGATGAGGAGGAACTCGTGGATTAATAATGTGACCACCCATTACATACCGAGTTTCCTCCGTGCCTCGGAAAGCGCGTTAAGCCGCTGGTCCCAGTTGTCATTTATAGATCATTGACAGTCGTTACAGGTAGTCAGCGGCGCAAAAGTCTGACGACGAGTCTTACCAAGGGGTAACAAACTGGGTACTTGTGTAGGTCAGATAGGCAGTCGCTCCATGTAAAATACTGGTATTCAGTTGCATCCGGTTAGACTGAAAGCCGACCCCAACATATTTGGGAAAAGGCTAGGCAGATGATGATGTTTACGGAGGACCTGGTACATACTATACATAAGAGGGCTTTAGTAGACCAATGTTATGACTGCTCTCGTGAAATTGGAACCTTCCCTAGAAAAGTGGTACTGCTTGGCCACGAGGAACACACTCCAGCAGCACGGGTGTTGTGACAGAGATTACGTTGTTAAAAGCAAGCCCGCAATACTATTCCCAAACCACTGCAACTCCTGAAAGCCAAAATCAACTGTGGCGACCACCAGAAAAGCGCCGAGACAATGAAGAGCAACCCGAGTAAACGCGACGCGAATTGCGGACTGTAAGTACTACTGACTGCACTGACAGTCTGCAACTTCACACATAAACCCAAAGTAATAAGGTTCAAAATTGGTCAACCGTCAGTGAACTGGGTAGTATGCGCACGCGTGTGTTTTGACCCTAGTCCCATCTGCCAATGTCGTGAACGTGGCCTTGGGAAGATGTCCGTTGCAGATTGTATGATTGCCAGGGTCAACTGTTCCATCGCCTCGGGATAACGCAGTTTTGCTGCAGGACATATCTTTAATGACTGATTGCTTGAGGATCGAAATTGTTAAGCGTAGCCTCCTTCACGTCTACATATAACGTGACATAATTTAAGTGCCCGTTATTGTGTTGCGGTGAATAAAAGAGCTCGTTCGACTGTTCGACTGATATACTTATGTAGATAATTATGGCGTTCCCTGAGGGCATAAGTAAGTGACATTCTAACGACGACATCGATGGTGTTAAAGTAGAAATGTACGACATTGACAAAAGCTAGCGAAAACCTAATTATGTCTATGTTGTAAAAAGTCTTTAAGGAACTACGAAAGGCTTCGAAAGTTTTTTATTTGTATTGTGCGGACACGCAAGAAGGGTTTGTAGTAGTAATAACAAAGGACTCGCCCTATTTCCTGAGAGCGGACAATCCCATAACAATGTGGAATTACAAGTGCAAGAAACATCATCATCTGCCTAGCCTGCCTTTCCCAACTACATTGGGATCGGCTTCCAGTGTAACCGGATGCAGCTGAATACTTGTATTTTACATGGAGCCACTGTCTATCTGACCTCCAAAACCCAGTTAGTACTGGGTAATACGATACCCCTTGGTAAGACTGGTTGTCAGACTTTTTGGGCTACCTACTGACTGTTAAAGATCTACAAATGACACCACAACGGCTTAACGTGCTTTCCGAGGCTCAGAGCTCGGAGGAAACTCGGTATGTAATGGGTGGTCAACCATCCACAGACCAACCTAGGCAAGCACGGCTTAACCTAAAGGTCGACCCGAGCGGCTGTTATTATTTAGCCACGAGCTCCTCAAGGTGCAAGAAACAGTTAACCTAATATTTTTAACCTAGGTGATCTTTTGACTGAAAATTTAGTAGCTATGTCGAAGCATCTTGATGTAAGTAGACGTACCCTACAAACCAGAATATGCATTTTTTTCAGAATTTGCGTATTCTGGTATAGAAAATTACATATTTGATTGGAAAGCTTTCGATCAACCTATGAAACAGACATCAGAATCATCTGAATCATCCTTCACTTCTTCAACAACATCTGAGAAGGCTCTGGCTTGGCAGCTGGATCGAGGACTTGATTCAGAAAGCAGTACTTCTGGACACGGCGCGTATCGTTAGGAGGTTCCTCTTAAGAGCCCTGGTAGCTCGGACCCTGTTCCCGATGCTGGTGGCTTACTATTTTTAAATGTTTTTTATATTACTTTGTACAGAAATATTTAAAAATGTAAATTATATGTTTGAAAATGAATAAAGGAAATAATAAACTGTCAACAGCAGAAAAACCAACACCATCGTACCAGTTTGTAACACCAACACCAGTAATAGATTCGCAATTTTATCAAACGCAACTCTAAATCAAGCTTACACTACGTACGTGGTGCGTCACCGGTTACCGTTCTATTCTGTACTCTGACGTCACGTCACGTCACACGTCACCAGCACACACTAAGCTCATGTGACGGTTATTATTACAGATGCAGGAGACTGTTAACTTAGTATCAGTGGTGATTTTAAGCTGGTAGCTTAGGACTATGGAGCATCTCAAGTGGACTTGCCATACAACCCAGACTATACATTCCGAAATGTCGACAGCTTTTAGGGACATAATATTTACACCAATCTGATAGACCGTCTGAATCATCCTTCTTTTCTTTAACTGCAAGTGAAACACCACTTTTTCTTGCTAAGTAATAATAAAGACTGACAACAGCAGAAACAAACACAATACCTATTTTTAACACCAAAACCGGAAGCGCCATGGTAGCCCGCGAAATTCAAATTTTCTTAGGATTTTTGCAATTTGCAGGTCCCCATTGAATGACTTTTTCATGAACTAGTTATTGAATGGGGTTACATGAACTTAGAGCGTTTTATTTATGCCTGATTGTGTGGAGTGTGGAGTTGTTGAAGACTTACACCACTTATTGATGGACTGTGTTCGTATGTATCTGGGAGAAATGATCTGTATAGGGTATTGAGGTTGAACAGACTTGAAGTAGGCACATTCCATAAGATCCTGGCTCAACCAAATGGCGATGATGCGAAGAGTCTGTTTAGGTTCACGGCCCAGATATGAACAATGTGAATTTAGGGTACGATGGGACTGACATACGCATTGCGATTATAAATGTCCCTAAATAAATAAAGAAAAAAAAATGATTGCAACTCTGTAACTACATACGTGTTACTTGCGTGACTCATTTTTCATCAACATACAACCTGACAGTGACTTGCAAATTGCAAAAAACGTAAGAAAAATTAAATCGTGGGCTACCCTGGAGCTTCTACCTTAAAAGTTAGACGCAACAGATAGACGCTACTCTAAAACTAGGATACCTACACCCACGTGGTGCGTCACCTATTATCGTGTTATACTGCACCCTGACGTCACGTCACGTCACATGTCATTAGCAGACTACAGGATATTATTACTTGCATGTAAGATTGAAAGGAATGGACAGAGCGGCCTATAACCCAGGAATGGGACAGATCAAGTTAATAAAAGAAAATATTGATTTTTAACTTTTTTTGAGCATTTTAAGTCGATGTGATCTACAAGCCAGAATATACAGCGTGTTTAAGAAAGGTATGGTTGTAACTTAGGGTGTAGTATAGACAAGCAAACTGAATAACTTTCTCCAAGAGCTTATCATTGTTATCATGAAAAAATTATCACACCCTAAATTATGACCGCAGCGTTATAGTATGCAGGGTGTAAACGGACCCTTCACGAAGCCATCAACCAAGCATGATGTACATCAAACTAAGTAACTTTACGCAAAAAATATTGTTGGCAAACGACTTTTTTTTTGGGGTGAAAAATCACGTTTTACAGTAGGACTCAATGTTACGCACGCAAAACATTGTGCTGTGTGGATGGATTGAATAGTACCAGGGTCGTGGAGGTGTTTAAAGTAAAAATCTTCTTTAATCTTTTCTGTATTTAAAAAAACCTTGTGAATTTTTTTTAACTTTGATCCCCAATATCTCCGTAACTAGAAGGTTCCCAGGTATGCCGTAGAGGCGGGTTACTTTGACCCTAGGGCATAACTTTGGCCCAAATCGAGAAAATGTTTGAACTGCCCGTCGTGTCGCGACCGTACAACCGAACGTCGTAGTTCCTTCGGTAACTAATAGATGGCGATATAGACGTGTACTTGTGGAACTGTTTTATCGACTCAAGTGCAAGTCGCTACACGTTCGCGTCATTTGAAATTTTGACACTAACACTAGCGTATTTTTCTGCTCCAAACTTTGGTGTGTAAAGCTGTATTTTGGTAAGTTTTGCATTCGGATTGTTATTTATTTTCTTAGGCATGTATGTAGGAGTATGGCAATTGTTTTTTAAAGACGATTTACTTGTTTGTTGGGACTTAAATTACAGATTTAGAAAATCGGTATACATTGACCGCCTTTTCGGGTAACTTTGGGCCTGCGGTAACCCTGCGAAGTTTATTAGTGGGAAATTACATTTTTGATCAGTTTGTTACAGAACTTAAATACAGAGTGTCATTCCTGATGCCATCCGTGTATAGAAGACAGCCTGGCAGTCGTCGGTACGTCGACTACACCCAGGCAGATTTAAAAAAATGCCTGGATGCAATCCAATCAAAAATGCTCACACAAAGAGCAGCATTATAATTTTATAAGACTGAAAAGTAAAATATGCTTGCGAAACTTACATAATTAATCTAAGTTCGTCATGTTACAACCGTATAAGATAATATTATTGTAATTTTTGAAAGTTTGTTACCTACCTTACATTTTTTGAGATATTTTTTAGTGTAAATATTTTTTGAAATATATAATGTTGATTTTATCTCGTGTTTTAATTTATTTCGAACTTTTTTCTTACACTAAACCTCTCCTGGATATTCAATCTTACCGCCCTTGATGGTTTCTTTGGCCACTGATAGCTGCAAGTAAGATTTTTCACCGATAAAGTTCATGGGGTTAAAGTAACCCTTTCCAAAGAACAACTTTGGCCCAAACTTTAATTTAAAAAAAAAACAAGTTATGCTTATCATATTTCTAAAACACACTTCGCATCTTGTTGATTATATCCTTGAGCTTCTTTATAACTTATAAGAATACTAAAAAGACAATACCGATACAAACTACAGATCAAATTCGTAAATTATTTGAAAAAAATAGCTAAAGTAACCCGCCTCTACGGTGATCTAGAAAAAAAAATGATCTCAATGACGGGGAGAACAAGTGCCTTCTCTCCTTTTCCCCTGCTCTTAAAATAGTTTTTATTTTTCTAACTAAGTAACAAACAGAGAACTGCAGAAATAACATTACACGTACACACATAAGTGGTGCGTCACCGGTTATGGTGCTATACTGTACTGTGACGTCACGTCACGTCACATGTCACCAGCAGACACCAAGCTCATGTAACGGATATTATTACTTGAACATATGCGCACTGATCAATGACGTCGTTCCATTACTGTTTTTAAACACCCCTCGTGTTTAAATACAGGAAATTTTATTTTCATTGATCCGTGCTGTGGTTGTTGAGTAAGAATAGAATATTTAAATGGAATCTGTTTTATGTCAGAGTATAATAATTACAATGTCAATTTCATATACAGAGTGTAAATAGACCCTTCGCGAAGCCGTCAACCAAGCATTCTGTACATCAGACTAAGTAACTTTACGCAAAAATTATTGCTGGGAAACGACTTTTTTTTTTAGGGAGACGTTTTACGGTAGGACTCAATATAACGCACTCAAAACATTGTGCTGAAGGATGGATTGAATAGTACGGGGGTCGTGAAGATGTTTAAGTAAAAATCTTATATAAGAAACATGCATTTAAAAAAAAAACTTGTGAAAAAGTTGGAATTTTGACCCCCAATATCTCCGTAACTAGAAGGTTCCCAGATCCATACCTGAACTAGAACAAAAAAATGATCGCAATGACGGGGAGAACAAGTACCTTTCGGCTTCGTTAAGGGTTTTTACACCCTTTATGTATAAGGTATCATTATACAAGCTGTGTGCATGTTTATTGCCATAAATTTGAAAGAACTATTGGTTTGCTGTGAGAAAACCTAAGCACATAAGCAATATTTCAATGTGTGAATGGGGAATGAATTTACAAAATCCTTCTTTTGAACTCTCTTTCGTTAAATATGGAAGTCTTGTCCAAGATTTTGGCAGGCTTCTAAATCCTGCGGTTAAGGCTGTGTATTGTCTGACAATATGAATTTAAGATTTTTTTTTAAAGAAAAAAAAACCTTGCAAATGACTTTTTCTATCAAGAATTTCTCAGAAGCAGTCACGGAGTCTATATTTGTGCCCGGTTGATGGCAATAGACTCGCCCCCTATAATATGGGATTTAAACATAACTGCTGCCTACCTACATACACCTCTGCTTAACCCTTCGGGGATTACACGCGTGATGTTATTTTAAATATAGATAATGATTATGAAAAGTTACAAAGTTAATAGCGTCTTGGCCACCGGACCTGTCTTTTTTGCCTCTACCTCTTCCAGAGGTGAGCCAATCATACAATAGACATTAACTTCACTTGGAGGAATGTCACTGGTGACCTCAACCTCTTACCTCTTGTTCTAGCTTGTAAACGGGCTGGGAGGATACAGTTCATTATTTAGAACCTATGTGGTATATCACATAGAAACTTTTCATCGGTTATTATAGAAAAAACCAGCCGTTTCCTACAAAAGTGCAATACCTACACGCGGTCAAAAAGTTTTTTTTTTAATTATCGGTGAATTTCTATGTGGGTATAATTTTTTTTTTTTTTTCATTCCTTTTTTTTCTACACAGAAATTCACCGATAATTAAAAAAAAAATGATGTACTAAATACGTACTAACCGTTTGTGGGTTTGTTAGTCGGTGTCCCTTCCACCCTGTATAGTGTGAAGTCGTCTTCTCCTTCTTATAGACAATATCTGAGAACTTGGTTGTCATTGAAACATTCAGTTTACAGTAGTCTATAAAACTTTTCGAGACAATTATCTACTGAGCCTAAGTTAATTTATAAGACGTACCACCGATACGAAAGAAGAAGGAGAACTCTGTTGATTACTGTGAACCTTGAAGAGATACTGCTGATCCTCATAACAAAATCCTTTATCCTTGTATGAGGTAAATAATATGAAAAAGGGTGTGGCATATGCTTGCTGAAAACCATACGTCACTATCCGCAATAAAGCAATTACACCATCATTTCAGCGAGTCCCACATCCATATATCCATAGTGCTCACCACATCGATCAGCATCCTGGCTTTTATATAAATAACATTATACATACCCAATATTTTCCCTCTCGCTCGCACTCATGGGTACACCGTACACGTTAATAATCCCCATGCAAATGAAAAAATAGAGCATTGATGTCGCTGTGTGAGTGACGTGAACGAATCGATCGCGATCGACGCGTGTGTGCAACGAAATAAACGAAAACACGCAGTGGGCGGAAAAAATCGCCACGTCAAAATGGACACGAGTTTTGTTGGGTTGTGATGAGTTGGCCACTGTGGGGATGGAAACGGTTTTATAATTATACGCTGGTTAAATGAGTATTTAGTTTACTTAATTCAACAATTTCGTTGATAAGTCAGTTTCGCTGATTGGGCAGGTGAGCGAATTACAGGTATAAAACAAATAAGAATGGGTGTTTTTTGGAGTAGATACATCTCTGCCTAGTCCTTCGGAGATTACAGGCGTGATACTATGTTATATACCTAACGTTAAAACTCAAGGACTAGATATTTTTGCATGTTAAGCCGTTAATCCCGGCTGTCGTTCGTAGATCTTTGACAGTTGTTACGAGTTGTCAGAAGCCCGAAAGTTCGACAGTCAACGAGTATCTCATTACACAGGGTTGTGGACGTCATTCCATGGAAATAAAAGGTGCATCCAGTTGGATTGGACACCGACCCCTATATAGTGGGAAAAGGCCAGGTAGATTATGAAAGACTACTGTTTCCGTATGAATTTGGACTAAGCAAAAGGAGTACCTAAACAGGGACCACAGCAGGAGACGTTCTGTACATTCTGCCTACCTCCATAGGAAGACTGCGTGAGTTTAAGAATACCTAAATCTTCGAAATTCAAAAAACAAAAATTCACCACCCACAAATTAAATTATTAACAATTTCCGTATCAAACCAACGGCCACTCTACTGCAACCGTACTACACCGCTGCAACCGTCACCAAACAGTCTGGGGGCTTGGGGTGGCCCCTTAAAAAAATTGCACCGCTCCCGGGGCCCACGAGGGGGGTGGGGGGGAATCGCCTCAACTTTGATGCGCGCCCCTCTCTAATTGATGCTGTTGATGCTGCGAAGCGATACTATGACGATCCCTAGTTGGTTTTGGGATTAGGCTCTAATTAGACCTTGTTGGTGATGTAATTGGAGCAGGTGCTTCAGTGGTTGAGTTTTGGTAGGAGAAATAGTGGAAATTAATGAGGTATTTTTGCGATAATTGCAGCTCAGTGGATTTTCTGCACTACTTCACGTTGCACTGCAGTTATAACTTCAGTATTTTCTACTGAAATGCGTTTTAAATTCTTGATTGGTACTCTCAGGCTGCATTGGTGAAAATGACTGATAGATCGGCAGTATTATACATGTAAGGTCACCTTTAAATATCAAAAATAAGCTGTAGAAAATTTGTATAATAGTTTTGCTGTCGAGTTTTATTTACATTTAATTGTAGGAAGCTGCGTCTTCAGTTAGTACTATTCTTGGTCAACCATTCAAAAAATCGATTTGCTTATCTAATGTGCAAACATTAGAAACATATGATATGATATATTATTATTTTTAGGAAAAAAAAACTGTAGAGTCACATACTGCTATTTAACGGTCGTAGGATCTAGTTTAAACAAAAATTTGGAGTACGAGTAGGGTATCTATCGTGTATAATAAAGTATCGTTCAAAAAGCACTAAGTTTTTTTTTATACGAAATAGGATTGCGTTTGACCGCAACTCGCCTGATGAGAAGCCATGATGCGGCCTAGGGTGGACCACGCTTGCCTAAAAGAAACCGATCCACTCGAACTTTGAATAGATCCAGATTGTAATGATCAGGGAACAGAGAAGTCAGCAGTGAATACCTCAGTTCCAGATCTAACGCCGTTGATAGTTCTAAACACAACTCAATCTTGAATCGCGTGCTGTCACTGCCTGAAAGACGTGATGGTATTCCAGTTAAGTGTCGTTTAAGGAAACGTCTGCAATGCATAGGTTGTTACCACATTCATCATCTGCCTAGCCTTTTCCCAACTATATTGGGATCGGCTTCCAGTCTAACCGGATGCAGCTGAATACCAGTATTTTATATGGAGCGACTGCCTATCTGATCTCCACAACCCAGTTAGTACTGGGTAATACGATACCCCTTGGTAAGACTGGTTGTCAGACTTTTTGGGTCACTGACTACCTAACGACTTACAAAGATCTACAAATGACACCCGGGACCAACGGCTTAACGTGCTTTCCGAGGCACGGAGGAAACTCGGTATGTAATGGGTGGTCACCCAACCACAGACCATACTAGGCAAGCACGGCTTAACATAAAGATCGACCCGAGCGGCTGTTATTATTTAGCCACGAGCTCTTCCTTGTTACCACAGTGCACAGTCAAAAAGCCCACAAATGAGAGACTGACGGTCGGGATCAGACTCAATGAAAACTAATCAAATCATCATAAAGATAAATAGTTAACGGTCTTTTAATGCCATTAATAACTATTAAGCCAATACCAGACTCAGGCATCCATCTCCCAATTATGTAAAACATAGTTTACAACCTGCTTCATTGGGAAGGGCGTCGCGAAACGACATTACATGCGTGTATGGTGGCCATCATTCTAATATTTTGTTCACGATCCCTGCTATTTGTAGATGCGTACTAGGGTGACAATGTGACTGTCACGGCTGATTATACTCATGTTAGATTATTTTTTATCTGTGGAAGAAAATCAATGTGACGTCAAAGAATTGAACATTTTCTCGAATTGGAAAATGCGTTGGTAAATTCGCCTCTTACAAGTAAAAAAATTGTTTGATTTGTTCTTTCTTCAGATTGTTTTTATATGCTTGGTAACTTAAAGGACATAGGGTAAAAAGACATGATAAATAAAGGTTTTTGTTTTAATATTCCAATAAAGAATAAAAAAAGGTTTGGGTCACTTACCAAAACCTTTATGTGTCAGAGTCGATAATAGGTGCTTTTTGTTTATTTCTGAAAATAAAACTTTACGTATAGATATTTATTTGCAGTCTGTGTGTTTGCATTGTGTGATTTATGTCAGTCTCTCACGTCATCTGTCTAGCCATTTCCAAACGCAACGGTTTGGATGGATTCCTGTCAAACCACATGCGGTTGAATATCAGTATTTTTGCGTAACATTATGGACTTTTGACCTTTTCGACTCACTAGACCGGTGAAGTTCGACCAGCATCCTATGGTTTAGCCTTACTTGATGCTGGAAAAATGGAACTTTGGGTGCGTTTTTGGCCTATAATATAATTATTCCATGGGATAAAAAACTTTTGTGTAGTTGGCCCGGTGCGAGTTTGTGAAAGTCGCAGTCTTCGAATTTTCGCTTAAAAAGTAGCATATGGAATGATCGGGAAGACACCTGCATGTCCTTATGCAGGATTCGTCTCGATGCTCCAGTTTTTAGTTATTAGGTATTATTTTTAGTAAAGCCGTGCAAACGAGGTTGGTCCGTGGATGGGTGACCATCATTACGTATCGAGTTTCCTCCGTGCCTCGGAAAGCACGTGAAGCAGTTGGTCCCTGCTGTTATTTGTAGATCTTTGACAGTCGTTACTAGTAGTCAGAAGCCGAAAGTCTAAAATCCTGTCTTACCAAGGGGTATCGTAATAGCCGTCACAGGGTTGTGGAGGTCAGATGGGCAGTCGCTACATGTAAAATACTGGCATTCAGCCGCATCCGGTTAGACTGGAAGACGACCCCAACATTGTTGGGAAAAGGCTAGGCAGATGCTGAATCTTGTAGTTTGAAAAATTTGAAATAATATTGCTCAATTTCAACACAATTCGATTCTCGTTCTCACAAATACACGAAAAAGGGCTAAAATATGTACCAAAATATCCCAAAATTATCTTTTAGATCTTCTTTATTATCCGGTTAGACTGGAACGTAGTTTGGTAAAAGACTAGGCAGATGATGATGAGGTATTAGTTCCGGACAAATAATACCTAATAACAAAACAATGTCTAGGTAATTGGCAAAAGAAATCTAGAGAACCTACCCATCCCTTCCTTAACGAAGATTACGAAGAAAGTAAAAGGCGTTCAGTGATGACAAATGGCCGCAGAACTCCGAAGCCATGGCGACCACACTCGTCCATAAATTCGTCACTGGCAGAGAGCCAGCCGCTCCGCGTTAGCGCCTGGACTCCAACATTAAGATGTATTATTATACATTTGTTCGTATGTGTAGCTTCTTGGACTTATGGGAGAGAATATGTCTGGATATGTCTAGTAGTTGACATAGGCCTTGCCAAGTCACCCATAGTTCCGAAACCTTTTTTTTTCGGATGAGAAATCATCAAATGACCCCTCCCTCTGGGCGGAGTGGAAGGGACTGTAAGACTCGTACTGACTAAAACCCATCCATGTTCCTTCTTTGCCCTTTGTGTTCCAGGGCCGCGGTATCTCTTTCAATCATTGCCGAACCCTTGAGATCCGGTTTGGTATCCCAAAGGATATAGGCCTTTTCCCAGTAACAGAGTGGGTTGTAAGTCACCACGTGGGCCCAATTGGTTCGCAGATAAAATATACAGACATGCAACCGGTCTTACCAAAGGCTGTAGTGGTCAGAAAAGCAGACGCTCCTTGAAAAATACTACTCAGCTGCAACCGGTTAGACTGGAGCCGACCCCAACATAGTTGGGCTAAAGCTTAGGCAGATGATAAAGGCTGCTATTACAATCTTATGTTTATCTGCTATGCTATCAAACTGCTAAAGTATATATTGTGGCTCAGAGCGGCAGAGTTCATTCAAATAATCACCAGGACAGCTTTTCCTGGTCCTGACAAGCCCTTTTACCTTAATGCCTGGTTAGTTCTTACGACAGCATGAACTATCCTAAGTTAAACTAAGTTTGTTTAATACGAGTGAAGAACAATATAGATGATCTTGCGATGACGACCGCAACTGCAAGCTGCAGACCGTAGCGTCACGAAAGGTTCCTATTGAACGCGATAAAAACGGTGACCGGCAAGACTGCCACCTATGGAAGCATTTTCATAGGTCATCATAAGTGTTCTTCAAGCAAGCCAGATCATGCCATATCCAATTTTGAGCTTGTTCTCAATTATTTTTTCAGTGCGTAAATCAGTATTCGAATAAATAGGAGTCCCTCTAAAGGACTCATCATCTGCTGAGCCTTTTCCCAACTATGTTGGGGTCGGCTACAACTACACTAAGCGGATACAACAGAATACCAGTATTTTACATGAAGTGACTGCCTGTCTGACCTCCACAACTCTGTTAGTACTGAAAATAAGAACGGCTTAACATGCTTTCCGAGGCACGGAGGAAACTCGATATGTAATAGGCGGTCACCCATCCAAGGACCAACCTAGGCAAGTGCTGCTTAACCTGAATATCGACCCGAGCGGCTGTTACTATTTAAATGAGTATGAGTAAGGGAATGAAGAAGTATTGTGGCATTGAAGGGAGTATTAACATCAGCCTCTAGGAGCCTCCCCACATAATCTGGGTCATCCTGGGTACTCATCTTAGTTAATTCTTAACTAAGAAATGAGCAGTGCCTATACGACAGATGAACGAGGTATCTTCAAGTCGAACAAGTCACCTACGCCCTCTCAGTCTTGTTCAAAATTAGCTCCAAAGAACAATGGCAAATTTTTCAGTGCGTAAATCAGCATTGGAATAAATAGGAGTCCTTTTAAAGGACTATGAGTAACGAAATAGAGGAGTGTCGGGGCGTTAAGTGCGGCGCACACTGGCGACTCGCCAACTAAACTGATGGATTTATAGTGTGCACTGTTACTTATACACCGCTATTATCGGCTGGCACTAGGTTTGTGGCCGGGTTTGCCTGTTGTAATGCGTTTTTTGGAGTTTTAAGTTTTGCTGTATAAGTTACGACAGTGTTTTTGTTGGCATGACTGTGTTTTTTGATTGAAATAAGAAATAAACATGTAAAACTGTGAAATTAAAACCAAATTATAGTATACTAAGAGAGTAAGAGTCCAGTAGACTGGTTTACAAATATCTTCTTGAGATACGATCAAGTAATATATCTCTGTTTTTACCTAACTAAAGCAAAGAAAATTGCGCTTATTTCACTTGCAACAGTTCATTTGTATGCTTGTGAAGTTTCTTTAATGTCTTATTATGAACAAAAAATTTTTTTTTTTAATTTTTTTGCACCTATTTCATTATTTAAAAAAAAACCTTTTGATTAAAAAAAAAACTTCGTAGATCGATGTCTTGTGTACTTAAAAAAAATTCTATTCTGCATAAACTGTAAATAAATAAAGAAAATAATTAAAATCTTAATAAATTGAAACAAAACTACCATACAACGATCTACATGATCTCAGCACACCGCCACACTGCTCTGTATAGCGTACGCACATAAATTCGTCAGGCAAACCCTGGCGTGAGGCCAATAGCTACTGCCAATAAGACCTAAGCTGCAGCTATGGGAATATCATGTATTCCTGTTTATCTATTTGGCGTTTATAATTAACTGCAAACAAATATCATTTGTACTTTTTAATATATTTCACGGTTTTACGCACGAGACTGCCTCGTTGGTCTAGCTGTTGCAATCGCGACTGCTGACCATAAGGTCCTGGGTTCGATTCCTAATATATGGATAGGTGTCTCAGAGGTAACAGTTGCGACATATTTATTATGGGTCCATAGGTTCGGACCCGAACAGTCACTTTAATTTGCGTCAATTATTTCATCACCACTGCACTGAATATGGTGAAGGGTAACATAGTGAGGACACTGGGATATTCTATAATCAAACATTCGAAGATATATGCGACATCTACCAATCAGTACTGCCGCATCGGGAGTGGGAACGAAACTTTCAGAAAATCGTCTGCGGAGTCACTGGATCTCGGGAAAATTGGCCTTATATTGACATGTTATGTTTGCTGTTTCTCTTTAGATCCTTCTTAAAACAAACATAACATCACGCCTGTATATGTCTGAAATTATGTCTAAGGCCCACCATGTAATAGGGGACGAGCCTATTGCCATCAATCGACCACAAATCCATAAACCTGCTGAAAATTCCCGATCTAAAGCTCTTAACACTTTTCTTAACCTGATGGAGCTCGATCCCAGGATCCAGAACCCAGGACCAGTTGAGAAACGAGACAGTTAGAAATAAACAAAATTACTTAAATAGTATACTGCACTCAGATTTATTCTTAATAGGATGACCACACCACAAATCGTGATTCCAACTTCACCTAAAAATTAAACCAATAAAAAATCACCCAAAAAAAAAACGTTAAACAGCTACAATCAACATCCATTTGTCTACTAATAACCATAATAAAATAAATGTGAAAGCAAAAAGTACTTAACTGAACAATCAATCAAGAGGTTGAGGTCAATCAAACAAGTGATTTACAAAGTACCAGGCGAAAATCATGCAAAAACTCTAACGTGTGAAATAGATGTTACTTGCAAAAACTTTTACTCACTCGTTTAGCAAAACATTGATTGTTAACTTGGTAATCTTCCATGAATCCATTTCTTTTGTGAATGAAATTGAATGAGGTTTTCTATGGATTGGTCTTGGGAAGTCGCGAAGAAGATTGGCAGAACACAATTGAAGTTTTTCTTGCAATAGGTCATCCATTACTGTTCAATTCCAAGAAAATGACAGACCAACCCCTATTTTTGTTACTTCCTTATACGAACAGTCACAGTTGCAGTTCCTATCAATTCGTTTGATGATAATTTATTTCTCGTGAGGTCTACTAACCACACCTGGTGTCAGCGTTTTTATGCCGCCCATGGGCCTCTGAGTTGATTTTACATGCCGTCGAGAAATATCTCTCAGGCATGCTGGTTTCCTTACGATGTTTTCCTTCACCGAAGCTAGTGATAATTATACAATATGATGATGATGAAATGATAGTGATTCATCATTCGTTGCATACATTTTAATATTCAATGAGTAATGCCATATCATTCAACTGTTTTTGCGGTCATTGAGTTCTTTAAAGCTGATTAATAGACTGACCAAATCGGTTCTTACTGGGGGTGGAACTGGTACACCTATTTGAGGTTTAAGCCGATGGTGAAAGGTTATATCGGGTACCAAAGTGTTCAAGGACCAAAAACAAATAGATTCATGCGGATTTCATGGGTTCCACAATGACATTTGAATGAACTTGCAGAATTTCGTAGACTGCCTCGTTGGTCTAGTAGTTGCAAGCGCGACTGCTGAGCTCATGAGGTCCTGGGTTCGTTTCCCAGGTGGACAAATTGTTACTGGGTTTGTCCATTAGGAAATTGGATTCTGGATGCCGCGGAGTTTGGATTTAGCATTTCTTTCTGTCAATAGGAGTATATTGACAGAGAGAACCCCCTATAACATGGGACTGATGGGACTAACTGGCGAAATGTGGGTGTACCTACTATTAGGTTCGCCTCTGCCTAACACTTCGGGGATTACAGGCGTAATATTATAAAGGGTGTAAATAGACCCTTAACGAAACCGAAAGGTACTTGTTCTCCCCGCTATTGCGATCAGTTTTTTGTTCTAGACCATACCTGGGAACCTTCTAATTTCGGAGTTATTGGGGGTCAAAGTTCCAACTTTTTCATAAGTTTTTTTTTAAATTCTAATTTTTAAGGTTATAACTTATAACTTTACTTTAAATACTTCCATGACCCGTTTACTATTCAATGCATCCATAAGCACAATGTTTTGAATGCCTTACATTGAGTTTTACCGTAAAAGGTTATTTTACATCCCAAAAAAAAAGTCGTTTCCCAGCAATAATTTTTGTGTAGGGTTACTTAGTTTGATGTATAGAATGCTTGGTTAACGGCTTCGTGAAGGGTCTGTTTACACCCTGTATACGTCGGTATGTATGTAATTAAGTAGTTAGTCAACTTTAGAATAACAACTATGTAGATTGGTAATAAGAAAATATTCTTGTGTGGTCCAGCGCTTAGCAACTACAGACTCCATTTAAACTATTGTAATGTGTAATTATCTGGTTGTTTTCAAATCTAAATTGGAATTGGAGATAGAACTGCTGTAGAAAAAAATATAGTAGATATACAGACCAAAATGTTAGGTGTTTTGTTCAGAGGAGCAATCGAGATAATAGGTACCTTCTTGTCTTAACGCTCGGAAAAATAAATTAGTTTTTATTATTTTAAGGTAAGTATTTAACTGTAAATTAAAAAAAAACTCAATCCTAATAAAAAATACTGACTGCACAGCAAAATAGTTACCTCAAAATATTATTATTTTAGCAACAATTTGAATTGAAAAGCGGAGTTTTTTTTTGCGCATAATTATCTTATAATCACTAGCGCACAATAAACTTTGTAATTCATTTTTATTAAAACAAAACTACTATTTTTTTAACGCTGGAATTTTATTTTAAGTGAAACACCAATCAGTATATTTGATATGAAAATAATATTTTTGTACATTAGACAACTTTTTCGACGTGCATTAGAAAAATATAATAAGTACATATTGATGCATATTTTCGGATTATTTTTAGTACTAGTTTTGTTAAAGATTTGGTTTGTTTGCATTACAATAATTTTATTATTTTGATGTAAAAAATATTTAATTTATGTAAATAAATTGACGGGTGAAAAGTTTATTGATGTGCATTTAAATATTTTTAAATGCAGGCGGCGGAGTTGATAAACATTTGTGCAAAAGTTATCTGAAATGAATTGAAAAATAAAGACGGCTGCGTTCGTTCCGATTTTGTAAAAAAATATAATTTTTATTTGCTAAAAAGATTTCTGTAAGTACAGAAATTAATAGGTAGGTACCTATTTAATACCTAATCATTATAACTGAAGAGGATAAAGTCATCAACTACTAGGTACAGTCAGGAGCTTTAATATGTATATGTTACGGGCAATTTGATAAGTCCGGGCACTATTCATAATGACCGGTCTGTATTCATAATGCCCGATTCAATTGGGCCATGTGATTAAAACAGCATGATTAATCACTTTTCCCGGCCATTATGAATAATGCCCACCCTATCTTGGGCAAAGTAATAAAATAGGTGAACTATTAGGATAAATCACGTTTCTACTAAATATCATTTATTTACAATACAGTCGACGAAGCCCCGCTGCGCGGGGCTCCTATTTCTGTCTGCAGGGTTTAAAGGAACCTAACTAACCGAACCTCGGGGCGCCCCTGACGTCGACCGTCTATGGTTAGGATTTCTGTCAGCATCTGTGTTTGTTTGGGGGGTTTATGCTTATAGAAAACAAAATTCATTTATTTTCTCTTTTTTTAGCAATTATGCTAAAAATTATGAATTGTTTGTCAAATAATACGTTATTAAATAAAAGTTTATCGGATAATTATTTTGCTAAGTGAAATATTTGGTAAACTTGTTGTTGTAGAATGATGAAATGACAAATAATGTTTTTGCCAATCGTTGCTTGTAAAGTAAAAAAAAATTGAATTAATGTTTGGTGAACTGATTGGTCACCAGGGAATTATTCATACTGCCCGGTCCAAGTGATAAATTCAAGCTATCTCAAACACTGACTTATTACATGGACCACGGGCCGTCGGGTATTATTAATAATGGCCGGTCTATGTGATAAATTAATCACTTTGCCCGACGTTCTTGGGCATTATTAATAATGGCCGGTCCTTATTAATAATGCCCAGTTAATCACGTTGCCCGTAACATATACACGTAACCACTTTTCATACTGATGTTCTCTTATTCCATTATTTGTAATTTTATGTCGTTACGAACATAGAAAATTTACAAACTCATACTATTCTACAATAGGAGGAGCTCGTGGCTAAATAATTACAGTCGCTCGTCGTCAATCTTCAGGTTAAACCACGCTTGCCTAGGTTGGTCCGTGGATGGGTGACTACCCATTACGTACCGAGTTTCCTCCGTGCCTCAGAAAGCACGTTGAGCTGTAGGTCCCGGATGTCATTTGTAGATCTTTGACAGTTGTTACAGGTTGTCCAAAAGTCTGACAACCAGTCTTACAAAGGGGTATCGTATTACCCAGTCCGAACTGGATTGTGAAGGTCAGATAGGCAGTCGCTCCATGTAAAATACTGGTATTCAGCTGCCTCCGGTAAAACTGGAAGCCAACCTCAACATAGTTGGGAAAAGACTAAGCAGAGGATGATGACTATTCTGAAATAGGTCTTATCTCAAAGATGCAAAGGTTATTTCACGAGGAAATCGCTTTTGAATTTTGCGCGGTGTATACATATTAGTGGTCATGACTGTACGTGTTGGTGCTAACAGCTAACTCAGAGTTTTTGTTAGAAAGTAAGTGCTTCTTGCTAGTGATTATTTCGAAGCAGAACCAATTTGAAATAAAAAAAACGTTACAGCCAATTCAAAATAACGGCTTTTGTCGATGGCTAGACTAAAAGTAGACTAAAAACTATTAAGTAGTTTGGTAGTTAGCTAGACGTTGATGATTCGAAGGCGGAGTAACTCCCGATTTCTCAAACAACAGTTCGCCAATAGAACAACACTTTGAAATTCGATGATAAGCTAAGCACTTGCAGTCTGGCGCTGGCGGTAATGTGGATGGTAACCTCACTTAGGTACACTTACCTATAAGGGATCCTAGGAATCAAAGGGGGGGCCCCCTTTGAGTCCTAGGAATTAGGACAGTGGGTAAAAAAAAAATTTTTCTTCAATAGCCTTGTATGTCCCACTGCTGGGCAAAGGGCTCCCCGATATCCTTCCAGGTAGTCTTCTCCTGCGCCCCCACGAACCAGCCTTCGTGATGCGCTTCTAAATCATCTCGCCACCGTTTTCTGGGCCGGCCTCGGCAGCGCCGAAATATATACCCTCTTTTTTCAAAATTCAAACAGCACTAGAAATAAATGACAAGCGCACAATTGGGTTATGTGGGGGGAGTAGGTACCCAAATAACGCGTGTCAAATAAAAATAGAAACGTCAATGACCTCTGTGTGTCAAAAACTGTCACTTGAAAAGTACAGTATTAAATAAAATATTATCAAACAAACAAACATATCTTTTTTTGCTGTCCCTACCCAAATTCTCCAATTTGACAGCTACGAGAGTCCTATTCTTATTCTTATTATTTGAAGCGCATTCTATAGACCTGCATAGTTTTTATGTAAACAGTCACAATTATGATTTGGCAAATTTGCAAGGATTCAAAATATACATTAGGCCGAAGTCTAAACAACCGACTCAAATTAGTTTACAACAAAATGGAAGACATAGCAAACAGGCAAAGATACTTTGTTGCTTCATGCCCAACCCTTTAATTACCCATCCACTGTAAGTTAAAGCACGCATTCCCTAAACAAAGCTTTTAAACGATCAATAAATATCACATCTATGTTTACCATGGCGAGTAAAACACCATATTTTGATCGCCAATCATAAATACGCATTAATAGCAAACTGTGTATAATAACGAACTAAATTTCAGTGAGCATCCGACATCAAACGCCTCAGGTGCATTTCAGCCAATCAGCAATGAGCGCGGGGTCTATTCACCAATGAAAACGCTCGGCAGATATCGGGATTCATCGGCAATCGACGCACGAGCGGAAAATGGAGATAAATCTAAATGCGCGGACGCAGATGTTTGTTACAATATTAACTCGCTGTGTATCGTGTTGCGTTTTTATGGATTTAGGTCACGTTTCGTGCTGGGATTGTTTGAAGAAACACCTGTTGTTTTTGGATAAGAAGGCTTACTTGAATTCAAGTTACCTAACTTGAATTCAGGGTGAACCTTTAACTCTTTTGCAACTTCATATCGAGCCTGACTTTTACCCAAAGTCTTCCAGGTGTTGAACTTTTTTGAAAACCCCAGCGTACCAGTAATAAGATACTGAAAAATGGGAAAGTTGTTGATTTTTCATAAACTAAGGTGCTGCGGGTCACGTTTCTAGGATCAAGCCGGACAGATGGGCGAAGGTAGTCACACAGTGGTGCCTGAAGACGGCCCTCGTTACCGAGGCACCAAAGAAACGCTGGCGTGATCATCTGGACTCATTCTTAACAGACTGTCCGGAGAAGGCAAATGTAAAAAAAAAATGGAAAACAAGGGGGAGGCCTTTACCTAGAAAGCTGACATAAAAAGGTCCTGCATAGTTCCGATCAAATTTCCTCAGGGCTCTGCAGGGACTTAAACTACTGCATAATATACCAATGGTCGTTATATCATACTCAGGTTTTTCTCTACTTTTTAAGTCATTTTAAAACGGTGAACAGCAGCAGCAATTGCTAATTATGAGAGGTACTGAAATGAATAGAAACACGCGGAATGATTCTTTTCTTTATTTTTGTATCTGTTCCTCTCATGAACCCGTGTATGTTATTAATTGATTGGCAAATAAAAGAAATTAGTATGCAGTTAATTTCAATGTTCTGAAATTCAAAAGGATATTTCGAAAGCATAGAAGTATATCCTAATTGGCAAGTGATTATTTCGCACTTAATCTTTTCATTTTTATAAAATTCAACTTTTGAGTCCATTCGTCAGTAATTTCGATAATGCACTTATAATAACTTTAAACCTAACTATGCGATTTTGATTTTTCTTTCTTAAAAACATAGAAACCGAACTGAACCCGGAAACGGTCCCGGCTGTCAGTGGCCTGAAAGTCAAACAACCAGTCCTACCAAGAGTAGCATATTACCAACTAACTGGGTTGTGGAGGTCAGATAGCAAGGAGGGTTCCTGATAGCTTGGAGAAGCTTATTGTGGCTGGTAACGTGGAAGGAAAAAGGGGCCGTGGAAGATCACCAACCCGATGGACAGATGTGGTGAAGGAAGTCTCTAGAGGTCCAGGCATCTGTCCGCATGGCCGAAAACCGTCCAGCATGGAGAGCGTTGGTGGAGAAGGTAACTACCTCATGTGGACCCTCAGTCCTGAGGAAACGAGAAAGAAGAAGAAGGAGGTCAGATAGGCAATCGCTTTACGTAAAATACTAGCCTTAACAAAGTCGGGAAAAAGGCTAGGCACTGATGATGAGGTGATGCTCGCGGAATAATGAACATAGATATTTTTTACGCTACGAGTATAATAGAGTACACTCCATTACCTCGTGTATGAAATGGACTATGAATATTAACGGAATACTAAAGTAGATCATCGCAGTTTTGATGCAGTATTACAGGTAAAATTTGAGGTTAGTTCGTAATTCTTCGGGATATATCGTTTATCTTCGGTCTCCTGCGGATCTCTTCTTCAGAGCATGCATGGTAACTCCAACCATAGCTGTCTCTATTAGCTTCTTTGTGACTTTCCTTATTGTGAGGCTGCGTCGTTGGTGTAGTAGGTAGTCGCAAGCACAACTGCTGAGCCCGAGGTTTTGGGTTCGATTTCCAAGTTGGGCAAAGTGTAATTAGATTTTTCCATCAGGAATTTCTCAGTAGCGGTCACGGAGTCTGGATTTGTGCCCGGTTGATAGCAATAGGCCCGCCCCCTATTACATGGGACTTAAATATAACTGGCAAAATGTAGGTGTGGACTACGTGGTCTTATCTGATGTCATACTAGCTGTTGGCCGTGACCTTCGTCCGCGTGAAATTATTATAAAAATATTTTTTCCCTATTTAAATCAGATTTTGTTAACAATTTCAAGGGTTTTATTTTTTACGGAAACCTTATCCTTTTTACAAAATAAGTTACTCCTTATAACACCAGCTATCTGCCAGTATAAGTCCTGTCAAAATCGGTACAGCCGTTTCGGAGATCAGCCGGAAGAAACAGACAGAGAGACAAAAATTAAAAAAATATATTTTTTGTTATTATAAGTACCGTATAAACTTCCATACGCAAATAGTAAAAACCTATTATTTTGAAATTTCGAACTGACTCTTCAATTTTATTTATTTGCACAGATAAAAAGTTACAACACAAACTTAATCTACTGCATTTTTATACTCTGTGGCACAGACTTACAAAAAGCATTGTATATAAGTAGTTTTATGCTTTCAGCATGCTCACAGCCATGAAACGTGACATATAACCGAATAACTGTACCATGAGCCGGCAGACATAATCGTGAATTAATGACTGAAGACTAGACAACCAAAAAAATCTTAAAAACACTTACACACTACTTGAGTTTAGCGGTTCTATAAATTTTATGTCTCTATCTCGCTTTTGTTAGTGTGATAGAAAGAGATGGGAGACGGATTAGGATTAGCTAGCACGAGTGTGTATGATTTGTGGCTGAAATGTAAGATTTTTGTGCTTTGTATATATGTATGTACTATGAAGTTAACGAACGTGAAATTCATTTGTTAAAAGATTTTGTTGGTTTGTGTTTATAATAAAAGTTGGATGTTTTGACGTCATAACATCACGCCTGTAATCCCCGAAGGGTTGGGCAGAGGTGTATCTAATAATACACCCATATTTCGCCAGTTATGTTTAAGTCCATGTAGACGGCGAGCCTATATTGTCATCAACCGGGCACAAATCCAGACTTCGTGGCTGCTACGGAGAAATTCCTGATGGCAACACCCAATATCAATTTGTCCCACCCGGGTATCGAACCCAGGACCTCATGCTGCTGAGCATGAGGCTAGACCAAGGATGCAGTCTAGTCAGTTTTACTATTTAGTTCTAATAAAAGTATATTTTCTATGAATTCCTTGCAGCATAGATAACAACACAACAATACTACTTCACAGGCGATTTAAAATTCAAATGAACATAATCATCTACTGTCTAGCCTTTTCCAAACGACTCGTTTGGTTGGGGTTTAGTTTCGTGTACTAAACTTAAATAACTGTGAAATAGTTTAGGTACTGAAATCAGTCTTCATCTGCCTAGCCGGCCTCGCCTTTTCCCAACTATGTTGAGTTCGGCTTCCAATCTTACCGGATGCAGCTGCATCCCAGTATTATACGTGGAGCGACTGCCTATCTGACCTCCACAACCCAGTTAGTACTGAGTAATACGATACCCTTTGATAAGACTGGTTGTCAGACTTTTGGGCCACTGACTACCTGTAACTGTAAGCATTACAAACGATCATTAAAGTATCTATCACTAATCCAACTACAGGTTATATTAAATGCAATAAAACTAGGTTCAGACTACAGACAGCAGTCAATACAAAAGTTTTTATAGTATCATTGTATGTAATTACTGGGTGCAGACCAGACAGTCTCTCAAAAAGTAATCAGCGTTAAAATAGCACGAAGTTATTATAGAAATGAGCATGTATGATATTAAAGCAGTCATGTGCGAGCTGCTGCATCGATAGGCACCATTTTAACATCAGCATAATTTTTTTTTGCCTCGTAAAGGACAAAACAAAATGATTAAATTAACAATAAAACAAATTCATGTACTTAAAAATTAAATATAAGAAAAAATTAAAAATAAGTCACATTACACTAAACCCAACCCAATTCTGGGTTAAGCTCGCCATTGTACATAAGCTATATTATTGCAATTTTTATGTATAAGTATTTTTTGTTATTTTGTGTGCAATAAAGAATAAGAATAAGAACTAAATTGGTCCTCTACGAGATCAAAAGGTATCTCATCATGGTGCTGTAACATTTAACAAAATACCACAGCGCTGGTATTCTGATAGGGCCCAAACTGATGCCCCAGTATTTTACATGGAGCGACTGCCTATCTGACCTCCACAACCCTGTTAGTACTGGGTAATATGATACCCCTTGGTAAGACTGTTTGTCAGACTTTCAGGCCAGTGACTACTTGTTACGACTGTCAAAAATCTACGACTGACAGCCGGGACAATGGCCGAGGCACGGACGAAACTCGGTATGTAATGGGTGTTTGCCCATCCACGGACCAACCTAGGTAAACGCGCCTTAACCTGAATATCGACTCGAGCGGCTGTTATTATTTAGCCACGAGCTCCTCAACGGCAACTCTCTTTTGAAGAAATAAAATACTAGTGATAGAGATTTCTCTGAATCATTCATTTGCAACTCAAATTCTCATAAAATTTCAATTTCCAAGCACTAAACCTATAAATACGTCTTAATGTATACAAAACCGTTAATTAATTCCGTAGAACACATAACTACGTGCAAATACCAGTAGTTAAGGTTTTAATTACACTGGCAAGCTAATTTTATGTCTCTATCGGTACGAGATTCATCTAAGTACAGTACACTGATATGAAAAAGTTTATTACCATGCTAAACAACAAGGTATTTTGCTGCCCAAGAAACTTCTTAAGAGAAACATCGTGAGGAAATCGGCATTTTCTAGTACCGAACCGATCATGTGACGTCTCTCGCTCTATGCCCGCCTAGTATTACGGCTTCCAGAGAGGAGGCCTGTGTCCCAACAGTGGGAACGCTATAGGCTGAATATGTGCCCAAGGAACCACTTTATCATGATCATCATCATTTCAGCCCAGAATCACCCACTGCTGGATATAGGCTTCCTCTTGTTCTGCCATTCTTCTCTGTTCTGTGCTTGGGGTTCTATCATGATCATGTCTCTAGCATTACACTACTGGACTTAACTCAAACCTCGACTTCTCTCATGTGCTTGCTACTTTCTTGGATCTTTCTAGGGTAGGTGTACCCTAGAAAGATCCTCACTCCATCTAATCAGAGAGCGTCCTGTACCCTACGTGTGTCGATTCACGGTCGCCACTCAAGAACACGGACATCGGTTCTGCCGGTTATGGAAAAAATGCGTAGTTTCTAAGTTCTTGAATAAGCTAAAATTAATCCGTTTAGTTTCAAGCAAGTTGTTCCAACTTATCCACCAAGCTAAGGACCCGCACTGGACAAATGAAGGCCCACTTCCTACAGAGAGGAGCCTTGTAACCCAGCAGGCTAGAAATAATATTCGGACTTATAAGTCTAGCCAATTTCTCATCGTTCCAAAACATTTTTTGATGGGTGTATGTATGTAGATTGTGTATCATTACTGGCTGTTTTAACATAATACATATGAATTTATAATTTGGGGGTTATTGTTACATGACCGGGGAATTCCGACGCGTGTAGCAAGGCGTTACTCGAGATAGAGGCAAGACTTTTTTGGAGATTAATCATATTTATTAGGTTCTACTTGTGTGTGTGAAGTGGCTTTTAGTCAGCATGGTGAGGTTAGTGGTATAAGAGTGGAGGAAGGTCAAAGAAAAGATGGATGGACTGTGTGAGCGATGATATGGCAAGAAAGGAGGTGTTTGATGAGTTGACGTGTATGAAAGAAGAAGATATGGTGCGCCGACCCCTATTAATGACTTATGGCCAGCACACACCGGGGCAGTTGTATATGGCCAAGAAAATGAAGTATCGCGAGGACCACAGAAAACAGGTTGAGCGAGCCCCTTCTGCACTGGTATCCACAAAACGGAAACAGACGTCGCGGCAGACCATTGCAAAAACGATCATCGAAACGATATCGTCGCACTGGCAGGGATAGAGTGGACCAGAACGGCACAAGATAGGTATAGATGGAAGCAGATGGAGGAGGCCTTAATCCAGAGATGGATGACCCCTTAATGGGTTAAGTTTTCAAACATAGAACTGAAAATTAATGAGCCTATTTTTATTTTATTTAAAGATAAAATGCTCATGCCGTCCCCAGTATGCGATGCTTTGCGCTACCGATTTTATAGAAAATCATTGTAGAAATACTAATCGATTTGAAAAAAAAATATCACTTTCCGTGCTCTCTGAAATTAGGTAAAAGTAGTAAATTGGCTTTTCAAAATGGATTGGATCAATATCCAAATGAATACTCATGGATATTTAAATCAACCCATTTAAAGGTCAGTGAACATTAACTTAAAATAACAACTTAAATGAGAAAAGTATGAAAAAATCCATATTCGTCATTGCCGCCACTGTTCATGACATATTTTACAATAAGGCGGATAAAGTGTTAATTCAATCAAAATATTAACTACCAAGATCATTTATATTCTATGGCTCTAGTAGCACAATAAACAATTGTTTTACACACTAGTAAACTAAATACCAATAATGAACTGCGCTCATCTCACATAGACCGGTCCACCACTACTGTGTCGCGGTAACAGCACATACACACTACTTACTTTTTTTATTTTAAGTTTTTTTTTAGTCTATAAATAGTAAAGAGGGCAGTAACACTGGCTGCCTAGATTGTCAAGGCTGTTTGAAAAATATATGTATCGGCGGGTTACACGCGTAGTCTGTGGTTCTTGGGTCTTATTTAGCTGAGGAGGTGGTTTTTTTAAATGAAGTAAATGATTTTTTTTATGGATTATCATAATCATAATCATTGTTTCATATTTGAACCTTTAGGTTGGCTTTCAACACAAATCTCTAACTGCGCTTAACGCCAAATGTTAGTTAAGGGCTCAAATGATTGGAAATGGCGGATGATGAAAATGTAGTTTTTCAGGAATTAAAAGTTTTCTAATTTTTCTAATTTCTTATTTTTTTGAGATTAAAAAACAAGAAATTAGAGATATCAAAAACACACACAAAACGAAAAAACTACAAATATAGCTTTCTTTCTGATGATTTTGAATGCTTCTTATTTTCCTGTCACATTTTCCTATCCTAGACAGAATAACATTGTATTAGCGATACGGAAACGGAAAAGTAAAAACAGTAATTAGTAAGGAATCCGACTGAGCAAACCGGAAAAGCAAAACACAAGCATATTTTAAATTAAATAAAAGCTGGAAGGATCTACTTTAGACCTAGGAAATCCTAGAAATCTTATCATTTTTCTTTGTTTTTTTTTTTAATTTATGTAACCAGTGACACTCGTGCCACTCGTCGAATCTAACGACGTATAATTTATCCAAATCGGTTCATCCGTTTAGGAGTTACGAGGTCACAATGGAACGGACATAACGCGCGCAAAACATTTCCCTCCTTCTGGGAGAGTCGGGTAAAAATATATAATGCAAGACATAAGCTCTCGAAAAGCTTAAGCCCTGTCGAAAATCGATATAAACATACGAAATGATTTTAAAGCGATTTTCACTTGGTAAGTAGAAATACTGATGGACGGACTGTGTGAAGGATGATGTGGCTAGAAAGGAGATGACTGCAGAGATGACGAGTAATAGAGAAAGAAGTATGGAAGAAGAAGACTGACAAATAAATTGGTATAATATAGTGGGCAGATGAATGATGATGAAGTAGAAATTCTGATCTCTCAATGATTGTTACCACAGCTTCACAAGCCTCAACCGATTATTTCATCCACATTCAAATCCGCATAAATCAACAACAATAAGATTTATGTTGTGTAAATATTCTGCTTGGGGTCTGTTGTCTGTCGGGCAGCGGAAGGGATGTTGGCACTGCGCCCCCTCGGCGTGCCAAGACGCATGCCCCCGTGCCATGGCGAGGAGATTTATGCTGATTTCTTCAATAACCC
This sequence comes from Noctua pronuba, assembly GCA_905220335.1. Lineage (NCBI taxonomy): Eukaryota > Metazoa > Arthropoda > Insecta > Lepidoptera > Noctuidae > Noctua > Noctua pronuba. The sequence goes on from LR999908.1 coordinate 14,359,171, forward strand.
CCTTCCGTTTCGTTGGGAAGTTTTTATTATTTGGCTTCGTGGGAAAATCTTTTACTTATACACATACATAACGTTGTTATAATGTTACGCCTGATTTCTCTCGGCATTACCCAAATGGTAGATAGATAATAATTTAGCTGCATCCAGTTAGAGTGGAAGCCAACCCCAACATAGTTGGGTAAAAGCTAGGTAGATGATGATTATTACCCAAAGGGAAAAAGTGAACGAAGGTATCGTTCACTTTTTCTCTGTAATTTTTAAGTCCCATGTAACTGCATAGATTGTTCATTCATGGTTATAGAGATAGGAAGTTGCAGTGTAACATGCGACTGAGCCTTCTGCATTCAATTTGTTTTCACCGGTTTCTAATATAATCCAGTCGACATATCGAAAAAACGTGGGGTACCTGGAAAGTACTCCGATGTTAAAGGAACTCTAACAGGTTGGTTACTAGGATAGTCATCCTAAGTTTTCGACCTGCGAACTTAAAAAAAAAGAAAAACTGAGAACAATTTGAGGTTTTTATAGTTAGCACAGGGTCCTCGAGGTCAAAAACTTAGGATAGTCTTGCTAGTGTACCCTCAAACAACCTCTTAAAGTTCCATTAGCTTCAGGCAGGATCTGCACCCCAACAGAGTAACGCTCTTTCTATCACAATCCGAAGGATTTGAAGGAAATTCCTAATCCGCAAATTGTTATGTTTGAAAATTTCGTTTGCTGCACAAGTTATGAAAGTTGTTGTTATTGACGAAATGACAAGCATTGCAATTGTTTTTTTTTCAACGTTGCCCCTCACTAGGAATTTATCCTGTATCGTAGGTGCATTTACAAATATTTAAACTCACATACGCAAAGACCAGGACCCGAAACAACTAGCTGTAGAACAAATGTTTGTTCCGTGCGGGAATCGAACCCGCGACAGCCAGTCGCTTAGCCACTGCGACAACCGTGCCGTCAAATAATTGCACGCCGTATTCTGCTGAAGGTTCCGATGGATGCGAGATTCACGGGACCGGTAAATGTGGTGACGTGGTCTTACGGCTGAAATGATGATGATGAATCCTGCTGAGGCCTGCAGAGATGTACAGCTAAATACTTCTTTAGGGTTGAGTTGATTGATTGATTGTTAAATAGGCTTTTTTGTACAGCAAAAAAAAGGGCTCAAAGTGGTTATTTTGGGGTCAATACGATTATTTTCGCTTTCAATCCTCTCAGAAAGAGAGAATCTCACCATCACATCGATCATAAGCCAATATTACGAACTTTTTGAACTTTTTTCGTCAAATTGCATCTAAAAGCTTTTACTTGTAAAAAAACATTATACTTAGAACGCAATAAACAATCTCTGAAACCATAGACAAAATAAACAAAACTTTTCTCTCATAGACTTTTTACTTTTTTTTTTACAAATTGACTTCCGATCCTCGATTTGCGATCGTGGAAACTACCTGTCCATCTCGCGAAGATTTTCATGATTGACCTGTGCTACTACAATGGAATTCACACCTTCCTATCCTATCAATAAAGTCCAAAATAATTCACTTGTTTTCTTACACGCTCCTTCGTCGTAACTGCAGAAAGGAGCAAAAGCAAAATTAAACTTTGTTCAAAGACTTTAAAGTCGTTTTTGCGTTGTAGGCGGATAAATCTTATGTTGTTTTTGATGAGTTCTTTTAAGGAGAATGCTTCCGTTAATAGAATTTTAATGAAGTAATGTCAGTGGCGCGGCGGAGGTTGTGCATGTCATGCCCATCTCCTTACGTGCTCTGACGCATGCCCAGTGGCCAGTCGGTACCGACAGCAGGGAAACTGGAGCAGACTGCACGGTAGTTTTTTTAAGATCTTTTAATTAATTAAAACTATATTTTTTTTTATTTTGACTGCTTTTTTCTATATCTTTATTGTTTTATCCTGAAGTAAAGATGACATGATTTACTAATGTCAGTGACCAAATAACCCATTAACACAATTAACTTAACACAACTACAAGAATCTTTATGGCATTGACAAATTGTATTAAAAAACAAAATGGTGTCTTTAGTTCCAATTTCACTCACACGCCAAAACATCGATGTACATCTTTATGCCATACTTAATTACTAAGATGGACCCTAGAACTCCTTACCAAGTTAAATAATATTTTTTCAAAGCCAAGCAAACTTTCCTCTTACATCTGCTATCCGTACATGTGAGTGGGCATCTATATTTGCCGAATCTATTCCATCAAAGTGAAGATAATAATTACAGAGGTACAGTTATAGATCGAGATACGGGGAAGCCTCGATAATAGCCTTCCAATCCCCGAAAGCAAATGGCTTTAACAGCTTCGAAACTAGCTGGTGCCTGCGGGTTTACTTGCGTGAAAACCATGCCAAAGGCTGTGGGAGAAAGTATAAAAGTCCTCAAAAGATGCCATGTTGTAGTTCTGATTCTGCTGCAAAAAAGGGATGATACTACATCATCATCCACAGGTACTAGCGGAACATTGGCCTTGTCGTTGGAACTGTTTCATGCATTATGTCGTTACTTAAGAGTACTTTTATGTGTTTTTGCTTACATCGGAAGTATACAACTACTGGGTATTTATTTCATTTGCGACTAATGTTGTAACTGTCCCGAGGTGTTGCCAAAAAAAAGAAAACAATTTTTTCATTACAATATTATTATGCCTTTATTTATTCTCTTTACAAATAATTTTACATTTTTAAATATTTATAAAAAAAACATGATTTTTACATTTAAAAATATAAAAAAATTTAGCCAACTGATATCGGGAAAAGGGTCCAGAGAGAGGAACCGCCTAACAATACGGGCTGTGTCCAGAAGTACTGCTTTCTGAATCAAGCTGCCTAACGAGAGCCTAATCAGGTATTGGTTGAAGCTCTTGGCAATTAAGCCACTGGCTGAAACCACTATCTGCACAATGATCGCTGAGTTCACACCCCACATGTCGACAACCTCGCGGACTATTTTTACAGTTACTGATAGCCTGCATCATCTCACCACTGGGCAAATGCCTCTCATCATCACTTCTAGTTCACTACTCCCAGGAGTCAGGACTTTTATTCATGTAGACCTGTAAGTAGACCAAACATCGGACTTAGTGATAAAAGTGACCTGAATAGTGCAGCACACATTCTTTTGTGGTCTACCTCAGCTTTCTAACAGCCGGGATTTCGGTGTATCGTAATTTACTCTCGAGGTTCTGATACAAATTCGTGTTTTAATGTAGGTATCTAGTTCATATGGTGGTTAGAGGCAATAATCTTGGGTTTGTCGTAGATGCACTCATCATCGGCCTAGCCTTTTACCAACTATATTGGGGTCGGCTTCCAGTCTAATCGGATGCATCTGAATACCAGTATTTTACATGGAGCGACTGCCTATCTGATCTCCAACCCAGTTTGTACTGGGTAATACGATACCCCTTGGTAAGACTGGTTGTCAGACTGTGGTATACTACGCACTGTTGGTACCTAATGATTTCGTGGATCTCCTTGCAAAGTAGTTGATCCTGGAAAATTGAGCCAAAACACAAGTCTAGTTAGTAATCTGTCCGAGGACCAAAAATTCGATGATTCGAAAAGATATTATGCCATCCAATAACCTGCATTTGGGTCCGTGTAGTAGGTTACAGCACACTCACTCTCGCAGATAGACGGCCAGGGTCAGTTAGATTAATCTGATTGTCCAGTGGTCCACATTGGCCCTGGATTGAGGGAACTGGATGTAATGGAAAGGACCTTTGCCCAGCAGTGGGATGAAGCAGGCTAGCAGTAATAGTATGTTAAAATAAACACCAGCGAGCCTAAATTGTTTAACAATGTTTTAAAATAATCTAACAGTATTTATCTTTAAGCAAGGTAGCCGTTAATTAGTCACTCAAATTAAAGACCTTATGATTTCTAGAGAGCTTTAAAAATAGAATACAAAAGCATACTCTTACACTCATCTGTCAGCGCTTACAAGAGTAGCACCAGTAATAATGTATTCAGCCTAATCTGTCAGTTTGACAGACAATTAGATGTCTCAGCCTGGGGGTCCCCGAACAGGTGAGCTCTTGGCCTTAATTACCTCTGCATTTTGTATCTGTGGCAATTCGTGGAGTGTGACCATGAGGAAGATGGTTAAAGAGAATCAACTGGAGGCAAAAACATAGAATTTACGTTCCTTGGATATTTTTTTCATAGAAAACCGCTGCTGTGAAGTAGATAAAATGGTGAATGAATGATTAATGAGCACTAGAAGTACCAGTAGAGCTACAGGCAGAACAAGTACTTCTGAGGAAAAACTTTTTACATTGTAGCATTATTAGTAAGTAGGTGATAAACTTTTCTGAACGAAGAAAAAAAAATTGGATTGTCCTTTGGAAGTTCATTGCTAGTCGTTAAACCCAAACTGTTATCTATTTAATTTATTGGCGAAATTCTAGGCACAAGCCTTCTGGACTAATATTCTTTATGGTCCAACTGTGTGTTCGTTTTCGCACGCGCGACGATTATTCCACCACAGATTATGACAGACACGCGCGGATTTGGCGCGCAAAAAATATTTGACAGTTCATTTCGCGGGATTTGGATTAGTCTGGCGTTGATTTTGCGATGGCTAGACGAATAGTTTTCGGAAAATTGATTGTGGGGTCTGGAAGCCCTTGTTATGTACAGTTTATTGGATTTTGATTGATAAAAGCGGTGGGATTCCCTAACAACGTACGACTATAGGCAGGTAGGTAGCTGTGAGGAAATTGCCATCAATTAGCTGATGTACCTCATTACCTGCTTGTGGCAATTAGGTATGGTGGCTTTGCTGTAATAAAGTTTTAGAAAGGTAGGTATGCGCTTATAAGTAATTGTCAAAAAGGATCACCAAATCATGTCGTAATTTTCTGTTAATTTCTAATGATTACCAAACTTAACACATATTTTGTGTCTCTTGAACAGTTGAAGTCTCGAAAAACAACTAAGAAGTCACCCCTTGAGTTTATCATTAGTCTTTACTTTCTTATAATTCAATCAGGAGGCTTCGAATAAGAAATTATGTGATCCTGCAGAGTACCAAGCTCACAGAATAAGCAAGGCGACGTGTTATTACAAAACGACAAACGTAATGTAGGAGCGACTTCTACAGGGTGGCTGGATGTGAGCTGAGCATCGAGTTAAATGACGTGCGATTGAAGAGGTTCTGGAGTGGACTGCTTTAGGCTGAAAATGATAGTGACATCTTAATAAATCGAGCAGCTTCGACAATTTTTAAACCCTCATCATCTGCCTAGCCTTTTCCCAACTATGTTGGGGTCGGCTTCCAATCTAACCAGCTGAATATCAGTATTTTTTGGAGCAACTACGTTCTGGCCTCCACACCCAAGTTAGTACAAAGAATCAGCATTGCCATCCAACGTGGCAATGCTGCCAGCCTTCTGGGCACTTTTCCTGTTGATAGTGATGTGGACGAATTTTTTGACGCGTTGTGACCGTTTTGATATTTGTACATTTTTATTTTTTCTTACTATTATAGATTTGTAGTTTGTATATAATGTAAATAGTTAGTACTGGGTAATACGATACCCCTTGGTATGACTGGTTGTCAGACTTTCGGGCCACTGCCTACCTGTAACGACTGTCAAAGATCTACAAATGATGGCCGGGACCAACGGCTTAACGTGCTTTTCGAGGCACGGAGGAAACTCGGTAAGAGATGGGGGGTCCCTCATCCATACTCTCCAAATTACCAAAATACACTGGAAAACCCATATCATTACGCTACCATTAGTAAACTGTACATTTATATTTTTTACGTCCATTCTGATCTGCTATCGAGATGTAGTAGATTAGATGCCGACTGTTAAGCGTAGGTAGGTACATAGCGCTGCGGTTATCAAGCGAGTGAAGACATAAAATGCTCTTAGATATGTACCGGTAGCTTGGTTAGGTTGAGGTGCAGTGAGAGAGCAGCTATGGCGGTAATATTTGTTTGTTATATTACCAGCACGCGTCGCATGACCACCGTAGAAACGGGTTTTGTCGACGAAGGAATCGACAAAATGACAGATCAACAAACGAAATCTGTCATTTTGTCGATTCTTCTGTCGACTAAACCCGTTCACATTTACGCTTGCAGCACAAACATTACAATACTAGTCCAGTAGTCGAGGTTTGGCAAAAGTTCGGTTATGTGGTTGTCTCTCTATCAACCTCTCCTCTGTGACAGCATATTTCTAAAACTCGATTTCCAATAATAATTAATTAATTCTGTTCAGCAGTAATAGCCTCAAGTTCGAACCTAAGACACGCATCTGTGATTTTTCGGATTCATGTGCATGTTTTAAGACATGCTGCGCCGACCCCAAATAAATTGAGATACGGTGCAAGAGAATGGTGATGATGACATAGACCAGTCTTTCGCCTATTGTACGCAGTTTTTAAATAAATAATACATTAGTTCGCATATATAAAAACGTGTAACACCCACTCCAAGGGAGCAACATGAGACAAAGTCACCGATTTCCGAAGGCCGTTTGGGACATACACTTCTCCACATTTTAAAGCGTCGCCATAGCCTCGCTTCCTCTACCCCACCTCCCAATCACCAGTCACGCTCCGTCAGACGGAAGCTCATACCAAAACGTCTGCGGATCACGAATGTTAAGTGCCTTCAATCATTAGCTGATGGCTTGCAGTGATGCTGAGCCGATGTCTTCCAAAGGGCAGGTTACATGTAACGTGGGGAGGTGAAAGATCGGAGAGATAGTTTGAAGTTGATTATTATGTTCGTTATATTCGACTACTTAATTTTCACACTATCTATAGTAAAGTCGGCCTATATTCGGGTACCGGGGAGTCAGCCCTTTATCATAGTTCTGAATAATGTTCCCACAGGAGGGACACGAATCTCCTCCCCTTGAAAGGAGTTGATGTGGATAGGTAAAAGAGCGGATAGCAAAAAAAGTAGTTTCCCAGCATTATTTTTTGCGTACAGTTATCTAGTTTGATGATGAGAATGCTTGGTTGGCTTCGTGAAGGGTCCGTATAAAACTTGTACATACGTGCCTACTGTACTGTACTGGCTTACTATCATACCTTGGGCACAGAAGTATCAATGAGTACCAACACCTACTGAATCCAAGTTGCCGGATCACCACAGCAGCCGGCGTGCCATTCACAACACTATAACTAAAAGCTTCCCAATCAATCCGAGATAATGAATTGATGGAAGCCTTTCTAACGACTCGCTGCAATTTGTTCATACGTGTACTTGAAGACTTATTCCGTCTTATGAATTGAAAACGTAACAGAGGAGATTCAAAAATTTAGTACAACTCTCATTTTGGCATGTCCTTCAAGTTTCTTTTTTTTTCCTAGGAGTTTCTCTACTTAATTAGGTTAAAATAGCCTCATAATTGAAAATTTACCCTTTTTACTACGTTTTTAACTAAATTCCAATGAAATCCAGCTAAAATTAAATATTTGTAAATTATTTTAATAAAATTCTCCCCTTTATTTTGGCTTGTCCCCAGTAAAAAATGAAAACATTAAGTTCAAATTTTATCAATATTTTCTGGAACACCAGGACATGTTTTGTTGTTCACACAAAAAAGCTTATATTAAGTATATTTAAAATGATTAATAATGCCTAATAATTCCTCATAACTATTTAAAACATAAAAACAATACGTGTCCCCGAAATTTGTTACTTCCAGACAAGTCAGGTTTGTTACGCCAATTTCTTTAAAAAAAATCCTACCAATTGCTTTTTTTGGTTTTCCAAATATGGCAACACTAATAGTCTAAAAATCGGGTAACTTGAAAATTTAACGCCAGTGTCATTTCGCCGCCCAGTGAGAGTGTGTTTTGTTACCGATTGGACTGAGAAGAAATTCGTCGTCAGTTTTGTACTAACGCAATTAATTACTTATCCACACGTTCCTTATAATAAATTAATAAAGAAATGCATGGTTTATACTGAACAAATTGGTTAAGGTAGTTTAACTTAGCGAGAAACTGAACCGCCAATATTTATTTTTTAAGGTTAGGTTAACACATTATGTTACTTCGGTTTTGTTACTGCAGGTATGGTAACATATAGTTGGACCGAAAAAGTAACAAAACCGACAGCATAAAGCTAAGTTTACATAGCGGTTTAAACTGAGAATGAGGGAGGTACCTACTACCTTCAAAAGTTACTTAAAACATCTTGCTAAGATTTATGGAAACTAGTTGGTTGTGTTTTATTGTTACTAGGTAGGTAGATTCGAAAAATATTGGGTTTTCCAAAGGTATTTTTGCTTTTTTTTCAGAAATATGCCATTAACAGCAAAAGAAAAGATGCGTAGGTATAGAGAGAGGTTAAAAAATGAAAATCCAGAGAAGTATGAGGAACAGCGAAAAAAGAACTTAGCAAGAATTAAATCAAAAAAGAAAAAAATTAAGTTTAATTGTTGTGTTGAGGCAATGTAAACCGAACCTAACAATTTTGTTACCGTCGGTTTTGTTACTGTCCCTATTCGGTTTTCAAAGATTTTATTTAATTTTGTCGTAAAATTCTTTACTTTTAAGAAAATACTTGGTTTCGGTTATAAACGTTAATTATTTACAACTTCTGAACATGTTTTTATTAAGTTATTGTTCATTTTACAACACAAGCGTGAAAAACAATTGTTGATTTGGAGACTGTGGTAACAAACCTGAGAGATAATTGTATTTTTAACAGTTTTCTAAAATGTTTTTGTAACTTTTTGATTCGATAAATTATAAAAAAAGACTGTATTTTTCGAATAAATATAATAAAGTGGTAGAAACTCCCACAGTTTTATTTATTATTCGACTCCAAGTATGATAACAAAACTGACATAAATTTATACATCCCCTCACATTTTTACATTTTAACAGATAAATACTATTTCTACGTAAAATATATATTATTATTTTTAAACTAGAAAGTATAGGAATGTTATTTCAGTTAGTCAGGATACCCCACGGTGACAATTTTTTTTTTTGTCATAATTTCAACAGTTGTACTAAATTTTTGAATCTCCTCAACAACTACTTTTTTTTTCTGGGTGGGAAATCTTCAAATGACCCCGCCCGCTCTGGGCGGAGTGGAAGGGAGTGTCAGACTCGTACTGACTAAAACCCATCCATGTTCCTTCTTTGCCCTTTGTGTTCCAGGGCCGCGGTATCTCTTTCGAACAGTCCCGCAGCCCAACGTAACAACTACTGATTTGGGATATTGAAGTTCCTGAAAGTACTGTTTTTACTCCATTAAAAAATAAATAACAAATGGTGCCTGCAATATTGGCATTTTGGCTTAATAATAACATCCGCTCGGGTCTTTCAGGGATTTTTAGGTTAAGCCGTACTTGCCTAGGTTGATCCATGGATGGGTGACCACCCACTACATAAGTTTCCTCCGTGCCTCGGAAAGTAAACCGTTGGTCCTGGTCGTCATTTGTAGATCTTGGACAGTCGTTACAGGAAGCAGTGGCCCGAAAATGTGACAACCAGTTTTACCAAGGGGTATCGTATTACCCAGTACCAATTGGGTTGGTGCGGTCAGATAGGCAGTCGCTCCATGTAAAATACTGGTATTCAGCTGCATGCGGTTAGACTGGAAGCTGAACCCAACATAGTTGAGAAAAGGCAGGCAGATGATGAATTATACTCGTGGTTCTGTAACCAAAAAAGCTAAACACCGATTAGCACATAAGTGTTTACCTCTGTTTGGTGAAGCTCTTATAATTTCAACTCAACCTAGAAACTCTGTAACCACACGATAACACAACATAAAGCTACTCTGGTATGCCTGCCGGGGCTGCGGGACTGTTCGAAAGAGATACCGCGGCCCTGGAACACAAAGGACAAAGAAGGAACATGGATGGGTTTTGTTTTAGTCAGTAAAACTCTGACACTCCCTTCCACTCCGCCCAGAGCGGGGGGTCATTTGATGAATTCCCATCCGAAAAAATAAAAAAAAAGCTGCTCTGGTATTTCTGGTAATCTCCAGAATACGCCTCCCAGACATCATAGTAACTGCGAGAATCACTCGGAGTAAAGACGAACGCTTCTCGAAGACATGTGATTACGACATTAGCGAAATATTACCGATTACAGTTAGCTCGCCTTGTACGCACGACGGCCAATCAAGCTTTACAAAACCAGTTTATGCGGATCTCTCATTGTATAGGAAATCTATACAAAGCGAGGCCAAGTTATACTGGAAACGTGCAGCTTCATGTGCCGCCGTGTGTACACTCGCGTTCAAAAGTACAGACTGACTAATTGGGCGATTTACAACAACCTGATTTTTCTGTAAGAGTTAATTTCTATGATGGATGCTTTTAAGTTTCTAAAATTGGATTTATAATCATTATTATTAATCTTACTTCAATTATTAGTGAGATTTATAGTAATTGCAACATAAATTATATCCGTGGATAAAAATATTAAGAGTTAATTAATTTTGCAATATTTTTCTCTATGTTAGAAATGTTATGAAAACATTAGGACTGCTGCTAATGTTCCTAATTATAATGAAACTTTTTTATGAATTATAATACCCAGGCCTAATACCGATTCTCAAGGTAATCTATCTAAGCAAAACGGTTCCTTACAGGGCTTTTCAAACATCTTTGTTGCAAAGAACAGATAGAAGTTATCAACACCATTTGCAAGTAATCTTATTATTATTACTCAACTGCAGAGCGACGGACGACCCCTTCAAACAAGGAATTAAGTTTTGACGTCCACTATTGCTTACATTAGGAATTCACGATAACTGTCACCTTTTAGCCATCTGTCTTCCAATCCAATATTCCCCAATTTTTCCAAAAAATATCTGAACTATTTGTTCAAATATTTATATTGCAAAGTCATATTGTGCGTTCCCTCTTGGAAAATATTCACAATTCACATAAAACATGTTGAATCCTCTATTTCTCCTTCTATACTCTTGGTTGTAATCTTTTATCTCATCAGGCAACATGTTTTAATCCCCATGCAAAAAGATGGTATAAAAATAAAAATATATACATCATATAAATGCTTCGCCAGTGAAAACACACAGTTACGTAGACATTATGTCATGGGGCTGCGATTCATCGCCTGCGGCAGTGCACCTGTCCTTCTCGGCAACCAATGGTTACCGGCACGCAACCAGCGGTTATCAGACGCGGTTAGCGAAATATTTGATGGTTAAGACTACACAGCTTCTGGTTTTGTTGAATGGATGAAGAGCAGTTGGGGCTGTGGTTATTTTTGGGTGTACTGTACACCCCTAACTATTGCGCCACATATTTTTGATACGAGTAGTTGTGTTTGGCCACATTTTCTTGACAATAGGAAAAGGTTTTTGAGAATATGTATAGTCTATTACAGAAGTAATCTAAAAGTTGTGAAAAGTGTAACTAATTTTAATAAAGAAACTCGATTTGAGACTTAAAATCGAATTTCTTTAGTAATGTCATCCGTAAATGACTATACCGTTCACCTACTGAAGAAATAAACTCCCAAAAGTATCTAGACTTTATAAGATCTTTTGAAAATCTTAAAAAACTGTACAATAAAGTTTAAGAAACCGTCTATTAACAGGTTCACAAGATTTTCTCTCAATAATTTGCGTAGCGAAAAGTTTAGAAAAAGTCACCTCACTTTCGTACAAAAAAACGTTCGTAACGGTCACCGCGGCCATTTAATTCAACCATTAAGAATCAACGGTCTATATAAATCCAAAAACAAGTTGCACTGGCCCGTCGACAATAGGTAAGTAAAAAAAAAGAAAATTACCAAAGAGATTGGTCGGAGACAAGCGCGTCGCGAGCCAAAAAACGGGCGCCTTGTACAAAAGGTTGGAAAAAAAGGCGAAGCCAATGAGAAAAAATGTGATTCGATATCGAATCGAGTGGGCATCGAGATCAGATGGAACGTGCGTGACTGTCCACGGCAACCACGCGCGTAGAATCGATCCGAAAGGCGCGTGGCTACCGAGTCTATGCAAAAATCGATTTTTGAACTCGGCCGGTTCGAAAGTCTAGATTTATCGCTCATTAGCTACCTATCGAAATGTTTTTTGAAATGATACTTGGAAAGACACAAACAGCCTTTCCAGTTTATTTTGCGGCCGTGCAAAAATTTAAATAATCTTTCGAATCTTTCGATATACATTGCGTGGTAGCAAACTGCTTTAATCGAAGTCTTAAATATGAATGAAGTAATGGTCGTCGAATAAAGCTTGTCGGCCCAATTTCCTGTTTGGAAATTCTTACAGATCGGACATGCTGGTTTAGTTGCGTAGAGGCTTTTCAGAACTGTATGACTCATTGTGAAATACTAAGAAGATTTGAAGGTAACTCAAGCCTACCATAGCTTTTTCTCGATAATGAGCTGTTCTAATAAAATGCAAGAGATCAGACGTAATCAGCCTATAAAGTGAGTGAGCCATAATCTATCACGTGGGCCCAGTGCAGGGTGGTGGAAGTCTCATGTCTTCGATTTTTTGCTTATCACCGATGTTTTCCTTGACCGTTTTGAGAGCAGTGGTGATGAAATAAATAAGACAAAGTAGGTTACCGATAAATAATAATCCATCCCGTAAAAGTCGCACATGGAGGCTTTCCAGCAAATAAGGTGGTAGTTACCCACATCTGTAATTCGTGTCCATTTGCGATGCAGATATTGTGTTAAAATCCATCAGGGGAAGAATAAGGGACATGGACCTTTCATTCCTGGGAACCACAGCCGGGAACTAATCCAGAGCAGGAAAGCCCGCAGAGGTAGACATTTTTTGAGCTCGTCAAGTCCCTTACAAACCGCCTATAAGAGCTACAAGCAAACCAATTGAACAAAAAAAAGATCAATAAACATAATTACTGTCTGTTCGTCACCCATAGGGGGGAAGGGGGGAGGGGGTGCGCCGGCGCCATTGTTATTCTTCGCTTAGCGAGCCCAATATTTTGCGAGGGCCTAAAACAACACAGAGTAGCGGTAGATTTTAACCAGTGTTTTTTTTATCGCGACGGCAACGCTTCATTTCGCGTAGCTATTATCTAAGTTATCTTGTACCTATGTGGAATGCCTAGGATATTTTTTTGGGCTTAGTTATATTACGAATGTTTTTAAATGGTGGGTAATTTTGCTTTTGTCTGCGGTGTTGTTTTTTTTGCAAGGATGTGTAATGTTTTTAATTTGACGTTTTGCGGTTTCGGTAAACTCAGAACTATAGTGGTTTCGAACCCAAGCAGCTATTAATTTCATCACTCTCTCAATACGGTGCAGGAAAACGGCATCTCTTCGAACTAAATATTCTAAAACATGCGACATCAGCGATATGTTCTACTAACCCACATTGGGCCCGTGTGGTCTTCCTACCCTCCTACATAGAGGAGGCCTCGACCCTCAGCAGGTAGAAGGTAAAAAAAATTCCTTAAAAACAGGTTGAGCTGTTACCTCTCATTTAGTTCGAGGTGAATAGTGTTTCTATGTTTATGACAAGTAACCATTGATGTTCAGGGATCAAACTCAAATTCAAAGGATTTATTTCAATTAGACCATTGCAGGCACTTTTGAATGTCACAAAAAAACAAAGAGCGAAGCTACAGTTACAGACACAAGCCATAAAATATTGTTACAAAATCTTGGTTACATCATTCATGTGGATACTATACATTTAGCACTGTCAATTTACAAAATTTTCAGTAGACTATTCTGTGCTATAAGGCATTTGATTTCGACCTCCTGCACGAACTTTATCAAACATCTGTGTCCAAGCCTTCAAGGATTTAATTCCCTAGTTATCAATCAAAGCCACCATAAGTATCGGCAAAAACAAAACGCTCTCTTTCTATAATACCATCTGTTCAAGAGAGACGCACAGTTAACTCTCATTTAGCGGGCAGGTGTCGCGGTCGTCTCTACGTAGAGCACCGTTTACATAGAGACTATACTTTGTATTCTCTAGGGCTGGCGCGGTGGGAAATGATTGGCCGCCATATTTTGCAAAAGCAGAAAAAAAAAATTGTGGAGTTAGCGTTGGACACTTTAAAATAGAAGACAATATGACAAAACCTTATTGCGATTTCAAATCTCATGAAGCCTCTGGCTCTTTGGTTTTAGAAGTTAGAATATTTTCAAATTTTTGATGGACACAATGAACAGGATGAAGTACTGGTGGCCTAGCGATAATAATGGCGCCGTCTACGTATTCCTAAGTTCGAATCCAAGCTGGCAGTTTACTGACTTGCAAATGGCAAATGGAGGGTAGTCACTCTGGCGCTTCCCAAATAACAGTGAGAACGTAATGGGTTGATTAAGATTATATAAGCTATACAATAAATTCAAGAAACAAGAACATGCTACTAAATCATCATCATCATCATCATCTGCTTGGCCTTTTCCCAACTATGTTGGGGTCGGCTTCAGATCTAACCGGATGCAGCTGAGTACCAGTATTTTACTTGGAGCGACAGTCTATCTGACCTCCACAACCTAGTTAGTACTGGGTAATACGATACCCCTTGGTAAGACTGGTTGTCAGACTTTCAGGCCACTGACTACCTGTAACGACAGCCGGGACCAACGGCTTAACGTGCTTTCCGAGTCACGGCGGAAACTCGGTATGTATTGGGTGGTTAGTGTGGTCACCCATCCAAGGACCAACTCAGGCAAGCGCAGTTTAACCTAAAGATCGTCCCGAGCGGCTGTTATTATTTAGCCACGAGCTCTTCTTGATGCTAAAAGGATAAAATGATAAAAACAATGTCTCAAATAATATTCCTCTCCATCCGTGCGCCAGCCCTGCCCGCCACTTGCCGGCGACTGCTGTTTTTTCATTTACGAATATTTTCCTTGGCGCACGATATTTTTTCAGCGTGTTTTCCCAGTTGTAAGATAAACTACACTCCATCAAATGTATATTTTTTACCATTTCAGCCCTGCGCCCTTGTACCTCACCACTTATATTTTAAATTTCACGTGGAACCTGTGTTACCAATTTAGGTTATATATTTTATATACTTACTGTGTTTTTTAGGATATAACGGTATTGTGTTTTTCTTTCTAGATTGTGTTAGGTTTTAGGCCATTGAATGGTATTTTTGTGGCTCTATTATTAATTTTGGAGAAAAATTGCTGTTTCTATTAAAATATGTTATCTCCCCTGTTACCGCTCAGGGTTAGACAGAGGTGGACCTTATGTATTGTAATTCCCTTGTAATAGGAGGCGATCTTTTTGCCTAATGTTTTTAATAAAGACTACAAATATCCTATAGTTGCTGCCAGTTAAGATGGCAATGGCGGTCATTGACCCACTTTGAAATCCAAAAATAAGCTTGTTCATGTCTTGAATCGTCATCTGTCGTGATCTTCAACATTTTTTCTAATGAAAAACGATACATGGTTCATTTGTTTTGGTTCGTACGAAGAAATATTATGGAAAGAGCAATGACCGCTATTGCCATCTTAATTGGCAGCAACTATAGTAGGGGAATTTGTCGTATGTCGTAATTACAACAGCACAAAAACCCTTCAAACCAAAGGACTGCAACGCTGCTAGGCAGCAGAACTAGATATAATCTTCCCACTGCTGGGAATCAGGTACCTCCCCTCTGTAAGAGGAAGTAGACCATAAGGAAACCCATCCTACTTCCTACTAATCTTATAAAGGGTGTAAAAAGACCCTTAACGAAGCCGAAGGGCACTTATTCTCCCCATCAATGCGATCATTTTTTTGTTCTAGACCATACCTGGGAACCTTCTAGTTACGGAGATATTGGGGGTCAAAGTTCCAACTTTTTCACAAGTTTTTTTTTAAATACATGTTTTTAATGTAAGATTTTTACTTGAAACACCTTCACGACCCCCGTACTATTCAATCCATCCATCAGCACAATGTTTTTAGTGCGTTACGTTGAGTTTTACCGTAAAACGTGATTTTTAACCCCGAAAAAAAAAGTTGTTTCCCAGCAATAATTTTTGCGTAAAGTTACTTAGTTTGATGTACAGAATGCTTGGTTGACGGCTTCGTGAAGGGTCTGTTTACACCCCGTATTATAAATGAGAAAGTTTGTGAGGATGGATAGATGGATGTTTGTTACTCTTTCTCCCAAAAACTAAAGAATGGATTGGGATGAAATTTAGCACACATATAGTTTATAACCTGGATTAACACAAAGGATACTTTTTATCCAGGTAGTATGATCCTGTGGGCCAATTACCGAACACCACGTGGGTGAAGCCGCGGGCATAGGCTAGTATATGATATGTCTCATGGCTCGTCCAGGGGGTTTCTACCAAGAAACTCCCTAGACGAGCTCATTCTCCCAATAATCTCTTACTCTGTACTTAAGTATGATAGGTACCTACTTTAAGAATCTTTCATCCTCAACATGAACTTGGCTCCAATCTCTGCTCACCCTAAAAGCCGAAACAAGCGTGAAGTAAAGGTGACCGCCTATTACCAGCCCGTTACTTAGTTGATCGAGAAGACAATGGCGGCCGTGACGTCACGCGTGGTTGGTTGCGTCTGCGCATTCGACGCGCACCTAATAGTATTTGGGGACTAATTAAAACTGCCCTAATTTTAGGAAGACGTGCCTCGATAATTAGTAATTGTTTAGGCAGTTACACTATCTACCTGTCGTCATTGTTTTGGTGGGGAAGTACTTATTTGTTTTAGTCAAAAGATTTAAATCGTCCGATTCGCCTACCGTCAAAATATGATCTTTTATGATCAGTCACAAAAGAGACGAAAAAACAAAAGAATCTTTTGTTTCATGTTAGATGTGTGAGAGCTCGAGTCTGTAAGACAGAAATCTGATGTAGGATGTCCGATTGCGGGTTGCAGCTCTCGGGCGGCGGTGGGCAGGACACTTGACAAGACTTGGTGATATCAGGTCGAGTAGAGCGTAGAGCCCTCACTGAATGGTTGCCGAGAGACTGTAGAAGAAGTGTTGGTAGACCCACCAGCAGAACGATGGATGACATTCAGAAGATCGCGAATAAAATCTGTAGTAGTCAGGTAATTCAATTGCTTTAAATAGCACACATTAATGACAGACATAGGTAATTAAAAAAAAAATGCTGTTCCATTCATTTTGACCGTGTAGGTATTATTGCACTTTTGTAGGAAACCGCTGATTTTGTTTTACATTACCGATGAAAAATTTCGATGTGGCGGTTCAGAATGATGTACTTAATTTAGTGAAAGATTTTCAATCCACTTCAATATAAAGAGGGTTTTAATAAGATGCTGTACAATCAGTACAGTCAAATGATAAAAATTACTTACTCTTTTTTTAATAAAAATTCAATAATCAGAATGACCAGGGTCCTTTAAAAAGAATATCATCACTTTATAAACTAGTACAGTACGATATTTGGTACCTACAACAGCCGACATTCTTTATTAACCCTTACATTCTCGTACACGTGAGATGTATACGACGCATAACGTGTTTTGATACTTGACGGACACCGGGGCCTGTACCCACCTCACCTTTTATAGCAGTATGACTTTAATGTCACTTTCACTGTTAGAAAGAGATGGAGCTATACAGGGTCACTAGCGCTCTTGTCCACACTGAAGTAGTAATATTTAAATAATAGTGTCAGCGATGAGCCGGCCATATTAACCGTAGAACCGATGACCGTTGGGGTAGACGTGTTCTTGAGTGGAGACCGCGAATTGGCAAGCGTAAGGCGGGACGCCCTCAGGCTCGGTGGACGATGATCTTCGAAGGGTGGCTAGTAGCAACTGGATGAGAGTTGCTGAGAATCGAGTTGAAAAATGTACGATTGAGGAGGCCTATGTCCAGCAGTGGACTGCTGTAGGCTGATGATAATGATTATGTTGAGGGATCAGCGAGTCGGTGGAAAAATAAACAATTCAAGCTTATGCTAATCTTGTTGTTGTCGTAGTAGAAATATGAAAAGCTGTAAAAGAATAAAGCGTTGCGTTTTGCCTAGGTCCTTTCCTAAGTATTTTAAAAGTGAAGCGATATATTTATCGATGAACCCAAGCATCATAACCTTGGGACGAAAAAGACATTACTGTTTCCGGTTTTCCGCCAAATACTTATATTATTGAGATCACGTCAGGACGTCGACAGATTTCTACGAAAATGTTATTGACGTAATCAATGATATCACGACAAAGATTTTCAATCAATTTGGTATTAGTATTTCTTAAAACCTGTGCGGCGGAAGCATTAGCAATTAGTCTTCTTTTTTACTTTGTTTATTTGCATATGATAAAATCCATTTGAATCTTTCTTTTCCTTAAGTCATCATTCTCTTGCCCTTATCCCAATACATTTGGGTCTTCTTCTTCCATACTTCTCTATTACTCGTCATTTCATCAGATACCTCCTTTCTTGCCACATCATCCTTCACGCAGTCCATTCATCGTTTCTTTGGTCTTCCTCAACTCATATACCCATCCATATTCGCACTCAAAACATTTTCCTCATTCCTTCGCATTTTCTTTATTCTTCCGCATCACATGCCACATCACCACGCCACTTTCAGACTTCTTCTTATTTACTGACTTTTTCTTATTTTATCCATTCGCGTAACACATCCCCCTTAGTATTCTCATCTCTGCCACATGCAAATGCCTTTCATTCATCCCTTTCTTTTTCGTTTAGTATTTAAATTAAAATACATACTACTCGTAACAGCTCTATTTAAGGCGTAGAACATTTAATCTAAATGGTCTAGTACTACCAACAATGAAATTTGGCAATATCAAAAGTATATCCTATACTGTCCTAAAGTATCAAGACTAGTGATGTGCCTGGTGGCAATATTGCCGCTACCGGCAATATTCCCAATGTTGCCACTGCCGGTAAAATACCAATATTGCCAGCAGCATTGGCAATATTGCCAATGTTGCCTGTCAAATAATACCAATATATTTAATATTCCTTTATTCATTGTATATACACATTTTTGACATTTTTAAATATAAAAAAAAAACATTTAAAAATATAAAAATAGTGGTCCGCCGGTGTCGGGAGCAGGGTCCAAGCTACCGGTGGTTAGGGCTCCAGAGACAGGAACCTCCTCACATGCGAGCCGTATCGAGGAGTAATGCCTTCTGAATCAGGCCCCTGATCCAACCGCCTAAGGAGAGCCTCGAAAGATGGTCGTCGAGGCTCTTGGCCATAAGGCCATTGGCCGTCATGACAATCGGCACAATGATAGCCGAGTTCACATTCCACATGTCGACAACCTCATGTGCCAAGTCGAGATATTTTATTTGTTTCTCTTTCTCAGCTTTCACGAGGTTCTCGTCATGCGGGATGGTTACATCGACTATCATTACGCGGCGCGCTGATTGGTCTATCACTACAATGTCAGGCTTATTGGCGACAATAGTCCTGTCAGTAATGATAGACCGATCCCAGTACGATGTGACATGGTCTTTCTCGAGAACTGGGTCGGGCACATACTTGTAGTACGATACCTCAGATTCCACAAGTTTATATTTCAAGGCAAGTTGCTGGTGAATAATCCTGGCTACTTGGTTGTGCCTGTGCAAGTACTCGCCGTTAGCCAGACGAGAACAACCCGAAATAATATGTCTGATGGACTCACCCGGACGGTGGCATGCCCGACACACGTCAACCGTCCCGTCCTTCATAATATACTTCCGGTAGTTGTTCGTCAACATAACTTCGTCCATAATCGCACAGACAAAACCTTCAGTTTCCCCAAAGAGGTCGCCGAAGAGTAGCCAGGACACGGACGCTAGAAAATCTACATCAGGCCCATGAAGAGCCCGGTAGAAGCGCTCGTGAAGCTCCTTGCCGTGCCATACTTCCTTGCGGTCATCGGTAGTAAGTACAACAGGTTTGCGCCAATTCTCTTTAGCCATGGACAGCGGGGTGAGTCCCTTGTCCACTGCGACCACATCTCGGTACATACCCACCTCGGCTTTTAAAAAATATTCTCTGACACTGCACACCTCGCGGTTGTGGAGGGTCTTCGCATTTAAAAAGCCTCGACCCCCGCACTTCCGCGGGATGTACAGCCTCATCACCGATGATCGTGGGTGATGCATCCGGTTTGCGGTCAGCAGTGTACGAACTCTCCTATCTAGGGCATCGAGTTCGGTCTGAGTCCATTTGAGTATGCCGAAAGAGTACATTAAAACCGGCATGACCCAACCATTGAAGGCGCGCACCAATATATTTAATTATTATTGCAGGTGTAATCACCGTTTAGTTATATTTGCGTAATATAATATCGATCATAAAAAAAAAATTGATAGATATAGATTTGTAAAGATTTACACTTTGTTATTTCCATATTACATACTTATACTCGTTGTTTTTGTTATGTGATTTTGCATGAAAAACAAGTACCTACAACGTTTAAAGAAATTATTCGAATTAATGCCTTTTATTCACTACACAACGATCGTCAATTCTTATCTTAATATTTATGTGTTATTTCTTATATTCACTATCGTGAGCGGCAACATGGGCAATATTGCCGGTAAAATACCGGGAATATTGCCAAAAATGCTGGCATTATTGGCAATTTTACCCAAAACAATATTTTATTGTATATAATGTAGATTATGGCCTGTAAACACTAATTTTAAGTGCTGTACACAGTTTCCGTACTTAATTTGACTTACAATTAAGCAATATTCCCAAATATTTCCACTCCCGGCAATATTGCTGGCAATATTGCCACCAATATTCCCACTTTGAGCAATATTGCCGGCAACGGCACATCTCTAATCAAGACCCATCGGTCTCCTGCGTCCGGTCATCAAGATGTAGTAGATAGAGCACCTGTTCGCTGCGGGCGTTCGGCAATCTTCGGACAACTTCGGCTCAACCCTTACAACACTCTCACAGTTAAATATAAACCTTATTCACCGAGATCTAAAGTAGATAATTATTCTTTATCGTTTCTGTGGCGTAAAAGGGTGGATACGTGGGAAAATTGTGTAGAAATAATTATTTTATTTAACCTACTTTACGGTATTTATTGTGTTGTAAGAAGATTTTTGATGATAATACTTTTTTTGTAAGTTTCAGAAAGCTTTTGTAGGCATAGTATTGAACAGGAAAGCATTAACACTATTAGTGAAGCCTAATTATTTAACTATCAAGAAATGTAAATCTTCCAAAGCTATAATTAATGCTCATTAAAATTAATTTTAATTTATTTATTCATTCATTAAAATTAACCATCTAAATGAGTGCCTAGATAACATCACGCCTGTAATCCCGGAAGGGTTAGGCAAAGGTGCACCTAATAAACGAGCCACATTTTGCCAGTTATGTTTTAAGTTCCATGTAATGCAGGGCGAGCCTATTACCATCAACCGGGCTCCGTGGTTGCTACTGAGAAATTCCTGATGGAAAAATCCAATAACACTTTGTCCGACCCGGGAATCGAACCCAGGACCTCATGCTCAGCAGTCGCGCTTGCGAAATTTTGTGCAACAGTGCAGTTCTATGCTGGAATTTAGGTGTCTCTTAATTAATTAATATTTATTATTATTGGAAATGTGGTTAATTATGTTATGGTAAGTTGGGCAGATAAAAATATTGTTAAATGAAATATTAAATCTATCGTTAATTGTAATGTTAAATGTGTTGGTAAATGAAATGTTAAACGAAATGAAATGTTAAATTTATTATTATTAATGAAATGTGAAGTTAAAAGTAATGTTTAATGAAATGCATTTTTAAATGAAATCTTAAATGTGTTTCTTAATGTAATGTAGACGTACGTAATGTTAAATTAAATGTATTGTAAGGAATCTAATGTTAAAGCCAATAAAGGCTAAATAAATATAAATAAAGTTGTGCAGTTACTTCTTTTTAATTGCACCTATTTCACTGATAATTACTAAAAATTAATAATAAATTTGATCTATAGTTTCCATCGTATTGGTTACCCCTACACCTCTACCTATCTCCACAAGATAATAGGGGTGCCTATTGTCCTGTCCATTTATTAAAAAGCGCAGTTAAAGTGACGCAAGGAATTTCTGACCTCAGCATTGACTACAGTATACATGTCAACCAACAATATACAGGGTGTAGAAAAACTTGAGTAAAAGAAACATTAATTAAAAAGCTCAATTTTTTGTATTTTTGTTCTTCTATGCTTCTTGTGTCATTTTCAAACAAACTTCTTGTTTCATTTTAAAAAATCAAGAGAAATAATTATGTTATTACAAAATGACAGGATTAACGTTTAAAAACAAAACTAGCAAAACTGTTGCTGTGATATAATTGGGTCTTTTTATTTTCTAAATAGCTAGAAGATGTTTAAAAATGGTGGAGGAAAATATTGTGAGGAACTTACAGTGGGCTCGTGTGGTAGACTGTGACCCAAACCCTTTAACACAGAGGAGGCACGTGTCCCAGCGCTGGTAACTTTGTAAACAAATTACGCTAGAGGTAGTTTGCTGTTACATTTCTTGGAACTTAGAATTTTCAATTTTTGTGACCATATTTTTTCTAAATCCAAAGGTTTTTTTCCTGTTTGAGAGCCCTGTCGACTCATGATGATCGGAAAAGGTAAATAACCGGTAACATTGATTTCATTCATTTTTTACCTTCCTTGAAACAAGAGGTCAATGGCTCTTGAATTTGCGAACGGTACATTATGTTCATATTACGATGCTAATTACTGAGAAAAATCTTCAATAATAGTGAAGTAAAAGGTACTAGGTAAAACTATTAATTAATGGTAAAATGTTTATGTATTTTTATCAATTTTTTTTACAAAATTAACTTATTACACTAATTCAAACAAAGATTTTTTATTTTATATTCAGACACGAAACTCATAATACAAAAGGATAAATTATACGATAATTAACATTTACTCTATCTACATGTCAAATATACTTCCTAAATATTATCACGTTTTTTCATTAATTACTTAGTTATTATTGTACTTTACCGCGCAGTTAAAGTTAAACAATCTCTTTGCTTTAATATCACTGACCTATTATAAATAATCAGGAAATATAAATAAAAATACGTGAACTTTTAAACTTTATTACAATAAAAAGAAAAAAAGCTACAGTTAGCAACAAAATTGTCAAATTCAACGACCGGTGGTCCACATTAGCTCTGGGGAGTAAAACTGGACGTCTTGAAGAGAGGCGTTTGCCCAGCAGTGGGATGACAGGCTAACAGTATAAGTTAGCAACAAAAGTTACTTTACTTTATTTTAGCATAAATCAAAAATTCACACGTCATGCCCTTGTTTTTTTTGTCCTCAGTAATCTACCTGATTATTAAAAAAAATATCATACGTAGTGTTAATCAAGTTTCGTTGCTGACTGTCCAACGGTATTAAGTCTTGTTTCCTATTAATAGTCTTGCAAGTTGCAACTTTCGATCTCAGGAACCGCATTCCAAGTCTTGGCATGATAAAAATAAAACTGATCAACATTGTGATTTAATTCTGTAATTATTGCTGGGAGATGTCACGGTATATTAATATTTATAAAGAATATATTTACATAATAAGTTACCTAGATATATTTCTTTTATTTATTTTATACAAATAAAATTACATTTTTAAATATTCTTATACAAAATACTATAAATATATTTTTATTTTTTATTATTTTTTATTTATTCCGTATTTTATTAATAATCTAAAAAAAAATAGGCGTTAAAGGGTTAAGTATCTCCAATCAAATCACTTACGCAGCATCTTCTAAAACTTATGAGATGTCTCGCTTAGGAGAAATAAGGTTGATCTCTTGATCAGTTAATTATGGGCCATGTTTCCTCACCGTGTTTTCCGGCTGATAAAGATCTCTTCAAAATTAACAGTAAGCAATTATTTTTTCTTAATTAATAAAGTTGTCATATTTACATACACGCATGCTATTTATGTCGGTGCATTATTTCTTTAAAGTTAACGATTAAAAAAATATTAAAGATTACTGGCAGGCAGGGACTTATGATGTGACTGACTGAAAATAAAAACATTGTGTGCATATTATGAGTAAAAGTTGCTTCAAAATACTATTTATTTACTTTTATTAATATTTTTCAATAAACTCACAATCCATTGCAATTTATAACATGCAAGTTACAAATTACTGTCAGTAAGATTATCAAGAATGTCATAAATACCGAAGAGGCAGTGACCAACCAACAATGGGATCAACCTGTACCAAAACTAACCCTTTCTTCGGCCGGTTTTTTATTCTTTTCCTTTTTTAAAAAAAGAAGATCGAACCTTTTTTCTTTTTTTTGGCCATTAGCTTTTTTTATTCGTATCTTCGTTTTTTGTGGGGATCCCAAATTAATATAATGTTTTTTTGGGTGCGATGCTATCGAACTGGTTTAGTGGTCGAAAACTGGTGGGAAAGATTTAATGAAAGTGTTTTTTTAGATTTACGATAGTTTAGATACTCTCGTTTTCGTTGAACGTAGATTTTACATAACCTGTCCATAGACGCGTTGATGTAGAACCTCAGAGTTTTCATTTAAGTTAATCAGGGCTTTAAAGGACTTAGTTTTTTTTTCAAACATGTTTACGTTTACGCAATCAGGATTTATATTTCCTTATATGTTGTTGATGGTATCTTGTGTCGTTAACATAAAAGTTGTGGGTAATCTAATCCTTTTTCGCGTGTTGCGACATAATACCTTTTTTTTTTCTTTTTTTTGCGTGTGATTTTAATTACGGCTCTTAAATAAAACATTGAAGGCGCCTATATTGCAGTTGAGTTGAATTATTACTGGGTTTTAAGTTTCTTTTTTCTTTTTAAAACGTTGTTGTGCACTCAACATCTGTCCACTAGTGATTGTCATTAATTAACAGGACGTAGGACGGACGGACAGACAGGTTTCAAGGTATGTAGACGAGCGGGTTTCCAAGCATTTTATTTTTACGTTTTGCATGCATTCACTGCGTAAAACGTTGGTATTTAACAGTAATCTTATACTGTTATGATCTTGTAGGGAATTTTAAAATAGTACAAAATAGAGCCGTTTGTGGATAACATCTCTTGGGGTTTTATTTAAACATCCGTTATTTTTGCAGTTGAAAAAAAACTTGGCAGTTACGGGTTGAATCTTGAGAATATAGCGATATATTCTCAAGAAAACCGGTTGTGGAAATTTGACAAATTAAGCAACAATTGCTTTGTTTACATTTACAGTAACCTTTCATGTCCTTTCAGATCAGACAATGTCCAGACAAAAAACGAAAAAAAAAACTGCAAAAATATTTTTCCTAAAACTGTTAATGATCGCATTTTCAGCAAAAAAGTTGTCAAGACACTTTAAGAGGTGATACCTCACCCGACTGTCTGCTGTTACCCATTGTGGCTCCCAAAATCCACAATCTGCGACCGAATCTCGACTTTTTTCAGTCGAAACGTTCCTTTATCCGCGGATCTCGCCAAAACGCCAGACGTAACGCATAAATCCTTATTTAAATATACCTCGGAGCTTTCATAGACACGGATAATCCTACTAACCAAGGAAATTGCAAAGCAAATTTTATCTTAATTCCTTGCAAATACATTCCACTATCCTCTAAAACAGGATAGATTTGCGAAATAAATGAACGTCGTAAGATTCGCGACGACTTTCAGTTTTCAATTCTGAACTTCACAACATAAGGCTTCATTTCCTATGGATGTTAGTGAAAGGGTTTTTATAGCAATAAATAAAGGAATATCGAAGTTGGCTGTGTCAACAACGCGTTGCATTCTTGTGCAGTGTGTACGACACACACACACACGCACGGGTCGCGAGATGACGCCGCGTGTGTGTGTACACAAATACTTATTGGTAAATGTTGACTTGGGAACAGAGATTCAGATGCACTATGATACTTTTATAATATTATTTCTTCAGTATTTTTTTTTTTGCGAAATGTAAGTGAAACTGTAATTCCGATGAAATCAAGAAAACCGTTTCCTTAAATCCGACTTTGGGTTACAATTTTACAATCGTAAACCTTCTATTACGGTAGTTTAATAAGGTTCCTTATATTTCCATCCAGTGTGTGTGAAAATCGGTTTTTGAGATTTCTTAAATCTTATACTTTTGCTACAAGACCTTAACCATTTTCACTTACAATTTCAAACAACCTATTTATTTCAGAAAAACAAAAAAAAAAATCTCTACTAGCTTACTGACCAACATCCCCACATAAATTTCCACCACAATCCTCTCCACGGTTTCTCTGTCCATCTCCCCCTGACCTTGAGTCGAGTTGACCCGTTCCCGCGAATCAGCCGCGTTGCCCTCGTGCTCTTGCACGGCCACAGAGGGGTTGAGGCACCGAGGTGCGGGGGAGGGGACTGATTCCGAGTAAACTTAACTTTAGTTTGCAAGTTGGCAACATTGCAGCGTGCGAGTCGTGTGAGCTTTGCTGCAGCGCGAGGGTTAAGACAGGTTGGGAAGAAAACGGTTGAGGAAAAGGTAATGGGTCAATAAACTTTTGACAGTTGATTGTAATGACAGATTTGAGCTGTGTTTTATAATATTATCTGTTACTAGCAGCCCGTCCCGTCTTTGCAAGGGTGGACATTTATTTTTTTAACATTTTGGGATAAATATAGCCTATGCTACTCAGGGATAATGTAGTTTTCTAATGGTGAAAATTTTTTTTAATCGGCACAGTATTTTTTGAGTTTATTCATTACAAACATACACACACACACACAAAAATACAAATCTTTCCTCTTTATAATATTAGTAAGATTAATAAGCCTTCATTCAGATTAGCATTATTCAGATTAGCGTATAACTTAAGCCTTTATAACATCGACAACTATAAACACTGTTTTAAGCTTTCACGGTTTACAACTAAACTTATACTGTCACTTTCTGGATATCTTCCGTCATTGTTCATTATCCATTGAGCTTAGCTTTTTTTTTCGGCTCATCATAATGATGATTTTAGTCAGTAAAAGTCTGACACTCCCTCCCACTCCACCCAGAGCGGGAGGAGTTATTTGATGATTTCCCATCCTTAAAAAAAAAAGCTATTTTTTGAAAAAAAATTCTGTTTGTCTGTTGACAAAGGCCTCTAACTTTTTCTATTCTTGTCTAACTTCTAGCTTTACTTGATCATGTTCTCCCGTTTTTTTCTGAATGTAAAAGAATACGATAAAGTCATCATAGTCTGTCATGATCATCATTTTATTTCTGCATCATGTATTACAGCTTGGGAGGAAAATGTTTGAGGAAATCAATTCAAATAAATAAGATTGAAGTGTCTGTTTGTACTTTCAAAATAACAGCTTTTTGCTCAGTGCATATGAAAGGAAATGTATACTGTACTTACAACAAAAAAACTTTATTTTGTATCCGTCTGACTATCTGTTTGTTCTGGATGATTGCCGTAACGGCTGGACCGATTTTGACGAGACCTTTACTGGTAGATAGCTGATGTCATATCGGGTAAATTTTATTTCAGAAAAAGGCTTAGGGTCCCGTGGAAAAATAAATAAAACCCTTGAAATTGTTAACAAGATCCGTTTCAAATAGGGAAGTCATACATTGGGCACATCTAGTCGTACATAAGGTCCAATGACTGTTGGTCAGATGGGTAAAAGTATAAAAAAAATTGTTGTGTTTAATTTATTTATGCAGAAGCTTTTGCCGAAAAAGGTCGTCGAATTTGGATGACGAATGCTTTTAGTAATTACTGAAAATATGGGTAACGATACGAATCGTGAGGAAAGTTTTGAGTATGAATGTGGATGGGTATAAGAGTAGAGGAAGACCGAAGAAACGATGGATGGACTGTGTGAAGGATGATATGGCAAGAAAGGAGGTCTCTGATGAATTGACGAGTAATAGAGAAATATGGAAGAAGAAGACATGCTGCTGATAGGAAACGATATGGCCCGGAAATTATCCCAAAATATAAAAAATGCATGAAGACAATTTGTTTTTTTTTTAAAGTTCAAAAATTCATTTTATTTTCCTTGGACTTTAAGTATAGTAATCATCTATCGATAACCTTAATTTTCCTGCTACCACACGTAATCATGAAAAATCTTGCATACGAAAGAAAACGTCGACTGGTGAAGTGAAGTAACCCACTTGAAACTAAACTTGCGTAGCGTAAGTTTATGCATAGCAGTAAGTTCTTTTCTGCGTATAGTAAGTTGATCAACATCTGAGTACCTCTTGTAGGTTCAACAACTTTAAAACCTTTTTATTTTATGAGTTTATGACCTAGCAAAACTTTTTTTTCTCTTTTTATTTACAGGAGCTTGTTCAATTTGAAGATTTTGCCCTTATTAATGACAAAATACGAAAAAATCATACCGTAGATTTACTTAATTTGTTAATTAATGCTCATTTGATCGAAATCCCTCGATAAAGGAAAAGAGAAAATGCTATTACACCAGCCCACATGACATCTGAGGGAATCATATTAATTTTAGTTTTTATATAAAATTCCGGTCACACTCCATCAATATGTGATTGACATGTTCTAGCAATACTTGTGTACCTGACTGCCTCGTTATCCTAGTGGTAGCAATTGCGAGTGAGGAACTTCAGGTCCAAGGGTCGATTCACAATTCCCAGCTCCTGCTTAGTGGCATTGTGAATTTTTCTGAGGAATTTCAGTAGCTGCCTGTTTTCTAGATTCGTGCCCGTTTGATGGCAATAGGCTCGCCCCTATTACATGGGACTTTAAACATAACTGGCGGAGTGTACTAAGTCTTACACCTCTGCTTATCCCTTCAAGTAATATGCACGTGTTGATAGTTATCAATCCAAATGATCTAATTTTGAAATATTGAGATTTTTTTTAAGAAATTGAGACAACACGGGGATTGTATTTGTGCCCGGTTGATAGCAAGCTCGCTCCCTATTACATGGGACTTAAACATAACTGGCGAAATGTAGGTGTACTATTAGGTACACCTCTGCCTTAGCCTTCGGGAATTACAAGCGTGATGTTATATTATGTTATTGCATTTTATCTACTTAACTTCTCTTCAACAGACCCACAATGGCTGCACGAACAATCTAAAAGATTTATCATAATATCAATTGACAAGCTGATTGATGTTTTCAGTATAGTCGTTTTTATGGGACTGGACCACAGCATCCTGCTGTTCAGTGCCTTATATGGAATCTACTGGGCTGGCGGGTGGCCTATATGTCTCTGCAAGGAGTTACACTTGTGCCGGACGCCTGTTAGATGGAACTTGGTTTAGTTTGGAAAGCAAAAATGATTAGATACTAGAGTTGTCACTCTTAATTTCGGAGTAACAAATTAAGAGCTACGTCATCTGCGTAGCCTTATCCCAACTATGTTGGGGTCGGCTTCCAGTCTAACCGGATGCAGCTGAATACTGAGTGACTGCCTATCTGACCTCCACAACCCAGTTATTACTGGGTAATACGATACCTCTTGGTAAGACTGGTTGTCATTTCGGGCCACTGACTACCTGTAACGAATGTCAAAGATCTACAAATGACAGCCGGGACCAACGGCTTAACGTGCTTTCCGAGGTACGGAGGAAACTTGGTACGTATCCACAGACCAACCTAGGCAAGTGCGGCTTAACGTGAAGAATGCTCCAAAACTCATGCATATGTTGCCAGAAAGTAAGAGATGCTCAGTAGATCTACGTTTTTCCAGCGATTATTAAAATCTCTGACTGCAAATTCAGAGTAGGGGCTGCTTCTAAGAAATTGACAAAGGAAGAACCCACCAAGCGCAAATTGCCCGACCCGAGGATCGAACTAAAAAAGATACGCTAATATAGATACCACTACACCATTGAGGCAGTAATTAACTACATATTAAAATTGTAATAACCAGACACAAATCTAACTGCTTAGACACACAAAGTATAGTACAGACGCCAGCACATCAAGCTTCCCAAAACTGTCAAATTTTCCCAATCAAACTTGAACCTAATGCTGTAGCGATAAAATTGAAAATCTATTAAAGAAATTTGACAGATTGTAGTAGCTTGATGTGATGGTGTATGTACAATTAATTCCTCAACAACTCCGCCGGGTCGTTAAGTTTCTAAGTGCAATAGCAAACAAAATTACGAGCATCAAACTGTTGACTGAAAGGAAAAGTTGAAGCAAACAAACAAGAAACAGACTGTTTTTGGGTCGAATATAAAGGGTGTAAAAAGACCCTTAACGAAGCCGAAAGGCACTTGTTCTTCCCGCTATTGCGATCATTTTTTTGTTCTAGACCATACCTGGGAACCTTCTAGTTACGGAGTTATTGGGGGTCAAAGTTCCAACTTTTTCACAAGTTTTGTTTTATATACTATTTTTTAAGGTTATAATTTTACTTTAAATACCTCCATGACCCGTTTACTATGAAATGCATCCATAAGCACAATGTTTTGAATGCGTTTCATCCAGTTTTACCGCAAAAGGTTATTTTACACCCCAAAAAAAAAAGTCGTTTCCCAGCAATAATTTTTGTGTAGGGTTACTTAGTTTGATGTACAGAATGCTTCGTGAAGGGTCTGTTTACACCCTGTATTACATCCATCACGCCTGTAGTCATCAAAGGGTTAGGCAGAGGTGTACCATTACTAAACCAGCATTGAATAGGTTGGAACTATCATCAGACTCCGGGTTAGGTACTGATAAATTCTTGATAGAAAAACTCGAAAAAACTGCCCAACCTAGGAATCGAACCAAACCCTCATGTTCAGCTACTCCTAACCAACCGCTACTCTTACTGCACTCGCTACCACTTAAATATAAACTTAGAAGTCTAGTATGAACATAAAAAAGTACAAAAAAGAACATTTACAAAAGTGGAAAGTAAAAATCCCCATCGGAAGTCAATATCTATTACTCTATGTCTATTACAGCTGCTATCTAATCTATGGCTCACTCCACATTCATTTTACTCCATAAAAATCTTAAATCAATATATAACCATAAATAAAACCACCTATATCTTAAACTCAGCTTCACCGTGGACCACGGTCGCGAGCCCTTCAAAATTAACCGGTTCCTATCATCCATCCTTGTCCAACATTCGTGTTACAACTATACCTGTCTCGTTTTGCCCTTCGGACATTTTTTTATCTCACTCTCACCACCGCTGTAACTACCACTTTCCCTTTTCAAAGGACGAAGACACCAATATTTGGCATCCTTGTCTTACTTTACATGTTTCATATGTGCGTCTCTTTCTTCTGGAGTCAGGATTTGGCCTTGAGACTAAGATGCAGAGTCTGGTCAAAGTTATTTTTACTTTTTACTTGGAACGATGACTAAATGCGTTAAGAAGCTAGTGGCAAGTCCTTCGCTTGTTTTATGGTATGTGTTTTGTGTAGGTGTGTGTATCCGAACGCATATTATTATCTGTAGCTTTGTTGACCGTTGGTAGCCATTTTCGATTTTTGAGTCAATATATCTTATTGGAGATCAGTCTAGTTTTATTGAAGAAAAAAACCTTTGAATAGTTCCACATTTAGATTTAGAACGAACGTATATCACAGACATCATAAACTTTTTGTTAAAAACCAAAAGAATGAGCTTACCGTAATAAAAGGTTGATGATAAACTAATTTTACTACAAATACGGATTTAAATCAAAGTTTATCAGAGCAATCAATTTAGTTTTATAATTTGTTTTATGTCGACAATTGCAATCCTGCCTTGCGTCTTTTTGTTTGACGGAACAATTTAGGAACAAATGTCAAACTAATTTTGAAAGGAACTATCAAAGTTTAAAACTTCTATTGTTTCCACCAGTAAATTGTTTATGGTCGTTCTAATTATATTTAACACGTCCTGTGATTAATTCTGCACTTCAACTATATTCATTTCTGATTGTCAAAATGAGAACAGGTACTGAACTCAGACCTGGTACGAGGCAGTGTAGCAAACATAGTTTTCCAAATGTAAAAACTAAGTAGATTTCTTTCTTCTTCGTTTCGCTCATTTTCTCAAATTTTCTTGAATCTACTAGGAATAAATAGAAATACTAAACAATTTATATTCAGAAGAAAGTGAACAAGAAATCTTAGAAAAACGAACCGCCACTTAACGCCAATTATCTTTCTACCAAGTTATCTAATATCATAATGATCTTTACTAACGACTAGCTTCTGCCCGCGACTTCGTACGCGGATCCTATTGCTTATGCCAGCGATAACGGGGTCGTCAAAATCGAAGATCTGAAACGTCTGATGTCGAATTCTAAGAGCCCGGGGACGGGAAAACAACGGGATGCGCGAGACGATTCGAGACGTTCCATATCTTTCATTTTTGTAAGTCAGAAGTCGATGCGTAGATACGCTTGGAACTCAAGAGCAATTCTCTATCCGTGAACGTCTCCGACTCGCGAGACAATGCGTGACGCTCACGATCAGCAGTCAGTCGCGCATCACGTTCCCCACTTGTCTCTAGAGACTTAGAAGTCGACGCGTAGATACGCTTGGAACTCAAGCGTAATTTTCTATCCTTGAACGTCTCCGATTCGCGAGACAATGCATGGACTTGCACGATCAGCGGTCAGTCGTGCATCACGTTCCGCACTCGTCTCTAGATACCTCGAAGTCGATGTGTATACACGCTGAGAACTCAAGCGTAATTTTCTTTCCGTGAACGTCTCCGACTCGCGAGACAATGCATGACGTTCACGATCAGCGGTCAGTCGTGCATCATATTCTTCACAGTAGATGCGTAAATACCCTGAGAACGCAGGCGTGCTTCGCGATCCGAAGAGGTTTCCACGGAGCGAGTTGCAGCCTGATGTTCCGAACAGCATCAAGTCTCTCCTGACGTTCTTCGGTAGATTCTTGGGATCTTATGATCCTCAATCTTTTAGCTCCTTTGAAACATTGGGAAAGATTTGACCTCTTTCTAGGCATGGTTATAGTTTCATTGTGAAGATACCTGATCAATTAAAATCTAAGTGACTGTTCCCCTGCGTCACCGGGTAGGCTACCGTGTCACGAAGAAAAGTGGAAAAGGAAATTAAACACTCAAATAACATAAGCCCGAAGGCATATTTATTCGATAAAATAAAAAAATAAATGGGAGTTTTGTCCAGTAGAGTCAAATTTTCAATGACCGCCTTCACCGCGTGGAGGTACTCCCAGCTTATGTTATTTTATAATTATACAGTTAAATTAGTGTTAGCTTTGATTTCCACATCAGATGTTTCTGATCTTCGATTTTTATAAGTCAACAGGAAATGCCCAGCAGACCGAACAACTTTTGCTAAGACGTCATTCCTATATGTGTTATGGTGTAGCTGGGCTCTTGGAGTTCCACAACAGGTGTTCCAGATCTTTGATTTTTATAAATCAACAGAGAGTGCTCATCAGATTGAACAATTTTTACTAAGACGTCATTCCTATATGTGTTATGGTGTAGCTGGGCTCTTGGAGTTCCACAACAGGTGTTCCAGATCTTCGATTTTTATAAATCAACAAAGAGTGCTCATCAGATTGAACAATTTTTGCTAAGACGTCATTCCTATATGTGTTATGGTGTAGCTGGGCTCTTGGAGTTCCACAACAGGTGTTCCAGATCTTCGATTTTTATAAATCAACAGAGAGTGCTCATCAGATTAAAAAATTCTTGCTAAGATGTTATTCCTATATGTGTTATGGTGTAGCTGGGCTCTTAGAGTTCCACAACAGGTGTTCCAGATCTTCGATTTTTATAAATCAACAGAGAGTGCTCATCAGATTGAAAAATTTTTGCTAAGACGTCATTCCTATATATGTTATAGTGTAGCTGGGCTCTTGGAGTTCCACATCAGGTGTTCCAGATCTTCAAATTTATTCTCTCAACAGAAAATGCTCTTCACGTGGAACAATTTTTGCTATGGTACTATTTTTGTATCTCTTATAGTTTAGCTGGTCTATTGCGGTTCTGCATCAGGTGTTCAAGTTTCCAAGATAAATTATAGCCTATATGTTGCCCAGACTCAATACCTATACAACAAAAAAAAGATCTTTCAAATCCGTCCAGTAGTTCCGAAGATTAGCGTGTACAAACAAACAGACAAACAGACAAACAGACAAACAGACAAACAGACAAACAGACAGAATTTTTTTTTTGGATTCGTGCTCTATTACTGTTTCTAAACCACACCCAATTTTTTTTTTTTTAATATCTTCAATGTACAGACACAGTTTTTTTACTGTTTTATTATATGTATAGATTTCATTGAACCTTTTTCTAAAAGTACTTACCAAAATCTTAAAATTAACTAGCTTTGTATATCAGTGATCGAAGCTTTTCTTTAAGGAAACCAGATCAAATTACCCTGTACAGTGGCATAAGGAAAAGTTTGACATTGATGTAATGGAATCCTAGGACGAATGCAAGCAGGCTACTTAACTAGACTTGTTCTGAAAAACCCCGTGCGTAAGCAATGTAAGACCTGTTTTCTGTTCATTTCGAAAAGTAAAGCTGTGCGTAGATCTGAGTCAAGACTATCTTTAGACAGACTAGCGCTATTTGCTATCAGTACAATAACATTATGACGTGTAGACTCGCAACGAAGAAGTTTCATTGTCACATACCATCTTGCCTTTAAGGGGTATCCCTCCCTGCCGGGGCTGCGGGACTATTCGAAAGAGATACTGTGGCCCTGGAACACAAAGGGCAATGAAGGAACATGGATGGGTTTTAGTCAGTAAGAGTCTGACACTCCCTCCACCCAGAGCGGGAGAAGTCATTTGATGATTTCCAATCCGTAAAAAAAAAGAAGGGGTATCCCTTATAGATCACATACCATAGAGAGGAAGAAGTTTACAACTTCATTTCGCCAGTTATGTTTAGTACAATGTCATTGTACAAGTCTTCATTACCGTCTGTTCATCTGTGAGCTTTTTGAAGATTTCGATTTAAACTCTAAGTAGGAGTGTCACCCTGAATTTCGACAGTTAATTATTTCGACACGGTCCCAATTTCGAAAAAAAATAGTTCGACTACTCATTGCTTCGACAGAACATATTTTATTAACTGTCGAAATTGAGGATGACACTCAATAGGTAGGGGGTGAGCCAATAACGATGAACTGGACCCATAGTAAATATTTTTACTGACTTAAAGGTAGCCATTAGCCATACACGCTAGGGTGTACCTGACAGGTTTGCACACCTGACAGTTCAAGCTTACCTGACGGGTGTACCTGTACAGGTAAACCTGTCAGATACACCCTAGCGAGTATGGCTACCTTTATAAAACTTTCCCCTATCGGGGATTGATCATAAAGGTAGCCATGCACGCAAGGGAGGTAGGCGTTGCCTGTACAAGTGAGAAAACCTGCACAGTTTTGCAACATACACGCTCCGGTTAGCCTGTACAGGAAAACCTGTCAGGTATACCTTCAGAATATTGTTTGGGTCTCGCCTAATGGATTGAGCACTGACTAACGTGGTGGATGCAGGATTGCTTGATAATAATTATGTTTTGACTCAAGTGTGCGCAACGTTTCATCGCTTTGGTTTCTTCCTACAAAGAAAAATGAAGTTACAAAGAATCCCTAGATTGTAAATACAGGTGGATGAATCAGGAAGCTTTCAAAGCTTTGACGTCATCTGTTTCCTTTGGTTTTACCTGGCATATAGCAAGTTACATAAGTAGTTGTGATTTGTAAAAAAGATCTTTCTTCGTGAAAGTGAAAAACTCGATTTTTAAGCGAAGAAATAGTTATTTTTTCTATCACACTTCTGTTTTAATGTTCCCTGTTCATTGAGAGGTCTGGCTCTTGTGATACAAGAATTCCTAGTACAAGAGTCAGGGCTACACCGATACCTTGAAGTGGTATTGAGAAAAGGACCATGGGCATTTTTCTATGAATTCTTGGAAAAAAATCAACAGAATATAAATAGTAGCTTATTATGAGGACTTCATTTCATTCTATTACAACAATAGTACCTAAATTGCCGAAGAACAGAAATAGAGACACTTGGAATATATTGCATTTTCCTGTATTTTGCCAAAGATTTGACCTATTATTCAGACTGAAAATTAGGAGCTCGTGGCTAAATAATAACAGCCGCTCGGATCGATCTTTAGGTTAAGCCGTGCTTGCCTAGGTTGGTCTGTGGATGGGGGTGACCGCCCATTACATATCGAGTTTCCTCCGTGCCTCGGAAAGCACGTTAAGCCGTTGGTCCCGGCTGTCATTTGTAGATCTTTGACAGTCGTTAGGTCGTCAGTGGCCCAAAAAAACTCTGACAACCAGTCATACCAAGGGGTATCGTATTACCCAGTACTGACTGGGTTGTGGATGTCAGATAGGCAGTCGCTCCATGTAAAATACTGGTATTCAGCTGCATCCTGTTAGACTGGAAGCCGACCCCAACATAGTTGGGAAAAGGCTAGGCAGATGATTCAGACTGAAAATTAACCTAGTTTAACAAGGGGGTTCCGTAACTCAGCCTCTACAGTCCTTAGTCGATTCAAGAACCGCAACGGCCTAAGTTGGATTAATTACTGCAAACTTAGCTGTCGCAAAATGTTTTCGACATGATCTACATTGAAAACAAATTACTGTTGTAATCACATCTTCGACCTCCTGCAAAAAAAATACTCCTGTATTTTGTCGCAACAACATTTTTAATTGACCGTAGCTCTGATCTGCGGCGACTATGGTCTTTGTCGCAATACTATAAATTGAAGTAGAAGAACTTATTATCATAATTAAATATATCTCAAATATTTAAATTCTGTTGAGCTTAAGCCCATTTTGACCCTTTATTTATTATTTATGTAGGTACCTATTTACTTCAAGGCTCGTTAAGTTGTTGTTATGCATTTCGAATTTTATTTGTACGAGAACTTCGTAGGTTTAGTGGTCGCTAAGTGCGACAATGGAAAGTGAAGTTCTGGCTTCGATTGCTGAGCAGTGTTACTTGGTCTTTCTATTAAGAAACACTCTCACACTTAAACTGATTACTTAAGTAAAAGTAGAAACTTAAGATACGATTTTTATTATGTAGTTTAGTATTTGCTTTGAGTTAGAACTGTCAAAAGTTGGAATTCTTAGTTTTGCTTTCTTTGACGGTTCTTATTTCGTTCAAATTCTTGTCTTTGCATAAAAATGGATGCATAAATAATAACTTAAGCTCAAGTAATTACTTTAACTTGACTATAGATAGGTACCAAGGTTGCTACGCGGGCAAATGCGCTTATACTTTACTTGCGAATTTTCGCTGATATCGCTGATTTCTTTCTAATTAATATTATAACGAATAATAAATATAAGGAAAAGTATCAAAAAAAAAATTTGCTAGGTAGGAATTGCCTTTAATTCTCAAAACAAAAAAAAACAATCATCCCCAAACAACAAAATAATATACCCAAGAAACCAATGCACACGTACATAGCAATCGTTAGACAGATCCTGAGACAAATGATTGATATGTTAATTTTCCTTTCTGACTTTCGTATGATTGATTGACTAAAAATTACCGTGTTATGCTTGTCTTACCCGTCGTGGTTTCCGCTGTATAACTTGTATATATTATGTACCATGCACCTGTGAGGTTTATTCTTTGGTTTTCCTCCACCTGGTAGACTGTTCAAGTATACAGGGTGTAAACAGACCCTTCACGAAGCCGTCAACCAAGCATTCAGTACATCAAACTAAGTGACCCTGCGCAAAAAATATTGCTGGGAAACGACTTTTTTTTTGGGGTGAAAAATCACGTTTTACGGTAAAACTCAATGTAACGCACTCAAAACTTGGTGCTGATGGATGCTTTGAATAGTTAACGGGTCATGGAGGTAATTAAAGTAAAGTTAAAACCTTAAAAAGTAGTATTTAAAAAAACAAAATTGAAAAAATCGGAACTTTGACCTCCAATATCTCCGTAACTAGAAGGTTCCCAGGTATGGTCCAGAACAAAAAAAATGATCGCAATGATGGGGAGAACAAGTGCCTTTCAGCTTCGTTAAGGGTTTTTTTACACCCTTTATTGTCAAGGCCCTACCAATAACCGAGTTTGAGTTTTCATCTTTTGATAAAACAAAATTTGAACATTGATTTTTCTTAGGTTATTGGTAACTAATACGCCACTGACAATATTGTAAATTAAGCAGGGGATGAAAAACTACGATTTTTAATTACGTGCTGAAACTCAAAGCGTCTATCTAGTCTCTTATTTATTTATTTATTTTACTATTTATGTACACACAGTAGACAACACAGGAAAATACTTACTTACTAAAGGTAAGCTAAAGGTGTAACTAATTAATTTTATTTTTTGAAACGAATTTTATGTATTACTTGGGAAAGTAGTGAAAAAGATCTCAATCAATAATATTTCTCAGTGCACAAATTTTTAATGTAATTTGCAATAATAACAATAATTAGAGCGCGTCATTTGTACGGATAGTTTGAGGCAGGCAGGACCAGCTTATAAAGCACAAAACCAAACGAAAGTAAAGATAAATTCAATGATAATGAGTCGCCTCATACAAATTCGTAAGTTCATCTCTTGGTTCAACGCACTGCAGCAATTACCGCGCCGCGCCGCGACCAAAACAAGCAAACACATCGACCTTGCGCGGAAAACCAAAAAAAATCCCTCGCGCACCGTCCTGACCTACATACGACGCCACACGCGATAAAACGTATAAAATAACATAATAATAAGACTAAATAATAATAAAAAAGGAAGCGAGACTCAAAAATAAAAATAATAATCACAAGATTACGGTTACGCGGCGCGTAGTGGGCGCGTTTTTCATTCACGCTCCGCTGGAATAGTTCTCTTTTTAAAAAGGGGACGACGACGGTACGTGCCGCGGACTTGCCTTTTCTTTTATTTTCCGATTTCTTTCTTTTTTAATCATTTCACGAATATGGAGCGTTTTTATTTTCCCCGGCGGACGGTCCTCCCATTCATGCGGGCTGCTTGCCTTATGTCCGACTTTTTGTTGCTTGAAACAATTACGACTACAACCGGTCGTAAGATTTGTCGGCTCGTGGTATGCCGTTTGTGTTTTTTGCTGTTACGTAATTGAAGCTAAGTTGTGAGATGACGCTGATGAGATTGCTTTATTAAATGCTTTGTTTGTTTGTTTTAGTGTGTGTTAGAATGGTAGCGGAAGGAGTTGCAGGCTTATGTAATTGTAAAAGGTATCATGTAAATATAAACACAAGTAAAATATCAGATCGTATGTGTAGTATTGTTGACGATCCGACTTCAAAAAAGACAAGGTGGGTAATTGCTATCAGCAAAAGAACGTCGAGCATTGCAAAACTCATTATGTAATTATGTTCTTCCGACAGTTGTTTATCTGACAACTTAACTCATATAATAAGTAGAGTAGACTCAGGCGCACGATTGTTGTCAATCTTGAATGAAATTCGTCTGCAACGATCAACAAAAATATAGTAAGTCACAAAGTTACCATTAAAATCAAAGAACTGCCAGATCTACACCAAACTGTAAACACTGCATAAGGTAGTGCACACCTTGGGAAGTCAGCCCCGCACATGAGCTTATCTTATCAACACAGAAAGAGTAGTAAAGTTCTTGCAAGGGAGAAGAACTGTCATCATCATCTGCCTAGCCTTTTCCCAACATGTTTGGGTCGGCCTCCAGTCTAACCGGGTGCAGCAGTATACCACTATCAGTAATAGTAGTTACATGGAGCGACTGCCTATCTGACCACTAAAACCCAGTTAGTACTAGGTAATACAATATCCCTTGGTAAGACTGTCTGTCAGACTTACTACCTGTAACGACTGTCAAAGATCTACAAATGACAGCCCGGACCGACGGCTTAACGTGCTTCCCGAGGCAAGGCGGAAACTCGGTATGTAATGGGTGGTCATCCATCCACGGATCAAATCAGGCAAGCGCGGCTTAACCTGAAGATCAACCCGAGCGGCTGTTATTATTTCGCCACGAGCAAGGGAGAAAGAAAAGGGAGAAGAATTGTATTCGACATAATTTAGAAAAGCTCAGTTTTTAATTTATATTACTAGGATACTTATCTCGCTTGCGGGGAAGAAAGGGGAGGCCCTTGCCCAGCGGTGGGACACTCAAATAGGAAAAGAAAAATGCAAACTGTTTATTGCGCACCAAGTAAGAAAGGCTGTGCATAGACTTGAGTCAAAACAAGTCAGTCTTTAGTCAGTCACTATGAAATGAATGATGGCGCCCACATTCGCAAAGTAACAGGCGAGCCAAACCTACCACAAATCTATCAATCATACATACATAAATACACACATAAACTCACGCCTTCCCATGGGGGTAGGCAGAAACCACAGAACTCCTCGCCACGTCCACGTCCATTCATCTAGTCATACACGCGTAGCGAGTGCTACGCACCTGACTTTTCTGATGAACCTCACCAATACAGTCAGTGTATGTCCTTCTAGGGCGTCCCCTTCCGGCGTAGCCACTTACATCTGCCTTGTATATATATATCTTTTGTTCGTCGCCTTTCATTCATCCCTTCCACATGACCATGGCAAACCATTTAAGAATATGAGTCGGTCTCTTCAATTTTTCTAACTACATCTTCTTTTTAACCGCAACGATCAAATATGACAGGTAAGACTGATTGAGATGGTAAGACTGGTTGTCTTACCAAGGGGTATCGTATTACCCAGTACTAACTGGGTTGTGGAGACCGGATAGGCAGTCGCTCCATATAAAACACTGGTATTCAGCTGCATCCGGTTAGACTGGAAGCCGACCCCAATATAGTTGGGAAAAGGCTAGGCAGATGATGATGATCAAACATGACAAAAACAACGTCATAAAAACGTGTTAAACAAGACAAAACTCTTCTTCAGACTATAGACAAAACTGTTTTGACTGTCTAACACTTCTATCTTGACGATAGCAAATCTAATTTATTCTTCGTCTTTTTAACCGACTTCAAAAAAGGAGGAAAGGTTCTCAATTCGTCGGAATCTTTTTATTTAACCAACCAACAATCCACACTCTACAATGTTATTTAATAACTTATTGAAGAAAGAAACTAACGCAAGTTACGTTACAAGACAAAAGTAAAGCAACATGACTAAGGTTCAATAACCGCTAGGTCTGGTAACCAAGTGCTAAGTGGCTTCGAGCACTAGCACCAGACTTTTTAGTTTGTAAGGAGGCACGTGTTTCCTCGGTAAAGTAATCATGGTGCTTGATAGAGCAGAGGAAATCGTGTTACATGATTTGCCTAGTTTCCTCACAATGAACTGGTATGGCGACTTCTAAACACTTTTTTTTTCGGATGGTAAATCTTCAAATGACTCCCCCCCCCCCCCGCTCTGGGCGGAGTGGAAGGGAGTGTCAGACTCGTACAGACTTAAACCCATCCATGTTCCTTCTGTGCCCTTTGTGTTCCAGGGCCGCGGTATCTCTTTCGGACAGTCCCGCAGCCCCGGCAGGAACCCTTCAAATTGATAAATACTCCATAAGAAGTAATGCTTACCATGTATTCAGTACGTTCATTCTGAACCCCATAGAAATGTATCGGTTTTTTTTTTTAATTTGCTGATTCCTACAAATCTTCAATACCTTCACGTCAAAATGTATGGAAATGGAAATACTTAGAATGATTTTTTATTTATTTATTTATTTATAACACCTTAAACTATCATTACAGGGTTTACCCTAATGCGACAGCTAAGAACTTAAACTAAACCTAAACCATACACTTAAAAAAATTAGAAAAGATTAAATTAACAACATTATTAAAATATTACATTATTTAAAAACACAAAAACATAGTATAACATAAAGTCATAAACAAATGATGTAAGTAACCGTCTGTGCGTCGGTATCTCTTCCACCCTGTGTACGTCCGGCGCATCCGCAGCCATTCCTAGCCAGTCAGCGCTTGTCAGCTTGTTTACTGGCACTAGGAGTATAAACAGGGTACCTATATTCTCTACTTATACCTACTTGTTTAACATAACATCACGCCTGTAATCCCCGAAGGATTGAACAGAAGTTTACATTTACAACGCCCGCATTTCGTCAGTTATGTTGTAGTCCCATGTAATAGAGAGCGGTCCTTATGCCATCAACAAAGTCCAGTTTCTTGGTTGTTGCTGAGGAATTCCTGATGGACAACAGAACCCATTGCCGCTGGGAATCGAATCCAAGACCCCCGAGCTATAAAGAACCAGATTATTGCTCCTAGGATCAAAGTCTCTACTTGCTACCGAATGACCAATAACTAACATTAGTAGTTAATAATTGTACAGCCAGTACTACTTTTTTGTCGTCATCTATTTTTATTACTTTCTAAGCATGACTCATGTTTTGATACCTACTTTAATGTAACTTAATCAACTGTCTTTGTATTGTACATAATGGCAGAAGTTGGCGAGTCTCAAGTTATTATAAGTATCCAAAAGTAGGTTCTCCATCAAACTATCCGGCCTTAAATGTCATCCCTGAAGGATGCTCTCTACATTCATATGTACGTATATGTTATGATTAGCATTACTTTCTGTGAGTGAGCGGAGCTATCTGTTGTCCACCACGCTCTCCCAGTTTACCAACCTAAACTGGGAGAGCACACAGTAAGTCACATGTGTTCAATTTTATTTTTCTGGGACATGGAACCACCATGTCACAAAACTTGATCACTAGTGGCGGCAACTCTGCCAGGGGGGGTAGTGCGGTTATAATTAAAGAAAACATTAGTCACTACGTGCAGTGTAAATATGAAGAAGAAGACATTCAAGCAGTGGCAGTATCTGTTAAAACTAAGTTTTGTCAAGTGTCCATTGCAGCCATATACTCGCCTCCTAGGCACATGATAAGAAAAGAGCGATACTTACATCTTTTTGAATTATTAGGCCAGCGATTTATCCTAGGCGGCGATTTTAATGCTAAGCATACGCATTGGGGTTCAAGACTTACTACAACTAAAGGAAGACAGCTCTTAAGTGCAGTTAAAGAAACACATTGTGAAGTAATGAGTACAGGCAAACCTACATACTGGCCCACTGACCACCAGAAAATACCGGATCTTATAGATTTTTTCATCTGCAAAAATATATCCACCAATTACATCAGTTTGGAGGAAAGTTTTACTATGAACTCTGACCATTCTCCGATTATACTAATGCTAAGTCAAAAAATCCTATTAAAAGAAAGCCACTTAACCTTGGTTAATAAGTCCACAGATTGGGACAGTTTTGCTCTTGATCTAGATAATATTATCGACCTTAAAACTCCGATAAAATCGCAAGATCAGCTTGACTCAGAAGTAAACAAATTTATTATTAATATTCAACAATGTGCGTGGAGCAATACACCTCAGCTAAAACGCAAATATAAGGGATTTATCCATCCTAAAGAAATTGTGGATTTACTATCAGAGA
Source organism: Noctua pronuba (assembly GCA_905220335.1). Classification (NCBI taxonomy): domain Eukaryota; kingdom Metazoa; phylum Arthropoda; class Insecta; order Lepidoptera; family Noctuidae; genus Noctua; species Noctua pronuba. Next base: position 14,402,466 of record LR999908.1, read on the forward strand.
AAAGAAAACAAAGGAAGTTGTGGCAGCAAACAAGGTTCCCGCGTCATAAAACAACACTAAATAACCTAACTAAACGACTAAAGAGAAAAATTCTACAATTTGAGGATGAATCTCTGAATACCAACCTTCTTCAGCTTACCAATGACAAATCAACGGATTACTCACTTTGGAAAGCAACGAGAAATCTAAAAAGGCAGATTATACAAATACCGCCCATCAGAGATAGCAACGGAAAATGGGCAATAAGCAATGACCAAAAGGCGTTCCGATTTGCTCAACATTTAGAAGAAACCTTTCAACCCAACGAAAGCTCTGTAGAAATACATGAGAGTGTAAATTTATCACAAAACCAAAGAATCAAGCTTGTGACTCCTAAGGAAGTAATGAGAGAAATTCAAAACAACATTAGCTCAAAAAAGTCTCCCGGTTACGACCTCATCACAGGGGAAATTCTAAAACGCCTCCCACGCAAAGCCATAGTAAAGCTGACCAAACTAATAAATGCTTCATTTATCTTAAAATATGTACCTGAGCCATGGAAGGTTGCTGAAGTCATTATGATTGCGAAGCCTGGGAAACCTCCCCACGAAGCATCATCATACAGACCCATTTCTCTGTTACCCGTACTATCAAAGTTATTTAAAAAACTGTTATTAAAACGGATAAAACCAGTAATAGAAGATAAAAACCTAGTTCCAGATCACCAGTTTGGCTTCAGAGAAAAACACTCAACGTTAGACCAGGTACATAGAATAACTAATGTTATTGAAAAAACGCTAGAAAATAAAGAAGTCTGTGCTACCGTGTTCTTAGACGTCGCGCAAGCTTTTGACAAAGTTTGGCATGAGGGTCTCATATTTAAGCTCAGACGCATGCTACCAGAATTTGTAGATATCCTAGAGTCGTATTTAACTAAAAGAATGTTTAGAATACGCCAAGAGGACGCATATTCCGAGCTAAAAACCATAAAAGCTGGGGTGCCTCAAGGAAGTGTGCTTGGCCCAATTTTGTACTTGTTATACACTTGTGACATCCCAGAGCTGGAAAACAGCACCATAGCGACCTTTGCAGATGATACTGCTATTATGGCCACCGGATCAAGCCACAGAGAAGCAGTAGAGAAAGTTCAACTAGCTGTGAACAAAGTTTACGACTGGACACAAAAGTGGAAGATCAATCTGAATGAGTCAAAATCAGTTCACATTAACTTCACAAACAAACACAGTGACTACCACCCACTCTACATAAATGGTATGCAAATACCTTATGCTAATACAGCCAAATACCTTGGCATAACTCTCGACGCCAAGCTGCGTTGGAAAGCCCATATCAAAAAGAAAAAACAGGAACTCGATATCGTTATAAACATTTGTATTGGTTACTGGGAAGGAAATCCTGTTTATCAATACATAATAAGTTGATAATATACAAGCATATTCTGATGCCAATTTGGACGTATGGTATCCAACTTTGGGGCTGTACTAAGCCAACCAACGTCAAAATAATTCAACAGTTCCAAAATAAAGTACTCAGGGCTGCTGTAAATGCACCCTGGTACATAAGAAACGATGACCTCCACCGTGACCTCGACATGGAATTCGTCACCACCATCACACAAAAATTTGCTGAAGCCCACGAACACAGACTCCATCGACACTTGAATGTTGAGGCAATCCAGCTGTTAGACAACACAGGCATAGTGCGTAGACTAAAGAGAACTAAACCATTTGAATTAGTGTAGTGTAAGTGAATCAATAATAGTAACAATGTTGTGCTATTTATATAACACATGAACAAAGTGTTTTATCAATTTTACCAGACTCTAAGGAAGTGTTACGAACGTGTGTAAAAGTGCATACCTAATTATGGACACTATTCTTAGCATTAACATAATTTATAACGTAGCATAATAAGTTAGATTTAAATTGTTTATTAGTCTTCTTAGGCTAGATTGCAATTAACTAGTAAGAACTTGGTTCTTACTAATAAGGAAAAAAAAAAAAAAAAAAAAAAAAACTAGTGGCGGCACTTTCATACAAGCCTAAAATCTTGGCTTATCCTTATAACACTCCTTATGATGTAAGGGTTTCTGAACAGTCTGCTTGCCTGATGGGCTTCCCGTATTGTTGGCCCCTAGGCACTATTATTAGGGTAGTGGTGGAGAAACACCAATCGCGCAAGGAAATGTGTCTGCCTTTGTTTGAACCTATGACCTGCCACGCATAAGTCTTGCTAGTTTTCCAGTTTCCCCTTCTCAATAGAGCTTTTTTTGATCAGGAAATTTCCTCAGCATTGGTAAAATGTGAACTGCACCATGTCCGATCCTACGGCAAGACGAGGCTGTTATCTCTGGGTCATCGCTCTCTTTCATCCTTCTACATTAAATTGTACCGCCCTTCTCAAACCCTGCTCCAGATGTCAGGATATCAATGGCTTACAGGTGTTCTCTCAAAGAAAATACTTGCTCCATCCATTTCTTCGCGTTAGAAAGTGTCTGAGCCTAGGCAACAACGTTCAAAAACGTTGTTTTTCCTTGCTTCAGTCGCCGATACTTGGTTTTTTTTGTTTTGTTTCGTTCGAGCTCCAATTTAACACTTGTCGTTGGCGTGGCGCCTTCGTATTGTTGGTTAGGTTAGAAGTGGCCGTTGGTCTTTGATTTAAAGTTTATACTTAAATAGCTTTTGTCCGCGGCTTCGCGCGTTAATTTAGAATTTGACAAACAATTCGGGTTGTACTCAGTAATAATATAATTCAATCATGATTTGAAAGACACGTGGCGCCATCTATTATCATAAGAAAGGTACCCTATGTAAATATCAGGTTGATCGGTTCAGTGGTTTAGGCGTGAAAAGGTAACAAACAAACTTACTTTGGCATTTTTAATGTTAGTAAGGAAAGGAAGTACTACGGGTATAATATCTCTATTATACCCGTAGTTTTAATTAAGTATTAACTTTCCAGCTCCAGTTTTTATGTTAAAAACAAAACTGACAAGTTATAAATGAAGACAGCTTGGTAGCATTATTTGCCTCGACTGGAATTGTTAGAAGCAATTGCAACAAGTTGGAGTAACATTAAAGAACAGCAAGCTAAACAGGCTGATGTCTGTCTTAAAATGAAAAAAACGCAGAGAATATTGACTGATTTTGGGATTTTACAAAAGAAAAAAGTCTAGTCATCTACTCACCACATAATTTGCAGTTTAGCATAGAACGTTACCTATATTGCTAATCGTTGCTTGATGATTGCGGTAGTTCTAATCGGCCACTCCTTTCCAACCCCACTACAGTGCGGTCAAATCAAAACTTTTTGCGTTCAAGAATGTTCCGTAAAAAAGTCGCCCGTGTAATGACGATCTGATTTGTGGACGACCGTTAGCACTGCGCAGGCGCAGCCCGACACCCATTGTCTGTTCGACTCCCGGGCAGAGTAAAAAGATCGCGATAAATACGTGAGCTGTTATTGTATACTGTTATGTCGCAGATTTTCGATGAAAAATGTCATTTCAGGTTAATGATCGAACGTGATTTTTGTGATTGTAATTGATTCTTATTAAGCTGTGGTGGGAAACGTGACGGATTTGTATGGGCACGTAGTTTTCTGCAATTTTTAAAAAGTATTAAAGTTAGATGATTTTTTTGGCTAGTATTAAATGCCGTCTAAAGAAAGTCTAGCGTTCTAAAAAAGACGAAGAATCTCGGAAATCTTAATTTGTTCCGATGTTACGTGCTCCAAAATCTTATTAGTCTTTCATATATTCTGAGTTTTCGTTTAGTTTAGGTTCTTATACAACCCAATTATAATCATTGGCTGGACTTGGACGGTTGGTCCTCCTCAAACTTCGCTATCGAGAACTTAGCGAATCGTCATAGCATTTTAATTCAATTCAATTTATTTAATTCAGACACAAAGATTCATAATTTTGTTAGTAGGTACACTTAAAAATAATGTAAGTAATAAATAAACAAAAACAAATCACACCACACAATACTGCACAAAATAATAATTTTAACGCTATGAAACAAATTATCTTCTAGATTTTCAAACTGTCATGTTCACTAACATTATCATTAACTCTAGAAACGGAATATTTACCAAAAAAATATATATACAATCATAAATATATCTTAATAAAAATAAAACAAAAAAATGGTGGTGGTGGTTTTAATTAAATTATCTTTTCTTATAAAGCGGATGAGATAATAATTGGTTCAGAAGCTTCGATAATATTTAACACGGTGAATGAACTCTTTAAATTCAACAGTTCGTTATTATTTTCATATCATTTGGCGGAAAAATTTTAGTTTCATCTCGGAAAACTGAATATTCCACTTAGGTAGGTTATTACTGCTTTCATTTTCACATTTTAATATCGAAAGCTTTCTTATAATAATACTTAAGGTTCAACTTAGTCGACTAGGTATATAAAACCCTACTAGTTGAACCAAAGAACTTGTCAAGCATTTTGCTTTGTAGAGCACAGTAGCGCCATCTAGTTTGTTAATACGAAACTAATCGGCTGAATAATACTTGGTGAGGAACAGGTAATTTATGAATTGTTTTGTTATTCTTGGCTAAGTATTTTAATTTTGCTTTACCTATTTTTTCTTAATTCCGAATACATAGGAAATATAATTGTTCATGTCTGGGAATGAAACACATTCTCTTGAATAATGCTGATTTTCTGGTTTTCAGCGACAACCAGTATGGTACTATGTGAGGATTTATAAAATAATGTATTGCGCTGACCTAATAAAGGATCTCGAAACGTCCTTAATGGAGTTTTTTTTCAGGTCTGCTCAAACAAGTTAGCCTGTCGGAGTCCACGGACATAGGCCTCCCTCAAGCTGCACTACAATACCATCAGTGTCACAATCCTATTACTCCTCCTCTTTTTTTTATATCGGCCTATTCTGTCCCACTGCTGGACAAAGGCGGCTTTCCATTTTGTTCATAATTTACCTTTTCCGATTATCCGTTAAGAATAAGGCCAGCGTTTCTTGGGCCTGCCTTGGTTACGACGGCCGTCTTTAGGCACCCACTATGTGACTATCTTCGCTCATCTCTCCGCTTCATCCTAGAACGTTATTCCTCTTCTATCTTACGTTTCTTCTCTTCTTATTTTATGCAACTCGATCTCTAATAATGCCGATAATTCTGCTGAGCTTACACTAATTTCTTCGTAAACATTTAACTTCAGTCAACTTTCTGAGAGAGACGACGACGGCGACGGCGCGAACGCAGTCTCTCACTACCAACACCTACTACTACCGTCCGAGTTATCCACATCAGGGATAATCACAAGGGTCCCTGGGGGTACCGCCTTCTTGATCACGGTGTCTCCTACCTAGGTAAGTATGAATTCTCTATAGAACCGAGCTTGGGTCCACCGACGGAGAATCTTAATACCGCGATTCAGAAAACGGGCCGAAATTGTCAACGCCATCTATGGAGGGAGTCTGAACTAAATTACACTGGCGGACAATAGCACTTTGTCGACCTGAGTCAAACAAGCTCATTTTGTTTACGCAAGAAAAAAAATCAATTACAGAAGCGAGTGGTCCATAATTTGGGCCTCCTTACAGCTACAGAACGTCCGTCCATCTGTCTTAATGTGTTTATCGCGTGTGAACTTGTTTAAAGATTCGAGAAATGCACCGAGGTGGTTACTACCGGTTACCGAGACAAAAAAGGAAGGATTTGTAGTCAACGTTAATGTATGGTGGATTAACTTGCTTCTTTTCTTGCAGACTGAAACAAATGAATGCACTGAGTATTCTGAACAAATAAAATAAACGGATAATTTGCGCATTTCATTTCTAAAATACGATGCATGTCATTAGACGCAAGTTTACACACAAGTTTTGCAATGTTTCATCCCGTCAGCCAAAAGGTATTTAAAATGTAAAATAAAAACCTCTTGACTGATTTTTGACCTTAGGTACTAATAAAAATCTTTAATTTGTTTTTTTTTGTCCAAAAATCCTTTTCATTTAATAATCCTAAACAGAAACATAATCTTTAAGTTTAAATCCTTAATCACCTTTTGTCTGACTCGTAACGTTTAGGTTTAAGGGTCATAGTGACCTCTAGTTTTTATGGGATTCTAGAAATAATGTTGAGCATGTGTCCTACAGACGTTCTAAGAACGAGTTGGGCTGGTTTCGTGAGCTGCGAGTGTATGCCACGGGATTTAATTGCTACTACTATAAAATTATTATGCTATTTAAACTTGTTTATTGCTGATCTTGAGATTATTGAATGCAAAATAAAGTTTGGTTATAAGTTGACCAGCTAGTAACTAAATTTTTTTTTTTGGTCTACAATGTTTCAGAAAAGCTAATCACTACCTACAACCTTTACTTTCTTACTTATAACTGATCAAATAACTAAACATGATTGAAATCAAACAAGTTAGTTAGCTATTTATTCTTACTGCAAAGCTACAGTCGAATTTAATTTCAAAATCAGAAGCCTCTTTTCCATTGTATAATTTGACACCCGATGCCACGGGTTGCAGCCCTTTGTTTTGGTCAATTTTATTTTCTTGGAGCTAGCAGTTTGGATCTTGTAATCCATACTAATATTATACCTAAATGCGAAATACAGGTAACTCTGTTAATTTGTTTGTCACCTTTTCACGACTGAACGGCTGGTGAATATGTCCTGGGGGAGAACATAGGCTTTCTTTTTTTTCCTCCCACAAACACATCAAAATTTCCACGCGAACGAAGTCGCGGGCAACAGCTATAACAAATACAAAAGAATAAATAAGATTAGTACAATATGAACAGCTTAGGTAGGTATAGTTGACTTGCATCTTTCTGCTCGTCACAAAAATAGGAACCAACTTCGCCTTCTTGCTTCATGAAAACATTTAACAAAATGTTCAAAACAAAGCCCTTCTGTAAACGTCATTCGAGCGCCGATAGATTCATGTATCTCGAACCATACCCATTAATTGTTAGTTTTGGCGCGAAGCCTGCCTCATCTAATTTCATATCGTTCAATCTCCAAATCGTTATCGCACGCATCGATGTGCTTTCTAAAACTTCAATTTTCTTTTACATTGTAGTGTTGAAGTGAACTGGCTTCGTTCGTATTTAATTCCTTATCAATGGTGCCACCGGGCGTCCCGTTATCTAATTTCTGAACGAATGGAGACGGCTATTGCCGCCAACCGTGACCAATGCTACACTTTGGTGTCCGAGATTTTTATATTGAGAGTACAGTGGTCTACAAAAAATGTTGTTAAAAAACGAGGCTTTTCCTTATAATATGCAGGATGAAATTGCCTGCATTTATGTACGTATTTAACAATGCACAACATTTTGAAGTTTTCTTGTTGTGATAGATAAAAAGCTCAGCTTTTAAGAAAGAGCGGAAAATAGAAGATTTAGGGGTCGTATCTCATGGGTTCGTTAAAGACAAGCACACACTTTGTATTTATTTAAACACCACTACTTATTCTCAAAAAGATGAAGGATAGTATAATATAGCATGCTTTACAAAAATCCGCACGCATTTGGCATCAACCAACCATTGGCGTACCCACGGTGGGGCAAGGTGGGGCACTTGCCCCACCCTGCTCTCTGACCCGAAGCTAAGAATTTTTAGACAAAATTAATATAATGACAAAATTAAATATTCATTTGGGTACTTTAACATTTTTCACATTAAAATAAAAAAATTGGTTAAGGTCAACAATGACAGAAAACCGTCTGGTAGGCCTCTGTGTGATGAGTGTGCATAGAAAGACGGTTCTGGAAACACAAAATACAGTTGAAAACGAAATTTTATCTAGATTCAGTCAGAACCCTCGCAGGTTATTATTGAAATGGTGTAGTGCAATAAAACGTATCAGTCAGTAAATAAAAAGCATTTTAAATTTCCTACTACTTAGTCTATTTACTTCTGCCCCACCCCTTAAAAAATGCTGGGTACGCCCATGCAACCAACCTGCAGACTTCGTGCCGTGGAAAATATTTCACTCCCTGTTACAGGGCCACACACAGGTGTGAACCAGCACTGGAGATAATATACAGGCTGATTATGATAACTGTAATCAATGAAAACGTTAACCGTTAGCGATTCATTTTTTTAGGTAGGTAGGTACTTAAATAAGTTATATCCAATATACCAACACAACAGGGCCTTTTAGACAGGCAGATACAGCAAAAAAAATGCGCCCATTACATGATTGGTACGTCACGAAATGGCATCATTCACGTGTAGCCCCAAATAAGCTGTTTATTTGAAAGCAGCTCGAGGTCAGCTGACGCAAAAAAACTATACAGTAGCAAAGGGTGAAAGTCTTCACAAGGGACGAGAAGCCGGTAAAAAAAACTATGCTGTAGATCGCTCTTTACAACAACAGAACTTTTTTGGGCTTTGGCTCAATATCTAGTAGAACTGTCAAACTGTCTATTAACGGTTTTTTTCTTAATTCAATTTCATTGTTGTGTCGCCTTAAAAATGTATTACGGAACCAGCTTTCATCCAATAAAGAAAGAAGCTTCAAAATATGCTGAAAGAAGCGTTCAAATTAAACCAAATCACGCTTTTATATCCAAAATTCAGCAACACTACAGTTTTTTCAGGCTCCAAAATGAAACTTTTTAACCTGCCAATCAGTTTGTGTAACACCTTCATTCTCCCAATTTCCCCCCAGCATAGCAAAATCCGTTTTTTAAATATTTACAGCATAGTTAGGTAGATACAATTTTTTGGTGCATGGCGGGCGGTGCGGCAGTTGCCATGGCAACCACGTCGTTGTTTTGCCGATCGGGCTTTGTCTATGCTTTTTTTTTCTTGTTTGGCTTTTTTCGTACGGAAATATAGGCACAGGCATGGAGGCAGACAATGCCTTTTAGAGGGTAGTACCGTCATATGTTAGATATTCGTACGTGTTTCGTGAATACCTAACAATTAAATTGTAGCCAGCTACAGGTTTGATGGGCATTTTTATTTTTATGGAGCTAAAAATAAAGCCGACTCGTTGCATTTGCATTGCAGGAACATAGTACCTATTTAACTAACTGCGTTAAGTATTATCCGTGTTGGTACAGGTTTTTACTGTTGGCTGTATTTTTAGATTAAACCAAATCTGGTAGGAAAGAAAGAACCACACTTAGATACTTACCTATTAAAAAAATAAAATGGGGGGGAATGGGGTGGCATAACATCCAGCCACCCATGTCAAACCTCACCTGCACGTGGTACCTCTACTGACAGACGAACGAGGATATGACGAAAAACTCGCCAAGACGCACTGGCCAGCGTGGTGTTTTAAGGCCAAACACCCCCTTTCAAATATGAACAAAAAAGCCCCGGCTCTCAGTTCCCAGCAGCCCTGCTATTCCAAGTTCTGACAGCAGCGGGTTGAGGCCGAATCTCTCAAGTGAGATCTCATAGGCCTGTCAGAAGTATGCCGAAAAGGCGAAGCGCTTTTAAAACTACTATCACAGCTTGCGATGCAGAAAAGGCACTGTCACAAATGCAGATTGACAAAACACCTGGTGGGGTCAACCCGTACTACAAGTTCTCCTTAAACTGTTCAATGGCGTCTTCTTCAGTACCACGTCACCAGATGCCTAGAAGAAAGCGACAGTCGCCGTACTCCATATGAAAGGAGATCATTCAAACCTTGGCAACTACCGTCCTATATCTTTCCTTTCTCAAATTTATAAACTGTTTGCCAAAACCATCAGATTCAGTAATCGTCTCACCCGCCAGCAGCAGACGACTGCCAGCCCGTTGAACAAGCCAGTTTCCGAAGTGGTTTCTCCACGACTGACCTCCATACCGTGAAGCAGATGCTGGAGAAGAGCGCAGAATACAATCGGCCACTGTGTTTAGCCTTCGTCGATTACGAGAAGGCATTCGACAGTGTCGACCATTGGGCCGTGTTTAACTATCTCCATCGTAGCCAGATCGACACTCGGTATGAGAGTTGTACGATGCAGCAACAATGCAGGTCAGATTACATGAACTCACCGCACCAATTTCGATCAAAAGAGGAGTGTGACAAGGAGATACCATTTCGCATAAACTTTTCACTGCTGCCCTGGAAGACGTGATGAAAACACTGAAATGGGACCAAAGTGGTGTAAACATCAATGGTGTCTACTTGTCACACCTTCAGTTTGCGGATGACCACGAACTGTTTGCCGAATCCCTGGATGACCTTCAATGCATGCTGAAACAACTTTTTGATGCTTCCCAACAAGTTGGCTTAAGAATGAACATGTCCAAGACGAAGGTGATGTCAGGCATTCCGGACGACTCTGTCTCACCAGTTATGGTTGGAAACGAGCGACTGGAGATGGTTGATCATTATGTTTATCTTGGACATGTTCTATCTTTTGACAAGGAGCATTACGGGATAACCCTCTTAGATCGAGTGCGTAACAATGAAATCCGCCGTCGGACGAATGTCTACGACGTCGGGAACTAGGCGGTGCGTCTCAAGTGGACCTGGGCAGGACATCTGGTTAGACGCGGAGATGGCCGATGGAGCAAGGCTTTGACCTAAGGGTTGGCCAAGGTTTGGCCAAAGAAATCAGGGCCGTCCTAAAAGCCGTTGTTTTGACGATATCGTCAAAGTCATGGGAAACATTTGGATAAGGGACGCACAGAACCGGGAAGTGTGGCAGAAAAAAAGGGAGGCCTATGTCCAGCAATGGGCTGCGATAGGCAGAGCTGGTTGTTTTTTTTTAATGCCGATTGTATGGTCCCTACTCCCTATAGCTGGTCAGTAGTCCCTATAACTATAGAAACTGTGAGTTTATTAGGTATTTTACAGGCAAACCTCTGCCTGTTCCCTCGAGGAATATCTACAAGCGTGATGTTGGACAAATCTCGAAATCGAAACGAACGAATATGCACCAGTATGTACCTGTTTAGAATGCTGTAATTGATCGGTTAATTTTAATTAAGTAAAATATTGCGATTAAAATTATGCTAAATTCTTTCTTACCTTATCTTAATTGCTATGAGAATTACGTTAGTCGCATGGCGCTTAAGAAGGTATAGATAGATACTTAATCCACGGACGTAGCTATAGCTTTGAGAAGGGGGGGGTCCCCAATGTAAAAAAAAACAGAGCTCTAACGCCAATTAAATCTATCATTTACAAATTAAATATTGCCTGCGACTATAACACGCAAGTATAGTCGCGGGTAATCTATAATATTTAACTTAGGTTACTCTAAGTAGGTGCCTTTAAATAAAAACTTATATGTAATGTATGTATTGCAATATATATTTATTCAAAAGTAAGAAAGTTGAAACTTTAAAGTAATAAATTTAGTCTTTTACGTTTTATTGCAGACTGATTAATAATTTCTTCGGAATCAAGTTGCACCGCCCATTTTATTACTTAGGTAAGTTTTTAACCTCTTTAAGGTAGAGAAAGATCTTTCAGGAGTTGCAGTGGACACTGGGAGTGTGGCTAAAATAATGATATATCGTTTTCTACAATCGGCGCGGTGCATGTAATTTTTTTCTGTTGGACAAGTAAGATGAATATAAATGGGGGGGGTCCGGACCCCCAAACCCCCCCCCCCCCCTTATATACGTCCGTGACTTAATCTAAGGTGATTTTAAAAAAAGAATATTATTTAAGTTTGATAATAGAGCAACATCCATTTTAATTGAATTATCATAATTATAATTTAAATATTTAAAAACATTCCAGTATATTTTCGATTGATATTAAAAAATATTCTTGTGTTTCACATGAAATTAGTCCCATTCAGACATTGGCGTGCGTTCAAAGTCCTCGAGTAATAGAATAACGATATTCCAACGCTTGGCATAGCATTACTTTCAGACAAGAGCACAAACGAATTAGCTCAAAAGTTACATGGTTTAGTCAAACCTATAATGTTTATTTGTTTTACAACTCATGAAAGTAAAACAGTAGTACAAAAGAGAGTTTAAAAGAATTAACTTCTGATAAGATTTCGGAATGTACCTGTCAAACTGAAAACACTGAGCTGAAGTTAATCACAGAACTTAAGTGTTGGCGAACAGTGTTTCGCAATATTATTTCCTAGAAATTTAGAATAATATTGTTAAAATAACCATGCTATCCAGCCTGAGGACTGGAGTACAGGGCGTGGTATGTCAGTTTAAGTATAAAACAGTGTTGAGGCTACTGTAAACAATGGTATTATATAATAACGTTTTGACGTTTCTACTATGGTGATTTGTGATTGTATTTTCAGCTGCGTGCCGTATCCAGGAACATTCAGACCAGCGCAGCTCTGCAGCATGACAACTTGTTCGTCCACCGTGATTCTCCCCAGGACAATCCTGACATCCCCTTCGAATTCACGGAGGAGAACAAAAAGGTCAGTGACAGTCATCTGTTTTCACTAAAAATTCGTCTTGTCGCAGTTCTTAATTCAAATTATCACTGGTTGTGACAGAAGATTGACATTTTGATCAAATATTGTTAAATGCGAGGCGTAGTAATTATTATTTAGGATAGAACCAGCTAAAAAAAATATAGAACATAATTTTAGGTTAACCTTTAGTGTAAGTATGTAGGTGTTAACAAATTAAAACAAAATACAGAAACATAGTAGGGTATCCAGTTTTCATGAGTGTTTTCTGGTACAAATCAATAATACTGAACTGTTAAGTTCAAACATGGAAGTTCTGAAAGCTTTTATACTTCCTTGTTTTATTAAAGATTGCTTATGTATATCATACGGGAGCCTGCCATTTTGCCGAAAAGATTTTGACCAAATTTCATTACCCAAACAAATTTTAGCAACTTTTTTTTTATACCATTGCAATATTTCGAATGATTTTAGTACACATATTTTTATTTGGTCAAATTTTTACTTGGCAAAATATTACCAAGTATAATGTCATTATGGCATTTGGTCTTTACTCAAATGATTTATTACAGCAAACAATCTTCAGACAATAAACGTTTATTGAAATGATTTGTTAAGACAAAAAATATTAAGGCAAAAATAGGGTAGGTTAGGTTAGGTTAAAACTGTGACCCCCTACGCTCGAGCCGAGCGAGCGTAGCGAGCGGTGCCGCGGGAGCGGCCGGCGAGTGCCAGAAACGACTTGCATTAATAGAAAAAAGAGATTGTTTTAGTAGGTAACCCGGAACTGAACTATTTAGATTAGAATAATTACTTACTTATTTAAAAAAAAATGGTTAGGTTAGGTTAAAACTGTGACCTCCAGGAACGACTACATTATATAGAAAAAAAAATATATGGAAAAAAACGCTACTAACTAAAAAAAAAGAACAGTTAATATTCATATTATTATAACGTGTTTAGAATTTGTCTTATTTGATTTTGCGTAAAAACTGTTATTCCAACTGAAATATTTGACTAAATAAAAAATGTTAAAAGTACTTGTTGGTAAACAAGTTATAAGTTTAAACGTTCACTTCCCAAACATTAGGTTTGCGTTACAATTTTTTGTGAATAGATTTTTTGCTAAGTAATAATTTGGCAATTGAAATTATGCGAAAAATTTTTTGGGAAGTGAAAATTTGTCAAATGCCTTTCGGTCAAACAAGGGAGACCCATATCATACAGGTCTGTCATTTAGGTATAAGGATACAATGGAATAAGATAAATTCTATTCTTAAACTAAGATTTACCAAACAAACAGAGACATTCAAATATTTACGAGCGATTGACAGGACAAGACGAAAAAAATCGTAATCCAATACTTGTTACGACTTAGTAACAAATCGTTCTGTCTAGTGTCACAAGTCCGCTTGTCAGGTAGCATTCGTATGTCAACATTGAAAATGTTCAGGATTAAAATTGTTGTATGAAAATATTACCAATGTCCGCTCTATAATTCTTTTTAATCTCTTTGCAAACAAATAATCTCATATTAAATCTAATAGTAAAATCATACTAGGTATATAATATGTCATCAATCACTCATTAATAAACATTTCCAAATCATGTTTAGCGAGTGACAGCCTTATTGGCAATCTACCCAGAGGGTCACAAGCGTGGAGCGATGATCCCGCTTCTCGACCTGGCCCAGCGTCAGAACGGAGGCTGGCTGCCCATCTCTGCAATGCACTACGTAGCTGACCTGCTCAAACTGCCACGCATGAGGGTTTATGAGGTGGCTACCTTCTACACTATGTTCATTAGGTGAGTTTTCTCAGCACTCCGGAGTCTAGATTTGTTCTTTGTTGATGGCAGTAAGCTCTGGTCACCATTATAATATGGTACTTAGACATAACTGGCAAAATGAGGTTGTACTCTAGAAAAACTGCTGCCTGTAATCCCCAGATTACAGGTCTGTTGTTATGTTTATTAAAAACAGAATATTTTAGAAACAGTGTTGAGTATTCTTAGAAAAGCGCAATACATCAAAAACATGCCTCCCTCGCATCGCTAAAATTAAATAATAGATTGTTTAGAATTCTTTTTTTACTCTTTTTTTTCTGGTTTTGAAAACCACTGGTATTTGCTGGAGCAGGTTGGTGTGGCGACACTTGAAGCTCTTTATTTATTTATTTAAACTTCATGTACAAAAGTGGTACATAGGCGGGCTTAATGCCACAAGGCATTCTCTACCAGTCAACCGTAGAATCAAATAGGACAGCATTGTGATAGAGTACAAAAAAATAAATAAGAAAAATACCATTTTGTTAGCATAAATTGATATACATAAATTGTAAATACAAATAAAATGAAATAAACTAATATATATATATATATTCGGCTGTCATGAATGTTGACAGACTGCAGCAAAACAACTGGTTTCCACTTTCCATATAGCTCTATCAGCTCTATGGGAAGTGCAACTGGGGGCAATTTCGCCTCCTGCCAAACTGTTGTCATAGATTTACATTCATATTAATTGTCGGTCATCACGATTCCCTTTGTCTCTGCGGTTGCAGTAATTGTACTATAAAAACCATTACTACAGTCTGTGGATTCCTGTTATACCAACAAAATTCTACCAAATCCATAGAACATTTTTCTTACAGTCTAGTAGCCACAAATTTATTTGTGTAATTGTGCAAACGAAAGTATGTTCTGTGATTGTTACTTTATCTCTTGCTTTTAAACTTACAGACGACCAATCGGCAAGTACCACCTCCAAGTCTGCACAACAACGCCCTGCGCTCTTCGTGGATCTGAAGCCATCCTGAAGACTATTGTCGAGGAAACCCAGTGTAAAGTTGGTGGCAACAGCCCCTGTGGAAAATTCTCCATTTCTGAGGTGTGTGTATTTAAGTTAACTGAACTTTGAATCTTTATACTTTTAATAGCTTCTGTGCGCGACTTCGCCCGCGTGGTACTAATTGGGTAAAAAGTAGACTAAAGTATGCCCATCCTATAATGTATCTTTGAGAGATTCAAACTCACAAAATTGAGAGATGATGGCTGTTTTTTTTCTTCTTTTGTTATATCTGGCCGTAATGGTTTTCACGTCGCTTTTTAGAAAACTTTCGGGTTTGTATAGTATGACCACTTTAAGTGTGCAGTTCAAAGTGGCTAGTGCTTGTCATGAAAATTTGCATCTATATGTCAAACTTGGTACATTTAGTTTAGTTCTGTTTTTTCCCGCCTGCATAATAAGTTGGTTGATTGAAGAGTGGAACGTCGTCTACGTCGTCATTTTCTAAAACTTGAATGAGCGAGCTGTTATAATACTTAGCAGTATCAGTAGCAGAATATGGAATATCAACTGCGTAACATAACATTGTTAGAAGTTAGAATTAATGTACCACCCCCTTCTTTTTTTCGGATGGTAAATCATCAAATGACCCCGCCCGCTCTGGGCGGAGTGAAAGGCAGTGTCAGAGTTTTACTGACTAAAACCCATCCATATTCCTTCTTTGCCCTTTGTTTTCCAGGGCCGCGGTATCTCTTTCGAACAGTCCCGCAGCCATGTACCTCCCCTTATGGATTATTAAATCACGATTTTTCATTTATTTTTCCAGGTTGAGTGCCTCGGTGCCTGTGTCAATGCTCCTATGGTTCAAGTTAACGACGACTACTACGTGAGTATTACTTCTTCTGTAACCTTTAGACACCTAAAGCTGAGTCTCTTCAAAATCTCTCCATTTTTGGCTGTTTTGTACGGTAGGCCGCGAAATTCAAATTTTCTTACGTTTTTTGCAATTCGCAATATAGTATCAGGTTGTATGTTGATTAAAATATGTTTCGCGACCGTAACAAATATGGTTTTAAAGAGTTATAACCATCAACACAACCCTCTACGTTCAGTTAATCCCATTGAATGACTTTTTCATGAAATAGTAATTCAATGGGATGAACTAAGAAGGTTGTATTGATGATTTTAATTATTAGTGGCGCTTCCACCTTAATAACAGCAAATTAACACATTTTTTATTTTTTTATTGGTAATATAATATTATCATAATTAGCTTTGTTTAATGGTTATTATTGTTTGTGTTGTTGTTAGAATTTAAACAATTAAACATAAAGCTAATAATGAAAAGAATGTCTTAAACAGTTTAGAAAGTAAGTTGATATTTGTATAAGTACGATGGACTTGTGTACAAAAATCCCTTAAACAAAGAAGATTAAAAAACCCCACTTGTTTTTGTCATAAATTAAAAAATTCACAATCGTGTTTCAATCTTATTCTTTATTGTGCACATATGCATATTGCAATATTACAGCTCATGTACAAACGCAAATTTAACCCGGAATTCGGTTTTTTTTACAGTAAACGTCATTAAAAAGTTCCAGTTTCAGAAATTAAAAAGTACAAAAAAACATCATATATTATTTAATGTGGTATTTATACTTTCATTTCAGGAAGACCTGACTGTAGAAGACACGAAAGAAATTATTCAGAAACTGAAAAATGATGAGAAACCGAAACCTGGCCCGAGGTATACACCCTTTCCATCAATTTATTTATCTGACTAGTATTTATACAAGGTGACTGGTAATTCGTGACCGATACTTAAACACGTGATTGTAGTCTTGATAACAAACAACTTTCCTAAAGAAACATTTTTTATACACAGACTTTTATCACAATAAGACAATAGCCGTATGAAATTCGCACGCGCACACCTGTGACCTATCAGCTGTTAGCCGTTTAAAAAAAAAGTTTATTTTGGGAAAGATGTTTGTTATCATGAGTACAATCACGTGTTTAAGTATCGGTTACTAATTACCAGTCACCCTATACACCTAAGAGTATACTAATTATAATCATTTAGACATTCTTGAAACGTAGACACGTTAATCAAGCACGTCAAGCACTAAATGGGGACGAGTTAGGCCGCGTCCTAACCAAAGTGATCACAAAATGAAGGAGACAGTCGTGCGTTTGTTCGAACCCGAATGCGACGACGAGAACGCGCCCTTACCGATTTTACGAACAAACCTATACTTCTATACTAATACTATAAAGAGGTATTTGTTTGTAAGTTTGTAAGTCGGGGGTAATCTTCGGACCTACTGATCCGATTCCGAAAACTCAATCACTAACGGGAAGCTACATTATCCCCGAAGCTATTTTTAAAACGTTGTTAAAGGCATTTAAAATGATCCCATGAGTACAATAGGGAATATGCAAGAAATACAAAACTTTTATTATTTCTTAAAAATGCCTTGTATTGGTCCATAAAAACATTGTGGTACACTTGTTTAATTTTCTAATACAACACTTACTTTACAATTTAATATTTCATGTAGCGTGTTTTTGGTGAAACGGAACGCAAACTCAAAACGCATCGCCCCTCGATAACGCCGGTAGTGACGTCAAATACCATGTGTCAAAGAAACACTTTTATTTGAAAAGTACTTAAAGTTTCACTAAGATTTTATTATAATATTGTTATTGGAATGTTTACTTGAATAAAGGACATGCAATTTGCCAAATTAATATATTAAGGGTAAAAAATTAGATGTAAACAAGGCAGATAGAGGTAAATGACGTCACTTAACATGACATGAAAATTTTAGGAGTTTAATTTGTTTTTTGAGCGACAAGCAGTAGTTGAACTTAACTTTTAATTATTTTCTTGGGTTGATAGTATTGTATTTTAATGATTTAAGTGAAGAAAAAATTACATGCATATTCCCTATTCGTACATAACAAAGCCGCGAGCAAAAGGTAGTGTGATATACAGGGTGTAAGGGACAGCCCTCCACAAACTGACAGGGTGCATTCAGCTCCTTATTTTGAATCATATTCCACCGGTTTTTTTCTCCGGATTTGTTTTTTTTCAGTTACTATTCCTTTATTTCAATGTATAATAACATTCCCTGTACGCAGCACTCCATTTATGTAAATAATACGGCCAAAATAAAAAAATCCAACAATGGATGTTGACTCTAACGAACGACGCGTGAAATCATCTTTTCACTGCATGGGGGAGATAGTATCCTTTCAATTTCTACGAGTAAACGGTAACGCCTACTGACAGATTTGGTTTGTATGGAATGTATTTGAAATACCGTCTCCAGCGGCGGCATCTACAAACCGTACTGGGCTCGCATGGTGGAGACCAGTCCTAAACGAGCCTCGCATCCTGGCAAAAGGAACATATTGCTGCCCTAGTTCAATAGTAAGATACCTTTAAAAAAAAAATGAGATAAATTTTGTTTCTGTTAAAAAAATTGCTCTTGTATCAGATTCAAAAATCGGATATTAAATGCAACCTAAGTGCCTAAATCTCAATATCTCTCGTGTCGTTTCATAGAGCACATGTGCCATCCCACCATACATATTACTAGTGAGTAGTGGATCCTCTAGGTGGGTTCCCAGCATTGCAAGTGCGACTCGAGTGTCTTGAGTGAACCCACCAGGTGGGTTCCCGGCATTTTTTAATTTAGAGACTATCTAAACATGTAGGTACCTACACTCCTTACGTACATCGATAACGTCACGTGGTGGCCGGCCTGGGGTGCAGGCGCGGGCGCCGCATACGGAGCGCGCTTTCGAGCTTCGCGGATGCTCTGCCTACCCATTGTAGCACGGTACGATAGTAATGAGACAGAACGGCATCACGCGGCTAACAGCTGATAACTCACAGGCGAGCGCGCGCACGAATTTCATACGACTGTTGTGTTATTGTGATAAAATTGAATAAGTATTAAAAAAAGTTTCTTTGGGAAGGTTGTTTGTTATCACGTTGAGTACAATCATGTGTTTAAGTATCGGTCACTAATTACCAGTCACCCTATATAAAGAAGTATTATATTGGAATGTAAATAACTCCCGAATACATTAAACTAAGCTCACATTAAAAAAAATAACGACATTTCAAATAACAACTAATAACAGTGAATTACATTGAAAGTAAAATCTTAAAAGTATGATTAACTCAAAACATACTTCGATCAAGATATCTTTCTAATGAACTAGAGCAGCGATATGCTGATTATGCATGTGTATATTATAATTATGGAGATACTATCTTTCTCTAAGGTGGTTATAATTATCGGCAAGCATTGGAGTTGTGATAACTTTTTATTTTCCAACAAAACAATTTTACCTACATAACATAACATCAGGCATATCGGGTTTGGCAGAGATGTACTTACCCATTAGTACATCCACATTTCGCTAGTTATGTTTAAGTCCCATGTAATAGGATCGGGCCTATTGCCATCAACCGGGAACAAATCCAGATTCCGTGGCAGCTTCTAAAAAACTCCTGTTGAAAAAACCCAATAACACGTCACTTAGCTCGAACTGGAAATCGAACCAGGCAGTCTTAATTTTTCAGCCAACAATTTTAACTCTTCAGTATTTTTTTTGTTTTTCTTTTCGCAGGAGTGGAAGATTCGCCTGCGAACCCCTAGGAGGGCTGACCTCCCTGACGGAAGAGCCCAAAGGCCCCGGCTACGGACTACAGGATGGCCTGAAGTAAAGCCCTAGAACAAATAAATGCTTTCCAGTTTTGTAAATCTTATTTATAGGCAATATTTAAATAAATCATTGTTAGATCAGTTGCTTTTCTTTTTTGTTTAAATATTTCAGTTTCACTCCCAGGATTTGTCCAAAAAGGTAGAACACCTTATAATATTTGTCAATTAGACTGACAGAACTGTAGATAAAATACAGTATAGCATGACCACTTGAAGTGTGCAGTTCAAGGTGACGCTTGTCAAAAAAAATGCATCAATATGTCAAGCTACTACAATCTGTCAAATTTCTTTAATAGATGTTCAACTTTATCGATACAGCATTAGGTTCAAGGTTGATTGGGAAAATGTTTCAGTTTCGGGTAGCTTGATGTGCTGGCATCATATTTTTTTTTTAGTTCTGTATTTTCCCGTCTGCAGAGATAAGTTGGTTGAAGTGTACTAAATTCCACTAAATATTCCCGTTGTCAGCGATGCGGACGAAATTTTTGACACCTTTTAATTCTTTTTTGCTGTTGTACATGTACAATTTTTTGTTTGTTTAAATAGCTTGTAAAGTAAGTAAATTATTCGGAAATGCAAAATACGAACAATATAATAATGACCATACAAAGGAAACACACATCAGAATGAATTCTAACAGATAATTATATTTTTAATTGCAAGTAATCTGAATATCCAACCACTTGCAATGAGTTCGATTTTGAAAAGTCGGTGATTTTTGTTTCCGAAACCAGGTGTGAGTCATGAATACATAACTGTCTCGTGTTAGTCTACTAAACCAAGAAGCTAAAGAAACTATAATCGAATAGCATCTTTAAGTACCCAGTACCCTACTTCTTTCACGCTCTTCGCCATACAATATACAGTACATACTACTCTATGTTCCTAGTTTAAGGTTGGTTTTAGATTGACATCCAATGACCGGTTATTTCATTTAACTAACTAAAGGTAGGAAATAATTAAGCGGATTACGCTCTACCACAAAAAGGACATACACAGTCGCATATTATGAGTAGCTACCTCTAAGAATCAATAATAATCGATTGTTTAACATTATTTCTCGTAAATCCTTGCGAAATTCTGATAAGCTAATAATATGTGAGCTATCTCGATAATATACTACGAAACTGCCTATATACTTACGTGCGCTCACTGATAAGCAACACGGAAGATAGGTACTTAGTAATAATGTATTCAGTAGTGGCTATGTTATTGTCCTGTGTGTTACTATGTTATAAAAGTTATTTGTTTTAATAATTTAGGTGAGTAGGCAAAAATTCGTCAAAAGTAAAGTAAAGAGTTGTCATTTTTTATTGAATAAAGTGTTGTGATTTGTGTAACCAACCTCCTTTTTAAAATATTTGCTATACGATCTTTTTTGTGACCATGTAAAATGAAAACAAAATTGCAGTGTCAAAATGGTGTTAATTTACAGATGTTCCGTAGAAATAACAAAAATGAAACGTACAAAGAATATACCAAAATACAATTGTGGGACCCTAATGATCCTAATGATTCCTGGGATCAAACGAATGTAAGTATGCTACGAATATTATTTACTTATAGTTTAGTTTGTGTGTTGGTTGTTAGGTTATAATTTACATAGGGAATTTTTAGATACGTCAACAAATGAACATTTTAGCAGGATTACATTACTGCTTATACCTATAAAAGCTTGTTGATAACTCGTTTAGGAATAGCGTAAATTCAATTTGTATTTTCGTATTTTCATTCATGTATCATGCGCCGTAGTGGTGAGCTATCGATACATTTGTAATCGACTAAATAGGTAGCGACCTGATTATTTACCAGCAAATTGTTTGTTAACATTAATTCATCAACAAAAACCCACAAGTAAAGACGAATAAAATGGCACAGTTTTTATTTAAAAAAAAAGTTATTATTATACTGTTGAAACATTAAATATAAATCGACTAAAATAACTTTTTAGTTTAGTGTTCCACCTCTACTGTCAAAAGGTATTGACATGTCAGTTCTGAAACGTCAGTTGTTTGCTTTTGCTTCTTTCTGTCAGTGATTTTACATTCGTTGATTGTTCGTGTCGTCTTCTTGGGTGTGAAAAATGTCGATCGGGGCCTAAGCTGAAAGGCATTGTGTGAACGATGAAAAGTAGCCCCACGCGCAAATATGAAAATTTCTCCAACGACAACCAAGGGAAGGAAACGGACAAGTATTCTCTAGACAGCCAAGACACCGCCAGTGTGGTTAGTCCCTTGTTGAAATTATTGATTTTGTTTGTGTACTGTATAAGATGTTATTGATTTGTCGCGTTTTTGTTTAGAGAAGTCGTAACGTATGTTTTATATCTTAACGCCTTTAATAACTGCTGGGGACATCATGGGGATATAAAAACTGCGGTGAATCGGCGTGAGAATTACCGACTGCTGTTTTGTCCTACGTATGCACGGCATACGACCTAGATTGTTCTAGTTCTAGATATATCTCGATCGACCTTTTCATAACTTAAGCGTTTTGTATTTTTACGACAGCGACTCGTATTTTTTGGTCCTTTCGTAATTGTAACGTTGCCAACTCGATCTTTTTGCCGCTTCGTATGCGTATTTCGAACTCTCACTTTCACCTCGACATGTTATTGCTTTTCTTTTTTAATTATAAATACTTTTTCATTTGTGTGGTTATAATATCGTCTTATTCATTAGGCTAAACAATTATTGAATCTTACAACAAAGTAAAGTAAAATTGACCCTTCAGAGAGTATTGTCTAAAGGGTTAATTTAACTTGATTTACAGTCTCTCCAATAAAGATACATTCAGAATTATTATTTAAGTAATTAAATATCGCAAAAATAATTAAAGGTCATATTATACAGGGTGGAAGGGACCCCAATGCGAAAATGGTTACCACATAATCAGTACATCATTCTGAGTATGAGAAATAAATCAGCTGTTCCATAGCTGTTCTGATTCATACATTTTGACTGTGTAGGTATTGATTGCACTTTTGTAGGAAACAACAGATTTTTTTTTTATCACTTATGAAAAAATTCTTTGTACTTTAATCAAAATAATAATGTTAATGACATACAATTCACACTGGACACTGCACACCTTAAACAGCTGGGTCTAAAAGAAATAAGGAATTAAACTTAGTTAGTTTTATAGAAGGGAAACCCCAATGAGACATAGCTTGTAATTTTAATAAAGTATGGTATGGTGCCTACAACCATAGGCACAAATAAAGATTTCTTGCTCCATAAACATTTTCTTCTTGAAAGTAAAATCACAATGAAACTTTTACATGAAAACCGACTCAGTCTGAAAATTATCTAAGACTTGTTAATACTTAAGTATCTTAATCTATCTATATATATAAAAAAAGAAACTGACTGGCTGACTGATTCACTGACTGATCGATCAACGTACAGCTGAAACCGCTGAGTCTAGAAGCATGAAATTTTGCATAAATATACCTTAAATAACCTAAGTGTGCACTAAGAAAGGATTTTTGGAAATTCATCCTTTAAGGGGGTAAAAACGAGGGTGAAAGTTTGTACGAAACTTGGTCAATTTTGCGAACGAAATTGTGGGCAACAGCTAGTACTAACGTACACCTGTGTTAATACTTATTAGTCATGAATAATATGCAATTAAGAGAAAATGTTTTAACTTCCTTTCATGTTAATGAAACTCAAATGTTGTTAGACCGGTCTGTAGCCACATGCACAGCTGTAAAAATGTTTTAACTGAAACAAGCAATTTCAAGTCAAATACATACTGTTTTTTTTTTGCAACTTCAATTTCACAATTCAATTATTTGCAAATAATCATAGATACATTATTAAAACTCACCAACAACACACAGATAGATTTAGGTTTTGCATTGCCTGCCAGTTATAGCGAGTTGGGTCTTATCATTTTGCAAGGGCAACACTTTGCACAAGAGTTTACTCTCATACCAAACATAGCCACAGATGAAGAATTTCTGATAATTCAGTTCCTAAAACGGTTGAATGGGGAATGAAAGTTTGTATGGAAGGTAGTCATTTTTGCTGATAGGATATCCTATTGAGCACTCATCCAAATCAGTTGCCGGAAACTCTGACAACCAGTCTTATCAAGGGGTATTACCCAGTGCTAACTGGGTTGCGGAGGTAAGATAGGTCATAGTTCCATGTAAAATACTGGTATTCAGTTGCATCCGGTTAGACAGGAAGCCAACCTGAACAATGTTGGGATAAGGCTAGGCAGATAATGATGAAGATTATTCATGTCAAGTAGATTGTGTTTATATTATCCACACAACGTTAACACATTCAGGACTTATACTAATATGGCAAAAAAACTAATAAAAACTTTATCAGCTTGGTATGGTAATACTTAAATGCAATTCACTGCACCAGTTGTGCAAATACATTTTTAATTTATGGACTAAAATGAAAATCAAATCAAAATCGATTTTTTTCAAGTCAAGCTGACGGTTATTTGAATAGATTTAAGTGGACTAGGCATGTGTAGTCAACACAATGAAATAAGTATTCTCAACTGATCAAATAAAGCTTGTTCCACATTAAACTGTAGTCATAAAATCCAGTAATAAGGACTGTAAACAAGCTACTTTAATCGGTAGTATTTTTGAAATGATTACTTTCTGAGTACTATTTTTGTTTCGCAAATAGTCCCAGTCCAGCACGCGTAGCAGGACCACCGTAGCAACGGGTTTCTTTGACGGAAGAATCGACAAAATGACAGATTGTGAAAAGAAATCTGTCATGCACCGCCCCAATTCATTTCACTTCTCTCGATGTTGAGATATTTTTCGCCAATTCATGAGGAAGCCATCTTCTCCTCTGTCTGCTGCGACCCCGTCTTGCTGTCTAGAAATATACGAGCCCAATGCTTTGCCGGTAAACTTAAGGTTAGTTTAGTTTAGTAGTTAGATTTAATAGAACCGAAATATATCAATTTAAATATAATTATAATGTATCCTGAAAAAATTGGCTCAAAGAACAAGTTTTACTGTAACTTTTTATAAACGCGAAGAATTTAATTTTGCTCAATTATAACCAAATCGAATCGAATATTAATAAACACGTCGATTTGTTATACTTAATAGCATTTTGCACAAATCTGTATCTAAAAATTGGTTTCACATGAAAATCTACGTTTAAAATCATGGAATGAAACGCGTTAACTATGTTGCTAATAAAAACTGACTAGTCCCTTGAAATACATGAAAGTAAATAATCTTCTTTTTAGCGTGTTGACGGCAAAAACTAAAAAAAATGTTTAGTCCAAAATCCAGCTACGCGAACTCCTCTCGCGGAAGCAGTAATAGAGTCATCAAGTGTGCACGGTCAGAGCATGCCACGCACACGATGGAAGGTGGGCCAAGTATATTAAAATAAAACCTGGCAACACTCGCATTCAGTCTGTCAAGTTTTTCCACTAATTCCGTTAACGTCGCGAGCTTTAATTTTAATTATTAAAAGGTTCGTTCGCGTTGGCGTCAAAAACTTTGTAATTACATTAATTGCTTGTAACCCTTTCAGTAAAGCTTGTAACATTTATTGTTTAATTTTAACCAAGCTTTACTTGCGGAGTTTGATCAGCAAATTGTTTATTCATTCGCTATAGTTTTGTCTTAATATTGTGCTAGTAATTAATTTTTGCGGCGAGTTTTCGTAACGCTCTTTTCATGTTGAAATAGGTCACGGAATAACGAGGTAATATAGGACTAGGTTCAGAAAAGCTTCACTTTAAAATTCTCTGATGGAACTAATTTCAGTTTTCACAGCACATAAAATAAAGGACCTACCCTTTGTTGGGTATCGTGTAACTAGGGTTGCCATTTCCAAATTTTTGAAGAGCCCAAACATAATTCTGGCTTTTTGATAAAAACGGTCCGGGTATTTTTCTTTTTAATCTATCTGTTTTTCAGTACCGATCAAACTATTAATATTTTCAAAAAAATCCTCTCAAGTCAAAAACTCCGGACTTATATAACCCTACGAATAACCCAACATGTATATGCATCGTAAGATTATGGCTAAGGGATATGGAGGTTTTGAATGGCGTAGCATAAACGTCCCTGGATTAAAACGTCATCGGAGGTCCCTTTTGGGTTCAATAGGGTTAGTTATCCCATTCATTTAATATAACCTTTTAGTATAGCTTTAGTTAGCTGCGGCTACGTCCGCTAAACTATTTGTGGTAAAAGGTATCTTCTTCTCTCGGTAACTTGGTATGTACATCACTACCGTTTTGGAAAAGTGTTATCGAATTTTGCCTTGAAGGAATATATTATAAACGACTCACCTTTATGAACTATGTGCTATTTATTTATTATTGACAAAATCCACAGCTCTTCGAAATTTTATCTTTTTTATTTAGAGATCTTTATTTATTTTATTTATACACAGACTTTTATCACAATAAGACAACGGCCGTATGAAATTCGCACGGGCGCGCCTGTGATCTATCAGCTGTTAGCCGTTTAAAAAAATGTTTCTTTGGGAAAGTTGTTTGTTATCATGAGTACATCACGTGTTTAAGTATCGGCCACTAATTACCAGTCACCCTATATAAACCTGGTCTTACAGCCAATTACGCTATTGCTATGTCGTATGTATAGTATATCTCATAAAGCATAACGAATGTTTACCCAAGCGATGCAATCACTTGGGTATAGATTCGTTATGCTATGTTATCGTCTATGCGCGATCAACTTAGCCAACAGTCCACAGCTAGACATAGGCCTCTCCCAAGCTGACCTATCCCAGCCACCTTTTGAAATGTTCTCATACCTGGTCGTCTACTCAAAGGCAGAAGCCCGTGGTTCCGGGCGAAGTTACGTGAGTAATCTTACTCTGTATCATTTACGGACATCCGATTAGTTAGGAAGCCCGAACTAAAAATGAATTACAACACGATTGGACTGTCCGAACTCCTGATGTGCTTCCAAAACTCATGAATCCGAAAATGATGAGGAGTAGTACTCATTTCGAAGTTTCGAGCTACTTTCGTACGGGCCCGTATCTTCGTTGACGGACTTAGACCCCCAGGGGATCTACTCTTCTCTCTACTACCGAACATGGTCTTCACTTCAGGACTCGTGTCTTCAGTACTTTGACAAACATGGCCAGCCCATTGCCACTTCAGCTTGCTCTCTCTGCAAGCTATGTCGGTAATTTCAGATTAACCACATATACGCGATAAGGGCGCCTTATTCTAATTAATATTATAAATTCCTCAAAACATTGAATTTTTCAACTGTAAGGCATTGTATTATTAATCAATCAACACCCAACAGCCATGAAGGTTTCACTTAGCACAAACCTTTGGAAATAAATTGAATTCTTCATACGCATGCGCGAAACACAGCTGCTACTTCTATGATATGCTGATGTTATATTATGTACCCGTTTTTTGTCATACAGGGCTTGGCAGGGTTCCAAGTCGGGTCACTTTAAGAGTGTTGTACGCGCCTTGTTTAATAGCATTTTTACGTGGATTTCGCGGTGTTGGTAGAGTTGAGCTGGGTAACTGGGTTTACGCGGGTCTAGTAAACGATAGAGTAAACTATATTACCGGTTCCCAGTAATTTACTATCGAGTTCTCTGACGGTCTGCCACCACTTTTCATTCTTAATATATCGTATCTATACATATTAACCCTTTAACCGCCACGATTTAATACGTTTGACTTACCTCCAGCGCCACGTCACTTTAGGTATAAGTTGGAATAGTGTTGGGAATACTTAATATCGATGCATAAATTCTTTATTTATTAACAAAACTAAAAGCCGGAAATTAAATCAATGTTTTATTTACTTACTTAATAATCTAACATTATTCAGTTTTCAATCAATTAAAAAAATAAAATTAAACGTGCTTCTGTAGTTACAAAATCAGTACTCGGGAGATGGGCACGTTGTTCGTTCTTCTGTTTGTGAGGATTCTCCACGAGCATGTCGTATTAAATTTAATATCTTCATGTAAACTTCTGGATTTATTGGATTTCCGACCGCACAGTTTCCAGTTCAAAAGCTATTAAAGACGCGAAGTATTCATTTCGTGGATCACTTGGTCTCTGATCAAAAAGGCCTACAACACTAGTTGCACTTAGCGATAAAGCTTTCCCGTGATTTTACGGTGACGGCGCTGAGGCAACTGACAATACCGCGCGATTTAACCTTGAATCTCCTTGGCAGCACGTAATATTACGGTGACGGCGACCGGCGACTGTCTGCACTAGTGAAGTTCTGCGTTATGAGATTTCTATATTTTTGTCGTAAAAATTAAATAATTTTTAAACTTAAATACATTTTATTGTGTACAGATACTTGTATCAGAGTAATACTATGGATATTTTGTAATGAAAGTACCCACTTTCATTGCAAATAGTGACAGTAATTTATATAGTGCCTTGTTTATTCTTAGACATCCTATTAAGTATTTTCCGAATTCGCCCCATCCCTAGTACTCGTAAAATTACGTGATTGGCGATACAGGTAGGGAGACAGTTATGACAAAATATTTGAACCTCAAAATTCACGGTATTTATCATTCAAAACATAGAAAAATGTCCATAACAATAAAGATTATATCCTACATCTTAAAATTGACACATTTTATATGGAGTTTGTGCAGTATGAGAACTTTTTCAATGAAATAACGTAAATATACGTGTGTGGCGATTCGGGCACTGTTTTCAGAGCCCGTAATATTACGGCGTCGGCGCTTAAAGGGTTAATAAAATTGTAATCGGCCGATGTCTGTACATTGAAATATGGGGGTCTTTATTAGAGCAACAGAAGCCAAAACAACAGTTTTTAGAATTTTTGTCTGTCTGTCTTTATGTCTGTATGTTTGTACGCGCACCACGCAAAAACTACTGCAAGGATTTTACCGCTCTACTGCTAGATGCTTAACTTAAAATATAGGCTACATTAGATATAGTTTTGGACCCGATAGGTGGCGCTATGCGAAGCAAGGGCGGGTCACTAGTAAGTAGTAAGGTTGAAAAGTGAAAGACCGTCATTGAGAATTGGTGAAAAGTGAATCTGTCTACACGGTTTTTTATTCTAGCAATACCTAATTTTATCGTGGATACAGTTTTCAGACTATGTTAAAAGTCAGACCGTATTATACGGGTCGAGTATCCGATAGACATCGGGGCTGGGGATGCCAAGTTGTAGTTGAGTAACTTACCCCCGTTGCTAGTGGCTCAACTCTTCCTTTTAACAAGTTTAATATAGTATCATTTCGGTCTACATTGTAATCATAAAGTCTTCAACCAGTGCGTCCTGCCTGTTAGGACTTACGGGGCCGAAACGTGGACACTCACGGTACGGCTGGTTCATAAATTCAAGGTCGCTCAGCGAGCTATGGAACGCGCTATGCTTGGAGTCTCTCTGAGGGATCGCATCCGAAACGAGGTGATCCGGCAGAGAACCAGAGTTGTCGACATAGCTCACAGAATCAGCAAGCTGAAGTGGCAATGGGCCGGTCATATTAGCCGTAGAACCGATGACCGTTGGGGTAAACGTGTTCTTGAGTGGAGACCGCGAATCGGCAAACGTAAGGTGGGACGCCCTCAGGCTCGGTGGAGTGACGATCTTCGCAGGGTGGCTGGTAGCAACTGGATGAGAGTTGCTGAAAATCGAGTTGAGTGGCGTGCAATTGAGGAGGCCTATGTCCAGCAGTGGACTGCTATGGGCTGATGATGATGATGATGTAATCATAATCTTCATCATTTTAGTACGGGATCACCCACTGTTGGGTATAAAGGGAGAAACAAGACCATGAATGAAGCCGAAAGGCACTTGTTCTCCCCGTCATTGCGATATTTTTTTTTTCTCGACCTTACCTGGGAACCTTCTACTTACGGAGATATTGGGGGTCAAAATTCCAACTTTTTCACAAGTGTTTTTTTAAATACATGATTTTAATGTAAGATTTTTGCTTTAAACACCTCCACGACCCCCGTGCTATTCAATCTATCCATCAGCACAATGTTTTGAGTGCGTTACAGTGAGTCCTACCGTAAAACGTGATTATTCACCCCAAAAAAAATGTCGCTTTCCAGCATTTTTTTTGCGTAAAGTTACTTAGTTTGGTTGACACCAAGCATTATGTACATCAAACTAAGTATGTCCTTGTGTGTAAGTCTTCGTGAAGGGTCCGTCCTGTAGATCTTCCCATTTTTCTACATATTAAGTCAAATTTTTAGCGTAGTTAGCAAATTCTCAACTCATGTAGATATACGCGGTTTTTCAAATAAGATGTTGAAGGTAACACAAGTAGCTGAGCAATGTCGAATGCATAAGTCAGAATCGCATCGAATCGATAGTTACGCGTTTCCCTGTACAAATGAGAAACGCATGTAACTAGATGGCTGATCTTCAAGTTATGGAATAACTGTTTTACTTAAACTTAAAATACTATGAAATAATCGCGTTGATGGGTTACCGATTAAATTGACATTTTTTCTATCTCAAAGATAGGCAAATACGGTGTAATCGGAGCTAAAAATAAATTCACTAATAATTGTATATTATGTCATACTATCTGTTTGTGTGGAAGTTAATTCGCTGTGATTTGAGTGTTCCTAATTTTCATAAACCTGTCCTTTGTCTCATTAAATACCTCTAACGGCCAGTTTCTTCATCAAAAGTAACAGTCAAAGCAATGTCATAAAGTAAAAGTAACGGTTAAATACGTTTCTTCACAATTTTAGCCGTTGGTTTAACTGTTACTTTTGCCTTTAACTTTTGCTGCTCAAAAGGGAGCTGCTAAAGCAAAAGTCACTGTTATTTTGACATAAGTCATATAGATATCACTGCATTTATTTCCTAGATTTTATTGTAATATTAAAATGTTATCACAATCTTCGTCCAGTGAAAGTTCAAGTTCATCAGACGATGAATCTATCGTAAGTTATTTAAATTAATAACGTAATTATGTTCGCAAAGATCATTTCCTATGGGACGAGGCTGATTTTCTGTTCCGATACAGAATTTCAAAGGAAACCGTTGCTTACCTCAGCATGATGTTACAAGATAAACTGACGCCAACCACAGAAAAGTAAGTTCATCTTCAGTTTGTATTTTGTATTACTACCAGCACTTATTATGTAAACAGCTACCCGCAGGTCCTATTTCCACAAAAAATCTCTCCTTGGAAATGTCAAGAATAGTCTAAATTCATTACCTTTTGATAATTACAGGAATAAAGCTCTATCTGTGAAAGAACAATTATTGCTGGCTTTACAATTTTATGCACCTGGATCAATGCAACAAGTTGTGGGCGATATAGCTGGCGTACATAAAAGTACAGTATGTAAATGCGTTTTCAGAGTATCACACGCTATAGCTTCTTTAGCAGGGATGTTTGTACAAATGCCAAGAAATGAAGAACTAGAAAGCATATCTTGTCAAGTTTACGACATAGCCAGATTTCCAAAAGTAATTGGAGCTATTGACTGTACCCATATAGTAATTATATCACCTGGTAGGCGATATTTTTTGCTAACCTACACTGCAACAATTTCCCAGGACATATAGTATCCTATGTGTTAATCCAGGACATGGTCTATGTGTGTGCCCTTTCAAAACAAAATCCTAACAAAATACAAAATGTCGTAACATCTCTACTAACATTCACATTTCACAAAATATGCATTATTACAAATAATATCTGTTCCAGGAGGTGAAAGGGCAGAGCTGTACAGAAATAGGAAAGGTGTATTTTCATACAACGTGCAAACAATATGTGTATTTACATTATTCGGGCGCT
This sequence comes from Noctua pronuba, assembly GCA_905220335.1. NCBI lineage: Eukaryota > Metazoa > Arthropoda > Insecta > Lepidoptera > Noctuidae > Noctua > Noctua pronuba. The sequence goes on from LR999908.1 coordinate 14,434,120, forward strand.
CTTACGTCTTTCTCGCTGTACGCATCCCAGCATGCAGTACCATCGACCCTGGATGATATAGAGGTTGCACAGATGGTGCCCGAATGTGTTTTTTTAACATGAAATTTTATAAAAATAAAACTTTATAAAACCATTATTCCGTTTTCTTACTTAAACTTCTTACGTAAATGTACGTTTGATGAGACCGTACACCAAAAGTAAATCACCTGGTAGGTAATATTTATTGCCAACCTGCTCTGCAACTACTTAATTACCCAGGACAAACAGTATCCTATGTGTTAATCCAGGATATGGTCTGAGTGCTATAAAGATCTTTTGGCGCTTCATAGAGGTTGACAGGACAGCGCTATTAGTAGACATTTGTGAAATGTATTGAAAAAATAAAATAGCAGCTTTAGTTCTGAATTTGCCCACGCTATATGTGTGGTTATAAATCATGTTATTCCAGCCAAACCCAAACATAAAAACATATGCTGTGATTGGCTTTTATCTTAGTTTGATCGAGGTCTATCTTTTGAGAGTATTTTTACGAGTGAAAGTGAGTTTTTACGAATGTTACAATAAATCCTTATTCATTTTACCTATTTTTAAAGAACTTATACTTGTCTTTTGACACTACTTGACAATGCTATTGCGGTGCTGCCATGTGTAAAAAAACCTCCTCACGAGTATTTGGGGAAATTACGACGTTTGTGTTGTGGCAACTCTATTGACTTTTAGTTTTGCTTTTACTTGGATGAAGAAACACATTTCCTATAATATCAGCAATGGTCAAGTAAAGGTTAATACTTTTACTGTTAACTTTAGTTGTCGATGAAGAAACTGGCTGTAAGTCGTTAGTTTATGAAGCTTTCAGAAATTCAATAAATTAAAATGTCATTTATTTAAATTAGGTTGAGAATGAGTACTTTTACACACTTCACTGTGCCTCAGGACACCAGTCTTTTACTACTTTCTAGTCTTTTAGCTGGAAAGAAGAAGAAAGAAAGAAAGAAAGAAAAAGTATTTATAACTCTCGCACAGGACAAAACAAAAAATGGTTAGTAAGCAATAAAATAAAATTGTATAAAAAATAAACATAAGAAAAAGATAAAACAAACGAAATTGGTCCAGTACGAGGCCAAATGGCCCTTATCTCAGCATGGCAGCAGAAGAGACGCATCATACTCCCCATCAAGGCATATCTGTCCGCGGGAACGGAGCAGTATTTCATCACTACCTACATAGTAGTATAAAGCAAAGTCGCTTCCGCTGTCTGTCCCTATGTAGGTATGCTTAGATCTTTAAAACTGCGCAACGGATTTTGATGCGGTTTTTTTTAATAGATAGAGTGATTCAAGAGGCAGGTTTATATGTATATTGCAGCCGTGCGAAGCCGGGGCGGGACGCTAGTCTATTATATTGTCAAACTTGAAGATTATTGCTTTTATTGGCTATTGTTTCTTAAGTTAGCTATCAAAATCAATCAATCAAAAAATTCGGAGACTTGATTACTCTTTCAGAATCTTGGGCACTTGGCGTAATTTTAATCATAATATTCTGGCAGTTAATTAATATTGTCTCAAAGTATTGACTCGATGAAATTACTCGTTTCTGCCCAATATCTAATAGATCATTTTATACTATACTAGCTGTTCCCGGCATGCGTTGCAATGCACCTTTTTCCTATCCTACCTACCCTACCTACCTACTTACCTACCCTTCTCTACCTACCTACTTACCTACCCTTCTCTACCTACCTTCCTACTTACCTACTTACCTACCCTACCTACCCTACCTACCCTACCTACCCTACCTACCCCACCTACCCTACCTACCCTACCTACCCTACCTACCCTACCTACCCTACCTACCCTACCTACCCTACCTACCCTACCTACCCTACCTACCCTACCTACCCTACCTACCCTACCTACCCTACCTACCCTACCTACCCTACCTACCCTACCCTACCTACCCTACCTACCCTACCTACCCTACCTACCCTACCTACCCTACCTACCCTACCTACCATACCTACCCTACCTACCCTACCTATCCTACCTATCCTACCTACCCTACCTACCCTACCTTGGCTGTACCTTGGTTGGCTTTTTTAAGGGTTTTTCCGGCAATTATTCGAATTTTTCTCGCCGTAAAAACCATCCTTGAACTCCAACGAACATTAAAAAAAAAAATTGGCCAAATTGGTCCAGGCGTTGTTGAGTTATGCGCTTACCAACACATTTTGCGATTCATTTTTATATTATAGATTATGTAACGTGATCTCTATTGTTACACTACATTGACGGATTAAATTAATCAGCCGTAGGTACTGTTTATTTGAATCGATAACTGCGGTACTTTCCAGAAAATATCATACTTACCTACAAATTTTTTACGGTTTTATCTCGGGATTTACCGGCTCGTTTTAACCTAGAACGGGAAAATAGAGTTTAAAGGTGTGATTCCGCAAGGTACCGACCGCAACCGCAAAACCGCAGCGGCAATGCAAACGCGTCCGTAAAAAAATTTAGTTGAAAACTAAAACCCATACGACAAAAACGGCAACTTATTGAATAACAATAATGTTTTTTTTTAGGTTGTTTCGTTTGTCTTATAACCGGAGTCGCAGGTAGAATTTAACAAATTGAAGTACCTTATGACGTGTGAATTAAACTTTTTTATTTCGAATTTTGTACTACTTTAAAGAAGGCAGAATTTTATCCTCTTTCGGGATTGAAATAAATCGACCCCCATTTTTTTTTGGCATAAAATGTCCATGCCACCCAGACCTTAATAACGAATCGATTGACGACACCTCATTCATCTAAATCGGTTCAGTAGTTAGCTTAGGCGCTACGGTGGTTCATAAAAATGTTACCATACACACATAGACTGCTAAAATCATAACCCTTCCTTTTGGCTTCGTCGGGTAATAAAGACATTGACGTTGCGGTGTGAAGTTACGAATTGTACCTTAAAGGCGCAAACCCACCGCGGTGCACGCTGTGCACGGGCACGCGGCGCATTTTAGTTGCGTGGATTCACTTGTTTGACAACGTGGGTCTACGTTTCCACAGCAGTACACGCTAAACACCCACAACTATGTACAACTGCAGCGTGCGAGGCCCACCGCGGCATAGTCGTGGGTAAATATTCGTGTATAGCGTGTACCGTGACAGCGTTGGAGAGATGTGAGCACCTTATTCGAGCAAGCCACGCATGTACTAATGACGCCATTTGATGCATAGCGTGTCGTGGTTTGCAGTGGACACAATCACATACATTTTCATGCAAAGCGAAGCTTAACACACGTGCGCAGCCTATCCGTGCGCCGCGGTGGGTTTGCGCCTTAAATGTTACATGGACGAAACTATCCCATTAACTTGTACTAATGACTAGAAGGAAAAAGTTGTTAACATTTCTAATTTTCTACAAACAGTAGTAGCTTTTTAATGATACACGTTGTTGGAAATGACCTATTTTTCTTCGTTGGCCGCTAGGACAAAGGCCGTGGATTATTGATTAGTTGGAGCGATGCATCTTGCTGAATGTAGACCTTAATTCTAACATGTTAAAGGTTTGATTTAAATGATATTGAACTGCCAAGGTGCAAGTGCAAAGCTGTTGGCTCTTGAGACTTCTCGAGTGGCTTTTCTGGAACAGTCTTCCTCATCTAAAATGCAAAGAGAGCACTTACATGAGCAGAGAGCAGTAGGAAAGATCTTGTCTGGGATAGTACACCTACCTGTCTCTGCCGCCATTTTTTTTTTGCCAAGCAGCGTTGCTGTGTTTTGTTTTACACGTATAGCTAATGAAAAACCCGTGTCCTTCAGCATAAGTAATCACGCTTATTAACACTAATTCGTTTTTAATCTGTGGGGACACTTGAATTCTACATTTGAAAATACAACTTGAAAATCTTAAACTAGTCATATGTTCAGCATCCGTCCAATAAATATGGCATTGACAAGTTTTTCATGCAATACGAAATATTAAAATTACTCGCATTTGTTCGTATCCTGATAAAATCACCATCTTTCAATGAGCGAAGATATTTTGAAGTATACCAATGGGACCAATGATGGTTAGTGGTCGCAAGAGTGAATTGAAAGATCAGCTACCATGAAGTAGCTGACCAATGAGGCTCTAGTGGTCCCAAGAGTGAAAGCTCCGTGTGTAGTCCCGTGTTTGATCATGTTCCAGGCAAAGAGTTATTAGGCATAGCAAAAAACTTCAGTATAATTATCGAAATATGGTGCAAGTATACTAAATACCTATAAGCCTACCTTCCTACTACTACCTTCATGAAATACGGGCGTGTTGTTGTGAATGATGGGTTCCAAACAGGTACTGAGCTTTGCGAGCTATCGAGAGCTCTCGCTTGGCTGAACACACGTCGCACTGATATCGGAACCAGTCGACTAAACGAGAGTTTACATTGATAATTTTGCTCTTGGGATCTCTACATGTGGCTCCAAATGGTTACTCGTTACTTTAAAGTTTTTAACTACTTCTGGTATGGTCACTATTTCAAAGAATAGCTTATTTCTGTAAATCATGAAGGGGTGATTCCCAAAAGTTCTCTCATTTTGGTAAAATCTTACAAAATCATAACTTTTTGGTCAGGAAATCACCCTGATTTCCGACGTCAGATCGATGCAGCAGGTCTTGTTCTTCCGTAAAATCTTTGTCTGCCATTATCGCAGTGTTCAGTCTCAGATCATATCATATCAGAGACCTGAGACATTACGCGTCTTCATATACATTACCCACATTCCTTTACATATGGAATGTGGGTAATGTATATGAAGACAAGAAGGGTCCAAAGTACTTGAGAAAACTCGCAATTAGATCTCGACACAATTTTGGGAGAACTGTATCCCGTTGTCTTTACCACGAGGTGTTTAAATAAAGGTCCGTTGCTCTGAACTACGAAAAAACTCAACGATTTTCCTTCTACTTCATCATCTGCCTAGCCTTTTCCCAACGTATTTTACATGGAGCTGTCTATCCGACCTCCACAACCCAGTTAGTACTGGGACTGGTTGTCAGACTTTCGGACCACTGACTACCTAACGACTGTCAAAGATCTACAAATGACAGCCGGCACCAACGGCGTAACGTGCTTTCCGAGGCACGGAGGAAACTCAGTATGTAATAGGTGGTCACCCATCCACAGACCAACCTAGGCAAGCACGGCTTAACTTAAAGAATCGACCCGAGCGGCAGTTATTATTTAGCCACGAACTCCTCCTTCCTTTATTTTCCGTCTACTTATTCCTCCTTATTAACGTTACCAATAATACTACAAGCCCGTTGATTATTCCGCGTTTCCGAACACATGAATAAGCGACTCCATCGTTCAGTTACCACTAATTATTTACGATCAGTCTGACGTCGGCCCACGGTGCGTGCAAACGTGTTTTTAGCATTTATCCCCGTATATAAAAACATACGTTTTTGTCGTGTCGTGTTTTCGCGTCCACATACTTGGGATAGCAACAGGTATTGTTATTAAGGTTGGTTGTTCAGTGAAACTTGTGCTTAATTTTTAAGTTTTCTCTGGTTGTTTAAGCAAAGTTTTTGAGTTGTGTGCTTTTTGTTCGGGAGTTTCAAGAAAGTTAGTGTTTTTTCTTACTTTGAAGTCTGTTGGTTTGTTAATAACACGTACATGTTACTTGGTTCACGGTTGAATCATAAATAGATATTAATAATTTGTTGACGAGATGTTACAAGTTCTGTGCAAAATGTAATTGACGACTCATTGAACGAGAAAATTGTGTGCCCATCTTTATTTGATTGATTGTATAAAACCAGTTGATAAGCAGCTGTTCAATCGTATTTATAATTCATTTAATATCTGCAGAAAATAATTTATATAACTGGTATGAAATAAACCGGCTTCCGCTTAGTTCTCACGGTCAACAATGTTTCTAAAGATGTTCTCAGGATCGTAGTTATTATTAGTAATTGTAGAGAGAATGTTATGAAGTCTTAAGATAAATATAAATTGCTATTGTTTTGAGCAGGAGCACAGAACTCATCTGCTTAATAAAAAACTTAAGTAAGATACCGCACATTCTAAGGCACTGGATCAAGAAGCATGAATTTGTGCGCAAGAGTTTTAAAATGTAGACGAGCACTAAGGAAAGATTTCATCTCTGAAAGGTATTATAAGTAGGGATCGGATATTCGGATGCATATTAACCTAAAGTTCATTTCTTTCCGGCAAAGGGTACAAAAGTGTGGAAGCGGCTTCTTATAATATTTTTTTCCCCGATTTCGTGGGATTTCATAAAAAAATATGTAGTGTGTATAACATGTATTGTAGTATTGAATAATAAATATTCATATTCTGTTTAAAACTGGGCAAGAAATTTGCTTCAACTTTAAAATTTTGTTGCTGTGTGTGAGAAATAACTGAATTAAAATTTTGCTGTTGTATATTCAAATAGAATAAAATAGAAAATATGACTGGACTTATAACAATGATTATTTTGATAGTCATACTTGCACTCCATACTAGTCAACATTCAACTTTAGGTAAATATGCATCCGAATATCCGATCTGTAATTATAAGGCATGAAATTTCGCTTTGCGCTCACGCCTTGTAGTACGATAAAACAGTAATAGGATGACCTTGATTGATTTCGTACGAACTCCACGTTGATGAATCAGGGTACTGTAAACACATCTCACCGTATGAAAGCATCAACTGGCGTTACAGTTGCTCATTGAGCTTCTTTGGCGCGTGGCCGTAATCTTAACTGACTTCTAAAAAAGGAGGAGGTTATGTGTTCCACCTGCACCTTTTTTCATGCATGTTCACCCATTTCTCCGTGATTACTGGTCCCATTTAAGTGATTATTTTTCATTTGGTATAGGAAGGTGGCGCGGTGGCCCCATATAAATTTTATTATCTTTGCTTAGGTACTTTATGACTTATCCTCTATAATATGCATTTTTTCTTCTTCGTATATGTGGATGATGTGCTAATATTTTCTTGCTAGAATGCAAAATTCATACTTGACAAGGATTTGCGTGAGATACCACAGCTAAATAGGGTAAAATAAAAGTTTTTCTCAAAAAAAAATAACCGGCTTCAAAAAAAGACACTAAAATGTGGAAAATAACTTTACTTTCGGAAGCCGGTGGCAAAAAACTCAATGAAACAAACAAAAGACACCGACTTCCGAAAGTAAAGTTATATTCCACCTTTTAGTGTTTTTTTTGGAAGTCGGTAATTTTTTTATTAGATACAATTTCTACAGCCAATTTCACGAATGTTTACCAACGTCACAATTTTCGAGAAGGGCTATCTCATCCTATACTTTGTTTTACTTGCATAAGTAGATAGATATAGATATATTTTCTATTGACAAATACACGTTTATAAATACTCCTAACCCCACACCTCGCGAATGGCGGCCATCTTGTTTTTTTAATCGCTTGATCTAGGGTATGTTCAATGAAATGCTAATATCTTTGAATGTAAGAGTCCTAGAGACATGCAAATGATTTTATTGCAAGGATAATCGCCGAGGCTTTCAAATTATTAAATAAATTTTCCCGAAAAATAAGCAGACAGAAGAAATTACGAAATTTTACATAAAAATTACTGTTTTTTTTTACATTTTATACTCTAGTGCAAAACTAACCCTTGAATGTTGCGTATGTTTTTATGTTAAATCAGAAGTATTTGAGTTAACCTAACAAGTGATATCAAAATATTGACTCAACACTAGTTATTTTAAGTGTTATAGCCATTTCAACATAGCCCTGTCCCAGCGCACAATGTTGCAAGTCATACACACCACACCAAAATACTGAACAATTTATTTATATTATTTTTTAATTATTTATAAATTAGTTTTTTCTAAAATAGCTGTTTTTAGATTCTAAGTTTTTCTCTTTTGTTTTTGTTTAAGAACCTAATTTTGTCTGTCATCTTTTAGCTTGCGAATGATTACTATGTACCAACACAGTTACCACGTGCTGTCATAAGTCAACCACTTATTTATTTAAATGCCTGAAACTATCATAACAGGTCTATAACCTAATGCAATAGTCTAGTCACACACACAAATTAAAATTAAAGCACAACACATCTCAAGATCATTGTTTGTAACACAGTGTAAACAATAGTACTTTTGCGAACTCACCCCAGTGACATGTAAATGTATCGATTTCGACCTGAATGTAATTGATGGTGCGAATTGCTCGAGTCAGAGGGGTTTTGACCAGCAAGTTAGTCCTAGCTGAAGGAACGACCAGCAGCGGCGGGGGCCGTGGCCCCACACATAACGGTCGGGAACGCACAAGTGCAACCCTCTGCAACACTCTGGGGTTGTGGTCTATACCTCGGAGCAGTCTCACCATGTAGGACACTAGTGCAAATTCCCGTCGCACCCTGAGTTGATTGTACCCTACCATACCCAGTACAAATAATGTGGGGTAAGTACATCAAGGGGTAAAATGGGGACCCTAGATCACAAAGGGCAAAGAAGGAACATGGATGGGTTTTAGTCAGTAAAAGTCTGACACTCCCTTCCACTCCGCCCAGAGCGGGGGTTATTTGATGATTTCCCATCCGAAAAAAAAGAAGGGGTAAAATGGGGATCGGAACTATTTCTCTTAAACACAGGTTATATTGTAACCTATATAGGAGAGCAGTACGGCACCCATTAAGAAACTATATGTTTGTGCTTTTTCTTACTAATTTCCCATGTAATCAAGTCCTAGTTCAACAATAAATCTTTATTATTATAACATGTATCAAAACAAGTATTCATTATAGCAAGCGTACGTGTAAAAACATGTTTTGTTGAAATATTTTCTCAGCTTTCATAAGAAAGTTTATTATAAAAGCAATCATAGAGTTTGATAGATAGAAACCTAATCTATGATTCTATCGGTAAACTTGGTATATTTTACTTTAAAGTAGAGGTCATTTACTTGATTGAAGTACAGAGGGAGGGAAGTATTTCCCTCAGTCATGTTTTTGTCGCATGTCGCATGACATGTGTCACGCAATGAAAGTTCTTTAGATTACTTATTATACTGCTTATTTGTTTTTTTGACGAAATACTTGTCTGTGCGATATAACTCGTACTTATTTATATTATGATAAACCTCAGTGTACTTTAAAAACACGTTACTGGGGAATCCTACAATAAGTAATTAGGTAGAGATAATTGTGTATTTTCAGCGTTGTCGTTTTTGGAACCTTACATATAAATATAACTTGTACTTAGAGGTCACATTAACTAAAAATAACTCAGTGATCAAATGATTAATTCGAAATCTCAGTACCAAGTTTGTTTCCCGATCAGGAAACGGAAAGCACACTATAGTTTAATTCTTCTAGATGCCTGGTATTTGTCATTTTTGTTTAACAAATCGGAAATGCAAAAAAAAACAGACTATAGTTATTCTACTTGTCTCTGGACGTCAATTAGTGACATAAAAACTTTTTGTTGTAGCATTCCACGGAGGAGGGGGGCGGGGGGCGGCGCGGGTTGATCGACGTGACTGCAGGCGCAGGCGACATGTGGATCAGCGCCGTCGAGAGCTCCATACTGGCCTGGGAGGAGGTAAGATTACTTTATACTTACTTCAAGAAACTAACCAGTATCAAAATGTCGTAAAAGACCTGACCCGAGATTTGACAACTCGAATCTCAATTTTTTTCCTGAAAACCATTCCAAAAAAAGCGATGCTGGTAGATGTCACTAAGGCGGTTCGGTTCATCTTATTTTTCAAGACCGTAAAATACTCAGCGACAATCATTTTCAAACATGTAGGTTACTTAGAAATATTTTTGACCGACTTAGATAAGATTACCACCGACAATGGTTCTTAAAAATACAGGATTCCCTTCAGGAAACCAAAACTTCTGCAAATTCCCACGAATTCGGTTGGCGCAGTGGTTGAGCGATTGACTGTTACGCTTCGTGTCGCGGGTTCGATCCCCGCACGGAAGTAATATTTGTATGTCCTACAGGTAGTTGTTCCGGGTCTGGCTGTTTGTATACACAAATGTGAGATTAATTGTTTGTAAACGCACCCACGATACAGGAGAAATTTTAATGTGGGGCACGGTTTAAAAAAACAAAAAAAAATCCTCTTTTTATTCTCTGATTCATAATTATTCCACTTAATACCAGTTAAATGGTTCTTAAACATGCGGAATTTCCCTCAAGTAAGGAAACAAAAACTTCTGCGAATTCTCAAATATGTCGCCTTATTATTCTCCGATTCATATTCCACTTAATACCAGTTAAATGGTGTTGTAGGTATAGTCTTTTATGCTAGATCTACACGCGTAGCATGACCACTCTAGAAACAGGTTTCTTTGACGGAAGAATCGACAAAATGACAGATTGTGTCGACAAAATGACAGATTTCTTTTCACTATCTGTCATTTTGTCGATTCTTCCGTCAAAGAAACCCGTTTCTACGGTGTTCATGCTACGCGTGCTGTAGAGCCTAACTCCAAGTCTAGATAAAAGAAATCAAAACGAATGTTGAAATAGTCTGTCGGAGAAGAAACGATAAGTTAAAGGCCGTCTCTCATCTCTAGACTGCAATAAAATCTCTATTTAGATAAGATCTAGATAAAAGAAGTCTTAAAATTTTATAGCATTTTAATCTCAAAAGTCTTATTCCAAAGAATTTTGCTACACGTGCTCTCTTCGTGTTAAGTTCCACTCGCAAAGAATAATAAAAAACACTGAATAAGAAAGATCAATCAATTGACAGCACGGTTGGCGCAGTGGCTGAGCGCTTGGCTGCTGCGCTGCGTGTCGCGGGTTCGATTCCCGCACGGAACAAATATTTGTATGACCTACAGGTAGTTGTGAGATTAAATGTTTGTAAACGCACCCATAATTCAGGGGAAATTCCCAGTGAGGAATAACGTTAAAAAAAACCATTACCAAAAGTAGCTACCATAGAGATATTATTAAACAAAGTCGTATTTCATGCCTATCTGTAGGACCGCTTATTTCTTCTCAACTTTATCTTTGATTTTGATGGGGTTTTCACCGTCATTTAAAGAATTTGTTATAGAGTATTTATATGTATCCCATCCTTATTAAGCCTTAATAGAATCAAGACCATCATCATCATCATCATTCACTTGCCCTTATCCTAATTCATTTGGGGCCGGCGCAGCATGTCTTCTTCTTCCATACTTCTCTATTACTTGTCAACTCATCAGACACCTCCTTTGCCATATCAAGAAATAGAATCAAGACCAGTCGATGCGAAAAACCATAGAGGCATTTGGAGCTGGTCGCTAGTATTTACAAGCTTTTTTATTTTACACGCAATGTTTCTGTTTCTTTAGGTCAAAGCTTGCAACTGAATTTTAAAACGTTATCCTCAACCGATTGAGCTGAAATTGGATACACGTTTATTTATTAATATAGGTTCACCAACAGCTTGTGTGTACAACATATCATAAGTATACATAGGTTTTAGTCTTGGACTTACACAGTCGCCAATTACAGGTTAACCAGCATTCACAAAAGTAAGTGGTAACATAAGAAAAAAAAAACAAAAATTAAACGAGTGGCTAACAAGTTTAGTTATGATGACAATGCATGGTTAGCGTAATTCTAAATTCAATATGGCGGACTCCTAAAGATGGTGGACTAGTTATTTTTTATGCACCCCCATGATATGGGTATCAATTAAAAGGGTTTGCGCATAAGAATACGACAAAAATGACTATATTTAAAAGCTATTTTTTTATATAAAGCATGTTTTATAAATAGAAGAAGTCTGTTATATTTTACTCCCGCGTCTTATATCAATACGTCTAATGGCATTTTCTAACATACATAAATAATATACTTACCACAGACAATTCACGACCACAAACCAGTGTCATATTTCCTGTACAAATAAACAGAGCATCTTGTGGCAATAATACGAACAGGTGTTGACTCAATTATTTACTGAAAACCTTACCTACGGGCTAGCAGGTTCACGCTCCAAGGCTTATTTACTCACGGAAATGAAAAAACCAATCATAACTTCGTAACACACTAATAGAATAGGAGGCTACGTGTATTAGTTATTAACTTCGTTATCTGACGACACCATTAGCTCAGTGGCTAAGCGATTGACTGTTGCGCTGCGTGTGGTGGGTTCGATTCCCACACGGAACAAATATTTGTATGATTTACTGGTAGTTGTTCCGGGTTTGGCTGTTTGTGTGTGTGAGTTTAGATGTTTGTAAACGCACCCACGATGCAGGAGAACCTAGTGTGTGGTAACGTTTTAATGAATTTAAAAAAAAACCTACGTATAATTTCCGTAGTTGAAACTATGAAATAGGAAAAATGATAAAGATTTAATCACGTGGTTAAATCTGCACATTATGCGCGTTTTTACGAACACTTCTTCTTGACTGCCTCGTTGTTCTTGTGGTGGTCGCAAGCGCGAAAGTTGAGCATGAAGTTCTGGATTCGATTCCCAGGTCAGGCAAAAAGTTATTGGGTTTTTCGATCAGGAATTTCTCAGTAGCAGCCAAGGAGTCTGGATAAATTGGAGTTGATGACAATAGACTCGCTCCCTATTTCATGGGACTTAAACATAATTGGCGAAATGTGGGTATACCATTAGGTGCACTTCTTCTTCAACCTTTGGCCACCTAATGCTAACTATAGGTCTCTTTCAAATCTCTCCACTTTTGCTAGTTTTTTTTTGCATGCTTTTCCAGTTTCTTCAGGCCACTTTGACCTCGTCCCACATTCCTCCGTCGAACACGAATACTTATTGAGTCCTAAATCAATACTTAAATTAATTATTGTTCTGTTGGACTTTAAACTTTCAGCTCTGAGACGAGCGTCCTAAATTCAACCGCAAAACCGCAACGGTTAAGTCGCACAAACGCTACGATTGACCGCAGTGACCCGACTGGTTTCTGTGTATCGGCATCATGCCTAGCCTTTTCCCAACTATGTTGGGGTCGGCTTCCAGTCTAACCGGAATACGCATAGTATTTTACATGGAGCGTATGCCTGTCTGACCTCCACAACCCAGTTAGTACTGGGTAATACGTTCCCCTTTGGTAAGATTTGTTGTCAGACTTTCGGACCACTGACTACCTGTAACGACTGTCAAAGATCTACAAATGACAGCCGTTACTACCGGCTTTACGTGCTTTCCGAGGCTCGGAGGGAACTCGGTATGTAATGAATGATCACTCATCTCATACCGACCTTGGCAAGCGTGGCCTATCCTTGAAGATCGAACCGTGCGGCTGTTATTTTAGCCACGAGATCTCCCACAAATGAATCTTCGATAGAGTTCCATAGACCAAAAATTACTTTACTACAAATGACAATTATAAATACCTCAAGCTGCCATCCTTTCTTGACTTGTAAGGACAGATAATGATGATTTCCTCTACTTGATGACTCAATTGTCTTTATCTTGCCTCCAAGTAGACCCTCAAGTGGGCATAGATAACAGTTACAATCTTCATAAAGACTAGACTTGAGCTCTCCCTTTATTATCTGTGGAGTTGTAAACATAAGTGTCTTAATAATTATTAAGAGTCCATGGGCCTCTTCCTGTAATGAAGAGTAGGCCTATGTATCCTGATGGGAACGATATACGCTGATTAAGTTATGTGGTATGGTGTCAACTGACCGTTAGGTTAGGTTCATGTCTTGCGTTAGCCAAAGTGTTATTTTGTCCTTTCATTAAAAAAATCTCTAGCACCATGGAATCTGGGCGTGAGTTCCTGGAAAACAAACATAGGTGCACCCAAACGAGCATCGCATCATCATCATCATTCCCTTGCTCTTATCCCTATTGATTTGAGGTTGGAACAGCATGTCTTCTTCTTCCATACTTCTGTATTACTCGTCAGCTCAGCAGTCACCTCCTTTCTAGCCATATCATCCTTCACACAATCCATCCATCATTTCCTTGGCCTTCCTCTACTCTTAGAGCCATCCGCATACTCAATCTCACGATCCTCACGAATTTGCAGATTATATTAATATCGGGTTACATTTAGAAGGAAGCTAAGATCTCGCAAATACCTCTACCTCACTCTTCGGGGAATACCGTAATGTTATCAATCCATAATTCCATATCACTAAAAGACCCACCACTCACATAATTAAACGCAAACACAACACAATAATCTTTGGACATCCGACATCCGTCAATATCCCTAAAGAGGAACGACGTTCACATAAACAGATAACACTCGTCTTCGCCCATAACGATAACATACACATCACTTTAAGATCGATGAAATGAAACATCACTTTGTCACAACACTATGGTCCCAATTCGTTTGTTAACGATTGATTGATTGGTTGTACGAGCTGATGGTATGAAAAGCAATTTGTTTAAAGAGTAGAGGGAAGTGGGACGTGTCGCTTTTTGAAATATTGGTTTTTATTATTTGTTTGCCTAGTTGTCGTAAGCGCTACTGCACAAGAGGTTCTGGATTCGATTCCCAGGTCGGGCAAAGTAGTTTATCGTCAGGAATTTCTCAGTAGTTTCACGGAATCTGTATTTGTGTTCAATTCGTCTTCTTTCATGGAACTTCCTGGCGAAATGTGGGTTTAGGTACTATTAAGGACACCTCTGTATTCTGAAAGTAAAGGCGTGACGTTATATTATGTATATTATTTATTATAGAGCTAGTGCTTTTGTTTTGAGATTTAGAATTTTAGATATGTATAAATGCGGGCATCTTATGTATGCGACCTCATGCTCAGTAGCCCAGAAACATACTTAGTTTTTAACCGAATTGACGCGTATATATTTTTTATGTAAAAAAATATTAAAATAATAATGATATTTTCCTTAATAAGTCCTTGGGCCTTACTAAAGACTTCAATGTATTTGACAGTTAAAATTTATTAAATAACTTATATAACTTGGCATCGTATTACCCAGTACTAATATGGTTGTGGAGATCAATAGGCAATTGCTGCCTGTAAAAATTGGTATTCAGCTGCATCCGGTTAGACTGTAAGCCGACCCCAAAATAGTTGGGAATAGGCTGGGCAGATGATGTATAGGGCATAACTTGGGACTCTCCTACTTTTATCTTGAAGAGATGAAAGGACAATATCTGAGCATTTTGAGAGACGAAGAAATGATCTTGACTATACTATCCAGTACTATATAAATACGTACCTATGTATATTTTCCGGGCGTTAACGAGAATTGAGGGGGACTTGATAACGATACTGCGTAGTACAATCAAGCCGGGAAGTTGTATATTTTTGTTGGTTAACAGAAAAGAATTTTGCGGTAGATTGTGTGGAAGTAAATAGGTCGATGTTGATTGATTTTGTAGAATTTCTTTATAGGTCTGATTTTTGTAAAGCGCCTCGTAATATCATCATTTCATTTACAAATATCTTTATTTGTTTTCCATAAAAACAAACAACAAAATGCACTTTTCTTAACCTACATTCTTATACAACATATTACATTAAGGCACTTTATTAGGCTTGCAAAATTAAGGCAAATTAAAGCACACAGCAATAAATATTCATAGCTATGTGCAGAGGATAGCCGTGGTCGTATGCAAAATACCCTAAAAAACAATACATTCTAACAGTAGTAAGGATCATAAACTTTAGGGCAATGTGGGCAATCCACATAATCAGAACATCATTCTGAGCAGAAATTTTTCATTGGTTATTTAAAAAAAATCTGTTGTTCCATACATTTTGACTGTGTAGGTATTACGTGTCGGAAACAGCTGTGTTTTATTTTATAACCGATGAAAAATTTCTATGCGGAGGGGCTCACAATGATATACTAAATACGTGGTAACCGTTTTCGCGTCGGTGATTCCACCCCGTATAACGTGTAAGTTGTTTATATATCCGTGTACATAATAATAGTCGATAAATATTGAATGGTTTGTTGTCTTTGTAGGTTCATAACAATTTCAGACGAGAATATTTTCTTCTTTCATACTTTTCGAGCGTGATTTTCCAGTAGTTTTATTCACCTCAACCACTTCTTAGGCGCGAATTACACAGAAACGCTTGAGTGTAATTTACGACACGTCGCCTACGTACATTTTGTATGAAAATGTTTTGAAGCGGCATCATGCCTGTGCCGCGTCTTCACCTTACGCCGTTTCTGTGTAATTCGCGACTTCTAAAGCTAAAAACATTGCACACTACCGCAACTGTCTCTCATCCTTTCCTCTCACAAAACAATACACTATCACCAGCATCCAACATCCAACCCCATTCACTGAACATCACAGCTTCCGCAGATGATATCAGTATCAAGAGGCTCTACTCTCTGAAGCCTATTTGCATACTGACCTAGATTCCATATCAATTAGGTTATATGAGCCGAGATATGTCAGAGTTGCCATTGCTATTATATCCTACTTCTAATGGCCTGTTTGCATCTCAATTGTGACGGTAGTCATTAATTTTCATGCGATGGTCTTTTGTTCTGAAGACTAATGATGCCTAGGGTTTTCAGGGTCGTAGCTGTTAGTAGGGTTTTTGTGTTAATTTGTTTTGTATTTTGAAATCTTCTGTTAGAGGCCATCTTAATTGTTTATTTACCAGCTGTTTGCCGTGACCTTCGTCCGCGTTAAATTATTATAAAATATTAATTGCTTATTTGAATCGGATTTTGTTAACAATTTCAGGGGTTTTAATTTTTTTTCCACGGAAGCCTAATTTTTTCCTAAAAATACACTTAGCCTAAGTTACTCCTTATAACATTAGCTTTCTGCCAGTAAAAGTCTCGCCCAAAATCGGTCCCGCCGTTTCGTAGATTAGCCCTATCAAACAGACAGACAGTCAGGCAGACCGACAGACAATAATTTAAAATAAAGATTTTTGTTATAAGTAAGTACCGTATGTATCTTTCATGTATATTCAGTAAAAAGGTTTTGTCTTAAAATTACAAACATACACATTTATTTTATTTATTTGTACAGTTTAAATATACATATTAAAGTACTATAGTCTTATCACACAAGGAGACAGACAATTCATACAAAGTGTGTGTATGATCTCATACACATAAACTTTGTAAACATTGTATGTATGGAAGGGAAAGAGAGATATTTTTTTATGTTAAAGACGTTTATATATTTTGCCTTTAATTGGATAGGAATAGTTACTGAAGTCAGTCTATGTCTGACCTTGTTTTGTACGAAGTAATAAATCGATTTTGGTTATTTTACCAAAAAGCTTTTCGATCGACATCGACATTGGGATAATAAATTACTTTTCCTTATCGAACTTACATTAAAAACTCATCCATTTATTTATGTGGATAAGACTTACGGGGTTTGAATTTAATGGTCGGCCTAACTTCCGCCATTTTTTTTCAAAGTTACAGCCATACATAAAACCTATATTAATCGATACCTGGTATCAATACAAACTAGTTTTGTATGAGACAGAAATATATAAGTAAAAATAAAAGTTGTGCTGAAGATGCCATAAGTGAATGGAGTTTAAATTTAATAGCTCATATTTCGGAAATGTGACACTTTAGGACATTTTGCCTCAAACAAACTTGTTTGTATTGATACCGACTACCGATTAATATAGGTGCTATGCGTGGCCGCAACTTTGAGAAAAAATCAAAATGGCGGAAGTTAGGCCGGCCAGGCTTCACACAAAAATCTTCCAAACCCTTTCTTCATCTTTTGATGCCTCTACAATTACTGAAGGTTTGCCATCAGCTCTAAACATTTCCCCTTGTCCTTTGCGAGGTGGAACAGCCCATCAGAACTCGTGACTCCGGTCTATTCACCAAGGTTTTTTAAACAAGACTTAATAATCTATGCAAATAAATAAAATTGAGTTAGTTGAAAACGGTGCCTCACGTATTTTCTTCCATCTATACAATCTATAAATACTTTATACAAATAAATAAAATTTAAGTGTCTGTCTATAATTTCAAAATCACAGCTTTTTACTGAATGCATGTGAAAGTAAGTAATTACGGTACTTATGACAAAAAAACTTTTATTTTTGTCTGTCTGTTTGTTCCGGCTCATCTCCGAAATGGCTACACCGATTTTGACGGGACGTTCACTGGCAGATAGCTAATGTTATAAGGAGTGACTTACCTACTTTTATTTGTAAAAGGATAAGGGTTCCGTGCACTAGTTTGCTGAACTGGGCCTATTTAGCGCAGCCGTGAGACACATCTACCTTTTTTTTCGTTTAGAGTTTTTAAAGTTTTTTTTAGTTCTTTGATTTCATATTGTGTTTATAAACATGTTATCTTTCTTCTTTCAAAAAATTGAAACCTTTGAAATTGTTAATAAAATCCGATTCGAATAGGGAAGTATTATTTTTTTAAATAATTTCATGCGGACGAAAGTCGCGGCAACAGCTAGTGAGAAATAAAATTAATAGTAAAGGCTTTTACAAATAAACATGTTGAAAAGAAAAAATATTTGCTTGTGAAGCGTATTTGTTATTTACATATTATTTCCGGAAATCGCACATTTTTTCATTGAATAGAACCGGTCACTAATAGTGTTAATCTTTTGAATCTATTTTGACATATTTTTCGAACACACGTGTTGAAATGTGGATTTTCTAAATCGGGGTTTTTGTGTTGTGTCCGGAGCCAAGTTTACATCACATGATTTCTTTCTAGATTTTAGTTCTGGACCAGACCTGAGAACCTTAAATGTCAAAATGTCCTTGAGCAGATCAAGTTTGAACTATCTTCTTTTTTTTTTTTTTGCGAATACGAGTTTTATATGTATGTTATGATGACTTTACGACCCATGTACTGTTGCTTAGACATTTGCATAAGTCGTTTTCCAGCAATATTGTTTGTATAATAACGTATTTTGTACATACTTACTACCATTATACTAAGGAAAAGAAATGTTGCCTTTTTTAGCCAATCATCACGCTCTTCCTTTTCTTTTCTTGTAAAGAACCTCCAACAATAGTTATGCATCAAAAACAAATATTTATCACATGATCGGGCTTCTGTTTCACTCAATCACCTGTGTAAATAAAATTAATTGTTAACTTGTTATATTCAGTAACGTATAACCACGACATACAATACCACAATAATGAAAAAATTAACTGATGGAAATTCAACTCTGGGCGCTTACCCGATCGTTGAAACTTCAACAGTGCGATTAAAATTATTTCGGCGCGTTTTCTTTGGAAAATGTTACTGCGGATCTGAACAAAGACCAACGATAATTTTCATTCCGGGATAGTTCAAAATGCGATAAGTTAAGAGTAGTGGAAGACCAAAGAAATAATGGATGAACTGTGTAAGGGACGATATCGCAAGGAGGTGTCTGATGAGATGACGAGTAATAGAGAAGTATGGAAGAAGAAAACAGGCTGACTGAAAAGTTGTGTGGTAATCGACACACGAGTGAGGAAAATGTCGTGAGGAAAATTTTGAGTATGAATGTAGATGGGTATAAGAGTAAGAAAGAAACGATGGATGGACTGTGTGAAGGATGATATGGCTAGAATGGAAGTGTCCGATGAGATGACGTGCTGAAGAAGAAGACATGCTGCGCCGACCACTAATAAGTTGGGGTAAGGGCAGGCGAATAAAGAATAGTTAAAAATGCCGTAGTCATAGTTATCGCTTCTGTAGCTACAGCATCTTGTACAACGCGAGTTAACGAGAGTAGTGACAATGATATTGTTATAACAGTCCAATGTAAACTGAGATATGTTTGAGATACTGTTCAGATTATAACAAACGGTTGGTGGTTTCTTACGGGTCAGTACCTATCTTTCTACCTAATACAAACTTTTGTCCCATAGATTTTCCTAAGTCATTGAACCATATTCATGAAAAATATGAGCATAAATCCACGTTTTCAGCGCTGGAGGCATTTGTAAAGGCGGCTTCAGCGGAAAAGCACAAAGCTTTTTTGGGCTTTTCATAAGCCTAGGCTTGGCAGTAGAGCACACTCTATAAAAAAAGCTCTACTATCGCATACTGAGATAAAAGGTAGGATTATAATTCTAAAATGGACCTTCCCTATTCTTTATGGCGCATATAAATCACATAAAACCACTGTAATATTATAAATGCGACTGTCTATCTTTCTGTTATTGTTTCTCGCCTTAACGGATGATCGATAAAATGAGGTACATAAGATAATTTTAATTCCAGTAAAACCTTCCCGTGGGATAATTTTTTACCTCTTTCGACGTGGGCGTAAACGTGGACAAAAGCAAATTATATGTATCAATTTCAACTATGGCCTGAATGAAAATTTCATAAAGGGTGTAAAAAGACCCTTAACGAAGCCGAAAGGCACTTGTTCTCCTCGTCATTGTGATCATTTTTTGTTCTGGACCATACCTGGGAACCTTCTAGTTACGGAGATATTGGGGGTCAAAGTTCCAATTTTTTTACAAGTTTTTTTTTTAAATACTACTTTTTGAGGTTCTAACTTTACTCCAATTACCTCCATGGTCCGTCTACTATTCAAAGCATCCATCAGCAATAAGTTTTGAGCGCATTATATTGAGTTTTACCGTAAAATGTGATTTTTGATCCCAAAAAAAAATTTCGTTTCCCAGCAAAAATTTTTGCGTGAAGTTACTTAGTTTGATGTACAGAATGCTTGGTTGACGGCTTGGTGAAGGGTCTGTTTACACCCCGTATATGAATGTCGAATTTCGAAAAGTATAGTGCGCAATTCTCGCTTGATTAAGAATCAAGACGTAAATACATCATAGCACCCTCTCAGTCTCGTTGAGGTGTAATTAAGTGAAGATTGTTTGAAACCATCAAAGACTGAAGATATATTATTACACTTGCGCTTTCGCTTTTACTGAAGCATCGTGTGATGTTGTGAGTTGGCACCGCTCGACTGTGAAATAGGACAATTGCGTCTGTAATGTATTGATAGTTTTGTTGAATTAATTGGTGTTTCAATTGTATGCCAATAAGTACTTTAAACTTGTTCCTTTCTTTTTGTAAAACAATTTATGACTGTGGCTGTCAGAATTAACTGATAATTATTTTGGTCCTTCGAGCCGGATTCTACTAAAGGGGAAGTAGGCATGACTCTAAAAGTAAATAAGGTGGAAACATAGTTAACGGCGATGAGTTTCCTTTGATAAATGGACATGAGTTTCCAGTAGAATCTTGCGCTGATTCCTACATATTAATTATGCAGTGATATGGAAACCGTTGCAATATTTCCTCGGGATTTTGTATATAACTAGGAGTCTCATATATGATTTAGCAGTATCAATACTTACACTGACTGGTGACTGATATGAAAGAGAAAGGAGTGAATGATGCCGAATGGAAGCAGAAAACGTGTTACGCCGACCCCGAATAGAATGGGACAAGGGAAGGAAGATGATGATTACTTATACTGACTGAATAGGTACTTTTTTTTTTTCGTATGGGACATCATCGAATGATGTCAGACTCGTACTGACTAAAACCCATCCATGTTCCTTCTTTGCCCTTTGTGTTCCAGGGCTGCGGTATCTCTTTCGAACAGTCCTGCAGCCCCGGCAGGAACTGACGGAATACTTATTAGGACGGTTGACAATTTTTGGGGTTTACCATTTTTCTTCCCTGGTACATCTCATTATAATTATGATCTTTCAGTCCTTATCCGAATTTATTTCGGCGAAGTGTGCCTTCCTCCTTCATACATTCTTCTTCTTCTTCGTATCGCTGGCACGACAAAATTTTATATTTTGTTAGCCCAAAACATCGCCACTTCCACCGCGTCGTCGGTGGCAGCACAAAGGTCACTTGCATGTTTTTGGGCTAAGAGGGCAGGATAGGAGGTAGAGCATACATTTATATAAGCTGTAACCTTATCGTGGGCATCCGAGGGTAACGAAACTAGTCCTTATTAAATTAATAGGTGTTCAGTCAGTCTTCTTTAAATTAGTTGATACTTATTCAAAAATACTAGACACTCTAGGTAGGTATTTAAAAACCGTACATAATAAAATTAACGCCACGTTTTCCTCCAATATATTTAAATGTAGTCGTTTATCATTATGTGGTATATTTATATCTTTTGAAGTTAATAAGGAAAACCAGGTACCGTGAAATCAGGTACTAAAAATTCGTACTTTTTGCCCAAAAAAATAAACATGTGATACCTTCGACGGTATAATTTACTTCGTTTTAAAGATACATTTATCTACCTACATACATATAATTAATATAAGTTGCTTGTTAGAACTAATTAGGGCACTTTAAACTACCCTAATTCTTCTTCTGTTGACCTTATCCCATCATTATTTGGGGTCGGCTCTCCTAATCATTTTTCTCCAAAGATATCTTTTCTGGGTCGTCATTGGGTCAATATGGTTTAGACGCTGCTGGTCATAAAAGCTATTCGTCGTTTACGCGGTTGGTCATCTGCGACCCTATGTAACTCGGTTTCCCACATTCGCGATTTGTCTAATGCGCTGTTTGCTATGGCTATGTCTAGAGTCTAGACTATCCATGTTAGTACCTTATAGAATGTGTTGTGTTAGTAAACCATCCAGTGCGCTAATTTTAAGCTCTGCTTTTATCAATAGGATAGAGCATTTGCTCTAAACAAAAACTTCATAAAGTCTTTCATGAAATCTCAAATTCAGAACTAAATATTAACCCCTGTAAATACAGCAAAGTCAAAGAACCCTAAAAAGTGCTATTCCACATTTCTTCCTCTCTCATTAGTTTTATTTCAATCAAACTTTCGTCTCCAACATTTCAAAGGCATCTCTTTACTAGAAGCCATTTATTACCACGATAGGTTCCAGTATTATCTTTTATTATAACGAACCCAACTTTAATTACTCAATTGTTAGTAGATCTATCTCTACAGCAATATATTATCTACTAGCTATTGCTCGCGACCTTCGTCTGCGTGAAATTATCATAAAATATGAATCCCTATTTGAATCAGATTTTATTACAAAAACCCCGTGGGTTTTAAGTTTTTGCACGGGTCCCTAATCGTTTTTCTAAAATAAAAGCCTAAGTAACTCCTCATAACATCAGCTACCTGCCATTAGAAGTCCCGTCAAAGTTGGTCGAGCCGTTTCGGAGATTAGCCGGAACAAACAGACAGATGGACAATTTTTTTTTTTCATTCAATATAAAGCTGTTATTTTGTTATAACAAAGAGACACTTAAATTGCATTTATTTTTATAGATGTAATGTCTGAACGGTTCCCTATCCATTTGCATAAAATTTTAAGACCTAATATGACTTTGCATACTTTTGTTTAACCTAATTATATTTTCGCATAACATTACTTACGCATAACAGCTTACGCATAATTTTTTTAAGAATAATTTCTCTACTCATAATAATGATAAAGCATAACATTTTAAAGCATACATTAATTTACGCATAATGATATTAAAACATATTTTTATAGGCATAACAAGTAAACAAAATAATAACTAACTCGTAAAATGTTAGACACTAATACTTATTTTTAAAAAGCAGAACCATCTTATCGCAGAAAGTTCACAGTCAGAGTCGTCTTTTGGCATACATTTCGTTTCGATAGTCATTAAACGGCAGAAAATCAATCAATCAAAACATTGATCATTATAAAACATTTGATTGTGCACCATTTTATGTGGTTTTTATTTACCTGTAAGAAGCAAGCAAACAAGCATACACCATGCACAGCATGCAAGCAAGCATGCAGCATGCAAGCGAGCATGCAGCATGTAAGCAAGCATGCAAGCAAGCATGCAGCATGCAAGCAAGTATGCAGCATGCAACATGCAGCAGGCATGCAAGCAAGTATGCAGCACGCAACATGCAGCAGGCATGGTTTCTGTCACAGCTCCGGCGCTGCGGGGCTCCGGCGGTCCCACGCGAGCTTATCGTCGCAGATGTGTTTTACGCTCACCACCGCAGCTTCGGTTTGCTGGCCGGCTAAGCCGGCCAGCCTCAGCCGCGGCAGCGAGCGTTAAAACCACCTGCTCCTCAGCTCGCGGGCCCCCTCGCCCCTCCGCGCCTACGCGGGCTTAAATTACACTCTAGGGGTAGGGCAGACAAGACTACGTGGAGTCGGTTTTGCAGCGATTCGATTCTGTCACTCACTTTTGTAGCACTACATATTGAATTTTCAAGACAATATTTTAATTTTAATTACGCTAATAGTCAGTATGCCTAGTAACATTTTGCGAATTCAATTTTTGCCAACACAAATTAGTCTACAAGATAAATATGCCAACATAAACTGTATGCCAAAAAAAAATATGGCAAAGTATTATTATGCCAAAACAAATTAGTCTCCAAGATAATTATGCCAACATAAACTGTATGCCAAAAAAAAATATGGCTGAGTATTATTATGGCAAAACAAGGTATGCCAAAATTGTTATGCCACAGTATATTAGGAAAAAGAATATTATGCAAATAGAAGGGATCCCTGTCTGAACATGCACCCAAAATACACTTATCACTAAGAAGAAGGCAAAAATATTCTTGCAAGTGCTTCCCCACATCCTTCATCTCCAAGGGGCTAATCTATACTTATAAAATCGTATGTCCTGGCTAACTATCAACCTACAGCTCAAACTACTGGACAGTTCGGGCTAAAACTTGGCATACAGAAAGCGTTTTGAAGTTTTCTTATTCAGCCCCTAAGCGCGTGAAATAGGGATTCAAAGTAATTATGAAAATCCGTTAGTGACCGAAGCTGGTGCGGGTCGACTAAATTAATCAAACCATAGCAGTGATAGTCTAGTGGTTTGACCGTCGGACTGCCAAGTCATAGGTCTCGAGACACGCACCTCTGATTTTTCGGATTCATGTGCGTAATGTATAATTTTCACTTGCTTCGGTGAAGGAAAACATCGTGAGGAAACCAGTATGCCTGAGAGATATTTGGTAAAGTTTTATTGGGTAAAGTCAAGTCAGAGGCCTATGGGCGGCATAAAAACTCTGACACCAGGTTAGGCACTAATCTTACTAATATTATAAAGAGGAAAGATTTGTATTTTTGTGTGTGTGTGCTGATTTTTGTACTATGCCGATTTCAAATTTTTTTTCACCATTAGAAAGCTACATTATCCCTGAGTAACATAGGCTATATTTTATCCCAAAATGTTTAAAACATAAATGTCCACCCGTGCAAAGCCGGGACGGGCCGCTAGTCATACTATAAAAAAAGATCAAACCATCATCGTAAGCCTTATAATTTACCTAGACCACATACAAGGCTTCTATTTAAAGAAACCACCTATTAACAGACTTTCCGTTTAATTACTCAATTGTTAGCAGATCTATCTTTAAAGCAATATAACGGTAATTGCAGTCTGAACACGCACGTCGCCAAGCTAAATCAGCTGTGATTGGATCCAATGGGTCGTCAAGATTGAATCAGTCCCCAGACATCTCGTTGGGATTGGTCAATTTGTCCGGACCATTTTTTTTTTCTGGTTCTGTTAGCGTGGCTGATGAGAAAGTATTTGAGCAAGTGATTGGTGGAGCGTTGAGGATGAGGGATAAGTCTTTTAAAAGATTGGGTCTTGGAGTTGCATTAGGACAATATACATTCGAGGGATGAAATAATTTTGTAAGATCTGAGGGGCAGTTCCCGTATTTTTTTTAGATAATAATATTGAATACCTCTAGTTTATTTAAATTTTTGACATTAATTGTCGCCGAGGTAAATTGCGACATTGACCTTATGCTTACAAGTCACCGGCGCCACTTTCGGATTCCGCTTATGTAAAATAAGGTATGAGTACATAGGAAGAAGTCTGAAAGTGGTGCCGGTGACAGAAAAGTTGTGTAGTAATCGGTTATCGTGGTATGGACATGTGATGCAGAGGAATGAGTAGTAAGTGAGTGTAGTGAGGAGAATGTTGAGTATGAATGTAGATGGCTAAAAGAGTAGAGGAAGACCAAAGAAGTGATGGATGAATTGTGTGAAAAATGATATGGCTAGAAAGAAGGTGACTGCTGAGATAACGAGTAATAGAGAAGTATGGAAGAAGAAGACATGCTGCGCCGACCCCAAATAAATTGGTATAAGGGCAGGAGAATGATGACCTTCTGCTTGTAGACTTGCGAAATACCTATCGATGAAAACGACTCTAAAACATCAACTTTAACTTGCTAATGATAACATAGAAGTAATTAAATCAGTCTGGGCAAAAAAGAATACTCTTTCGGTAAAAAATAACATTCTGGTTTCAATTGAAATAATAAAATCTTGATATAAACTGATTTTCATAACTGTTTTTGGATGATTTTGGACACACTTTACCCACCAATGTTTCAAACTCTGATATTTCCTTGGAATTTTGTACCTATGATACAAAATGATTACTACGCCAGATATTTCTGGTCCTTTGAAACGGGACACGTGATTGGCTTAAAGCTAATTGGCTCTGACGCGGGTGTCTCAAACTTTGTTGTTATTGGTTGAATAATTTAATAAAAGGGAATCTGGAGCATGTAATTTCGAGGAAAGAGGCCTTGAAAATGGAAACTCGTTTATTCAAATTAGTTTGAGGATTACAATCTAAATATCAGAAGACTGTCTGACTTTTATTAGCTTTAGCTTCCAAAATTCGATTTAAGCATTCAACTTCACTCGGTAACCAATCATTATGGTTAATCGCTTACCATAAACATAACACTACGCTTGGAAGTCCCATATAATGGAGGGCAAGCCTATTGCCATCAACTGGGTACAAATCCAGACTCCGTTGCTGCTACTAAGAAATGCAACACTTTGCTTGATCCGGGGGGGCTCCTCATGCTCAGCAGTCGCGCTTGCGACCACTCGACCAACGAGGTCAAAGGTAGCGTAAGCTTTATCAGCTAACGTTCCCATTGCTGGGTGACAAGCCTCAAGCCTCTGTGAGGGGGATTGGGCCAAAATTCACCAAGCGGTTCCAGTGCAATGTGCATATCACATGTCTTCGACTATGAGGTAGGATAGGGTCCAACTGGTGAGACGCCTTCCAACACTACGCCATCATAAGCACGATAATTATTATTTAGCCTTTTTACTTTAATAACCCCCTCTTTCTCCCCCCAGGTGGGTGAACGTCTAAACGTAGATGTTCGCCGCGGCCTCTCATGGCGCGAAGCCAACGATCGCATGAACTTCGTGGGCCCCAACGAGTTCACCGTCAAGGAACAGGAACCGCTATGGAAGAAGTACATAGAACAGTTCCAGAACCCGCTCATACTGCTGTTGCTTGGTAAGTGGACTTTATAAGTGACTAGCTTATGCCCGCGGCTTCGCCCGCGTGGAGTTCGGGAATTGCCCACGGGATCTTACTTCTGGGATAATAAGTAATCTATGTATGTATAGAACATACATAGATTTACATGTACTTGCTTATAACTTGCAAACATTAGTTCATAGTAATATCAATTAGGTACTTTACATATTGTTATGTGAAATAAAACCCCTTGGTTTGAGATTGGACACCGGTGACGAAAATCAAATGATTAATTAGGAATCTACGAGTATTTATAGACATAAAACTTTTACATAATATTTAATATCAATGTCGCGTATCACGAGCCAACGCGAAAATCGGTGGAATAAACCATATTTACAGACGTCTACCTCAGAAAAATCCTACCTACTTACTTAATAGGTAAATACTCCCGCGCCCCGCACGCCCCGCGCAACAGTGCGAGCCATGCGCCGGTCTACGTGAGCTTCGAAGCCATATTTGACTCTGTTGGGGGATGATTTTGATTTTTGAAAAAACTGTGATACACGTATCTCATAATTTTATCTGAAAAGTATGTACACAATTTTTCAAGTCAATCGACTGCGAGAATAAAATGTTTCATAGAAAATTCAACACCCCATTTCACCCTCTTAGGGGTGGAATTTCAAAAAACCCTTTCTTAGTGAATACCTACTCTTTACAAAGAATACACGCTCCAAATTTCATGTCTCTAGAACCAGCGGATTGGGCTTTGCGTTGATATATCAGTCAGCCAATCACGACATTGAATTTTTAAATTGGGGGATGATTTTGGAAAAACTGTGATACACGTATCTCATAATTTTATCTGAATAGTATGTACACAAATTGTCAAGTCAATCGACTGCGAGAATAAAATGTTTCATAGAAAATTCAACACCCCATTTCACCCTCTTAGGGGTGGAATTTCGAAAAACCCTTTCTTAATGGATACCTACCCTTCACAAAGAATACACCCTCCAAATTTCATGTCTCTAGGACCAGCGGTTTGGGCTGTGCGTTGATATCTCAGTCAGTCAGTCAGTCAGTCAGGACTTTGAATTTTATATGTATAGATTTTGGGTCTTATGTCGGCCATTATTGTGTAAATCAGGTTTTAATCAAACTCGATTCAGGTTTGCCAAGTCCTTGAAAGAGGTGACCGAGGAATAAATAATAATTGTCCTCAAGACCGAATTTGAGATCATTATATGTATGTGTTATTACAGGTATTCTGAGTAATATTTTAAAGATATTATGCAGTGCACAAGTGTGTGCGCAAACTCAGGGGCACTCTCTCTTCTATCACTCTGATAGTCCGATGGGACTTGTTTTGTTCTGTCTCCTGCTGATTGAGGGAAGTGGAAATTTTGTTTTTCCTTTTCCTCCGCTATTCTTTTCTGATTAATTTTTTGTTGCGGGATCCAAGACAGTTAAATTGTTTCTCTGGGACTTCGTCGAGCTTCATTGTCTCGGCGCTTTTCTGGTGGTCGCCACTGTTGATTCTGGCTTTCAGGAGTTGCAGTGGTTAGGGAATATTGTGGCGGGTTTGTCCATAAAAAAAAATGTCAGATGTGACGGAAATGCTACACGTCAGGAGAGAGATCAGGTGCAAGACAAAGTTTTTAATTAGTCAGTATAATCACGGTCTAATGTCTCGGTCGGATGCGTTTTTGTGTATTAAGTTTTTGTCAGGGTTTTTATGAGAGGTCGAGCGCCTCGCAATAAGGGTCACCTCGTACATTTTGCGTCGCAAAATATGTCAGACGTCTACGATCGACCGCGGTAACCAGACCCCGCCCTTAAGTATGGCGACATCCCAATCAGCCGGGTATATTGTTTGATATACTTGTTGTATTCGTTCATCTCATCTCGCGTATTGTTAGTATTTAGTGCAGCCATACTGGTAGGGTTGATAGATTATAATCGTCATTCTGCATTGCTTGTGTGCTCTTATTTGTAAGGTACCTGTAACTAAACAGTATTATTTACTTATATTTTGGATCAAAGCTCTTCTCCATCCGGGGCTGCGGGACTGTTCGAAAGAGATACCGTGGCCCTGGAACACAAAGGGCAATGAAGGAACATGGATGGGTTTTAGTCAGTAAGAGTCTGACACTCCCTCCCACTCCACCCAGAGCGGGAGAAGTCATTTGATGATTTCCAAACGGTAAAAAAAAAAAACTATTCTCCATAGAAACGTCTTTACAAAAAAAAAATATATTGTCTCCAAACTTATATAAAACCGAAATAGTTTCTCTCTGAAACATGAGCTTCTTGATATTTAGTCTTCAGTCTAAATATTCGTTTTCCATGAACTGTTTGGTAGAACTCGTAAATAACCAAGTTTATTTTTATGGTTCCCACTGGTTACTTTACTTTTGAAGTTATTTTTATGGAATATTAGATGTAACAAGCGCTGGTCTGCCCGGTTATCTTTTGAAGTTCCTGTGATTGGTTCTTTAGATGATAAAAGCTTTTCAGCTCTTTTTCCAAGAAAGAGGTATTTTTTAATGTCTACGCAAGCGCACTGTCCTATGAATCACATAGAATCTAATATTATAAAATCTAATATTCTTATTATATATTCTAATATTATATAATCATATATGCATAGTTAAATTAATTAGGATGAATTTCTTACCTAGTTGCGTACTTGCACATTTCCTGCTCCGTAGACACGAACCCGTTAATGTAAATAAACGTTATTAATTAAACTGTGAGTAAAGGAAATGCTCCTTAAGTCGAGTCCACAAAAAGCTAGTTTCTTAAGCTAAATAAGGATGCGTTTACTGTGATATTTCCTGTATTGCATCGTTCCCATGGAATCACTTGCCCAGTGGTTGTTGAAGTTAACAGAACTGTCGGTTTGGTATTATTTATTCCATTGCTAAAATATACAGGGTGTAAACGGACCCTTCACGAAGCCGTCAACCAAGCATTCTGTACATCAAACTAAGGTAAAAGTACGTATTCCCGTTAGTGTACCAGTACCCGTTAACAAGTCAGTTTTTTTATTATTGCACTTTTCTACCAATAATAAATTAAAGTTTGCGAATGGCAATAGTTTCTAGGTAATATTTTGTACAATTGTAATGGTAACATTGTCCAAAAAGTTTAATGGCGTCAAAACCATGCGATTACAAAAGTATGCTCTAAGAGAATATTATGTAAGTTCAAAGTTCTGTCAGTGAACTACGAAACCACCACGTCGCATTGATCAGCTAGCCATACTGCGACGGATAACATTAAGGCAGGAGTGTTAATTTTCTAAAATATTAGAGTATATTATTTTGCGATATAACCTATAAATTGAGGTGAATCTAATTGAGAAATAAATATTTTTGCCGTTCACATCTATTGGTACTAACAAACCCCTACTTGACCTAGTACCCGTTAAAATCGTATTTTTTTTTACCGGATATTGGTACACGATCAACCCGGTAATACACGTTGTACCGAAACCCGTTATTGTGTACTTTTTGCCTTGAAATAGGTCTCATTTTCCTTTAAAACTGTAGAATAAATTTCTGCCTGATATTGAGACTTGCATTAACAGTTGCATTTAAACCCGACATCGTCCTTATCACCTTGTGTTAAGTCCTCTTTTCCTTAGAATCAATAGAATGTAGTTTCTATGTTCCTTGTTTGTGTTGTAATCACCTGGATTTGATTGCCTCTTTAGTTTTTTTTTATGATTTCCTATTTTTTTTACATTTTGCGTTACTGCTCTGCTGTTCTGAAACCAGGTTTTTTAATGCGCATCGTGTGGCGCGCTGCTGTTTTAGTATGGATATTGATAACCACGCAGTAATTTGAAGCAAACTTCAGACCGGCAAACTTTGCTACGCTGACGACACGCTGGTGCTAGCACAAGGGAGGTCGCACGAGGCGGCGGCCGAAATAATGACAAGCGGGGTTGCGACAGTCGTGGACAGGCTCCGGCAATTGGACTCGTGGTGGCTTTGCATAAGTCCGAGGCCATGTGCTTTCATGGGCCTAGGAATGCGCCACCGTCGGGATCTATACTGACGGTAGGACGGGTTCCCATCGGTTTCGAGTCGAAGTTGAAGTACCTAGGACTCGTCCTCGACAGCCGGTGGAACTTCGTTAAGCATTTCCGACGTTTGGCTCCCAAACTGGAACGGACCGGGGCTGCCGTCAAGCGGCTCTTGCCCAACCTGAGGGGTCCAAACGCCTCCTGTCCATGGCCCTTTATGGGGCCCCGGTGCGAGCGCGTTCCTTGAGGTGGCGAGCCGCCCATTACCTGAACGCACCCCAAAAGGTGGTAGCCGAAAGGCTAGTCCGGGGGTACCGCACGATCTCCGGCGAGGCGGCGAGTCTCCTTGCCGGATTGTCGCCATGGGATCTGGAGGCGATAGTCCTCGCGGGCCTGCACGAATGGCGCGCGGAGACACTACGTCGGGGCGAAACTCATCATCCGGCGCGATCTTATGGCGACAAGGAGAGAGCGACTGTCGCAACCCCGTGCAGGGCACGCCACACACAATAGTAGCGATAAGTCCCCTCTTTGAGGAGTGGCTAGAGAGGCGCCACGGAGCCCTCACCTGCCGCCTGACGCAGGTCCTCACCGGACACGGTTGTTTCGGAAGGTTCCTGCACCGAATCGGGCGGGAGGAAACGCCCGGATGTTACCAGTACGAGGATCGTCCAAAGGACACGGTGGAGCACACCGTGGAGGTCTGCCCCACTTGGGCGGAACACCGCCGTGTCCTCGTAGCGGCAATTGGCGGCGGCGACCTCTCGCGTCCAGCCCTGGTTCAAGCCATGGTCCGATGCGAGAGGGAATGGGAAGCCGTCACCTCCTTCTGCGAAGCAGTCATGTTAGCGAAGGAGGTGGCGGGATGTGAGAGGAAATGGATCTCATGTCCCAGCCGCAGTGGGAGACGCCCTGGGCTTCTGGGACCACGTACAGGCTCCCGGCCACCGTAGGCGCGGGCCTGTGGACGGTGAGTAATGGGCTAGCTCGCCATCCGTCCGTCTTAAGACGACAGGCCGTGTCGATCCACACGCGCTTCAAAGAGATGTCAGCAAAAAGTTAAGGGGCCAGCAAGGGCCGATGCCTGCCGGGGCTGCGGGACTGTTCGAAAGAGATACCGCGGCCCTGGAACACAAAGGGCAAGGAAGGAACATGGATCGGTTTTAGTCAGTAAAAGTCTGACACTCCCTTCCTCTCCGTCCAGAGCGGGACCCCGGTCATTTGATGATTTCCCATCAGAAAAAAAAGACCGGCAAACTTACATGACTCCATCTGTGGATACCCGTTAATTTTGCACTTGTTCTTTTCATCACGCTGCGCGCTGGCCTGTCCGTTTTTCTATCATGTAAGCTCTTCTTGAGTTACTAATTTATCGCCGTGTTTACGACAATTGAGGCAAGATTTTTAATTATATGGCCCTGGGAGACAGAAATCCATACCATTCGCCACGTTTCTTTTTCACAATTTTTAACCTTTGGGTTTTGGTTTGTTTTTAAGTAATTGAATTACCACCATGTTTTACTGTACGGTCGTTAAGATATTTTAAAATTATTTATATTTTCCTATTGATACGAATTCAGAATTTTTGATAATTGACAACCACAAGTATTTACATAAGTACCTACCTGATTTTACCTATTAATAATAACTGATTGACTAGATACCTAGTTCCTTTTTTCTACTTTTTAATTGAGACTTGAATAAGTAATTTTTTTTTACTATTTCCTATTATTACAAGAAAAACTATTTTTTATGTGAAACAATAGATTTGCTGTGTTTTAAGTATTTCGTAGGTTTTTAATGCGTTTTCTTTCTGATTTGTTATTTAGGTTAGTGATATTTTTGTTACCAGATTTTAAGGGTTACATAAAAAGG
Organism: Noctua pronuba; assembly: GCA_905220335.1. Classification (NCBI taxonomy): domain Eukaryota; kingdom Metazoa; phylum Arthropoda; class Insecta; order Lepidoptera; family Noctuidae; genus Noctua; species Noctua pronuba. The sequence goes on from LR999908.1 coordinate 14,467,188, forward strand.
TGAAACCAAAATATTCTTCAAATAATTTGTAAGCGTAGTTTAAAAAATAATGTGATTCATAATGGTACTATATCGATATCCGATTTAAAATCTCAAGTTTAAACAAATTACTGATGTTAACTATTACCTATAATTTGTATAAAATACATTTTAAAATTTTTCATTAATAAAAATGTCTTTTCTTTGGATAAGGTATTTTTTATTTATTTTACACAGAAATGAAAAAATAGCATTTCTGTGAACTTTAACGTAAAGCAATAGAGTTCAAATTCGCGGTGAAAATTACCGGATTCAGGGACAATTTAACGTTTACTAGTACAAATCTACCGGGTACTGGTACAATTAGCCCTTTATTTCATTTTTTTTGTATTATTGTTAAAGAAAATTTATACTTATAAAAAAAAAGAATATTACACTAAAACTAGTTTAAATTATCTCTCTAGTAATGTAATTTTTTTTTTGTAAGTCTTCTAGTTTTAGCATAGCAGACCTGCAAAGTCAGAGAAGTTCAAAACTTCATGGTTACTGGGCCGTTTACCTTAAGTATCTCTACGCAAACATTATTGCTGGGAAACGACTTTCTTTTATTGGGGTGAAAAATCACGTTTTACGGTAAAACTAAATGTTACGCACCCAAAACTCAGTGCTGATGGATGCTTCGAAAAGTAAACGAATCATGGAGTTAATTAAAGTAAAGTTAAAACCTTAGAAAGTGGTTTAAAAAAAAAAAAAAGTGATAAAATTGGAACTTTGACCTCCAATATCTCCGTAATTAGAAGGTTCCCAAGTATGGTCCAAAACAAAAAAATGATCGCAATGACTCTTTTTACACCCTTTATAGATCCTTTTGAGTTTTAACGCAAGGGGAACTAAATGCCGTAGAATGACTTGCAAGCCTATCTTACTGCCAATGCCCTTTGAGAAGGTCAGGACGCTAGTCACTCAAACGGACCACATTTGCGAAAAAAGCGAGGAATGTGGAAAAGGTGAACATAGTATGTATGTGAAGAATGTGCGGTACGTAAAGCTAGGTTGTTATTCAGAATATGTAAGAACAAGGTTTGTAAATGACACTGCTCCGAAGTGTAAAATGTGGTGCTGTTCCACAAACAATGGGGCACCTAATGTTGTCCCCTGCATGACCTGTTGTTTGTTCGTTACAGGAAATGTAGACGCTACTGCAGGCCTAGTAGATTCCTAGATGCTTGTTAACTTGTTTTACGTTTTTTGTGTAGTAAGCAACGACTTATTGTCGGGCCTACGCTGTCTCTCCATACTTAAGTACGAATGCTGTAATATAATAATATTGTAAAACCAAATCATTTTAAAAGAGTAGCGAAGGAGCTGGTCTCTTGCCTGTTCTGTTCCATAGGAAACGACCAACCTGAACCGTGCACCTTTTCTCGACATTTTATAAGTGCCCATGTAGGCCTATGTGAAATAAAATATTTTGATTTTGAAACTCGTTGCTCAGTTCTTGGCCGACACAAGTTAGATTCCCATCGACAAGCTATTTAATAAAGAAGAATCAGCCGTGCTCTCGATGGGAATCCCCCTTGGCAAAAATGCAACCATGGCAACCACTATACAAACTTTTGTCCCCTTTATAACCCCCCCAGTCGTTGTATAAAGAAACTCTTGGGAAAAATTCCATGCTTCTTTACCCAACGGGTTCTAAGTTGTGTGCGTTGTTTGTCAGAGAGTTCGATTTAGTTGAGGTCCTGGGTTCGATTCCCGGGTCGGGTAAATTGTTATTAGGTTTTTTCATGAGGAGTTTCTCAGTAACAGCCACGGAGTCTGGATTTGTGCCCGGTTGATGGCAATAGGCTCGCCCCATTACATGGAACTTAAACATAACTGCTGAAATGTGGGTGTACTACTTAGTAAACCTCTGCCTAATCCTTCGGAGATTACAGGCGAGATGTTATGTAATGTTATTGCACCAAGTAACAATTGAGAAAAATATATGTATGTGGGAAAAGTTGGAGGCTCTAATGTTTATTGGTAATAATGATGCCGTGTCTGGTAATAATAAAAGGCGACGCCCGGGGGATAGACAGGAGTCCCCTTCCGGGTGAAAAACGGCTACGTCGACACATTCACAACTTACAAAGGATCATTAAAATCCATTGCATGTTGCACTAAACTTTCTACTTTCGAAGTCTCCTCATATTTTGACGGTCGCACTTTCAAACACACACTACCTCGAGTTCATTGACTTACGTTCTACAAAATGCTTGATTTATATGCAGCCTTCTTAGTTATGTGTGTAGATATCTAGACTATAGATCGACCGCTTTAATGAGTCCTCGCAAAGGTATCAATTTAAATGGAATATTCTGAAGGTTGATCACGTATTGGTTCAATTAGTATCGTAATACCTACGTCGATTATTGTAATTTTAAAGCAAATAACCTGTGGGATATTGTTAGGACTTTGTGGACGCTTAATATGCCTTTGATGGGGCAAGACGGAGGACTCATCAAAGCTGTCGGTCTATAGTTTTTAACACGCAAAAATATGTAGATGACTAGTTAAATATATTGAACTTGTAACATCCGTTTTGTGGCCTAGATACTCATTGTATTTACATTAAAGTCGATCACGTACCTAATATTGAAGTGAATGTTCAGAATATTAACTAACCCTTTTAGAAGTACTCTCGTAAAACTACAGAATGAAACAAAAACAGTACGCTTACTTTGCTCCAGGGAAAAGAAAATATTATGTCAAGACTAAAAGGCTGAGGCCTAATGAGCGTAATTTTTTGAGTTCTGAGTCGCGTAAAATTAGTCAATTTTTTCAATCAAATATTATAACAATATCTTGGTTAAATCATTCATGTAGAGACTATATGGGATTTATGGGAGAACGATGTATAAAGAAATGCAAGCTAAGAACGTCCAGAGTAAGAAGATATAATCAACAGTTCAAAATTAAATAAACCATGGCAGCTAAGAGATGTCCAATCCCTACTGACAGCGCCCGTCCATCATCTATGTTAGGGATTTGGTTTCCGCACTTAGTCCTTAAAGTGGACCATTGTACGTGAGCCATGGTGGCCGTTAGTCCAGTCCATCATTTAAGAATATATAATATTCCCGTAACTGCACCCGCCTCGCTTTGCACAGCGCCACCCATTGGGTCCAAAACTATTCTATCTTTCAGGCTGAAATCAACCATTCATGTTCACAAAATTTCATTGAAATCGGTTGAGTGGCTTCGGAGATTAACGTGTACAGACATGTGATTTTTATATTATTAAGATTTTCTAGTGAAATGGAAGTATATTTATATAGCAACTGAAAACCTATATTTTTTATGTGAAAAAACGACTCACGAGAATTAATAAAAATACTAATAAATTCGTAATGTTATTGTCTTTTTTTAATTTTAAGTGTCAATAAACTCGCGTCTTCAAGGGTATTTGTAATAAATAAGACGTGTATATTAATAGCAAATAAGTTGCCTATCGGTCATCAAGAATTTTCGGATTAAAAACAAGACTATAATTACCCAAATCCCAAAAAGAGCAAATTGCGGTCTCCTATAGCTAAGTTTTTTGGCGATCCGCCACTGCTTAACTTTTTGAATGCCGGAGCATAAAGGCACGCGCGTGTTCCAGACCAAGCCACAATTTCACCTATCATTTTGTCACATTTTTGTGTCGTATGCTTACGTTAAGCCGCGACGTGGGTCCGTAGTGTTTTATCGTGTTTTACTAACACAAAACATGGTTTGCTAACATAAATGGGGCTTGGCATAACATAAAATGTTTGCCGCGACGAACGGATAACATGTCGTCGGCGTCAGTGGGACTACATTATCTACATGTTCTGGTGAAATACATTTTTTCATTAAAATGGATAAATTAATCCTCAATTGGGCGCGGCTAAAAAGTTACGTAAACGGTCACGTGGGGTGCGTGACACCTCGATACATAAATCTGATACGAAATACATGCAAAATCACGTTTATGCTCGATACTTGATCATAAAGGACACGTGTTTTTATGATGCTAACGGGAACTTCAGCGCTCAAAATTCAGAATTTAAAAAGTTCCGAATCTTTAAGGTTGCGATGGGGTGTGTAACATCCCACGCGACCAATTAAGGGTTAAGTAACCAAAATATTGAGATAGCTAGTCGGCACGGTCGGTAAAACAGACGAATCTAGGACCTTCGACATGCTTGTTGGTTGATATTTAACACAGTTTTTAGCTTCTCCTGTAAAAAAGGGTGTTGTGTCATGTTATTATATTTTGTTAGAAAATGGGCGCAGCAGACCCGGCTTAAGATGGTTTTCACGACTTGACAAAATATCGACATTTCTTGAAGTACTTAATACCTATAAAGGGTGTAAAAAGACCCTTAACGAAGCCGAAAGGCACTTGTTCTCCTCGTCATTGTGATCATTTTTTTGTTCTGGACCATACCTGGGAACCTTCTAGTTACGGAGATATTGGGGGTCAAAGTTCCAATTTTTTCACAAGTTTTTTTTGAAATACTACTTTTTAAGGTTCTAACTTTACTCCAATTACCTCCATGGTCCGTTTACTATTCAAAGCATCCATCAGCAATAAGTTTTGAGCGCATTATATTGAGTTTTACCGTAAAATGTGATTTTTGACCCCAAAAAAAACTTTCGTTTCCCAGCAAAAATTTTTGCGTAAAGTTACTTAGTTTGATGTACAGAATGCTTGGTTGACGGCTTGGTGAAGGGTCTGTTTACACCCCGTATAATGATATATTAATACCTTATACCTGCGTTGTGAGGATGTTCCTTTCTCTGGAGCCCTAACTACCGATAGCTTGGACCCTGCTCCCGACACTGGTGCACCACTATTTTGAGGTTTAAGATCATTTATTCTCATAAGAATTCTCTATCTCCTCCCCCTTTAAAAATATAAAAATAGTTTTTTTTTATATTTTTAAACGTTTTTAATAAGTTTTTTTTAAGAAATGTTTAAAAATGTAATGGATGTGCAGAAACGATAAATAAGTTAAATTAGCTTAGTTTACTCATAAACCTTCCAGAATAAATTATTTCAATGACGGTGTAAACTGCCTTAAAACCCTTTCAGAAAAACTAATACGGTCACAGACCCTTCAATTTAGATGATTTTCGTCCTACAAAGTTCAAACATCTACATTTTACAGTATCGATCAGAACGTTCAAACATTTACGTGCTTCTGGCCGCAATTTAGCCAGGCTTTTAGCCAGACGTAAATTTATACAGAGCACCTGTGACTTGACTTAGTTAAATATTGTGCCTAGGTACCTGGAAATTGCACGGTACAGCTGCCGTCGTAGGGGTATCACTTAAAGTTTTTAAGTTCTAGCATAATTTTGTTGGAAGGTAAGGTATGGTAATTAGGTGTATGTCTGCGTGTTCCTTTTACGCTGTTTTATGGCTTTGAGGTTTATTTCGTAGCTCTGAAGTTAACAGTTGTGTAATAGCCTTTGGAATTGGACTTTTAAAGTACACCGAAAATCTATACTTTTTGATTGTATATGGGGGGTAATCTCCGGAACGAATGATTCAATTCTAAAAATCTTTCACGGGCAGAAAGCTACATTATTCGTGGGTGCTATAGGCTATAAATTATATTTATATCATGCATTTTAGCCGAGCTATCACAATTTTTGCGGACGAAGTCGCGGGCGAAGAAATACAATATTTTGGTATTCCATTGACTATTGAGACAAGCACCAACCCTAGCCTAAGTGCCGTCAACATCAAACGTTATTAACACCATTTCTAAGGGTTACCCAACAATGTTCACATCGCTTATAGAAAACAAATGGCAGATACGACACCCCTTCTGACAGATTAGTTGAATAGCGCCAACCCTATCAATTTTAGGGAGCCAGCGTCTAAACCTGATGTTTAATAAACACGTAGTCTATGGGTACCCAATGACCTTGCTCTGACAGCCTGGGATAAGGGGCCTAACGACGTCCCGGCTGTCGTAATGAGGGTAGCTAGATTGGAAAGGTCGAGGGGCACTTTAGTCTGACAGATTTCTATTCTATCAGTGTATTGGTTGGTTAAGTGAATTTTGATTGGATATTGAAGGGTGCAGGATTCAGGATATTAGTCGGTAATCATGATTGGGTTGGTAGTCTAAGGTTGGTCGATGTTGAAAGACAAGAAGTTGCTGCTCTCAAAACAATGCAGGAAAATATCGTGAGGAAACCGGTAGGACCTAGAATCGAAAATTCGAAGACATGAGACAACCACTAACACGTAGTGGGTCCACTCACTATTGGTGGACTGGTGCAACTTTGCCATAAGATCTATTTCTTAATAGTATGGTTTCTAAAATAGTATGTTCGGAATAACTGAAAATTACAGTCAATAACTGTAACAGAAAATCACGTACATTACATAAGTGACTAAAATAAGAAAACACCCAGCATCAGACTTGCATTAGGAAGCAAAACCACAACAAAGTACCTGTTCCAAAAATAAGGGGTATTATTAAAATAAGCTGGTTGAACACGTCAGCGGATGCACCGACGCGACCGAACGCTCAAGTATTTATAACCACAACCGAAACGACTATTTTTGGGATAATCTAGGGATTTATCTCAGTTCAGAAATGTCAGATTTTCCTCATGGGAGTTTTTGATTTTATTTTCAAATCAAAGAATTAGAATAAGAAATTTTATTTGCTCAAACAAGTGTATACATACAGAATTAAAATAATACATGCATGCAAGGTCTTAAATAAGAGTAGCTCACGACATGTCCGCCATTTGTCATGGCGTGCAAATATTTTAGGTACAATTATTATCATCAAAATAACAACTTTAAATAGATAGTTGCATGCAATTATGACAAATTTTACTATCAGCTGTTCCAATTTTTAACGTGTCATCTCTGAGAATCTGTTCGCTTTTCTAAAATTTCGAGTAAAATCTAAATTTGCATGTGTGAGAACGCCTGATGAGAGGCTACTTTCTGCTATCGAAAGATTATTGGAAAATACAAGGTGTAAACAGACCCTTCACAAAGCCGTCAGCCAAGCATTCTGTACATCAAACTAAGTAACCTTACGCAAAAAAAAAAATCTGGGAAACGACTTTTTTTTTTGGGGTGAAAAATCACGTTTTACGGTAAAACTCAAAGTAACGCACTCTAATCATTATGCTGATGGATCCATTGAATAGTACTGGGGTCGTAGAGGTGTTTAAGTAAAAATCTTTCATTAAAAACATGTATTTAAAAAAAAAACTTGTGGAAAAGTTGGAACTTTGACCCCCAATATCTGCGTAACTAGAAGGTTCCCAGGTATGGTTTAGAACAAAAAAATGATCGCCATGACGGGGAGAATAAGTGCCTTTCGGCTTCGTTAAGGGTCTTTTTACACCCTTTATAACATTGGCTACCTATAATTTTATTTTCCCAAAGCTTAAGGAACAAGCTATCGCCTAAAATATAAATTTACCTGAATCATGAATTTAAGCATCTACTTTCTTACGAACTGCAGCTCGTTGGAAACTTGTCGATAAGTATGCAAGTAACTGTTACGCTGTTAGTTTAAACAATTGGCTAGGTCCAAGTACACACTTCTATTTTACAAGACTGTTCCTTGCATAGGTAAGCAGAAGCACACGTGTTTGAGCAACGTTCTTCGATGCTTTTTTTTTTAAGGATTGGAAATCATCAAATAACTCCTCCCGCTCTGGGTGGAGTGAGAGGAAGTGTCAGACTTTTACTGACCTTAACCCATCCATATTCCTTCTTTGCCCTTTGTGTTCCAGGGCCGCGGTATCTCTTTCGAACAGTCCCGCAGCCCCACGTTCTTCGATGCTTTACTTTCATATTGTTACTGTTTCTTCTGTACCTCACCTATTGCCCTAGTATAATCATCATTATCATCACCATTGGCAGCATTGTTCACTTACTACTCATTGTAGGCCTCCTCCCTTCCGTGTCATGCTGCCTTGGTCTACAGTTTTTTTTAATTATAGGTGTTAAGTACCATAATATTTGCGCTTGATTGATTAAAGGCGACCTGTGTGCCATTCTTCAAGTGCCGCTGTACGAATCGGCCAATATTCATTGATAAGGACTTGAGTAGTTATTTCATGATTTTCGCCTTCAGCTTTATTGACTGGTTTATTACATTCCTTAGAATCTTTCGAAACGACCACTGGCCCACATTAGCCCTGGATCGAAACAACCGGAAGTCATGGGGAGAGGCGCTTGCCCAGCAGTGGGATGACACAGGTTAACAGTATCAGTATCAGTAGAATCATTGATTAACTCAACTACCAACCATGTCTACATACACGCGAAATATTTAAAGCCACACGAAAATACAGTACTGCTAACTGCACATCAACTTGACATAAGTACACATCAGTCAGTTTGTCATCAACCACACGTCCTTGTTATCAATTTGGAATAACCTTCACCTTTATGTCGGTATCAGTAAGTGCGGTACTTGTAGTTCAAGTGTTACCACTGACGTGTAGTTGAGGGTACTTACGTGTTATTTTGCGGTATCCGAGGTCATTGTCATGGCCCGCATGCACTTGATACCCAAACCTGTTCTTGCGCAGTTTTTTATGCGAATAGTCACGCTTTGAGGTTTTAGCGATTTGATTTGAAGCTCATTATTGGTATGAAAGGGTAAATAAGGGTTTTAATTTGCATTTAGTTTCTTTGTTTTCTGACATTCTTTCTTGGCTCACAAAAAAATTAAGCTACACGTATTTGTTTTAAAAAAAAATTTAATTATACGAATAAACTTGTTCAACTTAAAATTTATTTCAATTATTAATCAACGAACAATAAACAAAAAAAGTATTCTAAAACTAATTATCTTCAAACATAGTCACGATAGCCGGTTTAATAGGTGGCCTAATGTTTTTGTCCACTAGTGTATTTATGATTAGCATGAAATGTGTCAAGACAAAGTAAATGGCAGTTGAATTGCCGGGAGGGGACGCCCTAGATACACTGACCTTATTGGTGAGGTTCCTCAGAAAGGTTAGGAGCGGAGTACTCGCAAGCGGTGTGCGTGAACCACCAGATGAACTTGGACGTACCATAACAACTATGTGAGGACGTTCCCTGCCGGTACCTGCCGGGGCTGCGGGACTGTTCGAAAGAGATGCCGATTTCATTTTTTTTTTCTTCCCTACTCCCAACGACAAAGGCGTGTTAAATGTATGACTTACGTCTTTTTTTTTTTTTCGGATGGAAAATCATCAAATGACCCCTCCCGCTCTGGGCGGAGTGGAAGGGAGTGTCAGACTCTTACTGACTAAAACCCATCCATGTTCCTTCTTTGCCCTTTGTGTTCCAGGGCCGCGGTATCTCTTTCGAACAGTCCCGCAGCCCCGGCATGATGACTTATGTCTTTTTTTTTTTTTTTTTTTTTTTTTTTTTTTTTTTTTTTTTACGGATGGGAAATCATCAAATGACTTCTCCCGCTCTGGGTGGAGTGGGAGGGAGTGTCAGACTCTTACTGACTAAAACCCATCCATGTTCCTTCATTGCCCTTTGTGTTCCAGGGCCACGGTATCTCTTTCGAACAGTCCCGCAGCCCCGGCAGGATGACTTATGTCTTAAAGATGCATCGTAAACAATGGAACTTCACTTTTAATTGTCTCATTAGCTCTAGTTGCCAATTGTATCATTCTTATTGTGTTAATCGCGTTACTAGAAATTCCTTAGTCCGGTGTTTTATTCCGGCTTTTGCTAGGGCCCATATTCCAATGCTAAGTTTCGTCGTTGGCGTTTGGTGTATTTCCCACAGAATTACTTCTACGAAGGGTATTGCCTATTTAGGCTCGCCTTAATACCGTGGTAGCTATTTTTTTTTCATCCATCTCTGTCAGTCGTCTCGGTATTTATGTTTTCTTCAGTTCCTTCATAGCAATGTCATGTGTCTTTTCATCACTTTCTTTTTTTTTATCAAACCGCTTCATCATAATATGTTTGCGACCGACATTTGTTCAACAGATGCTTCGTTATTTAGTGTTTCAGCAAATAGTAAATTATACGTTTATATTAAAGTTTCTAAAAAAAATACATTTATTAAAACTAAGTCGGTTTTCGTGTTTGGTGACCGCGTTATTCTTTGTGATTTTTATGCACTGACGTCATTATTTAGAAATTTTATTCCGGAATGTTTGTGTTTACAAGTTTTACTACCAATTGATCCACTCTATTTGTGTTTTTGTTTGTTACCTTTTCACGACTAAACTGCTTATCGGATCGTAATAAAATTTAGCAAAGAGATAGATTACATCCCTAGGAAGGACATAGGCTATCTTTTTTTCCCCACGGGAACGAAGTCGCGAGCAACAGCTAATGTTTAATAATGAACTCTCAATGTTTTAGTCAATTTGTAGAGACCATACAAAGCAATGACGGTTCGCTATTTAATGTGTACATAGTAACAACAGACACTCATTATACGTCTCATCAAAATTTCTAAGAAAAGGAAAAGATATACATAATAAATGTGTGACATTATAACGTTACACATAATAGGTAAGCTTGCGTGCTTCACGCTTGTTGGGAAGGAAAGGAAAACGTTTTCTTTTATTACCTACTTACTTAGCTTTCATAGACTTTTGATTAATAATGCGACTAGCCGAACATTTGTTATTTATTTTCTTTTCAAATTATGTACATAACATCACGCCTGTAATCTCCGAAGGGTTAGGCAGAGGTGTACCTAATAGTAAATCCACATTTCGCCAGTTATGTTTAAGTCCCATGTCCCATGTAGTAGAGGGCGAGCCTATTGCCATCAACCGGGCACAAATCCGGAATCCGTGGCTGCTACTGAGATATTCCTGATGGAAAAACCCAACAACAATTTGCCCGACCCGGGAATAGAACCCAGGACCTCAAGCCCAGCAGTAGCGATTGCGACGACTAGACCAACGAGGCAGTCTTTTCCAAATTAATCAGCTAATGTTTCATCAAGTCAAAGTGATTTAGATATTTTACAGATATTTTAGTTCTTATGTGCTCTATAATGGTGAATAATAAACCTAATCAACTCTATTCTGAAGTCATTTATCTTAATTCATCATCTACCTAGTCTTTTCCCAACCATGTTGGGGTCAGCTTCCATTCTAATCGAATGCAGCTGAATACCATTATTTTACATGAAGCGACTGCCTATCTGACCTCCACAATATTTCTCTTTTAATTCCTTTGCTTTAAAGAAGGACAGTTGGAAGATGTCTTTTACTGTTCTTCTGACTGACTACTTGTAAACATAACATCACGCCTGTTTCCCCGAAGGGTTAGGTAGAGGTGTACCCAATAGTATATTTTAATTTGGATTTGGATTTGAATTTGGATTTTGATTTAATTTTAATTCTGATGCTGATTGTGATTTTGATTATAATTTAATTTGAATTATGTATTTAATAACTATAGTTGTGTGCGGTGAGTAGTTAGGTACTCATCTGATTTTAAGTAGGCACCCAACGACTACCTGTAAGAGGTTGATACATTTGTCTATGACTCTATTGAATGTATCTCTTATCTCTGAAGCAGTGTATTCAATTGTTGGTGAGCCAAATAAATAAAATAAAAATAAAATATACCCTAATAAAATGGACCTAAGTTTCTGCCTAAGATATTGTAACTAAGTGCTTATAAACTACAAGATCAATGTTTAATTAAATGAAACCATCACAATAGGGCACCACACTCATAATTATTATTATTTCATCAGTTACCTGATGACGCCAAATCAATAACTTTGTAGCGGTAACAAAGGATTGTTTTTCAATTAATTTCTTAATGGCTCATGGGATTTGTAAACTTGGTACATGTTTGTATTACTGTATCGATCTGTGACTGTGGCTATCTTGTTATATCCTTTGGACGGCTATTATTATTGTTACTAGCCATCTATGTCTCGCTACAGGGCAAATGCCTTTCTACTACTTATCTTTATTTAGTGCTTTTTGTCGCCAATCAGTAACGACATGATTGACTGATAGGCACTTACTGCCATCAAAGTCTAGGCCAAATTGCTTTTTACTCGAAATTAACAAATATTTCAAAGAATAACATTGGAAGTATTTTCGTGGACGACGCAAAAGGGTGTATAAGGATGGTAGTAGGTGGAGCTCTGCAGTTTCTACTTTGGAAAATGAAGATGTCTGTACATTGAATAAATTGAAAAGAAAAATATATGGGCTTTATTAGAGTAACAAACCAAAACAGCAGTTTTTAGTATTTTTGTCTGTCTGTATGTTTGTACGCGCATCTCGCAAAGACTACTGCATGGATTTGAACGCAGTTTTCACCGCTAGATGCTAAACTTAAAATACAGGTTACATTAGATCTAGTTTTGGACCCGATAGGTGGCGCTGTGCGAAGCAAGTCCGGGGCGCTAGTGATGTATAAAAACAAAATTGTTACTAATACAAAAATATTTTTAAAAGTATTGAAAAACCGCGTAGCACTTGAGTACCATAGCGTTTAACCGGTATTTATAACTGGGCCACTTAAAAGTAACGCCGCGCCCTGCCCCTAACTACAGGATACATTCAGTTTTATTGGAACCTTTACTTGTGAATTTTACACTTACCAGTATTTTTTGAAGTCCAGTTTTACTCATTATATCCTGGTTCATCGACACTGAATTCTCGTTTTTCTAACGACACTTAATTATGCCCAATTCTAAGATGCAACTGGACTTAATGGTGATTCTGAGTAACCATAGTTGGAATAGGTCCAGTTTGATATTGCTCTTAGAACAGATTGCCAATGGGGCCGAAGTTCTAAAATGGCGACCACGTATCGAAAGACGCAGCGCGCTCGCCGACCACCCACGAGGTGGACCGACGACCTGGTGGAGGTTGTGGGAATCCGCTGGAAGAGAGCACCACTGGAGTGGTGCACGGCTCGGGTTGGTCGTTTCCTATGTAGAAGAACCGGCAAGAAACTCCATGGTTACACTTTTAATATCATTTCGTTTTACAATACTTGTGAAACTATGTAAAGTTCCAATAGCATTACACTAATAGATAAGGCAAAAAAACTAATACAAATGAGTGCTGTTTTCTAGTCAATAAATTAAATTCGTCACGTATTTTATCAGCAAGGTGTCGACGTCAATACAAGCTTGTATGTTAAATTTTATTGGTAAGTCACGCTACTTACATTTTAATGCTTCACTTTGTAGTAGGCCCACAGTAAAATTCTGAACATTTAAGTAATAAATGGATTTTAAATAACAATACTTATTGTGTGGCTGAATATTTCCAATAACTACTAATGGAATTATGTAGTACTAGCTTATCCCTGCGGCGTCGCCCGCGTTGACGTCGTTAATTGTCCCACTGGATCATACTACCGGGATAAAAAGTATCCTAACAGATAGTTTATAAACTGGATTAGTGTTACTGGTTGTGCCAAATATCATCCAAATCTGTTTAGTAGTTTTCGCGTGAAAGAGTAACAAACCATCCATCCATCGATCCTCACAAACTTTTATAATATTAGTAAGATGTAAGATTTTAGAGTGCTCTAGAACAGTTAACATTCCCAGATTTCAACCTTTTCAAAAGAGCTGTAGGCGCGGTAAATATCTTGAAAATCCTTGAAAAAAAATTCAGTTACCTAAGTAACTTATGCAAAGTTCAATGTTCCTTCAATTTCTTTTAAAATATATTTTCAATTTATTTCAAAACCAGAAAAAAAATGGAGCATTGATAACATTGTTACCTCCGTGTCGTAAATAATAAAATTTACATATTTATAGCAATACTTTGCGTGCCTAATCTACTGCAAATACACGTTTGAAATTGTGCCATGAAGATACTTATATGTCTACGTGTTTTATTAACAAATGTTTAACAGGTATACGCAATGTTTTGTATCTATACTAATACTAATATTATAAAGCTGCAGAGTTTGTTTGTTTGTTTGTTTGTTTGAACGCGCTAATCTCTGGAACTACTGGTCCGATTTGAATGATTCTTTCAGTGTTGGGTAGTCCATTTATCGAGGAAGGCTATAGGCTATATATCATCACGCTACGACCAATAGGAACGTAGCAGCAATGAAAAATGTTGCAAAAACGGGGAAAATTGTATTTTTAATAACTTGACGCGGACGAAGGTCGCGGGGAACAGCTAGTTTGTTATATAAAAGTAACATGTCGTTAGTCCTACCAAATGGTATCTTATTACCTAGTACTAGCTGGCTAGCTGCATGCAGTTAGACTGGAAGCAGACGGCTGCCAGTCTAACCGCATGCAGCTGAATGTTGGGGTCGGCTGGGATAAGGGTAGGCAGATGATGATGAAGTGTCATGTCATTACTTCACCGTGTCGAGGAAACCAGCATGTCCTAGACCAAAAATTCAAAGACTTGTGGCACCAACACACTCCTGGGCCCGCGTGGTGGTATACAGCCCACTCCTGTCACAGAGGAGGCCAGAGTTCCACTAGTGGGAACTTTATACGCTTATCATGATAAGTGTTATGTAATGAAGAAGAATATAAAATGAGACACTTGAGGTTTACAACGAGTCAAGTAGGGTCTAGATTTCTAGAACATATACTAGATGCACGAAAATTTAGCTCATGAGTTCCACTACTAAGGAAGTTGAGTACTAAGGAAGCATTTTTGTAAATTCGTCCCCAAAGGGATTAAATTTTCACCGGTGGGAAATCCCATGACTTCTTATCCGTCCGGCTTGAAGATAAGTCAATATGGCCTCAATTGGCTGCAGGGGGATTAAAAATTCGTCCCATCTACGTCCCGTTTATGTAAGCATCTCCGGATTATTGGGAAAAGGACTAGCTTATATCCGCCATTTCAACCGCTTGAAAAACACATTCTATGGCACTCGGCAATAGTGTAGCTCACCAACTTTGAAAGAATTTTTGAAATCGGATGAGTAGTTTCAGAGATAACCTTCTCCATCCGAACTTAAAAACCTTTGTATAATATTAATATAGTACTTCTGTGGTTACCTAGCATGATTCGAGATAAAACTATAATACATAAATTAAACTTTTTTTTAATACAAGCTTTTCTTAAAATGAAAATGAAAGGTATATCTGTCAACATTGAACGCGTATACAAAGTTACGTATCCGTGCTTTTATCCGCTGAGGAGTTCTCTCGTGAGTAAGCGATCCAGGCTGCAGGATCAAGTCATGACTGTCATGATATATTGGCACCAGAACCAAATGTGTGTGCAAAATTTAACCTCAATCGGTTGGGGGAACTGGTTTGTCATTCAGTTGCAAGATTTGACCAACTAACAAGGCAGGTAAAATAAAAGCTTATAAACACTCTACAATACTGATACTGTTAGCCTACGTCATCCCACTGCTGGGCAAAGGCATCTCCCCATGACTTCCAGTTGTTTCAATCCAGGGCTAATGTGGGCCACTGGTCATTGGTTTTGTCCAGCTCGTCCCGCCATCTTCTACAATACTGACTGACTGAAAAGTTTTGTAGTAATCGGTTGGCTTGGTATGGGCATGTGATGCGGAGGAATGAGGAAAATGTCGAGAGGAAAGTTTTGAGTGTGAATGTAGATGGGTATAAGATTAGAGAAAGGCCAAGGAAATGATGGATGGACTGTGTGAAGGATGAAATGGCAAGAAAGGAGGTGCCTGACGAGATGACGGGTAATAGATAATTATGGAAGAAGAAGACATGCTGCGCCGACCCCAAATAAATTGGGATAAGGGTAAAGAGATAAGGGTAATTGGGATGATGAGACAGTCTACTATAACAATGAAAATGTAAATAATTCTATGACAGAACTGTAATCTGTAGTTCCATGATGAGTTACGTTGTTGATACCGGGCCCCATTAATGAGCTCAATTACGAGTTTACAATCAAATGGTTTAATAAGCCGTGTCATTGCCGTAGTGGACAGCAACGTAAATACCTGCTGGGGTAATAATAGCTTTGTTGCAACCCTGAATGAAGGTGAAATGACTTACCAGTCGATAAATGATTGCGAGAGACGAGTAGATCATGAGAGAGCATATTTTATGTACAGGATGTTAGATCGTGAGCCGCTCGGGACGATCTTTAGGTTAAGCCGTGCTTGCCTAGGTTGGTCTGTGGATGGGTGACCACCCGTTACAGACCGAGTTTCCTCCGTGTCTCGGAAAGCACGTAAAGCTGTTGGTCCCGACTGTCGTTTGTAGATCTTTGATAGTCGTTACAGGTAGCCAGACGCCCAAAAAGTTCAGTCTTACCAAGGGCTATCGTATTACCCAGTACTAACTGGATTGTGGAAGTCAGATAGGCAGACGCTCCAAGTAAAATACTGGTATTCAGCTGCATCCGGTTAGACTGGACGCCGACTCCAACATAATTGGGAAAAGGGTAGGAGATGTTAGATCGTGATTCATGGTTTTACCTGAAAACTCATCATTCCCCAACTCTGGTATGTCGCATCTTTCACGATTTAATCGAAGCAAATGTTAGAGCTGTGCAGGTGGTTATATACTGTTCTAACACATTTTGAGTTCTAGCGACACGTAAAGAAGAAGAAGAACTTGGAAACTCTTTGATTATAGCATCGTTTCGTTTGATAGAACTAATCTCAGCAAGACCTTTGTCATTCGAAGGTTGAAAGAAGTTTATGTCTTCTGGAGTTTTTCCGCCTTTCACTCATCCTCCCCACATGACCAAACCGGATCTACCCTTTACAGCAGAACTTTTTATGTCATAACATTCGTTTGGCATACATTCAAGAGTCATTTTTTTAAAGTTAGAATCATCTTTAGGCATACATTTCATATTCATAAGAATTAAAAAGTAGAACCATTACATCACAGAAATTTCACAGACAGAATCGTCTTTTGGCATACATTTCATATCAATAGTCATTAAAAGGCGGAAAATCAATCAATCAAAGCATCAATCATTATAAAACAGTTGATTGTGAACATAATTGTGTGGTTTTTATTTCACAGTACCAACTAACCAGACTACATACAGGGTGTAAAAAGACCCTTAACGAAGCCGAAAGGTACTTGTTCTACACGTCATTGCGATATTTTTTTTGTTCTAGACCCTTCCTGGGAACCTTCTAGTTACGGCGATATTGAGGGTCAAAGTTCCAACTTTTTCACAAGTTTTTTTTTAAATACATGTTTCTAATGTAAGATTTTTACTTTAAACACCTTCACAACCCCCGTACTATTCAATCCATCCATCAGCACAATGTTTTGAGTGCGTCACATTGAGTTTTACCGTAAAACGTAATTTTTCACCCCAAAAATAAAAGTCGTTTCCCAGCAATAATTTTTGCGTAAAGTAACTTAGTTTGATGTACAGAATGCTTGGTTGACGGCTTCGTGAAGGGTCTGTTTACACCCTGTATTTCTGTTGTAACTAAAGCATCCATACCCCCTCCTGCACTTGCAGCAGAATGCCTAAGAAAACAGGCCTTCAAGTTAAAAAGAGTTGTTTAGTAATACATTAAACCTTACCATTGTATTTGAACGGAGGTCGAATGACTAAATTATGCATAGGTCTAGTAACGACTTTCTAGCCGATAAATCGATGCTGTTGCCATGAAATATTGATGGCTATACGACCTGTAAGTGGTTGCACCTGCTGTCATTTACCATGGTATATCGAGGTCATTTGTTAATAAATCAGAGTTATAGGGGCTCAGAGGATTAATTTCTGTATTTCTACTTCCTACTCCTCACCATCATCTGCCTAGCCTATTCCCAACTGTGTTGGTGTCTTCTTCCAGTCTAATCGGAAGCAGCTGAATACCAGTATTTATATGGAGTGACTGCCTATCTTAGCGCCATAACCCAGTCAGTACTGGGTAATACGATACCCCTTGGTAGATTTTTTGTTAGACTTTCGGGCCACTGGCTACCTGTAACGACTGTCAAAGATCTACAATTGATAGTCGGGATCAATGTTTTTGATAAAGTCGATTGACCGTAAGCCGTCTGTTACATTTTCTGGGACTCCGAACACGAATTCCATTGGCGATGCAAAATTTAAGACAAACAGTTTGTTCGATGTTTTTGACCATTAAAAAAATTCGCAATACACACTAGATATGATCTAACTAACAACAGCGCTGTATTTAATCTAAATAACAGATGCAACTCAAACTCCGCGCCAAAATGGAACACAGTTGTGCCAATCTAACAACAAAAAAAAACTAAAAATTGAATTTCGAACCATAAACAAATCATCAATTCCCGATACTTTTTTGACTGAATGTATATTAAAAACAGTATGCGTCAATAAGATTTGCTTGCATAGAGTGAAGACATAGTGACGCTTTGTTTACAAATAGCTCTCTTTAAATAGATTAACACATACATAAGTCATACATAACGATCAATAGAATGTTACTCTATTCGTGATGTTTTATGTCCGTGATTTATTAATTCATTCATGAGTCAGACAAGTCTTTTTTTTTAAGACTGTTGTGAATCATCTAAAGATGTTGGCTTTATTTTTACCGTTGTGTTCGTTTTATGAGTAGTAGGCACCTACTCATAATTTAACTAACGGTAAATAAAGCTTTTTCATTATATTATCGCCCAATTCATTCATACGTTTGCTGATTCATATCATCATCTTATTGCAAAAAACTACATTAAGATTTTAAGAGAATTTTGCTAGTTTATGTTAGGATTAGCTGAAACTTCCTAATGTAATATGAGGTTAGTTCAATCACTGATAATAAAGGGTGTAAAAAGAACTTTAACGAAGCCGAAAGGCACTTGTTCTCCCCGTCATTGCGATCATGTTTTTGCTCTGAACCGTACCTTCTAGTTACGGAGATATTGGAGGTCAAACTTCCAATTTGTTCACAAGTTTTTAAAACCTAAAAGGTTTTAACTTTAGTTTAATTAACTCCAAGACCCGTTTACCATTCAAAGCATCCATCAGCACTAAGTTTTGAGTGCGTTACATTGAGCCCTACCTTAAAACGTCATTTTTCACCCCAAAAAATAAAGTCGTTTCCCAGCAATAAGTTTTGCGTAGAGTTACTTAGTTTGATGTACAGAATGCTTGGTTGGCGGCTTCGTGAAGGGTCCGTTTACACACTGTATATTACAATTAGCTGGAACTTCCCAATGTAATATTAGGTTAGTTCAATCACTGATTATAATAACACCTATTTTGATTCCATCCCTCCCCTTTTACCGCCCACCGATCTCAAATGTAAAGACCACATTGCAAATTCCCCATGGAGGCGAGTGATACAGCAATTATCTCTGCCTATACTGGCAAGGAGTTCGTACTATTCCTCTGCTGTTTTATTTATTTACTAGCTATTGCCCGCGACTTCGTCCGCGATAATACAACCTACCTCCCTGCCAAATTTCAAGTTTGTAGCACAAAAAAATGAAGGCCTTTCATACAAACTTGCGGGAGCCCTTAGACCTCCTTAATCCGGCCCTATCGCTAAATCCGTTCTTAGCGGACGTCTACTAACTATAAACTACCCCCCAGCCAAATTTCATCTTAATACGTCAAGCGGTTTTTGATATTTCGTGATGATTGAGTGAGTGACCTTTCGCTTTTATATATTTAGAATTACACACCCTAAATCCATCTTTACAGACTCAACTCTAGAATGGAACCCTTGAATCTGTACGTTAACGTTTCTATTCTGCAGTTTACAGTACAACAATGTGTCCATTCTATCAGCACTTGGTGTGATCACATCATTAAGATCATCGCTTGTGCAGATAGTAGAACAAAGACTAACTCATCTCCTTCTTCCTGTTGCTGGAACATCAGTAACTTAAAATTTCGCCTCTACTTCGGTGTCAGCTCAGTGGTGCATGCCATGTTTTTCCAAACCCGTCATCGCCAATATTGCGTACCCAAGTAGGCTGCTGCAAACATAATAGGGCAAAATAGGGTATTTTCCTCCAACACCGAGTGCGAGTGTGGCGCTCCGGATCAAACTTTGCCCTATCTGCTGGAGTGTCCCAGGTGTCCGTTTACCTGCAATCTTGCCGACCTGACCAGCGCCTCTGCCGCTGCAATAAACGAGGCCACCTACTGGGCCCAAACTGTCTAATATGGAAGAAGAAGACCGCCAATATTAAAGATATCTTTCTCTTGTCTCCAGGCTCAGCAGTGGTGAGCGTGTGTATGCGGCAGTTCGACGACGCCATATCGATCACGGTGGCCATCATGATCGTCGTCACCGTGGCTTTTGTCCAGGAGTATCGATCTGAGAAGTCGCTGGAAGAACTTAACAAGCTCGTGCCGCCATCTTGTAACTGGTAAGTTTCATTAGGAACTTGATAGGAAATGAGTCAGAAACACGGAAAAACCGCGTAAAATACGCAGCCGGTGTGTCATTTATAACCAGATGTATGTATGCTGGTGAACGAAGCAGAAGGAGTATATATGTGAGGATCGTAGCAGGTGGTGTTCTATGTAAGTCAGATAACTGTAAAAACCTTCAGTCGTGATCACTGCAATAATTTGATAAGTTATTCGAAGTTATTCGCGTTCTCGTCAGTATAAGTCTTTATCAGTTCACAGCTGGACAAAGCCCTATATTTAGAACCTCGGCCACTCTCATCCAGGTGCTAACTGCTGTAACTGTACTGGTTAATAATTGTTGTCTTAATTTGATTGACCCTTTGGATGGCTGCGAACCAGCTATGTCGTTCCGTCTTTTAAATACTAGTACCTACCTAGCGTGTCAACACTACACGAGCCTAGATATTAAAAGAAAACTACTGTCTACTATGCACATTGCAAAACCAGCATTGCTACTATGCAACGCAACATTCTAGATTAAATTGTGCGACGAATAGAAAGGTATTCTTTTTCCATGCCGGTTGTAATAAGATACAATCTTGTAACAATAGAACATCACGTTTATTACACTGTAAAGGCAACATATTCCAAATGATAGGGGAATCCTCACAAGTATATGAATGGGTCATAATTCAACAAGGTTGTCATAATTCGTGTCTTTCATTATGTAATTTTCGTTATCATTCGTATTGTGTCGTTATTTTGCGATGGAATTATTTTACATGACTCATTAATATGTTCAATCTATTTAAGTTGTCCTCGTAAGGCCCAACAAACTAATTTAATGACAAAAAAATGTTGACACTCCGGCCCAAGACACTTTTTATAATCATTAAATTACGGCCCAGCGACCTAAAATTATAACATGATTTTTAAACGTATTTTTTGGTTTAAACAAAAAACAAAGACACCTAAAAAAGGACAAATAATTTCAAAATGTTTTTTGCATGAAATGAATTAACTTTAGGTTAAAGAATTTAGCCAAAAGCATTACATTTAAACGCTTTTTAACTAATCAAAGTTCTGGGCCGCAACTACTTGCACCTATTTTTGGTACATTGGGTCGTAATCGTAATGTATATCGACCTAAATTTAGGTTGGGCCTTACGAGGTTATGCATGACAATTTCCACCTTCTAACGAATAAACTTTGGCCACGTAAGTAGGGTAAAATATCGATTAAGCTATGACGCACACAATTTATTTCGATTAATCCCGTCGTCGCATCGACAATGGAGTTGATTACTGCTTAATTAATGGCTGTCGTTGACATTGGTCGGAGATAGGGTCGTCTAGTCCTTTGATTAAGCTCAATTAGTACTATCTCCTTTATTGACGGTTCTGGGATGATATTTGTGTGGTATTATAGATGACTAGTTTTTGCCCGCGGCTTCGCTCGTGTAGTTTTCGTTAATTGTCCCACGGGATCTCGCTACTGAGATAAAAATCCTATATCCTATCCTGTGTGATAATCCAAGTTATAAAGTACTAGCTGTTTCCCGCGACCTTCGTCCGCGTAAAGTTATTAAAAATACAATTTCCCGTTTTTGCAACATTTTTCATTGCTGCTTCGCTCCTATTGGTCGTAGCGTGATGTTATATATGCCTATAGCCTTCCTCGATAAATGGGCAATCCAACACTAAAAGATTTATTCATTTCGAACCAGTAGTTCCTGAGATTAGCGCGTTCAACCAAACAAACTCAGCTTTATAATACTAGTATAGATTAAAAGGAGGCTCCACTACTACGATGGTACGGAACCCTTCATGCGCGAGTCCGACTCGCACTTGGCCGGATTTTTTTTCTGTCAGATTAAGCTGTTGACGTTGATTTTATAACCATTAATTACTTCATGAAGCATCCATTTAGAACCTGCAAAGTTGCAGTACGATCTAGTCGAGTGATTGGTCGCAAATGAGGCTTAGAAACATGTCATTGGTTCGACTACATGACTGAATAAAATTACTTCGATACGAAATATTCCACTGAGCACAGTAATTGGCCATTATTTCGCTCCCTATTATGATGTCAATGGCGTTTTATGACTGACTGACTAACTGTCCGACTCATCGACAATTTAAAAGTACCTGTAAATGATCTATTTGAAATAATTGTTTTGAATTTGATTTGTTTTAGAAACAGTCAACAAATTAGTTGCTCATCTTAGCACTACGCAGTCAATTCCCATAGTTATCACGTACTTATTATTACTATTAAAATATACATTATACAGGGTGTAAACGGACCTTTCACGAAGCCGTCAACCAAGCATTCTGTACATCAAACTAAGCAAAAATTATTGTTGGGAAAAAACATTTTTTTGTGGTGAAAAATCACGTTTTACGGTAAAACACAATGTTACGCACTCCAAACTTAGTGCCGATGGATGCATTATTAGTAAACGGGTCATGGAGTTAATTAAAGTAAAGTTAAAACCTTAAAAGGTGGTTTAAAAAAAAAAACTTGTGAAAAAATTGGAACTTTGACCTCCAATATCTCCGTAACTAGAAGGTTCCCAGGTATGGCCCAAAACAAAATATTGATCGAAATAACGGGGAGAACAAGTGCCTTTCGGCTTCGTTAAGGGTCTTTTTACACCCTTTATGAAACAACTGCCGCACGGTGTAGCATGAACTACTTACTTCAAATAAAATGTTTATGGCGTACGGACCCTCGTCCACGCCTCGCGCTCTGCACTGTCTGAACCCTCGGCCCCTTTCTTTTTTGTAAAATGCAGAGCTCTGCCGTGGCACGGCTCGTATCTAAAAACTTTAGTATATAATCATCCCTAAGGCCGTATAGGCCGGGAACATTCTGGATGAGGCAGGCACAAGAGACACGTGGAGCTTGGCACAAGCAAAGAGAGGCCCATACCCAGCAGTGGGTGAAGTCGGGCTGTGGATGATGATGATGAAGGCTGTATATGTATGACTAGCAAAATATTTATGCTGTCTTGGCTTCCGTACGTTTTTTCACGGGTGACCACTGCAAACCAGCGCTGTGCTGTGGGCTCCCCATAGCACAGCATCATGCTGAGTGGTAACCTGCTTGTCTCAGTCACGACGTGCAAGATGTTAACGTATATTTTTCTTTATTTTGTCCTGTTGAATTTATAAATATTTGTTATGCGTTGTGTTTATTGTATTTTTTTTGTCATTTTGTATGATTCACGTCATGTTCCTACGACAAATAAATATTTTTTGTTTCATTTCTTTTTAATTCTTTATACATACAATTAAACTCACGCCTTTTCGCATAGACGTAGGCTGAAACTATAGAACATCTGCACCGGCTACGACCCTTATAGATTTCTTTCATCTCGTCCTCGTTCATACATCTGGAAGTACATATACGCAAGCCGGTTGCGAGTACACACGGCGGCACATGAAGCTGTACATTTCCAGTATAAATTGGCCTCGCTTTGTATAGATTTCCTATACTATGAGAGATCCGTATAAAATGGTTTTGTATAGCTTGAACGGCCGTCGTGCGTACTTCACCTGCCTGATCTTCCGGAACTCAAGAAATCATTTAAATACTTGGGCAAGCGTGGTGAGCAATGCTCGGGCCTTCTCTTTGAGAAGAGGCCTTTGTCCAGCAGTGGGACAATAATAGGCTGGTATTATTATTATTATTTCTTTCCACAGTCTCCGGGAAGGCAGCATCGAACACTTCCTAGCACGCAACTTAGTACCCGGCGACATAGTCCACCTGAATGTCGGCGACCGCGTGCCAGCCGACCTTCGACTCTATGACTCCACAGACCTGGCTATTGACGAGTCCTCCTTCACCGGAGAGACAGAACCAGCTGTCAAGAGTGTGCTACCGAACAAGGCAGCAGCGGGACGGGTCAATAAGGACAATATTGCCTTCATGGGGACGCTTGTGAGGTGTGGGAATGCGAAGGTAAGGCTTGTGTTATTTTAGTTTGTTGCCAGACGACCTTCAACTCTAAATGTTGGTTGGCTAAGATATCGAGACGATATCTCTAAAGTACCGACTACACAGTAACAGCCTGCGGGCTTGAACGGCCTGTAGACTGAGTATTGTAAACAGTTTGTAGTTCTGGTATAATCTGTCTAATTTTCTGCTCCAATTGCCTTAGAACTTTGAAATTCAGAACACTGGATAATAATAGTCCAGAAATAATTCTGTTTGCATACTCTCTCAATAAAATTGAAGGCGAGTTACTTGCCTGAAGACTTCGCTTACTAAACCACTAATGTAGAGTTGCGGAAACCAGCCCGTTATACAATACAATATAACTTTCCTGGCACCCAACCTAGATGATCTGTTGCCAATAAGCTCCTCGTGAA
The DNA here is from genome assembly GCA_905220335.1 of Noctua pronuba. NCBI lineage: Eukaryota > Metazoa > Arthropoda > Insecta > Lepidoptera > Noctuidae > Noctua > Noctua pronuba. The sequence continues at coordinate 14,491,808 of LR999908.1, forward strand.
ACAAGAAGAATATGACTTTTGGGTAACTTGGGTAGTCATGTAGGTAGTACCAACAATACTGAAATAAAAGTAATTCACAAACTGCCCGCGGCTTCGCTCTCGTTAATTTAGAATTTGACAATCAATTCGGGTATGCTCGTAATAATATAATTCAATCATGACTCGATAGACACGTGGCGCCATCTATTATCATTGGAACGTTATTGTTTTTTTTTGGGAACAGTACTTTTTTTCGGGATGAAAGGTACTATGTCCGTTTCTGTACATCTGAAAACGTACATGCAGAATTTCATGATGATCGGTTCAGTGGTTTAGGCGTGAAAAGGTAACAAACAAACAAGCTTACTTTTGCATTTATAATATTAGTTAGGAAGTTAGGATATCATGTTAAACTCAAGATTCTCATACTCATTCCATCTCTCCAGGGCATCGTAGTAAGCACAGGCGAACGCTCTGAATTCGGCGACATATTCCGTATGATGCAAGCCGAAGAAGCTCCCAAGACTCCTCTGCAGAAGTCCATGGATACCCTGGGCGCCCAGCTGTCTTTGTACTCCTTCTGTATCATCGGCTTTATCATGGTGACCGGCTGGCTGCAAGGAAAGGCTCTCCAGGACATGTTTACTATCAGCGTCAGTTTGGCTGTAGCGGCTATTCCTGAGGGTAAGTGAGATCTAGGAGCTTTTATAATTTAAAGGTTTCGTGAGGAATCCGGTATGTCCTGGTACCAAAACTTAGATGTCATATTGAGATCCACCAGCCTGCAATGGAAATCCGTGGTGGATTATGGCCCACTCCCTCCCACAGATAGGAGATCTGTGTCACAGCAGTGGGAACATTAGAAGACCGACTAGGTATTGCACTTTTGTAGGAAACAGCTGTTTTTTTTTTAAATAACCGATGTAAATTTTCTATGTGGGGGAGCTCAGAATGATGTACTGAATACATGGTAACCGTTTTCGCGTCAGTGATCCTTCCACCCCGTATAAACCCTTGAAACATCAAGAACTTCACAGGACATGATTTTTTCATGGCAGTCCTGTTCTGTCCTTTCTAGAAAGTTTAAATGAAAATGCCGAAGTAACCCAAACATTTGTTTCCAGGTCTTCCGATCGTGGTAACTGTGACCCTGGCTTTGGGAGTGATGCGCATGGCTAAGAGAAACGCGATCGTCAAGAAATTACCTACTGTCGAGACCCTGGGCTGCGTCAACGTTATCTGCAGCGATAAGACTGGTTAGAATTTTAGTCATACTTATCATACCGGTTTTCTACTAACGGATATTCAGAAAAGCAGTACTTTTACTTATTGGGTGGCAAAGGTAAGCCGGTAGCTAATAGAAATCTACAATATCAGTATCCATAAATCTATGGGGCACTTAATATCGTGTCCTGCGTGCCCTGTTGTTTGTTCACTACAGAAACTGATGGACGCTACCGAAAGCGCCAAACTAGTAGCTCTGTTCTGGGCGACACAATTTAGATTGCCATCGACACGATAATAAGAATCTACAATTCGGTGAAACTGTATCCCATGTGCTTGTAATTACGAGTATATCGGCATCCACACTCTTTAAGACGGAACGGAACAACTATGCCTGGCGGCAGAAATATGTTAGATTAAATACTTCCCCTGGACAAGCTCCTTCTCAAAGACCACAGATACTGCATTAGTCCCAATAATCTCATCTATCTCTTTCTCACTCACAGGAACACTAACCAAAAATGAGATGACAGTGACAACAATATCGACATCCGGCGGCCATATTGCCGAAGTGACCGGCACCGGGTACAACGCTTGCGGCGACATACAACTGCGCGCGTATAAGGGACGTGATCTCGATGTGGCTCGGATGGCTGTCAATACTATGTTGGAGGTAATTAAAATCTAACCTACAAATAGCGATGTGCTTTAATTTTGTGTTGTATCCATATTGTCTTGTTTTTGCATAAGGCGGCAAAGGAACTTCTATACCATAACAGACAGTATAGAAAACCTGACATATACGAAGCGGGATGGTATAATTTTCGAGCTCGCCTCGCTCGGCCAAATTGACTTTGTGTTCTAGCTTTTACGCATAAAAGCTAAAATAAAAGCTCTTATTGCAATAAATAAATAAGTTATAAGAAAATTTTATCTGTCTAAAGGGCTATCCTTTTCGAGTTAATTGCGGGCTAACTCGTATATTATTGGTTTTCTTGTAAAACCAATACATCAAAATTTTTAATTTTTTATTACCAGTAAAGTTTACCGACTCTTTCCTTTGAAGACCTAGTTATTTTCGACTACATTATTATGCTATTGTAATCATCTCTATATTACTACATACATACTTGCCTTACAGGTGGGCGTACTATGCAACAACGCCACAATCCGCGACGAGGCGCTGTACGGGCAGCCCACCGAGGGCGCACTGCTGGCCGTCGCGCTCAAGCACGGCATGCACGAAGTGCGCGAGCAGTACACCAGGCTGCACGAGATACCGTTCAGGTATGCACGGTCACTCTAATACAAGCACATTTCAATAATGATACTGTTAGCCTGCGTCATCCCACTGCTGGGCAGAGGCCTCTCCCCATGACTTCTAGTTTTATCGATCCAGGGCTAATGTGGACCACCGATCGTTGTTTTTGTCCAGCTCGTCCGGCCATCTTCTACATTTAAATACAGGGTCAAATTAGGTGACATATGTGTTGAGTATTGACATAATAAACAGAAGAACTAGACTGCTGACTCTCGACGGATTGTATTTTACAAAAAAAAAACCGAGGGATGTTGAAGAAGCCAATATTATAATCATCTCATACAGCCGAAAGGCTATTTCTGGTATCGACGCCACAACTAGAACCAGCCGAATCCCGCGACCTTAGTACAACACAAAGACGCGATGGGTCGATAGATCAGACAGACGGCCGCGTCTGACCCATCGACCCGGATAGCGTTTTCCCGTAACTTTGTATCTCTTCTCTTTACAACTCCTTTTATTAAAAACAAACATTCTCTCCCACAGTTCAGAAACAAAGATGATGGTAGTGAAGTGTGCGCCCAAGTTCGGCGACGCGAAGCTGAAAGAGGAGGTGTTCGTGAAGGGCGCCATAGAGAAGGTGTTGCCGCTCTGCACGCAGTACGTGGATAGCAGCGGCAACTACGCGCCCATGACCAAGGAGAAGCAGAACGACTTCTTGGGGGAAGCTTATAATATTGCTAGGATGGGTAAGTGGATTCCTGCTTTTTTGACACCAATTGATCTCCTTGTTGGTGATTATAATTCTTGGTCGAATTGTATTTATTTGGTATGTGCCATGAAAAAAATAAACAAAAATTAAAACATTTTGAATGGATAACAGCGAATAAAACTCTTTTTTAGCCCCTGAGTGAATAAAAACAATTTAGAATTTGGAAAAAGCACGAATTATACGAAGTATGTACAAGAAATAAATTAAACGTATTGACAAGAATATAACAATAAATTTAGAAAACTGATTTCACTATTAATTGCCAATGTTTATATTTAATCCTTTGTTCTCTCATTACCGATCATATATCTTACTATTAATATTATAAAGAGGAAAGATTTGTATTTTTGTGTGGGTGGGTGGTATGTTTGTAATGAATAAACTCAAAAACTACTGTGCTGATTTCAAAAAAAAAAACACCATTAGAAAGCTACATTATCCCTGAGTAACATAGGCTATATCTATATTTTATCTCAAAATGTTTAAAAAATAAAAATGCCCACCCGTGCAAAGCCGGGACGGGCCCTTGTTATATAATAAAATGTGAGAGAATCCTGAGCGTAGCAAGGGATTTTACTCTAGGATCCTTCGCTGCTGTCGGGATCCAACGTAGTCCCTCGAATTAAACTCCCTTTTTTTCATGTGTATAATGTACTATTCAAATTTACTTACTCAAAGCATTTGTGCATTTATTATTACAAATTTTTGGCTTTTATTCGGTTGGTGCCGAATGACAAAATTTCGTTCCGTTAAGCCGAGTGGCTTTTTCTCCGTATCTAAGATCTATGTTAAGAGTGAAAGAAAGGAAAATGCTCTTAGAGCAAAAAAACCGACCACAACGTGTTGTGGGCATTTTTCATGCAGCCACGACACGACGGAAAGATTTTATAGAACTTGTCGATGCTCAGACGGGATTGACGTCACGGGACCGGATTTTGTCGAAGTACTTCATTTTCAAGAAAACATATTGTTAGTAATATCGTTTATCAAATTCTTTCCCTCTGATGGTCAGGTCTGCGCATCATAGCGCTGTCCCGCGGCCCCCGGCTGGAGGCGCTGACGTACACGGGCGTGTGCGGCGTGTGCGACCCGCCGCGCGACGGCGTGCGGGACGCCGTGGCCACGCTGGCGCGGGCGTCCGTCGACGTCAAGATGGTCACGGGCGACGCCAGGCCTACTGCGCTCGCCGTCGGTATGTATATGCACTACTTATAGAAATAATCCCAGTGTATTACTGTCACAAAGAAACCAACCTAAGTAATAATCACCGAGTGCTCGAATTGCGTATAAGTAATTTCAGATTTACATCAAACAATCTTCTCGACTGAACAATGATGACGTTTTCGAAAATAATTGTCTCTATTTATGGTTCATTATAGACCGACCGCTTTAATGAGTCCTCGCTAAGGTATCAATTTAAATAGAAAATTCTGAAGGTTGATCACGTATTGGCTCAAATAGTATCATAATAACTCCGTGAATTATGGATATTGTAAAGCAAATAACCTGTGGGATATTGTTAGGACTTCATGAGCGCTTAATGTGTCTTTGATGGGGCAACGTGGAGGACTCATTAAAGCAGTCGGTCTATTGTTGTTTAGTATAATTAATTAAATTTAATACTAACATTAGACTAAGTTATCCTACTTCTAACATTATATGGATTTTTATCTGAAATAAAATATTTGAATTTTTTTCGAGTCCCTTAAAATTTTGAAGTCTTTTCACAAACAAAACACTTAAGCTGTTCCAAAAATGACAAGAAACAATGAACAATGAAAAGATAAAGATTCGAAATGCTTATTTAACAACGTCGGCATGTCATTAAGGTCCAATTAATGCAAACAAACAGGATAATAAGCCAGCTTCTACAACAAATAACGTTTATATTTCAGCTCAAATGGTTGGCTTGGATGTGCTGCATTCTCAGTCGCTGGCCGGAGATCAACTAGATGCCATGACAGACGAGGAATTGGACAGGATGATCGATACCGTAAGTTTTTAATGGTTAAAGTGACTCGCATTAATCCTAGATAACTAAACATTCGTCCGCGCGACGACGCAACTCCGCGCGAACATCAACTTACCCGTGCCCCCCGACCTCCGCTCATTTTTTACCTTCCTAAATTGATAAATAATGCAACCCGTGATGCACTTGTCGTCACAAGTCAAGTACGAAGAGACCCTACAGCTCTCTCGTAGTCCCCTCGACGATTGTTTAGTTACAGTGAAACGTGTAAAATAAGTTTAGTTATCTAGGGTTAATGAAAGTCTTGCAGGTGTAGAGCGAGATTTTAAACCCATCACATTTATTAACATGGTTTTTCTAGCCGTTTAAAATTAACATAACATAACATCACGCCTGTAATCCCCGAAAGGTTAGGCAGAGGTGTACCTATATTACACCCACATTTCGCCAGTTATATTTAAGTCCCATGTAATAGGGGCGAGCCTATTGCCATCAACCGGGAGCAAATCCAGACTCCGTGGCTGCTACTGAGAAATTCCTGATGGAAAAACTCAATAACACTTTGCCCGACCTGGGAATCGAACCCAAGACCTCATGAGACCACTAGACCAACGAGGCAGCCGTTTAAAATTAACTCCCTAACTAAAAACACTAAATGTTCTTTGTATGGTTTCCAGGTAAGCGTATTCTACAGGGTGACACCAAAACATAAGCTTGCTATTGTGAAGTCACTACAGAGGGTCGGCAACATCGTCGGCATGACTGGTTCGTATATCAGGAGTCTCATAAAATCTTGTGTGTTTAAGCTACCGTTTAAATGTTTTTTTATTGTAAGAAAGTTGTCATAGTTGGCTTTTTCAAGCAGCTAATCTACACTAATATTATAAAGAGGAAAGATTTGTATCTTTGTGTGTGTGTATATTTGTAATGAATAAACTCAAAAACTAATGTGCTGATTAAAAAAAAAAATTCACCATTAGAAAGCTACATTATCCCTGAGTAACATAGGCTATATTAAAAAAAAAAGTCCACCCGTGTGAAGCCGGGACGGGCCGCTAGTAAGTCATAAAAGGAGTTTTTTTTTGTTACGGTTGTAGTCATGATACTGAAGAAAAATATTAAGAGAGATTAACGTCTGTGTATAAAAGTAGCAGCAGTTTAGCTTCTGCTGAAACTCATTTTTAACAACAAAATTTGTTTATTTCGTATATAAAAAAACATAATAGAACTTTGGGGGGTTCTTCATCCCCCATAGAAAGGGAGGATCCACCAGGCGACCAGACGTGTGTTGTGTCTTGTGGGCTACTGCCCGACAGTTGTAGGGTTTTTCTATAAAGGGTGACGGGTAATTAGTGACCGATACTTAAATACGTGTCTGTAGTCATGATCACAAACAACTTTCCCAAAGAAACATTTTTTTTATACACAGGCTTTCATCACAATAACACAACAGCCGTATAAAATTCGCACGCGCACTTCTGACTTATTAGCTGTTAGCCGTTTAAAATAAATGAATGTAGGATTTAGACGTATTTCGATATTTAGTTCATTGTCTGTGTCATAGATGGCGCTGTTCTATGTTGCTGTAGTACTCTTTGTAGTGTCACTACAGAACTAATGTTACTTTGTATGTAACAAATAGGTGACGGCGTTAACGACGGTGTGGCTCTGAAGCGCGCGGACATCGGCATCGCGATGGGACGCAACGGTACTGACGTGTGCAAGGAAGCCGCTGATATGATCCTTGTTGATGACGACTTTGCGACTATCATGTGAGTTGATTTACTAGCCTGTACCTCCTTCAATTCTGAAGGAGCTCATGGCTAAATAATAACAGCCGTTCGGGTCGATCTTCAGGTAAAGCCGCGCTTGCGTGGGTTAGTCCGTTTACCCATTACATACCGAGTTTTCTCCGTGCCTCGCAAAGCACTTTAAGCTGTTGGTACTGGCTGTCATTTGTAGATCTTTGACAGCCGTTCTAGGTAGACAGTGGCCCGAAATTCTGACAACCAGTTTTATTAAGGGATATCTTATTACTCAATACTAATATGATGAGATGAGATAAGATAGGCAGTCGCTCCATGTAAAATACTGGTATTCAGCTGCATCCGGTTAGACTAGAAGCCGACCCTAACGTAGTTGGAAAAAGGCGGGGCAGATGATAACATCTCCTTCAACAAAAGCTTCTGTGAAAGAGTTCAAAGAGTTAATTGTCGTGGTTGACATAACCATGGTGGGCAGACGGGTTGGCATCGTTATTTATAGATCTGCTAGATACCCCAGGGTATTGACTACTTTTTATACCAAACTGTACTGAAAATCATACTATGCCAGAACCATACCAAGGAAGCGAATGAAGCGCCCGCGCAACTCTAAGCCAAAACATGAATTTATTCTGTGAACCTAAAAATACCTTTCAGCTCTTCCTGAATTAGTTATGGATCATGAGATATTTATGATTGTAACAGCTCTTACAATACAATTGTTTTTTTCGCTGTCTCGGCACTGTAATTTTTTTATACCATGGTTTTCTTCCCCACAGCTCCGCCATAGAAGAGGGCAAGTGTATATTCTACAACATCCGCAACTTCGTGCGCTTCCAGCTGTCGACGTCTATCGCCGCGCTGTCGCTCATCGCGCTCGCTACTCTCATGGGCATACCCAACCCGCTCAACGCTATGCAGATACTATGGATTAATATTATTATGGACGGTAATACACTAGGGTACTTTTTAATTTGGTGGAGTATCTTTATAGAAGTCTATCAATCATAATTACTAAGATGGTTTTTGTTTAAACATTTTTTTTTGCTTAAGAAATAAAATCGTAAAATCGCAGGCGTGGCTGTCCAGTAGAAGGACCTGGGTTCGATCTCCCAAGTCAGGCAATGTGCATCTCGCTGTAATAGCTGAGCCTAAACTTGAGCATTTCTAACGAAATATGGTAGTACTGTATTGATACACATCTTTGATTACTCCTTTGGGCAATATGACGAGTCATGTTTTATGAGAATTTGCATTTGAACACATGAAATAAATCGACTACTGGTTACTGCTGGCTAGCATCATTTCACTGTGGGCCAAAAGAATGCACTTTGAATATCTTTCGATTCGACTAGTATCGATTACGAAAACATGTATTATATATTTATGTTTCCCACCACCAGGTCCCCCAGCGCAGTCCCTGGGCGTGGAGCCCGTGGACCACACAGTCCTGCGGCGCCGCCCGCGCGACACTACGCGCCGCATCATCTCGCGCGCGCTGCTACTCAACGTGCTGCTGTCGGCTGCTATCATCATCGCAGGCACGCTCTGGGTGTTTAATAGAGAGGTGAGTCTTTGACAAGATGAATGTCGCGCCTAGCTGGCATTACTTCCCAGAATTTGATCCTTATTAGCGACACAATCTAATACTGTGTATTTTTTTTTCCAAAAGCAGTGACTCCGATTCCTGGATAGGAATAGTGATTTTCAAAAATGTAATGATGCAGTATTACTTTTCATCAAAATCGGGCTAGAGACCGCTTCTAGTATTTTTCGCTATTGTTCATAGTTTCGGATCTGGCCATCCACGCCCACTTGAAAAATTCATTCTGTATACTGCAACGGCTTTTAGGGGTGTAATACACTTGTACAGATCGGCTCAATTAGTTGTACAGTAGGTATTTTTTAAACAACAAAGTCGACTCCACGTTCGACTGATTCAGCTTCGGCTCGTGCGCACGGCGGCACATGAAGCTGTAAATTCCCAGTATAACTTGGCCTCGCTTTGTATAGATTTCATATACAATGAGAGATCCGCATAAACTGGTTTTGTTTAGCTTGATTGGCTGTCTTGCATACCAATTAAACATCACCTATTGTTCAATTATTTTCTGGTCGGCTCGGCTTAATTCGTGTATCATATCTGAAATGTCACAACATTTGTCTCAAATACATAAGGTGTATCTAAAGTTAAACAAATGACAAGTGAACACAAAAAGAAAAACGATATTTTAGTTCAACAATCATAACTTTTCATCCCGAAAAAAGTACTGTTTCGGAGGAGAACAACAAAAATGTTCATAAGATAATAGTAGATGGCACCACGTGTCTTTCGTATCCTGATTGAATTATACTATTACTTCAAATTCTAAATTAACGCGAATGAAGCCGCGAGCAAAAGCTAGAAACACACGCACATGAAATAAATCGACTGCTGGTTACTGCTGGCTAGCATCATTACAACAGCATGCATCTGAAGTGTTACAACATTTGCCTCAAATACAATAAAATGTATCTAAAGTTAAACAAATGACAAATGGACACAATAAAAAAAATTTGTTCAACAATCATAACTTGTCTTTTTCTATTCCAGATGTCAGACAACAAGATAACTCCCCGCGATACAACGATGACGTTCACCTGCTTCGTCCTGTTCGACATGTTCAACGCCCTGTCGTGCCGCTCGCAGACCAAGTCCCTGTTCGAGGTGGGCCTGTTCTCCAACAAGATGTTCCTGGTGGCCGTGACGCTGAGCCTGGTGGGCCAGGCGCTCGTCATATACTTCCCGCCGCTGCAGAGGGTGTTTCAAACTGAGGCGCTGACTGGACATGGTATGTTTAAAAGAGATTTATTGATTAAACGTGTGTTTTTGAAGGTCCATCATCACCATTCTCTTGCCCTTATCACCATTTAATTGGAATTGGCACAGTATGTCTTCTTCTTCCATACTTCTCTTTTACTCTTCATCTCGTCAGATACCTCCTTTCTTGCCATATCATTCTTCACACAGTCCATCTATTGTTTTTTTGGTCTTCCTACACACTTATAACTATAAGATATGTTTTATCCATCGCGTAACACCACACATTCCTCTTAGCATTCTCATCTCAGCCACACAGACACGTTTAGGTTGTCTATTTAAAAATGAATGCCATGTCTATGGGGAAGAAAATGACAAATAAGTTCCACGTTAGGAAGGAACTAATGGATGCTACCGAAAGCGCCAAACTAGTAGCTTAGTTCTGGGCTGACACTATTTAGATTGCCATCGACACGCTAAGAAGAAGATTGTTTGATAGTTTCTTTCAGTATGGAGTTTGTTACTTAAAAAAATATTTCGCAGAATGGCCCTAAGTAGTTGGTCTTAAAGGGCACTAAAATAAGTTTTTTTTCATTCCCGTTTGCATATTTAACTTTTACAGCGTCTTTATATCTCCATCTCCGTAGAATAAAAAGGAGGATGACCTGATTCAAGTGCCCAAGAAGTGTGTCTGACTGTTCATCTAAATGCTTCGGAACGCACCTTCGTATTTGTAACAACACTATTTTCTTGAAAAGCTGACCTTAATATTTATTTATTATTTCCAGACATAATATTCCTCGTATGCCTGACGTCAAGCGTATTCATAGTAAGCGAAGCCAAGAAGCTGATCGAACGAACTCTCAAGAAGCGCTCCGCCGGCAAGTTCTCCGGCAAGTCCCGGGACGCGATGGACTTCGTATGACACAAGCCCGACGGCAAGGCGCAGTAAGTGGCCACGCTGGCCCACGCGCGCCCACGCCGGCCCACGCTGGCCCACGCTGGCGCACCGGCGCGACGGGCGGCGCGAGTGAACACACCGTGTCGTTACAATTAGGACTATTAGACATTCAAAATTTAAACGGCCCACGTGTAGGTGAGGCAGGTGTGAGTGTGTCGAGCGAGAGTGAGTTGCGCACGAGTGAGAGCGGGTCGCGCGCGAGTGAGGGCGAGTCTGGCGCGACTCGTGCTGACTCGTGCGCGTTCAGCGGCGCCTGCGAGTGCTCGCAGGCGCCGTTCTCAATATACGACGGCAAAATCAATATTCCTATGAATTTCTAGTTATGGACCGAAATTATCGCAGTATTTTTGTGTGACACACTAATTTAAGTTTTTTTTGTCTTATTTACGTTAAGTAAGTCCTAAGTGGAATTCGTGAATTTTATATTTTCGACTTTTTTTGTATGGGAGAGAAATTGAACGTATATTTTTTTAGTTTTATTTTTTAGTTATTTTTAGAATTAAATGTGTGTGTCGTATATGGGAGTGCTACTTATGTGTTAATAATGTTGTAAGATGTAGTAGCTTGTATTTAGACGGTTGTAAATACTCTAAGATTGCAGAGTTTTATATCCACTAATTTTAGAAAGTTGTTATTATATTATATTCTATCAAATCTCATTAGATCGTTTAAATAGTGGAATAAACTCTGCATTTTTAGAGTTATTTGGAGAAGAAAATGTTTTCTCTCAGCTTTGCATTTATATTATGACATTTTCGTTACTATTGCGCCATTCAAAAATGAACAATAGGAAATTAGTGAATCTTTGACAGTGAATATATCATGATTTTAACGTCACGATTGAAACCTGACTAAATATCATAAAATCTATGTCTAATAAAACATAGACAATTATTTTGACAAATAACACAGAATAGTAAGTAAATGGATGAACTAAATGGATGTAAAGTGCTGGAAGTCAGCTGCATCCGGTTAGACGGAAGCCGGTCTCAAAATAGTTGGGAAAAGGCTTGACAGAGTAAATCAATCTATTAAACAACGCCACGACGGTGTGTGTGGTTATTTGGTTTCTATCAAAGAGATTTAAGAAACATATAGAGCGGACATTGGGAATATTGACATACAAAAATGTTCGATTTTGACATTTTTGACACACGAATGTTACCTGAGAAACGGGCCTATGACATTAGACAGACCGACTTGTTACTAAGTAGTAAGAAGTTTTGGATTACAATTTACTTCATTTTGTCCCGTCCGTTAGTTTCTATAAATTGCATGAAGACTCCATTTATTACTACTCTATGTCAGCATCATCATTCCTGTAACTTGAATAATAATGTCCGTTGTCACTAAAGCTAGGTGACTCCTAAACATATGCCTAAATTAAAGCGCACGGTTGAACTTTGTTTAGCACCTAGAGTTGAAATCCTTCGTGCAATATTTAGGCATCGGTTAGTTTTTTTGTGAAAACGGGCATCAGTACCTACGATTTATTAAAATAGAACAGCTAGGCACTTGCACCAGTTTATATAAATTATTATATAAAATTAAACTATTTATTTCTTAAACAAAATTTAGGCAATCGATATTGCAAGTTTGCTTAGAATATTTCCGTTTAGAAGTTTGATAAGCTTCGATAGGAATAGTAAAAAGTTTTAAAAATGATTGTTAGATAAATGTTTTTGCTTCTATTTAACCTAGTGACTATAATAAGTACTTATGTACAAACGCCAGCACATCAAGCTACACGAAACTCCAATTTTCCCAATCAACCTTGAACCTAATTCTTTAGCGATAAAGTTGAAAATCTATTAAAGAAATTTGACAGATTGTAGTAGGTCGATGTGCTTGCGTCTGTACAGTCGGTGAACCGAGATAGACCTTGAATTCCACCTGGTTAGGTGCACACTACATAATAGTGGTGGTAGCTAAATAATGCAGCCGCTCGGGTCGATGTCCAGGTTAAGCCGCGCTTGTCTAGGTAGGTGCATGAATGCCCATTCATGGACCTACCTAGACAAGCGCGGCTTACCGACCACCCATTACATACAGAGTTCTCTTCTTGCCTCGGAAAGCACGTTAAGCCGTTGGTCCTGGCCGTCATTTGTAGATCTTTGGCAGTCGTTACAGGTAGACAGTGGCCCGAGAGTCTGACAACCAGTATTACCAAGGGGTATCGTATTACCCAGTATTAACTGGGTTGTGGAGGTCAGATAGACAGTAGCTCCATATAAAATACTGGTGTTTAGCTGCATGCGGTTAGACTGGAGAACGATCCGAAAATAGTTTTGAAAAGGCAGGCAGATGAGGACACTGATGAAAGCAGCGATAGCCTATTGTTGTAGGCACTTTATTTTATGACCACTGCTCTCAAAACGGTGAAAGAAAACATCGTGAGGAAACCGGTTTTAGTTTAGTAACAAACAATCAAAGACACACCCACCAATGCGCCTGCGTGGTTGACTATGTCTTTCACCTAGAGAAGTTGGTCTGTGTCCCACTACTGGGGACATATAGGTTACTTATGACAGGGTCACTTATCTCGACTCACCGACTGTACTTATAAAACATTACATAAATGTAAAATAACGGGTATATTCGTATCGTGTCGTTTACCGTTGTTAGAGAGAGATGGCGATATACTGCTTGTATATATCTATCTCACTCACAATGTAGTTATGTAACATTCTTAGAGCCGAAAGGGTTTAGCTGTTTGCTATGTATATAGCTTTTAAAGCTTGTATCTCTCGATATCATTCATATTTATTTGATTTTGCGAATAAATAAAACATTACATTTTTTAAAATATTTAAATTGATGTATAAAGTTTTTGGATAAAAAATTTAGATTAGCGAGATAAATTGACAGATTTAAGTCATCTGTAGTCTTGTGTCATCAACACTACTCCCATCTTTTTTGAAAGTCTATTTAATCTGTGGTTAAATTGAAAATCATCTAAAAAGATTCAACTCAGCCTATCCACTGCACCCAAGCTACGTCTAACCATCCTTATAAGATTGGTTGTTGCTATTTGGTCATCCAGTTACAACAATGACACTGATGAAGATGGTCTATCAGGGACGAAGGCACCTAAGGAGCCGCTGCGGCTTTCCTTCGTGAACAAGGGACTGTAAGTAGTGTCTGCTGTAGTCAAATAGTATATTATCTCAGTACAGACATTTAATACATCATAGTCTATTGGCAACCTACGTGTTATTGGTGAAATTGAGGGTATTCTCCACCAAAGCCATGCCGATTTAGAGTTTAAATTGGCATTTAACAGCAGATTCCAGGCTTTTAAAATAGGTAGTGAATTTTCATCTTGACGAAGTAAAAAAAAAAATTAATTGATAAAGTAATGTATTTTCATTCATTGCAATATAACTTGCATTAGACAACGTAGAGAGGACTATGTGGACCATAGATATTGAATAAATATTAATTATATTCCGCTGACTTAAAAAATCATTATTATAATATCTATAATGCAACTTATATCATCATACGATATCTTCAAAGCGTTAGACGCATAAGACAATTTAAATAAAATATTTATAAATAACTTCTAAGTAGTTTGTGTTATATACTACCCAAAGGGGAATTTAATGTTCGTAATAAAAATGTAATCTTCATTTGAGTAGCAAAAAATATTGATATTAAATATTTCTAGTGTAAATGGTATTATCGTCTCTCATTTATCTAAGGGAATGAATTTAAAGTAAAGATATTATACAACCGGTTTCTGCTAGCTGGCAGACTCTCCTAATCATGTTAAATGCTCTGTTTTAATTTCTGATATAACAACAGACAATAAAAATCAGATCACTTGACAGGAGTTTAAACCTCTGGTCACATTTATGCGAATCCTGCGCGGGTTGTGGGACGCAACTGGGCTATTCATGCTAGGAAGTATACAAAACATCTATACAAGTAATTGGTCATAATAGACTCGTGCATATTTCGATACGTGTCTCGAGCGGGGTACGCTTCAGTTTGGCCAGAGCATTACAGTCTGTCAGTATTTTCCGGAATCCGGATGTTCGTCTTTGGAATATGAATCGGTCTAAAATTGACACCTTGAAAAAAAGACAAAGAAATTAGTGTTTAGAGCGAAAAAAAACATAATTTGTTTGTGTAATCAGTACGCTGTAATATTGCTTATGGTGCAGCTTAATATTGTCTAGTTAAAATTGAAAGTATTCTTATTATATCCTTATGTCGTTTATATAGATGTTCATAAGCTATCCATCTATGATATCTACAAGTGTGAAAATCTTTTGAATGTACTACGTGGATCGGAATTATAATATTGTGTGTGTGTGTGTTCAGCACAGGCATGATGGCAAAAATCGAGTGTATATTTTGCTGTCCGGCTATGCCAAATCGTGCTGTAACATGCGTGTACCTGCCATACATTACTACCTTGAACGTAGCAAATACCGGCCATGTTTTAAAGTTAAATTATTATTGAAAGAATTGGTAATGTATTTATGGATCAGCAAATAATTGGACATAATCTGTCGAAATTAGACAGATATTTCCTAAAAATGTCCTCCAAAGTCGGATATTTACAATTCCGATTCCACGAAAGTATAATGTCCCCTTAATATAATTTCTTTTGGGAGTGAGTGTTGGCTGTGATAATCAATAATATGGCCCCGGAGGATATTACAAGGTTTTATTATACTTATATCCGTTCTTCTGTGTATACTAAACCCAACTTAGACGTTTGTAGCAGTTGCGGTCATAAAATGAGGGAGCGAGACGACACGAGATTCAGTGTAGACATCCTATACGAAGTATTCCCCGTCCTATTCACACGTTTTATGACTGCAACTGAAACGAATCTTGGCGTTGTCTATAGCGATTTTATTGGCGTATAATTATAATATGTCTATGTAACGTCCTTTATATTTTAAAATGACATTCTATTTGGGTTTTACAATCGTATATTATCTCAGTTTATTTCGGTCTAACATGGTGCTTGATAGCCTGTATGTGAGTCGATATTATTTATTGTATTTTTATCCCAACTTATTTATAATCGTGTATTTTGACTGCTAGAAACAGATTCGAGTGACAAGGGAAAATAGTCCTTATGATCTAGTAAAAAATACCTTTGATGGTGTCTGTTAAGGGGCCGTTTTATGAAGTGTTAGGGCCATTTTTATGGCAGGGTGGGAGAGATGGGGCTATAGGACACTCATAGCGTCATCACTATTTTACCGGCTTTAACACTACATAGTTCGGCCCCAGGTTTTAGGACCATGAGGGTTTCCATGCACTATCAACAGGTCATATTTCTTATTAAGTCTCAAGCTGTTTTGAACCATGTGCAGTGAAAATATTAGTGTCAAATTGACTTCAACTGCTCTAGTGGTTATGGTTGGAGCCTGGTTCGGTTATCAAGTGGACCGGGTTTGGATGTGAAGAACAAACCACACAATAAGCCTAACCAGCGCCATTTTTACTTACTCCGTTTCTAGCTTAACATAATTTACAATTTATATAAAGAATCTTGTGAGCCTAATAACTTTTAGCGTCTCATAAAACGTCACATGATGTCATAATATTTGTTAGTGAATGTAATTCCTTTTTATTCTTAGTTAATTTATGAAATAGTATCAAAACCTGCTTTTAAGTATTTATGATCTTCAACACGACTTTTGAACTGTAAAAATGTCCACAAATAATTTTTATTTTCTGAAAATTTCAAGTACATTGATGCCATTTTGGTTAAGTTGTATTAAATTGAGTAACAATTTTGTCAAATTTTCACATATTTTTGTCGGTCGAAGAATTTCAAAAGTCGTGTGTTTGTATGAATTATGATGATAGAATGTAATGTTTCCATGTGATCCCGAGTCATATCTGTAAGTTTGTGTCTCTGCGAATTAAATTGTCTCCTAGCTGTCGTACTACTAAAGCGGGGGTGCATCTAGTGAATAACGAAGAAAAAAGCGCTTCAAGCATTTTTTGTTACTGTTTTTTTTTGCTGGTATTCACCACAGTCTTAAAATTTTAACTCCAAAAATTTGCTTAAATATCGATATTATGTCCGCTAGACGTGTCCCCACACTATTAATAAGATATTCGATGTTTTTAACTACCTACAAGTAAAAACTATGTAGGGATTGACTCTCTGTAGTAATAAGGCACTTAGGGCATTTCGACGAGACGTAGGAGGCTACAACAAATTTTATTGTATTTGAAATTATAAAAAAAAATATTAAATGTAATATCAATTAATTGATCAAAGTATTTGTAGTCTTTTATAAGGTTGGGTGGGGCTGCAATGTTTGTGATGCCAGTGAGTAACTAAAACGCCAGTCCTGGCAGAAACAAGCTTTATTTTCGTGTGAGTAAACTTTAAAAATATTTCACTAAGCAACTGAGTTTCTGAAAGTGCTAAGTCGCGTGATTTCCTAGATATGTTTTCGACAACAATGATAACTTCACGCGTTTGCGGGTAGTATACTCTTCTATATTATTGGGGAGTATACTTCCCGCGGACGTACGGAAATCCCCAGTGAAATTGAAACGGATATCATTTGATTCTTAGTAAATACTTGACTTACAGCTACGTTTGTCCAATGGAGAAGGTACCTGTGAACCTAATAGAGCTAGCATAGCTCGTACCAAGCAACGTCATTACTAGAATAGGCTATCGAAACGCCATCTATACATACAAATAAATAAAATTGAAGTGTCTGTATGTAATTTCAAAATAACAGCTTTTTACTGAATGCCTATGAAAGTAAGTATATACGGTACTTATATAAAAAAAACGTATATTTTTGTCTGTCTGTTAGTTCCGGCTAATCTCCGAAACGGCTGGACCGATTTTGACAGGCTTTTACTGGCAGATAGCTGATGTTATAAGGAGTAACTTGAAGTTCCTTTTTTTTTTCTTAAGTCCACGCGGACGAAGTCGCAAGTAACAGCTAGTCTACAATAAGCTTCAACCGGCCTTCTCCATTGGTCAAAATAATTTGTACAAACTCACGCTCACACCAACATAAAGCTTGATTATTTGTGGTATGGACTCTTGACACTATCACCAAAATATGAAAAATACAATATCACAAAGATTTCAGTCCCAGCCGATAATTTTGTATTCTAAATACATCTCTCAAACTGTTTTCACCTCTTTGTAAAATAGTGAAATTGTTGAATAAACCAGTTAAATAATGTATAGTTGACAGTTCAATTGGCGGTTACACTGTTTAAAGTTGGTTTACGAACAAACCATTACCGTATTCGGCTTTGATTTTTTATCTTAAACCTGTATAGATTCAAAGTTATTTGTCACGGAGTTAAGTCTCCGTGTTGTCCATTTCATCCAACTGCAGCGATGCCCAAAAAGAGGATAATGTTTTTATCACGGGTGCTTTCAGCCATAAATCTCACACACGCACACATCTGTCATTAGACATACAATTGACTTGGGTCTGGCTGTTTGTGTATGTGAGTTTAAATGTTTGTAAGCGCACCTACGATACAGGAGAAATTCCTAGTGTGGGGCCACGTTTAAAAAAAAAAAAAAAAAAAAAAAAAAAAAAAAAAAAAAAAAAAAAAAAAAAAAAAAAAAATTATTTATTTGGTACGAGAACTGAACTCTAGACAATGCGGCCATAGAGCATTTGACTTCGACTCTCTCCTTAAACAGTGTGACCAGCCTTCAAATGATAGTCAAATAATGATAGGTTCGTATGGCGAGGGAATTAAATGTCTTAGCTATACGGACTGACATGTACACCGTGCAAATAAAAATAGTCCCAAATGTGAATAAGTCTTTTATTTACACTCCTTATCCTATACTCCATGTCCGATGTTTAAAACGTGTAACTTTAAGAACCCGATTACGTAAAAATCTCTGTTCGAAATGAACGAAACAAAAAGTATCATCATCTACCTACCTTTTCCCAACTATGTTGATGCCGGCATCCAGTCTAACCAGATGCAGCTGAATACCAGTATTTTAGATGGAGCGACTGCCTATCTGACCTCCACAACCCAATTAGTACTGGGTCGCGATAAAATACTGGTTGTCAGACTTTCGAGCCACTGACTACCTAAGGACTGTCAAAGATCTATAATTGGCAGCCGGGACCAATGGCTTGACGTGCTTTCCGAGGCGCGGAGGAAACTAGGTATGTAATGGGTGGTCACCCGTACACGGACCAACCTAGGCAAGCGCGGCTTAACCTGAAAATCGACCCGAGCGGCTGTTATTATTAGCCACGAGCTCCTCGGAACATAGAGGGTAATTGTGTGCATTCCTTGAAATGGGTGATAATACTAAACCTAATCAACAATTTTATCTTTTAATGGATTGAAAAATAAAAACAAGGTATGTAGTGGCTTTGCCAGAAAGACCGTTTTTATTGAGTATTGCTTGAAAATCCTATATGTATTCTAGCTTTTTGATTGGATCGCTTACCGCGTATATCCCTCACGCTTTTATAGAACAGTACCTACATGAATGACTTTTTCATGAAATAGCTATTGAATGGGGTTAATGAATTTAGAGGGTTGTATAAATGATTTTAATGATTACAATTCTAGAACCACATACGTGTTACTTACGCAACTCATTTTTCATCAACATACAACCTGACATTGATCTGCAAATTGCAAAAAACGTAAGAAAATTGGAAATTCGCGGGCTACCCTGGCGCTTCTACCTTAACACAATTCAGTCGCAGTCTTAAAAAAAAGAATCTAAAAGTTCTTATAACTATCACAGCGCAACAACTTTGACGTAATCCACCAGCATTTGAGGCTCGTTCCAAGTATCTAGCCAGGCAGTCATGTCCTGCCAGAAGTTGAGGAGTGCCTTCCTGCTGGGGTTGCTCCAGGGTTTGGGGCGGTCGTTCGCGGTCTTCACGCCGTCCGGGAACTCGGTGATGCTGCCTGCTCCCACTCCGAGGGTTATGTAGAACTGGGAACATTTGGATACATGGTGTAATAATACATTATAGAGAAAACTAAGACTTGTCGATCTTTTACGCTCATACACTAACTGAATAACCGACTGTCTCAAAAATTATAGGAGTTTTGACTACAAACTAATACATCACCAAACGGTTCTCCAAACGATTTCGTTATTTTTTCGGAATTGTACCTATCACTTTTTAAGGTGTGGTAAAAACGATTGCGGACATATTAGTTCAAATTCAGGAGCCGCGACCGTAATTTGTCGGTAGGGTTGCGGACACATTATCTATCAGAGCTCGGATTCAGGAGCCGCGTCCGTAATTTGTCGGTAGGCAAGTTCTTTGGTAAGGTGGTACGTACATGATCATCAAACGGCGCCATGTTTGAACCCAGCTGCAGCAAGGTGCGCGGCAGTTCTGGACACGTGTCTGCAGGGAAGCGCCCGCGCAGACCGCTCGCCGTCGGGTCCACTCGCGCCCACTCCGCTCCGTCTACTGACAGCGTTATGCGATCTATGTGAAATAAATAAAACTGTTAGAACCTAGCCAGTTGAATACCGTTTAACCTCGTTAAAGACCTCCGGGTGATGTGCCTAGCGAAACGCATCGCGGCGCAACATACGTCGCGGCGACTTGTGACATACTTAAACATTTTCTTTCATTTTGTTGTTAGAACACTTGTGTCGCTTGAGCGTGTTCGATTCATTCGACGATGTGTCTCAATGGATAAGAGTCTGACTACTTCCGTGCTGCCAATTGCCAGTATGTTAAAGGCACTGCTCCAAAGCAGTCCATGGCTAAGTTTGTAGCTTTAATTTGTATGACAACGTAGGTGGTTAAATAAAATAACCGAGTTTATCAATATACCTGGTGCCCATCGGACTGAATACTCGTGGTAATCGTCTCCCCAGAGTCCGTTGTTCAGCATTTTGTTGTTTAGTAAGGTGTTATGGCATTGGAAGTCCATGATGGGTCCACCGAAGAGCAGCTGGAACCGAATAATTAATTTGATATCACAGAGAATGCTTTAAGTTTGAGTTGAGGGTCTGCCTAAGTTTGTTATGCCATTGGGTGACCAACAAGCTGGCCCAATGAGCCGACAGTGATGTGATCATAGTATAGTTGTATCAAAAGCATCACAGGTGCGTTGTCAATGTTTTCCTACTAAGGAAAAAGTTGCAATGTCTCATCTGTGCCAAAAGCAAATTCGGCAATCCTTCAGATGTTATCAAGATTTTCTTCAAGCATCAGACACAGCGACGTGGTGGACGGTGATCCTGTCTAGAGCGAGTCTTTACAAGTATTAGAGCTGTACTTCCGACGTGTCTTTGAAGTTTTACTTTGAGACCTTCATGGTACCGGTAAAACTGTACCTTATTCGAGTAATCAGTAGTTCCACTGCTGAGTGCCCTGTTACCACGGGC
Source organism: Noctua pronuba (assembly GCA_905220335.1). Taxonomy (NCBI): domain Eukaryota; kingdom Metazoa; phylum Arthropoda; class Insecta; order Lepidoptera; family Noctuidae; genus Noctua; species Noctua pronuba. The sequence continues at coordinate 14,512,900 of LR999908.1, forward strand.
TGATGCTATTTGGAGCACTCCAGAACTGTAGTGCCGGCTTCCATATTTGTGCAGGAATGGCTCCAGAAGAATTTCTGCAAATAAAAAATATGGGTTTTCAAACTAATCAAAAATCAAAATCAATTTTATTTGTGTAACGTATAGGTAGTGAATACAGTTTTTAAATTAAACAAAGAGGCGTACAAATATATGGTAGCATGCGAAATAAAACAAAAAAAATATATATTAATCATGCGAGAGGTACCTAAACACAAATTATTTGGTCAAAATTAACAGAATGATAATTTTTTTTTTTTTCTTAGCCACTTTTATCTCATTGCTGGGCAAACGCCTCCCCCATAGCCTTCCATAAAAAAATAAATCAAAACAAAAAAATATAAATGTCACAATATGGAGTAATTTCTACAGTCAATGCTTAAATAAATAATTATAAATTTCAATTAGTCTCATTATTTAATTAAAAGAGGTTCATGTATTCTTCAGTCGAATAAATAAATAACATTCATTTATCATTCAGAAATTCATCAGTCGTATAATAACATTTTTTCAATTTTTTCATTCAATTTGTTTATGACATCTGGTAATTTATTGTAAATGCGCGGTGCCATGCCTTAAACGCTCTTTCTTACTACGGCAGTCTTACAAATTGCTGATTGCTTAAAGAGTTTGCGTAAAGGCGAATCGTAACATACCACACATTGATCGATCTTAAGCATCTTTTTTGTACCTTCAAACGATATCTTTATCAGTAGAATTGCCCCAAAAAACAATGACATATCGCAAAATTGAGGCTACTAGGCCATGATATGCAACTAGTAGCGAATCTATATTTATTTTTCTAGCAATTTGGAAAATTTGCGGTCTAAAGAACGGTCTTCTTTTATTAGCATCAAACTATCAAAATCTGAAATGTCTCCGATATCTATGGTTGTCGGTTGCAGGATCACTTAAATGAACTATTGGTTGGACGATCATTTAAACTATTTAAAGGACAATGTTCAACCACAAACTCAAACGACACCTCGACTTGCATAATAACTGCTAAAATGTGCTAAATCTTTCGGCGAAAACAACCTTGATTTTATGGAGTGATCCTTACCTGGATATATCCAATCCCCTTGCGGTAGCTTGGCCCTGACGGTCACAGTTCCATATGTGAACGCGAAGCCTTTAGAAGTGATCTTGCCACTGACGATGGGCGGCAGGATGTCTGCTCCCCCCGCCTGTTTCATGCAGGCCTCGGCCGAAGATGTGCACCTGGAGAAGGTGGATAGTAAACGATCATACAGTGATATATTACTCTGCCAAGAAAGTACCGGGAAACGCTTAATAATACACAAAATGTTTGTTATCCATCCAAAGTTATTTTGTCGCCTTCAAAGTATGCTCCTTCAGAAACGATACACTTACGCCAACGAATAATCCAATCGTCAAAACATTTTTTAAACGATTTTTCTGGAATTGAGTTCAGTTCTCGCCACGAATTCTCCTTTATGTCTTCTACCGAATGAAAATGGGTGCCTAGTTTGCCTAGTTGACTAGTTTGCATGTCAAACTCGTAAACCCACGTCTCGTAACCAGTAACAATGCGTTTCATGAATGTTTCGTTGGAATTGACTCGTTCTAGCATGTCCTCAGCGACTCTTATGCGATTGAGTTTTTGCAGAAAATTCAAGTCTTTTGGAACTAGCCGAGCGGCAAGATGTTTCATACTCAAGTGATTATTAAAAATTTGTTTGATTATTGATTATTTAAAATGGAACGGATCGACTCGTGAGACACAGCAAGTTCAGCGGCTATCTCTCTAAAACTTGAATGAGGATTTTCAGTCACGATTTCCTTCACTTTTGCGATGTTAACTTCAGTTGATTATTCAGTTACGTTGATGGCCTACCAGAGCGAGGCAAATCTTCCATCACATCTCGACCGCTTTTGAACGCGTTTTACCACTCATAAGCACGTGTTTTTGATAAAGTCGATTCACCGTAAGCCTTCTGTAACATTTTCAGGGACTCCGACCACGAAGTTCCATTGGCGATGCAAAATTTAAGAAAAACCCTTTGTTCGATGTTTTTGTCCATTATGTCCATTACTTTTTTGACTGAATGTACATTTATGGTTGCAGCTAGCCCATTGAGCGGCTTGTAGCTCAAAAACAGTCGGTGATCGCTGGATTTATGAGGCACAGGTCAAGATGCCAGTCCGTCGTTCTTCATAGAGCGTTGTAAAGGTTGCACTTTGCAGAAAATTCTTAAACTTTTATCTCCAAGACCAGATCCATAGAAACTGATTGAACCTTAGGTTACTGGGTGGCATTGTTGTGACTCTTCTACAAAAGCAGGGGTTCTTGGGAAACTTAAATATTCTACTTCTTTCAATACAACTTTTCTCACAAGTTGATTCATTCTTCAAGATTCTAATAAACGAATTCATAGGAATTGCAGATGGATAAACCATTAAGAAACAAAATAATAAACAATACAACTTACCCACTAAACAGATTGATAGAGCCAGAATAAATGGATTCATCAGTAAACCCTGGTTGTCTCTGCTGCAGCTTCGGAGATATGCGTAGCTTGCCATCAGATACTGACACCGTAGGGTCAGAAGCTAAGCGCTGGTATGACACGAATGGGAAATTCTGAGGACAATACAAAATCATGCTTGTCAAAATAAAAACGACAAATGATGAAAATTTTCGGTAATTGTTTCACATTTTACAAAAGCATCCCGAGTGCAATAACAGTGGCAGACATACCTAAGATGAACATTTAAATTAGTACATAACCGCGAAATAACTATTAAAGGCTGTCATGTGTTATTGTTTGGTTTAGCTTTAAAAGACGTGGTTTAAAATTCTTAGTTATTATGTACCTAATGTGATATCTAGGTTTTATTATTCAAAATTATCTCGACGTGAGCATGTAAATCCCCTTGTCCCAAAAGAACATCCTAAAACTACCTAACTTCCTTATTAGATGACAGACATCAACCAATCATTAAATGAATTAGGTATCTAAGTGCAAAATTAATGATAGGTAAATTATTTACGTATCTTACGAGGAGCGGAATAATAACAGCTGCTCGGGTCGATCTTTAGGTAAAGCCGCGCTTGCTTGGTCTATGGATGGGTGACCACCAATTACATACCGAGTTTCCTCCGTGCCTAGAAAAGCGCGTTAAGCCGTTGGTCTCGGCTGTCATTTGTAGATCTTTGACGTCGTTACAGGTAGTCAGTGCCCCGAAATTTTGACAACCGGTCTTACCAAGGCGTATCGTAGTACTCAGTACTTACTAGGTTGTGGAGGTCAGATAGGCAGTCGCTCCATGTAAAATACTTGTATTCAGCTCCATCCAGTTAGACTGGAAGCCGACCCCAATAATAGTTGTGAAAAGGCTAGGCAGATGAATTTCCTTAGGTATCTTACTTAAAACCACAAATCAAGAAACAACATTGAGTCAGCAAATAAAAAGTCCCTCAGTGTAGTCATTAACAGGTTTCAAGAAGCGCGAGTGACGTAGATATTTGCGGTGAGTGACCCCGATCAGAATGCAGGACAGCTTCAGCTTTGCATTATGATGGTCAGTTTATTGTGAGGTTGTCATGAACAGTTAGCACGATCCATTTTAGAAACTAATGTTTTTTTAGCGTCTGTATTGAGAAGATGATGAAAATAAACCCGATTTATCCTGATAGTAACAAGAACTACTTTACATGCGTACTGAAATGCCAAGCACTCTAATTCATCATCAACATCGGCAGTCTAATTCCACCCACTGCTAAGTCAAGTCAATCTCACTTTTATGCCATGCTTCCCTGCTCTACTCGGGACGAATCAACTTTATATATTATTATCATCTAGCTTTTTCCCAATTATGTTGGAGGCGGCTTCCAGTCTAACAGGATGCAGCTGAATACCAGTATTTTCCGTAGAGCGACTGCCTATCTGATCTCCATCTATTTAGCGCTCATCTTTGGTCATAGAACAAAGATGAGCGCTAAATATGGATTCTTGAATATCCATCTTGTAAGAGGTTACATACAGAATGAGGGTTTGTGCGGAAGTTCACATTTTTGGCGATGTGACATCGCACATCGCAAATTCTAATTCTACTGTTCCAATTCTAAATCCGACATTGTATCCACACACTTGACTGTCTCGTAGGTCTAGAGGTCCCAAACGCGACTGCTGAGCCTGAGGTCCTGGGTTCGATTGCCAGGTCGGGCAGTGTTATTTGGGTTTTTCCTTCTGGCTTATCCCAGTAGCAGCCACGGAGACTGTTGTGCCCGGTTGATGGCAATAGGCTTTTTCCCTATTACCAACTAAAACATAACTGGCGAAATGTGAGTGTACTATCAGGTACACCTCTGCCTTATCCTTCTAGGATTACAGGCGTGATGTTATGTTACTTACTTACCCAAAAACGGGACTTTCTTACAAAGGGAATCACAAATGGCAAAAATAAACAACACATACCGGAGTATAAACAGGCAAATACTGCTCAATCTGCCACACGTTATCCCGCAAATTGTCGAAATTCTCCTCGAAGATCGTCTGGCCTGCGCAAGCGCTCCCACCGCGCACCCTCGTCACTGTTGCCTTGCATTCTGTCGTGATAGGAGCGTCCGTTGCTGATCGATCTTGAAGAGCTGGAAATGGAATGGAGACAGTTGAACATCGTGATATAATATGGGACCTATTTTACAAGAAGGGTAATGGTCTCAGATCATAAAAGAGCAATTTGGTTAGAGACCTAAGATTTTGAATGGGATTGATTTGCTGCAGTCAGGGGTGGAATGGTTGTAATTCTTCACAGCTTCATAATTCCTGACTATTCAAGAGTGTTAGTACCTGGTTTATTTCAAATTAATGCATTGAGCTTGAGGTTCAGACTTCAGAGTCATGACACCATGCCCATCGCTGATAAAGGAGTAATATTTGTATGATTATCTAGTCCAAAAAGAAGGCTAAACGTTACCCGATAAATGAGTTCGATCTATGCGCTAATGACATCGAAGGATTAATCACCAATGGCATCTTCATGTTTGCTTCTAAGTAACCAATCTGTTTGCCCAACGCTGCAATTATGGCAATTTTCCACTTACGACTAATTATCCATCAGTTATTGGGGATATTTGGAATTGGTAACTACTAGACTTGCTCAATCCAGCGTCATATGCTCTGCAGTGCAGGTCCATGTTTATTTTTAATCCCAAAGTTATTGAAAACCTAGCTAGCTTACCTAACCTGTGGTAAACAACACAATTAAGGGACCAGATCAGAACCAGGATCAGGAACTGTTCAACAACTTCGCGCGGTAACTCAAAACCAATGCTCTCAAAATGGGTGCGCCAAAGTTCACCTAAATTTTCAACTCCGATAATTGGAAATCCGAAAATGTTCTTCCTAACATTTTTCATCCTAACAATCCCAATTCCTAACTACTCTGTCTCTAATGTTCATAATTCCGAAGCATTCAACTTCATAATGTCAGTAGCAATAAACATCTATTATACTTTTATTTGTTTTCCTATATTTTCTCAACATAACCATCTTTTACACTATTATTCAAAGTCATGTCTTTTTTGTTTAGATTTCTTTTTACTGACTAACCGTTTGTCGTAAAAACGATGTGGAAGGGATCCATAGGTTAGGTTAGGTTAGAACTGTGACCAAAAACGCGCGAGCCGAGCGAGCGTAGCGAGCGGTGCCGCGGCAGCGGCCGGCGAGCGCTACCTCGAAATTGGTCGCGAAATTTTTCTAAATATTTTTTCATAGTGTAATAAAAGTGTCGTAGTTTTTAGTTTAGGGATAAAAGCGTTATGATAAAAAACAGTAGGAGTTTAAATATATTTACATTAATGATATTATTAATTACAATTTTCGGAAACATGAGTGTTATGAACGTCGCCGGTAGCACTACAAATAATATGAACGAAAACTTTAGGATAAGAAATTTTAGGAAGAGTGATCATTCGCATTAGAAATCATTAGGAAGAACAATTTCGGGTAAAGAACTTTAGGTGAGCCAATATGGACCCTCTCAAAATAGTGAAGGAAAACATCGTAAGGAAATCGTCATCGTCCTTGAAGCATAAACTCGAAGACATGTGACTTCCACCATCCCGCACTCGCTCCGAGTTGTGGATTACGGCATACACAGAAAAAGAGGCCTATCTATCAACAATGAAAACATTTGATATGCTCAAAAATAACTGGTGATACCTGTAACAGTGTAGCTAAGCTTATCCTTGATATACCCAGCTCTATCCGCCGACACGACGACATAGTAGTTGATAACGTCGCCAACTTTCAGCTCCAGGTTAGGATCCTCCACGGTCCACCTTCCATTCTTCGCCTGGACTACTTCTCCTGTGATGGTGCCAACATCGTTGTTCCCTATTGGACGGTTCACGTTGCCTTGGAACACGAAGAGGCTGACTTTTGGTGCATCTGGGTGGTGAGAATTTGGAGAAAAACTTTTTTAAGTAATTCTTATTATCTACTATGAAAAGGGAGTAAAATCAGTACTACTTTCATAACTAAAACTGTGAAATTCAGTTTCAAAAGCATCATAAGGACGCTGCGAAACCATGTAGGTAATGTCGCAAGTTTTTATTGTCTCATTTAAAATCAAAAGCCTTTTATTCTAACTACGCTTAGAATCACCAGTTTTTGAACGTCAATATAACATAAAGCAGCTCTCAAAAACGCTGCCCGTCACCACTTCCTCGTGCTTCAGCTGGGGAGGAAAAGTGGTGGAACCAACTCCCCAGCAACACATCTGTAATGTTTGTTATTCCAATTTATTGCTCAGATTTTTTATAAGAGATACTTTTTATAAACATAAACATTGATAACGCATATCATTGCTGGCGTATTGACCTTATACCTTATGTATGTTTAAAAAGTTAGATGATAATTAATCAGCAGGGAATCACATTTTTTTGTGAAGCGAACGTTTTCACAGAATATCGTGACGTACTCCAACAAAATATTGATAAAGTATAAAACGTCTGCAAACGCTGTGTTTTTTTTTTAAATTTTACAGCATTATGCTTAGATAGAGGGACCCTTTGGCCTCGTACAGGACCAATTTCGTTTGTTTTATTTTTTTGCTTATGTTCACTTTTTTATATTTTTTTTCATTGTTAATTTAATATTTTTTTATTTTGTCCTGTGCAAGACTAATAAATACTTTTTTTTCTTTATTTTATATTTCTACATTTAATTGGGAAAAGGGTTTTGATGAATTAAAATCAGTATCTAGAATCGATTGTATATTATGTCTCAAGAAAGTTGATAAAACTACATTGGCTTAACGTTGTATCAGTGATCCCTAAGGTCAAAGAAGTAGGAGTACATAACAATCACACCAATTATAATATAGATGGACACATATCTCCACTTTCCAGGCTTAAAACATACTAAGATTTGATAGTTTTGTACTATACACTAGTGTGTTACTTTTCTATAATCAACCTTAGCAAGTTTGAAGTGCAATTCAAACACAACTCCAAAAAACAAAACTGTTTTTTGATTAATCGAAAAGTTTGTCAACACTTTGTGACATCTTTCAACTAAAGCATCAATGATTAGACCTAACTCATAAAGCCAAAATTCAAGGTTCAACATACCTGGTATAGATGCTTTAAATCCTCTAGGTCTCAGTGCAGATATAGTCACATCAGGTATTTGATACTGTGCACATATCGTTTGTATAAAAATAAACACAGTTAAGAACGACGCGACACGCCCGCTCCCGTAAGCAGTCATTTTGTTACTGAATGTAATTGGCTCATTGACGCTTTTTACAAGACATTGCTGCATATTTTATTATTGTGTGACTAAGACAATATCGTTGAGCGTTGGTTTTCCTATATTGAGAAGCCTTTGTTAGATTTTTTTGAGGTCTAAATCACTATGCTTACTGTCGGAAACTGTGTAAATAATTAGTTAAATCTATTCAAACGTCGGAAGGCGACGGTACACCTCCCAGGAGATGGCGGGCGACCTGGACAGAACCAACGACCAGTGGTCCATATTAGCCCTAGATTGAAAGATTTGGAAGTCATGGGGCCTTTGCCTTTTGCCCAGCAGTGGGATGACACAGGCTTACAGTAACGTCGGAAGCTAAGATGATGAATGACGCCGAAGTATTATCTGCATTACGACTCTATTAGATGTTGCTACTGGCTTCATAATAAAATCTTTGGTTAGTACCACGTAAGTAGATACCACGGTAAGACATAACGTTATCTTTATGGTATTCAGACAAACGGGAGCAGTTGCTAATAAAATAGTTCTGCTGAATTTTATCTTTTTACCTTCCTCAAGAATTGGGCTATAAAATGCAAAAAATATTTTTTTCCTAGGGATTTAGTTAAACATGCAAGCAAACAAACTCTTCAGGTATATTTTATTAGCATACATTTGAAAAAATAGGGGTTACTTCAATGTCACCAACACATAATCAAATCAAACAAAGAACACATTCCACTATTTTACAAAAATCTTATTTGGTTTGAGTGTTTCGAACACTCAAACCAAATAAGATTTTTCCAACTAGATTTTTCCAACTAGATTTTTTTTCAGCTAGCTTGCTAGATGTAAGGTTTGCCAAAGGCAAACACCATTACAACGCTCTAACAATTAGTCGCTTTTAATTGATTTGATTAGTTGTCTGACAAGGCGGACCAGGTTCGTCTTCTTTACTGCATGTCCATACAGACTGGTTCTGATTAGTACAGGTCAATCAATGGTTCTTAATCTGTTACATTGTATACGATTGTATTCTGTATGCGATTATTTTCCTGTAAACGGGCAACCCGAGTTATTAGTCATCATCATCATTCCCTGCCCTTATCTCATTTTCTTTGTGATCAGCAAAGCATGTCTTCTTCTTCCATACTTCTCTATTACTCGCCATCTCATCGTATAGCCATATCATCCTTCACACTGTCTATCCAACCAACATGAGTTGAGTCTACCGAAATTCTCCATCCCTAATTTCCAATTGCGGTGCCCTGACAAAGTCCTTTTACACCGACATTGTGGAACTTAAATAAATGGATATTATTGAATTCTTGATTATTAACAGTTTTCCCCATATTCAGTACTACTTAGGATAAATTATATCTTAGGTTAAATGAGACAATTTTCCTGTTGCCTGTCGCCTGCAAAATATTTATTGTTAATTCCGCGAAAAAGATCCAGGTTTACATGCAGGAGAAGTGCCCACAAAATATGCATGTTCATTGCTCCACGGGGCATCTACTGAGTATGGGGCCATGGTGGGATAAAACATGTGTCGAGTATCGGTTTGAGAGCGTGGCATGCTAATTATTTCTGTGCTCACATATAGAAGCAACAATATTGTACCCAGGACTATGTAATATATAACTTGATTTGAAAAGAGTGTCCATGGAGTTTCTTGTCCATTCTTCTCCATGAGATCTACTATTTTCGAATGGGCAACTACAGTCCATTCACAGTTATTATGCCTGTGGCGGGACTGTAGGTAGCTTATTTTTGACTATGCAAAAGTGCCTGTCATGGGTCTATTTGAAATAAATGCTTTGAGTTTGAGTGAGTTTGAGTTTTCATTTTCCTGTATGTGCATATTTTTGTGGCCGGAAGCGTGCTGCATCCTGCATCCAATCTTGGATCTTTGTCGCAGAATTAACACTAAATATTTTGCATAACATTTAATGTCCTGATTCCATTACATGTGTTAACCTTTGCACTGTTAGTTATATTAATAAGTTGAATACTTTAATTAACTAAACGGGAATCCAGTATTGTTGTATTAATTGCGAGTTTTACGATGATGTTTATTATCATTTTAACATAACAAGAAACAAGATAACATGGATGAATTAACGAGAATAACCGCTTTATTATGAATAAGATAATTAATTCCAAGAATACGGATAGGTAAGGTCCGAGTGTCAGTTTATGTAGATATGGGTATTTTGATGTATATATAGCTGCATGAATTAGGTATAGTTAGAATGACTTTATATTCACGGAAATAATTCAAATACCTACTTTACACTGCCTCGCTGGTCTAGTGGTCGAAAGCGCGTCTGCTGAGCATGAGGTCCTGGGTTCGATTCTCTGGTCGGGCAAAGTGGTATTGGGTTTTTCCATCAGGAATTTCTGTATAGCAGCCACGGAGTCTAGATTTGTGCCCGGTTGATGGCAATAGGCTCGCCTTCTATTACATTGGACTTAAACATAACTGGCGATATGTTAGGCATAGGTGTAGGTACCTCATACTACACCCACTGCCTAAACCTTTGGGGATAACAGGCTTGATGTTATATAAATAATTGAAATACAGATGAGTACCTTTATGTGGAATTTACCTTAGCAACACAAAAAAAAACTGTTACCAAAAACAAAATCTTTATGCTTATGATTGCTTGTGTAAGATTTGTAAAGGTTTTTAAAGATCATTAAATAAGTAATACAGAGTTCCTGAGACCCTTTCAAATGTTGATGAGCTACAGATTCTGAGCCTTAATGCCATGTTATGTGTATGAGAAGGAAATCAGTAAAACACAATTCAAAAGTAAAAAAAATATATTCATTTAATCTTAAAATTAGGCAGTTGAGGTCCTATGAAGATGCTTTCGAATCTGAAACAAACAAAAACGATTAAATCAGATCAGCCTAATGACGTCTGCCTACAGCTGGAGATCGGATTCCCCCAACGCTACAACGACTGGTTACTACAGTACACTTCCATGGGGTGTGTCTGCTGTGGAGTTTGTTCTGCCACGCAACTTCTTACCAGCTAAAATACCAAGAAGTGGTGAAGGGCGGGCCTTTAGGAGGTCAGTCTTACATAATTTTTGACCTTCGAAAAGTGCTGATTTTTAGCCTAATATTAATAAATGACTATCATATATTCCCAAATAGAATGGGACAAGGGCAGGAAGATGATAATGATGATTAATAAATGACTTTCAATTCTAAATGTTTGTTTGTAAGTAAATAATAAGTAAGTAAGTATATTTATTTGCATAAAATGTGTATATACAGCATGTTATAGCGCAGGACACCTTCTGCCATAATATAGCATGCAAAATCTTTTTTTTTGTATATTAAAATGAACAACAGTTGATTACGAAATTTTATTATATCGCAGATAAATGAACCCCTCAAAATAACGTAGGAAGCTAAAAATAAACCTATTCAAGTAAGTTAAGACTCACCTCCTAGAGAGCATAAACCCTGACATAATCGACCTCCAGCGCGCTGGTATCGTCAAACCAGGTAGAGTACCACTGGTCACGCGCGTTCCAGAAGTTCAGCATGGCCTTGGTGGCGCGGTTGGTCCAGGGCTTGCCGGTGTCGTCGGGGAACTCGTGCACACCACCCACGTCCATGCCCAGGGAGATGTAGAACTGGGAATACGAGCGATATAAAGTGGTTATTTGTTCGATCTTTAGGTTAAGCCGTGCTTGCATAGGTTGGTCTGTGGATGGGTGACCACCCATTACATACCGAGTTTCCTCCGGCCTCGGAAAACACGTTAAGCCGTTGGTATTGGGTGTCATCTGTAGATCTTTGACAGTCGTTAGGTAGTCAGTGGCCCAAAAACTCTGACAACCAGTTTTACCAGGGGCCATCGTATTACCCCGTACTAACTGGATTGTGGAGGTCAGATAGGCAGTCACTCCATGTAAAATACTTGTATTCAGCTGCATATGGTTAGACTGGAAGCCGACTCCAATATAGTTGGGAAAAAAGGGCTAGGCTAGCTAGATTGTCTTTTTGTGGTCGTGCCCCTCAAGATATTTCCTCGCTGCTGAACGATTGAGTGACTGAGAGAGAGTGACAAGTTTGACTGATAAACATTGCTTGTAGATCTGACGGCTAAATTCATCAGTATCTGCCATTGGCCATGAAATGTAACACGAGGATCGAAGTTGTAGTTCTTTGTCCAACAGTTTGTCTTATTATTATCATTTGTAAGAAGCCGCGATACATAACTATTTAATGAAGTGTCAAGTTTAATCACTTTTTAAAGTTTTCGACATACTATATAAAACCGATTGTACATCCAAATTTACTGACCATTTCATCGAAAGGCGCCATGACAGTTCCTTTGAGCCACTGCGCGGCCGCCACCACGTTGTTTTGGGAGGCAGTCTGGTAAAACCCTTCCGAAGGAGCAGTAACCTCGCCGTACTGCTCGCCGTCCACGTATAGAGAGATACCATCTATGAGAAATTAAGACGTTATTAGTTACCCAGATATTCCATATCTTAGAAGTTCCAAGATTCCAATTGATCACGGTGCTTGCAACAGCTTTATAATATCAAAAATAGTGGAGAAAAATGAAATACTTTTAACAAGTATTTTACAGGAAACCCAGAAAGACTAAATTAATAATGCATTACCTGGCCTCCATTCCAATGAGTAGTTGTGGAATTCTTTATTCCATAGATCGGAACCAGCTTTCTGCTGCAAATACGCAGATCTAGAACAAAAAAAAACAGTCCATCTAAGTAAACAAATTAGTTCACGTTGGGAGATGTATATTGTGTACATACACTTCCATAGTCGTGATTTGAGTCTCAGGTCCGAGGCCAGCATCACTCAGACTTTGTTGCCATCAGCTGGCCACAAATCCAGTACACATAATTATTATTTCCCAAATGGAAACCCATGATCACCCTGCCCGACCTAAAGAACAAACCTTGGACACCAAGCTCAGCAGAACGACGGCGCAATTAATCTTTCAAACTCTCTAGAGGAAAGGAATTAAGTTGGATTAAGTTCCAGATGCACCATGTTTGCGGAAAATTGATCCTATTTCCTATCTTCCTTCATTCCCAGGATACACTAAACATCTACCAACCTGTAAGGCTCAGAGTCGCACATGATGGGTCCCGCGTAAAGCCTCTTGGCGAATGCCACGTTACCCTTGGCGGTGGCTATGCGTAGGAGTCCAGACGCGTAGTTGCTATTACCGTATAAGGAGTCACGAGGTTCCAGCTGGATCACTGATAAATAAAAAAGGCATATTATTTAAGAAATCATCCAAATGGATGTAGTAGGTTTTGGGAAAATTGCCAACGTGCATACCCATTTTGAATTCACCTTTTTGCTTTTATTTGTTAAGTCAAGCAATTTTTTTTTTGTACCATATTGAACTTAAGTTGAAGAACATTAAATTTCCTGAAAGTTCGTTGGTAAACCATATTTTCAAGCTCAATATTAACGGAGATACAGCCGATCAAAGTCATAAAAAATTTCTTAAAATGTTAAAAATATCATAACTATTCATTACCATCATTTCTATGTTAATTTTGCTGATCAGTCATCAATATCGACGTCTTGGAAAACCTATGACAAACTTGTACGAACAGCAACCAGTTGGCCACTGCAAGAAGTATACGATTTTTTTCTACGTGACCAAGGAAACGATGGATAGATTGTGTGAGGAATAATATGAAAGAAAATATGTAAATGATAGCGTGACGGTTGACAGGGGAGAATAGAAGAAAAAAACGTGTTGCGCCGACCCGAAGTAACATGGGACAACGGCAGGAAGATGATGATGGTCCCGTTCATCCTAAGTATATTTTAATGACTTTGATCAGAAGTCACAGTCTTAATGAAGCTTCTTGAAGGTTTACCTGGAAAGATCCAGTCGCCCGAAGGCATCTTCGCGCTGATCTCGACCCTGCCGTACTTGAAGGCGAACTTGTTCTTCGTGGAGACCTTGGCGGTTATGATGGGTGGCAGGATCTGTGGACCTGATGCCTCCCGGGAACATTCCATCGTGCCAATGATGCCGGTACATCTGGGGGCAACGAACAGTTGTAGGGTGCGTGTCAGAGGAAAGATATCGTATTTAAACGTAAACTTGTAGCGGCATAGTAGGTACCACACTCTCTTTTCAATGCATTTATTTATAGGGCTGTAATATTTTAGTGCTCAAATAACCTTCAGGAATATTCTATTTACCCAAAAGGAGCAATAGAAGATAATCGGTATACATAATCAGATTAGATATATTATTATGGAAATGTACTTCGTTAAGCGTCATTTAGATTCTAGCTATCTTTTTGTAGATTCGTTAAGTGATGAGTATTCAATGTTGTTTTCAGGTATACATGCATACATTAAGTCACGCCTTCTTGCTTAGGGGGTAAGCAGATATTATAGAATCCCTTGTACAGTCACCAGCACAGCAAGCTACCCAAAACTGACAAATTTTCCCAATCAACCTTGAACTTAATTGCTTTAGCGATAGAGTTGGAAATCTATTGAAGAAATTTGACAGATTGTAGTAGCTTGATGTGCTGGCGTCTGTACAAAAAGTACTACCGCGCCATCTAAATACTATATGTTGCAAGTCAAACTCAAACTCAAAGCATTTATTTCAATGAGACCATTACAGGCACTTTTGAATTTCACAAAAAAACAAAGAGCGAAGCTACAGTCACAGACATAAGGCATAATAACTTGTGAAAGTACTCTGGTTGCCCATGCCAAGGCGTAGATCTCTATGGAGAAGAATGGGCAAGAAACTCCATGGACACTCTTTTCGATCAAAATATTGTATTGTAGAACTAACATCAAAAACCTGATTCAATATTAAAGTTATGCGTGAAGATAGATCTTTCCCCCCTTTCCTCATACCCTCAAAAACTATTTTTTTTGGCATCTTCAACAAACAATATATTATAAATAAAAAGAGGTAGATATCGCACTACCGTGCGCAAATTGTTGCAGACAAATTCAGACAATTGTTGTAATTTAAGTACTTCAAGCGCAATAGCTATCTCCTTCTGTATCATACGTTCCGTATTATCTATCGCAGTCGTAACAACGCAACGATATTTGAACGTCACTCAGTATGAACGTAGCGTATCTTTCTCTAAAGGGTGTAAAAAGACCCTTAACGAAGCCGAAAGGCACTTGTTCTCCTCGTCATTGTGATATTTTTTTTGTTCTGGACCATACCTGGGAACCTTCCTAGTTACGGAGATATTGGGGGTCAAAGTTCCAATTTTCTCACATGTTTTTTTTTATTTACTACTTTTTAAGGTTCTAACTTTACTTCAATTACCTCCATGGCCCGTCTACTATTC
The DNA here is from genome assembly GCA_905220335.1 of Noctua pronuba. NCBI lineage: Eukaryota > Metazoa > Arthropoda > Insecta > Lepidoptera > Noctuidae > Noctua > Noctua pronuba. The sequence goes on from LR999908.1 coordinate 14,528,018, forward strand.
AAAGCAACCATCAGCAATAACTTTTGAGCGCATTATATTGAGTTTTACCGTAAAATGTGATTTTTGACCCCAAAAAAAAAATCGTTTCCCAGCAATAATTTTAGCATAGAGTTACTTAGTTGGATGTACAGAATGCTTGGTTGACGGCTTTGTGAAGGGTCCGTTTACACCCTGTATAATATCATTGTATTTACCAGTATTTTTCTACCAATTCAAAATTTCAGAAAAAAAGTGCTTATAATATCACCTTACTAAATATAACGTGCGTTGCGGAAATGAGCTCAACTAAGATACAGGTACCTCCCATCCCTGTAAGTATATTGAGAAAAAATCTTTTCCTGTTTATAGTAAAAACATTATGTGAACAGGAAATTCGGTTACCCGCGCTTTTATTAATACAGCGGTAAACGATTACATCGTGAGTCGTGTTTTTGCAAAATTCGAAATATTAAAGAAAGAAAAACGAAATAAAATGATCGTTGTTCGTGTGTGAATTTCGTAAAAATATACGAACAATTTCTGTAGAAGGTAAACATTTAAGGCTTTAATCTTTATCCCATATTGTGAGATTCTTTCTTAAGTTATTGGAATTCGAACCCATGTAGCTCATTCAAATTCGCGCAAAATACTAAAGCAACGTATTTTTTTTTGCTTCCATATTTAGTATTTGAAGCAGAAAGTTTTTGGGCGTAAGTTTTACTGAATTTAACATTTATATCATATATATATATTATAGCTTTTGCCACCGGAGGAGAAGGTTGGAAATTATACCGCGTGAATGTCCTACTGGGAATACTATGATGAAAATAGATATGTCCCTAGTCATGGTCTATCCATGTGCCAAATATACCTAATCGAAATCCGTTCAGCCATTAATGCGTGAAGGCGTGACAAACAAAATGAATAACTTTAAAAATTATAATATAAGTTCCTTTTCTCTCACAAAGCTATACTTTTTTAAATATTTAAAAAACAAAAAAAAATAAAACATAAAAAAAATAGACGGCGTTTCGGCATCAGGAACAAGGTCCAGGCTGCCGGTGATCAGGGTTCCAGAGAGAGAAACCTCCTCACTATGCGATGCGTGCCGTGTCCAAGAGTACTGCGCACTGAATCAAGCCCTTGATCCAGCCGCGCAATAAGACCTTCCTAAGGTGTTGATTGAGGCTCTTTCCAATTAGTTAAAATAAATTACATGTGTCTTACCTAGCTGTTATATCAAGGGTCTGCCTCACGTAGTCATCTCCATACTTGGACTCCAGGGTGATGGGTTTGATAGACAGGCGTCCATCCCTCACCTGAACGTTACGGTCATTGAGGTACACGTTGAATGGGAAGTCCTGGGTGAAAAACAAATGAAAATCCATTAAAACCGGCTTCAAAAACACAAAAAAGCGTACCGCCTCAGAGCATACAAGCGTGATGTTATGTTATGATGAAACATTCAAGCGATTGCAGTAGTCACGCCAGATTTACTGTCTATTATTGAGGAGTTCCGTTCGATATCTCCGTAATCCATGGTCAGATTATGACAATATTTCAATTTGGGAGTATACTCTTTCAAACAAAACAAGAATTTTCTAAATCTGTTCAGGCGTCTGCGAGTTATCGGTGAAAATATATTAAAAAAAAGATTCCGACGAATTGAGAACATCTCCTCGGTTAAAAAGGCATAATTTTTCAAATTGTTGCAACTTTGGAACATAATCACTTCGAATGTGGAACGGTATGATGATTTACTTTTAAAACAAGTGAAGCCGTTTTCGAAAGGACTGTGCTCAATTGAGTGAAGTTTTACTAATTTGACAGAATAGCATTTTTAAATTCTCATTACTCTAAAAGTACATAATTTAACAATTAATTCAATAAAAATGAAATTAGGAAAAAATATAACTATACGTCAAAGTTACAAACAGAACAAAATATGAGAAAAAAACGGCAATTTCATAGTTAAAGACCTATTACTTTTTTAGACGTACAATCTCATAAAAATAGTTACGAGGAGTATCAAAATTCCACTCACCGGTTCCCCAGGAAACTTGATCTCAGGAGTCCATACTTTCCCCTTTTCAAGTGGAGAGTTGAAGTTATCTTCGAAAAGCAGCTGTCCCCTGCAGACAAACCCTGGCACGTTGACCTTGGACACTGATAACTCACAGGGGTACTGGATATTCTGACTGAAGGTGCTTAATGCTGGTGGTCGCGTCGATGGGCCTGACCCCGAGTTTTGGGGGGATTGGGGTGCTTGAGAGGGTCTGGAGGCTTGCCCACCTTGGAGAGGGGATCCGTCAGTTGGGTTGACGGGGTTGCCTGCTTCGTCGACGTATCCTGGAAAAAGAGTGAAATTAGTTTTTTTTTCTTAGCCTGCTCTGTCCCACACCTGGGCGAAGGCCTCCTGCCACTGAAGGAAAGAGAAGTGGAAGGAAATTAGTTGGTTTTGGGCAATTATTTCTTAGAACTCCTTCTTTAGGTGTCAATCATCATTCTCTTGCCATGCATCTAAATAGACTCGGTCTAGAATTTGGCTATGAGATAGGTCATAATTAGACCTCGGTTCTAGTTAGTGGTGATGAAAAATACAAATTTCCCACTATACAACTATGTACAACGCAGTTGTACCTAATAATTACTATCTAGATTAATAGATTAAATGAGAAGGAATTTCCTTCTCATGTAATTATTAATAGTAGCGCATTAATAAAATGGAAACCATGTTTTGAAATGCAACATAATTATTTATATTCTATTATTGCCGACATCAATTTCAGTGTGTTACAGGGGCGAAGGTTACGTACAACTCGATTCCTACCAGCTTCCCTTTGAAAAATGGCACAGTCAGTATTCTAAAGACAAATAATATAATCACATTAAAGATATGTACTCCGGCTTACCTTCCTTACCGACCCTTCGCTACTGGTGTGTTATCTAAGCTAAAACATTTAGAGTCAGGTAGGTACACCATTCAATCTTTCCCATTTTATTATTTGTAAAAACGCCAGCACATCATGCTACTACAATCTGTCAACTTCAATAGATTTTCAACTTTATCGCTAAAGCATTAGGTTTAACTTCAAGGTTGACTGGGAAAATTTGACAGTTTCGGGTAGCTTGATGAGCTGGCGCCTTTATTACTGAGTTCACTGACCATCGATCACTTATCAACTTTATTACGTAGGCCATAAGGGTGAAAAGTGGCAAACCGTCAGTGCACTCGGTAGTACCTTGTATCTGGCATCAAGTACTTTAAAATATTCCAATTGTATCTGGCATCAAGTACTTTAAAATATTCCAATTGTATCTGGCATCAAGTACTTTAAAATATTCCAATTGTATCTGGCATCAAGTACTTTAAAATATTCCAATCAACCATACAACTGACCACAAACACTTTAAAAGACAACCCATTCTACAAAAGAAAAGACGCAAATGTTTTAAAGAAGGCTCGATTCACAAAAGAAAGATGGCGGAACGCCTTTCGCAGGTGTTAAGATGTTCGAAGGGGCTCTCATGTTTGTAGCCTCTCCTTTAGCTTTGAAGTTATCACCTATTGTGCTCGAGGAGCTGGGAAATATCGGAGATACGGGAATAGGTGGTATTTTGTTTGAGATGTTTTTGTCTTAATGTTTGCGAAAATTCACATATCGGTAAGGCAGAAGTGTAGCCAATACTACACCCACATTTTGCCAGTTATGTTTTCTTAAAGTCCCATGTAATAGGGGGCGAGCCTACGGCCATCAACCTGGCACTTATCCAGACTTTGTGGCTGCTACTGTGAGAAATTCCTAATGGAAAAACCCAATGACACTTTGCCTGACCTAGGAATCGAACCCAGGACCTCATGCTCAGCAGTCGTGTGCTTGAGAAAATTCCTTTCCTTATATTTCATCTAATGTATAAAAATAATATTTTTTTGCAACTTCCTGAATTCTGTTTTTTGCATTTGTTAGCTCAGTTCTTGAGAAAGATTTTACCCTATAACTTTTAGACTATTTAACATCACGCTACGACCCATAGGAGCCGAACGGGTGAAACCGCGGGGCACTTAGTTTTTAAACGACAAATAAATTCTACTCTATGTGTAAAAAACCGGCCAAGTGCGAGTCGGACACGCGCATGAAGGGTTCCGTACCATCGTAGTAGAAGTAATTTTAATTGATTTTATTATTTGTTGCAAAAACAAATACACACTCTGTGAAAATTTCAAATGTCTACCTATTACGGATCATAAGATAAAACCCGCTGACAGACAGACAGACAGACGGACGGACAACGGAGGTTTAGTAATAGGGTCCAGTTGGTTACCCTTCGGGTACCGAACCCTGAATATACACTATTATTTTGCAGATATACCAATTCTATCTTAAAAATAATCTTTAAGATTTGTAATAATCATACAACTGCCAATATTGTATTATAAATATATGCAGCATAAATGACTAAATGCACTATCTCGCGTTCATGACCTTTCGATAAGTAGTCACCAGACATACAAGTAGCTGAATAATAGTTGTTTACTAAGTGCAATCATCAGCATCAATTGTTTCTGTTGTGATTTCCAGAGAAGTAACAAATGGATTTGGCATTTGCATTAATTAAATTAAGTGAAAAAACAAAATTGCGGGGTTAGTACCTATTTTGGTCTAGCTCCCCAAGATCTTTGTACATACCTACCTATGCTATACATAACATTAGTATTAACATTTGTATGTAGGTACCTATTTATGTATATCAATTTATGTTAACAAAATGGTATTTTTCTTATTTATTTTTTTGTACTCTATCACAATGCTGTCCTATTTGACCCAAAGGTTGACTGGTAGAGAATGCCTTGTGGCATAAAGTCCACCTATGTACCACTTTTGTACATGAAGTTTAAATAAATAACATCAAAGGATAGGTAGGATACTAGTGTATACCTAAGTTCAACCACAAGAACAATTGGACTGATTTGTTATAAATAAAATAACATCACGCCCGTAATCCCCGAAGGATTCGGCCGAGTCGTACCTAAAAAGTACAAACACATTTCGCCAGTTATGTTTAAGTCCTGTGTAGGGGGCGAGCCTATTACCATCAACCGGACGCAAATCCAGACTCCGAGGCTGCTATTGAAAAATTCCTGATGTAAAAACCCAATAACACTTTGCCAGACCTGGGAATCGAACCCAGGACCTTATGCTCAGCAGTCACGCCTGTGACCACTAGACCAACGAGGCAGGCATAGAGAGAGGTCACTTGTTTCCCCGTCATAGCGATATTTTTTTTGTTCTGATAGACCATACCTAGGAACCTTCTAGTTACGGAGATATTGAGGGTCAAAGTTTCAACGTATTCACAAGTTTTTTTTATTAAGTACTTGGTTTAATGAAAGAACTTTACTTTAAACATCTCCACGACTCGCGTACTTTTCAATCCATCCATCAGCACAATGTTTTGAGTGCGTTACAGTGAGTCCTACAGTAAAATGTGATTTTTCATCCCAAAAAAAAGTCATTTCCCAGCAATAATTTTTGCGTAAAGTTACTTGGTTCGATTTACATAATGCTAGGTTCACGGCTTCGTGAAGGGTCCGTTTACACCCTGTATGGTTATTTAAACTTACCAGTAACCCTCCATTCTCCATTATCCTGTCTGTAACCCAGTCCATTCCTGATGACATAAGTCCAGAAATACACGGTGTCTCCAATCTTGAGCTCAGCGTTCCTGTCCCTGAAGGTCCACCTTCCATTCTTGGCTTTAGTGATGTCTCTGGACCATTGACCAGCTTCTAGGCCTTCCATCTCCTGGTTCACGTTGCCGTGAAAGGCGAAGAGAGAGAAGCCATCGTCTGAAAGAGGAAGAACGATTCAATTAGGGCCTCGTTGTAAGATGGATGCATGATTTGGCGAGCGGTACCAAAACATGCTAATACGTGCCTACCTATTAATAGACCGAGATACGATTTAGACACCACATCCGTCATGGTGATTCTACCCGTTATACTTAAATTCGTTTTTTATGGGATTAAATGAACTTAGAGAGCTATACTGATGATTTTAATGATTATAACTCTGTAAAACCATATTTGTTACAGTCGCAAATCATATTTGAATCAACATACAACCTGACACCTGCAAATTGCGAAAAACGTTAGATAATTTTTATTTCGCGGGTTTTCCTGGCGCTTCCACGTTAACAAAAATCAGTTTTGTAGAGGACTGGGAAATATGATTGCTGATTGGCTAACCTAATGGGCTGTACACGAAAGCCAGCAACATGTCGGCGACTTGCCCGGCGACAATCGAACAGTAGTGTACAAAAATAGTCGAAAAACTTTTTCGGTGACACGAGATACGCAAATCTCGTGTCACCGAAAAAGTTTTTCGACTTGCAATGTTTTTATCCGTCAACTAGCTCGCCGACAACAAAGTCGGCAACACATGGATTTGGTGAGTGGAGTCTCATTTATAACATCCTTAGGTATTCCGTTTAGTCAGGATAAGTTTTTCCTCGGATATATTTCGGATGGGAAATCGCCGAATGAGGGGTTCATTCGGCGATTTCCCATCGAATCGAATGACCCCCCCCCCGCTCTGGGCGGAGTGGAAGGGAGTATCAGACTCGTACTGACTAAAATCCATCCAAGTTCCCTCTTTGCCCTTTGTGTTCCAGGGCCGCGGCATCTCTTTCGAAAAGTCCCGCAGCCCTGGTGACCCTAATGCTTTAGCGATAAAGTTGAAAATCTATTAAAGGTGAAGGGAAATACTCCATAGTTTCCTGGGCCCAGGTGTTAACTTAATCAAACAAGCTTTATTTGTAAGAGGATATAATAACAAAGCCAGACAGATTGTATAAGCCTGATGTGCTGGCGTCTGTACACTCATTAGGATATAAAGATTTACACGCATCATCAAGGAAAACTAAGATTTTAATTGTTTAGTCTCTTTATATACCGAAAAAACATCAGACCACAAGGTCATTATACCGATTTACAGCCCCGAACTGGTTGTCTGAAGTGACGTCATGAATGTTGAACAATTCAATTATGGCAGTTGTGATTATAGGTAGGTAAGCGTTGTTTATGATTATTTGCGGTTTCGGTATCCATCGAATAGACTAGGAAATTATTAAATTCTGACAGATATATTAAATATTTAGAGGATTTTATATAAAAAATATCGCTGTTGCCCGCGATCTTCGTATGCATGAAATTATTTTTGAAATATTACTTCCTTACTTGAATCGATTTTGTTAACAATTTCAAGGGTTTAATTTTTTTACACGGAAACCTAATCGTTTTTCTAAAATAAAAGTAGCCTAAGTTACTCTTCATAACATCAGCTATCTGCGAGTAAAAGCCTCGTAAAAATCGGTCAAGTCATTTCGGAGATTAGCCGGAACAAACAGACGGACAGACAAACATTTTTTTAATATGTTAGTTCCTTATGCATATTCAGTAAAAACATGTTCATTTGAAATGTTAAATTACAAACAGGTATTTCAATTTTATTTATTTGTTTTGACTAAATTTAGCCTAATGTCCAAAATTCCAAATGCTCGAGGGCTTAGTTTTCCCATGGATTCAAATTCACAAGAATTTTTAAATCCTTCTAGTTTACGTTATGTTCAAGTTGCGCGTTTCATGCCTTTCTACATAACAACCATCTTTACTGTTTATTTTGCGGTCATCAATCTATTTTCAGACAATTACTTATGCAGTTTGAGGAAACCTACAGAGGAAACCCATGTTTGGACAGTCAACCGTATGGTGAAGAAATTAGAACTCATTTGACTATTTTCATGAATGATAGTGTGACAGAATTGATTATGATTTGTTCAACTATGCTAAAGTCGTTTGCAGCTTTATTTTGCACTTAGCGGCTATACCAACGGATAAACAATTTCTTTTTTAAATCGAGTGTGTTAAAAAAGTGAAGGAATTTAGTGTCTATCTATAAATGGGTGAACTGTTTTCAATATCAATAATAATTAATTATTGCTCGCGAGGTTGTCGACTTGTGGGATGTGGACTTAGCGATCATTGTGCCGTTAGTCGTATCAGCCAATGGCTTAATTGCTAAGAGCTTCGATCAATTTCTGAGGAGGTTCTCGTTAGGCAGCTGGATCAAGGGCTTGATGCAGAAAGCGGTACTCCTGGCTCGTATTATTAGGAGGTTCCTTTCTCTGGAGCGTTTATTGTAACGCTTTTATTGTAAAAGTTAGTTCCAGTGCCTCAGTATCATTGGCTGACTACAACACATAACTTTTGATTAACAATTAAGTGTCTTATTATTCTAAAACAAACAAAACAATCGATAAGGTAAGGAACGACTATATTAGAGGAAGTTTAAAAGTTGCGTCAGTTACAGAAAAGTTGAAAGGGAATCGACTGCCTTGGTAAGGACATATGATGAGGAGGGACGAATCGCATGTTACTAAAAGAGTGATGAATATAAGCGTTGATGGATGGAGAGGGAGAGGAAGACCAAAGAAACGATGGATGGATTATGTGAGGAATGATATGAAAGATAAAGGAGTAAATGATAGCGTGACGGTTGACAGAGGAGAATGGAGGAAAAAAACGTGTTGCGCCGACCCCATGTAACATGGGATAAGGGCAGGAAAATGGTGATTATTCTAAAACAAAAGCTATACTTATTCGGAGTTCTTGATGTGGTTATTCCCGTTTACCTTAATAAGTCACCAAGAAAATTCCCTTTCAGATATAAATGAGCTACCTAATAATGAGGGTTGACTTAAATCCAATATTTATTAAAATCTCTTTGCCGCAGTATTATTAGATATTGGGAAAATTTACAGGAATTTAATAATTACTTGGTACTTAACGTTCGGCAAACGATCAAACGAAGTTAATAGCATATTTTAATTGAACGAATTAGAATAATGAACTTTGATAAAGGTGAAGATTTAATCCTTGATTGACATTAATTATCTGCGATCATAAAGAAGAAGAATCAAAATTAACCCACGTCCTACAGCAATGAGAAGTACCTCAAAAAAATGATAAAAATGGGCATAAAAAGATGGCATACTTCCAAACTCCATCCTTACAGTCTAACATGCAAAAAAAATGCTATGAAAATTCGTTCAGGGGAAGTCATATCTGCAATGAATTCAGGGTGTAAACGGACCCTTCACGATGCCGTCAACCAAACATGCTGCACATCAAACTAATTAACTTCACCGTAAAATTATTGCAGGGAAACAATTTCTGTTTTGGGGGAAAAAAAAAAAAGTTCGATGATGGAACTCAAAAAATGAGAATAATTTCGCTTTGATTTCTTATTTCAAATGACTTTCACTCAAGTTCTTTTTGTTCAGGAACTTACGCAAACACTGAAGAAACAAGTACCAACACAAAAAGTCATAATAGGTTCCTACTATGATTTTATACAGGTATAAACGGACCCTTCATGAAGCCGTCAACCAAGCATTCTGTCATCAAACTAAGTAACGCTACGCCAAAGTTATTGCTGGGAAACGACTTTTTTGAGGTGAAAATTACGTTTTGTGGTAGGACACGTTTTGATGGATGTATTGAATAGTAAACAGGTCATGGAGGTGTTTAAAGTAAAGTTGTAACATTAAAAACTTGTATTTAAAAAAAACGTGAAATAGTTGGAATTTTGACCTTCAATATCTCCGTAACTAAAAGGTTCTCAGGTATGGTCCAGAACAAAAAAATTATCGCAATGACGGAGAGGACAAGTGCATTTCGGCTTCGTTAAGGGTATTTCTACACCCTTTATTCCGATCACCGATAGTTCACCAATACTGATCACCGATTGGTCTGAACTATGATGACCATGGTATTATGAAGGTTTTGAACTGTCTTGGGTGATAACAGATCAAATGATGATGTAATAACTTGTAGCTTAGGTACAGGACAAAACATGCTGGGAATCCCAAGATTGTCACTATTATGAAGATTTCTGACCTCTAACCTTTTATATCTCGTTTCACCCATCTGCAATAATTACTGTCATCTTTAAATTATTTTAAGTACCTAATCATAATTAGTGGCTTCAATAGCCTACACAAGTTGAATATCTTTTGGTATAGCATCTTATTACCTTCTCCGTAATTTTTCGCAATCTTTTTGCTTCATCTTTTTTCGGAGGAAACTCGGTATGGAATGGGTGGTCACCCATCCACGGACTAACCTAGGCAAGCGCGGCATAACCTGAAGATCGACCCGTGCGGCTGTTATTATTTAGCCACGAGCTCCTTTTGTCTGCTGTGTCGTGCATCTATCAAAAATTCTACCCTGGCACCAAAGCATGGTGGCTTGGCATCTGGTATTATTTTCTTAGAAATTTCAAATTATATCATCGAGGTTCTCGTTTATTGCCCAAAAAATAAGTATTTTATCACTTTCAACTAAGTATATGCTTGTTCAGGATTGTCTAGCGCGTGCACCTGCGGCTGATTTACAAAGAGAAGAGGTCTTTACCCTATAGTAAGGCATTTGTGACCGGTTTCGCGAAGCATCAGGTGTTGTTCAGCCGGTTCTCGCATCGCCACGTAGTATCTTGCGAATATCTCAAGCTGAGGGTCAAGATAAAGTGACATTCTATGAGCGAAACTGATGATCGAAAAAATATACCTAGATATTTTATAGATTTATTTAATACTTGCTTTTGCCCGCGAGTTTCGTTTATTTGTAAAGTTGTTCAAAACTCATCGATCGTGAGGAAACCAAAATGCCTGAGAGATATTCCTCGACGGCATGTAAAGCCAAGTCAGAGGCCCATCGGCCCATGGACGGCATCAAAACTCTGACACTAGTTTACGTACTACGAAAAAGAAGATGTTCAAACCTAACCATTAAAAACAATAACAAAAAAAAACGTGTATAACATAAACTATTTTTTTGTCAGTTGAAATAGTAGGAAATATTTCAACTGACAAAAAAATAGTTTATGTTATAAGGAAATGGGCGACATCTTCAAAATGAACAAGCCCCTTAAATAAAGAGAAAAAAAAAATAGTAGGAAATTTTTGTTGTTGACCAGGTACTCTGGTAGGCCCAAAGCTGGAGTCAGCTCGTACCTACTTTTGACATGGCATCATCATGGTGTCATCATCATACCTATTCATCATGCTTTTTTCCTGTCAGGTATTTAGTCATTAACACTGCATTTTGTCAACATGATGTCAGCCCGTTCTTCGTCTTATTTTATCCCTCTAAATAATGTCTCAGAGGGATCCCATCATCACTTTTAACCGTGGATTTTGATTTTCAGAAAAGGCAAGCTGATGATGTTTTAATAAACTCATGGAAATATTAATCAATAATGATCTTGTGTCTTGATATTTATGTCGCTCAGATGATTATTTATACTTCACTAGCGACCCGCCCCGGCTTCACACGGGTGCAATGTTGATAATGAACAAATACATATAAACCTTCCTCTTGAAACACTCTATCTATGGGAGATTACATTGATGATAGAAATGCTTGGCTCAATGCTGGTCCTGCTCCACAACCATAGGGGCAAACGAATTGATTACCATGAAGTTATTATGGAAGCTGCAGAAGATTGTAAATATATCCTTGCATTGTATAGATTCAAATCTGTTAGTATTATATAATTGCATAGCACATGTGTGAGTACTATGTATTGTAAAGCTACCATTTACATTTAGTTATCTTTCATTGACTCGAATTTGCCCTGGCGGCTGAGAGAATGTCATGCTCACTCAAATGTCTCGCTGATGGTGGCGGGTGTGTCGGATCATTTAGTTCCCTTCAAAATGGTGGAGTTGAATGGTGCTGATCCATGCGTCATGTTCGTGAACGGGCGCTGTCAGTAAGGACTGGTCATCTCTCAGCTGCCACGGTTTATTTTTATTTTTGAACTATATATGATCTTTTCACTCTGGACGCTCTTAGCTTGTACGTCTTTATACATCGTTCTCACATAAATGTATAATATCCACATGAATGATGTAACCAAGATTTTGTAACAATATTTTGATTGAAAAGAGTGTCCATGGAGTTTCTTGCCATTCTTCTCCATAGAGATCTACGAGATTATGCCTTGTGTCTGTGACTGAAGCTTCGCTCTTTGTTTTTTTCTGTGACTTTCAAAAGTGCCTGTAATGGTCTAATTGAAATAAATGCTTTGAATTTGAAAATCGATTGTTGAAAACTGCATTTTGCAAAATTCGTTGCGCAGTTTAAAAGATCTAAGCGTACAAACAGCGGGAGCGACTTTGTTTTATACTATGTAAATATATGGATCATAAACACGTCGGTACGTAATGACCGTTATAATAATTAAATATAATAATCATAATCATCAAGAAACGTGACTCAGAGTGATGGACATGAATGTTGATGGAAAGGGAGAGGAAGGCCAAAGAAAAGATGGATGGATGAGGAACGATATGAAAGAAAAAAGGGAGTAAGTGATGCCGTGACGTCTGACAGGGGAGAATGGAAGAAGAAACGTGTCGCGCTGACCCCAAGTAGAATGGACAAGGGCAGGAAGATGATGACCAATTAGATTGATCGCATTTATTGTTACCAATACTTTAAAGTTAAACTTATTTATAAATACCTTCATTTTTAATTAGCCAATAGTATAATTCTCTAAACATGACTTCATAACAAACAGTGTCGAGGTGTGAATCCACAAAAATTTGCTTAAAAAACAAATGTTTTTTTTTTTACGATTTGGGTGTGGTGTTAGGTTCGAACCAATCACGGAATAGCATTAGGAACACTATTTAACCTTTTAACGCCATTGTCACATATACGTGACAAGCAAGCGCGTGCCCTGTAAACGCCAAACGACACAAATATGTGACAAAAAGGTAGGTGAATTCGTGGCTTGGCGTGGAGAGCAACCGCGTGCGTTTATACTCTGGCGGTCAAAAAGTTATTTACAAAAAAAAGTATTAAACAAACCTGGTACAGAAACCCTGAATCCTCTAGGGTAAATGGCTTCTAACTTCGCTTCAGGCACTACATAACACAACACATAATTGAAACTAAATAAACAAAACAAAAACCAAACACAAACGCTCGCCATTGTTCTCAAAAACTCATCACACACAGATTTAAATTTAAATAAACGACTTCATTTATATAAAAAACGGGTTTTTAATTAAATATTTATTGACTAGATGTGTCAGTGTTGGTCGGTTCGTTGTATCGGACTGAGTAGTATGGGCTGAGGTCTCAGTATTATTAGTCCGGTGTGTTTTTTGTAAGCTAGCGATCACATTGTACGGTCATTGGTGTGTTTATAATTTACTGCTACTTGCTACATCGTTCTCACATAATGTACAATCTCAACACGAATGATGTAACCAAGGTTTTGTAACAGTATTCTGATTTAAAATAGTGTCCATGGACTTTCTTTCCCGTTCTTCTCCATAGAGATCTACGCTTTGGAATGGGCAACTTCAGTACTTTCTCAGTTATTATGCCTTGTGACTCGAACCGTGGCTTCATTTGATTTTTGTCTTTGTTTCGACAGTTCAAAAGTGCCTGTAACTGGCATATCTTTACTCCTTATTATAATATTATAAATGCTAAAGTAAGTTTGTTACCGTTACCTTTTCACGTCTAAACCACTGAACCGATCATCCTGAAATTTTGCATCGACGTTGTCAGGTGTACAAAAACGGACATAGGGTACCTTTTATACCATTTATATTAGTAGTAAGATAGGTAGTGTGGGCAAGCCTTAACAATCACACGTAAATAATATTCGCCGATATTCAAGACTATAAGGTAATTTAATAATAATTTGTTCAAATATGCTGACCTTTATCTTAGTAAATAAACTAATATAATTATGTGTTCGTATTCTGCGGTTATATTCGGTCACTTCGGACTAATACCTAACTTCCTAGGTCATATCCCTTGTTTTAATTCAATTTGTTGAAATCAACCATATCACAGCATAATAATCAGCCAGGGAGTGGTCCATCTTCTCCTTAGCGTGTCGATGATAATCTAAATTAAGTCAGCCCAAAAATTGGCGACGATTTTGACACTTTCAATAGCGTTCATTAGCTCCTGGGATGTGCAAACAATTGGATAGCCAGCACACGGTATCAAGTGCCCATCGTTTGTGGAACAACACCACTGACATTCCAGTGCGGACTCATCTATGAATCTCAAGCTGAACAGGTTTTCCTTGCGTTGGCCAACCTGTGTCCGCCAACCACGTTTTGGGCCAACCATACAGGGTGTAAACAGACCCTTCACAAAGCCGTCAAACAAGCATTCTGTACATCAAACTAAGTAACTTTACGCAAAAATTATTGCTGGGAAACGACTTTTTTTTAGGGGTGAAAAATCACGTTTGACGGTAAATCTCAATGTAAAGCATTCAAAACATTGTGCTGATGGATGGATTGAATAGTACGAGGGTCGGAAGGTGTTTAAAGTAAAAATCTTACATTAGAAACATGTATTTAAAAAAAAACTTGTGAAAAAGTTGGAACTTTGACCCCCAATATCTCCGTAACTAGGAGGTTCCCAGGTATGGTCTAGACTAGAACAAAAAAATGATCGCAATGACGGGGAGAACAAGTACCTTTCGGCTTCGTTAAGTGCCTTTTTACACCCTTTATATAAACTACTGTCGTGCCAGAGACATGACGAAGAAGTTTCATTTAGTACACGGATACGATATATGGGCAGAATTTCAAAATGTACCTAAGCGCCGGGGAATCCCATTTTCCGCATTGAGCATTTGAATGGCTATGAAAAAGGGACAGCCAAGTAAAGATGTAGGTATGAACAGTATGAAAGATGAACATTATGTATGGGAAAGAACTGAACGGAGGTCATGTTTAAAAGAAACAGTCATATGGCGCAGTTGAAAGGCCCACGAAACCTGTACTTATTGGATATACACCGTGACTTTTTAGTCGTCTTACAAAGGTGGTCCACACAATGTGCCCGACATAAAATAGTTCTAGGCGCGATTTTTTTTTACCTACCGTAATAGGTACAAAGAAAAATAAATAAACATAAGAAAAAATTATGAAACATCCTGTTAATGATGTTTACGTGTCAAACGGGAGAATATACCTACCCAGCGCTCGAGTCCAGTAGATCATCGCTCACAACAGGGTGTTTTAACTACGTCATGCGTCATAATATTGAATAATTTTATATAAATAATAAATAAATAAATTTTTAAATTATTAAAATCTCATAAATACCTATTTTTTTTAATGAATGCTTAGTAGTCATTGGATAAATGAAGTCGGCTGCCGTTGTAAGACGACTAAAAAGTCACGGTGTATAAAAAAACCTACACATTCTTGGAAAACAAGCTACGTATCGGTCTCAAAGACGATCAATGGTGATCTCAATGTCGATGCAGCAAAAAACTTGTTGTTGACCTTGAAATGAAGCAATATCGGACTTGTGGATTGTTAAGATGTGACGTTGCTATCATTAGTATGTTAATTTCAAATCTGAATCAATTTTTAACAACAGCCGCTCGGGTTGATCTTCAGGTTATGCCGTTCTTGCCTAGGTTAGTCTTTGGATGGGTGGCCACCCATTACATACCGAGTTTCTTCCGTGTCGTTGGTCCCGGCTGTTATTTGTAGATCTTTGACAGTCGTTACAGGTAGTCAGTGGTCCGAAAGTCTGACAACCAGTCTTACCATCATCATCTGCCTAGCCTTTTCCCAACTATGTTAGGGTTGACTTCCAGTCTAACAGGCTACAGCTGAATACCAGTATTTTACATGGAGCGACAGCCTATCTGACCTCCACAACCCAGTTAGTGCTGGGTAATACGATACCCCTTGGTAAGACTGTCAAAGATCTACAAATGAAAGTCGTTGGTCCCGGCTGTCTTTTGTAGATCTTTGACAGTCGTTACAGGTGTTCAGTGTCCCGAAAAGTCTGACAACCAGTCTTACCGAGGGGTATCGTAGTTGGGAGAAGGCTAGGCAGATGTCAATTTTTATGGGTTATGATTGAGTTGTTAATTTTATTTTTGTTCAGCCTCTCCGGCTTTTAAGGTTTTGCATTCTGAATGTTGGCAAAGTCGCAAGTAGCTGTCAAATATAAAATATTTTGGTGTTTTGATAAAATTAATAAAAATTGTTTTATGAAATGTGTTGTACCTAAGTACTGAGATATTGCTTATGAATTGCAATATGATAATACTGTAATTGCAAGTATGGATAGTATATATTTGTATGGATGATCCTACAGACAAATTCCAATTATATGTCATAGTTTAAGAATCAGACTGTTATATTATAAACCTCTAATAAATAAAGAACATAATATAAATACAAAAGTTTTATTTTTTTAACAAGTCATCTTCATATCAGGATCGGAATCACCTACTAGAGTAGAGGCCTCACTTTTCTTCTGACGCACATCCCGCCTCTGTACTTCCCTCATCCAGCATGCATAGCATGACCACCGTAGAAACGGGTTTCTTTGACGGAAGAATCGACAAAATGACAGATTGTAAAAAGAAATCTGTCATTTTGTCGACACAATCTGTCATTTTGTCGATCCTTCCGTCAAAGGCGCGAATTACACAGAAACGACGTAAGGCGTAAGGCGCAGCGCGGGCATGGAATTTATAAGGAAACGAAAGAACGGCGTGCCTGTCCCGCGCCGCTTAAGTGTAATTCACGACACGTCGCCTACGTGCAGTTTGTATGAAAATGTTTTGCGGCATCTTGCCTGCGTCGCGCCTTCACCGTACGCCTTTTCTGTGTAATTCGTGCCAAAGAAACCCGTTTTTACGGTGGTCATGCTACGCGTGCAGATGTTGCCCGTGATTTTGATGATATCGACAAACCGAACGATTTTTAACCATTAAATAGAACACAACCCTGCTTTCTCAAAATCTTTAATTGTTGTTAAAAACACAGATCTAAAGAGCGTAAACCCTGACGTAGTCGACCCTCAAGGAGGGGTCATACCACGAGGGGTGCCAAGAGTCCTTGCTCCTCCAGAAGTCCAGCATAGCCTTGCTGGCACCGTTCTTCCAGGGCTTGACTTCCAGGTCATCAGGGAAGTCGTTCACTCCACCCACGCGAAGACCTAGAGTTACGTGGAACTGAGGGTAAGAAAATAACGTTCAATGAAGTAAGTGAGAAGGCCAGAATGTCTAGTCATGGTCTCAGTCCAGCTGTAGAAGATGACTGCGTCGTGAATATTTAAGATTTTGTGAGATGGTGGATAAAAGATAGACAAGTCTTGTAATTATTTGTACTTTTCTCAAACTTGCTTTTTTAATCTTAACGATGTTTCTTTTTAGCACGCTTTTATTAACCTACTTCCCGGTTTCCGATCGAGCTGAAATTTTGCATACCACATGTTTAGTTTGGATGACAGTGCATGGTTAGCTAAGTGACGTCTTTCAAAATTAAACATGGCGGACTAGTTATTTTTTATGCATTTCAATGATATGGGTATCAAATCAAAGGGTTTAATTTTCAAGGTCACTGTAAAGCGTGTTTTGGGTAGTACAAGGTGAGCGAGTACCCTGTATCCCATAAACTTTTGTCTCTTCTCTTACCATCTTATCCAGCGGCGCCATGACGGTTCCCTTCTGCCAGTGCGAGGCGTGTGCCACGTTGTTCTTCTTGGCGGCCTCAAAGAAACCCCCGTTAGGGTTCACGGTACCATACTGCTCATCATCCACCAACAGATCGATGCCATCTGTGACATAAAGTTGGTAAGCTCTTTTACTAAGAAATATTTAAGAGGCACGATTCATCTGAGTTTTTTAAAGTGGAAATAAATGCATATTATTTCGTACTTTCTTTTCTGGTTGAAGGAATCGGTGCAAATGGGCGATTCCAAATTGTTCCGGACCCGGATATCTCCCATAGTACTTACAAAAGAGTCCGGAATTTTGTCCATACCGGTTTGACCAATTCGTCTAATCCTTTCTCCGAGACTAATAAAGCTTTTTATCTCGGCGCTTTTCTGATGGTCGCCCCTGTTGTTGATGGCGCCCAGATAGGATTGGTGACCTTACCTCTCATTATACAATTAAGAATCTGTACCGCTGCCATTGCTTTTTCTACTACTGTTTTGGCTAAGGAAGCCGATCAGTGGAAGTCATTCTTTCGTTTCTACATGAACTAGCATGATTGTGAGTATGATTACGACTTCAAATCGAATTTGTGCAATAATCAAGCAGTGCTGCACCTACCTGGTCTCCATATCATGGTATAGTTATGGAAGTCCTTGTGCCAGTTGTCGATACCGACCTTCTCCTGCAGCAGGGCAGACCTGAAGGGTTCGGACTCCGTGAGCACAGGACCTCCATACAGCTTCTTGGCAAGTCCAGGGTTTCCTCGGACGAAGGCGACTCGCATCAGACCGGACTCGTAGTTATTTGAACCGTACGCATTGTCTGATGTTTCCAAGTTGATTTCTAGAGAAAAGAGGTTTCATGAGGTGTTGAATAAGATAAGAATTAACCATAGGGAAGAATCAATTGTATGGTGTGGGGCAATGACAAGGAAGGCATTTAACCCGCAGTGGGACAACAGAAGTTGAATATTACACGACGTAAGTTAAAAATAAACCGTGAGGAAAAATATGTAGGCTGTGAGCTGCTCCAAAATATGAATTACGAGTAAAATGGTTACAAATTATTATTTCAAATGCATCTGAGGTTTGGAAAAATATGTCCATTCCACGAGAAAGAAGAAGGATCAAAATTAACCCACGTCCTACAGCAAAGAGAAGTATCTCAAAAAAATGATAAAAATGGGTATAGAAATGGCATAATTCCAAACTCCATCCTTACAGTCTAACATATAAAAAATACTATGAAAATTCGTTCAGGGGCAGTCATATCTACGATGACACATATTGAGATATACTTGGCTATCTTGATTTGACTGCAATTATTGAGTTCCATCATATGAAGCTAAGAGGCCTAAGAGTAAGATCCTTGCTTATTGCAAGCTTAACTATTTTAAACACAAATATATTCTTAGTTAAAAAAACATTTTTTCACGAACCAGGCATTAGCCAGCTTCCAGAGGGTAACTTCGCGCGCACTTCTACCCTCCCGAACATGAAGTTAAAACTGCGTCTTGTGGTGATCTTCGCCGTCGTCACAGGCGGTATTGTCAGGGCCCCTACCAATTCCCGTCTGCACTCTGACGTGCCTGCCTGGCCTGTGCATCTGAAAATGTTAAGATAACTGGTAACAGATGTACATACACAACACATGGTGGTGCATGCTTCTTACTGCCTCGTTGGTTTAGTAGTAGCAAGCGCCACTGCTGAACATGAGGTCCTAGGTTCGATTTTCGGGTGGGCCCAGTGTCATTGGGTTTTTCCACCGGGAATTTCTCCGTAGCAGCCACGGCGTCTAGGTTTGTGTCCGGTTGATGGCCATAGGCTCGCCCCTTATTACATAGTACTTGAACGTAACTGGCAAGAGACCCCTTCGGGGATTATTAGGCTTCTTCTTCTTTGTGTGTCGATGGACTCGACCACCTAACCAGTACATCCGACCAGTATGTAGTCACCAGCTCGGCTCTATCGTTGCCCTCGTTCAAATCCTGGAAGGAAATAAAAGACAAAATATTCAAGTACCTGTCAGCCAGGTCCAGGAATTCCTCAGCATGTTGAGACTCAGTCAGCACCGGAGTGATGACCAGGGAGCCTTCCTTGAAGCTCACCGTGTTGTCCGGAATGTACACGTTGAAGGGATAGTCCTGAAATTAAATATGAAAGATTCTGGATTCCATATATTTTCGACTGTCGAGTTTCGAACATAGTTCAACTTAATAGAACGTCGTGTCTGTTATTAATATTATTTATTTTGTGAGATTCTTTCTGAACTCGACGAGTCTTAAGTCTACGATAGTATAATCAACATGATTTAGGTATTTGTGCTAGACTGCTCAAACTCGCTTTAGAAGAATAAAACGTCTGTAGTTTAGTCTTAGTCGACCTCTGTTTGGTTATTCCAAATTAAGGTTGACTTTTAGTTGAAAAGATAACTTTGCAAAACCAGAAACAATACCTACTTGATAATAATGCTATTTAATGTGCAACCAAGATTATGTATTGACGTTGACCCAATGTTGCAATACACCAAATTTAATCAATTTGAAGGCTTTGTGCGATTTATAATACCTTTTCGATCGCATTTATACTGAAACTGAACTAGCGCCGTCTGGTGACAAAAAAGGAAAACAATTATTCCCAGCAAACTGAAGCTTCCTGACGCAAGATCGAGTGCATTTTATTAGTGGCTAACTTTTGTCCGCAGCTTCGCTCGCGTCATAGTTGAAAATGCTTCCACGGGAAAGTTTTAAACATAGCTTATCTTTTCTTTTATCGTGTGATTAGTGCCTCACCTGGTGTCAGATTTGTATGCTGCCCATGGGCCTCTGACTTGAATATAGCTTATAACGCTCGGAGATAATGCAGCATCTGATTAGTGATCGAATCTTCGGAATCGGAGCAGTACTTCCGAAGATTAACCCCTTCATCCAATCTTATAAACTTTACCTCTCAATAATCTTGGTATAGACAAACTGAAGTTAACTTTCAGACGAGTTTCAATCAGTGACAGAATGTATTCGAGGTACATTCTATCACTGATTGACACTCGCACTTGGCTCACTGAACGGCCGATGTTATAAGTCAACAGTAATCAATAACTCATGTGCACTGAACAAACCGGCTCTCCTGGAAACTGGATCATGGCGTCCCATTTATCCAAAGCACTAAGACTTGTTTCCGTGAACTCTTCGCTGAATAGCAACTGGTCCTTGCAAGTATTTCGATTGACTTGAATCATGTTCTTGGAAATCACACATTTTGATGGCACGGTACCATCATATCTTGGGTCTAAGGGATTTTCAGGGAAAGTCATAGAGGTATCTCGATGAGTTGGTGGAGCGGGAGGTACCTGACCATGGCCAATGGCTGGTGTACCATTTTCATTGATGAATCCTGGAAAAGCTGTTTGAAATAGTTGACTTTGCTTAGAAATTATTATATTTTTCATTTTCATCGGGAAGAATTTAAATAGCCGCGGAATTAATTAATTAAATTTAATTTTATGGCCTTTGTATGAGCCTTGTCATGTAGGTATCAGCCTTTGGTATTCCGACTGTTGCGTCATATACCTCCTCATTGTAATCGGGAGTGGGCCATTATCCACCATGCGGCCCAGTGCAAGTTGGTGGATGCCACAAATCATCGAATTTTTAGTTCAATGATATGCGAGTTTCTCCACTGTGTGAGCTGTGTTGAAGCTATAAAATAGAGATGTTACGGAAGTGGTTTTATCGGAACCGAAGTCGGAATCGGAGTTTTTAAATTTGGTTTGTCGGAGTCGAAACCGGAATCGGATTCGGAATCGGAATCGGAGTCGGAATCGGAGGCGGAGCCCGAGATGGTGGCAGCAATAACGACAGAAAGCACGTGGAGTGTGATTCCTGCTATCCGACCTCCGATTAAAACTTCCGATTTAAAAGTGTCGGAGTCGAAGTCGGAACCGGAGGTGTAATATCAATCGGAAGTTCCGACCTTTCGGAATCGGAATCGAAGCTCCGTAACATCCCTAGAAACTACACAAATGAAAGCTTGTGTAGGATACTGATTTGATGGTTGTGGATTCGAACCACAGTTCAACTAACTTGTAGTTGGGTCCACTTTGTAGGAAAGAAGTATGTAATATATAACTTGATTTGAAAAGAGTGTCCATGGAGTTTCTTGCCCATTCTTCTCCATGAGATCTACTATTTTCGAATGGGCAACTACAGTCCATTCACAGTTATTATGCCTGTGGCGGGACTGTAGGTAGCTTATTTTTGACTATGCAAAAGTACCTGTCACGGGTCTATTTGAAATAAATGCTTTGAGTTTGAGTTTGAAGACTATTTGCCATCAGACAGGCTTTCTACCATATATTAAAAAACTTACCTCTAACTGTGTATTTCAGATCTGTCTTAAAATATTCCGTGCCATTTCTGACGACATAGATGTAGTAAGATATAGTGTCTCCGACTTTCAGTGCAACATCACGATTCGTGTAAACCCGTTTATTAGCCATGGCTTCTTCAAAGAAACCTTCGTTTGGTTTGTGGGATTCATGGTTGATGTATCCACGGAACCCGACCACGGAATAGCCATCATCTAAGAACGAAGGATTATTTAGTCTGGCTTTTGCAGTCAATGACGTTACCAAGCTCCCGGATAAAAACTAACAATATGGATGGGTGACCACCCATTACATACAGAGTTTCCTCCGTGCCTTGGAAAGCATGTTAAGCCGTTGGTCCCAGCTGTCATTTCGACAATATTTCTACTATCTGACAACCAGTCTTACGAAGGCGTATCGTATTATTCAGTACTAATTGGGTTGTGGAGGTCAGATAGGCAGTCGCTCCATGTAAAATACTGGTATTTAGCTGCATCCGGTAAGACTGGAAGCCGACTCCAACATAGTTGGGAAAAGGCTAGGCAGATAATGATGCCTGTAATCCCGAAAGGGTAATTTGGAGGTATACTTATTGTCCGCCCACATCTCATCAGTTATGTTTAAGTCCAATGTAATTGGGGTCAGCCTATTTTCTTTAACCGGGCATAAATTTAAACTCCGGGCTAACACTCAGCCTGAACTGGGAATCGAACCGAATACCCTATGCTCAGCAGTAATAGAATTCAAGTTGATTTAAATTCGTTCGATTTTTACTTATTCCAAAAATCTCATTTTTATAATTTTTGATTCGAAACATTTTACGAGGAAAACCTTACCGTATCGTCACAACTTTTGATAATATCCAAATCAACAAATTAAATCGTAGAATCATTTCTTTTTACCCGACAGCGCGACGCAAAGGAGGATAATGCGTTTATCAGTCTGTGTATGTATGTATGTTTGTTTGTTCCTATGTGGCGTTGTAGAGACCAAACGTGTAAGGCAATTTTGATGATTCTTACGTCAATCGATTCGGCTTAACCTTGTGAGAGTCACTTAAGACATGATAAATTCACCACAGCGACAACCAGACGCCATATTGTCAAAAAGAAAAAAGAAAAACTCAACGAACTACTTCACGTGGGGTATCGTTGAATAGGTATTTAATACGAGTAATACCATTTTCATAATTTTATATTCAAATGGGCAACGCCTGCTTCCACCTTTTGTTTAATTTAAAATGTGCTTGTTTTATTATTTTCAGTTTTTTCAGTTGGGTTTTTTAGTTTTTAAACTACTTTTTTTACGTCATTCGAACAAGTATTCGGCTTGTGTGCTGTCGATACTTTATAATGTCAAAGTTTAAATGGTGATAATCGGTTTTCGTATAAAGAAATAATAAATAGCTCATTTTATAAACAAATAGTAGTGTTAATGATAACATTATCTGGGTCAACAATATTCGATAAGCAATTCTTTATTTTTCTAAATGTTTGTTTTGGTGTTTCAATCTTTGTTGTAAGAATTAATTATGAACACACGTTGAGGTTCATCAATTAATGAATGTACATTATACACCGTGACTTTTTAATCGTCTTATAACGGCAGCCTACTTCATGTATCCAATGACTACTAAGCATTCATTAAAAAAAATAGATATTTATAAGATTTTAATAATTTAGAAATAAAAATACTATTCAATATTATGACGCATAACGGACTCGAGCGCTGGGTAGGTGTATTCTCCCGTTTGATACGTAAACATCATTAACAGGTGTTTCATAATTTTTTCTTATGTTTATTTATTTTTCTTTGTACCTATTACGGTAGGTAAAAAAAAATCGAGCCTAGAACTATTTTATGTTGGGCACATTGAGTGGACCACCTTTGTAAGACGACTAAAAAGTCACGATGTATAAAAACCATTTTTCGTCAGAGACAATAGGCCAAATAACTCAGTCCCTATTACATGGGACTTAAACATAACTGGCAAAATGTGGGTGTACTATAGTTACACCTCTGCCTTACCCTTCGGGTTAAAGCGGCGTGAATATAAAGAGTGTAAAAAGACCCTTAACGAAGCCGAAAGGCACTTGTTCTCCCCATCATTGCGATACTTTTTTGCTCTGAACTATACCTGGGAACCTTCTAGTTACGGAGATATTGGAGGTCAAGTTTTTTTTAAATACCACTTTTAAAGGTTTTAATTTTACTTTAATTAACTCGATGACCCGTTTACTATTCAAAGCACCCATCAGCACTAAGTTTTTGTGTGTTTGAGTGCGTTACATTGAGTTTTACCGTAAAACGTGATTTTTCAACCCACAAAAAAAAGTCGTTTCCTAGAAACAATTTTTGCGTAAAGTTACTTAGTTTGATGTACTGAATGCTTGGTTGATGGCTTCGTGAAGGGTCTGTTTACACATTGTATATTATTTTTAACACAATAAACGGTCTTACTTTCCAACGTCACCCGATAGCCTTTTGGGTACAAAGGTTCCACTGTTGGCGTAGGGACTTCGTAATCTTTATTCCCTTGAGCTTCACATATTGCAAAAAACACGGATATATATAGAACTGCAGTCTTGTAGAAAGACATCTTTCGACCGCTTGGAGAGCCGAATGATTCCATACAAGCTGTGAGGATGCTGCTCGCCGGTTTTTAAAGGTCGTATTTTATAAAAACAGGAAAGTTCGATGACCAAATTCAAGATTCTTGGAAACAGTTTTTATTTATAGCTTTTGCCCGCGGTTTCGCTCGCTTGGAGGTTGGATATTATTCCGTATGTTATGTTCTGGCCTATGTAGGTTGGCCTGTGTGCCAAATTTAGACGTGAAAATGTTACAGACGTACCAGACATTTATAATGAATAGTGTGTTTTTTTATTAAAATGCAGGAGTATTTATCATCCCTGGAGGAACTCGTGGCTATCTATACTAATATTATAAAGCTGAAGAGTTTGTTTGGTTGAACGCGGTAATCTCAGGAACTACTGGTTCGAATTGAAAAATTATTTCAATGTTGGATAGCCCAAGAAAGGCTATAGGCTATATAAAATTACGCTACGACCAATAATAGGAGCGGAGCATCAATGAAAGATGTTGCAATAATTTCACGCGGATGAAGGTCGCGGGGAACAGCTAGTATAATAAATGCCTAGGTCGGTCCGTGGATAGGTGACTATCCCTTACATGCGGATTTTCCTCCATGCTTCGCACAGTGTTATGTGTAAGATTTTATTTTTAACGTATTGTTTATACCGAAAGAAGATACACAAAAACATAGTTTCCTACTCCTGGGGAAAAAGACACTACGATGTTTGACTAAGACTTATTACAAAATAAAAGTAATTAAAAAACTGAAAAACCGACTGAAAAAACTGAAAAGCCATACGATTTTTTCACTTTTTATACGATTTGTCGTTTCGAATTACCTACTATTAAAAATATAAGTTAACTTAATTTTTGTAATCGTCTTTTAAAACCTTTCATTTTAATACCCCATTCGTCGGGCTTGGAAGAAAATAAAATTGGAACTTCACAATATTATGGCCATTTTACTACTTCATGATGTTAGGTTTCTGAACAGTCTACTTGCATTATGGGCTTGCCATATTGTAGACCCAGTCAACAAGTAAATGGAACACAACCCTGCTTTCTCAAAATCTTTAATTGTGGTCAAAAACACAGATCTAAAGAGCGTAAACCCTGACGTAGTCGACTCTCAAGGAGGGGTCATACCACGAAGGGTGCCAGGAGTCCTTGCTCCTCCAGAAGTCCAGCATAGCCTTGCTGGCGCCGTTCTTCCAGGGCTTGTCTTCCAGGTCATCAGGGAAGTCGTTCACTCCACCCACGCGAAGACCAAGGGTTACGTGGAACTGAGGGAAAGATAATCAAGTTCAGTGAAGTAAGGGAGAAGGCCAGAATACTGATGGTCTCACTCAGTCCAGCTGTAGAAGATGACTGTGTCGTAAATATCTAAGATTTTGTGAGTATTTGTATTTTTCTCAAACTTTCTTTTTTAATCTTAACGATGTTTCTTTAAACACGCTTTTATTAACTTCACCTGTAACTAACTATGTCTTAGAAATTAAATTTGACTCACTTTTCGTTCACTTAGATATAAATCTGAAATCTTTTGCGAGCAATTAATAAAAAATAGTGCACTCTTTTTGAAAAAGTTCTTCAACGAGGAGTAGGTAGGTGCTTTTAACATACCAACCTACGTCTGGACAACGTTACAGTTCTGTTTTAAGCTTTCAAGGTTTACAAATGTCATGATCGCTGGTTGACTCAGTTGCGCTTGCAACAGCGTCGACATATCGGGAGCTCAAAATAATGAACAATTACGGAAGACATCCCGTAAGTGACCGTATAAGTTTAACGTTACAGTTTTTGATACTGTGTAAGCAGTTAATAGAGTGCTGGCACAGAGGCCTCCTCTTCGTTAGAGGGAATAAGTCATAAACAAATCAAAATGCGGGATGGTGG
Source organism: Noctua pronuba (assembly GCA_905220335.1). Classification (NCBI taxonomy): domain Eukaryota; kingdom Metazoa; phylum Arthropoda; class Insecta; order Lepidoptera; family Noctuidae; genus Noctua; species Noctua pronuba. The sequence goes on from LR999908.1 coordinate 14,554,429, forward strand.
ATGTCTTCGGATTTTTGGTTCTAGGTTCCGCCTGTTTCTTCGCTATTTAAACAGTAGTATCAAGGTAAATAGCTACAAATTTGAAATTGTTCATCCTTCCATCTTTTACAAGGTAAGTAACTTGTATCCCTTTTTTTTTTTTTTTTACGAATGTGAAATCATCAAATGACTTCTCCCGCTCTGGGTGGAGTGGGAGGGAGTGTCAGACTCTTACTGACTAAAACCCATCCATGTTCCTTCATTGCCCTTTGTGTTCCAGGGCCACGGTATGTCTTTCGAACAGTCCCGCAGCCCCATGTATCCCATAGACTTCGATCTCTCTTCTCTTACCATCTGATCCAGCGGCGCCATGACAGTTCCCTTCTGCCAGTGCGAGGCGTGTGCCACGTTGTTCTTCTTGGCGGCCTCAAAGAAACCCCCATTAGGGTTCACAGTACCGTACTGGTCACCATCCACCAACAGATCGATGCCATCTGTGACATAAAGTTGGTGAGCTCATTTACTAAGAAATATTTAAGAGGCACGATTCATCTCAGTTTTTTAAAGTGGAAGTGCATATTATTTCGTACTTTCTTTTCTGGTTCCGAACCGGTGCGAATGGGCAATTGCGAATTGCTTTGGACCCGGACATCACCTATATTTACAGAAGCGTCCGCAATTTTGTCCATACCGATTAACCGATAAGTCTCTCGTTTCTCTGAGACTAATAAAGCTTTTTTACCTTAGCTCTTTTCGATGATGATGATATTAATAATAATATAATATATCATTTATTTCAGGTAACAAAGACCCATAATACACAGGGTGTAAACGGACCCTTTATGAAGCCGTTAACCAAGCATTCTGTACATCAAACTAAGTAACGGTAGTACGGGGGTCGTGGAGGTATTTACAGTAAAATTATAACCTTAAAAATGAGTTGTTAAAAAAAACTTGTGAAAAAGTTGGAACTTTGAACACCAATATTTCCGTAACTAGAAGGTTCCCAGGTATGGTCCAGTTGAAAAAAATGATCGCAATGACGGAGAGAATACGTGCCTTTCAGCTTCGTTAAGGTTCTATATACACCCTTTATATACCTTATACTATCATACATATTTATAAAAACCAGAAAATATAGACTATTGTACACGAAGTGACAAGTGGTCGCACCCATTGATTATGGCGCGGAGATAGGATTGGTGACCTCTCATTATAGTTCTAAGCTTTTACTACTACTTTGGCTAAGGAAGTCGATCAGAGGAAGTCGGAATCAGACGTTTCCACATGAACTAGCATTTGAGTATGATTACGACTTCAAAACGAATTTGTGCAATAATCAAGCAGTGCTGAACCTACCTGGTCTCCATATCATGGTATAGTTATGGAAGTCCTTGTGCCAGTTGTCGATACCAATCTTCTCCTGCTGCAGGGCAGACCTGAAGGGTTCGGAATCTGTGAGCACAGGTCCTCCATACAGCTTCTTGGCAAGTCCAGAGTTTCCTCGGACGAAAGCGACTCGCATCAGACCGGACTCGTAGTTATTTGGACCGTAGGCGTTGTCTGATGATTCCAAGTTGATTTCTAGAGAAAAGAGGTTTCATGAGGATTCAAGTTTAACTACTTTGAACATAAATACATTCTTAACTAAAAAACATTTTTCACGAACCAGGCATTAGCCAGCTTCCAGAGGGTAACTTCGCGCGCACTTCTACCCTCCCGAACATGAAGTTAAAACTGCGTCTTGTGGTGATCTTCGCTGTCGTCACAGGCGGTATTGTCAGGGCCCCTACCAATTCCCGTCTGCACTCTGACGTGCCTGCCTGGCCTGTGCATCTGAAAATGTTAAGATAACTGGTAACAGATGTACATACACAACACATGGTGGTGTATGCTTCTTACTGCCTCGTCGGTCTAGTAGTAGCAAGCGCGACTGCTGAACATGAGGTCCTGGGTTCCCGGGCAAAGTGTCATTGGGTTTTTCCATCAGGAATTTCTCAGTAGCAGCCACATCAGAGCCTTGATTTGTGTCTGGTTGATGGCAATAGGCTCGCCCCCTATTACGTGGTTCTTGAACGTAACTGGCGAAATGTGGGTGTACTTGACAGGTACACCTCTGCTCTGCCTAACCCTTCGGGGATTACAAGGCATCTTCTTCTTTGCGTGTAGATGGACTCAACCCGAACAGTACATCTGATCAGTATGTACCCGCCAGCACCGCTCTTTTGTTGGCCTCGTTCAAATCATAAAAGGTGCTGGTGGTTGTGCAGGATGGGCAGCAAATGAGGTGGGGCATATCCTGCAAAGGGGCTCCACACTGGCATTGTATTTGCGATGGGTCGAGGCAACCCTATTTGGTCAGATTATTTCTACAATGGCCGACCTGGGCCCGCAATCGGTTAAGAGATTTCCAGATTGGCCACTGCGTTTCGTGTCTAGGAGGAAGATTTTCTGCTGGATTGATGAAGTGAGGGTAGGTGGGATGTCTGGTCCTCCAAAGTTTGCTAGTAATGTGAACCCAATAGAAATTCAGACTATTGCCATCCATCGGGAACAATCTCCAACAAAATCTCGCGTAGACATGACTGCTGAGCGCTGACAGAGGGCGCCTCTCACTGGTCCAAACAAATGAGTGACATAATTTTATACGCGACGGTCGCGTTTACGTGTGACCCATCACTTTAGTTTGGGCACGGGGAGGGTACAGGCAGATAGATACCATTTACGAAAATTAGCAACATTTGGCCCGTTCTAATGCTTAGTTGTTGCATTTGTGAGGCTGGCTGATAAATTATATCAAAATATTGTAGTGATACTTTAATAGTTATTACAAAGAAACATTTTTTTTATAAATAGCTGGTGCTGAAATAAAAGAAAAAATATTCAAGTACCTGTCAGCCAGGTCCAGGAATCCCTCAGCATGTTGAGACTCAGTCAGCACCGGAGTGATGACCAGGGAGCCTTCTTCGAAGCTCAGCGTTTTGTCCGGAATGTACACGTTGAAGGGATAGTCCTGAAATTAGAAATGAAAATACTGGATTTTATATATTTTCGATTAAGTATGACTTCTCGAGTTTCAAACAAAGTTTAACTTAATAGAACGTCGTGTCTGTTATTAATATTATTTATTTTGTGCGTCTTTCTAATCTCGACGAGTCTTAAGTCTACGATGGTATAATCAACATGATTTATTTGTGCTAGACTGCTCAAACTCGTTTTAGAAGAATAAAACTTCTGTAGCTTAGTCTTAGTCGACCTCTGTTTGGTTATACCTCTGTCAGGTTAGTTGAAAAGATAACTTTGCAAACTCAGAAACAATACCAACTTGATAATAATAATTATATTTTAAGGTGCAACTGAGATTATGTTACTGAATGTACTCGAAGTACATTCTGTCACTGTTTGAAACTCTCACTGAACGGCCGATGTTATTAGTCGACAGTAATCTATAACTAATGTGCACTGAACAAACCGGCTCTCCTGGAAACTGGATCATCGCGTCCCATTTATCCAACGCCCTTAGACTTGTTTTCGCGAACTCTTCGCTGAATAGCAACTGGTCCTTGCAAATTTTTGGATTGCCTAGAACCATAGTCTTGGAAGCTGCACAGTCTGGTGGCACGGTGCTATCATATCTACGGTCAATCTGATTTCCAGGGAAAAATATAGAGGTGTCTTGAGTAGTGGGTGGACTGGGCGGTATCTGGGCTTGGCCACTGGCTGGTGTACCATCTTCATTGACGAATCCTGGAAAATTTAACGAGCTATTTGTTATAGTTGGCTTTGCTTAGAAATGATTTAATTTTTCATTTTCATCGGGATTGATGGATATATTTGTTATCCCGTTCAGACTTGCCAGGCCTCTGTCTTCCCTTGTAGGTAGCGTAATCAGACTATGATACGACTTCTGGGTCACAGGCCTCCTCTTTGTGGTCAGGAGCTGGTCCTTGACCATGCGGCCCAGTGGAAGTTGGTGGATGTCACAAATCATCGAATTTTTGGTTTAAGGATATGCGTTTCTCCACTGTGTTTTTCTTACCCGTTTTAAGAGCTGTGGTGAAGGAATAAACTACACAAATGATAATGCTGTTGCTGAATACTGATTTCATGGTTGTGAGTTCGAACCACAGTTCATTCAAACTCGAAGTCGGGACCATTTTTTAGGCAATTCGTGCTAATACGACAGCAAAGAAGAGTTCGTGGCTAAATAACAGCCGCTTGGGTCGATCTTAAGCCGAGGTTAAGCCTAGATCTGCCTTGGCTCTGCCTAGGTTGGTTTGTAGATGGGTGACCACCCATTACATACCGAGTTTCCTCCGTGCCTCGGAAAGCACGGTAAGCCGTTGGTCCCGGCTGTCATTTGTAGATCTTTGACAGTCGTTACAGGCAGTCAGTGGCCCAAAAAGTCTGACAACCAGTCTTACCAAGGGGTATCGTATTACCCAGTACAAACTGAGTTGTGGAGGTCAGACAGGAGTCGCTCCATGTAAAATACTAGTATTCAGCTGCATCCGGTTAGACTGGAAACCGACCCCAATATAGTTGGGTAAAGGCTAGGCGGATGATGATGACGAGAGCAAAGAAGACTATTAGCCATCAGACAGGCCATAATTATGTACAAAAACTTACCAGTAACTGTGTATTCCAGGTCTGTGTTGTAATATCCCTTGCCATGTCTGAGGACATAGATCCAGTAAAATATGGTGTCTCCGACTTTTAGTACAACGTCACGATTCTTGTAAACCCAATTGTTACCTTTGGGTCTGACTATGTCTGCATGAATGACACCTTCGTTTAGTCCTTCGAATTCCTGGTTGATGTTTCCACGGAATCCGAAGAAGGTATACCCATCATCTAAAAACAAAGGATTATTTAGTCTGTCAATGACGGCTCCCAGATAAAAAATACCAACATGGCTGTAATCCCGAAAGGCTAAGTTGGAGGTTTACTTATTGTCCGCCCATACCTCACCAGTTATGTTTAAGTCCTATGTAATAGGGGGTCATTTAAGCACGCAAGGAAATAGCATCAAACGGTGGCCGTTACCGAAATCGGTAAGGAGGACTATATATAATAGGGGGGAGGGGCAAACCTATTTCCATAAACCGGGCATACCTAAATTCGAACTCCGCTCTGCTAACAATATTCTCAGCAATAGCGCTTACGACTTACTGGGATGATATAGATGGGTACCGAAATCATGATGATTTAAATTCGTTTCATTTTTATTGATTCCAAAAACCTCATTTTTATTATTTTTGATTTGATATGATGTGACGAGGAAAAACCTTGCAGTATTATCACAACTTTTAATAATATCCGAATCAACAAATTAAATCGTAGAACCATTTCTTTTTTTACCTTATTCAAACAAGTTTTCGGCTTGTGTTCTATCGATACTTTTTAAAGTCAAAGTTTAAATGACGAAAATAGTTGTTCTTATAAATACATTATAAATAGCTTATTTTATAAACAAAGTAGTAGTGTTAAGAATAACATTGTCTGGGTCAACAATATTGTTTTTTTTTTTGTATACAAGGTGTAAATGGACCCTTCACGAAGCCGTCAACCAAGCATTCTGTACATCAAACTAAGTAACGGTAGTACGGGGGTCGTGGAGGTATTTACAGTAAAATTATAACCATAAAAATGAGTATTTAAAAAAAAGTTGTGAAAAAGTTGCACAAATTATTGCTGGGAAACGACTTTTTTTTTGGGGTGAAAAATCACGCTTCACTGTAAAACTAAATGTAACGCACTGAAAAAGATTGTGGTGGTGGATGCATTGAATAGTACGGGGGTCGTGGAGGTCGTGGAGGTATTCTCTAGATCAAACTAAGTAACTCTACGCAAAAATTATTGCTGCGAAACGACTTTTTTTTTTTGGGGTGAAAAATCACGTTTTACGGTAGGAACCAAGATAACGCAATCAAAACATTGTGCTGATGGATGAATTGAATAGTACGGGGGTCATGGAGGTGTTTAAAATAAAAATCTTACGTTAAAAACATGTATTTAAAAAAAACTTGTGAAAAAGCTGGAATTTTTACCCCCAATATCTCCGTAACTAAAAGGTTCCCAGGTATGGTCCAGAACAAAAAAATTATCGCAATGACGGGGAGAACTTATGCCTTTCGGCTTCGTTAAGGGTCTATTTACACCCTTTATTATTTTTAACACAACAAACGGTCTTACCTTTTAACGTCACCCTAAATCCTCTTGGATGCAGAGCTTCCACCGTTGGAGTAGCGACTTCGTAATCTTTATTCCCTTGAGCTTCACATATTGCAAGAAACACGGATAAATATAAAACTACAGCCTTGTAAAAAGACGACATAATTCGACCACTTGGAGACCCGAATGATTCGATACAAGCTGGTGAAGATGCTGCTCGACGGTTTTTAAAGGTCGGATTTTTTTTTAAACAGGAAAATTCGGTAACTAAATTCAAGATTCTTTTTAATAGTGTTATTTTTTTGGCGTAAAACTTGTGTTATTTATGATCTTTTAGCTTTTTCCTGCGGTTTCGCTTGCTTGGAGGTAGGAAATTATTTTTTACTTATTTAAATACTTCCCAGAATTTGATCCTATTAGCGACACTATCGAATGGTCTCATAATACAGTATGTAATTTTTTTTCAAAATTAACGGGTGCTATTTATGGCTAGGAATATTGATTTTCCAAAAATATAATTATGCAGTTTTAGTTTTCATCAAAATCGGGCTCGAGACTCTTTTGAGTGTTTGTCGCTGTTCCTCATAGTTTCGGATTTGGCCCTTAATCTTGATCTCTTTAAGAAGAATATTTTTACTTTGACAACTGTACTCGATTCAGTGTCAGAGAGGAGCTACAGTTCCGTGCCCAATCAACTACCTAGTTAGATCAATAAAACCTAACAGACTACGAATTAGCATAAGTTGCATAAGAAGCAAATGTTCTCATTGAAAAGCTCTTTCGAATGGTGTATATTTTATAGCTATTGGTTACCCAGAACATCTTAACTTCGGTGCCCAATTAGACACACATTTAGGTAAATAATTACGAACAGACTACTAGCAAAAGTGGTGCTAGTAGTATAATTTCTCATTCAAAAGCTCAATCGAATAGTGTTTATTTTATTACTATTGGTCACCCAGAAAACCATAATTGGCTGCCAAGAAAATCTTAACTTCGGTGTCCAACTAGTCACCCTATTTAGGTCAATAACTCCGAACGGATTGCGAATTGCCAAAAGTCGTGTTAGTAGCAAAGGTTCTCCTTGAAAAGCTCTTTTCAATTATGTATATATTTTGGCTATTGGACCTTGGGGCAGATGCCTATACTTCAAGACCCATTCACCTTTATAATTGTAAACCTACTATATGCATGCCCATGTGGCTGTAAAATATGGAGAACCTTATTATAAAAGAATATCTATGTACCTATAACCCTTGTTTGCAAAGAAATAAATGATTTGATTTGAGTAGGTAATTAAAAAAAAACCAGACTGAAAAAACTGAAAAGCTAAACCAGTTTCAGTTTCCAAGTCTTTATAACCGGGTTTTTAGATTTTTAATTATTTTTTTACTTTTCTGGTTATACGATTTTCCCACTTTTTATACGATTCGTCGTTTCGAATTACTTTTAAACATATAAGGTATGTATTTTTGTAATCACCTTATAAAACTTTTCATTTTGATACCCCACTCAACGGGTTTGGAAGAAAAAAAAAGAAAAGTATTTTTGCTTTCATCAATAGAAAACAATGATTTCATTTGCTTTGCTTTTTTTCCCGCGCTTTTCCTTCGCAGGTTGAAGGAGAAGCCAAATTATGAAGCCGCAAAGCAGACTAATATTAGATTTTTTTATTTTTATTTAGACCACAAATAAATGTTAATTTGCATTAACAAATAAGTTTAAAAGCAAATCATTTTATAAATAATAATGTTACTATAGCTATGGGTTGAAGACCAAAAAAAGGTATAAAACCAGCTTCCATTCTCTTCAAATAAACAAGAAAACTAAAAAAAAGCAGTGATAGCCTAGTGGTGTGACCGTCGGACTGCCAAGTCATAGGTCTCGAGTTCGAACCCAAGGCACGCACCTCTGATTTTTCGGATTCATGTGCGTATAGTATAATTATCACTTGCTTTTCGGTGAAGGAAAACATCGTGAGGAAACCAGCATGCCTGAGAGATATTTCTTGACGGCATGTAAAGCCAAGTCAGAGGCCCATGGGCGGCCTAAAAACTCTGACACCAGGTTACGAACTAACCACACGATAAAGAAGAACAAGAAAACTGACGACAGTCAAAAAAAAAACTAAAATTATTATTTTACTTTTATTTAAAAATCATATGAACTAAAATCTCAGAATCATCACAGATCATTTTCTAAGTCTACAAGGCATACACTTTGAGGGAATCCACTCTCAGATTGGTGTTGTACCAAGATGGAAACCAGTTGTTCTTGTGCTTCCAGAAGTCGATCATGGCCTTGCTGGCTCTGTTCCTCCAGGGTTTGTCCGGAAGGTCGTCGCTGAAGTCGTGGATACCTCCCACGCGGAGACCAAGGGAGAGGTAGAACTGTGAAGAGGATGGTACAGTTAGTTTTTGATGAAAGAGGTGTCAATTTGGATGTCATGATAAATAATGTCCAAAGGTTGGGTCAAACCGGTGTGGACAGATATTTCAGCACACTATCTGTCAGATACTGTATCCGAAGCCGCTTCCGGGACCATAGACGTGTTGTTATTGTATAGAAAATTAAGAGCGTTCATCCAAAAAGTTGGCAACGTCGCAATAGGGAATATGCATGTAATTTTTTCTTCACTTAAATCAATAAAATACAATACTATAAACCCAAGAAATTAATTAAAAATCTTAGTGAAACTTTAAGTACTTTTCAAATAAAAGTGTTTCTTTGATACATGGTATTTGACGTCACTACCGGCGTTATCGAGGGGCGATGCGTTTTGAGTTTGCGTTCCGTTTCACCAAAAACACGCTACATGAAATATTAAATTGTAAAGTAAGTGTTGTATTAGAAAATTAAACAAGTGTACCACAATGTTTTTATGGACCAATACAAGGCATTTTTAAGAAATAATAAAAGTTTTGTATTTCTTGCATATTCCCTATTAATAGCTGTCAAATATTTAGCTGTTTTAATTAATTTGGCAATATTACTGTATGGAAATAAGAAATATGGTTAACTAGTGAATTAGGATATTAACAATGAATTGCAATTATAACACTGAATTTGATGTTTTAACCGTTTTAGGTGTAAATAAGGCATTTGGAAAGTTTTCAAATACTATTTTTACATCTAAAACTAAACTTTCGGTATTACGATATTAATTATTGCATTTCATAATCAATAGTTAGCCATATTTGTTATTTCCATACAGTATCTATACATATAATAAAATCGTAAAAATCCAATTTTATGTTCCGACTTGGCTCAAAAACTACTGCATAGATCCTGTTCAAATTTTGCACAAATATTCCTTACAGGCTTCTTCACATGTTAGGCTATATATTATCACGCTACTCGCTTAAGGGGGTGAGCAATATTGCATTATGTCAGTATCCTTCATTTGTTTGACGTTTCAGTCATGACAAGCACCAGAATGGCTATTTAAAACTTATGTCAACAGAGAAAACAGCCTAGCGGCTGCGGGTTCTTGGACGTTCTGTAAGCTACTGGTCGCAAGTTCAAACCCCACTATTACTTTCACTTTTTTGTAATTTGTTTGAATATTTTTTTGATGCTTTTAGATTTCCATTTTTTTTTTGTATTGACAACGTTTGCGTTTCCGTTTTTCTCCTTTTTTCTTCAAACGTTTCTCCAAAAAGTAATAGAGAAGTATGGAAGAAGATGACATGCTGCGCCGACCCCGAAAAAATTGGGATAACGGCAGGAGAATGATGATGATGATTTCTACAAAAAGTTCTTGCTTTACTAGAAGTCTGTTTCCTTTTCGATTTGCAAAATATCAATAATCAATGGCACTTTGGAATTTTATTTTGTAATTTTATTGTTCTTTTATAGATTGGTATAGTGTTCAGAAGCGAGCATGAGGTCCTGGGTTAGATTCCCGGTCGGGCAATGTGTTATTGAGTTTTTCCACCAGCAAATTCTCAGTAGCAACTACGAAGTCTGGTTTTGTGCCCGGTTGATGGTGTATCGGCACTATAAAAAGTACTACAGCAACATATAACAAAAAGTACTACAGCGCCATCTATGACGCATGTGATGAACTAAACATCGAAATACATCTAAATTCTGCCTGGGTCAAATAAATCGCCCAAATAAAGTTATCTACAACTTAAGACTATATAAAAGTACCCGACAACAACTGTTGGGCAGTTATAGCCCACCAGACATTACACCCGTCTGGTCGGACTATCCTCCCTTTTCTATGGGGGATGAAGAACCTTACAACCTGTTCTTTATACAAAATGGCAATAGGCTCGCTAAATATTTCATGGGAGTTAAACATAACTGACAAAATGTGGGTGTACTACTAGGTACTATATACACTCATCTGTTTTCTCATTAAAATATGTATTAAAAAACAGATAGGTACAAACACGATGGTATAACGTTTTGTTTTTTTAATTAGCCTATTCTGTTCCACTGCTGGACAAAGGCTTTCCCCATTTCCTTTCCAACTCTCCCGGTGTTTTGCCTTCTCTGGCCAATCAGTCAGGAACGAGTCCAAATCGTCACACCAGCGTTTGTTGGGTCTGCCTCGGTGACGATGACAGTCTTCAGGTACCTGCTGTATGACCATTCTGGCCCATCTGTCCTGACCCATTCTGGAAATGTGACCCGCTCAGTCCCATTTGAACCTCTTACACTTATCGGCAACATCGACGATGCCTGTCTTGGAGCGCATTGTGGTGTTGCGTATTCAATCGGTGATTTTGATGTTTAAAATCCATCGCTCTTTGGCAAACCTTGAGTTTGGACTTTTCAGCCTCCGTCAAAGATCATGTCTGGGTACCATAGGTTAGGATAGGCAGGAGACACAGGTCGACAAGTTTACGCTTAAATGTGATTGGAAAGTATAACGTTGTCTAAGTAAAAACGGTCAAGCCTAGCGTCTGTCGCAGTTTTAAATATTCTTGACTTAATGATTAGGCAACCCATTCGTTATAATTTTTATGTAATCTTTTTTTAGCCCTTATTGCCCCACTGCTGGGCAAAAACCTCCTCCATTGCCTTCCATTCTTCTCTCCGTGCGGTTTTCTTCGTCCAATCTGTCACAAACGCTTCTAAGTCGTCACACCAGCGTTTTCTAGACCTCCCTCGGCGACGACGCCCGTCTTCTGGCACCCACTGCGTGACGACTCTGGCCCACCGGTCCTGATGCATTCTACAGACGTGGCCCGCCCAATCCCACTCCAAACTAGCAATCTTATCTTATCTTAGCTTTTGAGCGTATTGTGGTATTGCGAATTCTGTCGCTGAGCTTAATACCCAATACGCTACGTTCCATCGCCCTTTGGCCAACCTTGAGTTTGGACTTTTGCGACTCGGTCAGGGACCAAGTTTGAGCACCGTAATGCTCAAACTTGGTCCCTGACCGAGTTAGGACTGGTTAGGATGGGCAGAATGCACATGTCTAGAGATTGTGCTTCAGGGATAAAGGTAGGTCACCCTTCATCAGCGACTTCATGGACCAGTAGCTCTTCCAGGCGTTCTCGACTCGGCAACTCTCAAACTCAAATATACTCATCGATGTTATAGTGAATTTCTTGCCCATCTACCTCAACCCTACTTTTTACGCTATTGGTGATGACTTTAGTTTTTTTTATGTATATTCAACATATTTTTCATTCGGTGAACAGTTGGGGGGGGGGGCTGTATTAGGCATTTTTTCTATACTAAGCAGGCTTTATTTACAATTGTGGAGTGAAGAGAAATAACGAAAATAACTAATAACTGAGATTATAACTGTTTCACTCGCGGCACGTCTTTAACGTTTAGATGTGGCTGCACTAGCATTTTAACTTCAGAGCAAAATATTAAAAAAATAAGAGCAAAAATATATAAAAGCGAAAGGTCACTTACTCATCACGAAATATCGAAACCGCTTGACGTAAAAAGATGAAATTAGGCAGGGAGGTAGTTTAAAGTTAGTAGACGTCCGCTAAGAACGGATTTTGCGACAGGGCCGGATTAAGGGGGTCTAAGGGCTCTCGCAAGTTTGTATGAAAGTCCTTCATTTTTTGTGCTACAAACTTGAAATTTGGCATGGAGGTAATAAATAGTCAGTAAAAGTCTGCTAAGAACGGATTTTGCGGCAGGGCTGGATTAAGGAGGTCTAAGGGCTCTCGCAAAAAGTCTCTTAATGTTGTAAATCAAAAGCAAAATCTCACGACATCTCACCAAGGGGAGAGGGGGGGGGGGAAATCGCCAATATTGCCTCACGTAATTAATGGACGCCCCCTAACCCAAGCATCTCCTTGCTTAAAAGGTGATCTCCAAATCATGTGTGTCATAACTTTATGTATCTAATTGAAATAAACATTCTTTTTTTTAACACTTTGCCCGACCCGGGAATCGACCCCAGGGCCTCATACTTAGTAGTCACGCTTGCGACCACTCGAGGCAGTCTTACACATACATACCAAAATTTCCACGCGAACGAAGTCGCGGGCAACAGCTAGTTATTGCTAAAATAATCAAAGCAGCGAAATATTTGACAGCTATTTGCGACGTTGCCCACTTTATCTGTGTTTGTTGATAGAGAACATTCATTAAAATAATAATAGGCTATTATATTGTATTGTATAACGGGCTGGTGTCCGCAACTCCACGTCAAAGCGCGGATTTTGCGTGCGGCTGGTGGTTATATTGAATTGTCTAGCAATCTATGACATTTAGATAATAGGATATAAATAACGATGATGACTAGCAGCCACACAACCACATTGTTGAACGGCCAATAGTTTAAATACCAAAGTAGAAATCTCAAATCTAACAGTTATGCCTTTGATACTAGAGAAGAAGTTATCGTTTCATCAAGCGGCGTCATGACAGTTCCTCTGAGCCAGCTGCTAGTGTTCTCGCGCTAGAGAGAAGAATCCCTCGCCAGGGTTTATTTAATCATATCGTTCACGATCTACTAGGAGCTCTTCATCACCCTACAGCAGTTCACTGTTGGACATAGGCCGCGCCAATTAGTCGCCACTTAGCGGGATTCTTAGCCAGCTCACATCCAGTAGCTACCAGCTACCCTGCGGAGATCCCACCCGCCGGAGACCTGAGGTCCCCCCCCCATCTTACGTTTGCTGACTCGCGGTCGCCACCAAGAACACGTCTACCCCAAGGGTCATCGGTTCTACGACTAATATGGGCGACACATTGCCACTTCAGCGAGTCTATTCTGTGATTTATATAATGCAACTTTAGCTGTAACAATTCTATAAAAGTTTTCAATGGAGAGAAGGAACTTTACACCCTTATCCTCATATTTCTATAAACCTTACTAGAGAAGAGGTTACCGTTTCATCCAGAGGCGCCATGACAGTTCCTCTGAGCCAGTTGCTAGCGTGCGGTACAGCGTGCTCCCGCGCGAGAGAGAAGAATCCCTCGCCAGGGTTGATGTTTCCGTATTGTTCTCCGTCTACGAAGAGTTCGAGACCGTCTGCAAGAGGAGTGAGTTGGTTAGTTTCAAGGTCATTTAGTAAGGGTGTTTTGGAATCACAGCATTGGGTGGAGTTTAATCTTCTGTGAAGTTCTTTTAAGAGACTGTTGTAGCAGAAATATTTTCCAACTGTTTGCAAACAGATTGGTAACCTAGATGAAATTAACTTGTTTTTCCAACGGTTCGAATGTTATCGATTGTAATCAGGGTCGATAAAATCATAGGAACATCCGCATAGGTTCCATAATCCTCATAACCAGAAAATGCTTTACTGATTCCCAGCAGAATCAGAATCATCATCGGCCACTCTCTTCTCAGCAAGCATAGAACTTTGCTATGAGCCTCTTCAGCAGCAGAATAAGAAGGATACTAAAATAGGTTCACGTATATAAAATGACAACTTTCAACCAGCATCATAATAAAACCCAAAAAAAACTCACCAGGTTTCCAAATCATAGTATAATTATGATAATCCTTGTTCCAGTTATCGATGCCAATTTTCTCCTTCATCAGCATAGACCTGAACGTTTCAGAGTCAGATAAGACGGGGCCTCCATACAACTTCTTGGCAAGACTTGGGTTCCCTCGAGCGAAGGCGACGCGCATTAAACCGGATTCGTAGCGAAGACTTCCGTAGATATTGTCATAAGGTTCTAGATTGATTTCTGGAATTGAAGTTGGGTGTTAGTGTCAAAAAAGGTTATTGTGATAACTGTAGATTTTTAATCTCTTTGGGTATAGTTGAAAAGACGACATTTTGTATTTCAAGTTGGCAAGTTATTCATTTTCAGTTAATTTACCATACATGCATATGACCATCATCAGTAGAGCCTGGACAAGGTGACTTAGCGATTACGACGAAAACGTCGAAAATGCATTGAATTAACACAAGCTAGGTACTGAAAAGCTATGTCTGAATATCTGTATGCCTTTTGAAAGTACATAAGTCACTTGTGTAGATCCTCTTGGTAGCTTATTCGGTAATTGCATTCACATTTTTGAAACTCTTATCGACAAATTATGTTTTAAAGGCATGTGACGACCTGTGTCTGTGTGTGTGTGTGGCCTGTGTGTGTATGTGTGTGTGTGTGTATAACTAGATAGTATCGGCATATTCATACTAACAAACTTGAGGCTTCTTTCTATGAAAATGATGTAAAGACGAGATTGACAAACATAACTTAACATATGCTCCATTAAAGTCATGTTCCCGTCTCAATCTTGCACTAGAAGTTTAACATTTGTGCGACAGTGACAGCAATAATGCTAAGGCACAGTAAAGTTTATCCATCTCTGTCTGAGACTTCCAGAACCGTCCACTCACCAGGTATGAGCCAGCTGCCCGCAGGCAGCTTCGCCCTGACTTCGATTCTGCCGAACTTGAAGCCGAACCTATGTCTTGTTGTAATCTTCCCCGTTATGACTGGAGGTAAGATTTGTGCACCTGACGCCTCACGTTTGCATTCCGTGGTGCCCAGTTGACCTGTACATCTGAGAATGGAGAATGGATGAAATTAATTGAAGATTTTCTTGCTTTATGGTACATTTTTTTTAACGCAAAACTTACCACTTCTAAGAATAGAGATAGTATAGTAAATCTCTATTTACTATTGTTGGTTGATTAAATACAACTTTAACCTATTTTTAAAGATATTTATTGATGAAGAATCTCTTATTTCTTTCGGTAACTTATTATAAAGCTGCGCTCTCTCAAACTGAATAGATCTTCTTCCGTACAAAGATGTAACTAAAGGCAGTTCTATACTAATCCTATTCTTATACCCTACATACACTGTATGTCTCGATAGATCGATCGACAACTATGTTCATTTCTTAGGTTATTTTTGTTAGGTTTCTCGGTTTTAAGTGAACTATGTATGTTTTTTCGAGAAATACAATTCTGCGCAATGAAAGCATTGGGCATGATTCTTTGGACATCAGTGATCAGATATTTTTATATAACTTTTTTGAGTAAGTTACAAAAGCCTTTAGATAGTTTTTATTTCGTAATCGAATTCAGCATTTTATAATTAATTTAATTTCGATATTTTCAAATGATTTGAGTGAAAGGAAACGGCTGTCGAAAATTGTAATTGATTCAAAAGTTCTCGAATGTTTACGACATCCGGTAAATACTTAATGAATGACAGGAAATTGGGACTTAAACTTAAATATCGCTTTGTAAAGTTTAAGATTAATTAATTTAACTTTTAGTTGGCGAGCAAAGAGAATTTTACCCAAAAGAATATCTTTTGTGGCTCCTTGGCTTCATGAGCTTGCCACGAATTCGTCATCATCTGCCTGAGCTTTTCCCAACGATTTTGGCGTCGGCTTCCAGTCTAACCGGATACAGCTTTATACCCATATTTTTACATATCTGACCTCCATAACGCAGTTATGGGAAACACCCAGGTAAGACTGGTTGCCAGACCTTCGGGCCCACTGACTACCTACAACGACTGACACCACTACCACACCACCACTTACGTGCTTTGACCACGCACGATGAGAACACGGTAGGTAATGAATGGTCACCCATTCACGCACCGACCGGATCTCGACAAGCTTCACTTAACAGTAAATGTCGACCCGTGCGGCTGTTATTAATTAGCTCTGTACGAGGTGATTTAGCAAGTATTGGTCATAGTCTACGCTTTTTTTTTCCTAGTTGCCACTGCAATTTTTACCTAGTGGCCCTGTGATAACGGCTCCAACTTACGTACCCGTTAGTAAGATCCAGGGCTTCAGTGAGGAATCCCTCGTGGTGTAGCGACTCTGTCAGTACTGGACTGATGACCAGCGAGCCGTCTTCAAAGCTTATTGTGTTGTCCGGAATGTACACGTTGAAGGGATAGTCCTGCAGTGGAAAGATGTTGAGGTTATGGAAGAAAGATCTCCAAAAAAGTTGTATTTATTTGTAGTTTGATAACATTACAAGCGATCCTCGAAAGGTTTGCAAAAGTGTATCATAGAACACCCACAAATCCAAACACCGGTTCATCATCGGCCTAGCCTTTTCTCAACTATATTTGGGTCGGCTTCCAGTCTAACTGAATGCAGCTGAATACCTATATTTTACATGGAGCGTCTGCCTATTTGACCTCCACAACCCGATACCCCTTGGTAAGTCTGGTTGTCACTGTCGCTTTTTGGGCCACTGACTACCTAACCACTGTCAAAGATCTACAAATGACACCCGGGACCAACGGCTTAACGTACTTTCCGAGTCACGGAGGAAACTCGGTATGTTATGGGTGCGCACCCATCCACAGACCAACCTAGGCAAGCACGGCTTAAACTAAGGATCGACCCGAGCGGCTGTTATTATTTAGCCAAAAGCTCTTCAAATCCAAACACCGGTTACTACATCGAAGTTCCTGATAGAAAAATATAATACAACAGGACCTCGCATGAAGTGTTTCGTACCGAAACATTTGAATCGGGACAGAAACATTTGAATGTTGTGGCCGAAACTTGGCTTAAAATTTTGCATGCTATGGTTTATCCTAGCTAAACATGTTTGTGCCATAATTTGTATTTAACACCACTTTTATTAATTAGTTGGTATACAAAAGTAACAATATTTAAAAAACTATTAAGTGAATCATATTAATTTAAAATTTGTCATTAATAGCATAGTGACATATAGATAATAAAAATTGTTGTAATTTATTTATGAATGAATTAAACTTTTGTTCATTTTTAATAATTTCCGGTAATTTATTATAAACTTTCATTGACATGAAAACATACACTCTACTATGTATATTTCAAAAGAGTTTGAGTAAGTTGATAATGTTGAAAATACCTGGGATTTCTGATATCCCTAGAAGGTAAAGCTGTTTTTTATAAAATGTGCTTATAAATTCTCAACTTGTTGGCCTTTGTCTGTTTTCGAAAAACTAGACATAAATTATGAAGATTTTTGGTTCTTCATTTGAATGTGAACCGGATTTTAATTAATATTCTAATGTAATAATTTTCAAAATTGCACTTTTTGTGACTGTATTTCTTAATAAAAAGAACCGGCTTCTTACGTCTCAATGAGGAAAATATCGCGAGGAACATTTAAGTATGAATGTGGATTGCTCTAAAAGTAGTGGGTGACCAAAGAAACGATGGATGGGCCGTCTAAAAGATGACATGACTAGCAATAAGGTGACTACATAGAATACAACCAATAGAGAAGTATGGAAGAAGACATGCCGCTTAATTGACTATTTCACCCAAAGAGACCCTCTCCCTGATAGAGAATGTCTTGCGGCCTTAAGTCCGCCTATGTACTACTGTACTAAATATACTTTTTAAATAAAAATCGGCCAATTGAGAGTTAGACTCGCGCATGAAGGGTTTTGTACCATCGTTGTAATTACAACTACAAATGTTACGTGGCCGTCTTTGGGTCACCGACTTACAAATGTGTACCAAACTTCAAATCAATCGGTCCAGTAGTTTCGGAGTATATTGGCTGTGACAGACGGACAGACTGGTTCCGTTTTTTCCTTTTGAGGTACGGAACCCTAAAACCCGAATTAACAAAAATGATCTGGATGTTCTAAAGTAGATAATTCGAAGACATTTGTGACAACTACCAGAACGTACTAGGCTCGTGTGACACACAGAGAAGCTGTGTCTCTGCAGAGGTAGGGTACATTACAAACTGTTTATGCTATTTACATACCGGCTCTTCAGGAAACCTGACCTCCGCCGACCAACTGGCCAGGTCCTTAAGTCCAGCTCCGTTGAATTCCTCGCTGAAGACCAGGTCTCCCTTGCAGACGGGGCTGCGCCCGGCGACCACAGTGCGCGAGGTCTGGCACTGCACAGGGGTTGACGGGTTGGGTAGGGGAGGGAAACGGTTAGGAATTTCAGGACGTCTAGTTGTGGTTGTGGTTTGAGGTGGAATTTTACTTGGGTCTGCCGGTGATCCGTCTTCGTTTACGTAACCTGGAAGTTGAAAAGAGTGTGGTGAGGAAGTGTAATTATTATTATAACTAGCCCATATTGTCCCACTGCTGGGCAAAGGCCTCCCTCCATTCCTTCCAAAGGTCACGATTCTGTGCTACTTCTTTCCAATTCTCAAGGAAGACATCCAGTTCGTCCCGCCAAGTGTAATAATTACATTTATTTAACACGTTAACTGCCATGTCAGGCACCGGTGCCTGACAGACTCACTATCTGTTCAGGCCATGTCAGTCACCGGTGACTGACACCGAAGCTTCAAATTCAAATGACCGCAGTGTGCCGCCTGGCACGTTTACAGTGTTCTTTTCTATTAGAAATGACTGACACGGCCCCAAGCAAGACATATTCAACATGGTTTTTATTACATACTTATTCAGCATTTTTTTGTCAAAATAAAGAAAAGGGAACTCTTTTATTCAATTTGGAATAATATATATAATATAATTCACATAATTATTCAATTTGGAATTAATACGCAAGAAATTAAATTTAGAGGACACAAAAAATATACCTTGGTAGTTAACGTGTTAAAAAACCAGTGCAGTCAGTACCGTGTATTTCTTGACCTCTCTTATAAAAAAGAAGAGGGGCAAAGGGGACAAGGATACACTGACTTTAAAATATTCAATTGTCTTTATTCCTTATCAGTTTTTTAATTCGAAGAACGCGATATACTCGTATCTTCGTATCCCGCTACGTCGAATATACCTCGGAAATCTTCATAAAAATATTAGTAAGTATTAGTATGAGATATGCTACCATATCTATACTAAAATTATAAAGCTGAAGAGTTTGTTTGGTTGAACGCGCTAATCTCATGAACTACTGGTTCGAATTGAAAAATTCTTGTAATGTTAGATAGCCGATTTATCGAGGAAGGCTATAGGCTATATAACAGCACGATAGAACCAATAGAGGCGGAGCATCAATGAAAAATGTTGCAAAAACGGGGAAAATAGTATTTTAATAATAATTCCACGCGGACGAAGGTCGCGGGGAACAGCTAGTACTTTATAATATTTTTGTATCCTTACCAGTAACAGTCCATTCTCCATCATCCTGTCTGTAACCCAGCCCATTCTTGATGACGTAAGTCCAGAAATAGATCTTGTCTCCGATTTTCAGCTCAGCATTCCTGTCTCTGAAGGTCCACACTCCATTTTTAGCTTTGGTGATGTCTCGAGCCCATTGACCAGCTTCTAGGCCTTCCATCTCGACATTGAGGTTGCCGTGGAAGGCCATAAGTGTGAAGCCATCGTCTGGAAAAGATTTTGAATGAAACATAAACATCACGGCTGTAATGCCCGAAGAGTTAGGCAGAGGTGTACCTAATAGTACACCCACATTTCGATAGTTATGTTTAAGTGCCATGAAATAGGGGGCGAGCCTATTGCCATCAGCCGGGCACAAATCTAAACTCCGTGGCTGACATTGAGAAATTCTTGATACAAAAAACTTAATAACACTGCCCGACCCGGGAAACAAACCCAGGACCTCATGCTCAGCAGTTGTGCTAGCGACCACTCGACCAGTGAGGCAATTTGCATTTGAATGAGTTGTTTAAAATGGGGGACAGGTTGATGAATGTGTTCAATCTACGCCATGCGTAAGCTTTGTATAGGAGATTGTCATCTTCCTCTCTTTGTGCTTATAGGCTTGCTCTAAGAATCGTATCCTTGAGTAAAAACGCTCACGTGTTTTATCAGTAAAAGGCGACGTTTCCAATCACTTTAACAACATTTTTATAGGTTGAACAGTAAATTGATTTTATTCAATTCTCGGCAGTTTATTTACTGTATCTTCTGCCCTGAGTTTTTTCCCAAAAAATAAAAGAGAAATTAAAAAAAACACAACATTTATGTATTGTTTTTTTTTTCTTAAATTTATTCAAATACATAGTATGAAATTCCGGTTTTGGCTTTTGTTTTATTCTTTTTTAGTTTGGAACACGAGAATAATAATATTTTGTTGGTTATTCTTTTATTACTTCAGTACATGTATTAAAAAGGCTGTATCTATGCAGAATAAAATCATTGATCAAAACTATTTCTCCAGAAGCTTGAGCATTTGACGCCCACAAGAAAAAGTGCGAACAAAAAATAATCTCATTATTATCGTGTTGGTACTTCGATACTATTCAATTTGAAGATGTTTTTGTTGGCAAAGCAAACCTGTTGTAGTATGTTTGTGTATATCAGCTGGTTCATTGCCTTTAGCGGCATGGACCTCTAAGAACATGGTGTCAACGACCAGAACTATGAAAACTATAAAAAAAAATTGGCAAACTTGTTTTTAAATTTTAAGTTTTGTTTTTAAAATTAAAATATGTTGTGACTATTTATTACGATTTGGGAGATATGGATATAATTATGTTTTGTGAACATCGTGAAAGTCACCAAGGGGTATCGTACTACCGTCGTACTATCGTCTCTAAGTTTTGGAGGTCAGATAGGCAGTCGCTCCATGTAAACTATTGTCATTCGGCTGCATCTGGAAGCCGACGCCTACATTGTCGGGAGGGCTTTTTAGGGCTTATCAGAATATAATTATGATGATAGTGGGATGGACATTGTGAAAATGATAAAAAGAAAGAAAAAAAAAATGAAATAAATGGTAAGTATTGGCTGATGATGTTAATATGGTAGCTTTTACAAACAAACATGGAATGAGTTTTAAAACTGTCATGGGCACTAACATTATCACGAGCTCTAGAGACGGGATATAAAAAAAACGAAAAACACAGAAAAAAAATAGAAAAAGTGCCGAAAAAAGTTCGCGAGCGGACGTAGGGAGTTTCGTGTGTCGGGAACAGAATCGAGTTGCGAGTGACAGTGGTAGCGGTACTGAGTGCAAAAAACGAACAAGAAAGTGGGTAGACCGATTTTGTCTTCTTATAAACATCCACCCGCAATAACTTCAGTTTATCCGTGATCATGGTGCTCGCAACAGCGCCGAATTATCGGGAACTCAAACCTAACAGTAAACATGGTAAATATCCCGTCTCTAGATTTCATGACAAACAGGGAATGTTCCAGAGTAATCTGGGTTTCAAGAGTAATAGAGAAGTCAGTCGCGTGCCTAGGGGCCAACAATACGGCAAGCCCCTTTAAACCCTTAATTGCATAGAATACTTTTGATTGTAGATTTTAAAATAAAAAGAATATGCAGCATGTAGAAAAAGTGTCTTTATTATATAAAAAAATTACGATGGAAATTTACATCACCATGCATTTAAGAGTACTGCAGACTGTTCAGAAACCCTAACATCATGACGAGTAGTAGGTTATAAGGACAAGCCAAACTTTTAGGCTTGTGTGAAAGTACCGCCACTAAGACAAGTATAGAATGCTGATGATGATGAATGTGGGTCTTAAGAAATCCTCAAGGTATTTGGTCAGTGTAAAATCCTACTTCCTGCTAATATTATAAATGCGAACGTTTGTGAGGATGGATGGATGTTTGTTACTCTTTCACGCAAAAAACTGCTGACCAGGCCCTGCAGTCTCGACATTAGATAGCGACAAAAATCGGTCGTTAAGTCTTATCGTTGTCAAATTCCTTTAATAGATTATCTACTTTATTTCGAAAGGATAAGGTTGAAAATCTATTAAAGAAATTTGACATCGTTTACACTTAAGTGTCCGACCGACTTTTGTCGTTATATTTGTCGTGACTGCAGGGCCTGATTTGGATGAAATTTGGCATACAGATAGTGTATAACCTTGATTACTACATAGGATACTTTTTATCCCGTTAGTACGATCCCGTGGGACAATTACCGAACTCCGGTTGAAGCCGCGGGCATAAGCTAATATAAAAATAAAAGCTGATTTCTATTGCGACAATCCGTCATATAATAAAATTACCTTTTTCTTTCCTAGAATTGGGATCCTTTGCCCTATTTCGAGGTATCCGCTATAATAAATAGTGCGTGAATAAAATATCAAATAACACGATAACATGGTAATTTTATTATTGGATCTGAATGTTAAGGCTTCTGGATTCTGTTCTTTTGATATTCAATCGGCTTTGAATTCTGTTAGCGCTATGGAAGAATACAGAAGTATAGAAATGGTTACCACTTTTTCAATAATGAAGTCTGGTTTGTCTATGGTTCAATTAATTCAAATTTTGTATAGTTAACATTACAAGAAATTTTTATCTGTACCTATGCATACATATTCTAATGATATAACAATCGAATGTATTGAATCAACCCTGTGGTCGGTACTTGTTCTCCCCGTCTTTGCAATATTTTTTTAGTTCTAGACCATACCTAGGAATCTTCTAGTTACGGAGATATTGGGGGTCAAAGTTCCTGCTTTTATACAAGTTTTTTTTTTTAATTCATGTTTTTAATGTTATAACTTTACATACTTAAATACCTCCACGAACTCCGTACTATTTAATGCATCCATCAGCTCAATGTTTCGAGTGCGTTACATTGAGTCCTACCGTAAAACGTGACCCCAAAAAAAAAGTGTCGTTTCCCAGTAATATATTATTTTGCGTAGAGTCACTTAGTTTCATGTACAGGCAGCTTGCTTGACGGCTTCGTGAAGGGTCTGTTTACACCTTGTATAGGACAAGTGCATTAATAAGAAATATACAGACCGATACAATTTCTAATAATATTATTACATCCATCAAAACAGAAAACACCACATGAAAAAAGTACCAATTGTATAAAAAAGTCAGTCGTAGTTCGGTTTTTAATGGTAAAACAATGCAAATACTGGAAAAACCATCAGATAAAATGGATGGCTCAAACAAAGGCATCGTTTGGGCCAATAGATAGGTCAGGCCGTATACCTGAAGTAAATAGTTAGTGATCCATCATATACAGTGACAACGTAATCTAGTGCGGGGTCGACGCCGAGGTTTAATTGCTGTAGCGGCTTTATTTAGGGATCAGCCAAACTGGTACATAGGAGCTCGTGGCTAAATAATAAAAGCCGCTTGGATCAATCTTCAGGTTAAGCATTCTGTACATAAAGGGTGTAAAAAGACCCTTAACGAAAACGAAAACCACATATTCTGCCCATCATTGGGATCATTTTTTTGTTCTGGACCATACCTGGGAACCTTCTAGTTACGGAGATATTGGGGGTCAAAGTTCCAATTTTTTCACAAGTTTTTTTTTAAATACTACTTTTTAAGGTTCTAACTTTACTCCAATTACCTCCATGGTCCGTTTACTATTCAAAGCATCCATCAGCAATAAGTTTTGAGCGCATTATATTGAGTTTTACCGTAAAATGTGATTTTTGACCCCAAAAAAAAATTTCGTTTCCCAGCAAAATTTTTTGCGAAAAGTTACTTAGTTTGATGTACAGAATGCTTGGTTGACGGCTTGGTGAAGGGTCTGTTTACACCCCGTATATACTAAGTAACTCTATGCAAAAATTATTGCTGGGAAATAACTTTTGTTTGGGGTGAAAAATCACCTTTTACGGTAGGACTTAATGTAACGCACTCAAAACATTATGCTGATGGATGCATTGAATAGCATGGTGGTCGTGGAGGTATTTACAGTAAAGTAATAACATTAAAAACTAGTATTAAAAAAAAACTTGTGATGAAGTTGGAACTTTGACCCCCAACATCTCCGTAATTCAAAGGTTTCCAGGTATGATCCAGAACAAAAAAATATCGCAGGAGAACAAGTGCCTTTCGGCTTCGTTAAGGGTCTTGTTACACCCTGTATACATACATACAGGAAATACAGAATGGTTTTTATCTGAACTAGAAACAAAAACTTTGACAGAGAGGTCAGAAGGACAGTCGCTGTATGCAAAATACTTGACTGAATGCAGCTGCCTCTGGTTGGACTGGAAGCCGACTTTAATATAGAACAGTTCGGAAGTACTATTTGAAATCAGACTAAATTGCTCACAAGCTAGTCATTAGTAGTCATAGTAATTATTATAAGGTTTCTCGTATTTTGGACTATTTAAATGAATTATAATATACATTCGTTTATTTCATTTTATCTGTATATATGTGTATTAGTATGTTCCTATTTATGTATATCAATTTATTTTGACAAAATTGTATTTTTTTATTTTTTTTTGTACTCTGTCACAATGCTGTCCTATTTGACCCAAAGATTGACTGGTAGAGAATGCCTTGTGGCATTTAGTCCGCCTATGTACCACTCTTGTACATGAAGTTAAAATAAATAAATAAATATAGTTGGGAAAATTCTAGACAAATGATGTTCGGGATCTGCTAGGTACTAGTGTGCGGAGTAGTTATGTAAATAAGGTAAATTGCTATAATTATTCACTGTCATAATTTTCCTCCTAGCCCATGACAATTGCCTTTGTATAAGTTTTAATAATAAAAATTAATATTTTTCCTTCCATAAAATTCAAATTAATCCAATTAATTAATTGAAATTAATGCTATTTTAAGGAAATCCTTAAAATTAATTTGAAATTTGGTAAATCCGTAACAAATACTTATAATGAGTGTACATATTTACATAAATAGTTTAAATTACCTAATACCTAAAATACATTTGTCTACATTCTACAATAACAAGATACTTTCCTGTAGTTTTGTAAGACAATGCATCATTTCATATAATTATATTAATACATATTATATAAATAATACAAAACCTATTTAAAAGGAAAATATGTATCATGCATTTGCAAATAAATTACCAAACAGGTAAACAAATAGTATAATTTTGGAAAAACCACTTTAATACCACACAAAGTTCAGTTTGCAGTAGCACACCGAATTAACACTAAGAGTTAAGTTCATATTCATTTTCACGAAAATAGCATCAATAAAATTATTTGAAGCAATGATTTTAATACTAAATAGTTTCTTTGACTACCCCCTTTTTATTTTATGTTCGTACAGTTCATCCAAAGGTTAAGTCGATCTTTAGGCTAAGCCGTGCTTGCCTTGGTTGGTTTGTGGATGGGTGACCACCCGTTACGTACCGAGTTTCCTTCGTGCCTCGGAAAGCACGTTAAGCCGTTGGTCCCAGGTGTCATTTGTAGATCTTTGACAGTCGTTAGGTAGTCAGTGGCCCAAAAAGTCTGACAACCAGTCTTACAAGGGGTATCGTATTACCCAGTACTAACTGGGTCGTGGAGGTCAGATAGGCAGTCGCTTCATGTAAAATACTGGTATTCAGCTGCATCCGGTTAGACTGGAAGCTGACCCCAACATAGTTGGGAAAAGGCTAGGCAGATGATGAGTTAAGTCCATATTCATTTTAACGAAAATTGCATCAATAAATTATTTAAAGCAATGATTTTAATACTGAATAGTTTCTTTGACTATTTTTATTTTATGTTAGTTCATCCGAAGGTTGGCTGGAAGATATCCTATCAGCGAAAAGACCGCTATTGTAACCCTAAAATTAGCAATATTGTATAATAGTTGTGTTTCAATTTTAATATAATAATACCAGCCTGTTACTGTCCCACTGCTGGGCAAAGGCCTCTTCTCATACAGAGAAGGCACGAACATTGATCACCACGCTTGCTCAAGACGGGTTGGCGATTTCAGACTTATATTAATTATATGTCCAGGTTTCCTCACGATGTTTTCCTTCACCGATGTCTGTGATGTCCAAGATAAATTTAGAAAAGTTCAAGTTCAATTTTGGTGTACAATAAAGCACCATTACCAAAGATGCTACCATTTTCAAAATTGTTATTCTAAGTAGCCACCTATTAGTGATAATTTTGAATACTAAAACAGTTACCTTTTTCTGTATAGTGGCCGCTAGGTTCGATTCTCGGGTCGACCATTATTTGGTTTTAGGAAATTAGTTTCTGTAGTTCGGAAATAGGCACGGCTGATGGATGGCAATAGGGTATCCCTTGATAAAAGTAATCGATTTTCAGTGGATTTACGACCTAATAGATTATTAACGAAACGATATTGTTTTTTTTTAAACAAAGGGTAGACTCATTCATTAAAAATAACCTTGAGCTCCAAAACATTAATTTGTTATTGGTAAGGTAGTTTCAATAAGGATAATTAAACAAACCGATTAGTTCCCGTAATGCATTCAAAGAAAATGGAAAATATTTATCATAATATAATTTATTTATATATGCAAACTGCAAAGTACTTAAATAGCTTCTTCAAACTCAAAGACTCGTTTCGAAACATTTTGAAAAATATTTGCTTTCTTGAATAATTTACTGTGCTACCAACAGGTTTAGAATGTTTTATAGAGTATTTTGTTTTGATTATTAAGGCAAATATTGATGATACTGTTAATTGATACCGTTACCCAGCAACATACCAAGCTGGAAATATGGATTCAAATAATTTTATTTAAAACTTTTTAAAAAGGAGAATGAGCATCCTGGTCTACCTACTCAACAGTAATGTAATATACGTCGTTGAAAAGGTTATTGTATGTACTTCATTTTGTTATATGGCCGTTAAGGTGTAGGCAGTGGGGTTCCAGGGATATTTCCCAAAAACAGTTAAAGCAAAATAGAACAATAATGCAAATCTTCATTAACTATAGCTACATAAGTGACCAGCAACCGTGTCGAACTGACGGAGCACACTCCGAAGAGGGTGGGGGAGGGGGAAGGGGGGGGGGCTACCCCCCGAATTTCGACGCGTGCGCTTTGTTGGAAAGAGCCAGCAGTGCGAGCGCAGATCACATTCGCTTGTTGTTAAGTACTGTGTATTCCTTCGTCATTTTGTATTTATTTATTTATTTTCCCAACAGCAGAAAAGTTCACATGGTTTCATATTTCAACTTTTACATACCGCAGATTGCTCGCGTTTGTAATGAACACTTGATGAATCAAGACTGGGACATGTTAGTAAATGACAACAACGTGTCTCAAGATTTTACTAATGATACTTGATATAAGTAATAGAGTTTTGATTTGGATATTATCAATGACAATGACTTGCGTCACTGGACTGGACTTACGACCTCTGAGTTTCGATTAGTGCTCGAGCAAACCCCGTCATTACTAGAGCAGCGAATAAGCCTAACATGGTTTTAGGCGGTTATCTAATTAAACTTCGTACTGGCGAAGCGAACGAACGTTTAGCGTCATTATTGAAAATATCGCGACGAACATTCGAACGCCAATTAGTAACAGAGAATTATTAGCAGACTTTGTGCCATTACACTTGGGAATCGATCACATAATTAGAAAAGAAGCTCTGACTAAAAACTTATTAATACCAAATGCATTTTATAGATCCTGCAAACTAAACTAATATCGGTATGTGATGGAACATAATATAAATATATTCAAAAAGTAGCAATTTCCTTTTTCAACGGCAGAGTTATAGTTTGCACAAGTATAGAAATCTATTAAAACCGTTCCTTATTGTGTGTAGTAATGGCTACATCATTGATGTGACCGGCCCTTACGCAGCAACTAAATCAGACGCAAGCATTATGAGTAGTCTCGTTAAAGACGAAAGTCCATTCAATTGTTTTTTTTCAATGAATGACGTGTTCGTTCTGGATCGTGGCTTCAGGGATGCCCTACCAGATATAGAAGCATGCAGCTACGAAGCACATATAAGCCACCCAGCAAAGAAAGAAACAGTTCACAACTATCTACTGCTTAAGCAAATAAATCGCGCATTATAACTATCATTCGCTGGTTAGTGGAAGTATTGAACGGAAGGTTCAAACGGGATTTTAAATTCCTACGCATTGACAATTTCAATAAATCAGTAGCGCATTTGTTCGACTGTCTTTCACTTGCCAATAAATGATAATGCCTATGCCGAACAGATTATAAATATAATTCACGAAAGGATAGAATTGGAAAACAACTTGGCAAAGTATGTCATTCAAAAAAACTTAAATCACCAGAGGGTCGCATTTGTCCCTATGGCAGCAAACATACCTGAATTTGAAGATTTACCTCAGTTGGAAGACTAACATCTTATTCTCATTGCATTGGGCACACACCATATTTAAATAGCCAGATCGTACTGTGCTGAACATTTAAATGATGATAGTATTTACACAATAGAAGTTTACAGGGACTATAACCTCCAGGATTTGAATGAATTCGGAATAGAAGCAGAAACTGGTATGTCTCTACTGAGGGCACGGATCCAGTCGCGTTATAGCAAAGCTAAGCAGTAGATACTACGCGGATATATGAATGAATAGAGATGCAAAAGGACGAGAAGCGTTTAAATATTATTATTGCACGTGTTTGACGGGACGTTGCACAATCGGTAGATGTGCACATGTGATATCGATTTTATGGTATTTGTGTCGGGCCCGGCATCAAGATGGCTTTACACCGCCTGCGGCCTATCTCAGTCATGTCATACTAGACGACAGTCTTCTATAAATGTAAAGAATAATAAATAAATAGGTTTTGTATAAATATCTTTGTTAGTTATTTTTGTAAATCTCCCATAGATTTCGGCATAAAAGCTATCCGTAATTTGATCAACTACTTATAAACTACTAATACCCATAGATGGCGTTAGTGTTGAGTAGGTAGACCAACTCCCATACATTTTTGCCCATTCTCCTTTATAGGAATTTCTACCGTCAATGTCCTAAAAATACTGAGTTACATTCTAATTATATTTTTGTTAATTTTATTCGACTTTTTAAAATTTTGAAGGCCATCAAGTTTAATAGATATTTTGTAAACGCTTGCCACGGGCACCTATGTCAATTAAGGAAAACTTGAACGTGGAGTTGCGGACTCCAGCCCGTTCTACAACTTAATACAATAAGGAAAACATCATTCTCCTGTCCTGATGCCCCTGATCCTAATTTATTTAGGGTCGGCGCAGCATGTCTTCTTCTTTCATACCTCTCTATTACCCGTCTTCTCAGCAGTCCTTTCTAGCCATATCATCCTCACACAGCCCATCCATCGCATCGTTATTTTGGTCTTCCTTTATTCTTAAAGTGATCTACATTGACAGATTCATACTCAACATTTTCCTCATTCCTCAACAATTAAGGAAAATGTCATATAAATATATTTGAGATTTGATGGCTAAGGTGTAGCTTTTTATCTTTTTGCTAAACTTATCATTTTATTGTGAATCAATACTCGTTTACCGCGAAGACACAATCAAAGAAACAAAAACAATTGCACGTCTATGGCTGTTCGCCATCCTTACATCGTATGTCTTCCAAATTCAAGTTATGACATCAGTTCTCTAATAACCACCATTTTAGAATAAGGAAAATCGAATCAATCCAGTGGCATATTTATGTTGTCGACTGTTATCACAGTTCACCACATAAATATAGCGTCAACGAACTTATCATTGACTCTCTAGGTCATAGTATACTTGTGAAGATTTTCCTTATAATATGTAATGTGATGAAAATACGGAGATAATACATGATAATATGCGGTATAAAGTTCAAAGGTAATTTGGAATTAAACGGGAAGTCTTTAAATCCCTTTATGAACGGGATATGAAACGGCTTTAGGAGTGTCAATGTTGAGTAAAGTTTAACCTGCAGCGCCAGCAGAGCATAAATTGACAAGTCATAGTCCCTAGCAACAACAAAAGTGCTAACACGATCATCAAAAGTTTCGTTTCAAAACAAAGTCAATTAAGACAAACAACACAACTACTGATAAATCTTTATCTCGTCATTAACTTCATAAAAGAGATAATAAAGTGATCGTGGGAAAAACCTGCAATTAACTAACCTATAATAGATAACAAAACTAATATCGTAAACTAGACCTACAGATGTCATGAACCTCGCGACCTTTGTTGAGGTTTAAAAACTTTGAAAAGCGTATCCGTGTGTGTTTTATTTGAGTAGGCACCAAACTCCATTTAAATCCGTTCGGCAGTTTATTCGTGGCTGTGGATCAAGTCCAGAAACTTCAAACTCAAACTCAAACTCAAAGCATTTATTTCAATTAGACCATAACAGGCACTTTTAAATGTCAGAAAAACAAAGAAGGCGAAGCTACAGTCCCAGACACAAGGCATAATAACTTGTAAAAGTACTGTAGTTGCCCATTCCAAAGCGTAGATCTCTATGGAGAAGAATGGGCAAGAAACTTCATGGACACTCTTTTCAATCAAAATATTTTTACAAGATCTTGTTTACATCATTCATGTTGAGATAATACATATACGGGGTGTAAACAGACCCTTCACGAAGCCGTCAACTAAGCATTCTGTACATCAAACTAAGTAACTCTACGCAAAAATTATTGCTGGGAAACGACTTTTTTTTTTGGTGTGAAAAATCACGTTTCACGGTAAAACTCAATGTTACGCGCTCAAAACTTAGTGCTGATGGACGCTTTGAATAGTTAATGGGTCATGAAGTAAATTAAAGTTAAGTTAAAATCTTAAAAAGTGATTTAAAAAAAAAAACTTGTGAAAAAATTGGAACTTTGACCTTCAATATCTCCAGAACCTGTGGTTTCCCAGGTATTGTCTAGAAGAAAAAAATTATCCCAATGATGGGCAGAATATGAGGTTTTCGTTTTCGTTAAGGGTCTTTTTACACCCTTTATTTAAATCCGTTGGGCAGTTAATTCGTGGCCGTGGATCAAGCGCAGAAACTGTCTAATGAGATAATAATATGAGTAGATGGATGGAATCTTGAAAGAAGCTCGTGGCTAAACAATAGCAGCCACACGGGGGATCTTTGAGATTAAGCCGCGCTTACCGAGGTCGGTCTGTGGATGGGTGACCTTCATTACATACCGAGTTTCCTCAGTGCCTCGGATAGCACGTTAAGCCGTTGGTCCCTGCTGTCATTTGTTGATCTTTGATAGTCGTGATAGGTAGTCAGTGGCCTGAAAGTCTGACAACCACTCTTACCAAGGGGTACCTACTACCCAGGACCAACTGTGGTAACAGATAGGCACTCGCTCCATGTAAAATACTGCTATTCAGCTGCATCTGGTTAGACTGGAAGCCGACTCCAACATACTTTGGAGATGGCTAGGCAGATGATGATTATTAAATGAGTTGGGCGCTGTAGGTGGCCACGTCAATCGCGAAATCAAAGTTCAAACTATTTTATAATGTCATACACAGATTGACCTTTTCGTTTTATAACATGTAATTTACATCGAATCTTTGGATGACAATTTGACAAACCATGTTCGTTTTTTTTATTTTCCCTATGTTGTAGAATTCTGGGATTACCTAGTTTTTATCAAATTGTATGAAAATGATGAAAAAAGTCATATGGTTTTAACTAAATAAATAATAATGCTTACTTACATAATGAATAAGAGGAAAACTAGAAAAAAAATACCGACTTATGACAAACTTTAAAATGACTCAATGATGTGTCAGACATTACAACACAAACATTAAAAAATGTTTGGTTTTTAAACCAAAGACAAAGGAATTTGTCAGACGATGTTAATTTGTTTTATTCATGAGTTTGCTTGTTAATTCGTGAAACTTAATGTTATTTTATTTTCTACTTGCACCTTCTATTATTTGCTTATCTTTAGAGTTCCGGACCAAAATAGGAATTACCGTCATTGCTAGTCAGACTAGTAGAAATTTTTCCCAGCGGCATCGCTCACGTTAATTTAGAATTTGACAATCAATTCGGGTTGTACTCTGCTTCTAATAATATAATTCAATCATGAATCACACGTGGCGCCATCTACTATCATAAGACCGTTACTGTTGTTTTCCTCGGGAATAGCACTTTTTTTCAGGATGAAAGGTACCCTATGTCCGTTTCTGTACACCTGACAACGTATACGGAAAATTTCAGGATGATCCGTTCCGTGGTTTAGGCGTGAAAAGGTAACAAACAAACTTACTTTCGCATTTATAATATTAGTATGGATTTGACATATTATTTTTGATAGTTAAACTTAAGGTTTTACTCGTTTTTAAATCAAAATTAAAAATTTCAAGCTCGGTGAGCTTAACTGGCAATAAAACTGTTTTGATACGGAACCACACTGCGTGATAAAAATTCTGACTTGGCCAGACTTTTAAATTATCCAGCATAGAATAGCTGAGTAGACAGGACATAAAATAAAGATTTTATAGGCCTTCCAAAGAGACCTAGGTATATTAAGAAGTAACGATAATACCCTGCAAGACTTTACAATTTTCCGTCTAGTCTTTCCTCTTGCACTCATTGCTTAGTATGAATAATAAACAATTATTTTACTAGCAGTTTAGGTATATGATGGAAAAAACAGACTAAGTAAAACACGCCAGTAAACAACAATGACACTCTCTGTCAATTACACAACGATTTTTTTTTGTTCTAAGCCAGTTCTTGTAGGTATTTCGAACTTTATTTTGACCGTGGTATAGATAAAGTTCTT
The DNA here is from genome assembly GCA_905220335.1 of Noctua pronuba. Lineage (NCBI taxonomy): Eukaryota > Metazoa > Arthropoda > Insecta > Lepidoptera > Noctuidae > Noctua > Noctua pronuba. Next base: position 14,587,306 of record LR999908.1, read on the forward strand.
TTTGTAATACCCGATTTTAAAATCAGTTTTTGTTTTAAGAACTTCGTGGAGTATAGTTGCAATAAGGCCGTCTAGGTGAGTTTATGAAAACACTAACAAAAATTTACTTTCGTCATCATCTTCCTGCTCTTGTCCTATGTTGCTTGGGGACGGCGAAACACGTTTTTTTATTCCATTCTCCCCTGTCAACCGTCACGCTGTCATTTACATCTTTTTCCTTCATATCATTCCTCACACAATCCATCCATCGTTTCCTTGGTCTTCCTCTCCAGCTCTCTAACAAAAATTGACTTTAAGGTTTCCAATTTTTTTAAGTAAAAGGGTGTACCTCCCTATTGATTTTATAGGGATAACTATTTTAAACAATATTTAAATGATAATTCAAATACTACAAAAAATAAAACATCTACCTTACAAAATGCAACAAAAAATAAACTCGAACAGGAAAAACCCTCTTAAAAATTAATAAATTACACAATTGAACATACCTGGTACAGTTACTCTCAGTCCCTTAGGCCAGATGGCTTCCAGCTTAGCATCAGGAACTTTATATCCATTCACGATGCAAGTCGCGAGTATAGCAAATAAACAAATCGTTGAGCGAGCCATGACGTCCGCACTTGACGACAAATGGCAGCAGACTGAGTTTTGTCATTACGGCGACTGTGCGCATGAGCATCTGCGCAGAGCAAGAAAATGATTAGAGTTGGCTGGTTCAAGTTCAAGTGCTTAATCACGGTCATAAATATGTTTATACTGTGGTTTAATGGAGGTAAATGTTGTTAGTTTGTTTTATTAATTAAGTGTAACGGGAAAATGTTATTTATAACAGAATAATACCATACCAGTTTTACCCCAAAATAAAATTGACCACAGGTTTACCCTTAGCACACCCGAATTTCCCCAGTTATGTTTTTGGGGCCTACAACCATGGTACACATCCAGATTTCGGGCTGCTTCAGTAAAATCTTAATGGAAAAACCAAGTACCTAACTACTTATAATCTTGATTAATAGATGTGTGTTAGCAAATTATTTTAGTAAACATGATAATAATAACGGTCCCGCATGATGAGAACCTTATGAAAGCCGAGAAAGATAAGCAAATCAAGTATCTTGACTTGGCTCGCGAGGTTGTCGACATGTGGGATGTGGACTCAGCGATCATTGTGCCGATAGTTGTATCAGCTCATGGCTTAATTGCCAAGAGCCTCGTTCAATACCTGAGGAGGCTCTCGTTAGGCAGCTGGATCAAAGGCTAGATTCAGAAAGCGGTACTCTTGGATATGGCTCGTATTGTTAGGAGGTTTCTCTCTCTGGAGCCCTACCCGCCGGTAGCTTGGACCCTGTTCCCGATACCGGTGGGCTACAATTTTTTATATTTTTAAATGTTTTTTATATTGTTTTTATTTTAATGAATATTAAAAAAATGAATTAGATTTGTATAGAAATAAATAAAGGTATTTTACCTGATCACAACGGTTCTATCATGATCATGAATGTTGTTCGATGGAGAAGGAGAGGATGACCAAAGAAAAGATCGATGGATTGCGTGAGGAATGATACAAATGGGAAAGGAATAAATGATGCCGCGACAGGAGAGAATAGACCCCAAGTAGAATGAGACCAGGTCAGGAAGATGGTGACAACGGATCTATCATCACCGGACTGATGGTGATGATAGATCCGTTGTCATTGTCTTCCTCTCGTCTCATTATTTTGTTACCGCTATAAATTCTTCTTCCATTCGCAGTTCTCCTACAAAACATTGCTGAATATAATATTACCAAATAATATGAAATATATGCCTCCTGCACTTATGTTCAGGAAACCGCAAACCAAAGCGTCATGCGGCCTCATGGCGATATGGCAATAACATCAATAAAGCCAGCCGCAACCACGGAGTAATGCTTCTACAAAATTAAACCACACGCACCCGGTTGCTTTACATAAATATCATTGCCCTATTTGTTCTGTCTGCCCAGCAGCACTCGGGGTTGTAAATCAAGAATATCTATTGCATGTGTACGATACTTTGTTTAATGCAGCTGTACTGCCGCCAGCACATCAAACTACTACAATCTGTAATTTTTTTTTAATAGATTTCCAACTTTATCGCTAAAGCATTAGGTTCGAGGTTGATTGGGAAAATTTGACGGTTTCGGGTAGCTTGATGTGCTGGCGTCTGTACCTGTGCCACAGAAAATACTAGTAATAGACAATAATAGTTTTCTAGACTTATCTGTGCAGTAGGGAACATCATAACTCTTTTGGTTTTAAATGTTTGGTTTACATACAACTACATTTATATATGAGAAACGAGCACATAAACTTTGGGTGTTCTAAATGGGTGCGCCAAAGTTCACCTAAATTTTCAACTCCGATAATTGGAAATCCGAAAATGTTCTTCCTAACATTTTTCATCCTAACAATCACAATTCATAACTACTCTGTCTCTAATTTTATAATTCCGAAGCATTCAACTTCATAATGTCAGTAGCAATAAACATCTGTTATACTTTTATTTGTTTTCCTATTTTTTCTCAACATAACCATCTTTTACACTATTATTCAGTCATATATTTTTTGTTTAGATTTCTTTGTTTAGACTTAGAAAAATTTAGCCAAAAAAGTGTTATTTTTGCAAACCGTTTATTTTCTCGATTCTATCGTATAAAACACCTAAATGTAAGAATAAAAGTTTCTTCGCGTTTTTTGTCTCCGACTAACCGTTTGTCGTAAAAACGATGTGGAAGGGATAGGTTAGGTTAGGTTAGAACTGTGACCAACTACGCGCGAGCCGAGCGAGCGAAGCGAGCGGTGCCGCGGCAGCGGCCGGTGAGCGCTACTTCGACATTGGTTGCGAAATTTTTCTAAGTTTTTTTTTCATAGTGCCCCCAAGACGACACTGTGACCTTTTTTTTTTTTTTTTTTTACCGATGGGAAATCATCAAATGACTTCTCCCGCTCTGGGTGGAGTGGGAGGGAGTGTCAGACTCTTACTGACTAAAACCCATCCATGTTCCTTCATTGCCCTTTGTGTTCCAGGGCCACGGTATCTCTTTCGAACAGCAGCCCCGGCAGGCATCGGCCCTTGCGGGCCCCTTCCTGGTTGCTGACATCTCTTTGAGGCGCGCGTGGAACACGAACGCGCCGTCGACACGGCCTGTCGTCATAAGACGGACGGACGGTGAGCTAACCCATTACTCACCGTCCACAGGCCCGCGCCTACGGTGGCCGGGAGCCACCACGTGGCCCCCGACGCCCGGTGCGTCGCCCGCGGCGGCTGGGCCGAGAGATTCTCTCCCTCTCACGTCCCGCCACCTCCTTCGCTAGCATGACTGCTTCGCAGAAGGAGGTGACGGCTTCCCATTCCCTCTCGCTCCGGACCATGGCCTGAACCAGGGCCGGGCGCGAGAGGTCGCCGCCGCCGATCGCCACTACGAGGACACGGCGGAGCTCCGCCCAAGCGGGGCAGACCTCCACGGTGTGCGCCACTCTGACCTGTACTTATGTTTAGGGATAAAAGCGTTATGATAAAAAACAGTAGGAGTTTAAATATATTTACATTAATGATATTATTAATTACAATTTTCGGAAACATGAGTGTTATGAACATCGCCGGTAGCACTACAAATAGTATGAATGAAAACTTTAGGATGAAAAATTTTAGGAAGAGTGATCATTAGGATTACAAATCGTTAGGAAGAACAATTTCGGGAAAAGAACTTTAGGTGAGCCAATATGGACCCGTTCTAAATACTTAAAAAGATAAAACAACAAATTATTTTCCATCAACCCGCATTCTCCAGTCAACCCACGATCATGGCGCTTGCAACAGCGTCGAAATATCGGAAGTTCAAAATAATGAACAATCACGGTAGATATCCTGTAAGTGACAGTATAAGTTTACTTACAATGATTACGAAAACATAGCCAAATGCATAATTCGCCCATTTTGGCTGGTCACAGGTGGCAGATAGCAGATGAACCATCTAATTCTAACAAATTGAACACATTTATTTGAGCTTACCCGAATTGCGAGGAACATAACCAGGTACCCACTTACTTTGGTCATTTGTTTTCACAACTATTGGGGATAGCAACTGTGATACTAATGGCCAAGCATTCTCATTGGTTGAAAATCTGTCAATGTCATTTTAAATAACAAAATGGCTTGACCTCATTGGTCAGATTGGTGTAAAATAGAGTTAACTTAATGTTATAAAAAACTTGACTGTGTTAAAATTTAAAAGGCCGCTTAAGGAAATTTTAATTATGGAAAACTATTACTTAGTTGACGACTTTCTAAATGATGATTGACTGACTGATTGATATACTTACTGTTACGCTATACACCTACTGTTATAGACTGATTTATAATATACCAACTGTTATTCTAATTGACGTATGGTATTCTAGTTGGCATAATATTATTCCGTATGACATTATTGACAATATTTTAATATTTTTATTGTGTAAAATTGCAATGATATGTCACTTATTTAAAATCTATAATTGTAAACAAACTATTTGCATGCCCATGTGACGGCAAAATGTGGAGAACCTTATTATAAAAAAACAACCTATGTACCTATTACCCATGTTTGCAAAGAAATAAATTATTTGATTTGATAGACTTTCGCCTTTCGAAAGTACCTACCTTAGAATTATCTTATAATCTAACTGTAAAGAAGAGGAAGTCACTTTGCTATGCTAATTCTGTGTGTCTATCGGCCCTCTTTAAAGCCTTCGTGACACGCGAGCATTTGAAGGATATCTCGTGAAAATACGAGGTGTGATTTCCGACGTAGAAGGAGAACCCTCCATGCAACTAGTAGACCAAGAAAAGTCTATTGTTACCCGTTTTTTTTTTCTTCGGATGGGAAATCAAATGACCACCCCGCTCTGGGCGGAAAGGAAGGGAGTGTCAGACTTTTACTGACTAAAATCCATCCATGTTCCTTCTTTGCCCTTTGTGTTCCAGGGCCGCGGTATCTCTTTCGAACAGTCCCACAGCCCCGGCAGGTATCGGTCCTTGCGGGCCCCTTCCTTTTTGTTGACATCTCTTTGAGGCGCGCGTGGAACACGAACCCGCCGACGACACGGCCTGTCGTCATAACACGGACGGACAGCGAGCTAGCCTTCTGTTACCCCTTAATTCTATTTTTAAAACTTAAAACAATACTTGAAAGTGTTGAAACGTAAGGGGTAATTGCTTAAAATTTTAGCATACTAATTAAGACATCAGTGCCCCCTGAGAAGATGGACCGACGACCTAATAAAATATGGTTGGTGCAGACTGATTACGGAAGACGGAGGAGAGGGTGTTGTAGCGCAGCGTGAAATAGGTCTTTGTCGAGTAGTGGACTGCGTCAAGCTGAGTGGTCAGCAGTAAAAACTGGTCAAGTGCGAGGCGGACTCGCGTATGAAGGTTTCCCTACCATCGTAACAGGGGAGCCCCCATTTTTAGTTGATTTTTATTATTTCTTACTAGCTGTTGCCCGCGACTTCGTTCGCGTGGAAATTTTGGTATGTATGTGTAAGACTGCCTCGAGTAGTCGCAAGTGTGACTACTAAGCATGAGGTCCTGGGATCGATTCCCAAGAATGTTGAAGAAAGAATGTTTATTTCAATTAGATACATAAAGTTATCACATACATGATTTGGAGATCACCTTTTAAGCAAGGAGATGCTTGGGTTAGGGGGGCGTTCATTAATTACGTGAGGCAATTTTGGCGATTTTTCAACACCCCCCTCTCCCCTTGGTGAGATGTCGTGATATTTTGCTTTTGATTTACTACATTAAGAGAGTTTTTGCGAGAGCCCTTAGACCTCCTTAATCCGGCCCTGCCACAAAATCCGTTCTTAGCAGACTTTTACTGACTATTTACTACCTCCCTGCCAAATTTCAAGTTTGTAGCACAAAAAATGAAGGACTTTCATACAAACTTGCGAGAGCCCTTAGACCCCCTTAATCCGGCCCTGTCGCAAAATCCATTCTTAGCGGACGTCTACTAACTATAAACTACCTCCCTGCCTAATTTCATCTTTTTACGCGGTTTTCGATATTTCGTGATGAGTGAGTGAGTGAGTGACCTTTCGCTTTTATACATTTTTGCTTTTATTTTTTTAATATTTTGCTCCGAAGTTAAAATGCTAGTGCAGCCACATCTAAACGTTAACGACGTGCCGCGAGTGAAACAGTTATTATCTCAGTTATTAGTTATTTTCGTTATTTCTCTTCACTCCACAATTGTAAATAAAGCCTGCTTAGTATAGAAAAAATGCCTATTAGAGCCCCCCTCCCCCCCAACTGTTCACCGAATGAAAAATATGTTGAATATGAAGTCCATGAAGTCGCTGATGAAGGGTGACCTACCTTTATCCCTAAAGCGCAATCTCATCGACATGTGCATTCTAGCCATCCTAACCGGTCAGGGACCAAGTCGCAAAAGTCCAAACTCAAGGTTGGCCAAAGGGCGATGGAACGTAGCGTAATGGGTATTAAGCTCAGCGACAGAATTCGCAATACCACAATACGCTCAAAAACTGGACTGCTGATGTGGGCAATAAGACTGCTAGTTTGGAGTGGGATTGGGCGGGCCACGTCTGTAGAATGCATCAGGACCGGTGGGCCAGGGTCGTCACGCAGTGGGTGCCAGAAGACGGGCGTCGTCGCTGAGGGAGGTCTAGAAAACGCTGGTGTGACGACTTAGAAGCGTTTGTGACAGATTGGACGAAGAAAACCGCACGGAGAGAAGAATGGAAGGCAAGGGGGGAGGTTTTTGCCCAGCAGTGGGACAATAAAGGCAAAAAAAAAAAGATTACATAAAAATTATAACGAATGGGTTGCCTAATCATTAAGTCAAGAATATTTAAAACTGCGACAGACGCTAGGCTTGACCGCTTTTAGTTAGACAACGTTATACTTTCCAATCTCATTTAAGCGTAAACTTGTCGACCTGTGTTTCCTGCCTATCCTAACCTATGGTACCCAGACATGATCTTTGACGAATGCTGAAAAGTCCAAATTCAAGGTTTGCCAAAGAGCGATGGATTTTAAACATCAAAATCACCGATTGAATACGCAACACCACAATACGCTCTAAGACAGGCATCGCCGATGTTGGCGATAAGTGCAAGAGGTTCAAATGGGACTGAGCGGGTCACATTTCTAGAATGGGTCAGGACAGATGGGCCAGAATGGTCATACAGTAGGTACCCGAAGACTGTCATCGTCACCGAGGCAGGCCCAACAAACGCTGGTTTGACGATTTGGACTCGTTCCTGACTGATTGGCCAGAGAAGGCAAAACAACCGGGAGAGTTGGAAAGGAAATGGGGAAAGCCTTTGTCCAGCAGTGGGACAGAATAGGCTAATTATAAAAACAAAACGTTATACCATCGTGGTTGTTATAAAATTACCTATTTAAGAAAACAGATGAGTTTATAGAGTACCTAGTAGTACACCCACATTTTGTCAGTTATGTTTAACTCCCATGAAATATTTAGCGAGCCTGTAGCCATTTTGGGGTATAAAGAACAGGTTGTAAAGTTCTTCATCCCCCATAGAAAAGGGAGGATAGTCCGACCAGACGGGTCTAATGTCTGGTGGGCTACTGCCCAACAGTTGTTGTCGGGTACTTCTAAATAGTCTTAAGTCGCGGATAACTTTATTTGGGCGATTTATTTGACCCAGGCAGAATTTAGACGTATTTCGATGTTTAGTTCATCACCTGCGTCATAGATGGCGCTGTAGTACTTTTTGTTATATGTTACTGTAGTACTTTTTATAGTGCCGATACACCATCAACCGGGCACAAAACCAAACTTCGTAGTTGCTACTAAGAATTTTCTGGTGGAAAAACTCAATAACACATTGCCCGACCGGGAATCTAACGCAGGACCTCATGCTCGCTTCTGAACACTATACCAATCTATAAAAGAACAATAAAATTGCAAAATAAAATTCCAAACTGCGATTGATTATTGATATTTTGCAAGTCGAGAAGGAAACAGACTTCTAGTAATAAATCATCATCATCATTCTCCTGCCGTTATCCCATTTTTTTCGGGGTCGGCGCAGCATGTCATCTTCTGCCATACTTCTCTATTACTTTTTGGAGAAACGTTTGAAGAAAAAAGGAGAAAAACGGAAATGCAAACGATGTCAATACAAAAAAAATGGAAATCTAAAAGCATCAAAAAATATTCAAACAAATTACAAAAAGTGTAAGTAATAGTGGGGGTTTGAACTTGCGACCCGTAGCTTACAGAACGTTCAAGAACCCGCTAGGCTGTTTTCTCTGTTGACATAAGCTTTAAATAGCCGTTCTGGTGCTTGTCATGACTGAAACGTCAAACAACTGAAGGATACTGACATAATGCAATATTGCTCACCCCCTTAAGCGAGTAGCGTGATAGTATATAGCCTAAGATGTGAAGAAGCCTGTAAGGAATATTTGTGCAAAATTTGAACAGGATCTATGCAGTAGTTTTTGCGCCAAGTCGGAACATCGAATTGGATTTTTACGATTTTATTATATGTATAGATTATAACGCAACAGAAATTTATACAAATTCTGTGAAAATTTTAACTGTCTACCTATTACGGATCATGAGATACAGCCTACTGACAGACGACCTCCCAGGCTTTTTTTTTCGGATGGGAAATCATCAAATGACCACCCCGCTCTATGCGGAGAGGAAGGGAGTGTCAGACTTTTACTGACTAAAACCCATCCATGTTCCTTCTTTGCCCTTTGTGTTCCAGGGCCGCGGTATCTCTTTCGAACAGTCCTTCAGCCCCGGCAGGCATCCGCCCTTGCGGGCCCCTTTCTTTTTGTTGACATCTCTTTGAGGCGCGCGTGGAACACGAACGCGCCGACGACACGGCCTGTCGTCATAAGACGGACGGACAGCGAGCTAGCCTACAGTAACCCCTTAATTCTATTTTTAAAACTTAAAACAATAGTTAAAACGCTTAAAATTTTAGCATACTAATTAAGGCACCAGTGCCCCCTGGGAAGATGGACCGACGACCTAATAAAATGTGGTTGGTGGAGACTGGTTACGGAAGACGGAGGAGAGGGTGTTGTAGGGCAGCGTGGAATAGGTCTTTGTGTAGCAGTGGACTGCGACAGGCTGAGTTGTCATCAGTAAAAACCGGCCAAGTGCGAGCCCGAATCGCGCATGAAGGGTCCCATTTTCAATTGATTTTTATTATTTCGTGAGTTACAGCCCGTTGACAGACAGACGGACGAACAGCGGAAGTTTAGTAATAGGGTCCGGTTGGTTACCCTTCGGGTACGGAACCCTAAAAAATCTGATGTGCAGTAAAGCATTACTTTATTATTCTGTCTATTTCTATCCAACATCTCTGTCAGCCGTGATTCATGCGCTCTCTGTTATGTTGTTTTTTATTATTCTATCTTTGGACAATTATTAAACAACGTTTCATCAGATCTGCATATGACATTTATACTAATTCGTCTATTGTTCCTTTAGTTTTGGCTGGAAACCTTACTCAAGGTATCAACAGGATAACCCGGTTAAGCAACCGACAACCTCGTAGGCTTTTTTTCTTTTCGGATGTTAAATCATCAAATGACCCCTCCCGCTCTGGGCAGAGTTAAAGGGAGTGTCAAACTTTAACTGACAAAAACCCATCCATGTTCCTTCTTTGCCCTTCGTGTTCCAGGGCTGCGGTATCTCTTTCGTACACTCCCGCAACCGCGGTAGGCATCGGCCCTTGCAGACCCCTGCCTGGTTGCTGACATCTCTTTGAGGCACGCGTGAACGTCATAGGCTGACCTGCGAAAAAAGAAACTGTTCGTAACGAATCGTATCTTGAATCGACACGGGAGCAAGAAGCACAACTTCACAAGTTGGGTAGATAACCCTTGTTTCGGGAAGTATTTGCTTTCACTTTTCAATTAATTGAAAAGTTTGGATCTTCGTTCTCCAAGACTTCGCTCAAGTTTTCTGATATTAAACGAGTATTTTAATGAGGTTTAGGGTTACTACGGTTATGAAAAGCTGTGTTTTTATACTGATATTTTTAGAGTTGAACTTAAAAAAGTGGTTTCTGTTTGTATGGCTATTCGATTTTGTATTACTAGCTTATGCCCGCGGCTTTGCCCGCGTGGACTACCGGAATAAAAAGTATCATATGTGTTCATTATCCACGTTATAAGCTATCTGTATGTCAAGTTTCACCCAAATCCGTTCAACTATTTTTGCGTGAAAGAGGAACAACCATCCATCCTCACAAACTTTCGCATTTATAATATTAGTAGGATTTTAGAGTAGAACTCCATAATGGCGTTTCCCTTTGTTCGTTTATATTGGGTGACTGGTAATTAACGAAAAAAAAATAGTCAAGCACTACAGTATGAGATCGGGTAATAATGTTATTAGGTTTTCTTATCAGACATGCCTCAGTGTCAGTCCGTTATGCCTCGTTGATGGCAATAGGCTCACACTCTTTTATATAAGACTTAAACATATCTAGCAAAATATGTGTTTTATTGTATACCTCCGCCCCATTGGGAAAAACCCGCATGATGTTATGTTATGAAAAAAAAATCTCTTTAGATTTTGAATAAACAGTGATGGAATCGACTAATGTGTAAAAGCAATTTATGCAAATCATGTAGATACCATTTTTCTTTATTTATCATACATTAAAAATATATATATATTTATAGTCTTAATACCCGTTCGTTTGTTATGTACCATTAAACCAGAGATGGTTTGTTTTGGTACTTATATTCGCTAAAACAACACTGCCTAATCATTACTAAACAAAAATAAGTAAAAATGTAGGTACATGGTAATGTTAAAAGTGTCGAGTCTATCCATTTCAAGGTCTATGGCCGTAAGTGTGCGATAATGACTACTGGTTGAACCGGTGCGCCGCCACTTAGCTGGTTCGTAAACATAATGTACTTCTGTATATAAACAAATATACATATCTTCATAAGTAGGTATCTATGTTGTTTTCCAGTATGTTACATACAATGTATAGAAAATACGCAAGGGGGTATATTCTATAATTCCTCTCATTAAATGGGGCGTAAACTTAACCAGGAAAAAATATACGTTTTAAATGAAATGATTTGAAAAGAGTAACCATGGAGTTTCGTGCCGGTTCTTCTCCATAGGAAACGACCAACCCGAACGTGCTCCTTTTTCTCGACGTTTAATAAGTGCCCATCTGGGCCTATGTGAAATTAAACATTTTGAATTTTTTTAATGGGTTAAATATGGTAGTTTTAAAATACAATGTTGACTGCAGTAGCGCTAATTTTTTTTCTAAAGTGCCCATGTGATGGACTCAAGTAATCATTCTACCTTCCTTCAAAAGCTAATTATTTTGCTAAAAAACATGCAAAGGCACCTTTTAAAACTAAAAATATAGGTACTGGTCTACTTACACCTTTCAATTGCTGGGCAGTTTTCGGCTCCAAAATCGAACTTATGTACTTCAGCCATTTTACAGCATTTCCTATGGAAAATGCTGTTCTAGAATTTACCTTGCCTAACCTGAAAAAATAAAGGTATTTAAAATAGGAATATTTGAATCTTCGATGAACAAGAAAGCCTCAATTATTATCATCATTGTATTATTTGAATTAAAGGTATCACGATGTCTTTGTTGTTGTTTGTGGTTGTTTGTTGTTGAGGAGTTCGTGGCTTAATAATACAGCCGCTCGGATCGATCTTTAGATTAAGCCATGCTTGCCTAGGTTGGTCTGTGGATGGGTGACCACCCATTACATACCGAGTTTCCTCCGTGCCTCGGAAAGCACTTAAAGCCGTTGGTCCCAGCTGTCATTTGTAGATCTTTGACAGTCGTTACAGGTGGCCCAAAAAGTCTGACTACCAGTCTTACAAAGGAAGGGGTATCGTATTACGCAGTACTAATTGGGTTGTGGAGGTCAGATAAGCAGTCGCTTCATGTAAAGTACTGGTACTGGTTTCTTATATTTTACCGGAGGAAGCCGACCCCACCATAGATGGGAAAAGGCTAGGCAGATGATGATGACTTTGCTGTCGCGCAGTCGGGCAAAATACGAAACGTTTTATAATTCCTGTCAAGCTCGATAGATGGCGCTACGAGTTGCATAACATTGTAATAAAATGTGTGCTATATGAATGAATTTACACAGTTTTCAGTCAAATGGGAACACATCTGGCACAAAGATGAAAAACACTATATACCCATTGATTAATTTTAGAGTTTCCAAACTAAGGTTTCGCAAACTTGGTTTTGAATTAATATCTTCAAAATCAGTACCACTATTTTTTGCTGACAAATTAATTGGTAGGTACCTAAATATCTGGTGCCGGCAAGAGACAGGCAAGGATTTCCTTTCACATACCTACATATGAACACTGTAGTAGACTTGTAACCAAGGGTATCGGGAACCTTCTACTTCCTACGACCAATACCTAAAAGTACCCCAGGATATTATCTGGTGTCCGAGTTTTTTTGCCGCCCATGGGGTTCTTGACTTGGCTTTACATGCCGTCGAGAAATATCTCTCAGGCATGCTGGTTTCCTCACGATGTTTTCCTTTACCGAAGCAAGCGACAATTAGGTATACAATCGTCTTGGGTTCGAACTCGAGACCTTTGACTTAACAGGATAGGATAACATCACACCATTCTGTGAGAAACCTGACTAGCTGATACGAGGGCTTCTTAAAAAAAAGCTTCAAAATATGACAAAAAATAACTTAATTTTCTTCTCCAACAGGATGCTGTCATCTCATATTAATGTTTCTATTAAATTATGTTTTCATTAATACATACTGCGTATCTATTTAGCGTCTGCCATTGACAAGCGGACATCCGTTCCTGTTTCTTTCTATTTTCATTTGATTTATGGTATATGGCTAATTTAGCTTTTGAAGTAAAGATACGAAGGTAAAACAAAACATAAAAATTATACTTTCAGATATTATTATTATATTTACTTACTGATATTTTCATAAAAAATCTTTAGACGACATTGATCCATTCAAGAAAAGTGATATTTCAAAGTTAACATACGTCGTGATAGACATCATTTTATATTACAGCAATACACTATTAACATTTATAAAAATAAAGTTTTAATGTAATTTGGTAAACCGCCATAAAGTTGTAGTTTGAATATTTTCCATCGAACTTTTTTTTTCTTTTTCCTGTTTCCAGGGAGAAGTACCATACATACAGCCTCAATGTCAGTATAGTAGGAAAATAAAATCATTTTTTAGACATCAAACATTTTCTTATTTCGGTTTGGAAAACTGAATAATGTATTTTTTATTAGGAATGTGGAATATTTAAATCAAACTATGTATATTTAAAATATATTCACGGTAAATCGTTGATAAATAACGAAAAGTGATTGGCCACGCTGACTCAAAAAAAATAATCGTCGCCATTTTCGAAAGCGAAGAAAGAATCGTTTTTTTTTTTAATGGCCTTAACCGTTTTTTTTTTCGGTTATTATGCCAGTATATTGACATTTTTATAGTATTCAAAATAAAACTCTTCTATAAAATACTGTGAAGTTTCTTTTATCTGTGTTAACGTTATTTTTTTTTTTTTTTAATTAGTTATTTATCAGGAACTAACTTGTTATATCGGATTTTTATCCGTTTTTGTGTTGTCATATTCAAAAATCATTACCCTTAGCTGCTAAGCCCAAAGCTTTATCGTAATTGGCTACATCGTCGGTACTTGTAACATATAGTGCAGGAGCTCACATTAATATTGATTATTTTATCTTTATCTCGCCGATAACCTGAATTTGTTTATCGTGAGTACTTAGGGTACCTATACCGTCATAAGTTTTAAGTGGATGACTGAAAGTGGCCTGTAAGCATAATTGTATGAGCCCAATTTTATTTTTATTTAAAAAGCCAGTCTTATATAAAAATGTATGGGAACTGTCAAATTTTCCCAATCAACCTTGAACCTAATGCTCTAGCGATAAAGTTGAAAATCTATTAAAGAAATTTGACAGATTGTAGTAGCTTGATATGCTGGCGTCTGTACTTACCTGACTTCCACACCCCAGTTACTGGGTAAACTGGAATCAATTTAGTTTTAATGGGTTAAGCAGATAGCGATTGTATTAAGCATCAGATTTTTAGTCTATATTGAAAGCACCTATTTAAAATAGAGAGCTGGCTTCAGTAAGGCGATTTGCACACTGCACCGGAGAAAGTATTTGAATTTAGAAAACACGTCTACACTGACAACGCGTCGGGCGTACAGTATTAAAATCTGCAGCCCCGCGCTCCGCGACGGAGTGCGGTGCAATGGTAGAATCGCCTAAAGACTTTTCATGTTGAAAACTGACCAGTGTCATAAACGTACCTGTAAATTGGAAAGACGCCTTAGAAGACAACCAAATTGACTTCGTATGATAAGTACCTAACACACTGCTGCGGGACTGTTCGAAAGAGATACCGCGGCCCTGGAACACAAAGGGCAAAGAAGGAACATGGATAGGTTTTAGTCAGTAAGAGTCTGACACTCCCTCCCACTCCACCTAGAGCGGGAGGAGTTATTTGACGATTTCCCATCCCAAAAAAAAAAAGTACTTAACACTAGCGAAGAGCAAATTTTTAAAATATTTTTTTAAGCCGGAGTGCATATCTTTAATGTGATTTCATTATTTGTCTATGGAATACTGATTGTGCCAGTTTCCAAAGGGAAGGCGGTAGGAATCGAGTTGTATGAAACCTTCGCCACTGTTACCTAATAAGACTTTTTTATTAATTTATATTTTATTAAGTTTTTTATAACATCCACATTTATTTAAAACGACCACCTATGAAATGAAATGAATAAAATTTCGACAATCAAGCCATTCTCTATCGTCGGAGATTGTTGAAGACTATAATAAAGGCAAAAGCAATCTACTGGAACACTTGTAGATGTCTAGACTGCTAAGTCAAGTACTAGATAGATGTAGTTCTAGATTGGACTGCCAGCTGGGTAGTGTTTTTATTCAAGAAACGTTGCCCCACACTAGGAATTTTCCTGTGTCGTGGATGCATTTACGAACATTGAAACTCACATACACAGCTAGACCCGGAACATACGGACCTGTAGGCCATACAAATATGGCAAGGAAATAAGTCCAGGTTTCCTTATGATGTTTTCCTTAATATATATGCTATATCATGCTATATCAAATAGCAATTATTAAATTATTAAATAAACGAAATATTAATGACATCATGCGAAACAGAAATTCCAATTAATTTGATCGCTTGGCAACAGAGTAATAATTATTAACATTAAAAGCAAATAAATAATACAATCTAGACTAGCAGCAGTAAGACAAACTTAGAAAGTACATTATGAATTGAAAAAGTCACATTGGTACTTGCCCGGAACCCATTACCTCATACATGAGAGGCGAGGCCTTAACCTCTGAGCCATTACGATAAACTGACACTAACCTCTCCATAAACTTCGAAAACCCAGAAGCATTAGATAACCGTGAAGGTTAATCGTTAACTAACGAGGCAATATTGATCGGTTACAGTTATTATCTCAGCAGTTGACCGATTACCGAGTGATAATATTTCGCCAATAGATAGTTTCGGTCATAACGATGTCAATAACGTGGACATAAGTGGCTGTAAAGTTATAGGTGTTACTCAACCTTACTAATATTATAAATGCGAAAGTAAGTTTGTTTGTTTGATACCTTTTCACGCCTAAACCACTGAACCGATCATCCTGAAATTTTGCATATACGTTGACCGGTGTACAAAAACAGACATACCTTTCATCCCGAAAAAAAGTATTGTTCCCGAGGAAAATAACAATAACGTCCTTGTGATAATAGATGGCGCTACGTGTCTTTCAAATCATGATTGAATTATACAGGGTGTAAACAGACCCTTCACGAAGCCGTCAACCGAGCATTCTGTACATCAAACTAAGTAATTTTACGCAAAAAATTTTGTTGGGAAACAATTTTTTTTTTTGGGGTGAAAAATCACATTTTACGGTAAAACTCAATGTTACGCACTCAGAACATTGTGCTAATGGCTGGATTGAATATTACGGGGGTCAGGGAGGTGTTTAAAGTAAAAAAAAATACTTTAAAAACATGTATTTTAAAAAAAACTTGTGAAAAAGTTGGAAGTTTGACCCCCAATATCTCCGTAACTAGAAGGTTCCCAGGTATGGTCTAGAACAAAAAAAATATCGCAATGACGGGGAGAATAAGTGCCTTTCGGCTTCGTTAAGGGTCTTTTTACACCCTTTATTATTACAAGCAGAGTACAGCCCGAATTGATTGTCAAATTCTAAATTAACGCGAGCGAAGCCACGGGCAAAAGCTAGTGATCAATAATGAAATGCTAGTCTGTGAATTACTTTACTTCGAACTTTCCTATTCAAGTGACAGCTCACTATTCAAAAGCTTACACCTGAGCATTGAAAAGACGACCTCATGATCATTACGTGTGTCAGGTAGGCAGTAACTCATCATCATATGCCTGCCTTTTCCCAACTATATTGGGGTCGGCTTCCAGTCTAACTGTTTGCAGCTAAATACCAGTATTTTGCATGGAGCAACTGCCTATCTGACCTCCACATCCCAGTTAGTACTGGTTAATACGATACCCTTAGGTAAGACTGGTTGTCAGACATTTTGACCACTGACTACCTAACGACTGTCAAAGATCTACAAATTACACCCGGGTCAAACGGCTTAGCGTGCTTTCCGAGGAACGTAGGAAACTTGGTATGTAATGGGAGGTCACCCATTCACAGACCAACCTAGGCAAGCACGGCTTAACCTAAAGATTGAACGAGCTCCTCGAACTTCAAGTGACACACTATTCAAGAGATTAAACTTGAGCATTAAAAATAGGACCTCACGATCATTATGTGTGTCAGCAAGGCAGTCACTACAAGTGTTATTATAACATAACATCATCATTAACATCACGCCTGTAATCCCCGAAGGGTTAGGCAGAGGTGTTACTAATAGAACACTCACGAGCACCAATATGTTTACACTTTCCTAAATTTAAAAGCAATCTTCGCGAGAAATAACGATTGTAACTTGGAGATAGGATCTTTTTATAAAAACAACGTTCGTGACAACACGAAATTTTAATCAGAACAGTAGGAGAAAAACACTTTTAAAAGATGTTAATTGTTTACATATTGGTGCTCGTGACTGTACATCTACATTTTGCCAGTTATGTTTAAGCCCCATGTAATAGCTTGACAGCCTATTGCCATCAACCGGGCACAAATCCAGACTCCGTGGCTGCTACTGAGAAATTCCTGATGGAAAAACCCAATAACACTTTGCCCGACCCGGGAATCGAACCCAGGACCTCATGCTCAGCAACCCCAACTATCGCTCTGTTTCGTTTGATCCACGATTTTTTACCCACCCTGTGTGTATACGGGGTGTAAACAGACCCTTCACCAAGCCGTCAACCAAGCATTCTGTACATCAAACTAAGTAACTTTATGCAAAAATTTTTGCTGGGCAACGAAATTTTTTTTTGGGGTAAAAAATCACATTTTACGGTAAAACTCAATATAATGCGCTCAAAACTTATTGCTGATGGATGCTTTGAATAGTGAACGGACCATGGAGGTAATTGGAGTAAAGTTAGAACCTTAAAAAGTAGTATTTAAAAAAAAACATGTGAAAAAATTGGAACTTTGACCCCCAATATCTCCGCAACTAGAAGGTTCCCAGGTATGGTCCAGAACAAAAAAATGATCACCATTGTGAAGGCACTTGTTCTCCTCGTCATTGCGAGGAGAACAAGTTCCTTTCGGCTTCGTTAAGGGTCTTTTTACACCCTTTATTATCTACATACATTGCACTCGTGTGAAGCTATGACGGGTCGTAAGTTTTTACGATAATTACAATAGTAATTCATTATCCAAACATTATGAACGATACTAAGACGTAGATACCACACGTTTCATACAGTATTCCTATCAGCTAATTAAATTCATATCCATATAAATATGTATTAGCACACGGCCGTATATTTGTTTTGTTTGATACATTCGGTTCGCCCTTCGTAATGAAAACCTGCGCAAACAATATCTGATGAGGGTTTCTCCTGAATCTCTAATGTATGTCTGTTTATTTCATTGTATATCTATTTTCGGATAGGGTACTTTGTTTTATTATGTTCAGGTTTCTAGTGCGTGGGTGTGGAGCTTGTTGTTTAAGAATTTGTCTGGAGAAACCTGCTCTATTATTTTTTTATTATTCATTACTAGCGGCCCGTCCCGGCTTCGCACGGCTGGACATTTTACTATCCCCTAATTCCCCCCTACCAATTTCTAGCTTATGTTACTCAGGGATAATGTAGCATTCTAATGGTGAAAAAAAATTTGAAATCGGTTCAGTAGTTTTTGAGTTTATTCATTGCAAACATACACACACACACACACAAATCCAAATCTTTCCTCTTTATAATATTAGCGTAGAGTACTAGCGGTCCGCCCCGGCTTCGCATGAGTGGGCATTTAAAAAAAAATTGTATAGCCTGTGTTACTTAGGAATAATGTAGCATTCTAATGGTGAATTTTTGTAATCGGTTCAGTAGTTTTTAAGTTTATTCGTTACAAACATACAAATCTTTCCTGTTTATAATATTAATTTAGATTTACACACAGTAGAAAAATAATATCACAAGAGTTCTGAGTACAATTAAGTATCTAGGTAGTGCTTATTTTTCAGACATTTCTTTCAGTAGACCTGCGAAAAGAGAAATAAAAAAGAATGGAGGTAATGCTTGTGTGGCCTGTCTAAAAATAAATTGCCAAAGCCGCTATGTCTAACTTGAAATTTTGCAGAAATATACACTAAGAAATGTTTTTTGAGAATTGGTCCCCTAAAGGGGTGAGGCGAGCTAGTCCACGTCAGACGGAGGCGGCGAAGGTTTTGTTATTGGTGCTCCTCGCGGAGAGGCGGTGAGTGCCACTCATCCGCGCGATTCAGAGCGTTTATACAGACAGTGGGCAATGTCGCAAATAGCTGTCAAATATTTCGCTGTTTTGATTAATTTGGCATTATTACTGTATGGAAATAAGAAATATCGTAATACCGAATATTTAGTTTTAAATATAAAAATGTATTTGAAAACTTTCTATATTATGCCTTTTTTACACCTAAAACCGTTACAACATCAAATTATTATTTTTAATTGCAATTCATTATTAATATTCTAGTTGTTAGCGGTATCGTGTAATAACCGCTTTAAATAGCAGATGACAGTTTTAATATATAATAATAATAATTTAAAAAAAAACATTTCAGACCATAAGTCCATAAACAAAAACACATTACAATTTTATACACAAAACATCAATACATACATGAAAACACATTCTACACAAAAAATACACTAAACAAACTTATTTTAAATATAGGAATGACGCACGATGACTGGTCATCCATTGCCACATCATTGGACTATCCATCCTGTCGGCTACTATAGCCACTAAGCTGTTGGAGCTGTCGCGCACTCGCCGCATCAAGGATGCTATCCGTGTCCGCATCAGTGCGTAAAAATCTGGCACGCCGTTCTCCGCGAACATCCCCGATGTACTGCAAAAGCGCGGCAGCCCAACATAACTCTGAAGGCGTTATTGTATTGGACTCGCAGAGCATTGTACGAGCTTTTTTTATATGGAATTTCTTAATGGAAGTTCCTCATTTTTATCGATGGAAAATCCCATCGGGGACAAACGGTTAACTATAAAGGTTCTATGTATTTTGTACCAATTTCCTGAAAATTCCAGTAAATTGAGCTCATAACAAGAATTGTTGGAAAATCCAAGCTTACACCATTGTATTCGTGCTACAAATCTGTTGGAACTAATGATAGTGAGTCACGCCATAACAAACAAATGACATACTCGACATTTTACGAGGACATGGCGGGTAAGTCTGCCCTATGCCTATTTTCAGTAAATGTAGGCGCCAGGGAAATGATATAAAAAACGCGCTTTATTGGATTTTTTAACACGATTCTGTGATGAGAGGTGAAATTTCGTTTTTTTTATGTCTGTATGTGTATGTCTTTAAACACTGTTTTAAGCTTTCACGGTTTACAACTAAACTTATACTGTCACTT
Source organism: Noctua pronuba (assembly GCA_905220335.1). Classification (NCBI taxonomy): domain Eukaryota; kingdom Metazoa; phylum Arthropoda; class Insecta; order Lepidoptera; family Noctuidae; genus Noctua; species Noctua pronuba. The sequence goes on from LR999908.1 coordinate 14,607,454, forward strand.
ACGGGATATCTTCCGTGATTGTTCATTATTTTGAGGAAAGACAAAGAGGGTAGACAGATTTGTCTGCTCTTAACAATTTATTTTCCATCCACCCGCATTCTCCAGTCAACCCGCGATCATGGCGCTTGCAACAGCGTCGAAATATCGGGAGCTCAAAATAATGAACAATCACGGATGGTATTCCGTAAGTGACAGTATAAGTTTATGTGTCTTTACTTGAAGAGGTCTGTAACAATGTTGTCACTGTATTGAAATAAAGGATTTGTTTATTTTAACAGTGCAGTAATATTAAGGCATTGGTTATGGTGTTCTGTCGGATGTTTGTGCCAAAAACGTCTATTTCAGAAGTAAATCCAGACTAATTTTATTCCCAACAAATATTTATCTACATATCTGCAACATAATGTAACCAAATATCCCAGTTTAGCTTCAAAAATGTAAATGTGATGCTACCTAGTAGCTTCATTCCGTTTCGTCATTTGTCCGATTCACCACCTAAACAAAAAACGTACAAAACCATGAAAAAAGTGCCTTTTCGTAAATATTTTGTTCTTCACACATTTTCTTTTTTTTTTGGGATGGGAAATCCTCAAATAACTCCTCCCGCTCTGGGTGGAGCGGGAGAGGGAGTGTCACACATTTAGAGTGTATTTTCACCGACCATTAATTTCCATCACTGTTTTTTGTATGGTACAGTCAGCTCCCAAAGTTACAAGGAAACTTCTTGTTGTGAATACAAGCATACTCAATAGACTGCATGTATGAGCATAAAATCAGTTACAAAACGGCACGTTTGTGAGAGTATTTTGTTAAGTGGGAGAATCGGAAAAGAGGCGAGACGGGATGTAGCCCTAGTAGGTAGGGTGACATTATGGTGTGTGTGTATCCGTTTGTTGACATTCTCTGCTTTTTCTGTGTATTTTTAAGGTGTTTTCCTTAAAGGAATGTTTTTGATAAGCACGTGTTTTGGAAGTAAAGTGTGTCGATGCTTAAAGAAAATACTTTTTTCCCCTCTTTTCATGTTTGCTGGTAATGCATTGTCTGTTTTTGAATATGATGCGATTCAGCTTAAGAATAACCTATTTTTTTGTTCCTACTGACTCTAAGGCTAGACGTTCTTTAAGATGTCATCCTCAACATCTGCCTAGCCTTTTCCCAACTAGTTCGTTAATACCAGTATTTTTCATGAAGCGGCTGCCTAACTGACCTCCACAACCCAGTTAGTACTGGATAATACGATACTACGTGGTAAGACTGGTTGTCAGACTTTCGGGTTACTGACTACTGTAACGACTGTCAAAGATCTACAAATGACAGCCGAGACCAACCGCTTAACGTGTTCCGAGGCACGGAGGAAACCTGTGGAGGTCTATGCCCCAACTGTGGAAGCGGTACATGCTGATTACGCTATTGATGGCACGGCTGACGCAGTGGCTGAGCGACTGGCTGCTGCACTGCGTGTCGCGGGTTCGATCCCCGCACAGAACAAATATTAGTAAGGCCTACAGGTAGTTGTATCCGGGTCTAGCTGTTTGTGAATGTGTGGTTAAATGTTTGTTAACCCTTTTTAATGTAGAGGAAAGGTAGAAATATCACCACTTTAGTATGGATAGTGGCATAGATACTGTTATCAAATTTTCCACATATTTTCCGCCAATTTAAAAAAAAAACAAAAAAAATTGAAGTAGGTACCTACCTACTTGTTTAATATTTTTAGAAAAAAAAAAAAAAAAAAAAAAAAAATCCTTATTAACCATACTTCAATTTCGTTTTCCTACCACTTCCGGTTTTCTCTGCCTTATAAAGGGTTAACGCACCCACGATACAGGAGAAATTCCTAGCGTGAGACAACGTTTATAAAAATTAACTTTGACACTTATTGTTTCTGGCTACCTCTCGATTTGCGAGCCAAAACCCCGCCAAGTCTTGTATCACTAAGCTATTATTCTACAGGTTCATTACCTAGCTGTCATGTTTCACTTGCACCAACTTAGTTCAGGTCAAATTGAACGTACTAAAGACCTTCGTTGGGAAGGTAGCCAAGGATTTAGTCCTAATGTGGATATTCTCGAAATTTTGAGTTATTTATTTGGGTCAGAATCATTTTCAATGTTAGTTGAGAGCTCGTAGAGTTTTTGAAGTGTATATTACATCAAACTTCTTTTCTCGTATTGGCTGAAATTACAGGAAGTTATGAAAATATCAGCTGTTCAGCAAGAGATCGGTGAACATGATTGTGTCACAGTATCGTCAATCGTAGAGATAATTTTAAATACGAGATTTTTTAAAATATTTAACTAAATTACGAAAAAAAACCGGCTAAGTGCGAGTCGGACTCGCGCATGAAGTGTTCTGTACCGTCGTAGTAGGGGAGCCCCCTTAAATTTTTGATTTATTTTTATTATTTGTTGTTATAGCGACAACAGAAATACACATTCTGTGAAAATTGCAACTGTCTACCTATTACGGACGGACAGCGGAGGCTTAGTAATAGGGTCCCGTTGGTACGGGTACGGAACCCTAAAAAAAGTAAAAGAATAATTAAGTAACACACTTTTAGAAAAACATGAAAAATCCGACTTTAAAAAAACTTACCGAACAGAAAATCTTCCCCAGAAAGCTTAGCGTTTCAATCAAAACTTTATACTTAAGTAGGTACTTTATAGTATAAAGATTACATTCTTTATCTCCCAGGCTTTTACATTTTCTTCTCAATTTTTTTTTAGAATAATTAGGTATTAGGAACTAGCTTTTGCTAGCGATTTTCCGCGTGGAAGTTGGGCATTATTGATACATGGAAACGAATTATAAGGATAATAAATTAAACTTAAAAAAAAACAATTTATTATTAAAATGAAAAGAAGAAAATTAGGTTTATTATATTGTTTCGTTTCCGTGTTATTAACCGTTGGAGAGTTCTCCTGTGAGGAGGCGATCCTAGCTGCAAGACCAAGTCATGTCTGTCATAATAATAAATTGTCACCAGAATCAAAGGTGTGTGCAAAATTTCAGCTCAATTGGATGGGGGGATGTGGTTTGAAATTCAGTTGTAAGATTTAACCAATACATACCTACTAACAAACTGACAAGGCAAATAAAAGCTTATAAAAAGTGTCATAAGATAAAAATTTCTTCATCATTGTCACTGCATGAGTAGGTAACAGACAGACATAGTTATTTTCGCAATTATAATATTGTGATAAATGTAATGAAATTATTAATGTAGAAGTTAATATTAATACGTTATGTTCTGTTGTTATTTTTTAAGTTTTTATTGTAATAGATATTTTGCACGTTTGTCATAGTAGGATATGATGTAAAAAACTTTTTTTATGAAAATACCACCTTAATGTGATTTGATTAACCCTTATTTAAACGCGAGCCTATGGAGGAGTTAACAAAAAAGTAAGATACGTTCCTGTGTAATTTTGGGTCGTAGATTTCAAAAATACATACAAAAGAGGGGTAAGTGGGGGGAAGTACCCTTTTTTTGGTGGGAAGTATATATCCCGTCGTCTGTTCTCTCTTGTAAAAAAGTTGGAAAGGTGGGAACTATACTCCCAGTGTTATAATTTTCATTTTCATTTTCGTTTCACGCAACCGTAATATAGTCTAGTTTACATAGCTAAAACTCAAATCTGCTTACCTAATTTTTTTTCAGCGCTACACAAAAAACTAAAAAATAACGGTCGTTTTCGGCGGCAAAATCACGTCAACTGACTTTGACGTGCGTTTACCATGACATGTAATAATTCTCTGAAAAGTTTTGCCATTAAAAAAGGTTCTCTGAAATGTCAAGATTGCGTAGATAAATATTACATTGCATTTGGTTTATGCATATAAAAATAAAACACGATTTACTTCAATCTATCTCAGATTGAAGTAAATCGTGTTTGATTTTAGTTTCAGTTAGTGGGAAGTATAGCTCCCAGCGTTTTAATAAGGGTTAATATGGAAACATAATTCAAAATTTTATCTCATAAATTGTAAAGATAATTTATTGGTCCTGAAAAATCAAAGCATAAACCTGGCCGCCCTATCTTAGTATCATGTTCAACTCTGAACCAGTCTCCGCCGGACAAAGGCTCAATTATCTTTGAGGGTGTCCGTTGCCTACCGTGATTTGAAAGTGCAGTGATGTGGCCTTAATACCGGCCAGCACCGATAATAATAGGCTCCTGCTGCTCTCTGAAATATTGGTGGGTTGATGTTGGAGTCGGTTAGTTGTATTATTTGTATGTCTAAGCTCGGATTAGCTGGAGTATTGGGATGTTTGTGATTACTGCTTCTAGGTTATATCTATGTGCAAATATTCAATACCTGCTTTTGCCCCCGGCTTCGGAAATTAACCCACGGGGACGCATTAAATGTATGCCTAAAACACTCGGGAGTTCCCGTTAGTGAAAGATTTTTCTGAATCGGATTAGTAGTTCCGAAGATTACCCCCTACATACAAACTTACAAACAAATACCTCATTATAATATAAGTATAGATGACACTCAGGGATAACGTAGCTTCTCATTAGTAAAAGAATTTTCGGAATCTACCGGTCCCCTTTTCTATTATAAGCATAGATTTGGTCTATGGTAGGTAAGTATCATCAAATTACAGATGATACAAAGACAGCTGACATAGAAGAATTGAGGAAAAAAACGCGTTGCAGCGACCCCAAGCAACATGGTACAAGGGTAGGAAGATCGCGGGCCTGTGGACGGTGAGTGATGGGTTAGCTCACCGTCCGTCCGTCTTATGACGACAGGCCGTGTCGACGGCGCGTTCGTGTTCCACGTGTGCCTCAAAGATATGTCAGCAACCAGGAAGGGGCCCGCAAGGGCCGATGCCTGCCGGGGCTGCGGGACTGTTCGAAAGAGATACCGTGGCCCTGGAACACAAAGGGCAAAGAAGGTACATGGATGGGTTTTAGTCAGTAAGAGTCTGACACTCCCTCCCACTCCACTCAGAGCGGGAGAAGTCATTTGATGATTTCACATCCGTAAAAAAAAAAGGGTAGGAAGATGATGAAAAGCAGAGGCACCAAAATTGTTGATACATTGTCTAAAAACAAAGTAATGGACCAGATCCTAAACAATGTGAATTTCTATAAACGAAAATGTTGATGAAAAACTCAAAAATGTATTTTTATTGACAACAAGTGAATATTTGCACTATATACAAACTACAAATCTATAATAGTAAGAAAAAAATGTACAAGTATCAAAACGGTTACAGGACGACAAAAAATTCGTCCACATCGCTGTCAACAGGAAAAGTGCCCAGAAGGCTGGCAGCATTGCTACGTTGGATGGCAATGCTGATTCTTTGGCCAAAAAATGGGCCTGCCCTCTGGTCAAAATGTATTGGATAGTCCTGAGCTGACATTGTCCGAGAGAAACGCTTACGTGAATCCAGTTTGACAGCCGATGTAGAAATATGGAACGCTTTAAAAGTGATTACCTGTTCTCTAGGGCAATTAAAAAAATAAATCGTACTGGAACATTTTGTTTTAAGAACACTTTATTATCACGAAAAGGTACATGTATTTTCAGAAATTCATAGCAATTTATATTCGTAGACTGTGACATGATATATTGGTCAATACACTTGGGATTTATATGGGTCAAAGAAGAGAAAATTGTTACAATTTTGTTTTATTCTAACTAAAGCTTCAATAATTTCGGGATGATTCTGATTATATTTCTTAATCCTTCATTTATTTTTACACATATTAAGTGCATTTTTAAATATTCCTTAAAATAAAAACAATATAAAAAACATTAAAAATATAACAAATAGTAGGCCACCAGCATCGGGAACAGGGTCCGAGCTACCCGTGGTCAGGTACTCTCGCTCTTGAGAGAGAAACCTCCTAACGATAGGAGCCGTGTCTAGGAGTACCGCTTTCTGAATCAAGCCCTTCATCCAGCTGCCTAACGAGAGCCTCCTCAGGTATGCTCCTCCTACTTCATTATTATTAAACACATATTTTTAGCCTTTTCTGGCTAGGAATAGGTTAGGCTAACTCTGCTGTAGGGTCGGCTTCCAGTCTAAGTGGATGTAACTCAATTAGTATTTTACGATTAAGCATTCTGCCTATCTGACCTCCACAGCCCAGTTACTAAGTAGCATGATATACCCCATGGTAAGACTGGTTGTCTAACTTTCGAGCTACAACCCATACCTGAGGAGGAGCACTGACGGGTCAGTTTACGTTTAAATACAGTCTATTGTCCATACTAAGATCCAAAATTTATTGAAAGTATCGCCTTAAGACCACGAATTGTTTTATTTTTTTTAGAAGCCTTTTGTTTCCAACTGCTGGACAAAAGCCTTTCCCATATATTTCCAGGTACTTTTCTACTGCTCTACTTCAAACCAGCCTTCGTGATGCGCGTCCCAATCGTCTCGCCACCTCTTTCTAGGTCGGCCTCGGCGGCGCCGTCCATCCTTAGGCACCCATCGTGTTGAGACCTTTGGCCAGCAGTCCTTATTACGAATTGTAATTACATTTATTTTATGAAATTTAAGAAAACTCTTAAACAGGTATATTTTCAACGTAAATTAATAATGAGTTTAGTTATTCTCAAATTTTGAGGTAAAGACCCACAAAATTCATAGCAAGATCTTTCAGTCTGCAAATTGACGTGGGAGTTTACATAGAATTTTCACCCCACACCCACGCTGTTACCCACTTAGGTACAAGTACATAACTAGTAAATATTGTAACGGTTTGCCTTCAGGGTAGGTATAATGTATTTCTAAGCAATTAATAGACCACCTGCTTCTCGTCCGCTCAAATGAAAGGAAGAATTTACGCCAAGAGAATGAACTAGAATCGATACTTAGATAATATATAACATTACGTCCTGCGTTCACCTAAGGTTCAAAATAAAAAATCAATGATAATTAGCACTTTTTGAACGTCAAAGTTTGCAAGAGACAGTCCCCCAAAACGCCCGGCCTTTGCCTCTTCCCAGTTTTTTAGCTAGGACAAATCTCTCCAGCAGTAGCACAGAGGTAGTGCCAATGTAGTATTATGCTAAACCTGATGAGCAGGCACAGGAAAACTGCTCCTGGAAGGAATTGAGGGAGGCTTTTGCCCAGCAGGGTGACTGAATAAAAATAATTTAAAAAACCTTTGAATCGCTTTCAAAGGGTCGTTTCTATAATGATTTTAAACAGGATCAATTTATGCTTTTTAGTAGCTTTTGTCAATGTGAGACATTTTCATCGCTGATAGAAAGTCTCGTTGGCATCGGCATTGATCCCGGGATTCCATGCTCAGAAGTCATGGCGCAATTACATTGGGCCGTTCGTCCGATTTCGGTTGCCTATGGAATTCGGACAAACGACCAAGTATGTATGTACGGAGTCTAGTACGTCCCCGGACAATCTCGTCCGGCTTCATCATTTGTTTTTTCGGAATTGTTAGCTCGTATTCCATTGCTGTAGTGCCTTGGGGATGTTGGCCCAATCGCGTATAGACGGTTTCCATGCTAGCATCAGGAAAAAGGTAGCATCGCTTGTAGGAGGATTCGGGGTACCACGTGTAATTGCGCCATTATGGATGCGACTACTCCACCAGGCAAACCAAAGTCAAAATTGTCAAAAAGGTAGAAAATACCTTAAACATTTATTGTGTGTAGGTACTGTTATGCACTGAATATTTTTTCAAACTGCTGAATCGAGCACATTTACAACAATCCGTCGAGTCACTGGTGTGCACCACTAATTCCTCCGATTGCACCCAAATATACAGTTCAAATTTGTACAAATAAAAGTTCCTGTGAAACAAACTATTATATAGCAGTCGCAACTGGACTCATATTTTTTTGTTTTTTGTTTTCACTGTTACTAACTGGTGAATTTGTTAGCCATCGTTAGTGACTGAGTTAGTGAATGTAAACTTTTAACAACCTACAGTTTTAAATTCGGGTTCTTTTTTGTTACATGGTGCAAAAAATGTCGCATGCCCAATGAGCTGTGGGCCAAAATAACCACTTTCTGGAGCCCTGACGCAGCCAGAAGACGTCGCGGCAGACCTCGTAGAAGATGGCGGGACGAGCTTGACAAAACCAACGACCAGTGGTCCACATTAGCTCTGAATCTAAACAACTGGAAGTCATGGGGAGAGGCCTTTGCCCAGCAGTGGGATGACGCAGGCTAACAGTATCAGTATCAGTGCAAAAAAACTAGGCACTTGTTTGGTTTCCAATCTGAGACATTCAGAATGTGCGGTCCGTAATCACTCTCACCAGGCTTAGAATGATTGACAACTCATTATAAGAGAAAAAAGCCCCTTTACAAAAAACACTTCATATTTCGTACACGCATTTAAAAATGTAATTTACTTCCTTTCATAATTATTTTCTTTCACAATTTCTCCTTCACAGGGTGTATGTAGATGATTTGCCTACATATCAGAGGGGGGAGTTAATCTTGCTTCCCCTGTATCATGTGAATTAGATCACAAAAGCGTCGAGAGACAGATTAATGATATTTGCTTGGAGTGTGTGTTGAGAATTTTTGAGCATCATACGCCTTGGAACATAAATAGGTTATGAATGACATCGATTGATTTTTGGAAGCTGGAATAGTATCTATAAGTGGAGGTTATTTGCTATAAATACCCGGTCCAAATTAAAGCAGTATAGTTGACCAGTAGAGTTATAGGTGTAAGAAGAAGAGTTGTAGGTGGTGTGTCTTAAGTCTCTTTTTTTTCGGATGGGAAATTATCAAATGATTCCTCCCGCTCTGGGCGGAGTGGAAGGCTTTTACTGACTAAAACCCATCCATGTTCCTTCTTTGCCCTTTATGTTCCAGGGCCGCGGTATCTCTTTCGAACAGTTCCGCAGCCCCGGAGGGCTTAGGTCTCTCTTTACGTATTTGGCGCTTTCGCTTAAAACCAAATTCGGTCAGTTAAATGGGCACACGCAAGGAAATAGTTTCAAAGGGTCGCCGTCACCGAAATCGGTAAGGGGGACTTTATTATATAATTACTAGCTGTAACTAAAGCTTCTTGGATTTGATGAGTTTTAAGAAAAAGCGATAATGAGAAGGAAGTGTAGTATGGAGCATGCTGGATGATAATCGAGTTTTATTACCAGTCCTTTGGGACGTAGACAATTTTTTCTTACGGCCGAACGGCCCGTGGGCCGTTCGATGTGGGCCGTTCAGACTAAACACCCATCGAAATGTTTGAACTCCGGCTAATTTGGACCCGAAGAATTTAAAAATTAACTAAGCTCCATGCCAGTGTAAATATAAAATAATTATAACTACAATTTTATGAGATATTTATTTAAAATATATTGAATTTTTAGGAGTCGGGAATCAAAAGTTATAAATATTTTCAATTTACTCAAATTCAGTAATCTTGCAATTACAAAACGCAACTTTTTCCCGATTACGTTCCAATCCAATGACATGTGTTTTTGCTCAAGTGCTTTCTTACTATAAATGGCTCTTTTCCTTCGTTTTTATACATTCTATAATGTCAAATACTTATAAACAACAAGTAAACTTGATACTAAAACGCCAATTAACAGGGCAAAGCATCTAATAAAAATGAAACTATGGTGATTTCGTAGTATATCTTATAAAGGAACGTTATCAATGGTAATCGATTAAGTCCCGTCAGCCGTCACTACTGTCACTGTCAGATCTGTCAAATGCATAAAACTGTTGTAAGGATTGAATTAATTGAATATTTTATTTATTATGTTACCATAATGGAATACATGAAAAAAAGCGAAGGGTTGGGGGTCGCAAAATATGTTTTCTTACTATGGGGGTCGTGTCACGAAAAAGGTTGGAAAACACATACTATTCCATTGTTTGATACGTTTGTTTTTGCGTGAGATTTTATGTTTATCATTGTGATTTTGTGAATTCTCAACGACTTGGCCTTTACATCTTGAACTGACGATACTCAACTGCATCCTGAATTGGACTACCGCATTTTTCTTTGGAAAACGAGTTGCTTTTGATTTGGATTTTGCGTTAATTGCCATTTACGACTTGTGCGCTTACGGAGGCATCGTCTCTCTGATGAAGGTGCTCAGATGTTTGAAAAAGTGCATAGATGGACTACTATTACTTTATATTGGTATTGTTTCAGTTAACACCAAACGATGATGTGTGTGTACCATGCTATTTGAGAGCTAAAGCAAAAGAAAAGAATTGTAGAGCGCTAAGAGGAGTTCACCTAATGTTGTACCCACAACAAGTACAGATGAAAGTACACACCCTGTTTCTTCTGAACGGATAGAGCTAATTGTGGAAGTTGAAATGGTGGATAGTGCTCACAGAAGTTCTGCTGATTTTGCACACTCCTCAAGTTCAGAAGAAATACATCCTGTACCTATTACCTATCTTGTATTTCATGGCAACCACCCATCTATTTTACGTGCCAGAATTAAATCTAGGCAAGTAGGAAGCAAGTCCTACTATACATTTATTGCAGTAGATAGAAGGCTACAGGAGCGAAGTGGTGTGTTAGGCTATTATTGCCACTGTCCTGTTGGGACAGTGTGTTGTTGCTCTCGTCTCATGAGCATATTGTGGTATATGGGCTATGCCAGACACCAGAGCTATATCGCTGCACCAGCTTCCTTTTTAGATATTTTTTTAATAAGATAATATTTTTTGTAAAACAATACTGAAAAATATAAAATAAAAACTATGTAAAAATACAAATAAACGAGATTTCTTCCTTTTTTCTTACTCAGCCTATTCTGTCCCACTGCTGGGCAAAGGCCTCCCCCATTTCTTTCCAGCTATCCCGGTACTTTGCCTCCTCCTCCTTCCCATCGACCTCGACCCTATATTTAACGGCATTGCTCATGACTTTAGAGATTTCTTACTTACACATTTTTTATTCAACAAACCCTGCCTTTCAATAGCTATACATAGCTAGTGAGCTCTGGCTGTTAAAATTCAAGTAAAAGTATATCTTCTCTCAGCGTAAGAAGAATCGTTTTACTTATCCATAATTCGCTTATAGATCAAAGTCGTAACGACATAGTTTTAATAGTGATTGAACTAATAACTAGGTTAGTAATTAGTATAGCCTCTAGCCGTAGTCTGGCAGTTATATGATTCATCAATTAGGTACAGACAATGAAATAAAAATTCGGGTTTTGGCTTAAGACGAGAAGAATCACACGTAACGTTAAAACTAAAACTGCAAGGGAAATACAGTAGTTTATCCGAATCTTCTTGTATGATTCATCTTAAATATTATCATTTTTTTATTCATCTTAAATAAGCAGGCATTCCACAGCTAAAAACCTTAATCGTAAGATTTTTAGGTTATCTTGTATATAGACGTATATCTTTTTTCTCCCAACTTTTTCGGCTTACTTTCCATTTACTTTTCTGTTAGTCTTTAGTCGTTTTACAAATATGTATAAGTTGCCATAATGCTCGCTACCTCTAAGACTGGGTCCCAAAACACATGGACGTTCGCCGGACTCCTTTGATTGTGAGATTCCTATTAATAATATACAATACCTCCTCTATGATTCTGGCCTCCTGGTAGTTTGTGAGACTTTACTATTCTTGTTTCTCATCTCCTGCTTGTTCTTGCCAATTTCCTTCTACGTAATCTTCGATTTTGTACCACCTTAAACCGCAGGATTAGTCGGAAAAAATATTTCCATTAGTTCTACCGTAGAACTGTTTAGTCGAACTAGTGAGAACGAACCATTAATTTCACCACCATTTCTCTCAAAACGGTGAACGAATTACAAAAAATTAAAAACACTACAACTAACATAATAATTCGAAAACTTTTAACATCCACTACCCCACACTGGGCCCGTGTGGTGGATTGCGGCTTACTGCCTCTCACAAACAGGAGGCCTTTGTACCAGCAAGGGTACCATTATGCGCTGATGGATGTTATAAATGAATGAATTTATTTTATTTCAGAAAACAATAAAGATCACAGGACAGGTGCTTGGTACGAGCACTAAAATCTTTATACAAGGATTCTAAGTGTCTAAACACACTATGCCGAAGTTACGCGACCGAAGTTCGGCGGCTGATGTTACGTTCCGACGTATTCGGCTGATATGACACACCATAAGTGCCGAACTAACGCGGCACAATGGACAAGCGGGGCGCGGGCGGCTCCGCGCCCCCGGATCTTCGTTGGCAATCAAACCGAACTTCGGTCGCGTATAGTGTGCACACAGAATAAGTTGCCGCTGAATTTACGCCCGACCGAAGTTAGGCTGTACACTATGACGCGACGTAATTTCGGCATAGTATGTCGTCAGTATCTCAAATAGCATTGCAGGCGTAATTGTGCTGAACTTCGGTCGCGTAACTTCGGCATAGTGTGTTTAGACACTAAGGCTTGTGTTAGGATAAATGGGGCATACACTGACTGGTTCTGCATCTCAAGAGGTGTTAGACAGGACTGTGTAGCGTTTCCTTGGCTGTTCAACCTATACATGGATAGTTATTTGACAGATTTAAGAGAAAGTGAGTGTGGATTGATGATGAATGAGTTACCTGTCAAATGCCTTCTATATACGCAGATGATCAAGTTCTTCTTGCATCGTCAGCGGAACAGTTGCAAGATATGGTGACTGTGATGAGTGAAGCATTTAAGAGAAAAGGGATGAATGTTAATGTGAACAAGACTAAGGTTGTGGTGTTTGAAAGAGAAGAGGATGTATCGGTGTGTGATGTGAAAATAAATTATAAGAGTGTGGCACAAGTGAATGAGTGAATGACTGCCCAGGGTGCACCGGACGCATAGTGACTCAGTAGATACGTCGCTCGGGGAGGCTCCATTCATGCCCACCCTTTGAGGAGGTCGAGGACCACTGGTCAGATGCTCTTGGTGAATTAGCCACATACTAAATCGCTAATTCACTCAAACCCAATCCGAGCAAAACACAGTCTTGCATTTTCCACCTTCGAAACAGAGAGGCGCAGACTTAACATCGTTTGGGATGGGGTGTCTATCGAGCACAGTAACTAACCACACGATAATGAAAGAAATACTTTCAGAAAAGTAGGTATAAATGTGACGAAGATCATAAGTATATGTGCTCCAGACAAGATAAATGAAGAAATATATTATTTCGAAACAAAAGACTAACGTTCGTTTCGTGCAGAGATTATTTTTGTTTCAATTTCTTCTGAAAGGAGCATTTAATAACAAATTCTGATCATGTCTAGTGTTTGTGTTTGTCCTTTTTCGTTTATTTTGTCTTTATTGTTTTTATATTTATCTTTTGAGCTCATTTTCTTTACGACTTATTGAAGTTTGTTCAAGCATTGATTTCTAGAAAATCGTTTCTGAATAGATTTCAATTCTCGATATCGCTTAATTACTTACAACAGGCATCACGCCTGTAATCCCCTAAGAGTAAGGCAGAGGTACCTATTACTGTGTTCACATTTCGCTAGTTATACAGGGTGTAAACAGACCCTTCACGAAGCCGTCGACCAAGCACTCTGTACATCAAACTAAGTAACTTTACGCAAAAATGATTGCTGGGAAACGACTTTTTTTTTATGTGAAAAATCACTTTTTACGGTAGGATTCGATGTAACGCACTCAAATCATTGTGCTAATGGATGGATTGAATAGTACAGGGGTCGTGGAGGTGTTTAAAGTAAAGTTACAACAAAAAAAACTTGTATTTAAAAAAAAAATGAAAAAGTTGGAAATTTGACCCCCAATATGATCTCCGGCACTAGAAGGTTCCCAGGTATGGTCTAGAACAAAATAAATATTGCATTGACGGGGAGAACAAGTAAGTGCCTTTCGGCTTCGTTAAGGGTACTTTTACACCCATTACAGTAATTGACCAATAAACAGTAATACTAGACAGCGAACCTGATATTGTAACCAAACCTCACATTTAATACGCAATCCTTTCTCCCAACTATCTGTACCCACTATTTATCTACCTCAGCAACAAAAAAGTCCCCTGCCTGTCCCCCTGGGTGTGTCCCCGGCTGGTCCGAGGCACGTGAGGGAAATACATACGATCGTTCTTACCCAATTACTGGACGTTACGGGGGACAGCTATGAATTTACCTTATATGCTTGATTTAATCTATTCTTGTATCTCACCTGGAACTACCAAGGAAAGGGCAGGGAATTACCATAAACTTTAGATTCTATTTCGGGTGAAGAAAGATTTGGTAACTTATTGAAAATGTTGAAATTACACTGGTAACTAAGTAGTCAATGTAGACTGCTAGATGTGGAGCAGGAGGTCCTGGGTTCGATCCTCGTGTCAGGCAGAGTGATGGGTTAGGCAGAAGTATACCTACTAGTATACCACCATTTCGCCAGTTAAGTTTTAAATCCCATGTAATAGGGGGCGAGCCTATTGCTCTCAAACACCCAATAACACTTTGCCTGACCCGGGAATCGAACCCAGGACCTCACGCTCAGCCGTAGCGCGTGCGACCACTCGACCAGTGAGGTAGTCCCACTCGAACGACGACGGAAATAAATATTTATCTACAATTTTCTTTGCAGAAACATAAAACTCCGATTTATAAACTTTTATAATTGACACGTTTGTAGTAAGTAATATTTTTCAGTCCATCGACCTTGTAACCAGTATGCTTTCTCAGTAATAAGTAAAATAAGAGCAAGGTTGAATACACCATTAATTTTACATTCCAATACCTACAGAATATAAATTTCAAGCTGCCAGGTATATGAACTGAAACGAAGCAGAAAACTCTGAACAAATTCACATCACTTTTGCTCTAAATCTCCCGAATTTAAACAAAGGTGTGATAAATTTTACAACCGATCGGAATTTTCTTTCTACTTGAAAGAAAACCGTAACTAAACAAAGGTGTAAATCAATAAACGTAGGTATCTAATGGGCTAACGAGCGCAGCCCAATGATCCAGAAAGTTGCCTATTCACTGAATAAACTTTGTGTCGAAACATACGTAAGTATATTTAGCGTAAAACTACCGACAATACACACAAATTCTATTTACATTTCGAATAAAAGAGTACTTCTGGAACCATTCATGAAAAAACTCACAATTAGTGACATTTAAAAGAGCACTAATCTCATAATCCTCGATGCAACAAGTAAGCGCCCGCCCGCCCAACGCTCGGGGGCGGGGGGGCGACGTCGCTCCGCGACGCTCGACGCTTCAGTATCGTCGCGACCATGGCTACGGACGGACGCACGAAGCGCTCGCAGTCGATATGCGCTCCCGCCTCCGCGAGTATGGAAGCCCTCGCGGCTCCCATGGAGACCACGCCGGCACCTCGCCGCAGGCCAGCAGCGCGCTCCCAGTCCGCGCGCATCACCGGCGGCCGCTCGGTTCGCCAGCGGCGCCAGCAGCAGCAGCAGCAACTCGATAGAGAGACCAGGACCCGGTACAGCTCGGAGCCTCGCCTGGCCGAGGCGGAGACTCCGCCTCAGGTCCGAAGGCAGGCCTCCGCCCGCCGCCGACCGCCACCCGGTCAGCACAACCAGCCGCGCCGCTCCAACGCGTTCCTGGACGTTCCCCGTACCCCGCAGCACCAGCCCGAGGAGGAACCTGACGAGGACTCGTACCGGCTCCGCACGTTCAACATCACGCAGAAAGGAGGTCAGTGCTAGCGACACGTTCGTTCACCCTCAACTATATTTACACGCGCGAAAGTTAGTGTAACGTCTTTTTTTAATTCGACTTCGAAACGGAAAACTTGGCAGTCAGCCGGCTCGGCTGCTGCGATGACTTTTAAGTGCGTTGGAGAAAATTGTGCGTAAGACTGACGCGGGAGAATATGGAGTCCCGGAGACGCGCCGTGTTCGGAATAAAACTGGGTTAAAAAAGCCATCGTTAAAATATTTTTGTGTCATCGTGAATCATGTTGAGCAGCGTTTACGAGGCCACTATAAATCAAGATACGAGAACGTTTGAGTTTACTTTTGAGGTAAAAATAAATCGGGACGCACGAAGTGTACACACGAAAGTACACTTTATCGACGTTAAAAGTTTTGAAAGCAGTGCACGGCGAGCCGATCCGCAATCTTTGAGGGACAACAAAGAGTTTCCGCCGAGTCTTTGAGCGAAGTGAGCGCCTGAGACAGTGCACGTCACAGTGAGATCGGTTGGAAGTGTTCTCGGTTTTCCAATAGTACGAGCTTATTTATCAAAATGGCGCGTTTCCGTAAACAAAGGAACGTCGCATCTGTTTAGCATAATGCATATTGAATAGGCTCCGCCGGAGGACAATGTCTGTTCAGCGAGCCCGTCGAGATAAAACAACAGTCGGCCGATATCATAACGTATTAGACAGACAGACGTACGTACCTACGTCGGCTGTGTTCAGATCAAACGCGAACTTTGCAGGAAGCTTTCATTAATAATTCATTGATGTTTTTTCAATAGTCATAACTCTTAAATCGAAGGCAAAGCTTATGAATATCGTCGATGAAATTGATTTAGAAACTTCTTTAAGCAGTCGGTACTGATTTCAAAGGGAATATTTCTTTTGAATACCAATTTGATCGTATCAAAGAAAGTTGGTAATAAAGACAACTATTCAGAGTTCGTTCTGGAAGGTAGTTTGCGAAAAGTTTGAGTTTAGTAAACTTGCGGTGAATTCAGTTTCATTTGGTGGTTTGAGCTATTAAGGAGAAGTTCTTTTAAGTGCTTCAATAAAGTCAGAGGAAATATAAAGTTAAGTGTGGTATTGCAGAGGATTTAGAGAAACTCCGGATGACAAAGCCCAATAACTCTGCTTTTTTTTTTTACGGATGGGAAATCATCAAATGACTTCTCCCGCTCTGGGTGGAGTGGGAGGGAGTGTCAGACTCTTACTGACTAAAACCCATCCATGTTCCTTCATTGCCCTTTGTGTTCCAGGGCCACGGTATCTCTTTCGAACAGTCCCGCAGCCCAAACAGTCCCGCAGCCCCAATAACTCTGCTTGACCCAGGAATCGAACTCAATACCTCAGTAGTAGAGCTCACAACCGCAAGACCAACAAGACAGTTTTTCAACTGCAATTTATTAGGAATTCCCGAGTCTCATTTGATTAAATCGTTTTTAAACATAACTGGCGAAATATCATTCTAAGCACTATAGTTACAAATCTGCCGAACCCTTTAAAAACACAGGCTTTATGTTATGTCATATTTTATTATTTGTAAGTATTTGACGCTAACTCTGTCTGTGTAAAACCAATAGAGCTTTAGATATTGATACGATCTTAGTTTGTTAGATCATTATTTTGTTTATCGAAGTACGTAGTTGCGTTCGTTGAAGTACCTTTATTTATTTTTAACTGTTTTTCAATACCTAGTTAAATGTACAAAAAAAACAACAATTTTTTTGGCCAAATTCCTGTCTATAAGCCTACCTATATGATACTTACATTTCTCAACAATCAAACACTTTCTGTAATTACAAGAGAAACTTTCATTCCATAACTTTGATTATCAATTCACATAAAATCTTGATATTTTCAGTTATGACCAGTGATCGGAGTAGGTAGATTGAACTGGGGTCATTGATCCGAAACGTATATATTACTATGGACATTCCTCCGGAATTGGTGGATTATTAGTGTGATTGTTTTTATTATTCAACAGATAAATAATGAATTAATTTAGTTTTGATACCTTCTTTTAAATTTTGAATTGAGTAGTAATAATATCACTACCAACATTAACAATATTTAATTGAATCCGGAAATACTGGAATTACTTTCCGGAAAAATGGCTTATCCATGTTATTCTTTCTGTGTGCATTTATGATACAAGTACCAAAAATCAATCTACCTACTCCGATCACTGGTTATGACAAATCATTAAAAGAAGCTTTATGCTAACCCCACGAGAAAACCAACAAAAGTCTAAAGCCATCTTAATTTCCCTAATAACGAAATTAATGAGCTAAAAAATTCTCAAGCCGAATTCTCAGAAGCTTTAGAAAATGTATAAGAGAAATACTTTCATCTTAATTGGACATTTGCGGCCTACATTCGTGGTTCATTTTGTGAGACGAATGTAATGGTAGTAGGTATCCAAACTAATAATCTAGCGACCGGCCCCGGCTTCGCACGGGTGAGATTTATTAATATCAAAGACAATCAAATATTTACTTACGATAGACGGGACTAGACGATGAAAATCGTAATCCAATACTTGTAACTACTTAGTAACAAATCGTTCTGTCTAGTGTCATACGCCCGCTTGTCAGGTAGCATTCGTGAGTCAAAATCGACAATATACGGGATCAAAAGTTTTGGATGAAAATATTCCCAATGTCGGCTCTATTAGTCTTTTAAATATCTTTGACAAAGATCAAAAATTTCTTTCATACCAACCTTGGCCCAACATTGACGAACACAACAAAAAACAGAGAACCCAATCGGTCGAGAGGTCCCCAAGTGATGCTCCGTCATATATGTGGCAATTGATTTTATTTATAAACAGGGTGAAATCTTGAACAAATAAGTATAACATAACATAAAGACAGTGAAAGACTTTTTAAATGATACGAATTTATCCAGATTATGATTTTTGTTATAATAATAATAGGAGCCCGTAGCTAAATAATAACAGCCGCTCGGGTCCATCTTTAGGTTAAGCTGTGTTTGTCTAGGTTGGTCTGTGGATGGGTGACCGCCCATTACATACCGAGTTTCCTCCGTGCCTCGGAAAACACGTTAAGTCGTTGGTCCCGACTGTCATTTGTAGAGCTTTGACAGTCGTTAGGTAGTCAGTGGCCCAAAAAGTCCGACAACCAGTTACCCAATACTAACTGGGTTGTGGATATCAGATAGGCAGTCGCTCCATGTAGAATACTGGTATTCAGCTGCATCCGGTGAGACTGGAAGCCGACCCCAATATAATTGGGAAAAGGCTAGGCAGATGATTATGATTGTTGTAATAATGAATTGCAAATTTGACCTTGTAAGACAACATGTTCCTAACTATAATATTATTAATTGACTTCACTTTAATTTCTGTTATGTTTTGTTGACATTAATTTGATTGTTAATATTTTAATTTATGTAATAATTTGCACACCGCATCGTAGACTGTAGCCGATCTCATTAATTAATGTACTACTAGAAAAATAAAATTCTGATTCTGATTCTAAAGCCTGTGTTCCTGAAGGGTTCGGCAGATTTGTAACTAAAGGGTGTAAAAAGACCCTTAACGAAGCCGAAAGGTACTTGTTCTCCCCGTTATTGCTATCATTTTTTTGTTCTAGACCATACCTGGGAACCTTCTAGTTACGGAGATATTGGGGGTCAAAGTTCCAACTTTTTCACAAGTTTTTTTTTAAATACATGTTTCTAATGTAATTTTTTTACTTTAAACACCTTCACGACCCCCGTATTATTCAATCCACCCATCAGCACAATGTTTTGAGTCTGTTACATTGAGTTATACCGTAAAACGTAATATTTCACCCCAAAAAAAAAAATCGTTTCCCAGCAATAATTTTTGCGTAAAGTTACTTAGTTTGATGTACATAATGCTTGGTTGACGGCTTCGTGAAGGGTCTGTTTACACCCCGTATAGTGCTTATAATGACATTTCTAGAGTTATGTTAAAAATCTATTTAACAAATCCAGACCCAGGCGTTACTAAGAAATTGCAGTTGGAAAACAGTCTGGTTGAACTTGCGGTTGTAAGCTCTACTGCTGAGGTATTGAGTTCGATTCCTAGCCCTAGTCCAATGAAACATGGACCGCGAACATAATTTTCATTGACGATTAAGTTTAACTCGAATTTTAATAACACCGAGAAGTATAGCAGAAAATAAAGGTCAAAGTTCTGTGAGCACATGCTAAAATGGCAATGATACAAACTTCAGAAAAGAACTAAAGAAAAGTTGGTCTACCAAAACCTCACACCTTAAAACAAAAAAAGATCCCAAAGATAATCCAGCTAAAATTCATAATCCAATTGTAAATAAACAAAACTTCGTAAAAGCTTGTAATTGACCAAAATGGCGAGCTCGTCAAACCGAATACTTTCACAAATAACTTTCAATCAAATTCGAAAACTCTTCTGAATATTTTAATTTAATTCCCCGTGGCCCAAAATTGGGAAAGTTCACGATCCAATTTTAAGGGATAAAGGGCGAATTATGGGATCAAATTGATGAGGGAACTATGTTAAGTTGGGGGCCGTAAGCGTTATACCAAGTACTATTGATGACTACAAATTGTTGGGGCTGAATATCTTGTTGGATGCTGTAATTGAATGTCTGAATGCGGATAAAGGGTGCGGAAACTTTAGTTGGAGAAATCATACGGATGTTACTTTGAACAAGAGCGTAGTGATATAAGGGACTAGCACTTCGCACGCGTCTTCGTCCGCAAGAATTGTGATAGCTCGGCTTATATGCATGATATAAATATAATTTATAGCCTACAGTACCCAGGAATAATGTAACTTTCCATCACTTAAACTTTTTTTTTATTTGGAGCATTATTTCCGGAGATGACCCGCTACATACAAACTTACAAGAAATGTTACCTCTTTTAATAAGTATATAAGTAATAAGTATAGATTAAGAATTCGACAGTTAGATGAATAGTTTAAACGGTGTTAGTTAATGATCTTCCTGCTCTTGTCCCATGTTAGTTGGGGTCGGCGCAACCCGTTTTTTTCTCCTAGTCTCTTCTGTCAAACGTCACGCTATCCTTTACTCCTTTTTCTTTCATATCATTGCTTACACAATCCATCCATCGTTTCCTTGGTCTTTCTGTCCCTCTCCATGTATCAATATTTAAATCATCATTCGTCCCTCTTCATCACAAGTCCATACCATGAGTCGATTCCCTTTCAACTTTTCTGTTACTGGCGCTACTTTCGAACTTCCTCTAATATACTCATTTCTTACTTTATCCGTAACGGTGTTACTTAAGGATGATAATTAAATTGTTCTTGAAAGACATTGTCTAAGCTGGAACTTGCTAATGTTGCTGGTCTTAAGAAACTGGAGAGTGTTCATTTTGAACTTGAAGGCACTTAGCCTGGTTTCAGGTGCAAAAAGCAGTCCTTTTGTCTAGTATCTAAGAATCTTCAGTTTTCTTGCTACATTTTATGATAATGTCAACATCTTCATTCTCCTGTCCTTATCCCAATTTATTTGGGCGCAGCATGTCTTTTTTATGGCATTGCCACTGTTATATTCTAGTAAAATATTTTCATTTACACTTTACCTGTGTAAGTAGTAGTAAGATTTATCTGTAGCCGATAGTCAGAAAACTGGAAACTGTCAAACAAATGTGATGTTGAAAATAGATGAAAGAACGTATCTCCACTTAGTAATCCTGCATCTAGTGACGATGAGGATGGTCGTTATGGTCATAATAAAATAATACGTCATCCTTATATTATGCTAAAGAGGTTAAATTTGTTTGTAAGTTTGTATGTAGGGGATTATCTTCGGAACTACTGATCTAATTCCGAAAATTCGTTCACTAGCGGGAAGCTACATTATCCCCGTGTGTCATAGGCATACATTTAAATCGTATCCGTGGGTTAATTTCCGTACAAAACGGGAGCGAAGCCACGAGCAAAACCTAGTAAATAATAAAAGGAAAGTTGAAGAAACATCTTTAAAACACGTAAATGAAAAAGTGCACAGTTACACTACACGTTTCATATGAGGGTAATATTTTACCGGAGGGTCAGGTAATTGGCTTTACAGCACGCGTGAGGGTTTCAGGAGAAAACTGTAAGTGAAAGTAAAAGTAGAAGATCGTAAACGATAGTTAGTAGCCGTGTAAAAAAATAAGACCCTTGAAATTGTTAACAAAATTCAATTCAAATAGGGATTAAATAAATTAATAATAATTAATTTAATATTCAATAATACGCGGATGAAGGTCACTGGGCATAGCTAGTTCGACAATAAAGAAGAAGGATCAAAATTAACCCACGTCCTACAGCAAAGAGAAGTATCATGTGGCATACTTCCAAACTCCATCCTTACAGTCTAACATATAAAAAAGGGGCAGTCATATCTGCAATGAATTCAGGGTGTAAACGGACCCTTCACGATGCCGTCAACCAAACATTCTGCAAATCAAACTAAGTAACTTCACCACAAAATTATTGCAGGGAAACAACTTATTTTAAGAAAGAAAAAGTTCGATGATGGAACTCAATAATTGAAGTCAAATCAAGATAGCCAGGTATTTCTCAATATTGTAAGTAATATATCCATCGTAGATTTTACTGCTCCGGAACGAATTTTCCTAGCAATTTTTTATATGCTAGACTGTAAAGATGGAGTTTGGAAGTATGCCATCTTTTTAAACCCATTTTTATCATTTTTTTGAGATACTTCTCGTTGCTGTAGGACGTGGGTTAATTTTGTATGGACCGTGCTTCTTCTTCTTTGTACACCAGCCATGGTCAAACATGTTGAGCCAAAAAGTACCTTGTAACACCTATAATAAGCATCACATGTTTTTGCAAAATAAATTAATTGAATTGAATACGCGGACGAAGGTAGCGGGGCATAGCTAATTCGACAATAAAATTATAACGTCTCTGGATACGCCCTTCTACAGTCATTTTATATTTGGAAACATACTGAAAAGCAAACGTTTCGTTTTTCAATAGATATCATACTCTTATAATATGTTTCAGAAAAGCTTGTTAAATGATTGTTGTCATTTCATCTTGTAGAAAGTTTAAAATTTAAACTTGTTTTTATTAAATTAAGCTTTTGTAAATTGAATCGCGAGGGCTGCCCGTGGATGTTGTTTTTGCCGTATTATCAAAAGGGTCTATTATTTATGCATTAATATTCTATTAACATCTTAAAATGTAGCCATAAATGGAAACCCGAAACACTTACTTTAGTCACCACTCTCGGAAAATGGAAAATAATGTTTTAACAACTAGTTTTAGAGTTCCTTTGCAATCAAAACTTCGATTGGAAAAAAACAACAAATTCAAATCATTGAACAGTTACCCTCATCTCAATAAATGTCGAGTAAAGTTACACTAACCTTTAACCTCAAAAATGTTTATCGAATCTGAACTACTGAACTACTGGTTGAACTTAACTGTCACAAGTCAGGTGTTGTCAAGAAACCCCCACGGGGTTACAGTTTCAGTGGTAAGTGATACGGTAACAAAGTAATGGCCGTTTTTGTAGTTTATCTACGAGAATGCTGGATTTTAAATACAAAATGTCTTGTTGGGCTTATTCAATTTGTCATTAAAGCAGACTCGTGCATAAAGGGCTCCGTGCCATAGAAATAGGGGAGCCCCCTTTAATTTTTAATTTATTTTTATTATTTGTTGTTATAGCGGCAACAGAAATACACATTGTGTGAAAATTTCAACTGCCTACCTATTACGGATCATGAGATACAGCCCGCTGACAGACAGACGGACGGACAGCGGAGGCTTAGTAATAGGGTTCCGTTGCTTACCCTTCGGGTACAGAACCCTAAAGAGTTGCAGGATAGATTGATAACACAAAATTAAATAATGAAATAGGTAGATGATATGCAGTGCAGTGCAACAAAAAACAAAATAACTAGGGTCTGAGATTAAGCACAATTTAAAATTCTAATTAAAGAAAGTACAATTTGTTCAGGTGGTACAACGTCGAATAAAGAAAGTTATGCAAAATCCTTTGTCTAAAGTAAAAGATTCGCGTTCAAGTAACACCTGTGACGCAACGTCCTTTAACAGTTTTACCAAAAACTGGTCTTTTTAAGGTTTAACATTTAGGTACTTGTAAGAAGAAAAAGGAACACGATATAATCTTAACGAGTTTACAAAATTATGTGTTAAGCTCGCCAAGCAAGCTATATTATTGCTATTTGTGTGTATATAATAAATGTATATTTTAATTTTTTGTGCAATCTACACATATAAATAAAATTGAAGTGTCTGTTTGTAAGTAAAAAAAAACAGGTTTTTTGCGCACATGTAAGTTTATTCGGTACTGATATAAAAAAAACATTTCTTTGAATTTTTATCTAGTCTGTCTGTCCGATTTTGACGGAACTTTTACCGGCAGATAGCTCATGTTATAAGGACTAACTGAGGCTTTTTTTAAAAAAAGGATTAGGGTCCTGTGCAAAAAAAAATAAACCTATTAAATTGTTAACAAAATCGGATTCAAATAGGGAATCATAATAATTTTTATAATAATTGCACGCGGTCATAGGTAGCGAGCAACAGCTAGTAATGAATCTATATAACAAATATTATAAAATGCGCAAGTAAGTTTGTTATCTTTTCACGTCTAAACCACTGAACCGATCATCCTAAAATTTTGCATATATACGTTGTCAGGTGTACAAAAACGGACATCGGGTACCTTTCATCCCGAAAAAAGCCTATGATAATAACGCCACGTGTCTTTGGAATCATGATTGAATTATATTATTGTAGAAACTTTAGTCCTGTGTTTAATTGTGAAATTCTCAACTAACGCAAGCGAAGCCGCGGGCAAAAGCTATTAAGAATATAAAGCTCACATTTCAATGTGAGACGAGTCGGAGTGTATTCGGAGTAGAGTCGGTGTTAAGTGAACTTACATGCCAAGACCTGATCCCCAAAAGTACGGACAAAAGGTACTGTCAACAACTGTTACAAGTTTTTACTTTAACCGTTGAAAACTTTCGACTAGTTCCATTTAGGAGGAACTTGCTACGAGCTCGAGGGCACTTTATTTATTATTAGTTAAGATATGAACTTACTTCGGCAGACGAAAGTTTAAGATTTATTATGATGTAGTAGGATGGTAAAGACGCTTGCACATCAAGTTACCCGATGAAGTTGAAAATCTATTGGAGAAAGAAGGCCGGCGAAATTGGACCCAAGGAATTTAAAAATTAACTAAGCTCCATTCAAGTGTAAATATAAAATAATTATAACTACAATTTTATGAGATATATAAATATTTTCAATTTACTCAAAATTAAGTAATCGTGCATTTACAAAACGCAACTTTTTCCGATTACGTTCAAATTCAATGACATCTTTTTTTGCTCAAGTGTTTTTTTACTATGATTGTAGTAGCTTGATGTGCAGGCGTTTGTACTTTGACATTTTTAAAGAGGTGGATTTTAACTAATCTACTTGGATGTTTTTGTCACTATTCCTGAGTGCCTGTCCTATCTTTAAAAGCTTCGTATGTCGGAGTTAAAGTTTTTCTAGAATAGAAAGTGTAAGTGACTGTGCATTTACTGTAGCAGCAAGACTTCTTTATCAGTTTAGGAATTTTATTTTTATCTTATATCTCAAGCAACCCCTAAGGCTAATGTTATTACGCATACGAATATAGAGGCTTACACGAAATCTGCTATTTTTGCTACAGAAAATCTAGCTAAATAAATAATGTAGATATTTTTCTTTCATAATGTTTTCATCAAGAGCCTTCCATTTCGTGTTTCGTCCAGACGCGACTTGGAAATTGATACCTACATACATTTATAATAGACTGGCTGTTGTCTGCGACTTCGTCTGTGGGTACTTTCTTTTTTTTTCGTTAACCTCAATTGTCCCACTCCTGGGCATAGGCCTCCCCCACTCCTTCCACTTTTCTCGATGTTGCGCCTCTTCTCGCCAATTAACGAGAAAGCCATTCAAGGCGTCCCACCGTCTTCTCCTTGGTCTGCCGCGGCCTAGCTTTATCAGGGCTCCAGTTTTTTGACATGCGTGCCCACAGCTTTGCCGGTATCCGGCAGACGTGGCCTGTCCAGTCCCATTTTAGTTTGGCAGCTTAGTTTAGCAATTTGAGTTATGGAGCGCAGTGTGGTGTTCTTTATTCGATCAGTATTTGGTATTATTGGATCTTATATTTTTTACTTCATAATTTTGTTTTGCAAATATTCAGGATGATATAAGTCGGCTACTTACTTTCAAACGTCCCATGTTACCTATCACATATATGTACAAACAGTTGGTTCACTGATTTAGACGTCGAACATTATCAGAAGGCTGACAGCCAAAGTTGTTTTCGTATTTATAGTATAAAAGTGTGAGTAACCATTCTGATCACGTCCCTTCGAAAATTGAAATGTATTTTTTTTTTTATTGAGACAGATTGAATCCGTAAGTCGGATGACATGGACAATCAAAAAGTTTGATTGCAGTTGGAAATTCGTTTTTGAACGAAAAAACCTGCCATCTTTACTTCCTTACTTCCTTATTCTTACTAATATTATAAACGCGAAAGTAAGTTTGTCTATTACCTTTTCAGGCCTAAAAAACTGAACCGATCTTCCTGAAATTTTGCATATAGGTTGTCAGGTGCACAGAAACGGACATAGGGTACCTTTTATCCCGAAAAAAAAGTACTGTTCCCGAGGAAAACAAGAATAACGTTCTTATGATAATAGATAGAGCCACGTGTCGATCGAATCATGATTGAATCATATTATTACCAAGAGAGTATAACCCGAATTGATTTTCAAATTCAAAACTAACGCGAGCGAAGCCGCAGGCAAAAGCTAGTTAGAGAATAAAAGTGTGTAATGCTTAATCAATCCCTGGATACAAATTATTAAAACTGTTGAACGATGACCTTTTAAGACTTTTGTCAAAGGTTAGATTTATGAATTTATTCATGAACGCGGCTTAAAGTTAAGTAAAGATTAGCGACATACTTCACGTAAGTTTTTCAATGTTTTAATGTCTCTTTTCTTTCATCACTGTTTTTGAATAAATCCCACAATGTTTAAAACTAGTAGCCTTTTTTTTAAAAAAAAAGCAAGATATTTTTATATTTGTTTTACTGATTAAAAAAAAAACATGGAGAATACTGTGACTACTGAACCCCTTGGATTGAGACAAGCTTAAAAATTTATCATGACTTATTTTGTGACAAAGATTATTTATGACATAATAATGTGACCGTAGAATAAATATGTCCTCCTAAACATCATATTGCGGATATTTGGTTTCCTAAAAGGTTACAGAGGTCAGACAGTTTCGGGCGTAGAGATGTAAACACGGAAATTCGCTGTATCCTGGATGACGGAATTGATCGCTAGGGTTGTATTCATATCTAGGTACTGTAGATAAATCGGATATATATTTTCAAACCCCTACATCCAAAACGAAAGTTTGTGAGGATGGGTGGTTGCATGTTTGCTACTGTTTCACGCAAAAACTACTAAACGGATTTGGATGAAATTTAGCATGCACATAGTTTATAACCTGGATTAATATATAGGATACTTTTTATCCCGGTCGTATGATCTTGTAGGGCAATTATCGAACTCCACGCGGGCGAAGCAGTATTATAAATGCGAAAGTAACTCTGGGTGTTTGTTACCTTTTCACGACTAAACGGCCGATCGGATCGTAATGAAATTTGGGAAGGAGAAAGAATATATCCTGGGGAAGGACATAGGATTTTTTTTTTAAATCTCACTCAGACACATCAAAATTTCTACGCGAACGAAGTCGCGAGCAACAGCTAGTTTAGTTTAAAAGGATTTTTTTTGTGAACTCTTATTAAATTGTAGCAAGATGGTCATGAAGAATCAAACAGGAGGTTTCATTGTGTAGTTTCAATTTAATTTGAATTATTACATTTAGTTTTAATTCTGCAAAAACTAGATCTAGAATTAGCTGTAGTCAAAGGTCCTACCCATATTCCTTTTTATGCTGGGGCCAGTGACTTAAAAAAGAAAACTTGGAACCAAGAAAAAACAACCACTCAAAAGCGCTTACCCTGGACACGTCGTCTTTTTAATCCCCACGAAGCTACATGCTTTACTCAAAACAAAGTATTATTAACGATACACTTTAAAATAATAAAAAAACAACGATTTAGATATTGAAAATAACATCACGCCTGTAACAGATATGACAGTTATGTTTAAGTCCTATTTAATAAGCGGCGAGCCTATCGACTTCAACCGGGCACAAATTCAAAGTCTGTGGCTGCTGCAGAGAAATTCCTGATGGAAAAATCCAATAACACTTTGCCCGACCCGGTAATCGAATCCAGGATCTTGTGTTCAGCAGTCGCGCTTGTCAAAAAGAATATTAGATGATAATGGGTGGGGCTTCTTGTAGGGGGGTATTGCCTAATCCAGACTCCGGCTGCTACTGAGAAATTCCTTATCGAAAAACCCAATAACACCTATTGACACATGTGTCAAACTCTACATAATCCTTTGTCTCTGCGTTGTCAATATTCTATGTGCCCTTAGTTTTATTGCAAAAGACGAGACAAGTCTCTCAAAGATGACTTGATTATTTATTAATTCAAAACCGTAATGCTCAAAGAAATATCAAATGAGATGGAGGCGCCACCTGGTGGCGTTAGCATGAATTAGTGGCGGTCCAACACCTTGAATAAGGAATGTTTGCAGGTGGCTGGGATTTTCATAATTTCTTGCCTTTGTTAAGGGTTATTGTGAATATTATAAATACGAAAGTTTGTGAGGATGGATGGATGTTTTTTACTCTTTCACGCAAAAACTACAGAACGGATTTGGCTGAAATTTTGTACACAGATAGTTTGTAACCTGGATTAACATATAAAATACTTTTTATCCCGGTAGTTCGATTTTGCGAGGCAATTATAGAACTCCACGCGGGCGAAACAGTACTATAAATGCGAAAGTAATTCTGTGTGTTTGTTACCTTTTCACGACTAAACGGCCGATCGGATCGTAATGAAATTTGGGAAGGAGTTAGAATATATCCTGGGGAAGCACATAAGCATATTTTTTTTTTTAAATCTCACTCAGACACATCAAAATTTCTACGCGAACGAAGTCGCGAGGTAGTATGTCCCATGGGACAATTATCGATTAACACGCGGGCGAAACTGCGGGTATAAGCTAGTAATTTATAATGCAGTTTAAGCTTGAGCCAACTCATCCACATTTTATGTTTGATTTAACTAAAATAAACCAAAACATTTAGTGCAGCAGATACACCAATTTATTTTTGTTTTATGTCCTACTAGCTACTCTCGTCTTCGTTATGTACGGAATGTACTCACGGGAACGTTTTGAACGGAATCGGTTGCGTTTATTTCCCGTGGTACTACCAGTAGTACCATGGGTAAAAAAAACCTATAGAACTACCAAGGGATCCGGTAGTACCACGGGAATTTTTTTTTACCAGTGTTACACTTGGGGTTGGAACATAAGATCAATCATTCATAATCTCAACATATTAACTTATAATAAACTGTACTGAAAAAAAAGTACTGTTCCCGCGGAAAACAACAATAACTTTCTAAAGATAATAGATGGCGCCACGTGTCTTTCGAACCATTATTGAATTATAGTATTACAAGCAGAGTACAACCCGAATTTATTGTCAAATTCTAAATTAACGGGAGTGAAGCCGCGGGCAAAAGCTAGTAAAACTACAAAGATCACCTTTTTGATGTTATCGAAGCTTCATCATAATCTTCCTGCCCTTGTCCCATGTTACTTGGGGTCTCCGCATCACGGTTTTTTCTTTTATTCTCCTCTGCCAACGTCACGCTATCATTGACTCCTGTTGTATTATCGAAGCTTACCATCATCTGCCTAGCCTTTTCCCAACTATATTGGGGTCGGCTTCCAGTCTAACCAGATGCTGCTGAATACCAGTATTTTACACGAAGCCTATCTGACCTCCACAACCCAGTCTTTCTTTCTTCTTCTTTCTTTAACGTGTGGTTAGTTCCTAGCCTGGTGTCAGAGTTTTTATGCCGCCCATAGGCCTCTGACTTGGCTTTACATGCCGTCAAGAAATATCTCTCAGGCATGCTGGTTTCCTCACGATGTTTTCCTTCACCGAAAAGCAAGTGATAATATGCACATGAAACCGAAAAATCAGAGGTGCGTGCCTTGGGTTCGAACTCGAGACCTATGACTTTGCAGTCTGACGGTCAAATCACTAGGCTATCACTGCTTACAGTTACACAACCCAGTTAGTACTGGGTAATATGATACGACCTTGGTAAGACTGGTTGTCAGACTTTTTGGGCTACTGATTACATTACGACTGTCAGAGATCTACAGATGACAGCCGGGACCAACGGCTTTACGTGCTTTCCGAGGCACGGAGGACGCTCGGTATTTAATGGGTGGTCACCCATCCACAGACCAGCCTAGGTAAGAACGACTTAACCTAAAGATCGACCCGAGCGGCTGTTATTATTTAGCCACGAGCTCCTCCTCTATCGAAGCTTACCAGTAACAAATAATAGAAATAACTACTTAATTCTTACAAAACAAACTAATTTCAGGACGTCAGGTTTAGTGTACAATAAAATAAGCTTATCAGTAGGTACCTACTTACTTTGAGTCTTTACCCAAGAGTTGTAATTACCCAGCAATGTCCCCTAGATCGTTCGTCAGGTTTATGAGTCCTACGTTTAGTGGACACTTACTTTTACGGGACTAGCACCATAATGTCATTTACTTAATATTATCGCAAGATACCAGACTCGAAAAGAAATGTGTGACATGAAATTATCTTTTATCATGGTGGTTATTGAGTTATTCTTATGTTGGTTAGCCGTTACTTATGACCTACCTCGTACAACTGTTTGTATTTTTTTAATTTTTTTATTACAAAATGGGTCTGCTCTTGACCACGCCTGATGAGGTCTATGATGGAACGAGCGTGCCCAGAAGATGTCTGTTCACTCTTGCTTTGAAGGCAGACGGGTTAAATGTGGGAGGGAACACAGATGCCGGCGGAGAGTTCCACATCTTGGCTGTGCGTATAATAAACGTGGAGGAGAAGCGCTGAGTACGACTCGTCGGGATATCAACCATTTTAAATACGTTTGTACATAAACTCACGCCTTTGTCCCATGGGGGTAGGCAGAAACCACAGAACGCCACCTGCTACGATCCTTACATACTCCTTTTGCCTCGTCCTCGTTCATACATCTGGTCATACACGCACGCCGGTATCGAGTGCTACGCACCTGACCTCTAGAACCTCACCAATAAGGTCAGTGTATGTCCTTCTAGGGCATCCCCTCCCGGCGTTGCCACTCACATCTGTCTTGTAAATACCTTTTATTAGTCGTCTTTCACTCATCCTCTCCACATGACCAAACCATCTAAGCATACTCTTTTACTTACCTTCTACATATCCTTAAAATTATAACGTTTTCGACATAAAATGGATGCGAAAATTGGTTCAATATAATTAGCTAGCGTTTGTATAAGTAATTGCAAAGAGCATAGGTCTAAAAATTGTACATACGGGATATACCGTATATATATAGGTATATCTGATTTACTTGTTTGCACGGAAAGGTATACGTTATCCCACCAGTACATGAAAGAACAACGCTATAACGTAAATGAAACCTTAATCCACCTATTATAACGTTGTTAATACCCCACATGTCTCATATCTTTTACCCGCTCAAACCCCTTAATCGTCACCACTTAACTTTTACTCACATCGCAACGGTAACAGCTGTGACAATAACTCCGACCTTCCTCAAAATAATACGAACGTTACCAAAGCTTTATCTTTTACGAAAGATATGGTATGTTTTTATGTTCAACGGGGAGAAATGTCCTTTGGGGGACAAAGAATCAGGTATCAAGGAATTCTGATCTTTTGTTATTTCGATATTGTATTTATACTTGTGATTCTGGCTTTATTATTTCAATGTGCTTGCTGTGTTTGGAAACCAGCTTGATTATGGCCAAAATAATAAAATTAATGTTGCCATTACTTTGGTTGATTTGTGCGACAATCAAATATTTGGTTAGTTACGCATAAAGTAAAATAAAGTCAAGTTTTTCTGTAATGTTTTTTTTTCTACCAGCTGACAGCGTTGAGGAGGAGTTTTTTGATGCCCTTTTATAGTTTGTTGTTAGTTTATTTAATCGTTTTTAATTAATAATGTATAAAGTTAGTTTATGTCTGAAAATAAATTGAGTTTCTGTAATGCAATTAAAATTAAACTTGATTTTCAGCCTACAGTCCATAGTTTTGTTAGTATTTTAGTGTTAGTAACAATAGTGCTTAAGTAATTAGGTTAGTATTGTTAGTGTTTACAACTTAATTATTTATTTAGACCTATGACTGTTCCCACCCAGTGTCCCTGGAAGGGGCATTCCGGTCACGCAGCAATCATCTTCAAAATGCTGTTGTCACTACCATGTAGGCGCTGTAGTAAGGAGGCGGTTAACAATTAAACTCCTCGACCAATACCTGAGGAGGCTCTCGTTAAGCAGCTGGATCAAGGGCTTGATTCAGATAGCGGTACTCCTGGACACGGCTCGTATTGTTAGGAGGTTCCTCTCTCTGGAGCCCTGACCGCCGGTAACCTTTGTTCCCGATACCGGTGGGCAACAATTTTTTTCAGATTTTTAAATGTTTTATATTGTTTTTATTTTAATGAATATTTTAAAAATGTATAAGATATTATATTATGTATTATATCTGTGTTCCCTCCCACATTTAACCCGTCTGCCTTCAAAGCAAGAGTGAACAGGCATCTTCTGGGCACGCTCGTTCCATCATAGACCTCATCTACCGCTTTCCATCAGTCGTGATCGAGGTCAAGTAAGCCCTTATTGTAAAAAAAAATAAATAAAAAAAAGATTTGTACAGAAATAAACAAAGGGAATTATATAATTAATTTACATAATTTTAGCATAGTCAGCATAATTATAACATTCCCACTGCTGGGAAAAATGCCTTCACTACGTCCCTTACCCCTGGTGTTTTGCAGCCCGCTCCCTCAAGCTTTTATGCTTGATATCAATGATTTCTTGCGGCAAAAAGTTTTTATTTTCCACGGTATTGAACCTTTTTCCTCATAGCTTAATAACCTTTCATCCTTTTCAACCCTTACAACGTTTTGAAGAACCAATTAGGGATTCATTCATACCTACTACGATTTCTTTGCGTTTGAAATTGGAACCGTGTGGGCTTCAAAGCGGGCTTTTTATTTTTATATGCTAGCGACCCGCCCCTGTGTTGGACGGTTTTTATGACTTCATTTATATCAAGATTTATTTATTTTATGTGATGACTAGCTTTTGCCCGCGGCCTTTGTTCCCGTGAAATTATTTTAAAAAATATACTTCCCATATTTAAAAATCAGTAAAAATCATGATGATGATGATTCAAAATCGCATTCAGTAAAAAGCTGTTATTTTGAAATTACACAGACACTTCAATTTTATTTGTTTGTGTAAGTAGTAGAAAAGTTAACCACCGGAAAAAGTTGTATCAAATCTCTTGCATAATAAGGATATTTTGCGTATTTGCGGTACCAATCTTACTACCATTATAAATCCGAAAGTTTGGATGGATGGATGGATTTTTATTACTCAATCACGCCAGAACGGCAGAACGGAT
This sequence comes from Noctua pronuba, assembly GCA_905220335.1. Classification (NCBI taxonomy): domain Eukaryota; kingdom Metazoa; phylum Arthropoda; class Insecta; order Lepidoptera; family Noctuidae; genus Noctua; species Noctua pronuba. The sequence continues at coordinate 14,640,757 of LR999908.1, forward strand.
CTATATGAAATTTGGCACAGAGATAGATAAGTCTGGAATAGCTCGTAGGTAACCATCTTTCCACACGAACAAAGTCGCGCAACAGCTGTATAAAATAAGCTGAGAAAAATTGAGGCATACATTTATTATCAAGTTGGCGAGATAATTTACTGAGAACACATCCTATTATGGTTTCGCTAGAAGGCAAAGACATCTTTTCACCATGTCTTTCGTAGATATTTGAAAGTTGTTTCGGTTCCCAACACTGAAAGTCTGACAATGAAATCTGTTCAATGAATTCTGTGAATGAAATCTGTTTCCGCAAGGTGCCGTGTTATATGTATAGGCAGTCGCCTAATGTAAAATACTTGTATTAAGGTGCATCCAGTTAGACTGCAAGCAGCTATCTATACTAATATTATAAAGACGATGTTTGTAAGTTTGTATGTAGGGGATAATCTCCAGAACTAATGATCCAATTAAAAAAAAAAAAACACTGATAGAAAGATACATTATTTGTGGGTGTTATAGGATATAAATTAAATTTATATCATGCATATTAGCCGAGCTATCACAATTTTTGCGGACGAAGTCACGGGCGAAGTGCTAGTCTTAAAATAATTGGGAATAGAATAGGCAGATGATGATATAAATCGAGGTTTCCACGCGTCGAATGTACTAAAGTAAGTAAACCAAATTCCATTTAATCGTAAAAGATCCCTAGTATATTAAAATTTTACCGATTCATCTTCCACCGCTTCGAAATAAAACGACAGATTAATATTTAAAGCCTTCGCAATACGCAGCGTGTCATCGTTTTTTGTTAAAGACGAATCCATTTGGTAATTACAAATTCGAACCTGGTGGCTTAGGCTAGGAGGTGAAAAGAAAATCGATGAGCCTCCGATTGAGATAAATGATTCGCTTGTTCGACATACAAAGAGTTTTTTTTGTAACTTGTCTCGTATATCGTTAGCTTGGGGCGGTTTTTTTGCGTATTTTTAGGAACATGTCTGAAGAAAAACATGAAAAACTTGTGAAATTGTTGTGTCTTTGTAAAGAAATTCTGGTCGTAATCGTGGTGAAGATGTTGTTTTGAGATATCTGCGGGTTTCTACGTAAGGCGCGAATTACACAGAAACGGTGTAAGCGTAAGGTGAAGGCGCGATGTAGGCATGATGCCGCTTTAAAACGTTTTCATACAATATGTACGTAGGCGACATGTGAATTACACTCAAGCGGCGCGGCGCAGGCACGTCGTTCCTAAGTTTCCTTATAAATTCCACGCCTGCTCCGCACCTTACGCCTTACGCCGTTTCTGTGTAATTCGCGCTTAAAAGTAGGGATTAACAATACACGGTGTAAGGGTCATAGTGCAACAAGGAAGGGGTCCGCAAGGGCCGATGTCTGCCGGGCCTGCTGGACTGTTCGAAAGAGATACCGCGGCCCTGGAAAACAAAGGGCAAAGAAGGAACATGGATGGGTTTTAGTTAGTACAAATCTGGCACTCCCTTCCGCTCCGCCCAGAGCAGGAGGGGTCATTTAATGATTTCCCATTCTAAAAAAAAGGGCCATAGTGTCACGAACTTTCATGTAGCATACTCATTGTCAAATATTTAAAGTGCAGTGTTAGTACCAATAAATAACTATTTCGAATTACGAACTTTGACTAATCATAATTAATAAAAATTAACTGACATTTTAAAGATGTTCTTTGTGGCGAACTTATGAGATTCATTGAGTGTAATCAGCCTTTAATTATCCTAATGTCAGGTCTAAGGCCTCCTGTCTATGGGAGTGCGTAGGCCGGCCCCGCCTCCAGACGGGCCCAGTGCGGTTTGCCGAATCGTCCAAATAATCACTGAAAAAATTTAATCCGTAAGACGAAACAAAAACGGTCATCAATCGCCGTTTAATCTCCACGCTAAGCATACGAGATTAGTTCCACAATACTTGGTAATTAGCAATCCGACGCTCAAGTGCTATTAGCTGACGTTAACGCCCCGTTTACAGCCATAGGCGATGCGATCTGCGACGTGTCTTGCGACAAGCGACGCGCGTGTTTCAGTAGTTCCCTTTTTATGGGAAATCATCAAATCACCCCCCCCCTGCACTCTGGGAAGAGAGGGGAGGAGTGTCAGACTTTTACTGACTAAAACCCATCCATGTTCCTTCTTTGTCCTTTGTGTTCCAGGGCCGCGGTATCTCTTTCGAACAGTCCCGTAGCTTCACTAGTTCCCTTCACTTAGGTACTGTCGCGTCGCAGTACTCACTGCTATGGTATAATTTAAGAGGGAACATGGCCTGCGAGGAATTTGAAAAATAGGTATTTGAAGAAACTATTGTCTTCGCAATACCTCAATTCCGCTCCCGTAGAGTGCGATACTTGTCCTTCAATGATCATTACCACACACGTTTGTTAGTAAGCTAATTTTAATTAAACCGACATCATGCAACGACTAGACTAAACAAATGGTTTTTTTTTTAAGAAAACGTGTAACGAGTAGGCGGGATTAAATTTAATGCAATTTGAAAACAAGAAAGCTACAGCTCAGAACGATTATATCACAACTTTGACGAGATCGACGTTTTGTATTCCCCTTTTTTCTCCTCGAAAACTTAGCCGATTAAATTATTTTTGACCTTAAAATTTTAAGAAAGAGGATGTCTAAGTTCCTATCAATTTACGATAAAAACTTTTCAAATTGGTTTCAAAACTTTAAAAAAAAACTTTTAAAATGCCCCTTTTTTACAGCCGTGATTAGAGGACTATCTCCTATAATCGCAGCCGTAAAAATGAGACATTTTTTGGAATTTTTGGAGCGTCCTATTTTCTTATTAACTTATTAGTTGCTAAAAAAATAAAATGACAGGGACGTGAATAACGCTGACTTTGATTTTAGGAGAAAAAAAAAATTGCTCTAGAGGCGTTTTTCAGGAAAAAAAAGAGGAATACATACATAATTATGTATGTGGAATCGCAGCCCCTGTTCCCTCTTAAGCCATTTGTTTACACCGCAGTTTCTTTCGTATCACGCGTCTCCCTTACTCTGGTCCAAGCCGTAGGAAATAGCTACTGAGCCTCGTATCTTCTGTCTTCAATTTTCTGTAAATAAGTTATTTTTCACGTTTTCTTTGAAACACCTACAATTTTTGTCTCTTGTCCTTCAATGATCATTACCACACACGTTTGTTTGTAAGCAAGTTTTAATTAAACAGACATTACGCAACGTCTAGACTAAACAAATAGGTTTTTTTTAGATAACATGTAACGAAAAGGTGAGATAAATTTTTTATGCAATTTGACAGTAATAGACGGGGCGTTTTATATTTTATGTTTACATCTAGCTGTTTCCCGCGACCTACGTTCGTTTGAAATTATTATAAAAAAATATTACTTCTCTTTGAATCAGATTTTGTTACAAATTTCAAGGGTTTTCATTTTTTTTGCACGGAACCCTAATTATTTTTCTAAAATAAAACTAACCTATGTTAGACTCTCTAACATGAGCTATCTGCCAGGCAAAGTCCTGTCAAAATCGGTCCAGACGTTTCGGAGATCAGCCGGAACAAACAGACAGACAGATAAAAATTGAAAAAAAAGTGTTTTTGTTATTAGTGCTGCATATATTCTCATATGCGTTCAGTAAAAAGCTGTTATTTTGGTATTACAAACAGACACTTTGAATTTTATTTATTTTTAAATGTATAGATGTTAAGATAATCTTAGATTGACAAGGATAGGATGACGTACAAAAACATGCAGCTCAAAAATGTATATTCAGAAGCAACTGCCATTGAAAATATTCAAGCCAGCTGCAGAATACTCCTTTGACGATTAATCGTTGTAATACTATCGAAGTTCTGGAGAGTTCACCTGCAAAAAACTAACTCTCTACCGTCTGGCTTATACCCGTAGGAAGATTGATTTTCAGAAGAAAATTAAAGGAGCTTCCCAAAAACTATATATTTTCCCATACATTTTTGCCCACTATCCTTTATCAGAATGCTTGGCAGTGAAGAAGACGGATGAAAAAGGATTGCATGCAGCAGAGATGAGAATGTTTAGATGGATGTGGGGAGTGAGTAAAATGGATAAAGTAAGAAATGAGCATTAAGAGCAAGTTTGAAAGTGGCGCCTGTTACAGAAGAGATGAAAGGGTCTAGGTATGGACATGTGATGAGGAGGGATGGAACACATGGAACTAAAAGAGTGATGAATATAAATGTTGTTGAAGGGAGAGGAACACAAAAGAAAAGATGCATGGATTGTGTGAGGAATAATATGAAGGAAAAGGGAGTAAATGATAGCGTGACGATTGTCAGGGGAGAACGACCCCAAATTACATGGGACAAGGGCAGGGAGATGATGATATCAGTTTACTTAAATCTAGTAATCATTACAGGATAACCGAATACGGTTAACGTGCTTATCCTAACCTAATCGAACTGAGATATATCTATGTAATTACAAACAATGCATTCTTTGTTAATTCACTCAAAAACAACAGAAATGTTTATTTTTTAATGAAAATATTATTTTAGCAGTCCTTTTCAGGTTTACCTGCCTACCTAGTACCTTTCATAAAAGAGTTGATTTTTGTTATAATAAAAATATTTTGACATTACCCAAACAGCTGACGTGTGCAGACGTTCAAATGGTATTTTTCTACGTCGACCCATGTCAGAGGGGTCGTTCAAAATGTCAACCCCAAGCTTGAAGTTACTCGCATATTCAGGGTTCAACATGACTTTGCTTAACTTACTTTATCGGTACTTAATATTTAGGGTTGGAATTTCATTTTATTTTAATATTAGATTATATTTTGCTGTGAATAATGTTCAAGCTTCATTAATATCAATTTTGCAGATCACGTTGACTTTAAATGAGGCGCTCGTGGCTGAATAATAACAGTCGGTCGGGTCGATCTTCAGGTACAGCCGCGCTTGGATAGGTTGGCCCGTGGATGGGTGACCACCCATTACATACCGCGTTTCCTCCGTGCCTCGGAAAGCATGTTAAGTCGTTGGTCCCGGCTGTCATTTGTAGATCTTTGACAGTCGTTACAGGTAGTCTGTGGCAAGTCTGACAACCAGTCTTACCAAGGTGTATCGTATTACCCAGTTCTAACTGGGTTGTGGAGGTCAGATAGGTAGTCGCTCCATGTAAAATACTGGTAATTAGCTGCATCCGGTTAGACTGGAAGCCGACACCAACATAGTTGGGAAAAGGCTAGGCAGATGATGATTAGAATTTAGTTGTTACAAATGAGTTTGTGCAAACGAAATAATATGCTAAGATAGATAATGAAAGATTATTCGGTAAAAAAAAAGAAAAAAGAAAATGTTCTCTAAAATGCTTTGGATCCCGTCTGTAGCCGGATCGAAAGAGCAACTTTTAATTGGACACTGTTATGTCATGTGTTCGTAGAAACTGTAGACAGAACTTGTAACATTAGATACTACATACCTATCCTTGCTAACTAGCACGTACTGCAATAATTGGTTTGATTTATCAATGTTATAGCCGTACGTGTCTGCGAATAGCATTGATATTGTACTGCCACTCTTATTCAATGAATAAAGAGAATTCGACTAAAAACTTGATAAATTTCAGAAAAAAAAAAATTGAAACATTCGCTTTCTTAGAAATTTCTTTTTAGAAACTCGGTATATAATGCGAGGTAACCCATCCACGGACCGTCCAAGGCAATCATGGCTTAGCCTAAAGACCGACCCGAGCGGCTGTTATTATTTAGTCACAAGCCCCTCGAATCGGATGACTAATATACTTTCAAAGAGAAACCCAGCTCCAAACACATGATAACACTTAGGAGAATTTAGCGAAAACAAAAATCTAAATTAACGTGGCGCTTCGTTCTGCCAAATAATAATAATATCCAGTTTTATTCTGACTCATTCAAATCTGTTCTGAAGTATTCTGACGTACAGAATGGCCTCCAAATGTCAGAAGAGAACGATAAACAGTTTTAAATTTTGAAGAGGGCAATGGATCACGTTTCTTTTTTTGGTGGTGAAGTCTTTTAGACATACAAAACGCTTTGAAAATGTTGCCCTCTGTAAAATCAAAGGTCCCGATACTACGCGGACATAGTGGAGTTCAGCAGGAGTGGGTCATCATCCACCACGCAGACCTAGAGTAAGAAAGTGGATGCCACACGACTTCATAACGGTTTCGGGATGTTGTTGCGATTGCCCCGCTGCTGCAGCGTCTCAGAAATGTTTGCCGAGACCCACACAGATGGCTTTCAAGCCATAATATGCAAAAAAACTGCGTCGCTGCTGTGCAGAGTGCAGAGTAGTCGCAACTACGTATATATTCTGAGAGCTGTGGCAAAGAGCTATATACTTACTCTCCATTTTGTGCAGAGGCTAGTTACATAGGAAACATGTTATCCTGCCTGGTCGTCCTTTGTTTAATTAAACTATTTTGGTATCATTGTTACTAACACTAGCATATAAGCTAGCGACCCGCGACACGGGTGCAATATACATATAAACCTTCCTCTTAAATCACTCTATCTATTGCTGAAAACTACATTAAACTCCGTAGCGTAGTTTAAAAGATATAAGCGTACATACAGCGGGAGCGACTTAGTTTTATACTATGTAAAGATTTGTAATACGAACATAAAATGGATCACCGCTGTCCAAAATAAATGAATTTTAATTTAATTTTAATTTTCAGTGGGTTTTTAACAATGAAAACATTCAATTTCTTTAATAAATTAGGATATAAACGACAATATTATGACAGACAACACTCCATTTCAAATGTAGTCGGGCATTTTTGTCCAATATAACTTTTCTATCGCTTAACATCAAGTCTAAGAAACTCATTATAACTTCTTTTCGTTCAGAGGGTAATCTTAGAAGAATCTCGGGGAACAATATACGAAAATTCTGGCTTAACTTTTTCCTTGCATGGCTGTCCCTTCATACGGTTATTGTGATCATAAAAAGAGGGCTGCAGAATAAGATTGCGTAGTTTTTGAACTTTTATGTTTTTTTCTGTTCGGATATATTTTTATAGCCGAATTGGAGGTCTCTTGCAATTTTTCTATAATAATAATTCATCATCTGCCACAATTATGTTGGGGTCGGCTTCTAGTCTAACCGGATGCAGCTAAATACCAGTATTTTAAATGGAGCGACTGCCTATGACCCTCTCAACCCAGCCAGTACTGGGTAATACGATACCCCTTGGTAAGACTTGTTGGCAGACTTTCGGGCCACCTGTAGCGACTATCAAACATCCACAAATGGCAGCCGGAACCATTAAGTTAACGTGCTTTCCGAGGCATGGAGGAAACTCGGTATGTTATCGGTGGTCACCCATCCACAGTTCAACCTAGTCAAGCGCGGCTTAACCTGAAGATTGATCCGAGCGCTGTTATTATTAAACCACGAGCTTTTCCTACTACAACAATTAATTCGGGGATATTTTCATCTGATATATTGATCATCATAATAATATTGGGCCATATTTTATCATACGTGAAATATAATGATTCATTCATTATGTCTCCATTACGTACATACGTCATTAATCTATCACTCACATAGATGATAATAATATGATAGTGTTATATCGGCGTAGTGGGTTATTTCCCCCTAGGATCAAATAATATAATGTACTGATTTTGATACAAGTACTGATTGCCTATTCCCTGAGTGTTTTATTGCTGGTAACATTACAATACAGGGGGTAAACGGCCCCTTCACGAAGCCGTTAACCAAACATTCTGTACATCAAACTAAGTAACTTTACGCAAAAAAATATTGCTGGGAAACGACTTTCTTTTTGGGGTGAAAAAAAAATTACATTAGGACCCAATGAAACGCATTCAAAACATTATGCTGATGGATGGATTGAATAGTAAGGGGGTCGTGGAGGTGTTTAAAGTAAAGTTCTTACATTAAAAACATGTATTTAAAAAAAAAACTTGCGAAAAAGTTGGAACTTTGACCTCCAATATCTCCGTAACTAGAAGGTTCCCAGGTATGGTCTAGAACAAAACAATGATCGCAATAACGGGGAGAACAAGTACTGTTCGGCTTCGTTAAGGGTCTTTTTACACCCTTTATAGTGCAGATACCTGTGTTCAACATCAAACAATTAATTAATACTGAAAACAGAATATATTTACATATATGTGGTGGTAGAAATCAGTACCTAGGTAATATCGATGCTGTATTATTAAATTGTGTACGAATCTCATCTCACAGTCTAGTTTATATCACATACTGGAATTGTGGGGTAGCGTAGATGTGATTAACATAAAAGGTAAGTGTGTAATTTATTTACCAATTTGAACAGGTTCATGGTATTTATTTATACGCATAGGTAGACCGTGCGTGAAATTCAATTGTACAGCATAAATAGTAAATTACTTTTTATGCTGTTCGTTTGTATTTGTTTAATTAGAAAAGTATTGTTTTTGTGGCAGTTGAGTGTAGCTGTGGAGCTCGTGGCTAAATAATGACAACCGCTCGGATCAGATCGGAAAAGGGGACTGTAACGAAATGCGTTAAAAAAAAGAAACGGGTTAAATATCGGGAACTCAACACAAACAGTAAACATGGTAAATATCCCGTTTCTAGAGTTAATGATAGGGTTACAGCATTTCACCTGAAAAACTATAAATATCTACGTCTACGTCTTAGAGCCATAAATCTAGTATCCGACTTGCATCATTGAAAAAACCATAAAAAATATATGAAAAATATTTTTTTTGTAAAGTCCATAAAGACAATTTCTATTTTCCATTTTCAAAGATCTTTTACTTTAAGGTAAGAAAGAATCAGAGCCATCTTGCTGTCTCTTTCCTCCTCTTATCTGAAAGCGCATTATATTAAGCATGACTGCGGCAATATTTCTTCGAATCCCTTGCGCTCCCCTTCAAGTGAATGGGGGTGTTACGGGCCCCTAATTTATACCCAGAAGTTAAAATGGTTAATTGGATATTAGAGAATGTGCGTCTTTATGTTACAGTGGGGTTTGTTTGCTGTTTTTTATTCTAACTTTATTTATTAGTAGCTTTTGCCCGCGGCTTCGCTCGCGTTTATTAAGAATTTGACAATCAATTCGGGTTGTTCTCTGCTCATAATATAATTCAATCATGATTGGACGGACACGTGGCGCCATCTATTGTCATAAGAACATTATTGTTGTTTTTCTCGGGAACAGTAGTTTTTTTCGGGATAAAAGGAACCATATGTCCGTTTCTGTACACCTGTCAACGTATATGCAAAATTTCAGGATGATCGATTCAGTGCATTAGGCGTGAAAAGGTAACAAATAAACAAACTTACTTTCGCAGTAAGGATAATATTAGTAAGGAAGTAAGGATTTTTATTAATTTTTTTGGGGTAGCACACTTTCTGGTTTTGGACTTAATTGACCCTAAATACAAGTTTATCTCGCAAACAATTTAAAAAGGTCTATTTGGATATACACAAATGGGCTGTCATAATTAATTTGTCTTTCAGAAAATAATACGATCGTGGAAATTGGCGCTACAACGCAAAAATTTACACAAAAGTTTTCACACAATAAAAAAACGTGATCTAGCGAAATGTCGGCCTACAATACGATTCACGTATACCTAACCTGTCAGGTATTACCGATGTGATGTTATGCCATGTGATCATCAATCTGCCTCGCCTTTTCAAAACTATGTAGGGGTTGGCTTCCAGTCGACCGAGAGTAGTATTTTACAGGGAGCGACAGTCTATCTGACCTCCACAACCCAGTTCGTACTGGGTAATACACGCCTCCTTGGTAAGACTTTTTTTTTTGGATGGCAAATCATCAAATAACTCCCCGCTCTGGGCGGAGTGGGAGGGAGTGTCAGACTTTTTACTGACTAAAATCCATCCAAGTTCCTTCTTTGCCCATTGTGTTCTAGGGCCGCGGTATCTCTTTCGAACAGTCCCGCAGCCCTCGAACAGTCCCGCAGCCCTCCTTGGTAAGACTTGTCATTGTCATTGGTGAGCTCTTGATGGTATTTTTTAAAATAAAAAGTGAAAACCAGAGCCACGTTATAACTGGAATAATTCGACCTGTAAAGTTGGCACAATCAGACGGGAATTCTTTCCAACCACGTTACTAATACTATTGGGTAAGGTCAATAAGAACGTCAGGGGTATTTCGGGCATGCCCCAACTCTGTAATGTGTTTAGGGCACGGCCGGCCCTTTTAGCCCAACGCGATAATAAACTATTCGGAGCTATTTTATTGAAGACTTCTTTTGAAATGGATTTGGTTGCTACGTATAGATTTAACTATAGTTTACCCTTTAAGTATGGCTACCCGCGTAAATCTAGATTTAGAAAACTTTGACTAAAAGAACCAAAAAGTAATTAATATACATACAAAAAGTAATTAAGTCAAAGTATGTATTGGGAAAAGAAAAGAAAAGCCGTTTGGTTACGTTTGAATTTTTATTATTCCTTTATTTATTGTTTTACAAATTAATTAAATTTTTAAATATAAAAAAATATTAATAACATTTAAAAATATTTAAAAAATGTAGCCCACCGATATCGGGAACAGGATCTAAGCCACCGGCGGTCAGGGTTCCAGAGAGAGGAACCTCCTAACAATACGAGCCGTGTCCAGGGTTACCGCTTAATATTATTATTATCAGTAATTTGTGTCCCACTGTAGGACAAAGGCCTCCCTTCCCTCCTTCCACTTATCCCTATCCAGTGCTGTTATTCGCCAATCCTTGTGAAAAGAGTCGAGTCCATCTCGCTATCTCCTTCTGGGCCTGCCGCGATGCAGTTTGGTGCTGTTTGGGACCCGTAAGCTTGAATTGCGCCGAGCTAATTCAAACATAAATCAGCGATAGTTGATGCCAGCGGAGTACAATGAAAGCAGAATAAATGCTGCCGAATTGAATGTCAAGAACAAGTGTCTAGCGTTATAAATCCAATTCCGCATTGAACAAACCTTACTTCCATCAATGCTTACCCACATTCCGCAAACGAACAGCCCTAATTTCTCCGCCATTAGCAAAAGAGTTCCAATCGCTCCATTTTCAATCAGTAATAATTGACAGAGTTATAATTGAATTCGCAAGCAAAATAGGCTCCATTATAGTGGTGTGCCCACATTGGCCTCCGTTGAGCTATCAGCCCGGGGCAACCCAACCGTGGCTCAAACTGATCCCTTTTAGATTGGCCCCGGATTGCGTTGAAATTATATCATGATTCAGTTAAAAAGCCCGTTTTGTGTTACGAGAGGTCTGGAAGAGAATTGGAGTTACACAGTGTCGTTTTAAATGGGAAATGAACTGGTCTTGTTGATTTGATTTGTTTATTTTTTGAGAATTGTGTCTTTTAAAGCTTGATGTTTAGTTTGAAGAGGTATATGAATAACTACCTGTTGCCCTACCTTCGTCCGCGTGATAATTTTATCATAAAAATATACTTTCCAATTTGAATTGGAATTTGTTAACAATTTAAGGGGTTTTAATTATTTGCACGGAATTCTTACCTCTTTTTTAAATTAAAGTAGTTTAAGTTACTCCTTATGACAGCAGCAATATGCCAATAAAAGTCCCGTCAAAATCGGTCACGCCGTTCCGGAGATTAGCCGGAACAAACAAGTACTGTATATACTTTCATATGCATTCAATAAAAAGCTGTTATTTTGAAACTACAAATACTTCAATTTTATAGTTTTTCTTTTCTTTTTATTTTAAAAAGAAAAAAAATGTTTATTTACTACTAGCTCTTGCCCGGGACCTTCGTCCGCAATAAATTATTATAAAAACAAACTCCCCTATTTTGTAAACAATTTCATGGGTTTTATTTTTTGCACGGACCCTAATCCTTTTTCTAAAATAAAGGCCAGTAAAAGTCCCGTCAAAATCGGTTAAGTCGTTTCGGAGATTAGCCGGAACAAACAGACCGATAGACAGACAAAAATAAAAATAAGTTTTTTTGCTAAAGTACCGTATAAAATATACTTTCATATGCATTCAGTAAAAAGCTGTTATTTGGAAATTACAAACAGACAAATCAATTTTATTTATTTGTATAGATTCTTTTCTCATCTTCCAGCCCTTGGACATTGGTGATACACTTGGGACATACACCATTTCTCATTCAACCCGGTCAATCTCCAGACTGCTAAAAAACATCATCTATCACACAATACTTCATACATATTCGTCAGAGCGAAGTTCAAACATTCAAAGTAAATTGGAGCTGTCAAATAAGAGGTCCCAGACATGAGCGGTGTACGTGACGTGAGTCCTGAGCTTGGTTGAGTCACCTTTCTGGAGGAGGGACTTTAGTACTTCGATGTGCATTTTGTAATTTCAAGACTGATCGAAGTACTAAAGTAAAGTATGACTTAACGAAATTTATTTTACATAATAAATAATTCTATTTTTAACCGATTTCTAAAAAGGAAATTTTGTGGAAGTTGGTAGTTTTTTTCAAAAGTATTTTATTTAAACAAATTACTATTATTTTTAAAATGTTAATGAATGGCAATTTCTCATGATAAAGTCCCAATTCCAACGTGTTATACAGCACGAGCGTTTCCACTAACAGTGCGATAATTCTAGAACTAACCTAAAATAATAAACAACAGGGATAAAACAAAATGAATCTACTTTATAAAACCTACATTCATAAATTATCTGATTAAAACAGAAAGATTTTTGAAAATACATCCTCTAAACGGTAGACAGAAGACCTAAAAGTCTACTATCATTATAATTTACTAGCTTTTGCCCGCGGCTTCAGTCGCGTTAATTTAGACGTTTCGGGTTGTATTCTGCTCGTAATAATATAATTCAATCATGATTCCAAAGACACTTGGCGCCATCTATTATCATGAAAGTTATTGTTGCTTTCCTCGGGCACAGTACTTTTTTCGGGATAAAAAGTACCCTATGTCCGTCTCTTTACACCTGATAACGTATATGCAAAATTTCCGGATGATTGGTTCAGTGGTTTAGGCGTGAAAAGGTAACAAACAAACTTACTTTCGCATTTATAATATTAGTTAGGATTAGGATTCGAAGTCAAAATCCACAATTCATTGAACTCAAGCCAGACAAAATCAATTTACGACGTACCCACTTCTGTCTCAATTCTCGAGCAATAATCAAAGCTACGACAAAATGGCTCCTTCGTCTGCGATTGCGACAAGTTCAAGTTAAACTAAGAGCGTGATTTCTATTAATTTCTTAATTAAGTTTAGTATCTCCGCCGCACCTGATTTCTCTTTGATCATGTCGGCAATGTTTACTCGACAGACAACTTGAAAGGGAGGTAATGAGTTTGACGTGTGTGTATGTTGGAGTAAAGTTTCTTAATTGTATTAGTAGTGTTTGTCTGTATTTCGTGTTCGTCTAAGAGTTTATACCCTAAGGCGCGAATTACACAAAAACGACGTAAGGCGTAAAGTGCAGCGCAGGCGTGGAATTTATAAGGAAACGAAAGACGTGCCTGCGCCGCGCCGCTTGAGTGTAATTTACGACACGTCGCGCGTCGCCTTTGTACTTTTTGTATGAAAATGTTTTGAAGCGGCATCTTTCCTGTGTCGCGCCTTCACTTTACTTTCTGTGTAATTCGCCCCTAAGACGACCCACTAATCCCGCGTTGGGGAGTTACCTCTTAAGGACGCTATGGGAGCCCGCAAATTAAAAAAAATATATGTTACGTCTTTGGGATTTAATGAACTTAGAGGGCTGTATTGATGATTTTTATGATTATGTTCAACCGTGAACATACAACAGTTACACGTGCCAACAACAGCATTACAGCGTCAGCGTTAAGAGCGAAATTTATTCGTTCCACTCGTCAGCACACCGTTAGTACTGAGATCTTCGATTCATCGGCTCGATACACACACAACACACATTTAAACAGGTATCAATGTGAATTAACCACAAAATTTGTACATAATTAAGTTCATTATTGTAATAAATAGTCATCAAGCTGGAGTCGAGTGTGATTCATCTCCTATAACTCCTCTCACTGTGGCCAAGGCTCCTTAAGCCATCATCCGTCCTATGAGTCTGTGGGACCGGCAGTGAGGAAACCATTTCCTGTGTACATTGCACGACGTACACAAACCCCTATTACTACCCAAATACCTACCCGTCTGTTACCGTAGGTCTCCCTGTAAAGGCACACATATCAACTCGGAAAGGGATCGGCACCGTATCAACTCGAGCCGTTCAGAATTCTTTGTATGAAACCCCCTACTGAAACGCAGTTACAGACTTCTCACGTAAAACCAACATAACTAGCGTTTGGTATGGTTTGTATGATAGGGCGTTGAATAACTAGGGTGCTAGGTAGGTAATTACTTTAGGGCTAGGTTTATAGTTCAGGGTCTTAGGTACTGAACCAGGCTCAATTGTCTCAAACATAGCCACATCTCGCACTTGGAATAACGGCCGTTCTAAGCTGTAAGTCCCGGTGCGTACGGATTATAACTCAGTAAAGTCACATTTGTTACGGTCGCGATTCATATTAAAATCATCATACAACCTGACATTGACAAATTTCGCGGGATACCCTGGCGCTTCCACCTTTTTTTTTCGCATGGGATATCATCAAATGACCGCTCCCGCTCTCGGCGGAGTGGAAGGGAGTGTCAGACTCGTACTGACTAAAACCCATCCATGTTCCTTCTTTGCCATTTGCTTTCCATGGCCGCGGTATCTCTTTCGAACAGTCCCGCAGCCCCGGCAGGCATCGACCCTTGCGGGCCCCTTCCTTTTTGTTGACATCTCTTTGAGGAGCGCGTGGAAATTTTTGGACCTTAAGTTAACAATTAAATAATGTACAACGACCTAGCGTAGAGTTTGATTGACATATGTCAATTCCTCTTCCTCAAATAGCATTTGTTTACTTAATTAAAGTAATAGTAAAATAATAAACTTAATAGTAAAGTTTAATTTATTCCAAACAATAAACGCAATAACCTATTTTTAATTACGCTTCGTTCGAAAAGAAGGATAAGCAGTTATTATGCGATGTCACAAGCAGCCTTTTGTCCAACAGATTGTTATTAAAAACCATTCTGCTCAAAAAATTATTTTCCGTGTAAATTCCAGTGGTAGTGTTCGCAAAAATATTTTCATAAATTCTTTTCATGGTGATTGGATTTCCAACGATTCAAATTAAAACTGTTATTTATCTATCTTAAATTTACGTCCATCTATTTACTTTATAACAAACTGGATTAAGTACACTATTCTGTACTTTTAGGTCTTGAATTAAAAAAATATCATAACTTATTTCACTTTTTAACCGATTTCTAAAAAAGGAGGAATACATAACCTTATATATTCGACCAGCACCTGTTTTTTGTACCATATTTATACCATAACTACTATCATTTTCTTTACCTACTTACACGTTTGTTAAACCAATGTATTTTTATTGTTACAGGTATGTTACAAATTCTACTCTTTACAATCTACATCAAGTTATCATGTAAGTACTGAAAACAAGACATTCTATTTAAACAAGCACCTGCAAGAAAGCTCTTTAAACTTCAGTTCTTTGTACAGAATATAATTATGCTGACCGTAAAAGTAATTCCGTCGCAGAAATCCTAATTAATAACCGTCTATTGTTTCCCTGATGATAAGGGAAAGAAGTTGTTTTAATACTTTTCTCGTTAACGCTTTAAATCATCGTTTGTGTTCGGTTTGCCAGGTATGCAGCATCCGACGAAGAAAAGGACTCCCACGGGTTGGGTTTTTATCTTTTCTAATTAATTACCTAATTATAAACTGCTGACTTTAAAATTATACTAAGTTTAAATTACACAAAGAGATTTACAACACATATAGAGAGGACATTGGGAATATTGTCATATAATAATTTTCATCCTGAATATTTTTGATTTTGACACACGAATGCTACCTGACAAGCGGGCGTATGACACAGATGACACTAGACAGAACGAATTGTTACTAAGTAGTAGACAAGTTTTGGATTACGATTTTCTTCTTCAAGACCCGTCTATAGCTCGGAAATATTTGAGTGTCTTTGTGTCATATGAATGCGACCTGACAAGGCGACGTATCGCACTGGACTGATCGACTTGTTACTAATTTGTAACTGGTTTTGGAATTGTCAGTTTCTTGGTCTTGTCCCGTCTATAGCTAGTTATATTTGAATGTCTTTGAAATTACATAATGAGGCAAGGAGAATATCATTCAAGGTAGACGGGACACCGACGCTATAACGGTTACCACGTATTCAGTACATAATTCCGAACCCAGTTAAAAATAGCTGTTTTCTACAAAAATGCAACATCCAAACGGTCAAAATGTATGGAATGATTAAAAAAAAATAGCGATGAAACATTTCTATGTATGGGGGGGGGGGGGGGGTAAAAATTCCACGCCTGCGCTGCGCCACGTCGTTTCTGTATAATTCGCGCCATAGAGTGCGATTGGGACAGCAGCTCACACCGATTATATCACAAAAAAAATGATGAGATCGACGTTTCGTATTCCCCTTTTTTCTTCTCGAAAACCTTTAAAAAAACATTTAAAAGAAAGATTACGTCTAGGTTCCCATGAATTTCTTTTATGTTAAAACTATTCGAATTTGTCTGGAAGTCGTCTGTATAATCACGGCCGTAAAAATGGGGCATTTTTGTCATATTCGGAGGGTCATACTTTCTTAACATAATAATTGTTGAAAAAAAGAAAAAATGATTGCTCTAGTGACATTATTCAGGAAGTAAAAAGAGGAATACATTTGTATGGACAATCGCAGCCCCCTCGCAGTTCCCTCTTAACCGTGTCAGTAGCAGCCCTGAGGCTAGATTAGGTCCAGACTCCGGGCTAGGCATCAATAATAAAATGCCAAAATCGAGAACTGTCATTTTTCATCGGGACACAAACAAATAGCGTGCCATTAGTTATTGCAAAAGAAATTCAACTAAAAATGTCTTGAAAAATGTCGCAAAAAATAAAAATACATCTAGTGAACTTTAGAATTTCAGACGTCACTCTAACCGTCACTAAAACCTGGTTAACTCAAGCGCACTGACAAGCCTTCGTTAGAAGTCTTTTTGATAAATATGCACAATTTTACAGAGCTGATAAAATGAGTTAGTTTTCTAAAATAATTTCAGTCTTGGACTCCAGAAATAGTATATTTATTTAAAACTAGCTGTGCCCGCGGCTTTGCTCGCGTTAATTTAGAATTTGACAATCAATTCGCACTACTAAAGTTTCTATAATAATATAATTCAATCATGTACATAAGTATGTCATTGTTGTTTTCATCAGGAACAGTACTTTTTTTCGGGATGAAAGGTACCCTATGTCCGTTTCTGTACACCTGACAACGTATCTGCAAAATTTCAGGATGATGGGTTCAGTGGTTTAGACGTGAAAAGGTAACAAACAAACAAACTTACTTGCGCATTTATAGTATTAGTTAGGATTAGGATACCATCGTCGTAAGAGTCATTCAAATTCGTAAGATAGTTCATTCACTTTTCGTTGTTTCGATATTATTATGATAAAAATATTCATCTTGTATTGAGCTCGTGTCTGAATAATGGCAGCCGCTCGGAACAATCTTCAGGTTAAGCCGCGCTTGCCTAGGTTGGTCTGTGGATGGGTGACCCTCTGATCGAGTTTCCTCCGTGCCTTGAAAAGCACTTTAAGCCGTTGACCCCAGCTGTCATTTGTGGATCTTTGACAGTAACGAACTGGTAGTCAGTGGCCCGAAAGTCTAACTACCAGTCTTTCCAAAGAAAGAAAAGAAAAGAAGAAAGAAAGAAAAAATATTTATTTGTCGCAGGGACATGACGTGCATCATACAAAATAACAAAAAAAAAATACAATAAACATAGGTAGGTACAACGCATAACAAATATTTATAATTTGAACAGGACGGGACAAAAAAAAGAAATACGTTAACATCTTGGAAAGATCATCATCATCAAAGGATATCGTATTACCCAGTACTAACTGCGCTGTGGAGGCAGTCGTTCCATATAAAATACTGGTATTCAGCTGCATCCGGTTAGACTGGAAGCCGACCCCAACATAGTAAAAGGCTAGGCAGATGATGATTTATGCCAGTAACGATATAGATAATTACTCGTGGGTACTGTATCAGACTGTGAGTACAATCCACCTCTGTCTATCCCCTTCAATAATACGAGCGTGACATTATGTTTCAACTGGTTTAGCCTGACCATTATGCGGTCTGTGAACATACCCTAAAGCCCTGTTAATCTCTGGCAAATTGTCGCAAGATCCAAGAATAAATGGCTAGATTTGTGCCTAGTTTGGAACGAATTAATTGAACATCCAGCTAGGTTGTTTTGTGGACCTACCTGTAAGTAATGTAATGGGCGGAGCTTCGAATTGTAAAGCTTGTAAAATACGGCAAAGGAAGGGAATCTAGTTGGTTCTGGCCAAACAGATAACTTATCATTTGGATTGTAAAAAGTTAGGTTTGTTCACGTCTACAATGTTTTTAAATTACCTACACACATTACGCCGTGGATTTTTCATAGTAAACGCAGATTTTCGGAGAAGTTGTGGCGAATCTTGACATTGAACATAACATCACGCCTTCAATCCCCGAAGAATTAGGTAGAGGTGTACCTAATGGTACACCCACATCTCGCCAGTTATGTTTAAGTCTCATCGACCTACATGTACATGATGTACCTACAGTAACTACATCCACATTTTGCACCAGTCAAGTTTAAGTCCCTTGTTCCCATAGGGAGCGAGTTTATTGTCATCAACCGGGCACCAATCCAGACTCCGTGGCTGCTAGTAAGAAATTCCTGATAGAAAAACCCAATGACAATTTTCCCGAAAAGATTTTTTGAATCTGATCAGCAGTTCCGTAGATTACACTCTACATACAAACTTACAAACAAATGTTACCTCTTTATAATATTAGCTTATGTAATATTACGTCTGATTACATTGTAATGTGTAGAATATTATCATGAATATCGATACAACAAACACGTAATGTAAAGAATGATGCTCATTTTCTTTGTTTTGCAACAAAACTTTTTTATCCACAAACGTGTGCCAAATGGCTGAAGCAATAAAATAACAATATGTTTGTGAAATATTTCAGCGTTTCGGTTTATATTAGTTGTTACGAATAAACATATATATTACGCTGAGTTTGTAAATTTTACCAAGCGTTCTTTCTCCTGTGACCATAGATAACCATCATCTGCCTAGCCTTTCCCCAACTATGTTGGGGTCGGCTTCCAGTCTAACTGGATGCGGGTGAATATCAGATTTTTAGGAGCGACTGCCTATCTGATCTCCACAACCCGGTGTTGATAATCTCAACTTCAAAACCTTGAAAAACTGGAATCTAAGTTAACTATGTTGGGGTCGGCTTCCAGTCTAACCGGATGCGGCTGAATATCAGATTTTTAGGAGCGACTGCCTATCTGACCTCCACAACCCGGTGTTGATAACCTCAACTTCGAAAACTTGAAAAATTGGAATCTAAGTTAACTATGTTGGGGTCGGCTTCCAGTCTAACCGGATGCGGCTGAATATCAGATTTTTACACGGAGCGACTGCGTATCTGACCTCCACAACCTGGTGTTGATAACCTCAACTGCAAAACCTTGAAAAATTAGAATCTAAGTTAAAGGTTTTCTTGATTGAGACTAACTTATTCTTAAATTTAATTTAAGTGACGTCTGCGCTGTCGCCGACGACGCGACGCAGTGAAAATGGCGAAATTCTGGAATAACAAAATTTAAAAAACTGCCGAGCCAGAGACACGAAAAAGAAGAAGAATGGAAAACACGGTTATTGCTGCT